>CM052077.1:5693992-6976492 GCA_020010945.3 Muscidifurax raptorellus
CGCGCGCGCACATACTCTCGCGTATGTGTGAGTATATATAAAGGTGCTCTGACTGGGTAGGTATATCGAGTAGAGCAGAGTGTAGTGTGGAGCGTACGAAACTGTACACTGCACGCACCAATGATGAGCAGGAGCAGGAGCAGCACCAGCAGCAGCAGCAAAGAGCCGAAATCGGAGCACGAGATATTCACTCACTCGTTTGAATCTTTTTTGAGGTTAGGCCTCTCACGCACTGAGTTACTTTACCTATAGGTAGGCACATACGAATGCACTGAACTATACTACTACTACTAATACTAGTATACGCGATTTCCCATCGCGCAGCGTGTATAATATGTGTGTATATACATATACAACGTTTCTATACACTCAGGTATACATATACATACATGCTGCCACGCCACTACGTGTGAGTGTGTGTGTAGGTGTGTAGGTGTGTGTGCAAGAGAAACTCGACTCCGCAGTAAGCAGTAGAGTGTGTGTCTACCATATTAACGACACATTCGCGCACCACAACACTTTCTTACCGCGATGTAACTCCTTTTGTAGGTACTCAACACAGCCCGAACCACACAATCGAACAGAGAAAAATCTATAACTCAGAACACTATATATATAGATAAGAGCTAGAGAGAGAGAGAGAGAGCGAGAGAGAGAGAGAGAGAGAAACAGAGGGTAACAAAAAAAGAATAAATAAGGAATACGAGAAGCAGTAGAAACTTACGCTTCGTGCCCCGAAGAACAGACAGTCTCGTTCGTGCGCGCGTCCGCACGGAGCTACTTCGCTGGCGCGGATCGAGCCAGCTCGAGGCTCGCTCTTTCGGAGCTGCTGCGGCGGTAACGGCGGCTCGAGAGAGCGAGAGAGAGAGACGAAGCGCGCGCGTCGCGACGGAGAGGGAGAGAGTGAAAAAGTGAGGTTAGGAGAGCGGGGGTTGGGGGAGGGGTGGCATACAGCTATTCTCGCCAGCGGCGTTCCTCCCCCCATTCCGCGCTACTATACTCGCGCTATCTCTCCTTCCTAAGCTTCGTCGTGTTTTGTGCGCGTCTCTTGCACTTGCGCCATCGCTCTCTGTATGTATATGTAAGTAACCTATGTATGCGTCTACGTGTGTGAGTCGAGCGGCTGAAAGCAACAATTTGCTGCTGCTGCTGCTGCTGCGAGCTATCCCTACTACTTATACTTACGTATAATAATACTGGCTCGTCGATCTTTTCTTCACGCGGCTTTTTTGCGGAGGATTTTTCGGCAGGAGACACGTGCTTCGGATTCTTGTGTCAATTATTATAAGCGTTTTCTTTCTACTTTTTTTCGTGTAAAAAAATTAGCGAATAGTTTAATCTTTCGCGTGTGTGTGTGTATATATATAAGCTTGTGGGTATAATGTAGAGTACACGGGGATTTTCCGTCTCCCTGCATCAGCCGCGCGAATATACACTTTCGAGAGCGAGCCGCGGCCTTTCTCTTCTCTCCGCGCGTGTCTTAGGTCGTCGTCAAATTCATTTTTGCTCATTATTCGTTTTATTTACACGCGGCTCGAGCGAGCCCGCGCGGGAAATTTGAATTTTTCGATTTACGTAAGCGAGCGTAAAACCTCCTCGCCGATTCTTTGTTTTTCTGTATAAAGCCCGGGTATATATGAAACATTGAAAGGAAATGTTAATAGCTATAGGGCGCTGTGAATTTCAAATTAGATTATAAGCGTATGCGCGCGATGCAAATGCTTACAAAGCCGACGAAAAAGAAAATGCGTTCGATCGGTCGCCGGTCTGAGTTACGGCCGATTATCGAACGCCGCATTCCGTTCGAAATAACGATCCCTTCGATCGATTTTTGTCGTCGCTCGAATGAATCTCTGTTATATATACATAATGACTCGAGAGTGTAAACACGCAGAAGCAGTTTTAATAGTTGCGATCTCGCGGTGACGAAGACGATGATTTAAGTTGCCGGTAAATGTGTATAAGAGCACATGCGATTTATATACACAATCGATGATTACGCCTCCGTAGCCGCATATAATTGAGGCTCCCAAACTCGCAACCGGTTACACGTGTATATATATATGTATAATACGATAGAGTCTGTTATTCGGCCAATTGCGTGTGCCGCGAGCATTATGTACTTATACCGAATTCGCTTAAACGCCCGCGAATGAATAATCACGATAGCATCTATTATAACAGCTCTGTTAATTTCCAGTCGTTTTCGACGAGCAATTATTGCATCGCTGCTGAAATTCTAAACTCCGTCTATTAGGTATACTACTTCTAAACACACAAAGCTGAGATATCTCTCTCTCTCTCTCTCCAAACTCAAAGGACTAATTGAATCAGCTGACAAAGCAAACATCTCGAAAATAAGAGAGCATCACACCACTGTTCGAAAATTCTGTGATACCCCCCCCCCCTTCCCAAAGGTCCACGAAGATCAGTGAAAAGTATGTGTGTGCGTTTATATATATATGTATCCGCAGAAAGATCCTGAGGGAGAAAAAGCAGAGTGTCCCGCCACTGGCGCAGCTCGTCGTCGCTCGACATCGGAAATTATTGATCGACCTCGCCAAGCGCGCACCGAGACTACTATGCTCCGCGCGAGTCTGTGTGAGGCTCTCTCGCACACTGCAGGCTTTACTCTTGTACCTACGTTTTACACACACACACACACAGACCGAGCACACTCAGGGTGTATACGCACTTATGTGCAAAACCTATCTCGCATAGTTGCGCTGTATTAAAAACTATATATATATATACGCGCACATAATACGACGATGTTTAGCCTACATTCGAATTTAATAGCGAAACTGCATCTCTCTCATCTGCCCCTCATTCATACCACATCCGAGAGCGGTTCTTCGTTGTTCCCCTCCCCACATCATCCTCATCATCAGCTGCGAACGACGAGCTGCCCTTCCGCTGCTGGATTAATTCTCGCGGAAAGTTTGTTTTGATGACGCTCGTTTTATATACAGATACATATATATGTATATACATGTATAATAGAGGCCACCGCTGCTATTAATCCTCCCTCCTATTGACTTCCTTTTGTTTTGGTGTTTACTATTAAAACGAGATTGATTTTCCATTTGATGCAGCATATAAGAAGAAAGAAAAAGACGAGACGTTTGTTCGCGGCTGCTAATTGAACGGCAAACGCTTTTAGCCGTGGAGGAAGTAAGTGGAAAGTCACTTTGCATAGTGCTGTCAACGAAATTCGAGCCGCGATAACGATAAGCCGTTATACATATACCTTATACATACACCGCCGGCGTTGTTTTAAAATTAGATTAGGTTAGTGTGCTCCACTTGATTATTAGCCTAGTGCGAAATAATTCTATCAAAGTGTGGATACGCGCGAGGGAGAGAGACTTTTATGTGCGTCTATAGAAATTTGCCTATATGTCTTATCGGCGATTACAAAACCTTATCGGTATAGGCAGACAAGCGATAACTTTTTTTTATCGATAGCAAACATTTTTAAGACAGACTCGATTCTTATTGGGTAGTAATATTTACTCTCGTTTCACTCATCAGGTGTAATAGAAAAATCGTTCGAAAATATACTTATATTGTTTTCTATAATACTATCCGGATAGTCGTAAAGTCATTGAAGCGTATCTTCGATTAAATGGCCCGTCGGATGTTTTCTGTATATTTTCCGCGAAACTTTCGCTGCTGGTGCTGCTGTTTCAGGTATACAACCGCATCCGCGAGTTTTATGCAGACGCGTGTATATAATAATATATACTGTATATAGCAAGTTTCTCTCAGTCGGGAAAAAGTTTTTTTTTGCTGATGTATATAGTTGTGATCGTTAGCGTCATTGCCGCTATTATTGTAAAAATCCGCGACTTTTCGACTTTCGCGGACTCTTGGCATTGGGAATTTATTCGCGGCCTTCAAGAGAAAGAGACGAGTTTTGAGTTATCGATTTTATTTAATTAAGAAAAATGGGCATAATACGATTAATTTATCATAAAATTATGTGTACAATGAGATATAGTTGCGAACACGACTCGCACAAGTAGAGTCCATAACCTTTTTCGCCCTGGTGATGTTTGACTAAAACAATTAAATATCGTTTTTTGCCCATAAAAAATGGAAGTCGTAATCCAAGGCTTTTACCGAGATAATAGGCTCTGTTGATCGAGGTGTTAATTATCGACATTCATTTGAAGTATACCACATAAACACACACACATTGTGAATGTATATATCTGTGTGCAAAACTCGGTTTCCCATACGCCGCATCGACGAAGTGCACATACTGAATCAAGCTTTGTACAAGTCGTGTCAAAATGTATACTATTATAAAGTCTCGACAAGCACGTCGCCCCAGGGAAAAGTTTTGAAATAACAAAATATCTGTTTTCTTAGCTAAGGAATAATTTAGCATGCTCGAGCCAAACCCATGTTTATGTTTTTAGCATAGTTCAAAGCGGACCAAATTTCAAAGAACAGTTATTGGTTTTGAAAAGTATTATTGAGTACCGATATACGAAGGAATTTATCGAAAATATCAAAAAATTTACAACAACAATTTTTTGACACAGCAAGCGCAAAACTAAATTTTTTGCACGGTGTGTCAAAAACGAGTAGAAAATATGTACAATACGTATACATAAGTTCATTTAAGCTTCAGCTGCTGTAGCGTAGTTATTCTCTATTTTGTTTACCAACAGTGACGTCACAACTTAATTCAACTCAAGCTCGACTTGCAAACCTTCCACAGAATCGATCGGTATCATCATCCAACTCATCCGCGGTCTCATCTCGATTCCCATCATCATCATCATCATCATCACTATCATCGCCATCACCGCCGACACGAGAAACTCCCAACAATCAAAACATCAGCTCGTGCAAAACCAGCAGCACCAGTAGCAACGCTGTATTCTAACACAGTGAGAGAGCAAGCGAGGACAGCTCTAGCTGCTGCTGCTGCTGCAAGCGGCAGAAATCGATCCAGCCGCGTTCAAAGGAGCCCCTCCGGGCGACGCGCCGTACACTACCATATACACAGCTATAGTCGCGTGTGCACGCGTTCACCCACGCGTTGTATAAAGGTACACTGCTGCTGCTGCTGCTGTTGTCCTCTCTCTAGAGGGACGAATTTACTTTTCGGAGAGAGACCGTCGCTTTTCCTGCTATTGCCGACCAAGAGCTTTTTTCGACGTCTGCTCTATACGCTTTCAGCCCTTAAAGCTGATGGAGTATATAGTCGTCGTCGTTTTATATCAGAGAAAGACAGAAGAATATAACCGTGCGAGAACGCGGATAATATGAGTTTGCTGAGAGTACGCGAGAGAGAGAGAGAGAGAGGGACGCTTATGCAAATAGAATGCCAGCGGAGTGCATTCTTGGACGCGTATTTTGCTGCTGCTGAGTTGAGAGCTTAGATAATGCTCGCGCGAGTGCATGCTTGATGCTTTTAGACGCTCGAGGTGCGTGTTATGTTTATATCTGATTGCGGATGAAAGATCTTCGGTTGATTAGAGCTTCTGAAGTTAGCGTTGAGAGAAAACTGTGCGGTTTATGCCGAGGGAATTGCAGTCAACTGGATTCTCTTCTATATATACATACACAACTTTTCGCGCGCAAGAGATGATGATGATGACGGAGATGCGCGAATTTTGCACGCTGCGATTCAGTGACTCACTGTATACTACTTATTGCGGTGTGTACGTTTCGGCGACGCAGAATTTTTGAAAGATGTTGTTTTTCTTTCTCTCCGATGTGTTTCTACGTACACACGATTCTACTCTTGTTATGGAAATTCATTCATATATAGCTCTATCACGTGCGATACGATGCGCGGCGTTATTATCGACGACTACTCTGCTTTAATACTTCCCCCGCAGGATTTTATTAGACTGACCTCTGAATTTTACGCTTAACAATATTATAATATCTGTACGCTGCTGCCGCTGCTTCATTGATTCATTATTACTCTTCGGAGAGAGAGACAGAGTGTGTGTGAGTGAGAGAGCTAAACATTGAATTACGTCCGCGTGCAGCGTTTTAATCAATTATAAAAGCTCGTCGTTCATTCATCGGCCGGTAAGAATAAACCGTGCATACGCGCGCATTGTTGTTTGAGCTTGCAAGCTCAGCCCATAGGATTCGCGAAAAAAAAAAGTTCGATTCTCGCGAAAGGACGGTACCGATAAAAAGATCTTCTTTTTTCCGCGCTGCGTATATACATGTGTAGAAGGAAGTAAAGCGCACGCATATACACATACACACATTGCCGTCTTCGTGTTCGAACGCTCGCTCGCGAGGCTATAGGAGGAACTCTATATATACAATGTAGCTTGGCAACAAGCGGCGGCGGCGAAGCCAGTTGCGGGGCAAGGTCGAGCCTCTCGCCCCTCCACACCCGTCCCCGCTATTTTATCCCGGCATATATTTATTACGAAACCGCTCTCTGCGCGCCTTTTTCTCTCTCTCTCTCTCTCGCTCTCTCACTGTCTATACTCATATGTGCGTAAGTATATTGTAAGTGTGAGAGAGCGCGGAGATTTCGAAGCGAGTTTTTTCGACGGCACGTGCGCGACGAAAGACGACTTCTTCTTTTTTCTTTTTCAAGTGTCTGACGAAGAGAGAGGGGCGGGGGAGGGGAGAGGTAATTGGCGAATTTTGGATGTAGGTATTATATTCGCGAGTTGATGGCGATGATGCAGAGGGCGCCTTTGACGGGTCGATGCGATTGAGGTTAGAAAGCGCGGGAACGAGAGATGATTTTTGAATTTCTTCAGCGAAAAAGTTAGGGTGGGAGAGAGAGGTTGGATGGCCTTCGCACGTGTGTTGAACGAAGATGCATAAATTAAGGGAATGTCGTGTATAAGCCTGAAAATGAAAGGATCTTCAAGGATACAGGAGTGTCTGCGCGGGCGGGTGTGTATGTATATATTTATATTATGCACACGAGGAAGTGTGTGCAGTATGTAGTTTAATTGGCGCAGCGATTTTGTAACGAATCTTATTGTCGGAGCTGCTCATCGGATGAGGTAACGCCTGACAATATATACACACTCGCACAATCAGTCTCATCAATATATTACACGCTCGGCAAACAAATAATAACCGTATGGCGTGAAGCGCGCTCTGCAGAGCAATAAAACGTATAATTTACAGTCATTGAAAGTATCCTCTTTCGTATACTGTTTCGCCATTGTCGCCCAGCAGCACATCTCATTATATTATACTATATATGAGATACCTGCAGTGTCATCGCTGTACTGTGACAACAGACGACTAGATCTTAATAGTGTATACCGGCTTAATTGAAAATTAAAAAAAAAGACGGACTGTATCTATATAATACATAGGAGGAGACCGAGCAGAAAAGCCGAAAGGAAAAGAGACACCGGCAAGCATATATAGCGTGTGGCCAGCGAGACCGCATTCCTGAGGGGCGATCGCCCGCTGCCGACGCTGGTTTAAAGTCCACCGAGTATAGTGCATACGAAGAGAGAGAGAAAGAGAGAGAGAGAGACTACATGTATGTATGTGAGTGTGGGTAGGCTTTGACCGAACGACTAGTGCAGTTCTCGGTGCAATGATGATAGGGATATGGGCTTTGCTGGTGGTGAAGGGATCTTTTTCAAGAGGAGCTTTTTTCCGCGAACAAGCTTGCAGAGGACCGTTTGAATAGAGACTCTTTGGATGGTGTGGATTTTAGATTCTACACCTTCGTTTGCATGGATTTCAATCGATTATATTAAATAAAATTAAAGACACCAGAATTGAAAAGTGTTTGGAAAGGTGAAACGGAGCATTCAATTTCAAGCTAAAACTACTTTTCGAAAACAACAGCTGTGAGTCACGATACTGTCCAAACAAACAGTATAGCTGGATATATATATTTTTTTTCAATCCAAGCACCATTAACGGCTAAAAAGTCTCGCAAAATAAATCTATTTCTCCCGCTCACACACACTCACGTACTGCTATGCTTAGCGACTAGAAAATCAACCTTCGTATATAAACCTCTTCTTCCTTCACCGCAAAATAGCCTAACCACCCATTTTTCAACTCCTCTAAAAAAATTTACACACGGCAGCAACAGCGAAAATTTGAGCAAACAACGCTGCCGTGCCGTCGCCTCGTAAAATTGCCGAGCGCTGCAGCGCAGCATGTAGTAAGAGAGAGAGAGAAAGAGACCAGGTCAACGAACGCGTTTGTGCGAATTCCTAGGCTCCGCTCATACCGACGACCTTTACTTTTCTCCGCGGCCTCTTTACACTTAGCGAACATACACACCGACTTTTCATTCATCATCGGAAAGGCATAGAGGGAGAAAGAGAGAATGAGAGAGAGAGAGAGAGAGTGAGAAAGAGTAAGGAAAATCACACTGCTTTACTCCCTTATCAGTCACACACGCGGGCTGTTATACACATCGAGTCCCTCTTGCACATCTCGAGCGTGGATAGTGTAGTCGTGTCGCATTCGCACCACCGACCCACTTGGCACAAGCCTCGAAAGCGGAAGATAGAGAGAAAGAGAGAAAAGAAAAGCTCTTCCCGATGACTCGCGAGATTTCGAGTAGGTATTATAAGTATAGCAGAAGCGAAAAAGCGCGTGTGTGCGTTTCATCGGGACGCGGTTTTATTTTCGACTACTTATACATCGCAGACTTCCGACGCTGTATAACTTTCTCTTTGTCGTAGCAACGACCGCGAGTTCTCCGCGCTATACCGCTATACTTGTTGTTTGTTGTTTGCAGGTGCAATCACGGCCGGGTATTGTGTGCTTTATATATATTCGAGCGTTGCGAAATTTCGATTTGGAAGCGAGTAAGTACACATATATAAAGCATAGCAGCGACGTTTTGTAATTGAGCTTATCGCAGAGAAAAGAGAGCGATAGCACTTCTGCCCGATCAGCAGCCCTGTTTACTCGCTCGCCTTATATATACTTAGTTCGAACGAGGCGAGAAACGAGAGTATCGTGTTTCTTACAATACGACGAAAAAAAAATATATATATGTATATATCTATACTGTATGCAAAAATTCCGGCCGCCCGAAAACGATGATGTTCATTGCGCGACGATCGGAGAAACGATCGCTAAAACGCGCTGCCGTGTGCCAACATGGCACCTATATAATATTATATCGGTGAATCTTTTGGCAGAGTTGTGCGCTCGTTCAACTCTGTATTGTTTTTCCATTTTTCATGGTGAAATATAGAGTAGGTTAGGATTCTTGTATACGAGTCCAAGTATATATAAGTAGAATACGGAACGTGTGGAGGTGCGCGAGCGATGAAGCGCCTCTCCTATTATACCCCGACTTTGAGGTTATGTCTAACCAGCCCACATACACACAGTATAATATACTTAAAACACTCACCCTTAGATTCGAAGATAAAGGCTGTCGAGAGAGAGAGGGAG
Source organism: Muscidifurax raptorellus (assembly GCA_020010945.3). Classification (NCBI taxonomy): domain Eukaryota; kingdom Metazoa; phylum Arthropoda; class Insecta; order Hymenoptera; family Pteromalidae; genus Muscidifurax; species Muscidifurax raptorellus. The sequence continues at coordinate 5,703,389 of CM052077.1, forward strand.
ACAGAGACAAAGAGAGATGCTGCGGGTCCAGCTCCTGGGCAGGAACTGCGTTATTTGGCTCGCCGAGGTATTCAGCTCTGTGTGGTGAGTGTGTCTCCTCAGTGTCTGCTTGTACTATACACACACGTCGTGTATTATCCGCACTGTACTGTATACTATTCCAACGTGTACTTCCTTCGTCCTCCTGATGTTGATCTGCAGCAGTAGCAGCAGTCGTTGTGTTACTCTCTCAAAGTGTCGTCGTCTCTCCTCGTCGTCGAAGGCAGCGCGTCGTCGACGTCGTCCTACTCGTCGCGGTTAAAAAGTATGTATATATATATATATATATACGTATATATATATATCTCACTATCTCACAATGTAACGAACGGCGCGCGCGACGCGTCGCTCTCTTGGCGAGGGGAATCGAGTCGTGTATATATACTAGTACGTGCTACTCGCTGCCGAAGACTGCGGGCTTTGTATCCCTCTCTCTCTCTGTATGTCATGTATATTAATTATTACTAACTATATTGTTGTCGTGTAACGCGTGTAGTTTACGAATATTGTAAAGCCCGTAGACGGCCGCGGCGTGTATATATATGTATGTTGCTGAGCGCGCGCGCTCTCTCGCGTGCAGTGCTCGTGTCTCTCTTCTCGAGCCTTTTCTACTGCCGCCGAGGTGCTCTCCGCGCACTACGTTCACTCTCGCGCGATAATATATAGAGATGGCACGACACGACGTGTATATAGGTATATATACCTATATATATCGCGGAGTGGCACCCACGCACGCGCAGCGAGTATTTTCGAGCTAAATCCGCGGACACGGAATATGGGATGCGAACGGATATGGCCGCGAACGAGCAATAACAGGTGCACGGCGATGCTGATTCTCCGATGCATCCGCTTTCTGGTCGAGAATATGGATTGGGCTTGTTTTGGAACTGGCTTGGATTTCTTTTTCGGAGTTTGTTCTTGGGTATACATGTATATAGAGTCGGTGGAATTTACCGTCAATAAAAGAGAACAGGGCTGGGTAAAAAATAGCTATAGCGTTCGAAATTGGACCCGTGGCGACATCTGACACAGATGCGGTATAGTGAAGGTTCATGGCGGGAGTTTCGAAATTTTATATAATATCTAATAGTTTTTGCCAACTCGTAAGAAAGAAAATTTACAAAATTGAATTTCTATATGCGGCATTGTTAGATACGAGAGAACCGGATAATTGTTCAATTATCGTTTGAAAATGCAAGGATATTGATTACCGAAGCTACGTAGCGCCAATTATTCAACTTCGATATCCTACATTTTCCGAATTCTCCTTCCACCGTCCGTCGCAATTTTTCATCTCTCCCTCTCTCTCACACACACTTGCTCTTCGCATCTATTCACGATGAACGGCATTCACTCTCTCGTACAATCGACCAGTGACGTACGCACGATACGCCGTACCCTAACCTCAAAATAAATTTTTCTTCCTGCTCCGAAATTGTAAAGCGATGAGCTTACCATACGAAAGCGTATCTGACCTTTAAGAATTCTGGAGCAAAACAAATTAGAACTGAAAGTTTTTACAAGTGGAATTGATTTCAGAATCGGAGCAGCTCCAGCGACTAGACGCAGCCCTGATGAGAAAGATACACGGACGGTGTGTACGAGTGTAAGTACCGGGTTCACACAGTCCATTTCCCGAGCTCTTCGTATCTCTCCGTCTTCTTCCCGCAGCTGCAGCTTCGACTCTCTGTCCCTCTACTCTAGCCTACCACAGTATATGTATATATATGTACATACACACATCAACCACCAACGCGAAAAAACAAGGAGGAGCTTATACTGCCCGGGTGCGTATATAGTGGAAAAGCGTCGCGCACAGGACGACAACACGACACGTACCAACGTCTGACGCGTGAGCACGCGCGGCAAATGTCAAGCCACGACGGGCCTCCGGAGTCTGCAAGCGACCTCCTCCTGTGACGATACGCGCACTACCTCCGAGAAGACGACGAGCCGCTGTAATGGACGGACACCAGGTATAAATATGTTTATGCATTCCGATCGAGACTGCGTGGCTAATTGTTTGTAATTGCTGTTTTAATTGCTGCGGCGATGCGCGCGAGAGCCGTGGCAACACCCCCTGAACCGCTGTGATTCAACAGAGATGGTCTTTGTTTACTCTGGCTTTGTTTGTAGGTGCGAGCCCTCTATGACTTCTCCGGAGAGCCTGGATCTGCCGAGCTCTCCATCATGGCTGGAGAGGTATTGACTGTTATGAGGGATAACGTTGGAGATGGATGGTGCGAAGGTTTTAATCAGGGTGGACAATCTGGCTTGTTTCCTGCTGCCTATGTGCAAGTTATCGAGGCTACGGCTCCTACGACAGGTTGTTTACAGTTTTCATTTTGGAGAGAAATTCTTTGTTTAAAGCTTTTACTTTATAAACGGTGTACATTTAACTTTGAAAGTAATATGCTTTGTACGTGTCGCAACTAAGAGACAAAGAGAAACCAGTTAATTAATTATTTTTGACCTTAAGGTAATTGACTCTAAGTGATACCTACTTACGTGCTCCCGAGTATGTTCGGTGAATTGTGAATTATTGTACGTGAAACATTTATCAGGGGATTATACATTTTAGCTAAAACATGTGTTTCCACATTTTTATTTGTATAAGCATTATTTGGTGACCTTGAATCTGAAAATAGTTTGACAGCTGACTTTGATTGTATCAGAAAAAAATCTTTTATGTAGACGATTGATTCTTCTCATATAAATTAGTGCAATAAAATTGTTTTATTGATTTTCGTATTTCAATAATGTTATAGGAAATATGGTTAATTCACAACAAAGCACAGGTGATTACTGGGATGATGACTGGGACGACGATTCCGAAATAGGTCAAACCCAGGCCTATGTCCCACCTGTTCAACAGCAGCCAAGTTTGCAGTCAGCTCAGTCCGGCAGTTCAGAATATGGTGACTCTGTGTCTGTGAATACAGTTCACTCGGTCATTCCAGAGAGATCTATTCCCAATGTACCAAAGAAGAATAACAAGTTCACTGCCCTGGTTAAGTCAGGCGAGGAAGGCTTCTTGCTCAGCTCCAAGTTAGTCGTTGTTCCAGAAACTGAAAAAATATACATAGAGGAGGTCGAGAGTGGACGGTTTTCTTGGGCTCAAACTGGAGAAAGTTACAATTGCGTCGTGACTTCTCCCAAAAAAGAGTCCAAGCTCAAGGGCTTGAAGAGTTTCATTGTTTATCAGCTCACTCCCACGGTAATTACTTCATCTACTGCAACTATTAATCTCAAGAAAAATATTGTAAATCAATCGATGCTTATCTTCAAGGAGTGATAAAAATCTTCCATAAAGATAAAGTTGTGAAAGATTTGGATATGAATAGCTCTGAGATAAGTATAAAAAAATCTAACAATAACAAACTTCTTGCAGTTCAACAACATTCAAGTGTCACGAAGGTACAAGCACTTCGACTGGCTGCACGAACGTCTGGAAGAAAAGTTCTGTTTCATCCCAATACCTCCGTTACCCGACAAGCAGATATCCGGCCGCTACGAGGAGCAGTTCATCGAGCATCGGCGCACTCAACTTCAAGAGTTCGTCGACTATGTCTGCCGACATCCAGTACTGTCCAGGAGCCGAGTTTGGCAACACTTCATCACCTGCACGGATGAGAAACGTTGGAAAGCCGGCAAACGAGCAGCCGAGAAGGACGAACTGCTTGGCGTCAATTACTTCCATGGCATTCAGTGCCCCGATACGACACTCGATGCCATCAAAGTTGAGTTCCAGACCGATGCCTTCGCTAGGTAATTTAGCTTTTGTTGAAACGGCAAATTTTGCTCACTGTTTGCATGAGTCATCGCGCGCGATCACTGCGATGAGTAATTGTGTATCATAAAAAGTTGATTAGGTTGCAACTATAATTTAAGATAAAATATCGCCACTAAACACTATACATTTTGTAATTTAGGTTTATCGCGGGGCTGGATCCTGTGGTCAAGGGCTTCATGGCGATGGCAGCAGATCAGGCGAAAAAGCACCAGGTATTATACAAACGAGAGTTCCAGAAAATCGGTCAGTGTTTTGTGTCTCTGGGCAGTGCTTTAGAAGCCGACGATGCAGGTCGGTCACGTCATACGCTCAACCAGGCACTCAAGGATACGGGAGAGGCTTACAACGAGATAGGGAAGTTGTACGAGGAGCAACCAAAGTACGACTGGGAACCGCTCGCTGACAAGTTCCACATCTATCGAGGCATCATCAGCAGTTTCCCGGATGTCATTGGTATTCACAAGGTTGGCACTCTTTATTTATTATTTTCTTTTTAATTGGAACTTAAGATTTATTAGCGAAATTTACGTTTAATAATATTTGATGCTCAGAGCGCTGTACAAAAGCGGAAGGACTGCGAGAGGCTGGTGAACGAGCATAAGATGGAGGCGCAACAACTGCGCGAACTGAATCACAGGACAGACGTGATAGCTCGGGCGCTTGGTGCCGAGGAGACGCACTTCCAGTCGGAACGCGAGATCCACATTACGCAGGCGATGAAAAGCCATCTCGTAGAGCAAATAAACTTCTACCAGAAAATCGTGAACAAGCTGCAGGAGGCGCTCAGCTCCTTTGACGGCTGAAATCTAGATAATCAAGAGATATCAATAGGTAAAGAGTTGATCTTGCACAATTGAACGAAGGTGTCCAACTGGTGGCGCTTCGCTTTGATGACGCCGTGCATTCGTGATTTTCGCACGCGTCCCGCACGCTTACTCGTGGGAGAAGTTTATCGAATTTCGAGCATAAGTACGCATAATTATGATCTGCGTATTTATGCCTATATATAACTTTGTTCGATGTTTCCTCGGGCAATAATTACAAAATTTACGAATCATTTTTAATTTTGCCGCGTTCTGCGATTTTTTCGGGCTAACGTGCAACAAAGAGGTTTGTTAAGTGTTGAAAGTATTTACAGAATCTGTTGTATTTTTTTGCAGAAAAATATTTTTAATATTTCTTGGATGTACATATGTGTGATTTAAAAAGGGCAGCATTAACGGCTTGACCAGCATTTTGCTCTTATTTATGTTTTCGAACAGAAAGATTTATTAAAAATGATTCGTAAATTTTAAGATGTTTGCAATGATATTTTCTAACCAAGGATTTGCCTTTAGTATATCGTAAATATTAATGAATCACCATGCAAAGCAATTTTAATATCTATGAAATATTGCCTTGTTAAATTATAGTCACTTGCATTCTTCTCTGAACTATACAGACTGTAAGATATACAAATTGTAATTATGACGCTGAGATCAATATTATGTAAATGAATTGTGTATATTACTTATATCTAAGATACCGTGTCTAGTGGGCAAAATTTCTCTTTAATCAACGTTCTTTTTAGAACTGTTTTACAAATGTCATATTTTTGTACAAAAGATTTTCGAAACTATGCGGTGGACTACTCCTAAAAAATATAACTGTTGTGATATTTTTTAGGAACGCAATATAAACAGATTCTCACAGCTACTCATTCCTAGAATTTTCGAAGAAATTTTTCCACTAGAATCTTGAAGCCTTTGATAGAGCCTTCTAAATAATCATGATAAAGTAAAAAATAGTGTTTCTATAATGTGTAAACAGAAAGTGTGCATTACCCAAATGTCTAAAAAAATTTATCAACACACTAACTATTCTTGTAATCATTATTTTTGTTTTAAAACGTGTCCTTCCTGATCAGGGAAGCAATAAGGAATCATTGGTAAGTTATTTTAAAGTCACTTTGTCTCGCAAATATTTGTATTTCTATAAAATTGTTAATCTGTGAAAAAAAATTAAATATAACATTGAAAACGATCTATACCAAATAATATGTATTTATTTGTTTTTTTACCGTAAATAATACACGAATGTTAGAATGAAAAAAACACCGAATATGGAAGTTACAACCTTTTCTAAATTGAATTAAGAGATTATGGTACAACATCGAACCGTCAGGCGTCACGCTAACGGAGTTTTCTGAAATTATAGAAGTAATGTCCATTTTTGTGCGCAGTAGCGATGAATCAGAGATGCTGTGTCGAGGCTGTTGCCGTTGATTCACATCGGCTAATCATAATCAATTGATTTCAGACGAGAGAGAGAGAGAGAGAGAGAGAGAGAGAGAGAGAGAGAGAGAGAGAGAGAGAGAGAGAGAGAGAGAGAGAGAAGTAGGGACAAATAAGTCACAAGAAATGCGTTACTCTTTCCTCTTTTTTCAGCTCGTTTATTTGGACAACACTTTTTTGCACAGATTATACACGATGTTTCCTCGGTCGATACAAAAACTGCAGGACTACATTTTTTTGTTCATTATCGTTAATATCATCATCATCATCACCATTATAATATTATTATTACGATTTTAATAGTTTTAATTATTGTTATTTTTAATCTTGTCGAGCGTGCGTTTCATTTGTGTGAACATGTTTAAGTGTTTGTTTGTATGTCTGTCTGTATGTGCGTGTTCGATCGATAGCAAGTTTTTGTCCGATGAGTTATACATATATTGTTTATCACGGACCAGTCGATGGCGGTATTTTTTGTTTGCGAACGAGAAGTGCGTTCTAAAGAGTCTCGTTCGTGATTTTATGTAGCGTTTTTGTTCGTCCTTCCATTTTATTATTGTTTTTATTTCCCACAGAGCGCTGTACAACAACTAAAGAGAAGCAATAATGTGAATTTTTGTATGGTCGATCGAAGTCGGAAAATTCTTTCGCAATAAAAATGATAACGCAGCTCGTCATCCCTGCAAGGTCAAAATTTGTTTCCTCATACTTCCACTTTAATTATTTTTGATGCTCGTCAATGTCATCATTAAGGTATCTCTCGTCGGTAGTTTATTTACCTTTATACAAATAATTAATGCATCGTATTACTGTATAGCCAAATATCGCGTTTTCGGTATAATTCTGTTCTGCCAAACAATCGCATTGACCCTCTTTATTCATTAAAATGAAAAATAAATGCGATAACTCAAATTTCAGAACTAAACTGATGCCGAATAATTTCTCGCTTTTATTTTGTAGAAAGAAAAAGTATACATGTACAAGTCGACTGAATGAAGATAGTCAAGTTTGAATTAAGAAGAGCGAAATGAAGCTCTTACATTTTTTTCTTTATAATTAACATATATTACACCAAATTATTTACATCTATTGATATAAGTTTTCTCACTTTTGTTTCTCGCTTTATTTGTCTGTATAAAAACTATATCCCGTACACGTGTCGAGAAGAAGCAATGATGTAAAAATCTAGTGGCATTTAAAAAAAAAGGAATGTGAAAATCCTTAGGCAAGTAAAAAAAAAGGAATATATAATCGTTTCGCTGGTTATGCTTATAACACGTTACGAACGTTCGCTGAAAACCAAGGAGGCAAGAGATTGCCGAACTTTTCGTCGTTCCAATCCATACTATGCGTATTAATTCGCAAACAAAAAAGTTTGCCGGCGCGTGTAAAAGGCTGCGGTTACGTGACGACTTATCTCCTTGTGAAATTATCGCACCTCGAATATCATACATATTCATGCTGGTTTTGAAAAGACCAGAGTAATACAGAGTATGCCTATATATTTGCGAAAAATCGAAGCGGTGAAATTTTTCAAAAAGAAACAGTCGTCGTTTGAATAAATTTGTAATACTTTTTGAGAAGAGCAAGAATATAGATCAATTTTAAAGAGTCAAAAACGTTATTTAGTAGCTGAATCAAAACGTCTGCATAAATGCACAATTCAGTAATGCGGCTAGATGCAATCTTTTTATTGTCCGGACTAATCACGAATTAATTAAATCACTCGAAAATGCAACTCGCAAGAAAGCATACGAAAATACAATCTTCTCAGCTATTATTCCCGCCAAAGTGCTTCTCGGCAATAATTTCGCTTTGCTGGCGCTTACTCCCCCTTCTAAAAATGCTAAAAGTCAGTAAAACAGGATTATCTGGTTGGAATTCCCACAAGAGTCTCTACGTAACTAGTGAAGGAATTGTACATTAGAGATAAAAGGTTAACGTATCCATACATATTTCTGCTGAACCTTAGCCGTTATTAGAAAAAGCTAAAATCGTGTAAAAGCGTATAATATATGTCATAACGATGGTCAAATTATCAGTTGTATTCTGCCTTATAGTTTTTTTAATCTCATTGCCTGCACCACCTTCTTGTACAATAATAATTCACGGATCGCGAATCGAATACAAAACAAAAATATCGTCCATTCGCGAATACAATTATATTTATATATATTATTAACGGTATACAAAGGAACGATATATGTGTGTGTATATATATATATATATATATATATATATATATATATATATATATATATATATATATATATATATTATATATCATGCGCAATGCAACAATATTACACGCAACGTTATCCTTATAATTCACGTACAACAACAAAATATTCTTCCTTCATATTTACGTATGTATTTTTTTCCTCTCGCTTTTCTCGTTTTCTTTTTAGACAACAATATCAGTCTGAATTCATATAACTTGTCCGCAGCTTCAACGATTATATAGAACTGCCGCTAGTTAACAAGCTTAGTTTTTTTTTCTGTTTACAATCACATTCACAATATTCTACTATTCGATTTAAATATATACGTAACGCACGTGAGTTTCCTTTATATTTAATTTATTTTTTGTTTGTTTCTGCTATTCTTTAATTATAACCTCGATTTAGCCGTCGATATGTCTGCATTTTAATATGGCACTGCACGATGTCCCATCGGTCCCTAAAGTGATTTGTGTTGGCCCTTTCTACAGGAGATAATCCGGTGAATTTTTTTTCGCTTTATTATTAACAAGTGCTACTTGAGTTTTTGCCTACGTAACGCAAACCACTGTGATTGTGACAATAATTCCACGGCAACTACTTCAAATTCACTGACACTTCGATGACGGTATACATATGTGTATGCGCGGGTATGTGTTAACAGCTCGATATTGCGAGAACAGATTCTTTTCGAAACTCATTTTACTTCGAAATAAAAGTGCCGAACCAAATGAAAAATTAAAATTCGATGACAGCATGGCGTGTGGTTGAAAAATTAGGGAGCAAGTAACAGAGCAACAAGACCGATCAAAAATACACCAAATTCTCGACTCCCTGAATTCATTTCCGCGTTAAAAGGTCGAAATATAGAAAAATAATATCGCTTATTCGTTGCTCGTTTAGTCTTTCATCATGTTTTTTTTCCTTATTGATCACGTATTATATTTTTTTTATCTGTGCTCTAGTGTCCCTTCGATGCATCCATCACGGGAAGCACGTGTGCATTTAATGATTTTATTACGTCTTGGAAAACACATATCGCCTGCGAAGCAGATTCCTTTATATATTATATAAATATGCGTGTATATTTATATCCTTACATATCAAAGAGTACGAATGGAGAGCTTCTCGAAGGCTTTGTTCTATTCTGCTCTGTTTCTGCAAGCTCGCCCATTATAATTTGTTTTAAGTACTCGAATATCTAACACTGGAATTCGTAAAAATATAACTATTTGGTCATTCGATATACGTACAATGGCACATTATGGGGTTCGGGTTATTTTCTTTATATACGGTGTAGTAAGCAACGCTCGATATACACATATTTCCTTAAATCCAAAATTTTCGTGTTTGACAGCGACAAAGTGAGAAAGAAATAGATATCGAAGAGATACAGTAGATCAAAGAGGGAAGAGCAATCGTCGTAATATCTACGAGTGTGTACAATATTCCTAGTGTCAGTGCGTGTGTTCCTTTTTTTGTTTTTATATATAAGAAAGAGAAGATTATTTACAATTACAAGAGGTGCATCGTACAGCCAAGAATGAGCTATATAATCGCTTCACAATGCGAATAGATTTAGTTTTTTTATTTTCATTACTTTAGTTTACTTTTGATTTTCTATATAGTCTCTCGCGAAGGTATAGTGTATAGTGTACATAGTTTTCTACTTTCTCGCGTATCGATGAGAGCTCGGCCCCAGAGTCACCGAATCAATGCCTTTTCGTTTAATTTCTATCCATGCTTTCATCTCTCACTTATAATGAAAAGTTAGTCTACAAAAATAATTTCTTATCGTGTATTGTGCAATCGCAAGGAAAAACCAGTGGTATTTATCTCCTGTCGATGATTCGAGGTGACTCCAGCGCGCGGCTACTGCTCTTCCGAGCAAAACTTGTTTCGACTCTCGCGCGCGTGAACTGCCCGTGTAAGGCTGCGGTGTGAACGTTTTTTTTTCTCCTCCAAATACTTCGCGGTATTTCACTTACAACGTGATTAAGAAGATTGAGAACGTTGAATCTTTTGAATTGTAAAAATAAGATTAAAACGAGTTAGACGAGTTCGTGTGTAACAGTTGCTCGGAAATGATTTTCGCTCGGACATATAATAGATTTTATACAAGGCGCAGTTAACAATTTACAAGAAGCGACGTGCATTTTGATAGTATGTTTGTTATTTTCTTTTAGTTTCACTCTAGTTTGTAGATGATTTAAGTACGGATCGTAGCAGTTCTGAGATATATATAAGACAATTTCGTCGTACTACCAATACCTTCGCAAAAATCATTCAAGTTTTTATTCATTTTTTTCTTGTCAACTATAGACGGCTTCAAATAAAGATATACAATATATCATTTAAACGCATTAGACTGTACATCGGAAATTCATGACTCAACCAGTGTAGCTCAAGAAAATGTCATAAATATTTCAACAGAGTTTCATACTATGCAAAATATGTTAAACTTTGAACATTCCGTCAACGCCTTAAAAGCTTTCAATTAGCGTAACTTATTTAAGCCAGGCGAACCACTGAGATTTTTTAGTATCATCATAAGTTCGGTGACTTTTTCCGCTTTTCTAACCAAATCATCGTAATTTTCGTGCTGTCTATTCTTTGACCACTCTTATTACTTTCAAGGATTTACATCACGCGTACCGTTCCGAAGCTGATATTTTTTTAAAAACCGTGCTCCTATGCTTTTCCTCCAAACTGTCCGCATATAGCGGACAATCGGGTGTCAATCAGCATATAATGAATAAAATCTTCGAGCCATGTTCTTTCTTATTACATTATATTCACCCTTTTGTTTATTTTTAATATATTTATAATTATATATATAATTTTTTATTTCATATATATATCGTTTGATAAAGAATATACTCCTTAAGACTAATTCAATTTGCAAGCTTACTTACACTAGTCGTTTTATATTGTAAAGAATCATTTGAGCCTTCGACGTCGATTCTTTGGTTAGTTATACAAACGTAAGCTTCAATAGATAAATCCAAAAAGATTATATGTATAAAAAACTTAAAAACTACAACGATAAAAAGCAACAAAAATCAGATCCACTAGTGGTCATGGCGACGAAAGGAAAGAAAATACACCGCAGTCAGATCTAAATTCCACAATTCCGCGATTTGTCAATAAAAGAATCGAAATCGAAGGCGTCCCTCTGTACATGATGCATTCGCACGTAAAACATTCTCGCACTATCCGAGAGTGTCCGACTTTCGGACGGACGTGTGTCTACTTCGTTATACAGTCGCTTTACTTTTCACATTATTCATTAATTTTCTTTTTGCTTATATTTTTTCCCTTAAAATCGTGTATCATGTTTTCCTTATATGCTGTATATATCACGTTGATGTTCCTTACCATTACAGTGAAGATAAAGAGCAAGAGAAGTATCGACAGCCGAGATGTCTGCCTCTTCTCTCGAGGAATGCTTTTTTTTTCTTTTTAAACATAGTGCTGCGAAAGAGTTTTAGTTACTTATCTGAGCTGAGACGTACGCACAGATCGAGGAGAAGAGGGAGAGAAAGAGGGAGGGCAGCTCCCTCGTCGCGCAAGGATATACATCGGAAAATTTTACACATGCATTGTAACGAAGTTGAAGCTGTCTATTTCTCTCTCATCCTCTCCTGTCTTGTGTTAAGTGTCGCTTATTTTATTTCGGAACACATTTCTGCCGCTCGCGCTTCCTTTTTTTTTGTTTCTTTAATCGTATTGTGTTTCTTCTGTGTGTCTCGACGAAGTTTCCCCCCTCTCGAGGCAGCTGTGCGTGTGTGTATGTCGCAGTAACGCGTATTAAGGTGTCGGCGCTCTCGCATATATTATACAAACAACTGCAAAGTAGCAGTATACATAATACAGTCATCGAAGGAATGTGTGCGCGAGTTATGAGTATAAGTACCGAAAATTTTTTCCTGTGCGCGTAACAACCGAGACCTACATTTATCTGCTGCAGCCCTGTCTTCGGCATGCTTTCAATAAAAAGGAATATCGCACCCATCGTGTTCCTTTCGCTAGTTCGAGTATAATACGTTCGCGAAAAGTATAGTGTATGTGTATCTGTGTGGACACGTAAAAAAATAGAATACAACGTTTCTCTCACGGTGCGCGTGTGTGAGCGCGCGCTCCGTGTCTATGTAGTGCGCCGCGAGCCTGCATCGTTCAGAGAAAATAACACGCCAGCGCATGAAACAATTTCCAATCCTATTTCGCCGATACAAAAATACTTTGCCGCTCGCGAGCGTAAATCACCGCAAGCGGTTGACAATTTTCTCTTCGGTTAGAACAGAATGAAAATGTGCTCAACTAGCGTTGCATGTATATACGTATATTATAGTTATATAGCGTAACAGAGCTGTTATTGAACAACTGTATGGAAGTGGCGTAACGAGTCTTTTCAGGACTTTTATCACTGCGCGAGTATATTATATTGTAACCGAACGAAAAAAGCCGAGTGTAGACGGTGGCGTACACTTCGTTATAGAGTTTAAGAAATACAAGAGAGAAAATTAGTGATTACTTTGAGAAATACGAATGCGACACACGCACTATGCCTTGAGTGTTCCAGACTCCTAATTCCAGACAGGCAAGAATATCCTCTAAGTTTCTGTCTTTGTGGCTGAGCGCGCGCGCGCGAGCCGTATCTGGACGTTATAATAAAATTGAGCGAGCTCCCGAGTTTCCTTTTCATACCGACAGCCCGTTTTACCGACGAGCGGTAAAGCGGAGCGTCGACACAGAGAACGAAGCTCGCGTGTCATCGTTTTGTTGCCTCGTCGCGTGAGTTACAAGTACATACAGCTCCGTCATTTCGCATGTAATCACGCGAGTTGCGTAGATACAGCAGTAGAGAAACAAAAGTAGTAGTGGTAGTAGTAGTAGTAGTAGTAGTAGTAGTAGTAGTAATAGTAGTAGTAGTAGTAGTAGTAGTAGTAACAGTGTAGTACAAGAAGGAGTAGAATAAGAAAGAGTAGACGAAGTAGGAAGGAAAAGCAATAGTAGCAGCAGCAGCAGCAGCGCTCTTTCTCATATGTGTATACGCGTGTATCATCAGCATCATCATCGTAAATATATGAATGCGGCCAATCGGTGCAGCAGCGGTGATATCCGCTCAGCCTTTCTCCTGCTTCCACTGGCGTCGTCTGAGATGCGTCAGGTCTAGCCTGAGCAGCGCGAGCAGACTGGCCCAGAGCTTGGTGGTCATGGTGGTTATCCTGGGCCGGGTTCGTCTCCACCGCTGCTGCTGCTGCTGCTGCCGCTGCTGTGACTGATGCCCCGTAGGCGAAGACGCGGCCGAGGATGAGCCTGAGCCTGTCGTGGTGCTGCCGCCGTCGCCGCCGACGGGAGGCACGGTAGCAGCCGCCTGCGTCTGGGTGAGGACGATGAGGTGACGGCGATGCCGGCGTCGGATGCTGCCGAGGCGCAAGGAATCGGGAGCCGCCGGCTCGCGGAAGTGGTGCTTCAGTAGTTCCGGTGGTTCGGGCTCGCTCCTCCTGAGGGGCCGGTCGAACCTGGTTGTTGTTGTTGCTGCTGTAGTCCCGGTTGGGCTGATGGTGATTGCTGAGGTTGATGGCTGCTGGTTGAGCTGCTGTTCAGCGCGAGCCTCTGCATCTGGCGTATGACCGTCGTCGCGTGGTAGGCTTGCTGCAACCATGAGACAACAGGGAGACATTCCTTGGGTTGATCCTGCACCGGCAGTGATTTGGCGGTGGGGGGCCACAATAACATACACACACAGAGAGAAACACAAGACGTGGTCAGACGCGTCGTGCTCTAATGGAATTTTACTAACCTTCCACCTCGACTTGGCGAAGTTCTTTTTAAGTTGTTCCGATACCGTACCGTGGATGTTTTTGTTGCTCGCTGCGTTGCCGGAGATCCTGCACAGAGCGAATTCAGAACGATATTAGTCGACGACGATGTTTGTTGCATAGCAGGATTCGATATATACGTTATATGTATACGCCAGTGAGACGAATAATTATTACACAGTATGACGCGGTGGCTCGGACAGTCGTATAAAGTACGAGCTTTTCGTGATAGTTTGAGAGACACACGTTTGCTGTATATGTGTATGTGTGTGTGTGTATATACGTGCAATTTTCGAATCCAGCTGGCGAGACACAATGAGACTTTGAACGAAAAAAAATTCAGCTGTGATGCAACGAATAGGCTAGAGGGAGAGATCGAGAAAAAGAAAATGATCGTCTGCAAGAGGTTGGCCAATGAAGTCGATTATTAGATCGATATAGCGAGAAAGTGTGCTTGCGTATATATGTATGTGCGCGGACAAAGAGATATTAGAATGACACATATGGTTCTCTCTTGGATGTAAGAGAACAAAACACTCAGATGCTGCGAGAGTGATAGAGATGAATTGCGATGCGTTTTATGCGACACACACTACTTACTGGCTGCAAGAGCGACATTACGTGCGCTATATAGGTACCTGGATCGGCTCTTATATCAAGAATTGAGCTTTCATTCTAATTGAAAAAACTACTCGAAACTCTACACGACTAAGTGTAATGCTATTTTTACATTGAATCATCATCATCATCAGCATCGTCGTCAACAACCTCTTCAATTTATCTATATTTACTCTCGCGTGTGCGTGCTCTAATACTGACGCAAGTCGGAACTTTCTATAAATGCAATGCTCGTTATGGAAAAAAAAACCCAGCTCAACTCTCGTGAAAGCTCGCTCGCTTGCTACGGGGCCGTTCACAAAACAAAAGATCTAAAAATCTCTATAGAAAAATTAAAAATATCTGCTGCTGATATAACAGACAATGGATCACAACACGTGTAGCGGGGGCTACGACGACTCACCAGGGGTGTCCGAGCGCCTGTTTACACGTGTAGCGCTTCTCCACGTCGACGCACATGAGCCTGCTGATGAAATCCTTGGCCGAGTCGCTTATGTCGTCCCAGTACGGCGAGTCGAACTCGAATTCACCTGCAACAAGCGGGTGTTACTCAATCGTGTTTCTCCTTCTTGTTCTTGTTTTTGTCGCAAAAAAGCTGCAGATGCTGCTCGGCGAGCAAAAAGCTGGCTCATCGTGATATAATGCACACCTTTGAGTATCTGAGCGAAGAGGTTCGCGTCGTTCTCGTCGTAGAACGGAGGATAACCACAGAGCAGTATGTAGGATATGACACCTATGCTCCAGACGTCCACTGCCTTACCGTAGGGTTTCTGGGCCAGCACCTCCGGAGCTGCAACAGTCGATAATTGAAATACCTCGCACGGTCGGTAAAACAGAGCAAACTTACCGACGTAGCCGGGCGTGCCGCAAGCGGTAGCCATGATACCGCTGTCTTCCATCTTGGACAGTCCAAAGTCGCTGATCATGATCTTGCTGTCCTCGTCCGGACTGTAGTAGAGCAGGTTCTCGGGTTTGAGATCCCTGTGCACGACGCCCTGCTCGTGCATGTAGTCCACGGCCTCGAGGACTTGTCTGATGAGACTCGACGCGTCTCGCTCCGTGTACGAGCCCTTTTCGACGATTCGGTCAAACAGCTCGCCACCCGTTACTCTGCAAAGCACCGGGAAAAGAAAACATCGTTTTTAAAATTCGCCCACGTCCACGGCAAACTCACGGCCGACCGAAGAAAAACATTTACCGACCGGGTGTGATCGACATTTTTGCGTTAATACGCGCGTGTAGGCGGTGTCCTTTGAAAGTCAAGCGCATATAGCGCGAGCTTTCATGTCGTTCGGCAATAAATTACCGCAGCCGACTGGCTTTTACACGGCCGGTGAATTTCATACGCGCGCGCGCGCGCGCGCGGGAGATCAATTGGACGATAGATATAGATTGCCATCGGATATAATATTAACGTAAATCCCACGCGGTGTGTTCGCGGTTATAACGCACCAGTATTGTAATGCGTGGATATAGACAAATATACTCACAGCTCCATGACGAGGTAGACCTTATGCTTGTCCTCGAAAGTTTCGAGCAGCTGCACGATATTCGGATGCGTCAACCTGCGAACAGAGCGCATACAGCGCCGGGAACTTGAAATTTCGCCGTTCGTATACACACGTATACATCTATATGTACAGTTACCCCTTTACCCCCCGCAAGCTTAGCATGCATGCAGTTCGAGCCGTATAAAGTGTGATGTATATATATATATATATATATATATATATATATATATATATATATATATATATATATATATATATACATACATCACACACAGACACACAGCAATATAGGAAGTGGGTTAGCGAGGAGCGTAGCTTCGACTTTTCGTCTCTGGATTTATATTCATCTCCATCGAAAAGTTTTACGCTCCACACCACGAAAACATGTTATTCCGGATCTCATGCAACAAGACACTGCAGATATATGTACAGAGAAAAAAGAAGCATGTCGTATAATCGCGCACTGTACAATTATATAAGTATGTAACAAAACAGCAATTTTCCATTCGCCGCATACCGCACATAAATCGATCGACAGTTATATACATGTGTGTGTATATGTATATATATATATATATATATATATATATATATATATATATATATATATATATATATATATATATATATATATATATATATATATATATATATATATATATATATATATATATATATATATATATATATATATATATATATATATATATGTATGTATGTATGTATGACCGCAGCCTCGTCTCTCTTGAAATTGAAAAAATCAGCGCGACAGCGAGGAGAAGCAATTCGGAAAAGGCCGTCGGGAAACTCGAAAAGCTTTTAAAAGCTTGCGCGCGCGCGCGTGACCTTGCCCGCGGCGGCCTCGGCAATTCTCGAGACGCTCATTCGATTATTCGTCAAGTGGGCCACAGGTGAATTGCTCCCACTACTGCTACTTTTGCATTTCTCGTCGCCCTTGATTCTCTCTCTCTCTCTCTCTCTCTCTCTCTCTCTCTCACGTGTGTTCTTCGACGGCTCGTCCTCGAGAAATCGTCGAGCGGCAGTTTTTATAACGGATAAGTCATAAATCCGGATATACGCGCGCGCGTAAAAAAAAAGTTGTAACTGTCCTGTTTCTCTTGCGTTTTTTTTTCTAGAGGCAGCAGCGCTATCTGGCGGCGCTGAACCGCACATACCGGGAGTTATAAACTCGTCAGGGAAAATATCGAAAGAATGCATATGAGAAAGTCAGTACAAGGCCGTGTTGTTATACACGACGTTCCGGAAATATACACCCTTTGGCTTATTGCATGAATCACGAGATGCGCATCGTCGGTGTGTTGTGGGTGTGTACTTCAATCCCTCGACCGATGCGTCATGAATTTTTAATCCTCTAAGCGATCCGAAGATAGACGTACAGGCGCACAAGTCTCGGAAAATGCGTTATTTTCTTATATCGGCCAGGAAAAGAGAAACTGAAAGAAAAAACGCACGTGCCATCGCGAGTGTCGGGCGAAATATGCGGCTCGCGCGGTGAAAAATAAACAGGCCGAATTCTTTCCTCGCGTTATCGAATGTACAAGCCGCGCTATACGTACACTCGCAGGTTGAACTTGAAAGCTCTTGGCCCTGCGCGCGGTTCGCTCTTTCTCTCAAGGATGCGCCGCACGCGATATATGCATACGCGATCTTTTTTTTTTGTTCTTCTTATCGCGACGCGTGTCGAGATTGATCTAGGCCAGTAATTCGTGAGCTTTCAGGGCTAGACACACGATATTTTATATGTATATACTGCACAATAATAATATATGCACAAAAGCTCAAGCGCACAGAATTGCGAGTAATATGTAGAAGCAAATCCGTCGCAGAAGAAGCAAAACACACATGCGAGATGTATACGCAGGCTGGTTATATATATATATATTCATACGCGAGGGCGTGAGAAAATCAATCCTTCGAAAATGCAACGGCGAATTATTAATCGCGCGTGTATGTGCAGTATATAAAGCCGGCGATTGATGAATTAGTGATATATAATAACGTGCGCGCGGCGACGCGATTCTGATTCTATAGTCTGTATATATATATATATAT
The DNA here is from genome assembly GCA_020010945.3 of Muscidifurax raptorellus. Classification (NCBI taxonomy): domain Eukaryota; kingdom Metazoa; phylum Arthropoda; class Insecta; order Hymenoptera; family Pteromalidae; genus Muscidifurax; species Muscidifurax raptorellus. The sequence goes on from CM052077.1 coordinate 5,721,740, forward strand.
ATTGTATATCGATGCGCATGCTTCCCTTTTTTTACAGCCTTTCGTGCGAGGTGTATAATATATGGATTTGTTCTTTTATTTTTGCATCACAATACAAGCCGAAAGTTTATGATCCGCCGTATACTTGAATTTCGATTCGGTATATATATATATATAAAAGAGGGAAAAAAGGCGATGATCGCGAGTCGCCGTTGCGGTACGGGTAGCCAGTATCGATCTGATGGCGTTTGATACACGAGAGTTAAATTTAAAAATCAATGCTCATTCTTTATTCATGAGCGATATAGAGCTCGCGCGCGCGCGCTGGCAAATTGAACGGATAAGAATGTCTCTCGTCCGCCTGGAATATATTATATTGCATTATATACACGCATTGTCCGCGTAATCAGAAAATTTATCCTTTTCTTATATTTTTATTCGGAATAAGATGGTACATATAGCCTTTGTGTCAGTTTTCGCCTCGACGAACAAGTCGATTCCCGACAAGTGTATCGATGTCAGTATATATATATCCACAAATATAATGATCGTCGACAGATCGGCTGATATTATATACACATCATGCGTATATACGAGACACTAAAATACACTGATATATAATCAAGTGCGCGCGTATATTCGTTATCGCCGACTCGTTTAATCGCTTCCGTGCGATTAGACCATCCGACGAACTTCACTCGAAAGAGTGATGGACATTCCGCATATACAGAGGGAGAGAGAGAACAGCTGTGTGCACTCGAGAAAAATTTTATTGGGACACGAGAGTGTTATAAACGGAAAGTTTTGGATGCATTGCTGATGGCCGCGTATGTTTATCTTTAATTTTGTATCAATATTGGGTGAGGCTTTTTCTTCTTTTCCCCTCGAGAGAGGGAGAGAGAGAGAGAGAGAAAGAAGTTTCGCTATGCGTGTTTCCGAAAGTCTCTATATCGAATCATTCAGGAGGAGACAAAAGTGGAGGAATGTATTCGCGATTATAATGTGTATATATATCGCGCAGATGTATATAAATAATGAAAATATTGAATTCGTCTTTCAAGCCTTTATACAGATTTTTAATAAAGCTTATAGCTTCAGGTATAATAATTTGATTTTTCGCGTTCGATGCAAGAATATATATATATATATATATATATATAGGGGAGCTTTTGTGCAGCTCTGCTGTGAATTATTAAGCGTCGGCGCCTTTATCCGCATATTTTAATATTACTTCACCTTCTTTCTTTTTATTGCGCGAGGTCGAATATATATACAGCCCCGACCTTTAATCAAGTTAATTAATCCGGAGAAAAGGGCTTTTCACAATTTCTTTTACTATTTTATTTGTTTATTTTTTTTTTTTTGCTCCGGAATACTCGGACAATCGAATACCGCCTGGAACATTCAACTGTCCTTTTATAGTCCCTCCGAGAAGTTTTCCCTGAAGTATCGCGCTCTTTCAGCAACTCACATCCACGCGGAAGAATAACATAAAAGAAAATCGCCGACAAGAGAGAGAAAGAGACTCGCGCAGTAAAAAGACAAAAGGTCGCGACGCCGAATCAATAAGCGAAGATCCCCGGTAATTTTCCAACTTTCCGATGCTGCTATTGCAGCGACTCGAAAATTCGAAACGCCCACGACGACCTCTATGTATACGAACCTTTCATCGAATGTACATAGACTCGTTTCACGCAAAGCTCATTATTTGTATGTCGAAAGCAAAAGTTCTCGGGAAAGAAAAATATATAGTAGTAACAACGAGCGTATATATACTCTTATCGTCGCATTAAAATTCAAGCCGATTCAAATCTCGAGAGATAAGCCAAGCCGCTAGAGGGAGCTCCTGTCGCGCTCGACCGATAAAGTTGCTCCCCCTAGCGGTCTTGAAAAAGAGGTGGCAAAAATGTTCAAGCTCTCCCTGCGGATTTAGCCCTTCGCAATATACGCACGCAGTGAGAGAGAAAGGCCACAAATTATCTGATAACTACGTGGCCGCCGTAGGCACTTCCGTATATAAAGTAGAGGGTCGATTTTTGACTGCAGCGTTTTTTCTCGTTTGCACGAATGAGCCGAGGACTATTTATTCTCCGACATTCCTTGATGCGGACGAAGGTCGTCGCGCTTCCTGATGGACACTTCTTTTTTTTTCGTCTGTCGCTCACTCGGGAAAAATAACTTCCCGTCGAGAATTTCATTTCGTTTGATTTTATACTTTACGACTTACGTATGCGCGAGCGGTTACATGCGAGGAAATTTAATATATATATATTATATTCCGGAAAATAACACGAACACGCGCGCGTGCGCGTGGGTGCGACAACGTTTCTGGGAAAGCTCGTTTACGCGCGCTCGCGCGCGCGCATGTGTGTATCAATTCAAGTTTATTCGCAATAATGCGAATTCTCGCGACTTCAATTGCATAAGGGAGAGCATATAAAAGCGGCAGCTGAGAGTCGTATATGTAGAGTCGTATAAAGCGTGTAGTCGTTTATATATACGCGCGAGAAAGTCAAAGCTCGTAAAACCGCGGCGCGCTTACAAAAACTCGTGCGGGGAACATCGAGAATAATTAGCATAACAAGTCGATTGTTTACATAATCGCATCTGAGCGGACTCCACGATGCGAAATTAGAGCTATGTGGACGACACTCGAGGTCACCATATGTATATTCCTTATTTTTTTTCACACATCATCTCTATCTGTATAATCGCGGTTTTCATGCTGCTCTCTTGGGGGGTAAGGGCGTTCGAGCTTTCGGCTCTCGGGTTGATACCACATACTGCCCGGTCAGTGCACATTACCATTTCAAATGTATAAATATATATACTAACGAGTATAACTATGTCTCTCTCGAGCGTAAACACATTACGAAATCTCGCGCGCATCGATTTTTAATTTCGCGCCGAGCTGAGAGCTTGCAACTTTAATGCGCCGACCTTCCGCCGAATAATTCAGTTATATATGCATGTACACACGCAGTCGGAAGCAATGCGTATACGGATATAAAATAAATTTCGCGAGATATAGAGTTATTTCTTTATTCGTATAAAGTTTCTCGTGACCGAGCCTCGTTCGCGCGGCAAACTCGATTTGGCCACTTTTTTTCGGCCCAGATTATAGCGTGATGAGGCGAAGCTCTCGTTCCAATTATTAAAAGACGAGTATCTACGTATAGCTGGCACAGCGGGCAATTCGTATTATCGAGCGCGCAATTATACACGAAGACGAGCTGTTATATATATATATATATATATATATATATATATACGCGTGTATTTCAGAAAGTCTGTAGGACCATTAGCGCTCGACATGAAAATTCAAATGCTTTATGTATACAATGCCCCGTTTAAAAATACAAGAGAGAGCGATTTGTCCGTTTAAATATTTAGCGCGCACCGCAGACGAGTGATAAATTAGCGTAAAGAGTATTTTTTGTTCCATGAAAATAAAAAGAAAAGATAAGAAGCTGGGATATACGCGTTTTCTATTGATCAGCGAGAAGACGGCGACAATACACAATTGCATTACACTGGCTTGTGTATATAAGAGAGACGACAGTCGTCGTCGCGTCGCCGATCATTATCGCGTTGTTTTTTTTTATTCAAAGAAAATCCACTCGATGAAAGGAGCTGCGCGTGTATATATATATACACACGAATGTCAAAGGCGACGTTATTTTCGTACCAACGGATAAGCATCGCCAGACGTTAAAAACGACTCGTGGAGCATTAGCCACAGAGGAGAGAAAGTTTCTGATGTAAGAACATAACTCATGCAACAATCGGTAGCCGGTGTTAATATCCTAAAAAAAAAAATAGTATCGCCGTAATCATTGTATAATCGATAGAATTTTCAAGGCCGTCGCGGGAGAAAGTTAATTCACGCGTCCCGAGATCGATATCGCTCTTTCACTACACAAAATATACGTGTATACGTGTGTATATATATCGCATTATTTTTAGCCGAGCGACTCGTATTTTTATATCTCGAATTATCGGACGGCGAAAAATTTACGAGCTGTCTTTCTATCTTGGATTTCTTCTCTCGTTTCGAGCCAGTATTCGCCATAGTCGCACGAGTCGCGTCCCGGCGAAATATATATATATATATATAGCTAACCAATTGCTACCTCCGGGTGCTGCAATATAAAAAAGTTGGCTCAGGCGCTCGTAAAGCGCGGATTTTTAAAATACTACCGGCGCAGGACGCAAATCTCTCGCTCTCCTGCTGCAACTGCGGAAAATTGGAAACGACGTGAAAGCCTCTCGGCTGATTTTTTATTTCCTCACCGCCGCCGCCGCGGCAGCTGTGTATGTGTATGTATATATATATATATATATATATATATATATATATATATATATATATATATATATATATATATATACATAAAACGTAACTCGTGATGTAACGATTTTTTCCTCTTCGAAATGGAAAAGCGAGTATTTTTTTCTAAATTAAAAGAACGAGAGCGACATGCAAATTGAACGAAGCGGACAATACAGTCAAACTCGGTGTAACTCTGTCACGCGCAAAAACGCGAGAGGATAAGATGTATATACAAGCCGTACATAATTCATCGGCAAATTGGATTTTCACGTCTACGGATCGGTCTGGCTAGAGCAAAGCGTGTGCAAAATTCATTTTTCGCGCCTTCATAATTGCCCGATTAAAATTCCACGGCAAATCCAAGTCGATTAATCGTTCAATCGGAACTCGCTAATTACCGGCTCTCGCTCGCTCTCTCTCTCCGGCGCGCGCTAGCTCGAAAAGGAAGTAGCTGGCTGATGGCAGTGAGAGAATGCGATATCGAAATCCTTGTAGACTACGACGACGACGACGACGACGACGACCCACGCTCGGCGTGCGGCAAGTGGCCTGTACCGGCAACTATCGTAATTGGATTATTGCCGTCCATTCGACGCAGTTTCGATCTGATTATATGCTCCAGCTATATATATATGTTTGTGTGTAAGCGTAGGAGGGGGTGTCATTGGGTGTTAAGTGAATTTCGAGCTAACGGCCGAGACAGACAAACAAACCAGTGCGCTCTGCCTGTGTAATATCGTGTGTGTGGTGTGTGTGTGTGTGTGTGTGTGTAGCAGAGTTTACTGGCACACATTCAATGTGGAATATATATATATATACATATAAAGAGACAAATTGTAGGAGGGAGAGATGGATATAAAGAACAAACAAGAATTAACGGGAGGATAATATACTCTATATACAATACAACGATGCGCCAGCGGTGTTCGTGGTGTGTGTCGGCCACTTAAACAAAAGTCGTGTCGAGATTAAAGAGGCTGCGTGTGCGTCGTATAATGTGAGTTATATTATTATACCTCAGTGTGTATATACGTGGTGTTACACATGTGCATGGGAGGATCGTGTGATGTGATATACATAGTATAGTGGTAGTAGTAGTAGTAGTAGTAGTAGTAGTAGTAGTAGTAGTAGTAGTAGTAGTAGTAGTAGAGAGTGATGAGTATATAAGAGAGATAGAAAGATTGGCAGATATATATATATATATATATATATATATATATATATATATATATATATATATTATATAGATGCGGTTGCTCGGTTGCTTGGCCCGAGGAAGGGCCCACTTACCATTCCTTTTCCTCATTATTATCATCGGACTTGAGTGGCCCGTCGCCACTGTACGACGTCACGCATCGACTGAACCTACGGATTAACAAGATAACGCCAGTGTTCATCACTGTCACACACATATACAAATTTTGTTTTTTATTTTTTAATTTTCTTCTCTCTTCCTTGTGTGCACACAGTGTATATATTTTGTATATAGTCTTTTGTTTCAGTTTCAGTGTGTGGTATGTGGATTTATCCCGTTGACTAGGAAAATTCATTGGACACATCACGAGTAGTATATATGTATATAATAGGATCCGACATTTATATCGTTCATGTGAGACTGTACGTATACAGGGACTATTTGGCGCAAAATTTTCTTAGTCAACGTGTTATACATAGTAGTATGGTCGTGTATCTTCAAACGCGACGCGTTTTTTTTTATGAATATATACCCTTCGTCGAGAGACTTTGGCTGTGAATATGGGGGAATGTGATCGCGTTTTTTTGTCGACTCGAGAATTTCCAGCGCAGTTTCTGGGTGGTCTCCTCGGATTTCGCCGAGAAAAAGGGTGTGTGTGTGCGATGTCTTAGTGGGCGCTTCTTTTTTGGAATGACCGACGGTATAACGAAACGTGTATGGAATATAGCTGCACATTTATTATTATTAGACAGATAAAATATATATATAAATAGATGAAAAGTAGACGTGTACACGAAGCTGCGATACTTTCTTACACAATGTCGTATGTAAGTATATAATTAGTGACTGTATAATACATGTTAGTATATCTTATGTATATATTGTAAATCATATATAAAGTATATATGTATATATATATATAAGTAGTAGTTATATATCGTGACAGCCCAAAATGCACAAATAATATATAATATAATATAGTTGCAGCTAATATATAGGGAGAATCTCTTTTTGTTTGATTAGTCAGACAGAGAAAAACAAAACAACGAAAGACGGTTATAAAACGTAAAAAATAAAGGAAGAAAAATTAGCAACGAACACAAGGATCATACTCACAGCCAGGCCTTTGGTAAATGTAAGTTCAAGTGTACAACAGTCGTGTGTGTATAGTATACGTAGTGTATATGTAGCACAAATATAAACAATACGATGTTAATAAAGCAGCTTTGTAAAAATATATAAGAGATGTATATTTACACAGCTATGTATATATATAGTATATAAATGTATATAAAAAGCGATATAACGTTTACATGTTTATAGCACTGCTTTAATTTTAATGAGTAAAAAACTACGTCTATATATGTATATGTATGTATATATAAATAATACTTGAAGTATATATAGATATAAATATTTACACACAGATCAGCACATTGCGCATAATATATAGAAGATTGAAAGTATAACAATAGTCGCAGCGAGCCTATATAATTATATTCTGATAATAAATATAGAATTTAAAAAAAGTCTTTCAGCGTAAGTCCTCGCTTACAAGCTACGCGTTCTTGTGAAAAAAGAATTTCAAAAACGCGACTATATACTCTTTGTATAATAGTAAACAGATGCATCTGATGTGCTTGCAACATGCTCTAGAAACAATTTCAGTCGGTTTCCGCGTATAATTATGAATTCCAGTCAGTCAAAAAGTATGTAGTATAGTATATATATGTATTATAAGTAATACAAGAATAGAAAACAAGTTCGCCGCGAGCGCGACACATCAAGTATATATAAGTCATCACAGCAATAAGTAAACTTACCTCCTCAGCACTTTGATCTCGTTCTCCAAGGAGTCCTCCTTACCCTTGAGCGCTTTTTTATCGATGATTTTAACGGCGTACAACATACCCGGCCGGTCTTTACTCTCGGCCAGTCTGACTTCCGAAAAGGCACCGCTGAAATCATAAAAAAAAGCAAAAACATCGCTTTAGCGCAAATTTTTCCAGGAGTCTCTCTTCGGGCACGCGCGCGCGCGACTCGTTTAATTTTTCGGGCTGTAAACATATAGCATTTGTATAATTGAAGAGGTATATATAAGGAGTCTCTCTTTTACGTAACATCGTGTCGTCTCTCGCTCTCAGGAAACGCAGAAAATATTCAGGACTCGATTTTAATTCCACAAACCAGTCGTCTGCGTGTCATATACGTGTATATAAGTATAGTATATATATACATACAATATTATAATGTATGCGACGTCGCATACAAAAACTGGAACTAAATATAACCGCGAGTGTGTGTGGCTATGTGAGCTTGCAAATTAGATAACCGTCGGATTCAAAGGCATCGCTCGCGACAACGTAACAAACAACGCAGTGTGTGTGTGTGTGTGTGTGTGTGTGTGTGTGTGCGTGTGTGTATGGAAACGAAAAAGGCCGTTCTTTTTAAAAGTATAAAATTGCATTATGTATGTACGCGCTACTGGGCGGCCAGTGTAAAATTGGGTGCTGCTCGTCCTCACTCTCTATCTCGTCCTTTGTGGAAAAAATCGGTTCATCTTTAACTCTGTATATAGACACCGATGCAATTTCTCCATCGCAGCATTTGTACACGGCCGCGCTGACGCAATATAAGAGAGACTCGACAAAAACGAAAACAAAAATAAAATCGTGTCGAAAAACCAGTCCCGATCGCGTAATTCACGCGAAGATCGGTATGTATACACATAAACGTATATATAAGAAAACTTTCACCTCATCCCGCGGACGGGATAAAACGCATGCAAACGCGCTGCTGCAGCTCAGCTAATCAATGCTCGTTACGTAATAAGTTATTCGATGTAGCAGCAGCAGCAGCAGCAGCAGCGATTATATAGTTATACAGGCTTTTCACCGTCGGATCGGTATTAATGAAACGGCTACTCTCTGCTGGTATGTATGTACCTATTTATATATATACATATATATATATATATATATATATATATATATATATATATATATATATATAGAGAGAGAGAGAGAGAGAGAAGAGAGTTTCCTAGGCTCTATATATACTATGTGTGCAGCGCCGGTGATATAATGAATTGGGTAATATGTAAATTGCGATCGTGTATGAGTGAGATATATATATACACGGATGATTTATGTAATAGCGCGAGGCAGGCGTCGAAGAATTAATTTCCGAATCGAGTTGGTTATCCGATCGGCGCGCACGACGGAGAACAATGAGTCGCTGGTGGGGACTTTATGCTTTCCCTGTGTTTTATATACATATATGTATACGAGTGTGGTGTATACTCGTACGATTAACCTACTCGTGCGTATGAGCGAGGTGCGAAGAGCCGATGAATGAATTCATTGTCGAAGTCTAATTTATTTTTTATCGATATACGCCCGCGTGAACTGATGAGCATCTGCGCGTGTATATTAGCCGTTATTGTGTTTGTAAGCGTCACGTATGTAGTATATTACACTCGACTATAAGATATAAGGAAGTCGTCAACAAATTGAAAGAAAACTTTTCCAAAATTCAAGGGTCTGTCTACATACAGCAAAGCTCTATATTTTTCCATAGTCGCATCGGGTAAACGTTTTCGCGCCAGTCGTGAAAAATCAGCTCGCGCAGACGATAATACTCATGCCTATAGAAAAGTACACACAACACAGCCTATATAGCCGGCCGTACTCTCAAGAGTCTCGCAGACAGACGGACGCAGAGACTCGTACGAGGCCGAGGACCCAAATCACTCTTCTGGCCGCTCTCGTTTATCTCACTCGTTTCCTCTCGCTATATACCCGCGAGCAGCGCTGGGACCATTACGCGCCACGTCCTCGCACGTAATTGACTGTACTATTGGTATATATATATATATATATATATATATATATATATATATATATATATATATATATATATATATATATATATATATCTACGAATCGACGTCTCCCGCGGGACAGCTTCTCTTGAGATCGCGCTATACCTGTGCGTGCGTGTCTGTGTTTGGGTGTATATGTGCGTGCGCGCGCGCGTGTGTGTGTGTGTGTGTGTGTTTCGAGTATAAGAGAGAAAATTTTTGAGTACATGACGTAATGAACGATGAAATTCTTCTCTTCGTGCATGATATATATATATATATATATATATATATACACACGTGTACACGTTTTCCGGGAGCTTTCGAGAGAGAATTTAATTCAACTGTCGGCTATGTAAGTTGCTTAAATCAAACGCACGTGCGCGCGAGTGCGGAGCGACGAGTTAATGGCTTTAGGCGCGCGACTTTTTTGCTGCTCTATACACACACACTCTGCGCGCTGGAACGTTTTTGAGGTGGTATTATAATCGTTTCAGTGTGCGCTCGCGCGCGTGCGATGCGGTTTCGTCATGAGATCGGTCTGACGACGGTCGTACGTTTACAAAAAAAAGCTGTGATTTCGTCGAGGCTTTTTTTCTGTTAAAAAGTAGATTCTATTATACACCGTAATTCCCAGTTTCGAGAACCCTATTCCAAGAAACCTCGCTTTTTTCTCCTCAACAGGTCCAAAACACACACACACACACACACACACACACACACACACACACACACACACACACACACATCGAGTATAGCACTTTAATTACCGCATCTTTCTCTCTCTCTCTCTCTCTCTCTCTCTCCTCGAACCTCAAGCGTAAAGTTCAACTCACACACACGCGCTATCTTCTTTTTTTATTAGCATTTCAGGCCAAGCAATAAAAGCCCACAATACGCTCAACCGGTTTCTCTCTTCCTGCAAATCATCGAAAAGAATTCCCCTTACGGAATAGAAAAAAAATTCCATCACCCGAGAGCAGCAGCATCTCCGAAATCGGTAAATCCTCTTCCAATACGGAAAAATGAATCGTCGCATATAAGCGCGCGAATTCCCGCGGCGGCGCGTAAATCTCGATCAGCCGCGCGGAATATGTATAAGGCGATATAAACGCGCTGCGGAAACAACCCTGTCACACCTCTGCTCCACTTGCCCTCTCTCGTGTATATAGATATACTTATAGGCATGAACAGGATTTTTCCGAGAAAGAGAAAGAGAAAGTACAGCAATAGCCGCTGATGGATCGATGCATTATTGATGACGATCGTCTGAAATATCAATCCTAGCGCATGATTATTTCATGACGATGCGTCGTCGACCTAGTTTACGGAAAACCGGTATATAACGTTTCCGCGATTTTTTTATCGCGCAAAGTTTCCGTTTACAACAACTACTACTGGCTCGCGCGTTGCAGTTTGCGAACAAATGCATTTACATGCCCCGCTCACGTTTGCACCGAATTCGAAAGTTTCTCTCTCGGGACGAGCCTTTGCCTCGGCATCACCTGTCTATATACATAATGTCAATCTTTTTGCGCAACTTTTATGTATACCTACATCGCGAGAGAGAAACTATACTCTCATGCGTATCGAATCTCGTAGAAATACACACCCAGCCGGTTGTATAATCGCTTCGCAGCAGCAGCAGCACATGCCTCCTTTTTTTCTCTCTATAATACACCACATAACGATCTTACATACATTATAAAATATACTGCACTACGCAGACAGTCTCGTGTAAATCTCTCTCGCTCTATTCACTTATGCGCCAATGCAGAGTTAATTATGCCCCTATACAAGAATCTCCGGGGAATCGATTATTCTCTCGCGTTCCATGGTCGAAATAACCTCAAAAGAGCATCGCTGTTATACTTACAGCGTCACCGGCGTTACATACTTATAGTAGAACTGAGCGATTTTGATCAGACTTTTATTATGGTGTTGTGGATTATTGGTTGAAATTTTAGAAAGCCTGTAAACTATGCAGTTATGGCGAGTTACGTATGTTTAGTCCCAAAGTTTTGACATTCTATGCTCCGATAAACTGAGATAATAAAAACGAGAAACGATAAACTTTCACCTATAACCAAATAAACGTTCTTATAGGATTTAATATCAATGTAATACAAAACTATCGAAGGATTGGCCTATAGGACATCGTTTGGGAGGAATTATTTCCAATGAAAAGAACGTATATCAACTTTGAATTTCACCGCTGTAATAGGCGATTTTGGATCGTCGTTTTTGAACGCCCTCTAGCTGCTCACAACAATAACAATTATACGACGATTTAAAATATCGCCAACGTTCGAATTGGCTTGCGAGCATAATATGTACCACTAGCTCAATCGAGTGCATGTGTCATCGTCGACGGCTGCATTTTCTCCCGGTCGTCGCTCGCGCACGTTTCGCAACGAAATTCATATAGCTATTCGCATTGCGATGGAGCAGTATATAAGAACAGGTATGCACACTATTATATATAGCAGCCCTCTCTCTCTCTCTCTTTCCGTCTCCCGCACACCGTCGACTGAATTTCATATAAACTTTGGAATCGATCGTCGCCGGCAGAAATTCCAGCGATCCAATTCCGTAGCTGCTGCTGCTGCTGCTGCTGCTGCAGAGGGACGATTAAATTCGAGGGAGAAAGAGAGGGAATGCGCGGGGAAAGTCGAAGAAGAAGGATAGAAAAAAGAGAAAGAAGAAGAACCGGTCCATAGGTATAGCGCAGGGTCGTAGGTTATATATAAATGATATATGTAATACTCACGTGCCGAGCTGTTCCTTGAGGACATACTTGTCCTCGATGGAGGGCGACTTGTCGTCCTTGGCATCCTTCTTGGGCTTCTTGGCTGGGTCGCGTCTACCGAAGAGCGGCATCCTCGTAGCGGCTATTCGCTGGCGCAAAGCCTCGAACAGGTCAGCCGCGGATGCTGCGGCGCTCGGCGACAGCTTGACTGCGACACCTCCCCCCTACTTGTCTATATGCCTCTCTCTCTCTCTCTCTCTCAGTTTCTCTATCCTATAGTATATTTGCGATTCTATCCACGCGTCTGTATATATAAGTATATAATACTTGTATAATGTATACACGACGTGTGTTTCAACCCGCAGGATCTCTCACTGATGTGCTAGCTGCTGCAGTCCGGGCAAGTCCTTGGTTAGAGAGTACGAGAGAGAGGGAGGAGGAGGGGGAGGGAGGGAGAGAGCAGACGACGCAGTCCGTGTGTGTGTGTGTGTGTGTAGCAGCTGCTCACAGAACAGCCCCACCGTCAGTCGACAGTCTCTCTCTCTTTAGTCGCTATACAAGTATACCTATATACAGCTACTTACTACCCCGTCAGTTATTATCGTCTGCTAACGTCGTCGCGCGCGCATATCGCGTGTGCCTGTGATGCGGGATTATCCTCGTCTGTTTGTATATAATACGTATATAATAAAAACGAGAGAGAGAGAGAGAGAGAGAGAGGACGGAGGAGACGACGACGACCGACGGTCCGTTCACTTCAATATATACGCGGATATATCACACGCACGCGCATATATATATACATACGCGTCAACAGCTCTCTCTCGCTCGCTCGGCCGCGAGTGACTGACTGCGCCGCTGCTGCGCGACGCCGCGCACTGGCCACCTCCACTAACTCTATCTCTCTCTCTCTCTCTCTCTCTCTGTCTTTCTCCGTTCCACCACACTACACATCGCCATCTAGCGGAATCGCGGGGAAGCTCGAGCGAAGGGTGCGCGGGATAGCGCGAGCTTTTTCGAGGATGCGATATGTCGCGGAAAGGGCGGCGGATCGATCGCAGGGACTAGATAGGTTTATAGGTGTGTGCGATATATGGACGAGAAAGATCGATCGGCGATCGGTTTTTCAACCTACGCTCTGTGGGTCGATTCGCGGCACTGTATACAGGGGTGTGCATATGTATGTATATATGTGTATATAGCTATATATATATATATATATATATATATATATATATATATATATATATATATATATATATATATATATACCTGGAGACGTGTGTGCGTTATCGTGCGCACCAATTCGAAGGTCCGTCACGACGTCACACGCCCCCCCGTGACGTCGGGATCCGATGCGCCTAGGACGTCTATACTGCATGGCTTTGAATATTTCAGCGATGCTCATTGAGTATACTATATATACTTACGTAGCGGAGAAATTCGCCGGCTGAGAGAAAAAGTGCATGGAATGCACGAGCGACGACGTCGAGCTTCGTGTATGCGGAAAAAAGGAGTATAGTGAGTTATATAGTTTTCGAGTGTAAGTACATCGCTATACTCGCGATTTATATCAACCGCGCGCTTTGCCAATTGATAAACTCGCGCGGCTGTCAATTGCTATATAGACATCATCGTGTCGTGTCTCTCGTTCCGAAGACGCTTACATAAAAGCTCCTATATACGCACAAATGTACTCGAAGGAAGAAAAGCGCGTGTACGCGATGATGTAACTTAGCGTATATGTATACGAATTTTCGTACTCGTTTATGGTAATGGGGAAAGAAAACGGGCGATATAATTTCGCGCCGGAGATTGCGGAGTCACGAAAGCAGCAGCCTATCAATCAAGCGATTAGTCGCTGATGAAGTAATTAGAGGAAACGAAGGCGTTAATCGAGTCTCGCGTTCGTTTGCACCTCATTAGGAGGTCTTTTTCCCTTTTCCTTTTGTTTAATAAGAAAAATTTATATATATCTAATATTTTGTTCTTAAAATTACACGCGTATAAAATACGGTACTGATATCCACCTCTCGATCCTTATCGACTGCAGAAACACATACACACACACACACACACATAATCGAGCTTTTACAAGCTCTCTCTCTCTCTCTCTCTCTCTGCGCGTGCGATATCGAGCTCAGGGTCGCGGCCTCCGGACGCTTCTGGGGAAAAGCCCCGGCGAGAGAGAGAGAGAGAGAGAGATGTGCGATAACGCGAAAAAGCACGAGCTTTTCCTCTGAAAAAATAGAGAGACGCCTCGATGTAACGTGTATGGGTGTGTATGTATAGGGTTTCGATGATGCGGAGCTAAATGTGCGGGGAAAAGAGTATAAATAACGAGATATATAGTTTCGAGAGGAGTTTGATCGAGAAGTTGTATGTGTGTGTGTTATGGTATTGTTTTGCTGATGGGGTGGACTATCATGTCCATATATGTGTGAGTGTGTGGGTGGGTTTTGATATGGTATGGGACGCGTTGAGTGCTCGAATTGTATGTTTGCGCTGATGGGGCCGTGTGTTTTATATATATATTTTGGTGTTTTGATGTGATTGTAACTTTTGATTGGCAATGGAGGGGTATATGTATACATTTGAATTGCGAGTCAAGGTTCTGAGTTGTATAGGAAGGGAAACATCGTTCTGATTTTACGTTAAAAAAAAAAACGATTTGTAATGCATATTTATTTCTGAGTTGTTATTATCTTGTAGATGGCCCTCATCATTATGCCAGCTCTATAAAAGTCACAATTTTCTAAACGAGAGTTACATTCTGCGATATACGAACAGACATAAACTTTCATGTATTCAGGTTTGAATTTTTGTTTTTCGAGTCAAAAAAATCAGCAATAAATTTCCTTTCACTAATGAACGTTAAAAAATCACGCACATATTTCTGCGTATCTTCAAAAATTAACTCCAAATCGCTCAAGCACGCCACCGTTAAAATCCATATTTACACATAATTACACTGTAATTACAAATATGTATATACTCGAGATATCTCAGTCAGATAAGAGAGTTTACACAAAATTAGTCTAAATAGCTAATTTGCACAGCATTACCATATATTCATATTTCACGCGAAATTCTTAACATTACATAGCCGCGATTTATACTCTAAAATGTTCGCTGTAAATTATGTCGTAACATGCATCGCTGTATAATCAACGTCCTCCCAAAATTGCCCCCTATATATGCGACAAAATTTAAATTCGATACATTACGCGCGCCTTGGGACGCATCTCCGTTCAGGAATTTTTAATCTGCCGAGTGACCTCTGCACCGACTATAAATGCAACAGTGCGCTAAATATTTATCTCCTCCGTGAAAAGAAGAAGAAGAAGAAGAAGAAGAGGCTGTGCACACAGCAGCAGCTCGTCGATGGGATTACTAAATTTGGAGTCGTTTATCACTCTTATCGGCTGAGCTCGTAGGCGAGAAAAGCAATCGATAATAGCCTCACTTTCTGCAGCAGTGTATACAGTGTGTGTCTTTATATACCCGAGCCGAGAAAGAGAGTGTACACACAATAGCCTGACTTGCACTTTGAGATTATGACTTGATTTAGAGCGTCGCTCGCTATGTGTATGTACATCTAATACTTTAAACGCGCATTTTGCACGGAACAATTTTTCGAATTAAAGAGCGAAAAGCGAGGAAAAAAGGAGCCCCGCGGCGCGAATAATATTTTCGCTGCAGATTTACTATCGGCTCGAAAGAGAGTGAGAGATAAGCCAGACGCGCTCGGGTCACGGATATGTCGCGTATTTTCGTATTGTATATACATATATCTGCGGCTGTTTTGCCGATCGGAGTCTATTTATCGGACGTTTTCTCGCTTCTACATATGCATATACATACCGTACACTATCGCGGATTTTTATCCGAATTGCCGATACGACTCGTGTAATATGGAAACGAAGCCTGTAACATATATATATATATATATATATATATGTATACATATACAAAGGGGGATGTAGGATCAAATCGTACATGCGCATTGTAATCTGACTTTGCGGCGGTACAGCCGGTCGACTGCGCCGTTGAGCTTTGATTTATGCCGCAGCTCTCTCTCTCTCTCTCTATACATATATGCGAAAATCATCACGCGAAGTGCCGCGGAGCTGATAAAAAATTCATTTCATCGGCGAGAGCTGCCGTCGTCGCGCCGGTTAATTAATCGCCCTGGTATTCCGATGATTCCCCGCGCACCAGTCGTGCTGCATATCTTCGCACGTGTATATACATATATACTATACGCGCTAATGTGGTTTCAGGTTTTCGGGAGTACGTATGCACGTAGCCGCGGATAGAAATATATATATATGTGTCTAAATGGAGATTCGATATATTACGCGAATCGCCTACTCCGACGAACGTCGCGGTTATATATTCGCGTATATCATTATTCCGCGATGATAACATATTTTTTTCAGAAGCGCGTGCAACTGCTGTTTTTGCGACGCGGGTATATGCAATCGGTTTATATACCCACGCTCTCGCGTGTATAAATGCGTTATAAAAATAATATCGCTCTATATAGCTGTGTGTGCGTAGAGTATAATAAGAGAGAAAAAAATTCTTGAACGTGTGCGTGAATTTTTTTGAGAAAAATTTAGAGTAACGAGAATTCTTCGACCGCATTCCAATCCTCGGTCAGCTGAGTTAATTATATTCGCTGTGTCGTTGATATATATATATATATATATATATATATATATATATATATATATATATATACAGGTCATAACGCGCAGATGACAGTTTACACATAGTTGACGCTTCGAGTTGTCGACTCCAGATGACAGCAGTAGTTGGTAGCTGGAGTCTCGATTTACCAGCCGAGTAAATTTTATCGCTGCTTTATATATTTGCCGCGCGAGCGAGAGTTATTGCACGGCGATAAATCTTTTAATGATCCCGTATAAAAAGGTGGCACGTCGATTCGGATTTGGAGAGGCTTACACATTGTTTGGCTGTATATACATTGTTGCTGCGATTTTTCTTGGGATAGAGGAAGAGAGAGATAAGGCTTTTTTTATTTATTTTAGTGGAAATGTAACAATTTATACATTTTTTGAATTAAGAGTAAATACTAAAAAATGTATTTTTATAGTCGACTCGAAACTTTATGTGGATTCTTTTATGATGTTGGGGTTGTCAAGTATATATATATAGTCTCCTATTGTTTGATCGCTTAAAAAACAAACAGGAAACACACAATCGACCGTAACTCGACTGCAAAACAATGGATTTTTACTTTTCTTTTCAAAATTCGAGAAATATGCATGTTTCTTTAGTATTCTCGCAATATTTAAATGACAATCGAACGCGTGTTATCTTATATAATAAACTAAGCGCTTCGAAAATTTCTTCGCACGTCAGTTTTAAAGTTACAAAAATACAGACTGGTCAAAAAATGTTTTCCCAATTGTTCCTTATTCTATTGTACCTCTCCAGCAACGTCTCCCCGCATAAAAAGTAAAAAAAAAACATTATAAAATTCAATCTAACCCCTGTATAACGATATACTCGACACTGCCCCGGACACTTTTGCATTTACTGTATCCCCCATACTCTGGTATCTACGTCGAAAGTACACACAAGCACAAGGCTTTATCCAGCCGGAACTATAACTATAACCAGTTCGAAGGAAACACATCTATCATACGATCCTCTAAAGGACGCCGGGATAATTTACAAAAATATTTCTCACTATTATACACATATCGAATCGGATGTATACTATATACGTTATACATACAAATATATATGTATATACCGTCTCCTACAACGAGCTGACACTGACATTGTTGCTCGCATGAGCGTACAGTTTCCCAGGATACGTTATGCGAGCGCGCGTAATTTACGAGAAAATTAACAATAGGAATGTCGAACGGTCAACGTGTTTTACAATATTCGCGTACACATCTCTCGCTATTACTCTTTCGTCTGACGATCAGCCTCGAGTCGGAAAAATCCAACTTTTACAAAGGCACTCGTTCCTTCGGTATACATATACACGTATATTATCGATCAAAACGATCTGTAATAGCTTTGAAAAAAAAATCGTTATTTCATCATACCAATAAAAGAAGAGTATCAAGTCCGCACGTCTCCTCGCAGCATAATAGTCGCGCAGGTCTCGCGGCAAGCGCACTCGTTTCCCGTGCGAGGGATCGGCAGCGCACAGTCGGTCGTCGTTCCTCGAGCCGATCGGTCTCGTATGTGTATACCGTCTTCACTTGTGTATACTCGGATTCAATTGTTACACCCGAGAATCGCTACACGTGGATACATAACGGAGTAGCTGCTTCGAGGCGGCTGGAGCTTTTTTTTTTTTTTTTAAATAAATTTTTGGATTTTCATCAAGGACCAAGATTATGGGAGCTTCGAAGGTTTGTGAGATTATTTATGTACGTATTATGATAGTGTAAATATTTTTACTCGCGCTTTTACCGAAGAAAAAAATATTAACAATCCGGAGATACTTAAGTATGGATAGTCCGCCGGTGCAACAAGTAGTGCAAGCGCGGCTTGAGTAAGACATAATAATAACGCGCGCGAGCGCGGTGACTGTCGAAACTGTGCCTCTCGCGACAACCTTCACCCTGTCCACCGCGCTGCAAATTACTTACATTGTAATGGAACGACGTGGAGTACAATTTCGTGTATTTTCCTCGCGAAAATTTCGGGTACGCGATATAATTGTTATGTGACATCACGTGCCCGCGCGGTAATGCTGTTCGTTTGTTTTGTTCATCTTACCGCAGACATTTTTAATAACGCGCTTTGCGTGCGCGTTTTTTTTTTTTTGTAAATTAATAACTCGTTTAATAATCCTCGAGTGATGACGTAACGAGCTATGTGAACGCCGCTCGTGTGTTATATTATAGGTTCGTGCATAAAGCGTCTCTAGGAATATTTTAATCTTAAATATTCAATTAACAGAGAGAAAGAGAGAGATCGAATAGTAGGTCACATTATAGCCTCGTTATAATAATCACACTGCATGAAAAAAAAATTCTGTATAGTATAACGATTTTGAAATTTTCCTTTCGAATCTAATTTACAAACGGTGGCGACCTTGACGATCACTTTTTCTCACACACACACACACACACACACACACACATAAAGATCACTCGTTGCAAAATATATACACCGCGTTCGATACATCTATTTCCGAAAGTCGTTCGGATTCGCGAAGCGTGAGAGTGAATCACTATATATATACATAGAGTGAAATGACTCGTGTTTATTCTCTAACTCCCTAAAAGTCACGAGGGGAAGAGGCGTCCGCCTGTCGGACGACGCGAGCTTTCAAAAGCTCGAGGGGGAGAGCTTTCGAACATCAAGGCCATCAGGCTCTTTTTCCATATACATCGAGTGTGACATATACTAATTAGTTGTCATCGGTTATTCCAAGTGGCTTTTTAATGTGTTCCCATTGTTTATCGTGAAAAATACACATATTAAAGCAGAACTCCCGGAGAGGTCGTTTTTAATTGAGTACAATAATCATTTATAGACGTTCTCGAATTCCATATATTCAAACACGCGCGCCGTTTATAACGACCTCAAAAACGAAAAACGTTCTTCCTAATCATCGCGACACTTTGTATATGAGAATATTCGCTCTCTCTCGTGCGTTTATAACGAGGCTCGTCCTTCGCAAATGTATACGCATTCCGGCGTAATGACAAATACACGTCTCCGTAATTTGCGGTGAAAAAAAAAGAATAATGGAGAATCATTGTAAGACTGCACGTGTCGTATAATCCTTTCAACGAGGCTCTTTTACAAAGTCGAGCAGTCGCTATGATTTCGAAAAAAAATCGACGAGCGCATTAAAACGCGACATTAGAGAAAAATCGAAGTATTGACGGATACGGATCCGATTCTTGGAGACTACGTAAATTACTCATGCGCGGATGAGTAACTCGTGTTTCCAACGAGTTTCCGATAGTTTGAGCGAGTTTCCCGCACAATCGATCTTGCCGCAGTTTTATCGTCTCCGATTAGCATTATGCATGTAAATGTCCTGATATACTCACGGGCAATTTTGAAGTTCATGCGAATCGAGAGTAAAAAACGAGGCGATTAGAAAGTCTATAATACGGATCGCGTGTCTGTTCGTCACATACACATATACGATCGACCTATGAATTACACGATTGCGAAACACGCGTGTTTTTACATAATAATGATAATAATAACAGTTCTATAATCTCGAAGGTGAAGATGAAAAAGAAAAACGTTTCAGGACGGCAAGCAGAATCCCGCGTTTGTGGGGGACGACGGTGTGGAGCTCGATGGTCTGGACACAACTGGGCCTTACAGCATCGGGCTGTCGCGTAGGCTTCCCGACGAGCCGAAACCACCTCTGGTGCTGACCACCAGTGAAGAGAAGACATCCGCTCGGGAACGTCAGACGTGGGACAGTAGCGTGGAGTTTCTGATGTCGTGCATCGCGATGTCAGTGGGCCTCGGCAACGTCTGGAGGTTTCCCTTTACGGCTTACGAGAACGGCGGCGGAGCCTTTCTCATACCCTACATCGTCGTGCTGTTCATCGTCGGTAAGCCCTGTTACTATCTGGAGATGATAGTCGGTCAGTTTACCAGCAGATCGTCGGTAAAGATGTGGTCGGTGGCGCCGTGTCTTCGCGGCGTCGGTTGGGCCCAGATGTTCTCTATGGTCGCAGTGGCGACGTACTACTGCTCGCTGATGTCGGTTACCATGTACTACCTCATCGGCAGCTTTCAGGCCCCGTTGCCTTGGTCGGAGTGTCTGGAAGAGTGGGGCGCGGTTTGTGTGGATTCTGGAAGGCACGTCAACGAGAGCGATGAGAAGACTAACCGTACGGGATTGAGAAGCTCTGCCGAGTTGTACTTCACGTGAGTGTCGTATTTCTTAACTATACGTATCGCTATATCGCTATATAAAAAAGTCATGACCGAATATTGTGAAGCCGAGACGTTATGTGATTGGCTTGGGGAAGTGGAAGTCTAAACGTCTTCTAGGTTAGGGCGCGCAGCGCGCGCTGTTCAAACTCTAGTTTGATATATAAAAAACGGTTGCTATAATTCACAATTCATTCCCTCCAGAAAAACGGTGCTGAAAGAAAAATTCAGCATAGACGACGGTCTGGGCCTTCCGGACTGGAGGTTGACCCTGTGTCTCCTCTTCTCCTGGCTCTGTATCTTCGGTGTCCTGATCAAGGGTGTCCACAGTTCTGGCAAAGCAGCTTACTTCCTGGCTCTCTTTCCTTACGCCATAATGTTCGCTCTGCTGGCGCGTGCCGTGACGCTAGAGGGCGCTGCGTCAGGTATCTTGTTCTTCATCAAACCGAACTGGGACAAGCTGTTTGACCCCGACGTCTGGTACGCAGCTGTTACCCAGTGCTTCTTCTCGCTGTCGGTCTGCTTCGGAGGACTCATTACTTATTCTTCCTACAACGGATTCCGGCACAACATCTACCGGTGAGTTAATTGCACTGGTTACTCATTCACGAGGTGGGTCGTATCTATATGACGGATCAGCGTATCATCAGGATTTAATTAATATACGTGACGAATCCACGAGCGTGTATTACAAACTAGTTTTTGTTTTCTTCGTCTTCTAAAAAACAACTGCAAAACAATGACTATTAACTATTCTCCATGTATACATGTTATGCAGAGACGTAATCGTCGTCACCACACTGGACACGCTGACGAGTCTCCTGGCTGGTTTCACGATCTTCGGTATCCTGGGCAATTTAGCCCACGAACTCGGCACCGACGACATCGGCAACGTCGTTCGCGGTGGCTCCGGACTGGCATTCATATCCTATCCCGACGCTATAGCCAAGTTCATCGTTTTACCGCAGGTATGTGCAATAATACACGAATTCAAATATTGTTACTCCGCTGCGTGTCTCATCGCGAATTCAGCGCGCGAAATTCAAAAGAGAATCTTGAGGAAAAAGACAATCAGCGTTACGCTTGTCACTTTCAATTAGGTATCGAATTGAGTATATGTATGGCGATGCACTTATAAACACGCGTTTAATAGACCGAGCGGGATGATGACACAGCGGTGAAATCTTGCGGGTATGTGGCGTCAGATATATATATATATATATATATATATATATATATACACATATATACATATACGTGACGGAAAACGACATTCGGTATAACGAGAGTGAGAGAAACGCCGTGATTGAATCTAGCCTCTCTGATATTTCAATTTGCGCGACATAATATAATATCTGTGCATACACGCCGACGATTAATAATCAATTTTTTGTTACTGTGTAAACGAAAGATCTCGATCATACTCGGTGTCTATACAACACACACGTAGAATCTTTCGTTTCGCGTCACGCTCGTGTATAGAATAGTCTTGCGCAACGTAGATTGAAATCATCAACCGATCCACGAGTGCATCTTATCCTTATCTATTCGAAATTCCGGACGGACTACGCGTACATCCCCTCATATATATCGATATAACAAAATCTGATCTCAATATTATCGTTCCAGCTGTTCTCGGTGCTGTTCTTCCTGATGCTGTACGTCCTGGGAATCGGTAGTGGGATAGCTCTGGCCGGTGGCATCATCAGCATCGTCAACGATCAGTTTCCCAACTGGAAACACTGGCACATCGTACTGGTGACATGTCTCGTAGGATTCGCCGTTGGAACTGCCTACTGCACACCTGTACGCGTCTATACGAAATTTACGATCGTCGCGCGATTGAAATTTCATCGCGTCATATCGATCGTCGATAACTTTGTGCGCTCGCCGCCGCGATTTTATCGACGGACATGCGCATATCTGACGATTAGGATATAATTACATCGTATAATTCATTTGCAGGGGGGGCAGTTTGCCTTGGGATTGGTGGACTATTACGCGGCTTCCTTTGTGGTTTTCGTACTGGCGAGTCTCGAGGTGACCGGCGTCTTCTGGCTTTATGGCCTGGAGAACTTCCTCGACGACGTCGAGTTCATGCTGGGACGTAGACCCTCCCTTTATTGGCGCATCTGCTGGACTATACTCACGCCGTTTATGCTTATCGCCATATTCGTCTACACTGTAGTGAACCTCACTCCGTTGACTTACGGAAGAATAGCCTATCCGGATTCGGCGCATGGTTGGTTGCTGCTGTTCTTGTAATACTAACATTAGAACTATATAATTTTTTTTATAGCCTTGTTTGTATTATATCTAATCATTGTTATTTCTTTCGTATGCTTTTACACGTGTAAGCTCTCATAAAGTTTTATCGGTATAACTTGCAAGTTTTTACCGCGTTATTCGTTACTTCGCAATCTATTCTTGCGAATTTCAAAATTTAATTTTCTTCTCATCAATCAACAGCTGTCGGATGGACGCTGCTCGCCTTCGGTGTGCTCCAGGTGCCTTTCTGGTTCGTCTACACCGTCGTCTCCAAGAGAAAGCTCGGGATACCAGAGGTACTTATATATCATTAAAAAAAAAAAAAAATATATCATTATCAACTCCACAATTTTACTGTCGCAGATGATCCTGGCATCGATGAAGCCAAGCGACGACTGGGGTCCTCTGGGCGAGTCGAATCTTCAAGCCTGGCGGCAGTTCAAAGAGACGCGAAGGATAAAGCGCGAAAAACGCAGAGCTTCGAAGCTCCGACAGTTTCTCTATGTCCTCGTCGGCTGTGAATCCAAGCTCGATTGAGACTTTCCATTTGTGATGTTTTTATCTGTTTTCTCCTACTGTTTTACGAGCGATCGTGCCTCATCCGACATCAGTATTATATATAATTATGCGTGCGTATGTGTGTGAATCTCTGCGATACTCCTGTGATTTTTATACCTTATGTACATAGATATACGTGTGCGACAGCGCGTTTGGCTACTAGTAGACTTTTGATATTTTGTTAAGACAATAAACGCATTTTTTACCGTTAATAATCAAAGCTCACGTCATCGACATCCTCTCGGTGTTCCTCGTACTCGTCCTCGTCATACTAAAGAAAATTCAAACAACATCAGCCTCGAACAAATCATCGACTCTCCCGCAAACTCACCGCAATAACAACAAGCTCCTCCCTCGGCAACTTCAATCTCTCCTCGAGTAGATCAGCCTCAAACTCCCTACGGCGTCTCTCCCTATCCTCGCACTCCTGTATAAGAAAAAACGCGCGTATATACCACGGACAGCGGAGCAGAGCAGAAAAAAGAGCATATACCCACCCTGTAATGCAAGAGCCATTGACCGAGATACTCGACGGGGTCGACCGGCTTTTTCAGGGCAATTTCGCCCAGAGCCGCCGGCAGAATCGCGCTCAAGTGCCGACTCAAGTACGCGCCGACGCTCGATACCTCCGATTCGCTACTTCTCTCGGATGTGCCTGCGGTGCGGTATTATGTATATGTATATAATGTTATGTGTGCGTTGAAGAGGGGGGAGAAAACTGGGAAATTTCGGGGGAATACTTGCAATTGCACGAGGAGTTCAAACGTCGATCGAGCCTGGAGTGTTCCGGATTTCTGTAGATTTTAAACAAATTTATTATTCTTATTTTTGATCGATGCCTTGGAAAATCGAGTGTTTGTACTTAGTCTTCTCCGACGCGCAAAGATCCTCTTTCTCCGAAGACATTTTTCTTCTGCGCCGCGAAGGTAGCCGCTGTCGTATGAACATTTTTTTTATCGTACACATGCATTCTTATCGTAGAGACTTAAAATTATATATCTCCGCGACGCGTCTATTTTTCATTTCGAAAAAAATAGGATACATCATATCTATTTTCATGTAGATACGGGGTCGAAAATTGATAGGCGGTATACTCGCTGGTATATATACCTGTCGTAGATTGTAAAGTGTTTTATCTCTCGCGCGCGCTGGACGAAGCTGTTGTTACCTATATTAGAAGCTCTCTATAACCCGCTAATCGATCATAATCGCGTTAGATCGGTAATAACAGCGACAATGTCATCAAAATTTTTTTCCTCCATCGCGCGATCGTTTATTATACACTATAATCGAACGATCTCTTCTTCTGAGAATCCCCGATCGAATTTCGCTATTTTACATCGAGATTTATGCCGATTTTCCGAATAAATAATCCTCGTTAACGCACCTGTCGAATGTCAAGAAAATCACAGAATATACAAGTCCATTGTCGTGCGTGTATTATAGACGATCGGCTGCAATATATACATATATATATAAAGGTGGCTTATCTTTATTGGCTGCGATTCGCGCGGTAGCTTGTCTCATCTCTCTCTCTCTCTCTCTCTCTCTCTCTCTCTCTCTCTCTGTCTCCTTATAGTGTGCGCGATGTCGATTCCCTAATACGACGTGTTCCTCTCAGCGAGTCAGTCGTCGGCGCGCCGCAGATCCCTCTGCTCGTTGAAAACAATCAGACGCATAGGCGCATCGGATAGTTTATTAAAGTTTATAATACACAATAGGGCCGATCGCACCGGCGCCTCACGCAACCGCGTGTCTGAACTTGGCCGATTTTTTTTTGTATTGGGTGTCCAATGGCGCAAAGCGTGAGTTTTTTTATTTTACGGTATTATAGAAGAAAAACTTTTATATTTGATTGTAGCGATAGGGTATTCGACAAACCGAATTTATTTGAAAACTGTCGATCTTCCCGAGGCAAATCTTTGACGATTAAAAAAACGTATTGGCTCTTCTTTTGTCTTATCCTTCGTACTGTTTACCTCGGGAGGATCGACTGGATTCAAACAATTTCGGTTTGTTTATTTATTTTATTTTGGCTGTCAATTTTATATAGGCAAGTGATCATTCTCTTTTTTTTCAATTGTGAAAAGTGCGCGTTATTTTCCGATGAATTTTTTAATTAAAACATAATTAAAATACACGGGAATCTGCGTTTGTGCATATAACGGCATAGCTATCGCCTACTTTGATAATCGATTATAAGTTTTAATGTAATTCATAAAACTTCCATAGCTTATTCGAACGAACAGACGAGGAAAAGTGCGATATGAGAATATACCGCGCCAATAAGTTACATGTATTTGAACTGCAAATACAAAAATCGAAAATCCATTTTGTTCGTTAATTCTCCTTTTGTTGTGATTAAGTGCGTGTAATTGCGAGCTGACGACAGGTCGTTCGTCAATATTAAAAAAATATTTTCAAACTCTTGTCTCGTGTCTACACCTGGAGATAATAATTTTTTCTCCACACATCGCTGATCACATATTGTTTTCGAGCTCAACCGGGGACACGTGCTCTACTTACTGTACACACATTATAATCGGTATATATATGCCTTTCTGTGAAAAAGCTAAGAAAATGGGTAAATAAGATTTTAATTAACTCAGGAGTTTATCACCGGAAATTTTTTCGAGCTTACTACCAGCTGTAATGCTTTATCTCTTTCATGTATAATTCAACTGAATTTCCTGAATTCGAATTGTTGCCGCTTCGAACTGCATATCAGGGCAAACATACCGATTTCTTTGTCAATTCGCGAACTTTTAGTTATAATTTGGGAATATATATCAATAAGGGTGAAAAAAACAGTTGTTTTACGCGTGCGTGACTTTGTAGTTAATTATATATATATATATATATATATATATATATATATATATACATATATATACACAAAATTGATGTTACCTGAGTAAGAGATAAGATTTCAGTGCTGATCACTCGATATCCGAAGATTATACGATAACGATTGATTCTATCAGCCATTGGGTCATATACTACTCATGGTGGTATTGAGGTTATCGAGTATATATTTTCTTTTAAAAAGCTTCGCTGAATCGCTTTGTTTTCAAACGATATTATTTACTCGTTCATCCAAGCTTTTGTTTATTCAGGTATATATCCTTTCAAGAAAGTGCTTTCGGCGAAAACAATATTTCTGAATGACGAGATCGACTTGTAATCGTTAATACAATTACGCAAGGAAAAAATCGCATTAATCTCGCATAGAAATCTACAGTGTAATATTCGTATCTCTTTAATTAGAAATAATCGAACAATCGTGTAACTTTTATTTTCGCTTGTTTCAAGAACATCAGCAACGGCGTCACGAATCACGGTTTCGTCAACGACGAGACGAACCCACGTATCAGTGTCTGCAGTAGTGTTAGCGGAATCAAGGGGGTCAACGGAATCGACGAAAAATCGAAAACGGTGACAATAGCCTTACAACGTTCAATTCAACGAAAAAAAAAAAATTGACAACTAAATGCTGACGTCTCCCATTCAAGTGTAGCAGCACGAGCGAGCACAATGGGGCAACGATCGCGAGTTTCTTCTCTCCTGCATCGCCATGTCGATCGGTTTGGGAAACGTATGGCGTTTTCCATTCACAGCTTACGAGAACGGAGGTGGAGCTTTTCTGATACCCTACATCATCATTCTGACGGTCGTGGGAAGGCCGTTTTACCTTCTTGAGATGATTCTCGGTCAGTTCTCCAGCAAGTCGACGATCAAGATCTGGGATATGGTGCCTGCGTTCAGAGGTCGTATACTTGATACCGATCTTTATCTTGCTTGAATAAATTGCTTCAAATAATCGGTCTGTATTGATGTGGGCACGACAGGGATCGGATACGCGCAGGTGATGGTCTTAGTGGGTCTGGCTTCGTACTACTGTTCATTGATGGCCTTGACGATGTTCTATCTGGTGGCGAGTTTCCAAGCGGAGCTGCCCTGGTCCAAGTGTCGCCCGGAGTGGGGTCCAAACTGTCTCGATTCCACCAGAAACAAATCCATACCGATACCCAAGAACCTGACTCTGAAGAGCTCGGCGGAGCTCTACTTTTAGTAAGCAGTTATCTTTCATCAATCTTATTATCGCAAAAATTCTGTAGAATCGATAAAGATCATCGCCGAAATAACGATCTTCAGTAAAGAGGTCCTTCGAGAGAAGGCGAACATCGACGACGGAATCGGTGCGCCAGACTGGCGTCTGACCATTTGTCTGGCTGCAAGTTGGCTGGTCGTTCTGCTGGTGGTAATCAGAGGTGTCAAGAGTTCCGGTAAGGCTGCCTACTTCCTCGCCGTCTTTCCCTACGTCGTGATGATCGGACTTCTGGCCAGAGCTGCGACCCTCGAGGGTGCCAGCAATGGTATCCTCTACTTCATCACACCTGTCTGGGACAAGCTTTGGAGACCACAGGTCTGGTACAACGCGGTGTCGCAGTGTTTCTTCTCGCTGACTGTCTGCTTTGGAGCGATAGTTATGTTCTCTTCGCACAACAAGTTCGAGCACAATGTTTACAGGTATAATGATCTTCATGCGACGATTGCCGGTTTATGTATTTACTTAACGATCTTTTTCTTTACGTCACAGAGATGCACAGATAGTAACGACCCTCGACATCTTCACATCGCTCTTGGCTGGTTGCACGATTTTCGGAATCCTGGGTAATTTGGCACACGAACTCGGCTCTGATGACATCTCCACTGTGGTCAGAGGTGGTACCGGTCTGGCCTTCATCTCTTATCCTGATGCGATCGCCAAGTTCACTTGGTTGCCCCAGTTCTTCGCTGTAATCTTCTTCGTGATGATGTTCGTTCTGGGGATCGGTAGTGAAGCTGCGCTTACCTCCAGTGTCATCACCATCGTTCACGATCAGTTTCCACACTGGAGGCTTTGGCACATCGCATGTGGGGTTGTTGGGGTTGAGTTTCTCATTGGACTGATTTACGTGACGCCGGTAAGGGGGTCGATCTGATGTACGATCGGTTCCATCGTTTGTACTGCAAAAATTTGTGAACTAGCATAAATTACTTGTTGCAGGGTGGCCAATTTATGGTAACGTTCGTAGACTACTACGCCACGTCCTTCATCGCTTTCGTACCAGCATTTTTCGAGCTGATCGCGGTGTTCTACGCCTACGGTATAAGCCCCTCGCAATATCAATTGAAAAATCATATGGAATGAAGACTAATATGAACCTCTATAATATTTCAAAAGGTAACTACAATTTCCTGAACGATGTGGAGTTTATGCTGAAGCGCAGACTATCGATCTTCTGGAGGTTCTGCTGGCGATTCCTCACCCCGGCCATCATCGCAACCATCTTCATCTACAGTATGGTCAGCATCAAAATGCTCACCTACAACGACGTCGCCTATCCAGACTTCCTCTATGGTAGAATTAATTTTTCCTATCCAAAGCTATCGATATAAGTATGCACCTCTCAAAATAATGAATTGATTTTCAAGTCATCGGATGGATCCTGTTCAGCATAGCCTTAGTACAGATCCCCCTATGGTGGGTCGTCGCCGTTGTGAAGAAGAGAAAGCACTCTTTTCCAGACGTAAGTCTCAAAGAGCACGTTTTAATCATCCAGATTTCATTTTTAACGCAATTAACAATTCTCGTTGCAGATTTTCAGAAGAGCTCTCGACCCCTCGAAAAAGTGGGGACCGAAGAACCACGAGACCCGGAAACAGTGGAAGCTCTTCAAAAAGAGCAAAGAGTAAAGGCTTCGATTGTCGCGCACATCGACAGAATTTTTTTGTTTTAATAAAATAAAATCGCTCGTTTAACGAAGCACTGCAGAATTCCTGAAAGCCCCGCGTGTGCAATTAATTGAGAATACATACGTGGGGTAACTCGAGCGTGTTTTTCACATTCAAATGCTGTATTTATTTATTGATGCTGAATCAAACGTGTTCCGTATATCGGAATTTATTGTTTGTACGAGTATATTACAATATTTTTAAAAAAAACTGTATAAATGGAACGCGAATCAAAAGATACAGTATATCCTGGACGTGTTCCTGTACCGACTGTGGTGATCATTATCTACTTATTACTGTAATGACTTACAG
Organism: Muscidifurax raptorellus; assembly: GCA_020010945.3. NCBI lineage: Eukaryota > Metazoa > Arthropoda > Insecta > Hymenoptera > Pteromalidae > Muscidifurax > Muscidifurax raptorellus. Next base: position 5,751,684 of record CM052077.1, read on the forward strand.
CAACATGTGTTCGCCGAATGACTGTTTTGCAAAACAGTATATTTTATTATGTAACAGATTACATCTAGAATAAACTATTTTTTATCCGACCCGTCGTTTTTTTTTTTTTTTCATTACAACCTGTGTATGCATTAGAATCTCTTACCAAACGAATCGATGTAGTTATAAATAACCAATCGCTCCCTTTTAACATTTTTATTCAGGAGCTCAAACAAACCTTTACATAATTATTTTCTCGAGTTGCGCATTGCGAGCCAATATATAATATCCTACACCTAGCGGACGACTTCAAGCCTTTGTATATACATAACACGTAACCGCGTCTTCTATCTGCAGTGAATTAAGCGGCACGTAAATTATTCTCATCTTCTTTTTTCACACTATACTTAACGCGTGTAATTTTGAACGAAATTCAAAGAGACGAAATCGTAGGGGAAAACAGGTGCCGAGATAGACAAATCTGGACCACAAGTGTGTAGGTGTCTACACACACGTGTGGAAAGGAATAACACCGAAAAGAGTTCACTGCTCTTCAAATGTATAAACGAGTACTGCGCGTCCGCCTAGTCTTCGTCCCTCTTCATTCCTTCATCTTCGCCAGGTGAGACTTGTATACTTATATCGGAAAAAAATGATATTTCTTATATGGGCCCATTCGGTATACAGGAAATCCTAACCTACACTGACGACTCCTTTTTACTGTACTGTATACTATATATATATAGCTTTGTTACGTATGTTGTTATAGCGGATTTAACCGGTGTGAACGACCTCGTCTCCGTAATTTCACAGTGCATATGCACAGTGCAGAAAACACGTCTGCGTGTTCTTTAATGTTTACCTTTGGATGCGTTGTTAACCTAACCTCCAAATCAACAAAACATTGCACACACGGTGTGTTTATATCGATATATGCGAGATGAGTCACATATAGCTCAATCTGACTCTGTACGATCTCGCAGCAAAATAAATCCATCCTCGAAAAAATTTTCCATTCTAAAATAAATCACCAAATACTCATTTCTGTCTAAGCATAACCTCACCAACCCCACTCTTCGAAACAGTAACGATTCGCGAATCTCATCGTATAAGGGGACCGCAGCTCCAATCGAATTTCACGTGCCCCACTTTTTGTATTCACATTCCTCCGACCTAAACTGTTTGAATAATACAGGGCACAAAGCAGCGCAAAGTTTGCACTTCGCGTTGCAGGCGACGACAGTGCTTATATGCTATATAGTATTCGATCGCGTCGCGATTCCGTGTGTACCCGTTAGGTATATATATAGTGTATGTGCGCGGTTGTGGCGTGTCTTTACCTTGATTATTCATCGTTTCCTGGATATACTATTTAAATACTTATACGCTTTTAGTCGCAATCGACGTGGTGTTAGGGGAAAAACTTGACGCACGTAAATGTACATAGTACTTATATTGTAGTTCCTCAGTTTGCAGTGGCAGTTCCCCGCTGTTTATTCCTGGATCGTCGTGTACTGACGAAACAGCCTCGCTTTTTAAGCACTGTGATGCGAATTTTCTGGGTTCGAGATAAATAGTGTAACTGTTCAGGAATTAAAGACTCACAATGACTTCGCTGCACCAAAACAAACCCTCGGACTCCAGAGACCCTGTCGCTGTGTAAGAATTTAATTTGTTTTGTCGAGTAATTTTTGTGTGCTCACTGACATAGGACAAGTCAGCTTTGATTCGTTCATTTATGTAATGCAAAGAAGGCTGTGCTGTTAGTTACTTTTGTTTCCCCTCTCCTTTGTATAGGTAGCACAAAAACAGCTAGGCCTGACTTTGAATCAGAGAAAAAGTGCTGGCTTAGTTGCTTGTTCGATCTTGACTTACCTGTAATAAGATAACTTACTGAGATGGATCTTATGGTGTAATCCTTTCGTTATAGTTTAATTTATCGAGAGTTGGTAGTTCTTACTTTTGAAGTAAATTATATAGTTTTTTACAAAGTCATGCATACTTGTTTAACTTCTTTAATTAGACTCATTAATAGGCAAATGTATGCTCATATATTATGAACTTTTGCAGGCATAAATCCACAGAAATGACATTGCCCATACCAAAGCATCAATCAAAGGAGCCAACACGCTATAATAATATAGTGAAGTCACCCAATGATAAAAGGGACTACAGAGGACTGATTCTTCACAATAAATTGAAAGTATTACTCATAAGTGATCCCACGACGGATAAAAGTGCTGCTTCTCTAGATGTTAATGTTGGTAAGTTATCGATTTTTAAAATGTCTACATTGGCTTTATTTTTTTTTATTTCAAATTCATTGAAACTTTTGCTTTCTAGGTTACCTAAGCGATCCAAAAGAACTGCCAGGTCTTGCTCACTTTTGTGAACATATGCTCTTTCTGGGTACAAACAAATATCCAGAGGTAAACGACTACAATCAGTATTTGTCCCAAAATGGTGGCGCTAGCAATGCTGCCACTTACCTGGACCACACAAATTACTACTTTGATGTCAATCCTGATAAACTGGAAGGTGCACTCGATCGATTTTCCCAGTTCTTTATAGCACCTCTATTTACAGAGTCTGCTACAGAGAAGGAAATAACTGCTGTCCATTTGGAACACGAAAAAAATATAGCCAATGACACTTGGAGAATGGATCAGCTGGACAAATCATCAGCTGATCCCAATCATGCATACTCTAAATTTGGAACGGGAAGTAAAGATACATTGGATGTCATACCAAGGCAAAAGAATATTGATGTACGGCAGGAGTTACTTAAGTTCCATAATACTTGGTACTCAGCAAATGTCATGGCTTTGAGTGTTCTTGGAAAAGGTAAGTTTAAAGCTCATGACTCACTTAATGAAACTTCCAATTATAGGGTCTTGCATAATTTCTAAGTCTTACAATTATTTTTACAGAAAGTCTGGACGACTTGGAAAAAATGATCGTAGAGATGTTCTCTGATATTGAAAATAAGAATGTTGAAGCACCAAAGTGGCCTGATCATCCATTTAAAGAAGAACATTTTAAAACAAAATGGTTTATTGTCCCCATAAAGGACATTAGAAATCTCAACATCACTTTTCCCATTCCAGACATGCAAGAGCATTTCAGAGCAGGAGTAAATATTTATTTACACATCGACTTAAAATTTGAAATCAAAGATTCGAATCTAATTTAAATCTTTTTTCTAGCCTGTGCATTACTGGTCGCATTTATTAGGACACGAAGGAAAAGGCTCGCTTCTGTCGACATTGAAGGAAAAGGGTTGGTGCAATTCCCTTATTTCGGGTAAACGCTCTTCAGCTAGAGGCTTCGACTTTTTCAGCGTCTACGTCGACCTTACCGAGGAAGGAATTCTCCATATCGACGACATCGTGACGATGACCTTCCAGTATATCAACATGTTGAAATATGAAAGACCAGTCAAGTGGATTTTCGATGTAAGTTCGAAATGAATTAGTACTTCTATTTTTGTAATAAATGTATCAGTAATTAAGCTAATGACTTCGAATTACAGGAGTATAGCGACATTGAGAATATGAACTTTCGCTTCAAGGAGAAGGCCCCGCCACGCAGTTACGTAAATGTCACTGTGCAATCGCTACAGGAATATCCAATCGAAGAAGTACTAAGTGCGCCACGACTCTTCACCCAATGGCGACCAGATCTCATCAACGAACTCAATAGCTACCTTGTGCCGGAAAAGATTCGAGTGCAGGTGGTAGCCAAGGCGTACGAGACTCACGCAGACAGCGTCGAGCCCTGGTACGGCACTAAGTACAAGAAGGAGAAGATTCCGGACGAACAGATTCAGCGCTGGAGCAATGCCGGGATGAACAAAGCTTTCCATTTGCCTGAGAAGAACGAGTTCATACCCACCAAGTTTGATATTAAGCCCATCGAAAAGGCGGAGAAATTTCCAACGATCGTGGAAGACAATCCATTTATTCGAGCTTGGTTCAAACAAGACGATGAATTCCTTTTGCCAAAAGCTACCATGACCTTTGATTTCGTGAGGTAAACATTAATCGTTTTGCTAATTGATATTATTTAAGAATTAGAAAAAAATTAAAAAGAATATATTATGTCACAGTCCTTTAGCCTACATCGATCCAATCAGCAGTAATATGACTTACATGTTTGTCAAACTGTTCAGAGATTCTCTCAATGAATACGCCTATAATGCAGATTTAGCTGGTCTAAAGTGGGAACTGAATCATAGTAAATATGGATTAAGCGTGAGTATGGAATTCTCTTATTTTCCTCTTGCGTTCTTGATCAGATTAGAGTAAATGTTCCTGAATTTTCCAGTTGATAGTGACTGGTTACGACCATAAACTAGACGTGTTGCTGAATAAGATTTTGGATAGAATGGTCAACTTCACTATCGATGAAAAGAGGTTTGCGATACTGAAGGAAAATGTAAGCTGTCTGGAATTTGAAATTTATTCGACTGCGTGAATGCATTTTAATTATTCTGTATATTTATCTTTATTTTCAGTATATCAGAGGTCTGAAGAATTTTGAAGCAGAACAACCTTACCAACATGCAGCGTATTACCTGGCGGCTCTCATGTCTGAACAAGTCTGGGTGAAAAATGAACTTTTAAATGCCTGCTTGAGTAAGTCTATACACGAGATAATCTTGATCATTGATCATATAATAATTTTTGTAAAATGTTGTAATTAAAAATTTATTTATTTCAGTGATGACTGCGGAGCGAGTTAGACAATTTATACCGCTGCTCATGAGTAAAATGCACATTGAGTGCCTTATCCATGGTAATATCACCAAAACAGAAGCTCTGAAGACAGTGAAAAACGTTGAGTCGAAGCTGGTTTCTTCAGTCAAGGATTTGACTCCCCTTCTTCCCAAGCAGCTAGTATTGTATCGTGAACTCGAATTACCAAATGGTTGCTACTATCTGTATGAGGTCGACAACAAGCACCACAAGAGTTCTTGCACGCAGGTCTATTATCAAAGTGGTATGCAATCAACCGAGAGTAACATGTTGCTTGAACTTTTTACTCAAATCATCTCCGAGCCGTGCTTCAATATCCTGCGTACAAAAGAACAACTGGGCTACATCGTATTCAGTGGCATCCGCCGGACGAACGGCGTCCAGGGTCTCCGTATAATTGTTCAGAGCAATAAGCACCCGCAGTTCGTCGAAGAGAGAATCGATGCGTTCATGGAGTCGATGCAGGATTACATCACCAACATGTCCGATGAAGAATTTAACCGCCACAAGGAGTCGCTTGCGACACAGCGGCTCGAGAAGCCCAAGATGTTGAACGCGCAATCCGGCATCTACTGGAACGAGATATCAATGCAGCAGTACAACTTTGATCGTGCAAATATCGAAGTGGCCTATCTGAAGACGATCTCGCGTAGCCAGATTATCGATTTCTACAAGGTAAAATTAAATCGTTGACGCATTTTAAGAAGCAAACCTTATTCTACAGTTTCTTTCTTTTTGATAACAGGACGTGGTACACTCGGAGTCATCGCAGAGACACAAGCTGAGCATCCACGTGGTATCGACGGCGGAAGGCGGTGCAGCTGCCCAAGATGTGACATCGTCGACGTCGAACGCAGAGGAGACAAAGAAAATGCTTGAACAGGTGGAGCAGCAACCTGCACGCATCCAAGACATATTACAGTTCAAAACAAGCCACCCGCTTTATCCGCTAGTCAAACCCTTTAACAATGTGCCGCGCAAGGGCACGCAGCAGCAGTCCAAACTCTGAACAACCTTAGACGTTTAGGAGGACTCTGCTCAATTGTGCCTTAGACTTTCTCCCGACGAATATGCTTGAACGGTAGTGTGGTTCTTCGGTTGTGTCTATGACAAGAACAGCAGGTGGATTGCCAAACAATTAAACTGTTTGAGAGATGAAATCATTGTTTTTTTTACTTTAAAAGACAGTTAATTTTTCGTGTACTTTTCTGAAAAGGCACTAATCTGATGACGATTACTGCAAATATTTTTATTATTACTATTGAATCGTCAAAAAATAATCACGAAATATTTTAATGAAATTTATTTTAATATTTAGCTGCAAATAAATTTATAATTAACGTAACGAAAAGAGATAAGCTATTACTAAATTAAGTTTATGTAAGTAGCCTATATATTAACTATGTATGATTTGGTTCATTAGACCTTTGAGGGCAGGTTTGAAGTAATTTAGTATAAGAAATGTTCAATCCGAAAGAAAGCACGCCAAGCGCGCATAAATAAATCAGTAGGTATGCAAATATATATCATTATGGATAAATCTGGAAATTGTAGATAAATACGAACTAAGTATAAAGCGGTAACTGCTGCTTTAAATTAATTATAAATTATGCATAAAATTTCGTGAGTGCATAATATTTTGTGGATAATCAAGTTCAATCTTTTACTATTATTTAACACAATTTTCTTGATTATCTATAATGTATTAACACATCAAAGTGTGATTTATATACTGAACACTGGAATAAATTTGTCAAATAACATGTGATCAATTATACGTATACCTATTGATGATTATTATATTTTTATTTCTATGTATATTTAGAGGTGAAGGTGTTCATTTTTCTCTATACTATAATTAAGAAAACCTCAAAAGTCGGGATTTAATTGTTTAATTATAACATAAATAATTCTATGATTGATCAAGACAGAAGTTTCAATAAATTTATAATAATTTTTAATAAATAATTGTATTATATTTGGCCTTTTATTATTTGAACAACAAAATGCACAAAGAAGTTGTTTGACATATTTTCTCACAATTGCACTTATTTGTTAAGTTGCGCAACGAGAAAAAGTTTCCTATCGACAGCCATTTTTATTCATCAATATAAAACATGAATCAGTCTCGATAGAACTAGAGTCTAAAGCAGTTCATGTGCTAGACAAATAACTGTATTATTCGCATAGTTATTTAGCGAAGTTTGTTCAGCATGAGTAATTTTATCGTACTACTTTGTTGCATTGTATATTCCATGGCACTTTTTCTCAAGACAGGTATTGATTATGATTATATCTTGATCTTCTTCTTCTGCGTAGAACATTATCAATCAATTTAAACAAACTTGTTTTTTTTAAAGTTTCCGCAATAGATACTTTTCAAACTGCTTATAAAGGCTCACATATAGACGATCTAAAGATAGTGTGCCAACGACAATGTGGTGTTGGTACGTATTTTGTATAATTATTTTCCTTTGAAAATTTTATATTCCATTTTCTAATATGCATGCTTTCACAGAAAATATAGAGCAGTGGCGGACGAAATTTTGTTTGGAAAATTGCCAACAGCTATTGTAATAAAATAATGCCGTTGTATAAGAGTGAAAACGAATAAATTGTTGGTATAACAGAAATGCTTGTTTTTTACCTTATTTATGTACACTAATTTTACGTTAGTGAATGTGGTTTTATTATCTGAATTTCAAGGTTTTTATATTCACATTAAAAAACGTGAAATGTTGCATATCGTTATCTAAAATGATAATCAAGATAATATTGCTTGTTATTGACCTATCATTAGTATTTATTGTTGTTTGCATTAAAGCATCGAATTATAAATACAAAAAGAACAACAATACAAAATTTCAAAATATTAACAATGTTAAGTTGGACGTAATTGCTAAGCACCGTTGAATAATATTTGAAAATTTTACTTGAAAATGGTTTCTAAAATAATATTAGCGGGTACAAAAATAAATTATTTTACTCGGTATTTTAACATTGTTTACATCGCGAAAATAAATTACTATTTTATCAATATACATATTTGCAGTACTCCCCTTGGCTTGCAAACGCACTAGTGAGTCTGATTCTGCTCATAATGAAAACTCCACACAGTCAAAAAAGACCACTTAACGTTATTCTGTAGGTTAATTAAAATAGTATACAAATATGGTATACACATGCAACTGAAAATTATCGCATGATTTTTGCGTTTTTTTGATTTATTAAGGACTAAAGTAACTTTTTTCAAACCGGCAAGCAAAGAAAAATTTTAGCGGGCAAAAAAAATGAAAAACGCTCGACGAGCAAAATAAATAAAAAACGCCCACTAACATTTTTCGGAAAATTATCTATGTTTATTTAAATTTTTGTAATAAATTTTATGATAAAAAATACTTACACACCCTTTTTTGTATACAGCAAATTAAAAATAATATATAAATTTAAAAATTAATCTACTAAAATTGTGGTCGTCGCATCTGAAAAAAGTTGCATCAGTCCCACTCAATATGTCAAAAAAAATGCAAAAGTCCATACTTGTATTACAAAAAATATTGTATGCACTAAGGGCTAAGTGAGCTTTTTGGCCTCGTGTGGTTGCAGTACTCGTCTGCGACTCGTAAATTTACGAGTATATTTACGTAAATCTGAAAAACGCGAAAATCAGACATGTTTAGTACCTGCACCGAAAGTACGCTTTTTCGTGCATATATCGCGGGTAGAAAGTGGCACTTTTTAGCTCTTGAGCGGAAAATTGAACTCTCGGAAGGAAAGTAAATTCTAGGCTCTCTTTTCTGCTCTAGGACGGACAAGAGAGCTATTTTTCGCCCTCTATTACATGCCCTTTAAAACAAACTTCTACTCCAGGTATTGGACAAAACGTATCGTGTGCACCATGGACAAGATAAGAAGGCGATCTGACGAGCGTGATTCCCACCGTTGTTTCACTCGGGCAGCAGCTTTCACACTCGTCTGTAATTGCCTCCTTTCCGCCCTAATACATAATATACTATTTTTGCCCGCTAAAATTTTCTTTTTTAATTTTTAAACTACATATAAACCTTTTTTTTAAACAATTATAAGTGTGCAGTGACAGTGTAGACAAATTGATAATATTCTCCCACTTCGTAGCTATGAAAAACGCAAAAATTCTTATATGTTTTACAAAAATTATGGTGTGACCAAGGGCTAAGGGGGCGTTTTGACCTCGTATTGTTGCAGTACTCGCTTTCGGCTTATAAATACACTCGACTTAATTCGACTTGTGCTACATCTTGCTTCGACTCGCACTACAAACTCCAAACTCGGTAAAAAACAGCTCATTTTACGCACTTGGTACGACATATACTATTGTTACTTATGTTATCAAAATAAAAAATATATTTGCAACGTAACGTACAAAATTACCGAATATTAATAACGAATTTGAAGGATATTATTAAAATAAAAAAAACTGTGATAAGAACTCAGACACTTTCACATGAAATTTTTTTTAACATGTACATTTTCTTAATTTAATACATTTTAACATGAATTTATTAGAACGCAATGAATATTTTTGATACTTTTTCATGATACAAAAACTCTTGTATTTTTCATTTTATTACACGCGTCAATTTAAATTCTTTATCCCCAACACGAGGTTATGTGGACCGTAACGTCAGAGGTAAAAATGCTTAATTATTCATAAATAGTCGTAAAAATTAACCTTCGAGGGTATCACATGACTGCAGGTATAAAACAATGTTTGTTCATCAGATATGAAACTCCTCATTTGACTTTCGTTGAGAGTCATCAACTATGCTAATTTCACCTCATCTCGCTTTGTGTATCCCAACGAGAACAAACTACACAACTTTCATGGTGTACGAAGATTGAACAATACAATTGTAAAATATTATATTTCATATCAAGATCGGCAATCGGACGCTATATCTCGATTAGCGTTATCTTTGTTGTTACGCGTAAAAAGATACTTATTTGTCTCGGAAAATTCGTCATTTGCGAGTGAGTATACGTAATTGATGTAATCAGTGGGGGGTCGAGGTGTTTTATCGACGCATGAAACGGGGAGCATGGATGCTTATAAAGCTTGGGAATCGAGACTCTGAAAATATCGTCAGTTCAGTTGACTGTTAGAGATTACACTGTGCAAAGGACATTTTTTTCATTTGATTTCATCATGAAGAGTTTGTTGTTAATCTTTTTCGTGGCCCTTTTCGTAACATTTGCTGCCGCAGGTAAATTTCCATAATAATATATCGATTATTAGATATAGTTTCCAAATTGTAATTTGGAACTAACAACTTTGTATAACTATATATTATATTGTAATTCTTTAAAAGTAGTTTAAAAAAACGTTTTATATATATATATATATATATATATATTAAAGTACTTATTTGAATAGATATGAACGACTACCGACGTTGTAAGCAGCTTGAATGTGGGCGTAAGTTACCTCATTTTTTAATTTTTATCTTAAGAATAATCTGACGATTTTTCTGTTTATTATTTCAACGGCGAGATATTGGAATACATTTTTAAAGCCACCATTGCGGATGATATAATATTTTATATCGATATTTTTGCCTATTTTTACAGATTTAGGAGGATATCCCAGGCAGTTATGCTATCAAAAGTGCTACGGTAACTACTTAACATAAGATACTATACGAATAATTGTGGCATTGCTCATTTTGAAAGTACATTATTATATTTCAGCTAAAACAATGCCATGATGATGATACGATAACGAGGGATGTTCATATATTTTTCCTGCTGCCCACATTATAGATTATTATAACGTATTCATGCGAGATACAAACATAGAATTTTTAATAAATCAACAAATTGTTATGTTTAAATACTATTTATTGCACTATGTAAATAAAAAGAAATAGTACCGAGTATATCGTTTTTTATTGAATCTATGTTTGTGAATTAAAATATGATTTTTTATGTGAATATATATACCTTTACCGCGTGACGATCCACTCTCTCAGAGTGTATAAAAAGTGTGCATAATATACATGTATACCGTATATTTACAAAGACATCGGTGCAGTCGAGTGAGCGCTGTATTGCTGTATAAACTCTATGCCTCTAGTATGTATCTGTATATATATATATACATATGTACGCAGACACAAACACACACCGCCGCTCCTACAAGGAGTAGCATAGTTTAAATCGAGTTTACATTCTCCCGATGAAAAAATAGCGCAGTCTTCGAAGGCAATTTATGAGTCACGGGTTCATGAATCCCTCCAACCCCCTCAAATACGATGACTCCATATATATCCTAACAGCTGTGCATCCCTCCGCAGAACACTCCACCCCCAATTTTCTGTTAAGTTCACAAGACCTACCACCAGGTAGCTACCGATGCATCGTTACCTGCAAGTGGCAAGGAAACCTTTCCATCGCTATATAAGACCGCTTCAACTCCTACTCAAATGTGGTCCGATGGTACTCAGTGAGCATCAAACGGTAAACATTGAAACCGATGCCCTTCAGTTCCGACCCGGAGGCATTACTCTGCTCCTCTGCGAGCAGTGTGCTCTCGGAACGGGGTTGTCGAAGCGATGAAGACTGAGTTTTTCAGATCCAATCATCCGGACATATCCGGAGGTCTGGCTGACGAGCCGTCATAGGCCCTGTGACTACCGATAAAAGACCCAGGCGAGAATGCCGTCGGAGGAACTTGGATACCGGTATCGATATACACTGTCTGATGCGTTCAAATGGAGTTGTGATCGCGCTTGCGAGTCATGCCCCATAACTGTAACACAGGCTTTGACCACTTTTTTATGTTTGAAAAATTTAATTTTTTTAATTGATCGTTTTTCTCTACACCTGCGCGGAAATTACCACATTCCCTCCCGCTTATGAGGAAAAATGGTACACCTATACGGAACATGAACGCGTTACACGAGATACGGACTGTCCAAGTTTGTCCTTCCCTATTCGCTATGCGTATTCTACGTGAATTCGTGGCCGCCCTCCGAACTAAACGGTTGTAATAATGTATTGCTTATATGGGCAAAAAAACAAAAACTATTTTTTAACCAAATTCTAGATGTTTAAAATGTTTGTAACTTTTTGCATGTATCAAGTACAGTGACCGTGACCGTGAACCAACAGTTCTCACTCTTATCGCAAAAGTGGCGCTGATAGTAAATTGTGCAAGGAGCGAATAGACGTGTATCCCTATAATAGTATCCAGTTTTTTAATTATGAAATAGATCTCTTTTTATAACTTAATTAAATAAATTATACGAACGTAATTTGTTCATTCGCGCGCAATGATAAAACGTACAATTATCTATTTACATTTCGAACTTTTCCAATATTAAACACGTCTATCTTGTATAGGAGTACAATTTTTCGGCTCGCTCGATAAAACAAACTTTCCCACTTTTGTCGCTACTTTACTGTCATTTTTATTAACTATAACATTATTCATCCCTCTAAATACATGACCAACGTGCAAATAAGCGCGCATATCCACTCGGCAGCATTTCAAGTATGCCCACGTCTCTTTGTCCGCTAATATTTTTTTTTCAAGAAAAACCGCGCCGTTTAAACTATCATCGGAACACAGTACAAAAAAGCCGCCAATAAAAGACTCAGCCATGTATTTATACCTAAATTAATGCGAGTCCCGCCAATTTATACACGCGATTTGACCCTGCGCAAAATTATAGACCACACGTATATATAGTCATAAAAAATCCATTAACCGTGATATATATATATATATATATATACTCATATGTATAAAGCACAGACCGCCCAAAACTTCCATCAAGCGAATCATTCGTAATCATCAAGTCTAGCGAAGAACAATTAAACGTCCGCTGTTATATATATATATATATATACTGCATCGTATACTATATAAATGTTATATATATATATACAACATCATCTTCTTCCTCGAAGAGAAGCGCGCGCGCGCACACACAATATAACGAGAGCAATAGGAGCGCCAATTATGCGAGCCTCCGAATATAAGTATGCGTTTCTCGTGACAACCGGTTAAAAGTTGAGCCGCGTGCGGTGTTCGTCTTGATCGTCGATGAACTTTTTTTCTCTCATCGCCGCGACTGCACGACCGTAGTTATACCGGGATTGTTTAATGAAAATTCCGAAATTTTAGCTTTTACATCGCGACGATGCGTTGTTGATGTTTGTTGCTCCGGGAAAAATTCATATTGTGTATGTGTATATATATATGAGTCTCGAGGCTTTTATAGAATAATCGGCGAGTCATTGCTGATCGAGCGAGAGTCTCTTATTGTATGGTAAATCTCGTGCTGCGATGCTGAGCTCATCGCTCATATGTTAGATCATCGCTTCATAATATACTCTATAGCTATATATGCACGCTAACAACAATGCGATGCTGTGTAATAATCCCTTTCAAAATTAGAATATTTCCTCGTCCGAAAAAAAGTCATGATATATACGACGTACCACAATACAAAAGGAGAGTGAGACAGAGAGAATTTACTCCCTTTTGTATCACTTATACAGTCACGTTCTCTCTCTCGCTCTCTCGCGCGCGCAGAAGAGAGATCGCGCAGTTCATAGCGCCGCGAGCGACGACGACGAGTCGCATAAAAGTATACCAGTCGCGAAGCTCGGGACGAGTCAAACGCCCGGTGGATTTCGACTGGCGAACATCGACTGCTTTTGTTTTGTTTGATATATTGTGTAAAGTGTCATCGACTCTGAATTCGATATAGAGATATCTCTCTTTTTTTTGGAAACCGTAAGAGAATTCAGTGTAGAAGGTGGGTTCTTTTTTGCGCAAAGAAAAGCTGCGTATACAGAACGATCGTTTTCATATTTCGCGCGAGGAAAATATCGGTTGGATGAAGTTGCATATATATTGTGTCGGGAGAATGATATATAACTATTCGCACGAGCGCATGTTATAAACATTTTTTTAATACTATATATCGTTAATGTAGTGATTTCAAATATGATTTTCAACCGTCATCCATAACGCTTCCGCGAACGATTGCAACAGTGATTGAAAATGTGCGTGTAATTAAAAATCAATTAAAGCTCGATTTTTAGTCAAAGCGAGAGCAATAGAAGCATCGACCGATACATATTTCAAAACACATTTTTCCCGTATAGAGGTCTATATTCAAAACAAACAATCTAATGGTGACTAATAAGGCAAAAGCCGCGCCGTAACTTTGAGGCAACAATAGAGCAAAATAAAGTATCTAATCCGGTTTGCAATATAACTTTTCGCACGCGCGACGCATATCCTCCAAGAATTTATATATATATAAATATATATATATATATATATATATATATTTAAAAGTTCCATCGTCGTCGCGAAATATTTTTCCTCGAAATTCCCCATATAACGATTTATCATGGTCGAACTACAATCCAATCGTCTCAGCATAAGGAAAAACTAAAATCAGCCAAAGCTGTAATAATAATATATATAAGCGCAAATCATAATTTGTAACAATCGGTATTGCGTCTAAGCAGCGTAATGAGTGAGAAAAAAACAGACGTATGTGTATGTGTATATTCGCGAGACAAGGCGAAGGTCATCGGGTTATATATATATATATATATATATATATATATATATATATATATATATATATATATATATATATATATATATATATATATATATCCACGCAACAAATAATCGCTCGACGCGATCATCATAATAGACTTTTTCTCACACGTTCCGTTGTGTGCGTCAAAAGAAAAATGTTTAAATGAAAACTTTCTTTTAATAAACGATGACGTCGTGTGTGTATCTATCCTAATAATCGATCTTTGTAATTCGACAGTTTGTATGTACATTATCGATGGTTCAAAGTTCGAGGCTACTCTAAAACGTTACGTCATACATAGCGATGGGTTATTTGAAATATGACTTAATCGATAATTACCGCGTCAGGTATATAACGATATTTCACGGAAGCGACTATAGTATGTTGTATATCAATTGCACAGATGCTGTAGGTAATTCCGACAATAACATTTTTTCGAAAATACCCACGTTACACATATCGCGTATATGCGTATATATATACCAGGAAAACACGGAATAGAATAGAATCAATTCAATGTCAGGGGGGGGGGGGGGAGATTGGCACTATTACCTCACTCGTTAAATTCGGTCATAAAATTAACGAACAATAAAAATAATCTCATAACTTCAGAGAGAGAGCACCATGACGGCGACTTTGAGGATAGCGACTATCTTGTTCTGCGCTGCGATCACCAGCACCACAGCCCTGGCGAGGGTCCCGAAAAAATCGAAAGAGTCCGTGGTCGACTGTACCAGCAACTTCGACTGCAGGCCTGGCTACTGCTGCACGATATGTCAGTATATGTATTTTCCAAATGTTTCATTTATTTACCAGCCTTCGAATTTTACGCATAAAAATTGATGCGCGAATATCCCGAACGAAAGAAATTTTTTTATTTATTTTTTTTTAACCACGATAATGCTAAATAAACAACGTTTCCGTCGTTCAGCAGCCAACGAGAGGTACAGCTATCCTCGGTGTCAAAGACTTCACGAAGTTGGTGACTACTGCCGCGCTGAAGGTCCAATGATGACCAACGGCATCAGGACGTATCCACATGGCTCGAAACCGACCGAAGTGCATCTCGACGAGGTCTACATGTTGTTCTGTCCATGTGCACCGGGACTGGTTTGCGACAGTGACGAGAAAGTTTGTAGTCAGCCCAGTGACATGAAGGACTTTAATTATCTAAAGGAGGACGAGACTGGGAGTAACAAGAGCGATGATTAGGCTGTATAAGTGTATTGACGAGATTGTTATTTTTTGGAGATCCGCGGTTCTCCCTTTTTTTTCTTCGAATATTTATAAGTGACGTTTGTAAAGAGAAACGATGATGATGCGTTCGGCGAGATGGATTTTGACGTGTAGATTTGCAAAGATCGTCGAATGTAGTATATTTTATAAATATTAGTTATTGAATGTAAGTTTTTTTTATACATCTTTGAGTTACGGCGCTGCAAATCCATAAGACTTTAATTTTATATACATAATTTGTAAGGGATTGCGAGATTCAATAAGTCGATGATTTACTCGGATTTGTATGCAAACGAATGGAACATATGTACTTCTTGTGTGTTTCCTATATTTTTTCACGACGCTTTATATAGACTATGATGATTAAGATGTTTTTTAAATAAAAAAATATAGTACCGAGTATATAGTGTTTTAATGAATCTAATGAATCTATGCTTGTGAGTGAAAATATGATTTTTTTATCTGAATACCTATAGCGCGTGACGCTCCATTCTCTCAGCGTGTATTAAAAGTGTACATAATATACTTATACGTATATGTACATAGTCATCGGTGCAGTCGAGTGCGCGCTGTATACTCTCTATGCCTCTAGAGATATATATACCTATATACATACATACATACACATCGCCGCTCCTACAAGGAATAGCATAGTTCAGATCGAGGTTCAGATTCTCTCGGCGAAAAAATAGCGCAGTTCTCGACAAAGACTATAATGTATTTTGTAGTATGAAAAAAAGCTTATGATAATTTAATAACTTTTGCACTAGATGGCTCTTTGTATGCGGATATTATTATACACGCATTCTGACATTCATAAATTTCATCAGTTTTTATATGAAATTTGCTACAATCTTCGCAGGAAGCGACATTCTATGTACTACTCGAAATCTTTCATGTTAATAAAACTTGGTAACTTGGTATACGGCTTCTAATAACGGAATATTGTCACGTATAAAAAATTAATAATCTTATCTAATAAAACACATCTATCTAATTTGACCAATGCAAATTGTCTAATCGCAGACTTAAAATAATTATATTGACGTGCACGAGATGATTTTAATGAAAGATACCTGAATTACCGACGTCGCATCGCGCGCAATTGAAAATGCCTGTATTTTACAACAGAAAATTTAATATCTACGTAAAAGTTATTCAACGCTCTAGTAATTTTAGTCAAAAGCATAGTAACTTGTTTATTACGTTGCACATTGTATTCTGAAGTTTTGAGATATCGCGTTATCAAAATCGTGCCTGAATGTTCCATTCAAGATCGCTTGAAAACAAAGAACTAGTAATTTTTAAGTTATTCTCTCGTGATTCACCAAAAATGCAGAACTATAGCAAAGTCTCGTAATATTATACCGATCATCTGAGCGGACAATTATCATGCGAGCGTTTGTATAGATATTTGCTCCCAGCTTCTAAAAAAAATTGGCTACTTCTCTAAGACATGTAGTGAATTTCTTGGAAGTTGGGAAGAACTGGTAAATTAAACGTTTAGTACTTCTGTCTACAAAGTATCAATGCAATATATGGTGGCCCAGTCACGTGAGTTGCTGCAATGTTACCGTCTAAAGGTCATTCCTACTGCAAAACCTCTCGCGAGTGAAAGTCGCGCCAAGTGACCTATCGAGTGGCTCAGGAGTAGAGCAGCCGTGAGTACAAAGCGTTGAACTCGATGCGCGCCTCCGCTCGCCTTGGAGTTATTTTCATTCCCACTATCGGCGGTGCGTTCTTGAGAGCCTAAAATACGTTTTGTCCAATTTGCGTGGCCGCTCTCTGCTTTTATTTTCATATTTAGGGTTCTTTCAATGACGTTGACGAATATACAAACATTTTGAGTGATCCGAAAATATATTTTTATTTGCTATGAATCTTTTTAATTTGTAACATATGGATGATTGTCCTAAACGGAATTCCATAATTTTTTAATTGGGTGAAAAATTGTAGCACTTTTTTGAGTATCGAATTATTCGTTAATAATTCCAAAAAGTGCTGACAATGCAGCGAAGATCGATATTTGCCTCTGGATGAATTTAGCATTGTTTGATGTGCTGCGTAGAGACCAAGCAGAATTTGCATATTGAATAATTCCAAGCCCAACGATTTTTCTCCTTCTGCTATTGGCTTCGAAGTAATTCCAATGAAAACAATGCTATTTCAATCTTCGAAAAATTAGGCCGAACTCGTTCTGCTGGTATTCGTCTCTCTGCTTCTCGATCTTTCCATTGTTGCCGGCTCCAGAGGTTACTGCTGATGCTGCTGCCAAGGTTGACCCTGGGTATAATCTGGGAACCAATGAAAATCAATCGTTACAACCCTGGCAAGACAGGCGAGTCATGAGAACGGATTTTGCGATTGCTAATGATTTGCGTTCACGATTTGGCCGCACCTTAGTTTTGATACACATGCAGTTGGTTAAAGCACCATGAGAATCAAATTGTACCGTGACTATTGAGTTGTCAATAATTTTGAAGACAACAAAAAAAATTGTATACCTTCAATTCGAAGTAACTGTGGCTCCGCCTTGTAATCCTCGAAGCAGCAGGTGTAAAAACGCTTCTATTCATCAGGACAACCTTCCGCCTCTCAGATGAAATACGGGGAAGTTGGACATCACCGCCTCCTCTTCTTCACCTCCAAGCTCTCCCTTCGGCCGAAACCAAAAGTCCATGAGATTTGGCCAGGCTGAAACTAAGTTTTGCCCTGACAAGGGCAGTTTGCACACATACATGTAAAAATAAATAGATGTAGCCCTGAAAAGCGCTGTTTATTCAAATAGTACGTTTGTTCCAATTAGTCCTGAAAAGGACTGATTATTGTATAGTTTGTTTGTTCCATTTGCCCTGAAAAGGGCAGTTTTTTTATATCTCGAAAGACAAACAAAAATAGTTTGTACTTCATTCTCACTAATTTGCGGGCCCTGAAAAGGGCCCTAGGAAAAGGGGGGAAACTGTTAATTTGGATTAATCTATGGACGGGAATTGCAAGGGGTAGGTACATTTTTGTTGAAATTTTGTTTTCTTCTTTTTGCAATTTTTGATAAAAAAAAGTAATAGGAGGGCAATAAAATAATCTTGAATTTTGCAGCCAAGCCTCCGGGCGTAACGGGCGACTCCAAATTTTGGCTTCCGTCGTGTGCAAAATGTACCTGTAGGAGGATGTTGTTATCTGTGTAGACAAAGAAATTTGAGGGAAAAGGGTGGGGAAGGGGCATATTAACAATATAGAATCTTCATGAATGTTCCGGAGGCTGGAAACACACTTTGTTTTGTACTAAATAAAAACAGAAATTTCATAGCAATGAGCATCGATGAGGTCGTGTGTGTGTAATAATCTAATATGAATCTAATATGGTTGATCGAAAAAGCGTCGGTCTATAAAAGAATTTCTTCTTCTCCACTTGTTTAAAGCATCTTCGCTCTTCATTTTTTTCTCTTAAAAACTACAAATTCCTTCCTCTTTATCGTCTTCAGTAAAGCTTCAGGGCAAACGCGGGTATCTTCTCTGCAGTACTTCACGGAACACATTTCGTTTTTCTATTGCACGCTAGCGCGTCGTCGTCCTCGCTGGAAGACAACCCTGCCATCGCTCTTTCCTTATACTTCAATCTGCCTATGCTTACTTCTACCAAGGGATTAGGCAAAGATCCATCCTCTCATCCTCTTATCGAACTCTTCGTCGCCTTCTTGCTGATCATCTCTCACGCATCTTCTCGCATACAATACGCACAGGCGCGCGCACACGCGCGCATACACGAAACAACAAACGCGCTCGGACGCACTTAGGCGTACGGATACATTTTTTTGGTTGCCTATTCTTGCAAAGAGACAATTTTTACATTTTTATGGTTTGGTATTATCACAGTCATGCGGCGGCGGACGGGCTCGCGACTTACTTTCCGAGCTTCCCGGAACAATAAACGGGGAGCGCGGTTGTCCCGGCTGGCTTTTTTATATATGTTTGCCGAGGCCGGGCTACTTCGGAGCCCTGTCACACCCTCACACTCGCGCGGTTTTACACTTCTTCTCTCTTATTATATACACTCACACA
The DNA here is from genome assembly GCA_020010945.3 of Muscidifurax raptorellus. Classification (NCBI taxonomy): domain Eukaryota; kingdom Metazoa; phylum Arthropoda; class Insecta; order Hymenoptera; family Pteromalidae; genus Muscidifurax; species Muscidifurax raptorellus. Next base: position 5,771,323 of record CM052077.1, read on the forward strand.
ATCGATAAAGCGCCCTGCCGCTGCAGATGCGTCGCTTTTCAAACATTCGCGCCCTTTCTCGACGTCCTTGTCTCCATTAAGCTCTGCTGGCCTCATCACATCTATTTACTGATGCCGTTCTCTACTTCTTATTTTCTTCAAATTGTCGAACAAAACTCACTTCGTTCGTAGAAATTCTAGGCGTTACTTGTGTGGTGACTTTCCATTATTATCCTTAATTATGCCTGCTGAAATGAGTGTGTGTTTGTATGTGTCTTTTTTCTCTCTATGAGTTCTGTGTGTGTGTGTGTGTGCGTGTGTGTTTGTTTGTCGAATGTGAAATACATATGTACGATTTTGCTATGTATTAGTGAACTAACCAATACGATGTCGGATTATACTTCGTCGGCACTTGGTGTCGGGACGGCTCCTACCGATTCCTCATTTCATCTTTCGTGTATACATCTCCTCCGTTCCATCGCATATATTATTCGAAATACTCCATTTGCTTTGCGCTGTAGCTCGCCTCCCTTTGAGGAAGGCTTACCACGATATCCTAGCCATCGCCGTGTACTAGTCCATACTTTCCTTATCCCGAGTACTGGTGAACGAGAAGAGGAGGATCCTCCCATTGATGGGCGGATTGTCGTCTTTGCTTGATTCTTTTAGAAGAGATATAGCGAGAAGACTCTGCTTCTCCTTCACGGTACTCGGCCAACACGAGTAACTCGAGCCATTCCATCGAATACTTTTTTTTCACTGGGTACTCTTACGTTTCATCCTTACTTCTAAAATACAGACACTTTGCTTGCCAGATTCACAATCGCATCACAATCGATATATTTTTATATATGTATATATATTTACAATTCGATATATTTTTTACTCGTTTCGTATTTTGTTTGCTGAGATTTTCCTTTCATCGCAGTCACCGACACGCAAACGACTCGAGGGTCTTTTGAGAAATTACTTAGAAATTTCATCGGTTGGTTGTTTTTTTTATGTTCTTGAACGAAAATCACAGTGATTCGTAGCTTACAACTTAAACACCTTATTGATAACGCCGTTTGTTTAGTTTTGTTTCTGCTCTCAAAGAATCAAGGAACGGACCGCCGTTTTCCTTGCGTCTTTTTTTTATTTATCCAACCGCTTCTCGCCTTCTTCGTTAACCGTTAAGCTACTTTATACTCCATCTTCAACGCGCAAATTGAGGAAAAAAAAAGATTTCATCTTAAAAATTATTATACAGTACGTGTGTGTGTATATATATAGTTTGTATATAATATAATAACGCTCTCCGTACGAATAAACATTTTCGCTCGCATACAATTTTCTTTCTCTCGCGCTTTAAAATGTAAAAACAAAGGTAAAAATGCTTCGATCGGTGGAGATGAGAATAATACAGTGACATTGTATAATGCGCTTACAAATGAGACGAATCGTCGAATTTTCCAATGAAATTACAGTATTACAGTTAATCGATAGGAAAACAAAAGAAAAAACAAATATAATAGTAAATATAATAATATAGGGTTCGTGAAAACGCGCGCGCGCGGATGATCGACTTTCAGTGGTCTAAAAATATCAGATCAATTTTTTTTCCCTTACATATCGTCGAAAAAAAAATCTCTCGCTCTAACTTTCAAAAAATTTTGACACATTTTTTTCGTGTTTGATTAAGTACAAGGCTTGTGTATCTATATTATGAATTTACTCTTTCCTCATTCTTCGATCGTGAAAGCACATCCACGCGCGCGCTTTTCCCGAAGTTTGCGCGTTCTTTCGTTCACAATCAGAGAATACAGAGACGATAAATTTCTTTTTTCAGGTAAAAACGAACAACGAATATAAATAGAGATATCGATACATCAAATATAACGAGACCGAAAGACACGAATGTAGCAGATTGTTGGTTTTTCAAATTAAAACTCGGAGTTCCATTTTTTGGTTCTTCTTGTTACAATAATAATAATAATAATAATCAGGAAGCACTCGCGCACTCTTGTCTATATGTGTGAGTGTGTATATTGTTTTTCGTCCGCCTCTCCACGTCGAATGAACAATGCTTGCGCATAATTCTTTCTTTCTTTTTCACCTTTATAATTCCATATAATAGTGTGTGTAATCCGTCTCGTTCTTTTTTTTTCGAGACGTCTTGTTTTTTTTTCTTCTTTAAGTTAAATCACTCGCACCTCGCACTCCTGTCTCGGTCAGATATAATCAATATTACATATCGCGTATTGAATATCGTCGCTCTCACAAATTTTGCGTTTATCTATCTCGAATAATCTGTTCCGCTCGCTCTAAAATGTAGTCAGTACGTTCCGCCGCATTAACCGGCGGCGGGCGAAAAAAATTGCGCGCGAAACGTGTCGCGTCTCGCGCCGTAACCTCACTGTGTGTTTCTCATTTTAATATAATATATATATTTATACCTCGCATTTTTTTTAACCTTACGCTTAAATGTACAAAGTTTGCTCGCTAAAGCATCCGCGCAACGACGTATCCTTCTACCCGCACATGCTCTGCTTTTCTCTAGTTATATATAGTACTTGTAAACTCTCGGGTAACCTTTTACGTTTTGTAAATTCCAAACCACGTCGTTCGAAAGATTCTATTTTGACATTTGAATTGTAATATTTTTTATTTGCTGCTGAACCGGGTGCGCGTGTGCAGGTAGACGGCGACGTTGCGAGGACGAGAGCGATGCCTCTATTTTATAATTCATCGTGTCGCGCATTCGCGAATGCGCACAGAACGGATTCAATATAGTTAAACAGTGTGTGTATGTGAGTGGTATGCGTTTTTTTTTTCGTTCATCACTGTTTTTAATCCCGTGAGAAGTTGGACTTTTACATAATTTGTTTTTCTCTGTTCATCGTTGTAAGCCTCGAAAAGTTTATTTTGATTCTCGAAAAATTCCCTTGGTGTGTGCGTCTGCGCGCCTTCGCGAAACCCAAAAAACGCTTATCTGCTCAGTTAAATTCTAAGGCAAAGGAGGGAGAAAAGTGATGCTGTTTCTTTTTTTTTTGTCTGCTGATGTTTCTCACATGTGGCCGTTTTGTTTTCCTGGCCACCGTGTCATCAGGGCGACGTGTATTCGCTATTCCGTAGATATATATATATCCATTCGTAAAATCGACTGTATCATCACGTGTACGTGTGTGCGAGTCTCTATACAAAAAGAAGTAGTCTCTCGGCGAAGGCTGCTCGCTTTGTAAAGTTTTCGCAAAAATTTACAAAAAGAACTTCGCTCTCGGGGCGTTATTTATATATATATGTACAAATGTGTGATTTTATTTCGTGTCGCGCGCGTCGCCCTGACGCTCGTAATTAATCATCTCCTTCTCCCTCCTTACATTTGTGTTTATTTGGAATCTTTTTTAAACTCGGTTGTTCTTAACAGCTACGTTCGCTTAAAAACTAACTTGACCTTTTTTTTCGCCATCGTGTAGTGTCGCGCCGTCGGCGCTTTCGGCAATTTTGCTCGGTCACGCGCGAATTTCGAAAGTTTCGACACCATGAGTGCATGTGTATTTGTGTGTGTGTGTGTGTGTGTATGTTGCGTGTCACGCCATATGGACGTCGAGCGCGAAATTCGTCGGACGCTTTTATTCATCATGAGAGCTCTGAAGAGAGATTCTTTTTTTAAGCGTAGCGTCCGCCATTTCGCGCTTGTCGCCCGAGAAACTGCAAAAAGAAGCTCCGATTGTATGTTTTTTTTAATGATCGCTTCGCAGTTTTGTGTGTATATATACCATACAGTCGGAATTCGAGTCGAGGCGGGCTTCAAGTCGAGTAATCGAATCGTATTTGTTTCCCAACCGAAAAAATTCTGTCGCATAAACGATCTTCGCTTTCTCCCGATGTACACGTACAATAGAGGAGAGGGTATATACAGAAAAGAAAGATAGAAGGTATGTCGAGCGTAAAATTTCAAAGGACAAAAGTAAACAATTTTTTTTTAGTTTTTTGTTTTTTTTATGGCTTATACGCATGGAATAAATTTGTTGTCTCATTTGAACACAGTGTAAAAATGATTTGTCGTTATTATAGGGCATATAAAACAGACAAGAATTATACAACTTAACGTAAGACGATTTAAGGAGATCTTTTTTGGCTGGGAGCTGGCGATATAAGAGCCCAACAGCATCCCGGAGTATTAATTTAAGAAAAATTATAACGCAATCGTAATCATTAATCGACTGGTATGACGAAGAAAAAAAGCGGACGAGAAGTTCCGTTCCGAAGCTCTTTTGGGCATGTGTGCATTTTTCGGATTTCCTTCTAATCATATCCCATGTTCGGAAAGATCATCTGAACGAACCTAATGCGACGAATGATTTTTTGTACGTTAGAGTATCACATAAAATGCCGATCGACTGTGGGCCGTTCCAAAGACTAAAATTTTCCTCATCTTTGACATAGAATTTAAAAAAAAAGAGAGAAGAAAACTCCTTTCTTGAAGAAAGAGAGAAAGCAACAATTTTGTCAGCCAAATAAAATAGTAAAATTCTGAACAATTTTATGAATAAAAGATCATATTTATATACGCTGTTCGAGAAAAACAAGCTTACAATTTTTCGGAACGGCCCGCCACTCGCAATCGCGTTTTACTTAATCTAAATATCTCGTTTAAATGTATATATATCCTAAAAAGGTGTTGACAATTCGTGCCGGAGCAAGTTAAGGAACCGATGTATCCCTCGGCTTCATTTATACACACGAGATGTCGTCCGCATAATCAACGATCGCACGATTCTTTAGCTGCTATATGTTATAGTTTGAGACTGGAATTTGCGGATGTGAAAATCGTTTGGACGAGTTCGTTCCTGCCTTTTTCTTAGTTTGGTTTATAATACTATATAGGCAAAGCAGTTATTACAGAAGAACAGGTTTTTCGGCTGTTCATGGCCCGGTTCGTGGTATCGTTGATGTCGGCTCCCTCTCTATTGACTTATTTAAATTAGAATATACTTAATTACTTGATTTTCCACTCCCCTAAATTTAATGCATCTTTTTTTTCTTTCCTCATCTCGCGTGTACATAATATAATATATGCATGTGTATCGACGTGTATATATATATACATATATAATTATATATACATATACTTAAATATGTATTATCCGAGTAATAATTATTTTGTCTCATTTTATACCGTGTATTCGATTAAAAATTAGTAGTACCTATAGGGTGTCGATAATCACAGCTAATTTCATACCCCCCCCAAGAATCTCCAGCTTCGTTACTTTCCCGTCTCTCGCGATAAAAAAAATCGACGTTTGTTGCTTGTATTTTTTTTTGCGTCTATCGACTTTTATTTCTTTACAGAAAAGACTTTCACGCACACGTGTGTACAAAATATTCGCAAGTTCTTTACGGTTCGGATATTGAGTCCCAAAATCGTGGGTCATCTCGTCGATAAAAGAAAAGAAAATCGGTTGTTTGAATTCGGCCGGTTAAAACGTATGTAGATGAATTAAAAATTGCGGTATATAATAGCATTGACTCGGCGAGTACAGTCTACGGGAAAAAAATTCAAGCCTTCGACTCCAAGTGTGCTTAAAAACTGTTTCCTACGAAAAAGTAAATGCCTTTTACGCGGTTACTTCGCGTATCGTCTAGTTTTTTTTCTTTGTAGAATCTCTCGCGTTCATTCGCTCAACTACACATTCACGCATCACGTACGTTCTTGGCCCGCCGGCGAAGAGAACTCAGAGAGAAGACAGACTTTGTTTTTGCATTAAAAACGTAGAATGGGTAACGATCTACACAACAACTCTTTTTCGGACGAATAATTCCTTGTGAAGAGAACTAAAAGAATTTTGATTTTTTGTACGTATAGACGTACTGAATAAAAAAAAGAAAGAAACCAAAAAAGGGAAAAAATATAATTTATTATATATTAATCAAATAAGCTTGTAAGGCACGATAAGACACGCGATCAAACTAAAATCTCTCGACACGAGCGAGTCGCGCTCGCTCTCGTCTGAATCGAATAATAATCAAAAGATATTTAAATTTGCGCTTGCGCTGTACTTATAAATTTTCTCCGCTCTCATCATTCCTTCGAAGCAACAACAATGACTTACATACTACGGAAAAATTGTTTAGTGGATTGTTTTCGCCGTCAATCATCATATGACTTGTAAACACCGATGCCCTCAGTTGTTCTTTTCGCGCGCGCTTCGCTTTTTTTCGTCTAAAAGAAAGGCTCCACGAACGCGAGCTTCATCACCATTATACATGGGCAAACTCAATCCTGCCTGACGCATTCGAGAATTTCGAAGAAATCACAATTTGTTTCTTTTTGATTTCATCGTCGCATTTTTGTTTTCATAAGAAAATAAAAAATAAATCTAATTTTTGCTTTAAGGCTAATCACATTGGCATCGCGTTGGCACACGCGAGTTTTTCGCGACCCAAGATTGAGTTTGCGCTTTGTTCTTTAGATAAAAGTAGAAATGAAAAAATTGTATATATATACACACACACATTGTATAACCTCATCCGATACTCATAAATTGAAAAGAAAAATGACATTCACTCAAAATAAATTTTCACTCCCTTAAATACTCAACGTTATATATCTATCTGAATCAATCACTCTTCTATATAAGCTTTGCAAAATTGATTTTTGCAAAGTTACGCGCATAAACGAAGAGAAAAAACGTAAAAATACTCTTGATCCTTAATAATTAGTTACAAAAAAAAAGATAAACTATTGTAATAATAAGAAGGAAAGAAAACAAGAAAAAAGTCCACGAAAACGGAGGCAATGCACGGAAAGTACGGCCATACGAGGCGACGCGGTCGCCTTCGCAAGTTACGGTTTCATTTTGCGAATTGGCTTCTAAACTGTATTTCGTGTGTGTGACTCGTCGAAGAATTTTGTATAGTTAAAAACAAACACGTTCTCTCCCGTCTTCCCCCCTTATTTTGTTTAAATCTATGTAAATCACGTGTATAAACTACTACTGCTTTTAATAAGGTCCATCAAGTTTCTGCTGTTGTGTCTTTTCTCTCCCATAAATTCTAATACCTCGAATATGCTTCTCATTTTTTTAGTTCTTTGTTTAATAATTATATATACTCGCCGTCACATTTTCCGATCGATCGTTGTTTTTAATAAAGATCGAAAGGCATCCGTTTCATATAATATATTTGTATAATCAATCACGTCGCAGAAAATTCGTAAATGTACCATTAACGTCTGCCGTGTGACAAGACGTTCACTGGGTCGATATTAATTTCAAATTAATTTTTAACAATTAAAAAGAAAATATAGACTTTTTGGATTTACTCAAGAAAGAGAGAGAGAGAGAATGGGGAGGAGAAAGAAAAATAGGGACGATAAAAGAGAAAGCGAAAATGATTCGCGCCGTCACATTGTCGCATGGAAACAAAAGAAAGAGTTCTCTTAAAGAGAGAGACATTGAAGCTCGTCGTTTCCCGAGATAAAATTTAATTTCTTTGCGCAGCTTCTTTCGCTCGCAATCCGCTCAAGCGTTTCGCTGGGTAGACATCGGTACGTGTGTGTATATGTGTGTGTAGAAACGTTGTGTATGACTGTGTCCGTTTAATAATACACGATAATCTAAAATACATGTTTACATCTTTATACACGGCTCGCCAAATAGAGAATCGTATCTTAAACGTCATTATAGTTATCGAAACGCAATGCAGCAGATGGATTTAATATATCGGGAGAAGCAATGAGTGTACTCTCCATCTCCGTCTCAAACGCATCAATGCAATTATTTAGGTACGATAGGTTTCCTACCTAACATTCGAGAAAATCATCGTCGTCAGCAGTCTATCGAAGCTACTACATCTTCACTTACTTCTTTTATTATCTATCCTTGCTCTTCTACTTTATCTTCTTCTTCTCGTATTCGTATTTTCTTTCCCCCTCTCTCTACATCAGCTTCGAGTGTTTTAAAATCACAGGCTTTCAATGGAGCCCCATCACACGTGTGTAATAATACAACCTCCAACGAACGAAATCGAAAGTGTGTGTCCCTTGCTGAAAGATGGCGCACAAAGTGCATCGTCACACAAACACAGAGCTGCTCCATCGAGAAGTTTGTTGTTATAACTTTGCTCTCCGCTCGGGCACTGGTTATTACTATACTACTGCGCGGGAGGAGACGCGTAAAATCGCGCGATTCCGGCTCGCAGTCTCTGGTGCTGCTGTTGTTGATGTTGCTGCTTCCTTGGGCGTGGCTCGTAATGCTGGTAAACGAAACCGGCGCTCACAAAAGAATTCACAGTATCGAATCTCGACGGGCTCGCCGACGACGCGCACTCACCGAACATCGCTTTCTGTACGACTGTGCGGTATCAAGCTTGGACGTTCAAGAGCATATTGAAGTGCTGGGAGATGTGGCAGGAGCCAGACTCGCTGCCGCAGCTCATCATCAAGCCGGTCCAGTGGCTGGGCGGCTTGGGTAGGCTAGCAGGGGACGGTGGTTCAGAGAACTTGGCCCCAGCGTAGAAGCCGCTGGTTGGACTGCTCCTATGACATCACAACAAACCAATCATTAAACAACCATCACTCAAAACCGAAAACACATATAAAATTCATCTTCTATGCGACACTAACCTAGGGCTATCATAGCGCATAGGCGAGCTACGAGGAATGTTTTTGGCGGAGCTGCACGATGGGCTGCAGCTTTGTCGTCCGCTGCCGTTGGAGGACCTGCTGTTACGTCCACCAGTATTGTTGTTGTTGCTGCTGCTGTTGTTAGCGATCGCGTTACCTGTTCCAGCAGCGTTGTTGCTGCCGCTAGAGAAGTAAGTAACGGTTTTCACATAGTTGGAGCTACGCCGCTGCTTGCCCTGACTGTTGGGCGAGCCCTGCCTTTCGATCTTGTTGTTGTTCTTGGGCGTCGAGTTCGTCATTCTGATGCTGGCTCGGAGGATGTTGCGAAGAAAATCTGCTGTTCAAGATGATGGGGCCGCCTGAAACGTAGAAATGAAAAAAGTTGTTGTAGGTTAATCAACAAGGCTTCACTTAGAATCCAAAAATTGTCCAAGACAAAAAAAAGAGAACCGACCAGTCCCCTACTTTCCCAGGGCTGAGCGCGTCTGTGACTTCCCGTTATACACACGCACATGATAGAGGCCCGTCTGCTCTCTCTCTCTCTCTCTCTCTCTCTCACACACACACACACACACTACACACAGGCACACAAAAAAACAAGCGAAGCCAGGCAAGTGCTGGCTATGTGAAAGCCAGAAACGCGCGATGGGAGAGTAGCAGCGCACATAAAGGAAGCGACGGCCCGTCCCAACCGGGGCAAGTTAGAAAGTACGCCAGGCAGCGTATATAGCAGCAGCAGCCGACGAGGGAAAAAATAGAAGGAGAGGGACGCTTCGAACTCTCTCAGCGACGCTCTTGCCAGCCGTTACGAGCTGCTTCTCTTTGTGCCTCTTTCTTTACGTATACGTATACAACTATATATATAACACACATATCACACGTACGACAGATGCGTCAATCGGTGTTGCGCGAGATCGGGTTATAATCACGGAAAAATCGCCGAGCACGTATATCTCCATCCCCACTCATCGAGGTTTGCGCAATACACCACGCGCTGCCTCCTCACTCTGGCCATCGAGGTCACGTCGCTTTTTCACGAGTTGTGTATACATGTATGTATATACTAAGTATAATGTGCTCGTGTGATTATACGACACCGCAGAAAAATTTTGTGGGGAGAGACACGACGACGACGACTGGAAGCTTCTATAATACAGTCGTCGAGCGCGAGACTTTCGAATCGATTCCTGTTTTCAAAGCGGACGAATGAACGGGTTACGGCCAAGCGCATATTGAACAAGCCTCGCGTAAACAGGCTGTGTGTGTATGAGAGAAAGAGAGAGAGAGAGAGAGATATGGTCTTTAAACGAGATAAGCAGCAACGACGAAAATATTTTCTTTTTATTCTTTCTTTAACCGATTTGTTTACGCCAATAGCGACGAGAACGAGGTAAGAGCCGGGGATTTATCTCTTATCGTTATCGAGAGATGTTATCTCGACGGAACTCGATCGCTGTGAATAGATGCGCGAAAACAAAATCTGATTCGCGAGGAAAATCCTGATTGCGAGGAGATTTACGTAGTTGTGCAACTGTGTGGACTTTCTATAGGCCGCGATTTATAAGCCGGACCCACGGGTTTCTTTCGTTTATCGGATGATCGACGATTGAGAAATCCTCGAGTTGAGATTCGCAAGAGAAAAAAATTATAACGAATTTAGTCCGGGCAATGCTATCCAGATAGGGTCACGGACGTGGTTGCCCGCATGAAAACATATGTCCCTCGCGTATAAAATATTCATTCGATTAAAGAGGAAAAGTTGAAGTTACTTTTTTAATCGATCGATATGGAGCTAAACATGTATGCATATGTTTCCCACAAAGGGAGACGGAGGGGAGAGACGCATCAGCTCCGAAAAAGGAACAGAATGTAATCGCGCAGGCTGAACAGAGGGAAGAAAGAGCCGACAGACGGAGCGACGCTATATTGGAGAAAGAAAATTATATATATGTATGTATGTATGTATGCTATAAGTATACTACGTCGCTGTGAGTCTGAACTGCGCAATAAAACTCCGGAGTGGAGAGCTCCTAAAAAGGTGGTGGGGGAGATCCGCCAACAGATTATATATACATCATACGTATATATATATCGACATATAACATGCACAACACTGAGAGGAGGGAGATTTACGTAAACAAACTTTCTTTCGCGCCTCTGACGTCTCGCGTTTTTTTTTTCGGAGATTCCCGGAGCGTAAACAGGTACTTACACACAACACCGAAATCGCGCGTCACTTCCTGGACTTTATTATTCCTTTTTGCTTCTCACATCAACCGCGAATCGCGGTGACTCACCCAGCCAATAAGAAAGAGTCTCACAACACAATAAAAAAGACCACCTTACCTGCGAATCTTTCAAGCGCTGTATCGCCGCTGATGCTACCTCGAGTCGACTATGCTACAACCAATATTGTACGAGGATCGCGATGATGTTGACGATGATGTTAGTTCGGATCTTAGCTGCAGATGAGTCTTCGTCGTCGATGTTATTATTGTCCTCCTACTTCTCTCGGGCACTACTACAGACGAGTTATTTCGCCACATCCGGTGACCTTCGGCCACCCCTCGTTAGCAAGTAGTCTCGTCGTCACGTCTTCTCCCTCGCGCACTATAATACACTACTACAGTGACTCTTATTCCTCTGGTATTTCGCGATATCAAGATTTTTCCAGCTGGAAAAACTCGCTCTCGAGACTACTGCTGCTGCGTTTGTTATGTGTGCGTGTGTATATATATAGGTATACACACACTAGCGTATCGCTTCCACAAGATGGCCGAGCCGCTCCGTGTTTTTCTGGACTGCTGGTACTGCTGCGACAAGGACAGAGAGAGATATATAGAATGTTAGTGGGGGATTTGATATAACGTGATACTGCCTGGAGAGCGCGAGCGAAAGAGGCGGGGATAAATCGACGCGAGTCGAAGCGCACGTACGCACAAAGAGATATTACATATAGTTACGCTCTTTCTTCCGCTCGTCTAAAACACATTTAATGCAACGGCAGCTTTGTTTGTTGTATGTTCAAGATGTTTTGTAGTCTGTGAGTGTGCTGTCTGTATGCATAGAAGTAGTAATAATATACACGTACCTTATACACCCGTGCTCCGTCTGCGTCCGCGCGAATCGATCGAACACCAATGAAACAATATCTCTCGCAACTACCAATTCTTCCTCTCTATATATCCTTTCCAATCTTTCAAAACTATATATATATCGAGGCCGTCAAATCAACAAAAATCGTCTCTTTCTTCGGCTCACCACAAACTCTTTCTCCGTTCCGTTCGCCGACTGCGCGCGAACTTACATACGATGCCGTCCACTGTGTCTTTGTGACTGACTGGCAACGGGTCTGCTACTCTGCCCGGAGACTCCGAAAGAGCCTCGTTTGCGCCGCTACCCCCCACTTATTAGTCTCTCGTACGCCAGCCAATGAAATTCGAGGTTAGAGACACGTGAACGATTCCGAACAATCGCGCACTAATACGCTCTCGGCTATCCTCGGCTGTTTCCGTATGAGTCGAACCGTTGCAACGCCTTTTTCACGTTTCCACGAGTTTCTTTAAACAATTGTCGTCGAACAATCCAAGTTTCTTATTTTTTTCGGAGTCCCCTTGGGAATTTTCCTCACAAGTTTTCAGGGAAAGAGCCGGAAAATCTGCAACTTGGGTTAACGATCGGCGTCGCTTCGGTGCGTCCATTGGCTAATGAGCTATCGTCGAGGGGCGGAGCTAAAATGGAAGGTACGCCAAGACATCTGGTGGTAAGTTTGCGAACCCTAGAAGTCGAGTTATTATTGAAAAGTAATCATTCGCCTTTGTTAACGGTAACATCTGGTGGACAAATATGTAAACCTAGGTAGGGTGTAAAACATGGGGGACCACATGGGTTGCGACAATTTTTTTGTTAATTTTAGCGATACTCTTAATTATGTGGGTACTGCTGTTAGTCTTATGAAGAAGGTGAACAAGTATTAAAAACAAAGCATGAAATGTTGTTTTCTATTGTGAACCTATGGTATGCATGACAATTTTCAATACAATTCTTTTTTTTATTTTAAAAGTTTTTACTGATCTAAAACAAGAATGGGGCAAATTGAAAAGTGATGTGAATGAAGTATCCAAAACTGAGCCATTGGCCAAGTTTTATCATTTCCAAAAATGATATAAAGGAAGTCGTTCGGTTCAGTATGAGGAAAAGTGAGGTGTTGATTTCTTAAGTATTGCCATTTCTTGCGCAATTTTTCATTTTTGGGGAATCTATGGAGTGACCTACATTTATCAAATTTGCACTGCGGCATACAACACCAATGTACTAATTTTTTTTGTTAACTTTTTCCATTGTTTGTATGAAAATGGTATGTAATGAGCTAAAATAATGCTGTGCTTAATTCATTCAGTTTATCGTTTTGAACTGTTAGTTTATACTCTAAAGCTATTTTAGAAAGACAAACATTATTTAAAAGTTTTATTAATCACTCCTAGATGTAAAATTCAAAATTTGTAGAGTTTCGTTCGGCTGCAAATACACAACATGTTTTTAGCCAATTTCATATATACCATATGCTATGTTATTTTTCAAAAGTCCACTGTTGCTAGGGTTCGCTAGCTTGCCACCAGATGTCCTGGCAGTATCACGTATCTGACCCTCCCACACCGATTTACAACTGTATTGTGGCGCGAAATTACAGACGACCGCTTTCTCCAGAAATATACCTGGTACGTACTATACGTACGTAGGTACGCGCGTACCTATTGTACTTATAAAAAGTGCAATATGATTCCTTGTGAGGGGCAGAGCAGGTAGACGGATCCTGGTGGATAAGCTGTATACTTAGCTAATGGGATTTTGGTTTACGATGGCTCACAGTTGGGATGTATTGTTTTCACTAATATCTTGGGTCCTATATATAGGTATATTGCCCTGATCAAGGACGAGGATAGATGTAGGTCAGATTTAAACGAGCGGCAATTTAGGGTACAATGGAGAGTGATATTTGAAAGAGATTTTTGGTTTTTACAAGGATGAAGAAAGTGAAAGACGACGATTGTTTTTAACAAAATCTCGTGTAATGAGCGTCGTTCTTTAAATAAAGTAATGGCAAATACAAAACAGTTCAGAGGCGGAGAATAATATACATTTTGTTGCGAATATTAGCTTTATACATAGGTGCTGTTCTCAGAAGCGACTGTTTATTACAGAAATATCTTTTTACACGTGTTGGTTTAAAGCCTTCGCACTTGTGTATTAATGTACTACAGAATTAAGTAACACTTTCCTTCGTCGATGATAAACATATAATATATTATATTCTTTAAAAATACGCGCGAAATTTATTGTACTTTTCATACTTGATTAGCCTTATGCTGACGGCCAGAATAGATGCACCATTTTATGCTTTGTGGTAGGAAATTTTAGTTGCACATGTGGCTTGTGTTTATCACGTCTCCTGTTCCAGGAATAGATTAGGATAGAATCTCAAAGCTTCTATGGAATCGTCCCTACATGCTTTACCATATTTCTCTGTCATCAACAACCTTTCGCATGCCAGGACTACTGAAATTCCTTCCGATTGTGCCAGTTCGGTGGCTGTCACTGAACCTTTGTCTTTTATCTGAAACGAAAGAAATTTAAAATGAGATATTGAAGTATTAGACGTTTTGCTACAGTTAATAGAAATTTCACTAACTAGTTGCGAAACAGCTTCAGCAACTTCATAATCACTGTGAGCTCTAGACTGCAGAACCATGACTCCGCTATCGAAAATTCTTAATACTACTGGTAGACTGAGGGGTGCCAGCTGTCTGCAAGCATTTAACAAATCTTCTGGAGACAACAGCTCCAAACCTCTGGCTCTGTTGACTCGGCAGTAAACATCGGTCAAAGCCATCATGCCACCAACTTCCTGGTAACATAAGGAATTTGCGTTTGACAGAGAACAGAGTTGATTTCTTTAAATTGATAAATAACAATATGAAGTAATTTCACAAAAATAATGTGATTGGTTTTACACACTTTAACTGGATCTTCTAAAATTTCAGCTAGTTGTCGGGCCAGCTGTTTGAAGTATTCGTTGCTGCTTTTGTAGGCATCCCTGGTGACTGGATCATCGATGCCCAAACTCATCAGGTACGACTTAAACCTAACAGTCTCATCCTCTGTGATATCTCCTTGGCGTTCCTGCAATTTTCTCGCATTATGAGAGCCGACACGCTTTTAGCGAACTTTATCATTCAGACAATCACCCTTATTTTTGCTGATATAGTCTTGGATATGGAGACCATATCTTTGGCCATACCCATCAACTTTTTCAGGTCCTGGAAGGCAACGTTGATGCTCTCATCTGTAGCTCTCTGCTGTTCCTGTATACTGCGCTCAATGCCTATGATACCTGTTCTGGGTTTGATGGCAGGTAGTGGTTTCCTTTGATTGATTCCCTGTTACAAATGTTTCAATTTTTTCATTTACACTAGCAACAAAAAGTTTTATTTAAAAGCATAAAAATTTCTAACTACACTTGTTGTGCTTATAGTAGCTGATATACTCAGTGGAGCACTCTCCCAAACTCTTCTGGCTATTGCATCAGACAAGTGTACTATAAAATTAGGATCGAAACCCTCTTTGAACGATAGCTTTACATAGTTGAATCTACTATTATCTATAGGTCCAGTGAGTTTATCTGAAAATAAACATTGATGTTTTAACAGTCACTTATAAGATTTTTTTAATTACAATTCTTTTAACATAAAAATACATACCATTATGGGGTTCTGAAAGATGCAAAATAACTTTTTTGCTCCGTGTGAAGAACAAAGCTCCAGGATTGACCTCTTCAAAATATATGATCAACCTGAGTTGCAGGGCAAAAACCACATCATCTGGCGTTTTATAAACAATTCTATGACTTGTAAGTATCAGCTCTCCACCTTCAAATGAGGTCTGCAATAATCGTTCAAAATAAGGGTTTAGAAAAACATATAACAATAAAACATTCAATAATAAAATATATTTTTTTTTAATGATTGCATCAACTAAACGTTCTTTTAAAATTTAAAAAAACATAAAAATTCTTAAATTTGTTATTTAAAAATAAATAAAACAGACAAGTATCTGCAATTACAAGGGTTATGTTGCATTATTTTTTTCAGATCACATACCCTAATTTCTCCATCGTAGAGCCTAACTCCACGATCGCACCTGATGTGGTTCTCGTTTGGCAATATTAGGGCATCGGTGTACTCAAATCTATCCATCGTATCAATATTTTATATAAAAACCGAAAAACCCGGAGGCACGAATGATTAACCTGTCATTGTCGAGTGCCAAGAGAGGACTACGCCTTATAGGCATTTACTTTACCGATCGCACGGGTAAACGTTTTATATACTGCAGCTATAAAATGTTCTATCTTACCGACGGTCGGTACACTTAACGACCACTTATACCGCTACTAACTTTTCGAAAATTAAGTTGTCGATTCAAAATTTGTGCACTTTCATCGTTGATAAGTAACGATTTGCACTCACTCGTCGTATTATAATAATACTGATTGCAAATGTGAAACGTACAATACATCGGTGAACAATGAAATTTTTATTTTTAGATCAGCAAATTTCAAGAAAGCCACATCAGTAAAGCCACCTATACAGTTACCGACATCCCGTCAATGCGAAATTTCGACAATAATATCTACTATAGCACAGCCCCCCAATTAAACGTACCGTCGTCTCATCCTTATAATGTTCTCGATAACGATCCCAGTCATTAAGAAACGCTCTCCTGAAATCTTTCTAGGATCTATTCACACAAGTGCACTAAACTCCACGAATATTCATACGTAAACGAGCGCGCTATTATACCTGCTTGAAAAAGGTATACTCCCGGCTATCTATATATATACCTATATTTTACGAATTCGGTGCTTTGACGCACTCGAAGGTCGAGTGGATAGGGGGGAAGAAGCGGAGACCCGAGTTTTACACTCGTTGGCCCTGGCTATACGTACGACGCCAGGGGTATACCGTTAAGCACACGAGCGCAGACGAGAGAGAGAGAGAGTCCGAGGAGACACGAGTACACACTTTTTCGATACGCCTCGTTACGGACAGATATTTAATATTTTACGTAACTAAGATTATTTTTTGTTACGGTGTAGTTATTTAATATTTAAACGACGTGGTAATGGCAGATGTAAAAATGCATTTATTATAGGTGCTGAAGTGGTTGCTCGACATAGTAGAGAATTCGAATGAGGTTTTTGAATTAATCGCCGAAACGAGTTCTCTACCGTATCGTAAGAGAGAAGTTTTTCGACAAGCTAAGAGGAAAACAGTAGGGCCTTTGTTCGGAGCTGATAATACGCGCTGTCGGGGAGGCCAGCTGGGCCGCCTCCGCCTGTCGAGCGAGTTAGTTGGGCATTAGGAGCCGAAGGGCTCGGATCGAGCGAAAACAGCCGAAGGGCTCGTGCATATTAAAGAAATATAGCGTAGTTTAGCGTTATTTTGTGAATTTAGACTTGCGTAATACGTCACAGGAATCAAGTCTCTTTTTCAATAAATTGCACTCCTTCTGACAGTTTTCTGTTCTTATAGTAGAGTCAAAATAATGTCTTTTATTTATTCGATATAAGTATACCCGCACCTTCTCGTGAAACACGCCTGCTTTCGAGGCTCGCTTCTTTGGATCTGCTGCTGATTATTATTTTTGAATTAGTAGAAGCTATAAAAAATCATGTAACACGTTAAGAATCTCGTATACGATAAGAGTATACGAGTATATGGAAATGACGATTTGGCTTGAAATTCAACATTCATTACGAAAAACCAATAGCTGTGTATCATTTCCAAGCCGAGCAGATTAATTCCTCGGTATTCGTTTGGTTCTCGATATTGAGAATCCAATTTACACCTGTCACGTCGGACGCCTTGGCATTGTGCTGCCGACCCTTTTTTTACTCTCCGCGTGCACGCGCTAAACACAGAAATACACGCAGGTATATATATCTATATATAAGAAAAGAGGGCCAATAAAGCTTCCGCGGCAGCCGCGTGGCGAGGATATATATATATTCTTGAACAACCGCTGCTTTCTCGCTCTTTCTCTCTCTCTTGCAATAAAAACCGGTGTGCGCGCGCCGCGAGTTGACTGTACGCGCGAGAATTTCGTTACGGATTTTTCGCGAGCTTTGTCGACAGATTTCGTTTTAAGAGTCCACGTCACGCTGCGCGTATATACCAATATGTATGTATCGAGAGAAGGCGAGGCGCGCAGGATGAATTTCATTATTAGTTTTTTTTTTTTGCTTTCAATATATGTATATACAAGGCTCGCTATAGAACAATCCATATAATCGTTACGACGCGAATGATTGACTGTTCATCGCCTGTATTTCCCGCGAATCCTTTTATACAGTAAATTTCCACTCGGAAACTGTGATTCTCGGTATAGCGCCGATGTAACGATTTTTTTTTTCGCGGAGGGAAAAAATTATACTGCCTCGTGATCGCGACGAAGAGAGAGAGAGAGAGAGAGAGAGAGAGAGAGATACATATCGGGGAGAGGGAAGCGCAGAGTGTAATCAGTAGGAAAACGAGCGTCGCGAGAACGGATAATAAATATATACAGAGCGTGAAGGGGGGGAGGGGGAAGAGAGAAATAAAGAAGCGGCATTAGCATTTAAAGTATCCTTATAGCGAAAAGGACGACCGATCCCGCCAATGACGCTCGGATGAGAGAAGCCGAGAGTATTATAGTATCTTCGATGATCAAGCCTGCTGGGACATAAATTCAGCGTGACAAATGTTCCATTCTTTCATTTACCATGTATATAATGTAAGATATTGAATTGCCGCATTGTAGTTTATTGCCCCGGGTACGAATGAGAACGAAAGCACCTGTAAATGACAAAAGCTATTCCCGACTCTCATCCTTTCTGGTACCTGCTCTATCTGGGCGGAGAGAAGAAGACCTTCGAGGATGTATATCTCATATCGGATGGCTTTCGGATCGACGCACCTCAGCGGGGAAATCCCGGCGCTCTCTCGCCAGCACTCGTGGCTACGTATGTGTATAATATATATATATGTATAAGAGCGAGAGGAACCCTTCAGGAATGCACAAACATATCACATGCACTTCGTCCCGATGGGAAACTCCGAGAGCTGGTGCGAGAGGAATTTTTCGACATAAACAACGTTGGACATCGTTTGTTTACCAACATTTGTAACACCTGCGTGTACTCCTTGGAGCTGCCCGGAACAGAATGTATGTACGCGGGATTTCCTATAGTCCGCAACGCCTGTATATACGACTAGGAAAAACGATCGAACGATTTCATCTTACTTTTAACGCCCCTGTTGCGTCAGGATTTGGAAAATCCGTCGTGTGCTGTTTTTCTAAGCGAAAACGCAACGTCGGAACTCGCCTCTCGATGAAGAACAAGAGCATAAAAAATCGAGAGAGCTAGAGAGGCGGCGGAGGAGGAGGAGGAGGAGGAAGTAGGAGAACAAGAGGGACGAGAGTGCGGGGCGCTCACACGTATGTGCCGACTATATGGTACACGTCAAAAACGCGCCTACGTAATGCGCGCGCGACCGAGCAACTCTCCTGCTCCGGTGGCTTACGTACATATATATATATATATAGGTATACAGTGAGGTACGCTTATTTGCGCTATTACGATTCGTGCGCTTTTCGTATTGAAAACGATGAATGATTTAAATCAAGGATACCGCCTTGCAATTTCCGTCGAGCCTTATTTATGGCGTTCTTATACCGTGTATTTAATTAATCTCCGTACATATACTATACTTGTTTAAACCGAAGTGCCGATGTATTTGCAGCTTCGTCTGACACATATGTAATATTAGGAGAAAATCGGAGCTTTCCGAATTCAAAAGACTGCTCAGAGATGGAAGAAAGAAGCACTCGAGCCGATGGAAAAACGCCACTCCAGAATTCGCGGTGAACTCGAAAGTGGTCATTCACTGCTCCGAGTAGAGTTAAGCCTGGTCATTCACTCTCCGGTCACCCTATACGTATATACTATACGTAAGAGCCGGCGTTTCCTCGACGTCGCAGCCAAACCGAACACGAATTTTCGTTCCTATATACAAACATGTATACGTATAATACGACTCGGTGCATTTGGTAATTCTCCTCTCATGCGCTCTTCTCCCTCATCGCATGCAGAGAGCAACAAGTTGCCGTGTGTGTGCGAGACTGGAGAGCCCCGCAGCAAGTGAAAGAGCGAGATAGACGGCGACCCGAAGAGGGGGGGGATATATAGATATTATAGCCACATAGAGTTCTCTGCGGAGAAGAGGTTAGGGCGAGAGTACAGAGCGGAGAAGTATACAGTATATACATATAGAGAGAAGCGAGAAGGACGATGCGAGCGAGCGTGTATAGATATCTCGGCGAGAAAGAGAGAGGGACCTGTCGCCGGCACACGAAGTCGCCATGTTGGTCGCGCGGCTATAGTACACACACACACACACACACACACACACGTATAGAGCGACAGGCCCGTTCTTGTCGAGCGCTAGAGCCGGCCGCGCTTGCGGGGACCTGGAAAGGAGAGCCCGCGGAGTTAGTCCCTCTCTCTCTCGCTCGCGCCGCGAGTCTCTCCGGCATTACAGAGAGCGCGGAGAGAGAGTCGGTAGTCGTGGTGGTGGCACGAGTCCCGGGCAGTCGCCTGTTGACCGCGACCGGGTCTACAAGGTGTGCGTGCAGTGCGCAGCCCGCAGAGAGACAGAACGAGAGAGAGAGAGAGAGAGAGGAGAACCGTGCGACCGACAAAATCCGTGCGTGCGCGTTTGTAAAGACGTGCACGACGGCGCGCACTCGCGAGACGAACAATAACAACAATAATAATAATACACCCACGCAAGTCACAGCCATGGACTAGAGCCAGATCGGCAGACGACCGGCTGCCCTCCGAAACTCGTACAGAGAAGAGAGCGAGCGATACCGCGACTAGCCCCCCGATCGTCGTATCCCCGCTGCTCTCTCCTGGAGAACCTCTGACACGGGCCTCTACAGGATACAACATTGATAACGCGCACGCAGTCCGTAAGATATATACTTACGTCTACGCCATAATTATACCGGTCACCGCGCCGATTTTTCGCGCGCGCGCGCGCCTTACCGATCGCAGCTCGCGACAAGTTCGCGACGGGAGCTCGCTGCGCCATTTTTAAAGTACCCGGTCGAGCACACACCTGCGTAATATCGAGTCCAAGCGCTGAAAAAAGAGTGGAACGACGAGGAATATCGCAGGCTCGGTGTGCTTCGTGCGTGGCAGTGTCTACTAGCTGAAGAAGAAGAACGAGAGGAGGAGGAGGAGGAGGAGGCGGAGGAGAAGGAGAGGAAACAGAAGAAGAGGCGCTGGGTCGTCGTAAGGACGGAGGAGCCGCGGCGCGATGGCGGTGAGACCGCGACGTCGCCGGCGGGACGATGACCAGCAGCGGGCCCAGGCCTACGGCGGAAGTGACGCTCGCGGTTGCTGGCTCGCTGGCTACTGCTGCCTACTCCTGGCCTGCGTCGCCCTGCTCGATCGGCCGGCCCTCGCCGGCGCCGCCAAGGGAATCGGTACGTGGCATCTTTGCCTATTATATCATTATAGTGCTGACCGAGGTCACGAGGGGGGATCGCTCGCTATGCTCGCTTGCCTTTGGTCTATGTGGGCCGGGAACGGGCGCTGATTTTACGTGGCGACGATTATTCATTTTTTTTCGCTCGCGTGTACTTACCTTCTCTCGCGTCGATCATCGATTGTCTATTTCTTTCCGAGTGTCGGTGTGGATGTAAGGACACGCGTATTGTGCTTACGTCGGCCGGAAAGGCTTGTTGCTACGCAGGATTAGAAAAACGAAAAGCGAAATATGGCGCGCAAAAACTCACTCAACCGGATCGCGCGTATTTTCCGGTTTAACGTGGCTTTTCAGAGTCATCTTATTTTGCCTTATATACTCGATCGGCGATCCGCATCTCCTGTATACGCGCATATGCGCCGACGTTTTATTTTCTCGTGTACTGGCTTCTTCACGAGGATCCACGCATGCTTCTGCCTGCGTCATCGCCGAATTTAAAAAAAGGGAGAGAGAGAGAGAGCCAACGCTCGCGCAATGTAAACACGAACGACGAATGTAGCCATCAGGCGAATTTCGCTGTCGAGGTACAAATTTTCGCGTGCTCGAAATTGAAAATAAGCGCTGCCGCAGCGCTGAACAATGAGAAAAATCGGGGCATATGCATATACTTACGCTTGCGAAATCCCGGCTTGCCGAAATTTACGAGCATGCGATGTTATACTTGGTTTTAGCAAATGCGAATGTCTTACGGACGGGCGAATATGACGTTCCTAATGTCGTAATTCAAATTTTAATCATCATTAGGAGGGAAATGAGGAAGGCGCTTAATCGCAAATTATACAAATGAAAATAGGCACGATAATAGACGAGTAAACGTTCGAGAGCTTTGTAGCGCGACGGCGACGCGTGTGCACAACTGTTGCATATAGTGTATATACGCGTTTCAAAACGTACCCTCGACGTATTTACAAATTTTCCATACACCGAGTATATCGATATTTCCAAAACTTTACGACTGTGTTTATACGGTCCGTCTCGTGCGATTGTCCCTTCGACGAGAGAAAACGATAATCGGAAAACAGCCTCGACCTCTCGATAAACAATCAAAAGTTATGTGGCTCTCTTTCTCTCTCTCTCGCACTCAGTCGAGAAAAGTCAGCTCGGCTAAATCGAATCTCGCCGATATTAACCTAAGCGAGATCCTTGACAGCAATTTGTTAAAATTATCCTCTCTTCACTCGTCGATTAATCACGTCGACCACGATACGTCATGTCTCGGCCTGCTTGAGAAAACCTGGGGGAAAATGCACGTTCAAACTTTTGATACAGCTGTTATGTATACGCGTGCGAGTTTCGTTCGAGATAAAATTGTATACGCGGTGCGAGAGGCAACAGGTTGAGCGAATAAAACGTTTTGTAACGGCGCGAGGATGAGTGTGACAAGCGCTGACTGAGTCGTGTTTATCGAGCTGTTTACGAGCGCCCATCGCTCCTCGTTTCTGTTAAATTAATATATATATATATATATATATATATATATATATATATATATATATATATATATTGCGATTGTTGTAATCTCTATCTTTGTTCTCGGCGAATTATGCGAATTACCATTACGCAAGCACGCGCGCCAGCTCCAAAAAGAAAATTCGTCGATTTTTCGAAAAACGTCGCAATTTGCGGCCTGTCGGCACGGAAAATATATAGTCTCTTCCTTCGAGTTGCGCAAGCCGAAGTGATTTTCCGAAAAATAGTAAAAAAGTATGTATATACATACGACTTTCGCGCTCGGCTAGCGTCGCATTATCAAAGCGATGCTCTGCTCTCGTCGTCAATTAGTCGCGCGCGAAATTAAGCCCCGCTTGTCCTTCCTCGAGTTGCGCAATGTATCACGCGATCGGTATGCAGGTGTGTTTTTTTTTGCTTATCTTTCATCCTGACGGTTCTCTTTTTTTCTTTCGGTTTTTCAAGTCGGGTGTACTAATTTTTTTTTCGCATTGTCCTCGTCGTTTCTACACACACACACACACACACACTCGCTTTGTCTTCTCTCTCTCTCACAGCAGCAGCAGCAGACTGGGAAAGTCGCGTTTAGGCAAAGCGGTTTTGAAACGTTCGTAAATTTCGCGGCTTTATGAGAAAACGATTTGCGTGTGAATTTACTCGTCCCGGTGAAAGTTCAAGCCTGCAATTTTGCTAATACAATTTATTAGGTGTTTTCCAAGATCTGTTTTTAAATTAACAAAAAAAAAAATATTCGAATGACTGCTTGAGAGATTCCGTGAATACGTGAAAAATAAAAGCACTACTTTGCTTCTCGATTCGACGAGCAGAAGCAGGCTTGCAAATAAATCAGCAGTCTTAACGAAAGGAACGCGCTCGTTACGTCTAAGCGTCTCGTTCGAAGTATTTATAGTCTAGCCGCTAAAACGAATCGTGGCATTAACGATACTTTGGATTCCATCCGAAAATCTCGACGCACAAAATTCGCGCGCTCGCGCATTAGGAATACGGCCTTCAACCGTTATTTTTTTTCATCCTACAGCGACCTTCTCTCTTTCTATTCCTCCTCTCCCTCTCTAGATGTATAATAACACGACAGAATAGTCGATGTATCTCCATGTGTGCATATATGTGTCTGACCGATGACGCGAGGCATTTCCAACACCTTGAGATAGACGACGGATTAATTTGAATGCATATTTCGCGCGCGGCTTGTATTTACCGAGTCTTTTCGAAGACGGCGTTTAATTTATCGAGCGGCTTTTGCGCTACTGGTATATATATAATGCGATCCGCCACGCGCGCGCGCGTCCACAAGCCATTTTTTACGAACGAAAATGTAAATCTATCCCTATTGTTTATTGTATTCCGAATAGCGATAGTCGCTCGGGAAAGGTGCCTGCACTGCGGAGGCTTTTTTTTTAATTGGCTTCGATACAGAAAAGGATTTACGCTCGCGCTTATAACGATAATACGTGTATATACAGTTACGCTCTCGATAATTGTGCGCTGACAGGCGAACTTTGAATAGAGCGACGCCGATGATTGTGCTTTATATACGCTTTCTATACGCCTCGCACGCAGGCGCGATGCGCGTTTTTTCTCTCCGTGTACACACACAAAAAGCCCCGAGTACAGTTACCTCCCTCGAAATACGAAAATGAAAAAAAATCCCTCCCCCCCGACTCTCTCTCTCTCTCTCTCTCTCTAACCTTGATACGCGTCGCGCGAATAACGCACAGCAGCGACCCCATTTACGCGGGCGTATATATATATATATACGTACCTACGCGTATAACACACGCAAACGAGAGATGCTGCGTATGTAGAAAGAGAGAGAGAAAGAGTAGAGGGAGAACGTCGTAATCGCTCGGGCGCGTGAAACCGGTTTAGTCCTCTCCCGAGTCGAGGATCTCCTACATACCAGGAGTCGACGTAGCATGTAACCCCTCGGCGCGCGCGTGTACGTGTGCGCGTCTGTCTGTGTATTGTACGCGCTCTCTATGTGTGTGCGCGTGTACGGAGACATGAAACGCGCACGAGATTCCTAAAGCTAGGCGCTGCGCGCTGCACCTCCCTTCACTCATTCTCGCGGGCACTTTCGTTTTCTGGCGAATGTTTTTGTAGCGCCGAGAGCAGGTACACGACGCGGCGCGCAGTGCCGCTCGAGGGATATCGAGGGAAAGTTTTTTTTTTTTTTTTTTTTCTATTTATATCCCTCTACTCTCGTCGAGTGGATAAGTACATTGTATATATACATATGCGGCGATCGGGGAGGTACCATTAGAGCGTTTTTAGATTAGGACGTCGGCGAGCTTATCTTTATTAAAGTTGCGAGTGTTATCTCTATCGTGAAAGCTCGTTTAGCCTTCGAGCAAACGTTCGCGCGGATGGATTTATGGTTCTTTGGAGAATTCGAAAAACAAATAGAGGCAAATATCGGAATTTCATCGTCGATTCGTCTTTGCGGGCCGGCGTATAATAATAACCCGAGAACGGAAAAAAGCCATAGTGGCGCGCGAGAGAAAGAATCGAAAAAAAAGGGAGAGAGGAGGAGGCGAGTCTTTCCTGTTTCTCTGGTCGAGCGCGCGCGTAACAGTCCGTGGCAGGAGGAAAATCAAAAGCTCTCTCTCTCTCTCTCTCTCTCTCTCTCTCTCTGCGCGTTTTAATACACGTATATATACGCCGGAGCTCGTCTTCTTCGGCGCTTCTTCTTCTTCGTCGTCTTCTTCTTCTTCTTCTTCTTCTTCTGCCGCGACGAGATAACCGGTTTGCCGCGCAGTGCCGAAGAGGGAGCGCCGATCATGAAGAAGACGAGAGGAAAAAGAGAGAAGAGAAGCATACAGAAAGAGAGGGAGAGGTGTATATCTCTTTTTCATTTTCTTCGCTGCCGTTGCTGCAGCTTCATTTTCTCTTCGCTGACGGTTTCTTCTTCCGATACTGCGCGATACACGACTGGCTTACCAGTGTATACTTGTGTATATATATAAGTTTGCGAAGCTTCTGTGCGAAGTTGCGACTCGCGTTATTTATGTATCTTTTTTTTTGTTTTTTCGAAACCGCCTGACAACAGCAGGACTCGTGTGATTCGTGTGTGTATTTCGGCTCGCGGATGCCGGAACTAAGTGATCCGCTTGCGTAATACGTATGCGATTTCACGTCTGCCTCTGCGTATATCACAGGCTAGGAAATATTATACAAAAAAAAAAAAAAAAAAAAAAAAAAAATTACTGCAACGCCGAGGTGTATATAGCACATCATTTTCTTTCCCGCAGTACAGCGTCGCTCCCTCTGCGTAAACGCGCGGGTTCTGGTTCGCTAGTCGAGTCACGAGGTTGATGCACGCGCGGCTACCGCAGCAGCAGCAGCAGCAGCAGCACAGGAGCTCTCGAGCGAACGGGCACATGCAAAGCGCTCGGCGCAGAAAATCTAGAGCGAGCGCGTTATATTCCGCGTGTGCGGACGAGACGGATTATTTCACGCTTCGAGAGCGGGAGAGAGCGCGCGAGAGCGATTTATATTGCGGGTTAATATGATGTGTTATATAAATAGATTGTATAGATGTGGATTAATTCGTTCATCGTATTGTACTTATTGGGTGAGATCGTCGATTCCGCGCGAAATCGAGCGTCGACTGGGATTTTTGTATGAGTCACGCGTGATGATGTGCTTTGATGTTCAAATGTTAACGAAAAAGGTGCGTATCTTCGACGCCTCTCTCCCCCATTGTTCTCTCTCTCGAAAGAGAGACTCGCGCAGAATCTCAACTACATACGCTTCGGTATGTACCGATACGAAAAAATACAGCTCGCGCACGCGCGTCGGGATAAAAACGTGAGAATCGCGGGTAAATTGTAATTCGAGCACGAAATTATCGACGAGTGAATCATCATCGCGCAAATTTCATTAACATTCGGAAGAGAGTTTCTCTCTCTTCTCCTCGATGTGCAGAAGAATGGGCAGCTCGGCCGTTTCCGTTCCTAATTTTCCTCGAGTAGGAATGTCATTACCTCGACATTCCCATTATACACATCGGGTTAGGTAATAACGCCCGGGAGCTTTTATATATTTACGATCCTCTCCTCGTAAATCAGATAACGCTCTGCGGCGGCACACATAAAAAATCGAGAGCGAGCGCTACCGTGTGCGCTAGAACTGGACTATATATATATATATATAAGTAAGTTTGAGCGAGAGAGAGGAAAAAAAGGAGAGCGAGCGTCTATATATATATAGAGGTCTATAATATTGCGAGCGTGTGTAATTATCCTCACGTGGTTCCTGCACGAAAATATACTGTATATATACGTGCCCGTTAGTCGCGTGTACTCTTTCTCGGCTGGAATATCAATGCCAGGGCAATGCGATGAATAAATACGAGAGAGTATAGATCGTCCATTATTATTATTTATCGATTTTCTTGTATTTCAACTGGGACTGATTGGCGGACGAGCGTCCGACAGTTCAATGATACGCGCGTGTATATTTTTGCTCTGCGTCAAGGCGAAATTTATCTTCGCATCGCAGGTGTATATACACCGAGAAGACAAGCAGCGAATCGAGTCGTTTAATTTGCCCGTGTGTATATGCGCGCGCGCAATTATAGCCGAGAGCGCAATGTAACTGTGTCGCTTTACGATTGTGTCGAGAGATGTGACTAACGACCTGTATCTGCCAGTGTAAGGGAGACGACGACTTTTCACTGAAAATATCCATGTACTCTTTTACAACTGACTGTTTTGCCTCTCGCGCATAGCGCGGAGCGTCCGTCAATAAACGGAAGCGTAAAATGTGGGTCAGCTAGCCATAAACTCTCCAATCGTTCGCAAAGCCATGCGCTTCCGCTCTGTACATACGTATATATAAATGCATCGAAATCTCGGCTCATTAAAGCCGACTTCCTCGTTTTTCCGGACCGTCAATTTCTCTCCCCCTCAAGACGGACTCCGACGAGCTTATATATAGTATATCATTACGGGTATAAAGGATACGGCCCCATCGACTTTCGGAGCACCCGATACACTCGCGGGGTTACCATCGGACGAGACTGTATAATACGTGCAGTATATATATATATATATGTGTGTGTATACACCACAGAGAACACAAGCGCTCGAGTAAGAGAGAGAGAGAGAGAGAGAGAGAGAGAGAGAGAGAGAGAGAGAGAGAGAGAGAGAGAGAGAGAGAGAGAGAGAGAGAGAGTCAGGGTCCCGCTATCCGGTTGCCCGCTAGTCCGAGGTGAATGAACCCGTCCGCCTACTGGCTTTACCTGCTCTCCTCGGGCCAGCCAAGCTGCTGCTGCAGTGCTATCATCGAGTCACCTTTCTCCGCCACCCTCCCCCGCTCGCGGCAATTATCGCTTATAAATTCGCTCCTCGACTCGAGCCCGCCGCGCTTCTCTCTCGCTCACCATATTGTCATATATTGTTCTTACTATGTCCGCCGATGCGTCGCCTCTACTATACATATATATATATATACATACTGCACGCACTCGCGAGTGTCGTCGTCGCAACAGTTCAGACTATACATCGAACGGAATATATATGTTTTCCGATCTCCCGACAGATCGAAATTCACACTCGTGTTTCGCGCGCAACATACTCTTCCACGCTATAATAGCGGGTTCGCCTGTACCTGCGAGCCACGTCGCTATATAGCGGCCGGAAATTTCCATCGGCTCTCCTCACACTGTGGATACATTCGCCATCCATTATATATGCTACTATGTGCACCTGACATTCGCGCCTCTCTCAGTATTATTATACCTGCGGTATTCACAAGAATTGTAATATAAAAAATATCTACATGTATGTGTGTACGTACACCAGTACATATATATCTATATGCGCGCGCGTCTTGTGCAACGCGCTAAATAATTATTGCGGCGCGCATGTGTGTGTGTGTGTGTGTGCTTTCTGTAGGTGTACGTAGTAGCGGCTTTTCGAGAGGGAATGCAGTCGGGAAAACGGCGGAGTGCGGAAGATGATGAAACCGATTGTGCCTGCCGTGTATAGCTGCTGCAGTAGGTCACGCGGATCGGCTCTGATTGTCTACGGGGGGATGCCTCGGATTCCACGGTACCATAACCCAGAATCTTTTTACTCAAAGACGACGACGCAGGCTCTCTCTCGCTTCTCCGCGACTTTCTCGCGCTATACACGTTTTTGACACTTTGAGCTCTCGCGCGTCTCTTATTGTGTCTCTCGGGGAAGCTTATGCGCGCATATATAGAAAGCCGTCCGATGTATCGTATTATCGTTGTAACGTACGAGCGATAGAGCTCGATCGTTTACAGCGACGTGCGCTTGAACCTGACACTGTGTATACTTCGACGACACCCTGTATAGCAGGTGCTGTCGCGAGCGATTATACGCGCGGCTGAGGCCCCGCACACGCACATATGGGCGCGGCTCACCGGACGATAGCGTAACCTTGACGAGCTTGGAAAAAAATAAATATATATATATATATATATATATATATATATATATATATACGCGCATATGTAATAGCGCGCAGCAGCGCGAGGAAGGTTTTTCGAGGATTTTTGTCTCTCGTCGAATGTATGTCTGGTGTGTCATCGCATTCGAAATTGTGTGTGTAATGATCTCGGCGATTTTCTTTGAATTTTCTTCCACGCGTAATATACACCGAGATAGCCGGACCTTGAATCGCTATTGAGAGAGAAAGAGAGAGAAGAAAAGCTCCCCCAGCGGCGTATAGATAATTGAATCAGCAGCGCTTAAATGTGTATCAGCTCAGCGAGTTTGCGAAATATATAGTTGCAGCTCTCGGTCGCTCTTAAAAAAGAAAAAAAAAGCGCGCCAAGCATTCGAGTGCAACAACACGCGCCGTTTCCATATCTGTATATCCTTGCGGCTATGTACACCGCCGTCGAGTGTCCCAGTAACGGATTGGAATGCGTCTCGGAGATCAGCGCGTGTGTATAACGTTGTACTATTTTACTCGCTGTACGTGGATTTTCGAATCTTTGTACAACCGCGCACTTGGCACCCGATGCTCGAGCTTCTATAAAAAAAAATAAATAAAAATTCCTATGTGCGCCAGGGGGACGCAGAGAGCTGTGATGTGCGTCGTTGGTGATTCGGGACATGCGTCGCGGTGCTATGGGAATGTACAGTTAGGTGTGCTGCGTATGTACATGATAAAAGTCGCTCTCTCTCTGTCATTCTCGAATGCCGGTAAATTAAATGATAAACCCCTCAGTCATTGTGCCTCGCACGACACTCTTTTTTTCAATTCGACAATGGCTCTCTTTTTTCTCTCTCGTCTCGTCTCGTCGTCCATATCTCGGCGCGCCGCGCGGTGGTTCCCTCGGTTGATTGGCCCTTTGTTGGGCTGTAGATTTGATTTTCTAACGGGGATATTAATATGAATTGATAACGTTGTCGCTCTCGAGATTGCGCGAGAGAAGTGAGGTAATTCGTGTTAATTTCTCGTCGTAAAGCTCATCTCCTGCTCGATTGATACTGCATGTACACACTCACAAACACACAGTTATTGTTCGTTCCGAAGAAGACCATTAAGTTTATTTTTATTATAGACTCGCAAGAAGCCTGAGGCTATTATATAGGTCGCTTTTGCAAAACCAAGGAGACGACGACGAAAAAAGAAGCTGAAAGCTGAAAAAGAAGCTATCGACTCCTCGAAGAGCCTCAATTAGTGTATATAACAGATTTTTTTTCACTCTCCGAGAAGAGCTTCGTCTCTGTGCAAGCATCGAGGCAAAAAATGCAAAAATTACCGACTTTTATTGTGCACGCGTGAGTTTCTATTTACTTAAACGGCTTCTTACGCTCGCGCGGAGAGTCCGATGGAAAAATGGCCATTAACCCAGTTCGGCTTTTCTCCATTACAGCAAAAAAACTCCTGGGATGGGAGAACTCGTTCTTCCTTTTTTTCGCTTCTCCCTCTCTCTCTCTTTCTCTCTCTCTCTCTCTCTCTCTCTCTCTCTTATCTCCGGTAGGTAACCACAGTGGCGATCCATATGCACATTCATTCGCGCATTGTTATACCTATATATAGGTGTCTAAAGTTAATCGTTCTCGTATAAAAAAATCGATTTTTCTCAATAATAAAGTCGTCATCGCGTTTCTTGCACAGCCCAGCGGATCACGTGCAGGCTAGAAAGCGACGACGTCAGCCGCCCGTTATGACTACTGTCCGGCAAAAAGCGATCGCCGGAAGAGACCGCTGCCGTGAAACGAGGAAGGATGTTTTCTTCTTTCTCTCCCGGCGATTTTTTTTTCTTCCTATTATACATCGCGTGCGATCGATGCCAGCCTCTTTGCGTATTTATATACGTATTTAACGAGGATATTTTTAGGCGACGCTCGTAAAAGCCATAATATACTGTTTTGCGCATGTATATATAAGAATAATCGTTTTCCCGCACCGAATAAGAGAAGATTCGCGGAAAAGAGCGTTCCACCATTTTTTTATCGACTTTCACACGCGCGCTATGCGTTATACGCGCACAAAAATTGATTTCTGCCAAACGCGAAGCGCAGCGTCTCTCGCAGCTCTCTCGCTCGCCGCTACTATATATATATGTATACACATACACACGCGGCAGTAGTATAAGGCATATAGTCGTCGTCCTCGCGCGCTCTTATAGCAATGAGTGAAAGTTGACGTTTCCCACAAGCCATAGAGCGCGCAGGATTATTCCGAATGCGCGTGGCTTTTCCTCGCTATTTTCGCGCGCGGACTACTTTCGTTTCTCTCTGTA
Organism: Muscidifurax raptorellus; assembly: GCA_020010945.3. NCBI lineage: Eukaryota > Metazoa > Arthropoda > Insecta > Hymenoptera > Pteromalidae > Muscidifurax > Muscidifurax raptorellus. The sequence continues at coordinate 5,802,764 of CM052077.1, forward strand.
TGCTGTATAGATACGCACACCAGCGCCGTCATAATTGTTCCGCGTGTATACACGTCTGAATATAGAAAAGGATCGCCAGGCGAGAAAGAAAGATTTCGCGCGTGAGAGCTAGTTATATATATAGTGAAAAATTAATCCATATTCAGAGATGCAACGCGCGACAATTGTCTCAGATCCTTGCGCAATATATATGCTACGACCTTGCGTTGCGATAGCTATATAGCGCAGTATATATACTCCCCCAATTGGGGCTTGGAAGAAAAAAATGTATAAGGAGTCGAGAGTACGGTATACATGGCGAGAGTCGGATAATGACCGACTATTTACGCGCCGCTCGAAAGAGAGAGAGAGAGAGAGAGAGAGAGAGAGAGAGAGAGAGAGAGAGAGAGAGAGAGAGAGAGACGGTGTATGGCCAACGCGTAATTGCGTCTACTGTGTTACACTTTCTGCGAGATCGGCGAATGGATTATTGTATATATGTACGTACACGACACACTCGTGCGCATAGCGAAAATCACGTGTGTGACGTTATATATACAGATGATACGCGAAGAAGAAGAAGAAGAAGAAGAATCAATAGAGAGAATCTCGCCGAAGGCCACCGCACGCGCGCGCATTCATTATCCCGCCGATCTCGCGTGTGTATATATATATAATACCATGGCGCGCATCTCCGATAGTAGTTCTCTCCGATATAATTACGTGGACGTTATATACCCCTCTCTTTATTGTTATTCGCATAAGCGAGTTGAGCGCGGCGCGCAATTAGCCTTTAACGCGCCGCTCAGTCCAATTCTTCAATCACTGCAAGTTGGACGAGGTCAGGCTATTCGTTAAGATAATAATATATTCTCTCTCCGAGCGACGCTGGCGTTTTCCGAATCGATGTCCATCTCGGAAAATCGCATCCGAAAAAAAAACTGTATACGCGCATACTCCGGCTCTCGAAAAGAGAGAGAGCTGATAATGTATTATATATATATATAGCGCGCCTCATATGAGAGGAGAGCGCGTTCGTTGATCCGACTGATCCAATTAATCAGCTAACGGCCGATCCGAACGAGGAGCGCATCTGCATGCGTCGCTCGACTGCGTGTGTGTACGCGCGCGGCGTTGCTTTGAATTTACGTTCCGAGACTGTTATTCTCGTTCTTGTTTTATGTATATATAGTGTACTTGAGCTTGCGTAGGGGGGAAGATTGTAGTCGATTGGTTCTTGTATATATATATTATAGATTGTGGTTTTTAATATACGTATATATAGTTGAAGGGGTAATAGGAAATTGTTCATTGTTACAAAGCGATGAATTATTATAGGTAGTAGTTTGGGTTTTACGAGCAGGCCCGTTTCACTCGATCGATCATACTTACAAGATTAGCCTTCAATTTTATATATAACCTACATATATATATATAGCTCACAGCAACTCTATCTACAATATTAATAACAATATAATACTCATCCTCGCTCTTTCTATTTTCTGTGTTACAGGTGAGTTACACAGACGCGACTACGATCCACCGCACGAAAGTCACCAGCAACGAACGGGTAACTTGTTCGAATTTTTCTCTACAGCGTATATACCTATAGCATATCCCATCTCGCTCCGCAGAAGGTCAAAACAATATCCATAAAGCTTCTCTCTCTCGAACTGCTCGCGCGTCAACGAAACCAGGCCACTATAAGACACACGCTATATATATATATATGTGCGTACATCGAAGCTTGCGCCGTCGTGAATCAGCGAATCGGGTTCGCCTTGACATTGCAGGCTCTCCGTTCGTTGACCCTTCGAAAGTCTCGATGCATCTGTGTGTACATGCGGACTGCACGCCTATATGGTTTTCGATTTCGAGGAACGAGATGCAGAGCACGAGTTGCGCAACGTGCCATAAGCTCGTATATATATATATATATATATATATATATATATATATATATATATATATATATATATATATATATATATATATATACTGTAATTGCGATTCCTCTCGATTTAGAGCGTGTGTATATATATATATATGCGGTGCGGATGTGCTCTGCACCCGGGGGCCGGTTTTGTTCGTCGACCGGACCGGCAGCTTTCTACGCGTCGTTTCCCATCGATTCAAGAGGGAGAGAGATTGCGCGAGCGTTCTTCGCTGAGAAACTTTAATACATCGCGTCTTCTAATTGTTATCGAAAAAAAATTATTAATTTCGCGGCCGCTGGGATTTCACTTTTATCCGCGATGATCTTTTTTTGTATTATATATATACACACGATCGAGCTGGATGAGCGAAAGGCTCGCCATTACAATTAGGAGTCACTTACGTACTACTGGGCTAATAAGTCGAGCGTGCAGAGAGCTTCGAAGAGTCTCGTATAATATATGTATACATACACCGCGGGAGGAGAAGGTGAAGAGGGAGAGAGTGACATCTCGTGATGTGGCGGCGATTATCGTAGCCGCCGCCGCCGCGCTCGTTAATCCTCCAATCACGCGTGCCCGCAGTCTCGGGCTATTTTTTTAATTCTCCTGCTTTATTTTGCACATATACGAGAGCGATGTGCTGCGACCGGTTTATGTTTCAGCGGATTCAACCGATGCGCCGGTGTTTATGCGATTCTGTATATATATATATATATATATATGTAATACACCACACTCGCTCGATGCGATCCGAAAGCTTGGCTAAAATATGTTTATACAAGTATATAATAAGGAATTTTCTCATGCTCGCGAAGTTTATTGCCCTGCGCGAATTTAGCAACGCATAGATTTGCGGTAAATCATCGTCAAATTATACGTACTTCTATTTACGCTGCGCAGCGGTAAAATCAACACGTGAAATTTAGCAATAGAAAAACCAGTCGAAGCTTTGCACAATTCCTCTCTCGAGCAAGCGCATACGTATACGAATACGAAAAAAAAGCGACGGGACCGACCTTGAGTCATGGTGTTCGATCTGTCGTTGGGGAATCGTTGGTCCACGTCACTCTCTGTATATACCAGCTCGAAATTTTCGAGAGACCGGCTCTAAACGGAGCCAATTTGCCGCGCATAATTTCCCGGATGATTTTCGTAATTCAATCGGCCGAAACGCGCGCACCACCGGAGATTCAATTTGTAACGGACCGTCAGCCGACTCTCTGCGACTGATTAGCTCTCTCTCTCTCTCTGCGTCTCCTTCTCTCGTCGCCCCGGCGGTTTCAATACAGCGCACAGCAGCTTATTTTGTTTCGGCGTTTCTGCGAAGGAGAATCATTGTTAAGCTCGATGCAATTGTTCTGATTTACGTTCCTCTCTCGTTAAAAATCACTCGATCATATATGCGACGCTTTCGAATATCATATCAATACGCGCGCATTGCTATAATCGAAACTCAACCGGTTAAAAAAAAGTCTCTACTAATACGAGACGTACAAACGCGCGAAATTCGGTCACGAAGAAGGAAACAATGCCGATATTATATATATATATATATATATATAATATATATATATTGACCGGTCATGGCTCTCAGTCTCATTTTCAGTCTCCCGAGCTAGCAGCGCGCACGATTAACGGAGAGAAACACGAAGCAACGTAGCAGCAGCAGCAGCAGCAGCAGCACATCGGCATTAAAACCTCCTTTCTCTTTGAGCCTCCGATGCACGCGATTTATATACGTGCACCGCATGCGCTCTCTCTCTCTCTCTCTCTCTCTCTCTCTCTCCTCTCTCTCTCTCTCGCGAGAGAAAGAGAGACACCCCGCGACGCGAGTCGTTGGCAGAAGAATTAGCGCTCGATTTTTCACGTTGCTATTGTTCCTCTCTTCAGTATATATATATATATATAGAATACACGCGCGACTGTGATATAAATCAGCGCTGTTATCGGTAAATTCAACGGCGCGGATATTTATATATGAAAACTCGCGATGTCGAAAAAAACAGCTGCACCGCACTGCTGTATATATATAAGTATCTTTCGAAGCAGCAGTCGGCGCGAAGTAGGTAGAGCCGACTCGGCTCCAGAGAGGAGGGATCGAGTGCGTTCTCCGGCAGAGGTGTGCTTATACGCTGCGCCGCGCGCCGACCTCCCAACCCGCGCCGCCCCCTCCTCTCGACTCTCCTGACGTATATATATATATGTATGTGTATATATGTACTCAGGACACGAGGAGAGCTGACTCACGCCGGCTCCCCTTTTCCTCCTTCGCGAGCTGTACGTGTCTGCTGTTTTTGGGAGGATATAGACTGCGTTTTTTGTTCTTCTTATATTCGTGTATGTGTAATAGCTGCTTCGATGGAATAATTATGGGCAGAAGTGCAAACAAGAGTTATATGCCCGATGCGGTGTATTGTAGCTTATGCAAGAGAGTTAAATAAACGAAAAAACAAGAGTCGTAAATCGTCGCTCGCGCGGATTCTCCGTATATTTACTCGGTGTATATATATTCCTCCCTCGTTACATAAAAATCGGGAGACACGTGTTATATATATATATATATATATATATATATATATATATATATATATATATATATATATATATACATGTATATATCTCGCTGCTTGCCGCAGGAATGAGAATAATATTCAAACTTCCTTTCGCACACTTTTCAGGCGCGGGCGCGAGGCAAAAACGGAAGGAGCAGAGTGAAATCCGCGGCGCTGCTCCAGTTATCACGCGCGCGATGCTTATTTTCTATTATAGCTTCCTGCAGTCGTTCTTACATATTTTCGCTAGAAATAGAGACCAACACACTTGTCCCTCTGTGGTATATTAGTTACATCTGCGAAGAAAAACTTATATATGTATACACACCTTCCCTTCGCTGTGTGTATGTATATATACATACATACATACATACATACATACATATATATATAAACATCATTGTGTGGCGCAACGAAGCGAGAGATAGATATTCCCGAGGCGATTCTTCTCCACGAAGAGATCCGCGGCGTTCCATTCTCTTTCGAAATGCGGCGGCGCGCGAGTATCGATATGCCGGCGCTGCATCTCTTCGTATAAGCGTATATATACATAATAGTTTCAATCCTCTTGTTTGATTTTCGGAATATAGGATCTCGATTCGTGTGTAAATTTCCTCTCGATGTATATGAACACGAAAACAAATCGTCGGAAAAACCTCGAATATAATCGATGGAATTATTAATGATGTGTTAAGTTAGTGAAATACACAGACGGAGGCATACACACGCCGCACATCCAATAAAATACCAGTCACGCGCGCAAACCTGTTTCCAAAGCCGCGTGAATTCCGTATATTATATCGCGCGCGGCGATTCCGAATCTGATTTATTGCGCTCGCGGGGACCTCGAATTTTCTGTATGTGCGTATATACCACTGTGTGTTAATAATGTTGATCTGTGTGTATAGATTGCAAGTATATACGGAAATTGTTGACAATAATTGAGCTTCGTGACGGCCCATTGTTCCAAGCAGGAAGAGTATATATACATGTGTATATACAGGTGGTACGTACGTACAACGCGTGTCATTAAAATCGTCTTGTTTGCGGCGGCGTAACTTGTGTTTATATGAAAACAAAAATAATGTGTGTGTTTAACCTCCTCTCGTACTATGTATATATGGGTATATAGCATACATCGCTAAACAAAAGCCGAAACGACATTATTAAATCGATCATTTAATATTTATTGCAGAAGCTATAACGTATGCGCGTGCGCGATGCTTCGTAATTACCATCACACTAGTATAGTATATATATATATAAGGATAGGACAAAGAGCAGATCTCACACAGCTCACCTCTCTCGAAAATCGTTGCACAACAAAGCACGAGGCGCGCGCTCGCATACGTCGCGGCGTCGATATTTACGAGCCGCTTATATACATATATATATACTCGCGGCACGCGGCACCTTTTCACCTGTGCCAAGAGAGAGAGAGAGAGGCCCTAATCGGCTCCGCGAGTTGAGAGGTTATACATACCTGCGGTACATCTTTATATACATATGTATAAGACACCGATGCAGCGAGAAGAGTCTTTCTCTCGATTTATCGTCCGCGCGTGATTTCTCCGGGGGGTAGCAGCGCGATTCTATGGAAATTTCGTTATAGAGAGAGAACGAGAGTTCACGTAGGCGTTTTATCGGAATTGAATTTCGCGGGCTTTTTAAGCGCTCGGAGATTCATATCTCGGAGTTGTAGACAAGCTGTGTAATGAACTCGTGACGCAATGATGTGCGCGCGCGCGCGGCTGGTGGAATGATATACTTGTAAATTCAATCTCGACGATGACTCGGGAGACGACGACGACGACGACGACGATCGTTTCCGCAAAGACTGCAGAGAAAAAAAAACGTAGGAATATAACTCGTGACCGAAACCAATCGAACTTTGTCTATGTGTATATGTGTGTGTTATATTACGTATATACATATGTATATCCTCGAGAGGAGAACGACTGACGTAATTTCGCGGCTCTCCTTGCTCTTTTTATTTACGGCCGGGGCGTGCGCGAGTGAGAGAGAGAGAGAGAGAGAGAGAAAATAAATTGCGGCCACGAAAAATGCCGGCCTAAAGAGTCAATTATAACGGCGTTACTGTCGGCCGCCGCACGACGTCTCAATCAATTTTTCTTCTTTCTCTCGCGCACTGACGTAAACGTTATACACATCTCACACACAGTGTCCGCTAATTGAATGGTAGAAATGTACTTTTAGCGCGAAAAGATTTTTCTCAGGTCACTGCATCCTGCGCGTATATCGGCGCGTATAATGTATTATATATATATATATATATATATATGAATCAGCACACGCAGCAGCAGACAGCGAGGGCTTCGACCTCGTCGATCGAATTATCGGTCAAGCCCAAGTCGGGGATTTTCGATTGACCCAATTTTCGACAATGGACGTGTGCTCGTTGCCTCGTAATCGTATCGAATCTTATATTCTTTGTGCGCGACGGACACGTCGTCGTATGAATTTCGCATTGTAGCGCGACGCGGAAATTGAATTATATGCGCCGACTTACATTCAGCCGCCGCAGCTGCGATGTGTATTATACACGTATATTATTTATATATATATATATTCCTACGAGGAAATCGTAAACCCTCGTCGATTTAATTATCGTATATTATATTATATACTATATAAGCGATTGTAATGCGATTCGCGACGTATATATTACACACACACACAAAAATCGAATATCCCATTACGGCTATAACGGATTCCGCAATCAAGATATATATACGCTCGGGCTTTTCTGGATTTCGCCGCGATAACCCGGGAAAAATCGAGCCGCCGCGTCTACAGCCATTCTTTGCCTCATCACCCGCGCGAGATGCAATTCTCTCTCTCTCTCTCTGATGCACTTTCACTCGCTTGCGCGGCCGCCGGTCTCCCGCAAGCGATCCCGAATAATTTAACGAAAATTAGAGACGATGAACTAATTCGAGCCGTATTTTACGTTTTGCAGGAAATGGAGCTCTGGGAGTCGGCGGCGGTACCGGCGGAGTCATCGGCAGCATCGACGGCAACACTGGCTGTCCCCTCGGCATGTTCAAGTGCGCCGAGGGCAAGTGCATCCCCGGAAGCTGGGTCTGCAATTATCAACGCGACTGCGAGAACGCCGAGGACGAGTTTCAGTCCTGCCGTGAGTTCGCGCGTATATATAGCTCTGGGGTCGTTGACAATTATTATTATTTTTTTTTTTTATAAGACCGTTAATGCATAACGTAACGTATATAACTCGAGTATATACGAGCGCATACACGCATGTCTTAAAACGCGCGCGCTCGCGAGCCAGTCCGCGAAAAGAAAGTTACGAAACTGGACTCTCGGGGATAAGTGGGTCGTGTTTATTTTACGCCTTAATAACGCGCGTCTCTGCTATACTCGCGTTATAATGTATACGCGCGTCTATAAATAACTAAACCCTGTTATTTTCTCTCTCGTTCCACAGCCCCACCGGAATGCGAGCCTGGCCAGCTGACGTGCGGTAGGTACGTCTTCAACAAGACGTACTGCGTACCACCGTATCAACGCTGCGACCTGACCGTGGACTGCATCGATGGTACCGACGAAGCCAACTGCAGTGAGTGTACATTACAATACACCCGAAGACTGACTTTCTATCTTTCTGCAGCTATATATGTATAGGAAGGATAGTGTACTCTCTGCCAGAAAGCTGTCCCTTCGCGCGCAACTTTCGTTTTTCCAATGAGCGAGCGAGCGAGCTGGTAATCGAGGCGATAAATGAATGGATGAAGGCGCGAAGTATGCAACAATCGGTTCGCCGGCACGACGAGAGCCTCGCCTATTTGAATTCCAAGCGCTCTTTCTCTTTCGATGCCCCCCTTGGAGCTGCTGCCGTTGTCGACGACTTGTAAAATTATCTTCGATATAAAAGAATCTCTACTGCGCTCGTCGACTCGCTTCTTTCTCATTATGTACGCGTTAATTAATTAAAGAGATATCCGGCCACCGCACAGTCGGTTATTCGAATTTTAATTCGTAATTACCTATAGATTTTTCTGCGTTACCCGCGGAAACTGGAATGTATATATAGCTGTAATGCATAGAGCAGTCGGAGAGCGCGTAGGAGGCCTTTTACGGCCGAGACCGATTGAGTCGTTTTGTTTTTAATTGCGCGCGCGGTTTTCGAGTCGGAGAAAAGCGGTGTGCGTATATTTACAAGCGCGCGCACGAGAGTTGAGAAACCGATATAGGTGTATAGGTGGTGTATATGTAGAAAATAAAAAGCGATTCGTGTAGCGTATATATATGCACGTTTTAAGTGTGCACCGTTATATAGACTCGAAGAAAAGAAAGAAATCGGTTCACGCGCACAAAAGCTTTTGTCGAGGGAAACAACAACAACAACGACGACGACGACGACAGCGGAAATCTCTCAGCATCGGGTCGTTAAAAAACTTCATCTCAGCTCTCGCACGACAATTTTCGTTTTCTCGCCGGTGCTCCGCTGTGTATGATGTGTATATACGTGTAATATATATATATATATATATATATATATCTACACATACAAAGGCGGTGTGCGAGCATTAGTAGGTTACTTTCTACGATTCAGCGCCGCTTTTTTCTGCATCCTCGCACGGCGAGCTCGTGCATTTAAAAAAAAAGTAATAATAACAACGGCGCGTCACTCTTCTCGCTTTCCCCACTGCCTCACATTTTTCTCTTCCTATATATATATATACACGCACACGGCTATCCCGTTCGCATCTTTGTAATGTGTTTCCTCGCGCAGTTCTGCGTGCACTCGTATATAGAAACGCTCTGTGCGCAACCACCTTTTTCGGATTCAGCATCGTCGCAAAAAAGCATTATGTATATTCCACGCACGGCTATATATACAAGGCATTTCTGAGCGAGACGCAATGTATACGTTATGTATACACGTACGGGTCCCGAGATAAACAAACTCGCTCGCGAGAAGAAAAAAATAAAGCGGCATTAAGCCGTCATTCCTCGCGTCGTTATCATCAATTTTCTCATCCGTCTTAAATGTATAATAATTTATTCCTCTCTCTTTATTTTTCGTAACTGTGTGTGTGTGTGTGTGCGTGCGGCTGCGGCGTCGGTACGTCTCCTTTATGCTCGCATTGAGAGCTCGCTCTTTTCAGTCCTCATCAGTCGACACAATCACCTGTTGCTCGCTCGATCCTCTCCCCCTTCTAAGCTCGCACATATATATATACATATTCTCTCTGTCTCTCTCTTTCCTTATATATTTTTTCCGTCTCCGCCCCCCCCCCTTCCATCATTATGTACCTACGCTGCTATCTCGGCGTCATTGTGCGGCTGTGGAGAAATTTTTTGTAATTGGATCTTCTGCTTTTTCAGATTATAACGGCGTATATTTATGTACATTCACCGAGTGTCTCTTTGTCCTGTACCCGACGTAGGCACGGGCTCTTTTGCTCGATATTGTGTGTCTACTCTCTCTCACCTCTCTAATTCATCGCTACAGGAGTCATCGTCGTCCTTTCCCCTCAAACTCTATACGTACACTTCGCGCAACGAGTTTGACTGGGTGATGCTTTTTTTCAATCGTGTTTCCTCTCCACGTGTATTCTTTGTGGAAAAAAAAACGAAATCGAGTACTGTTACATTAAACGCAGGATTTTTTTTTCTACGACTCGTCCTCGGTTTTCCTCCTTCAAACCGTAATAATTTAAACGTACGAGTAGTCGTCTATCTCGAAAACCGATCGCCGAGAGGTGTATGCGCGTGAGTGCGATGTATATAAGGATCTCTCGGCGGCAAAATTTTCCTAGCGCGTTTCCAATGAAAACGACGACGGCGAGAAAGAGATATATGCAGTATAGAGAGAATAAGCGAAGATGGTATATATATATACATATATAGATACGGCATGGTACAAATTCCGGCTCACTCGTTCACCTCCAACTCTCATCTTTTGCCTGCCCCCCACCGCGAAGCAACGGCAGCAACAGCAGCGCTTAGAGAGAAAGAAGCTATTCAGCGCTCTCGACCTCGCGATGCAATGACTCGTTTTATTTTCTTCTTCTTCTTCTTTTTTATTATCTTTTCGTAACTGGAATTTTTAATTTTGTCTGCGTGTCGTTGAGGCGATTGAATTCACAGGCGCATATGAATTATTTAGATACATAAAAGATAGTAAATAATTCATCGATCGACGCGATTATCGAGCGGCTACCTTGAATACCCGATGATGGATCCGAGAACTCGTCTATGGATTGATCGTTATTCTATTGTTAGACAAATCCTTCACTGCATTATATATATCCTCTGAGGAGAGAAAAAGAATCGCGAACGCGGAGGAATGTTTATTGGCGTGATTGAAGCGATAATTTACGATCGTTGAAATTCCGCAAAATGAGATTGACGGTAACTAATGAATCTTCGTCGAAGCTGACTTTACGTACATATATACCCGCATCGCTCTCAGTTTTTCCATTCATTATACCGGCAAATCACTGCGTGCGATGTATACATACAGACGCATATGGACGTCGCGATCCAACAATGAATCGAAATCCGAATAGCAGTGTTAAAAAATAAATGACGGCCGCGTCATTAACTCAACAATAAAGCCGTGGATCGAAATCAACGACGTGTTGCGCAACTCGTCCAGCTGCATTCGTCTGCAATGTCAAGGTCGTCTCATTGTTATCCGGCCGATAGGTTTTTTATTCAATCGCATGTATATGCTGCGCCGTTAATAAACACCCACAAGGCGTTAGTAGAAACATCCCCACGCTTCAGGCGAAATTGTGCCTTGTATTCCGAATGAAGTGTAAAGTATATATAGCAGAGTCGAGTAAAAAACGCGCGTCTGCTCACAGTGTACCGGAAATGCCTGCCGGACGACTTCCGCTGCAACAACACGACGCCGGAGCTGTGTCTGCCGAAGGAGAAGCGTTGCGACGGCTACCTGGACTGCCGAAACGGACGCGACGAGGAGGGCTGCCCGACCACGAGGGCACCCTGTCGACTCGATCAGTTTCGCTGCAACGTCACGCAGCGCTGCATCGATCAGAGCCAGAGGTGCAACCACAAGGACGACTGCGGCGATGGCAGCGACGAGGAGCACTGCAGTAAGTTCTCGTTTCTTCGATAGATGAAAATTTTCATTCTCGAAGGAATAGCTGGATCAGCGATCGTTTCTGCTCGTTCAGGTTTTCCGGCATGCACGGCGGATCAGTTCCGGTGCGCGAACGCGCTCTGCATCCCGATGAGCTACCAGTGCGACGGCTACAAGGACTGCGAGGACGGCTCGGACGAGAAGAGCTGCACGAACATCGCCTGCCCGGGCAACAAGTACCTCTGCCCCAAGGGCTCGGCCGGGAAGCCCCTGTGCATCAACAGGTCCCAGCTCTGCGACGGCAAGAAGGACTGCGACGACGGCAGCGATGAAGAGGCTGCCTGCTGTGAGTAGTTTGACCTTCGAGGAGCATTCTGCAGGTTTTGATTTTTATGGATTTTTTCGATGCTTTCGGTTCGCAGCTACGCACATGTGCAACACGCTCGGCTGTCAGTTCCAGTGCCAGGCATCGCCCACCGGAGGCGTCTGCTACTGCCCCGAGGGCCGAGTACTCGCCAATGACTCTAGGAGTTGTATAGGTAAGGAAAGCGTTCGTTCGTCAGCTATTCTCTTTTGGGAATTTTCATAACTATAAAGGCCATTCTCTGAACTTTGATCCGTAGATCGTAACGAATGTTTGGAATGGGGCTTCTGCGAGCAGCTGTGCACCAACACCGACGGATCGTACGTGTGTAGCTGCGCGCCGGGTTACGCGCGCTTCAGCAAAAACCGCTGTCGCGCCGTTGACACGGAGCCCCTCGAGCTTCTGGTTGCTCAAGAGCGCGCGATTTGGCGCGTGCTGCCCGGTAGCGGCACCGACGAGCGCCACCTCGTCGCCAACACGACCGGTGCCAGCGGACTCGACTATCACTACGAGCGAAACCTGCTCTTCTGGAGTGACGTCAAGACCCGCAAGATCCACTCGCAACCGCTCAAGGGCTCCTCCGAGCACATGGACTCGGACATTTCGCAGCCCGTCACCTGGTCGCCGGTCGCTCTGGCCGTCGACTTCGTCGGCGACAAGCTCTACGTCGTCGACTCGGTGGTTCAGAAGATCGACGTGTTCGAGCTGAACGGCCGCTACCACGGCATCGCCCTTGGCTCCAACCTTAGCAGTCCGGCTGACATAGCTCTCGACCCCCTCGTGGGCCTGATGTTCATTGCCGACAGCAAGCAACTGCTCAGAGCCAACATGGACGGTACCAACGCCTTTCCCATTGTTTCCGAAGCGGCTTACAAGGTCTCCGGCGTCGCCACGGATCTCATAGCCAAGCGCGTCTACTGGTGCGACTTGCTTCTCGACTACATCGAGACGGCTGACTACATGGGTCGCAACCGCGTAATGGTGCTCAGAGGCAACCAAGTGCCCTCGCCCATGAGGCTCGCGCTTTTCGAGAACAAAGTCTACTGGACCGACAGCTCGAAACAGGCGGTGCTCAGCGTCGAAAAAAGCCAGAGTGATAGCACGGTAAAGAGCGTGACCAAACTGCGCGACGCCAAAGCCATCAAGGCGCTGCACTCGCTCGCCCAGCCGAAATCCCCGCAGAATCCCTGTGGCAATAACAACGGTGGCTGCCAGCACATGTGCATCGTCACGGCTGCCGGTGGCAAGGAAACGGGTCTGGGCTATCGGTGCGCTTGTGACATCGGTTGGCGGCTCTCCTCGGACTTACGCAACTGCGTGCTCGTCCAGGAATTCCTCATGTACTCGCAGCAGAGGTTCATCAAGGGTCGGGTACTCGACCCGGTGACGGAGGGCTTCAGCGATGCCATCCTGCCGGTCGTGTCGAGGCGCGCGAGGTTCGTCGGTCTGGACTACGACGCGCACGAGCAGTACATCTACTACAGCGACGTGTTGCAAGACGTGATCTACCGGGTGCACCAGAACGGCTCGAACCGCGAGATAGTGCTGGCTAGTCAGAACGAGGGCGTCGAGGGTCTGGCGGTCGACTGGGCCGCTAAGAATCTTTACTACATAGACTCGCGTAAGGGCACGCTCAACGTGCTCAGCACGCGTAACGTTACGTACCGGCGTACGCTTCTGAAAAATCTCAAGAGGCCGCGCGCTATCGTTATCCATCCCAACCAGGGATTCATCTTCTTCTCCGAGTGGGACAGACCTGCCAATATCAGTCGCGCCCACGCCGACGGATCCAATCTCGTTGTTTTCAAGAATTTGACGCTCGGCTGGCCCAACGGCTTGGCCATAGATTTTACCAAGGACCGACTCTACTGGTTAGTATTTTATTTCACCGTTTCTTTCGCAAGAGCCGCTGGTTCTTCATTCAAATTATCTTCCACTTTGTCACAGGTGCGACGCTCTGTTGGACCATGTACAGCATTCGAATTTAGACGGCACTGACGTGCGCAATGTGAACTCGCGCTTGATCCGCCATCCATTCTCGATCGCCATCCACGAGCAGTGGATGTACATCACTGACTGGCGCCTCGACGCCATAATTCGCATGCACAAGGAGACCGGCGAACAGGAGAGTATACTCGTTCGCGAGCCTGCCACGAATCGTCTCTATGGTGTGAAGGTATTTAGTCGCGACGTCCAGCGACCCAATAACGAACATCCCTGCTCGCTCAACAACGGCGGTTGCGAAAAGCTCTGCTTCGCTGTACCAAAGAACCAGACCAGCCGCTTCAATCCGCTCAAGCTTACCAGACTCTGCGGCTGTCCTTATGGCGAGAAGCTGCAAGAAGACGGTAAGTTGATCGAACCGCATCACGACCTGCGATAATGATCGCCTTTAAAACTTTCGGCAATAAAGTGTATTGATCGTGATTTTCCAATGTTCAGGCAAGACATGCGTAGAGGATCGCGAGGCTGAGCCACCACTGCTGGCCTGTCCCAACGCCTGGGACTTTACCTGCGCGAATCAGCGCTGTGTACCACAGTCCTGGGTTTGCGACGGCGATGACGATTGTCTCGACAACAGCGACGAGATGCAGAACTGCACCAAGCCCACTTGCAGTAGCAACGAGTTCCAGTGCAAGGCTGGACGCTGTATACCTTTGAGCTTCCGTTGCGACGCTGAAAACGACTGTGGCGACTACAGTGACGAAACCGGTTGTCCCAACGTCACCTGTACGGCCAGCCAATTCACCTGCGACAACAACAGGTTCGTTATCCTTACCAGGATAAAAGTGTAAATGATTGAAAAACGAGCTTTTGTTCAATGATTTCAAATCATTGCAGGTGCATCCCTGCAAATTGGAAGTGCGACTCCGAAAACGACTGCGGAGACAGCTCGGACGAAGGCGAGTTTTGCGCTGCCAAGACCTGTTCTTACTTCCAGTTCACTTGTCCGCGCTCGGGTCACTGCATACCTCAGTCCTGGGTTTGCGATGGTGACAATGACTGCTTCGATCAACAGGACGAGATGGACTGTCCGCCAGTGACGTGTCTAAGTACGCAATTCACCTGCGCTGATCAGAAAATGTGCGTCCTTGAATCGTACAAGTGCGATGGCATATCCGATTGTAACGACGGATCTGACGAGGTAAGCGAGAACTGTTTTAATAGCAAATAAGATTACTTATGAATATTTTTGAGTAACACGCGTGTGTTGCGTCTTGAACAGGTGGGCTGTCCATCTCTAGCACCAGATCAATGTAACGCCGACAAGCAATTCCAGTGCGCAGTCTCGGGCATTTGCATCCCCAAGAGCTGGTACTGCGACGGAACACCCGACTGCCACGACAAGAGTGACGAGCCAGCCACGTGCGGCAAGGTGGACTGCCAGCCAGGCTACTTCAAGTGCCGCAATTCTCACTGCATCTTCAAGGCGTACATCTGCGATGGCAAAGACGATTGCGGAGATGGTTCGGACGAAGATCCGCGTACTCATGCCTGCGCCCCGCCTCCATTCAAGTGCGAATCCCAGCAGTGGCAGTGTCCCAACGTTACCAACCAATGTGTCAACTTGACAAGCGTGTGCGACGGCAAGATAGACTGTCCGCACGGTGGCGACGAGGGCCAGGGCTGCGACCTCAACGAGTGTTCCGAGTCCCATCACTACGGTCTCTGTAGCAACAACTGTACGCAAACGCCCCTCGGCGCTCTGTGTACCTGTCCACCTGGCGAGGAGTTGGCCGAGGACGGTTTCGGTTGCCGCGACGTGAACGAGTGCGATCCGCCAGGTCGTTGCTCTCAAGTCTGTGTCAACACAAAGCGCAGCTTCTACTGCCAGTGTACGACTGGATACACCTTGGACGCTGACAAGCACACTTGCAAAGCGTTCAACCACACTCAGGCCTTCCTCATCATCAGCAACAGGCATACCATTTTAGTAGCCGATTTACAAGAGCAAGCGCTCGAAAGAGTGCCCATCAGCGTGGAAAATGTCGTAGCCACGGCTAGCAACATGCACACTGGAACGATATTCTGGTCCGACATGAAACTCAAGAAGATCTCCAGGTTGGACAAGGGCAGTTACCCCCAGGATGTCATATCGAGTGGTCTCGACCTCGTCGAGGGACTGGCCTACGACTGGATCGGACAGAACTTGTACTGGCTCGACTCTAAGCTGAACACCATCGAAGTTGCCAAGGAAGACGGACGCAATCGAATGGTACTCGTAAAAGAAAACATCACGCAGCCTCGAGGAATGTGCCTGGATCCGAGTCCAGGTGCTCGTTGGCTCTTCTGGACTGACTGGGGTGAGAATCCTCGCGTCGAGCGTATCGGCATGGACGGTACTTCGCGTATGGCTATCATCACCACCAAAATTTACTGGCCAAACGGTCTGGCTTTGGACATTGCTACGAAGCGCGTCTACTTTGCTGACAGTAAACTCGACTTCATCGACACTTGCTTGTACGATGGTTCCCAACGTCTGCAGGTCTTATCGAGCTCGCACTACCTACTTCATCCCCATTCGCTGACCCTCTTCGAGGACACGATGTACTGGACTGATCGACAGCTCAACCGTGTTCTCTCGGCCCATAAATTCAAAGGCAGCAACCAAACCGTTGTGTCGCACGTCATCTCACAACCGCTGTCCATTCACGTACACCACCCGGTCTTACAGCCCATGTCACCTAACCCTTGCGCTCAAGCGTCCTGCACGCATCTATGTCTTCTTTCACCCAGTGCACCTCAAGGCTACACCTGCAAGTGCCTCGTCGGCTATAAACAGCTTAGCGACGGCAGGTGCACTGAGGAGGATACTCCTTTCCTGATGGTCCTCAGAGGATCTCAAATCGTCGACGTGTCGCTTACTCCAGGAGACATCAAGAGCGGATACATCACTCCCGTCGTTGGTGTCGAGGGCGGCAAGTTCATCGACTACGACAGAAAAGAACACATGGTATATTGGCTGCAGTCGAAGGATGGCGACGATAGCGAGAACGGCACACTCTACACCATGCCGTACACCGGTGGCAACCGCACCGAGTTCCCCAATCCCCAGGGCGACTCAGGAATCGTAGGATCGCCATCGACGTTCGCTGTCGACTGGTTGGGTCGCAACGTGTTCATAGGTAACAAGATCGCGTCGAACATCGAGGTCATCAAGATCGACGGCGAAATCAAGTACCGCACCATCCTCCTGGCCAACGACGGCAACAAGACCTCGGTCGCCAAGCCCAAGTCCATGTGCGTCGATCCACTCGAGGGTCACGTATTCTGGATCGACGAGGGCGGTTTCGGTGTTCCCATCAAAATCGGCCGCGTTAACATGGACGGCAGCAACCCGCTGATCCTTATCGAGTCCGAGCAGTGGCTCGAGGCCATCACCATCGATATCAGCAACAAGATGCTATACTTCAGCACTCAGCATCCGGGCTACATTAAATCCATGACCACAGATGGCGCCGAAGTTCACAATATTCTATCAAACGTCAACAACATCGCTCAGCCTAAGGCTCTAGCCGTCCATGGCTCGCGCCTGTACTACTTAGATCCTGCTTACGAAAAGATTGAGAGAGTCGATCTTCCCGACGGTGACAATCCAACTCTGATCGTGCACAACGACGCAGATCTGAAGACACTGACGATCTACAAGATTCGCTTGCAGGATTCGTCACATCCTTGTCTCCGAAATAACGGCGGATGTGAGCAACTCTGCTTACCAGCTGCTGCTGGAACGCGAGTCTGCGCTTGCGGAATGCAATACAGAAAGGTCGGAGAGACCAACTGCGAGCCCTACAAGACGTTCCTCGTCGTCACGCAACTCGACGTTGCTCGTGGCTACAGCTTCAAGGACGCGAAGGAAGCTATGGTGCCGATCGCTGGTCCAGGCCATCACATCCTGCACGTAGACGTGCACTACGCCCAAAACTGGATCTACTGGGTAGAGTTCAATCGCGGCACCTGGAACGGCATATTCCGTATCAGGCCCAACGGTACCGAACTCCAGCACATCATCAAGTCCGGTATCGGCTCCAACGGTATTCGAGGCCTGACCATCGACTGGATCGCTGGAAACCTCTACTTCTCCAACGTGTTCCCGCACGACAACTACGTTGAGGTATGTCGACTCGACGGGAGCCACCGCAAGGTGATCGTTAAGACAACCATCGATACTCCGCGAGAGCTCGCCGTCAACCCCATCCGCCGTATGCTGTACTGGATCGATTACGGACAGTACCCGCGCATAGGTAAGGCCTTCCTCGACGGCAGCAACTGGAAGCCCATCGTTACCTCGGGCATCAGTACACCGCGAGATCTCACCATCGATTTTGCCACGCACGACGTCTACTGGGTCGATTCGAAACTGGACACCATTCAAAAGGTCTCGTACTCGGGCGGCAACCGCCAGGTCATCAGAAGAAATCTGCCCAACCCTATGGGCGTAGCTGTCTTTGGAAGCGATGTCTACTGGGTAGACCGCAATCTGGCTACTGTATTCCGGGCAAGCAAGCAACCTGGCAATAATACTCTTCCCACTGCCATGCGCACGAACCTTCCGAAGCTCCGCGACATCGCTATCTACGACAAGAGCGCTCAGCCTACCGACGACAGCAATCCCTGCGGCCGTCCGAACAACGGAGACTGTAATCAGCTCTGCTTTGCCTTCCCGCGTGACAATCCCACGCAAATGCGCTGCGACTGCGCCGTTGGCAAGCTGTCGAGCGACCAGAAGAGCTGCGAGAACGTCGATGAGTACCTCGTTTTCGCCACTCGTACCGAGATCCGAGCCATCAACCTGGACCCGCGCGACACTTCCTTACCCTTTAAACCGATAGGCAACCTGACCAACGTCGTCGGCGTCGATTTCGACTACGAAGACAATCGCATATTCTTCACGCAGATCCGGCCATGGGCTAAGATAGCCTGGCTGGACTCGGCCAATCCGGCCAGCAGTGCGATCACCACCGTCCTCGGCAAGAACATCAACCCCGAGGGTATCTCCTACGACTGGACACAGAAGAAGATCTACTGGACCGATTCGTCCAACAACAGCATCTACGCGATGAACACCGACGGCACGAGCCTTGTCATGATCGCGAGGGTCGACCGGCCGCGAGCTATCGTCGTCGATCCCTGCAACGGTTCGCTCTACTTCACAGACTGGGGAAGATTCAGTACTTCTGGTAAGATCTTCAGAACGACGATGGCCGGTTCTTTCAAGAAGGCCATTATCGAAAAGGATTTGGCACAGCCGAGCGGCTTGGCTATTGATTACGAGGAACGAATGCTCTACTGGACTGACGCTATTAAGGAAAAGATCGAACGATCGGATCTGGAGGGTAACAATCGTGAGGTTCTTATCCCGGCTTCCATCTATCCCTTCGCTATTACCGTCTTCCGTGAACACATCTACTGGACTGACCTGCAACTGCGCGGAGTCTACAGGGCTGATAAGTACACCGGCAGTGACCGTATCGAATTGGGTAAATTGGTTTCTCAAAAATGTTTAAACATTGCGATGTATGTAGTCTTGGACGTCTTGCTTAACGTTTATTTTCTCTTTAGTAAAACGATTGGAAGACTCTCCACGAGACCTGCACATCTACTCGCCAGGACGACAACAGTGCAAGGTGAACCCATGCAACATCAAGAATGGTGGCTGCGATCAGTCCTGCCATCCTGGTCCCAACAATACCGTTGAGTGTAAGTGTGACGACAACAGCCGCTTGGTTAACGAGAACCGCATGTGCGTGCCGAAGAATATTACCTGCGATTCTAGCAAATTCGCCTGCCGCAACGGCAAATGCTTATCCAAAATGTGGGCCTGCGACGGCGACAGTGACTGCGGCGATGGCTCCGATGAAGATCCTAACTACTGTGGTAAGTTTCTTCAACTCGCGAAATGTTGATTTACGAGCAATACTGAGAAAAAACACTTCATGAAATTCGTGTCGTGTCTCTAGCCTACCACTCGTGCAGTACCAACGAATTCCGTTGCAATAACGGCCGCTGCATCTTCAAATCGTGGAAATGCGACCACGAAGACGATTGTCAAGACGGAAGCGACGAGGAAGGCTGCGTCTACCGACCTTGCGCTGCTGGTGAGTTTACTTGCGCAAACCAGCGTTGCATACCACAAGCACAGGTCTGCAACGGAGTCAACGACTGCAAAGACAACGTCACCAGTGACGAAACGCACGAGCGTTGCCCCATGAACACTACCTGCCCGGCCAACCACCTCAAGTGCGAGAAGACCAACATTTGCGTTGAGCCTTACTGGCTTTGCGATGGCGACAACGATTGCGGTGATAACAGTGACGAAAACCCGTTGCACTGCTCTCAGAGGACCTGTCCTCAAAACAGCTTCAGGTGCCCCAACCATCGGTGCATCCCGGCCACTTGGTGAGTAGTCTCTTGAATGATATTTAATTATTCGAAAGAATAAAGTGAAGATATAACAGTCGATAAAATGGGTCTATTGACAAAATTTAGGTATTGCGATGGAGATGACGATTGTCTCGATGGAAGCGATGAACCACCAGAGTATTGTCATTCCGAAGGAAGAACTTGCTTCGGAGATCTCTTTACTTGTGATAATGGACACTGTATTCCTAGAATCTACATCTGTGATGGCGATAACGATTGTCTTGACAATTCCGACGAAGACGAACGTCACCAATGCAGTAAGTTTACCTTCAAAAGTACATAAAGCTGTACGTGCACGTGTTCGATTTCGATTAACACTTGGTATTTCATTTTCATAGATGATCGAAAATGTGACGAGGAAACGGAATTCACGTGCGTAGCCAACAAGGCATGGAACCGCGCCCAGTGCATACCGCAGAAATGGCTGTGCGACGGCGATCCTGATTGCGTGGACGGTGCTGACGAGAACGTGACGCTGCATCACTGCCCTGAACCTCAACCCTGCTCCGACAATCAGTTCACTTGTAACAACGGTCGGTGCTTGAACCGTAGTTGGCTCTGCGACCATGATAACGACTGCGGTGACGGCTCAGACGAGGGAAAATTCTGCAACTCCAGATACAAGCAGTGCACGGAAAACGAATTCACTTGCCAGAACTTCAAGTGCATCAGGAAGCAATTCCATTGCGATGGGCAAGACGACTGTGGAGATCATTCGGACGAAGTGGGTTGTACGCCCAAGGGTAAAAACGCGACGTGTCCAAATCCGCAAGAATTCCGTTGTAACTCCGGCCAATGTATCGACCAACAGCTGGTTTGTAACAAGGTGTTGGATTGTAACGACGGTAGCGATGAACCCGCGCACTGTAACGTCGACGAGTGCGCCCGAGTCGAGCTTAATCAATGCGGTCATCGCTGCGTTGACACCCCTACGTCTTATTACTGCGAGTGCAACCCGGGATACAAGCTACTCGAGGATGGAAAGGCATGCGCTGACATCGACGAGTGCATGGAAACCCCTTGGGTCTGCAGTCAGCAGTGCGAGAACACACCCGGTCGGTATTATTGCAAGTGTAACGAGAAATGGTATGACAGAGCACCCGACGAGCACACTTGCAAACGAAGGGATAACATCAAACCTTGGATTATCTTCACAAACAAGTACTACGTCAGGAACATGTCTGCCGATGCCACTCAGTACAGCATCATGCATCAGGATCTTATCAACGTCGTCGCCCTCGATGCTGATTACTCATCAGAAATGCTTTACTTCTGTGACGTTACTGCTAAAGCTATTTATAGAGCTCCGATAGCTGGTGGCGAAAAGGAAGCCATTATCCGACACAACAGCTTAGGACTGGAGGGTATCGCCATTGACTGGATTGCCAGGAAACTCTACTGGCTGGACAGACATGCCAAGCACTTGGATGTCTCAGAGCTCGATGGTACCAACAGAAAGACCCTCCAAAGTGGAATAGCCGATCCCCGTGCTATTGTGGTTCATCCTGGAACTGGTTACTTGTACTTCACTTCATGGCACCTTCAGGTAACTTACTGAATAATTGCCTACTGCATTCTAGTTTACTTAATTGAAAAATATATAAGCAATCGACTAAATTTACGTTTCTTTTCAAAAGGCCTATATTGGTAAGATGGGAATGGACGGTAGTAATTTGACTCGTATTCTTACCTGGAACGACGACATCGCCTGGCCTAACGCTCTGACCATTGACTACATTACCGACCGGCTGTTCTTCGCGGACGCTCACCTTGACTACATCGCCTTTACCGATCTTGAAGGCCATCATCGTCGCATCGTTCTCTCGGGCGCTTCTGTGCCTCACGTTTTCGCTATTACAGTGTTCGACGACCACATCTACTGGACTGATTGGAACCTTAAGATCATTGGCCGCGCTGACAAGTTCTCCGGCGGCAACTACACCATACTCAGAAACACGACTCACCGACCATACGATATCCACGCTTATCATCCGCTCAGACAGCTGCCGTACACTAACCCCTGTGCAAACAACAACGGCGGATGTTCACATCTCTGTCTCATCGCACCGCCAGCCAGCTCGTATCTGCTTGAGGGCTACGGTCAACCTGGTGTCACGTCGTACAAGTGTGCCTGTCCGAACCAGTTCATTCTGGATACGGACGGAAAGAGCTGCATTGCCAACTGCACCAGTGGTCAACATCGCTGCGGTCCGCCAGATGAGAAGTGCATTCCATGGTTCTGGAAGTAAGTTTGCAAAATCTTAAATTTTTGGATTCACGTTTCGAGAATTTCAACTAACTTTGACGAATGATCATTTCAGGTGCGACGGAGAGAAGGATTGCAAGGACGGCTCGGACGAGCTGATGAACTGCTCGACGACTCGCGTCTGTCGTCCCGGAGTCTTCCAGTGCGCCAACAAAAACTGTGTGCCGACGATTACCGTCTGCGATGGTATGGATGACTGCGGCGACCGCAGCGACGAAGCCAACTGCTCTCTTGAGTGTCCTGAGCTGGAATTCAAGTGCAAGAGTACCGGACGATGCATACATGATTCGTGGAAGTGTGATAACGACGCCGACTGCAAAGACGGCAGCGATGAAGACCCATCTATTTGCCGTGAGTATCTCAACGCGATTTCTAAGCTTTTATCAAATACTCCAAACTAATTACAATATATGTAATTCTCTCTAGATAACCGAGCGTGCAACCCAGATACGGAGTTCAGCTGTAAGAACGGAAAGTGCATTCCCAAACTGTGGATGTGCGACTTTGACAATGACTGCGGCGACGACAGCGATGAGCCAGCGTTCATGTGTCGACAACGTAACTGCACGACGGGCTGGCAGCGTTGCCCAGGCCACGCTAACTACCGCTGCATACCCAAGTGGTTGTTCTGCGATGGCAAGGACGACTGCCGGGACGGCTCTGACGAGCGACCCGAGAGCTGTCCCAAATGCGACTCCAACACGGAATTCAAGTGCGCCAACAACCGGTGCGTGCCCAAACAGTGGCTCTGCGATTTTGCCGATGATTGTGGAGATGGCAGCGACGAATCCAAGGCCACTTGCAGTGGAACTTACAGAGACTGCACGGAGAGCGAATTCAAGTGCGCCAATGGAAAGTGTATTGCCTCGAGGTGGAGGTGCGACAACGAGGACGACTGTGGAGATAGAAGCGACGAAGTCAACTGTCATGAATTCAAGTGTAAGAACGACACCTTCCAGTGCTCTAGCGGTCACTGTATTCCCGCTGCACTGCGCTGCGATGGTGCACGCGACTGTCAAGATATGAGCGACGAGGTTGGATGTATGCCCAAATATCCGGGAGGACGATTCTGCCCGCAGACGCAATTCCAGTGCGACAACAACCTCTGCGTTTCGCTCTCGGATAGGTGTGATGGAAGCGATGACTGCGGCGATGGCTCTGATGAGAATCCAACTATGTGTTGTGAGTATTATCATATCAGATTTGCATATTAATCGTTTTTTATTTAGGAACGATTTACTACTTATTTTCTATCGTTACAGCTACCTTTAGCTGCGACACGACACGTCGCTTCCAGTGCGCCAATCATCGTTGTATCGCCAAGTACCAGCTCTGCGACGGTGTGGACAACTGTGGGGACGGTAGCGATGAGAACAACATGACCCTCTGTGCTCGCAAAATCGTACCTTGCAACCCGATCGCCGAGTATCAATGTGCCAACAAGAATTGCATCGATCGACTGAAGATCTGCGACTTTGCCAACGACTGCGGCGACTTCTCCGACGAATTAGGATGCCGTAAGTTTCATGCATCTCTAAAAAATTGTTTAAGCCAAGAACTCGGGTTAATTAAGCTTGACTTATCGACAGATCATAGCAAGGTGTGTAACGATGCCAACAAGGGCGGCTGCTCGCACTACTGCCAGAACGTCACGGACACGGGCTCGCTGGCGGTAGACGCTGCACCGAGAGCCTACATATGTGCCTGCTATCCTGGATATATTATATCAGAAGATAATCACAAACACTGCGAGGATATCAACGAGTGCACAAAGGGCCAACACACTTGCTCGCAACTCTGTACTAATTTCAATGGTTCATACGCGTGCTCATGTCGCGATGGTTTCAAACTGTCGGACAATCTCAGCGGTGTTTGCAAAGCCGAAGACGACAAGGTATGGAGATCTTTTACTTAATTGCATAATAATACACGGAGAAGTAATTCGAGTAAACAGTGTAGTCTAATTGTCGCTTCGAATCATAGGTTCTGGTCGTCTTCGGAAGCGGGCCTGAAATCAGAGCAATAAACACAGCTAAGAACGAAGAATTAAATGTTGTTCTCAATGAAAAGCGAATAAAGGACATTGATTTTGATCCCAAGAAGGAATACATTTACTGGATCGACAGCCACGACATGGTTATCAAACGTTCTGCAATGGTCGACGGCAAGATGGTCCAAATTGGATTTGCCCAAGAAATTAGCAAAACTTGTAAGTGCCACTTTTTTAAAACATCTATCAAGCCCTAAGCTAATTTTTACCAAATCCGTCTAATCATTTCTCGCTTCACAGCAAATACTATACCTACGAGTCTCGCCGTGGACTGGGTGTCGGGCAACCTCTACTGGACGGAGATAGAGGATCCGGTCCGCGTTGCCCGAAGTGTAAACACCGGCGACGCCGGTGGTCGGCTTCTAGTCTCGATGGCAGATGGTCGCTACAAACGTAGTCTTATTACGCAAAATCTGGAAGAACCTACATCGGTTGCGTTGGATCCACAATTGGGTCGCGTTTACTGGGCCGACGGTGGTAGTCAGCCCAAGATCGAGGTCGCTTGGATGGACGGTAATCGTCGCAAGAGCCTCGTTCTCAGCCGACTCGGCAAACCGTCAGCCCTGTCCGTCGATCATAGTATGGATCACACGATATACTGGGCGGACATCAAGCTCAACACAATCGAGTCTATACAGAAGGACGGAAGCAACCGAAAGATCATCATCAGTGGAGATAAAATCAAACATCCGGTAAGTTTTCTGGACATATGTATAGTCATAGGGAAACTCTTTTGCGTGTAATGCAACGATCAACTTTCTCCAACAGGTATCACTAGACGTCTTTGAGAGCAACGTTTACTGGGTGACACGCGCCAACGAGCTGATGCGTCAGGATAAATTCGGTCGAGGAGTACCTCAGACATTGGCGCGTGACTTTGGCAGCCCCGGTGGCGTGCGCATTTACCATCCATTGCGCTACAATACTACACTGCGCGATCCTTGCCATTCAGTCGACTGCTCGCACTTGTGCGTCGCGGTGCCACGTGGTCATCACTGTCTCTGCCCCGATCGTCGACCTGGCATCGAACTTGCCACCCTGGCCCTTAACGATGTCGTCTGTGATGCAACTATTGAGCGCGAGAGGCCTCCACCCAAGGTAAAAGCAACGTTTCGATGGGATAGATGTGCGATTGATGAGGTTCGAGTTTGAAAATGTTGATTCGCTTTTATTAGATCTGCCCATGCCAGAACGGCGGTTACTGCAAAGAGGACGAGACGGGAAAACTACTATGCATCTGTCTCGCGGACTTCCATGGCGACGCGTGCGAGGTTGGACTCGCTTCGACGAGGTACGGTGGTTCAACGGCCTCCATTATTGTGCCGATTGTCGTCGCGATATTAGTGCTTTTAGCCGCAGCGGCCGTCTTTATGGTACTCAAGAAACGACCATTGTAAGTACATTCCAAAAATCCAAAAGTTTCTATTTCATTGTAAAATTTCATTCTTTTCCGATTTGATTGACATGCCTTTATTGTCGTTAAACAGCGGCAAACCTGGTCTTGGTGGTTTGACTGGTGCTCAAAGCGTCTCCTTCCGACAAGGCAGCAATGTCGAGTTTGGTGGAGCTACGAACGAACGAATGGTAAGAGCTGCCAAGTAATTTAAAATGTTAATTTTCTTCGAGCTTTTCACATAACCCTTGGATCATTGTAACTTGTAGGAACCTCTCGACGTTGAGTACAATATGGGCGAGGTAAGCAATAAGAACCGCGACTTCAGCAACCCAATGTACGACGCAGTAAATATGGAAACAACGACGGGCACAACGGGTAGCAATACTACTACCAACGGCACGACTACACCAGGTAACAATAGCACGGCTACAAGTATCTACGAGGTACCGGCCGAGATGAAACCCTCGAGTGTTCAACACAAGGAACCTCCTCAGATACACGTCAAGAGACGAGAGCTCGACCCCGCGGTCGACTCCGGCAAAGATACCCAGCAGCTCGTCGAGGAGGACAAGTCCGAGTCGTAGACTATTTTGTTTTGTCGGGCTTTCCTAGCGCTCGTGTTGGTGTTATTTTCGTAAAGTCGCTGCGTTTGCGCCAGGCGATGCCGCGCTCTTTGATTTTTCACTTCTTATCCCAAACACCCGATCGTAAATGCGCAGTTGTGTTCGAGATATTTATTTAAGTATTTATAACACGGGGAATCGATCGGAGAATGGCGATTTTGTAGGGTGCAAATTATCCGGGCCTGGGATGCGAAATGAAAGATAAGTAGCCACCATAGCGGCAGATGCGTATGATTCCTTGGTTACATGACAAGCGACTGATGTGCGAACCCGACGTCCAAACGCGCGTTGTAAATTTATTGCGTACACAGTCTATTTTCTTTAAGCAATCTACTTCTCTCGTCATTGCATTAGAAAAAGTATTGTACATTAGAAGTCTCTTATTTTATTATGTATTTTATGATTTTATGTTCCTACTGTTTCATTAGTATTTGTAATTGATTAAAACTTTAGGAATCATACTGAGAAATTGCGTTTTTCCGGTATAGTTCTTAAAATGTTTCGCGTCGATTATGGAATACTGTAATGGTACGAATATTCGTATTAAAATATAAAAGAATGCTAGATTTTTCACAATTTTTTCAAGTGTAATGCATTGAGGTTTGGTTAGTCGGGAAAAACGGTAAACTCGACGTACGTATTAGGAGTGTTTTCACATCTATTGCGCTTTGATCTTGTATTATTATATTTTATCAATGACAAATCTCTATTTTAAGATATTTACTATGCCCTTCGACTGATAAGAATTTTTATAAGAATAATCGTATGAGTTTATTATTTATTTTTGACGCCTTTACAATGTTTATGAATTTTGATAAGTGTTTGGCCATTTCTACAACTTTTTATATAGATTATCACGTCTTCCAGGCCAAAATCACAATTTTATTTTTATATTGCTGTGAACGAAGAAATCAAATATTTTTATAAAAATTTAATCACTCTCACCTGATGTTACAAATACTCTATTTTTGAATATAATACATCTATAGTGCGAGTACAATCGAATAAGTAAATCGATGATTATTTGTCTTGTGACGGGAAGGGATTCAGTAAAATTCGACAATATAGAGATCAAATTGCAATAGACATAATACGACTGTGTCATTTATCTTTTTTAGATCAAGAGATGTAAACTTTTACCATAGTTTTAAAGATAATGATCGTATGAACGTTCGAAGATTTATTTCTCATCGAGTTCCAAACGATCGTAAATATTACATCTCCTACATAGATGTGATTTGTAAGTCTTGTAAATATAATTGCTATGAGATATTTTAAAATCATTTTAATAATTCGTGTATCATAAAGGTGTGAACAAAAAATGAAATGAAATGAGCGAGATATATACACTACACATTCCATTGTTAATTGAGAGCCACTCGAAGGCATATTATTATGTAGTGAAAGACAAGATGTTTTTATTGTGTGCGAGTGTCAAAAAAAAGGAGTGACCATTTCGAAGCGTCGCGCGATAGTTTAGTACGAGATTAGAGTTTATTACGAGGAAAAAGAAGAAAAGAAAATGAAAAATATTTAAGTGCACCATTTGCGCGACGCGTCGCTGTGAATTCGAGGTGAAGCTGGAGTTGTAATTTTTACCTTTTAATTAATTATAGTATAGTATATATATATATATTTTTTTTGTAGAAGAAAAAAGTACGAGGCAATTGTTCGAATGAGCACGTTTAACTTTTTTCTCTGCGATGGTGAATGGACTTTTACGAGACAAAATAAGAAGTATAAAGCTATAGATTCAAAAAAATCATTAAGTAAAACTCGTAAACTTCGTTAAGCATTATTAATTATTATTTCTATTATTTTAAAAGAACAGAATCTAAGCGTAAACGTTACAAAGGCCAATTGATTTGTATTCTATAAAGCAAGATCTTCTCTATTTCTTCTTCTCAAAGCATAAAATGCTCCGAAAGCTTAGTCTGGCCACGTCAGTGTTGTTGTACATTTTCTTTCTTGTAAGTTACTCGCGAGGCGCGTCGAAGCGCCAATTCCTTCCCGGCGACTACAACGAATTTTATTATGTCAGACAAAACGGCTCTCGAGGCTCGCGGGCGAGAAAAATCGGCGCAGGGTCGATCGGAGGGGGGCTGAAAAGCACCGACGACTCGATAGCCGCATTTTCTCCGCGAGCTCGAGAGCCCGACGAATCCGAGCGATAAACAATTTTGCGAAGACGATTGACGTGTCGGTGCGCCTCGCGCGCTCGAAATAATTATACATACAATTATTATATAAATAAACAAATATATATATATATTTTGTTGCAATTGACAGATCGAAATCTGGAAAGGGCTCCAGCGTGTGTCCTAAAAATGATGTTTATAATATTATAACATATCAGTATTTTGTGTATTTTTTTATTCAGTTGATGAAATAATAATTGTTAATATATTGTGCAAATATCAAACTGATACCGTCCAACAATAAACTCTAAGGCTAATAATTCAACTTTTCTTAAACCCGATTGAACTTTTGCACGTCGATGAAAAAGTGCTTTTCGTATTTTATCTGCGGTTAATAACCTTTAACTTATTTAAAACGTCATGATGTTTCTAATTACTTTTTAATATTCAAATCAAGCTTGTCAACTGCGTAGATGAAAAGCGTTACACGACTCCACGAGATCTCGCAGCCTTAGCGAAATTCCAAGATGATTTCCTCGCCACATCGAAGTCGAAGGCTGCGGAAATAAAGTATAAGCTGGACTGTCCTTATACTATGGGCTGCTACACGAATCAAGCATAGCGTTCGTTTAATTTGTTTTTTACCAAAATTTCTGACAAATTTTTTGGCTCATTTACATAATTATTTGAAAATTTTGTTTTGTTTTGTACAACAAAGCGCAGTCATCATGTTGACTAATGATAGACTTTATCATCCTGGAAAGGACGTAATAATGCCAATAATCGAAAAAGCGCAATTTGTACCAACCCGCGCCGTCGTAAATAAAAAGAAAAAGCACGGTGCTTGCCATTATTTTGTCGAACTGATATTCATGTTATTTATTATTAGTTTACGACTTTACATAAAATAGCGTCGGTTTGAAAGTCGGTCGAATTATTCTAGCATTTGAAATAATAAATATTAACTTCCGAAACGGAAAAATTACCTTGCAATGGATTCCCTTGCGGTAAGTCTTTTCAAAGAATATTTAGCGTTTAATATCTAACTGCAATGCCAGTAAGCAGTGTAGTTTTAGATGTCTCATATGAATTGAAATTACGTATATACGGTATACCGAATAGCGTTGTTTATTTTTCCATGATCAAAACAAAATGCACAATGTTATAGAATACTTAAAATTTAATGTATTTTCCGTATTAAAAATTCATAAAGTACACAATTAACTAAAGCGAGGTATTTTTCAATACACTGTCTAGTAAACTAATAAATCGAGGTGTTGATAACCGTGAATCGGCAGCATCAGACTTCGCTTATTCGATGTAGACGTCGGTTCTACCAGCTCTGCGGTTATCATAGTAAGTGCGGATGAGTTGATCGGGGGTCTTGGGGCTCTGCCTGATTTTGTCGCTGCCGACTCCTGGAAAAAATTATCAAAAATTCGGAGTTAGATTTTTTTTAAATCGTCAATAATTGGATTAGATAAGAAGAGAAATGTATTCTTACTGAGACAAGCTTCGGTGCAGTCGGTGTATTTCCTGCACCTTGAGTCGCACTCTGTATAACGAAAATTAAGAGCATGAATTAGATACGTATTTTTTTGTTTTTATAATCGTACAATATATGTGATTCGGGAAAAGTTGAAACTTACCGACGGCACACTTGGCGCGACAGACCTCGTAGTTGGTGAAGTAGGCCCAGTACAATTGATCTGCAAATGAGGATTTGCCAAATAAATATTTAAAATATGTATATATGTTTCGAATGAAAATAAAAGCTATACTCACTTTCACAAGTGGTCAGATCGCGTCTAGCATCGACGGAGCAGTCGTCGGGGTTCTCTATAGATGTAAAATAAAAAAAATTAATTTAAAAAAAGGCTGTAATAATTTACGAATAAATTGCGATGTATAATCTACATGTATATATATATATGAACTTACGGTGACACCTGTAATAGCAGTGGTAGCGAGAGTATTCCTTGAGGGCATCGTTGATCCTAGGAATGGCTCTTGGATCGAAAGATTCCTTTCCTACAAATGTAAATTGAGTTAAGCATTTTACAATTTAACCGCAATATAATTTAGTATCGAAATTATTTTTTAACATATTAAAATAATTCAAAAAAGTTCCCAATAAATTACCTTGAACATTGGCGACCTGCCAGAGGGCCACGAGGCACAAAACAATCAGTCCCTTCATCATTTTTGCGGTTTCGAGTACTATTCGAAACTAATATAGACATGCCAAACCGAAGCCAACGCTTCCTTATATATTCATTTCTCACATAGTATAATTAAAATAAATCTAATCGTCTCGAAGCAAATGAAAATCGCGGACCAATCGCGTAACAGCTAGATTTCACGAGGACACCTGTTCAAATATATGCGACAAACAATTGTAAAAATTCGCCAATAGCTAGTGTATCGAACATTAACGAATAAAATGTACAATTGTTCAGACAAGGAAGTTGAACCGAAAACATTCAGTCACGAAGCTATTAAATAATTTTATTTTTGATCTGATACCGATATGTGGTGATTTTTGTCGCATGTACACTGTTGGGTGAAAAAAAAACAATTATATACAATGTGATATATTTTTGTATTATGACGGGGATGATATTGTAGTATTATTTCATGCTCTCATGGTTTTTTAATGATTTAAAAATGTTCTCAATACTATACAGACTGCTAGTGCTCGTCAATCTTTTTTTTAGGTTCATAATAAATCTCTTTATTATGAACCTAAAAATAAAACAAACATTATATCTCGAGAATGTCAAAAAGTGCAAAACACGAAGCGGATATTATTGAAGTAACATTTTACAATACTGCAAAACTATTTATCTTCACTTGTCTTCTTTTAGTTAAATAATTTCGTCTTTTTAACATTTTTAAACTGTAAGATTGTTATATAAGTAATTTCAACTTATTTCCAAATTTTTTTAATCCTTTGCAATCATTTTATTTTATAGTCGACTAAAATGCTTAAATTATGACATTGCCGCAAACTTTTTAAATAATTTGTAAAAAACTTTATAATTTATTGTTATATTTACTCGCACAAAATCATATCAATAGTATATTATTATGATATATTTCGTATATTGACTTTTCCAGAAATAAAAGGCGTACTTATAGTTAAAATCCTATTTATATATACATAATAGCTTTATATGAATGAAATCAACTATTTTAAATATTTGCTTAGTGGTCGGTAGTCGAGACGGTATTGTTGTGCCATATTAGTTCAGCCGTTATTTGATGTATAATAATCGCAATAATCTCTTCAAATAAGTCGAGCACAATTTCTGTTCTTCATCCGTGGAAAATTAGATGTCTAAAACAGCTGAGAGGGATACCACCAGAACAGAAACAATGATAGTGCAAATACTTCTTGTTGTCCTTTAATTCACAATTTGACAATATGCGAACCACTTGAGTAATCTCCACTATAGTTTTTTTATCTACTGTTCAAAGCTTCAGCAGCAAAAACAGTCGGTTCTTCGAGGTTTTATATATATACAGATTTTATTAATAAATTCGACGAAAAAAGGGGAATTTCGAGAAACGATTGTGGTTAAATAATTCTTTTTTTTATTTTCCACAGAAACTTTCAAGTTGGTCTTCTATTCGTGGCTTAACTTGCTGAGATTTTATGGGTCAACAAATATC
The DNA here is from genome assembly GCA_020010945.3 of Muscidifurax raptorellus. Classification (NCBI taxonomy): domain Eukaryota; kingdom Metazoa; phylum Arthropoda; class Insecta; order Hymenoptera; family Pteromalidae; genus Muscidifurax; species Muscidifurax raptorellus. The sequence continues at coordinate 5,835,264 of CM052077.1, forward strand.
TGCGTGAACAAATTTCTTTTGTAAAAACGTAAATGTAGTTTATAGTTTCAATATGTTATTTTAAAATATCGAACAAATTGTATATGCGTAGACTTAAATTTAAAATGTTTTTGTAAGCTTTTAGATATCAAGAATAAATGTAAAAGATTAATGTAAATTGTTTCAAAAGATAAATTATTTTTTCTTTACAAATATTTGTATTTTTTTAGTTTGCAGACAACAACTAAAAATTACATCAAATTTTAAAAATAAATTTTTTTTAATACGCTCACATTATGTAGTCATAGAAAAAAACTTGCGACAAATCTCATAAATTCGCAGTGTTTCTGCATGCAATGTCACTTTTGTCGTGCATTTGTCATAAGAATCTCCAACGTAAGTATGATATAGTAAAATAGTTCAAATGAAACGCATTTTTAACCAAACGTCAAAATTCAAAATACTACTGCATAGTGGTATATTTATAAAATTTTTAAAACGTTTTACTCTGCATTTCTTGTATGGAGAAGCAATAAATGAATTTTAAATTAATATTATTAACAATTTATGAAATCTTCGAATACACTATATATTATATAGATATAATTATTACTATACGTGTAAGTAAAATAAAGTGCGATACAATATTTAAAGTTTGTGAAAGTTAAAATTTTAATCTGTATTATCAGTTTTAAAGTCATCTATTCATGGAGCGAAAACCTCTGTTCTAATAACAGTGGACTTTTGATAGAACGAGCAGTTCAAGTTGGCTTGTGGTATTGTTTTTCCTAAGAATCTTATACGAATTATTATCCATATTCTTTGAATTATATTTCACACAGATTTTTCTTAAAAATTTTGTGTTACATGCTATGAAAAATATTTTGCACAGTCGAGTACTCAATCACATTATTATAATGAATGTTATCGAAGGTAAACAGTCTAACATGATATAGCAATAAAATAAAAAGACTTGAAAAAGTATGGATTATTTATAAAAAAATGAAAAGTTGTTTAGATACATACTTACTTGACAAAAAAATCTACTGATAATTCATTTCACAGTAAATCTATTTTATTACAAATATTTGAAAATTCATTGATTTACATTTGTCATCTTATCATTAATATAATATTTAAAAATCCAACTCAGTATAGAGCCACTTAATTTTCCTAATTTATATGCAGTTGGTGTTCAGCCAGAACAACCACGACATCCACAATGTATACATTCCACAATGCGACCTTCCTCTAGTTTTCCTTTTGGTACACGACAAATACAATTTGTACCAAAATTCGTATCTCTGGTTTGAATACATCGCAAACAGCACAGATTCTCATAGCCTACTTTCTTCCACTTAGCTATGAGATTGGCATCTGCAATTTTTTCTGCTATACAGAATTCGTACAATTCTGCAGTTTAACAAAAAGACAATTTTTTTCGTTATTCTATTAACACAAATAATAAATACATATTATGAAATTATTAGAATGTTATATTGTACTTACCTCTACTAATTGCCTTTCTACGGTAATACAGATCATAGATGTATCTCGATTTCTGGTGATGGATCTTAAAGATCGGCCACAGGGATTCTTGTTTACGTTTCCCCTCATGCGGTTCTGTCTCGGCTGTTAAACAATAAAATAATGTTAAAACGACTGTAAACACAAATTGAATATATTTGTTATAATTTCTTAATTAAAGTGACTGGCTTGAAAAGCTTAAACAAAAATAAAACTAAACAAATCTATCAGTTACTATAATTTTCCAACTATTTTCTAAACAACTAACCTTCTCTCATTTTGGCCTCTAATTCTTCAAGCGTGGGTTCTATTAACTCCCAACCATCGGGAGGTGATTTCTTACTCCGTCTTACTTTTGGCATCTTGGGATTTACCAATGAGCTTCCAATGAAACGAAACTTTAATTATTTATTCACTCGATCACAACAAAAGCGCGAAATCGTCAACGAAGACAAAACCATCAACATTCATCATCAGCTGATCTGATGGATATATATGTCGCCGCAATATATATTTTTTAAGAACGCGCAAGCTGGCGACGCAACGCGGGATATTTGAATATCCAAACAAAGACTATTTTAAGAACTCTCATATATGTTAAACTAAATCATAAAGAGTGTAATAAAATTAAGAAAAATTATTTATCACCGATTAAAATATGATAATATTAAACTTTGAAATCGGTTCCTTATACGCACGGGCTCGTATGGGATATGGTAAAAAAAACAAGCATTGGACGCAAGGTGGTAAACATGTGAAAAAAAGAAACTGCAATAAAAACAATATATAGGCTTATATTTAAAAAATATTTGGAAATTAAACTATACGGGAAATTTTGTCTGGGGTCACCGCATGAATTTCCGAGTAATGAACGAGAACGTAAACAAAGAGTCAAGCTCGTTAACTGCGCGGTGTAGGGAATCATATGAGACTTTGTAAACAATTTATTTGAATAAGATCTTCGGATGACCTTCTGGCTATACATTTATATGTACAAAAGAGACGATTTGACTATGCGACTGACAATGAATAACTCAGGTTAAATTAACACCAAAGAGAGATGGTACAGGGCTTCGGTTGTCAAAAATTTGCAGATTAAAAAAATAAAACATGTAAAAAGATATCTAATCTTAGGATCTAATAATTTGAAAATCAAAAGCAGGTGTTTGAAAATTAATGAAAAATCATTTTAATTACAAAATTAATAATTATTTAATGTACATAAAAATAATGGCATGTTTTAATCAAAATATTACAATATAAATATTACAAAAAATAAAAAATATCTTAATTTCAAAAAAGCATACATTTTTTTTAAATTATTTCTGAAGTTCAATATGATACAAAAAGTGTGTATTACTTTGTCTAATAATTTTAATTTGACACAAAAAAATGTAATTGTAAGTCTTAAAGTTTAATCTTGATGATCAGTTCATAATTTAAATTTATGGGTCATGTTAGAATCGTCATTTATTCTTGAAATATAATAGTATGCATATGTAATAGTTAAATTGGACTTTATCACATGCATCTGCTTTATGGAAATTAAAAAATTCCATCTTTATGTATACAAAATTATTAAATATTTAGCAGCAGTGCAAAACGTCGTAACAAATTTTATTCATTATATTGATTTATAATGAATTATGTACATAGTATATATAGACTTACTAGAAAAAAAGGTTTTGATATGTAAAAGTTTCATTCATAATCGTTCTTAAATCATAATTTAGATTCAATTAAAATTTCTAATTGATCGTCGTTTAAATATTTCAAAATCGTTTCAGCGCATCCATCAGGTAAACATATTTGAGTTAAATATTCTAATGCCTGCAAAGCGGGCGTCATCAGTTTTTCTCTCGCCAAACCTCTCTTGACTTGCAACTTAATTAGATAGCCATACAAATAAAATGTTTTATCAAAGTCTCTCGAGTCCACAATTTGTTTTAGAGTTTCATTTCTAACGTGTGACGCCATCTCGTTAGCGCCTTTGAATATAATATTATACAACGAGGAATAATTATCTAATCTCACAGTCTTCATTCTATTCAGTTCGTCTGCACATCTTGTAGAAAAATCGTCTTCATCACGCTGCTCGTCTTTCCACTTTCTCTTGAACCTTTCGTAGGTGCCTCTTAATTTTAAGACACAACTCTCGTTTTTTTGGCTTATGGGAAAATTGATGTGCCTGAGCTTTATAATGTGATCCTGGAAGATGTAGTAAATATTGTGGAATACATGCAAACAATAGCATATAGGAGTCTTGCCAATACGGTCTTCAATATTTATGTCGGCACCATGATGAAGAAGTGCATAGGCAGCTGCTAAATTACGATACAAGCAGGTCATGTGCAACGGCGTTCTTCCATAAGAATCTTGTGAATCAACATCACAGCCAGACTCCAAAAGCACAGTTATTATGTCACTGTATGATTTTACTAACTCCATATCTAAACACATAGGTTTAGTAATTAATGTAACAAAATTAAATAAAAAGATATATATAATAATTTATAAGGATATACCTAATTCCCTTCTGGGATCTCGCAAAGCCATCGTATGAAGTGCCGTTTTCCCATCCCTTTCTCGTGCATTCACATTAGCTCCAGATTTCAAAAGTAACTCGACAATTCTAATGTATCTGTAGAGAGAGGCAAAGTGTAATGGGGTGGAACATTTCGAGTTTTCGACGCAGTTTACATCCGCATTGTGCTGGATTAGAACAACAACAAGTTCAAAAAAACCTCTTTCTACAGCCATGTGCAAAGGTGTCAAACCCGTTTTTGTCTTTACATTTACATCAGACCCTCTGTTCAATAGCATCTCCACAATTGTTTTATGGTGATGTATAATTGCTAAATTCAAGGGTGTCATTCCCTTGTTATCTTTTGCACTTATGTCAGCACCATGTGCCAAAAGCAATTCTACTATTTCTACACATTTGTTTTCTACTGCAAAGTGCAGAGGTGTATAGCTAGGCCAAGTTGGAGAATCTGAGTTTATGGGAGTGTTAACATTCACACCATTCCATAAAAATGCTTGTACAATGCTTGGATCATTTCTCATACAAGCTGCATGAAAATGAGAGAATCCTCTATCATCGATAGGGTTGACATTTTGATAGCAGGTACCATGTGCAGATAGAATGAAGTCTATTATTTTCTTATTTTGCTTCTTAATAGCAAAGTGTAATGGAGTCATTCCTTTAGAATTTTTCACACTTATGTCTGCTCCAAAACTTAAGAGTAGCTGAACCATCTCTATAGACTCATGTTCCACAGCGAAATGTAAAGGCGTGTGACCAGGCCACATCGTAGAATCTCTATTTACTGTTATGTTGATTTCGACACCACGTCGCAGAAAACCTTCAACAACACTTGTATCATTTCTCATACAGGCAATATGGAAATGTGAAAATCCTCTGTGATCTTTGGGATTAATATTTCTAGGAAAATTTGAATGTGCTGCCAATATTAGGTCAACGATGCCTATATTTTTCATTTGTGCGGCAAGGTGAAGTGGTGTCAAGCCCCTTTTGTCATTTGCTCCTATATCTGCACCATATTGCAAGAGTAATTTTACAAGGTCTTTACGCTCATATTCTACTGCAAAATGCAGAGGTGTATAACTAGGCCAAAATGGTGAACTTAAAACAACAGGATCATTTATTGATACTCCAGATCTGAAATGTAGAAAGAATAGTTTCATTCAAAATGTGTATGTTCCTTTAGATATGAATTTAACAAGATGGTCAAAACTTACTTCAACAAATTTTCCATAGCACTCGGATCACTTCTCATACATGCAATATGTAATTCCCCTAATCCACCTCTCTCTACAAAATTAGCACTTACAGAACTATTTATTTTAGTAAGTATTAAGTTAATAATTTCGTCATTCTTAGTTCTAGCTGCAAAGTGCAATGGTGTTTCACCATTGTGATTCTTAGATTCTACTAAAGCTCCCTTGTTTAAAAGAATTTTTACAATTTCAACATCTTCTTGTTTGATAGCTACATGAAGCGGTGTATTCGACGAAGATTTAGTTGTTTTATTTATTCTACAGCCTTTTTCAATCAACAATTTAGCTATTTCTTTTTGCTCTCGCCAAAGAGCATATCTCAAAAGCATATAATCTGACCATTTGTCATCGATTGGTAGACCATCTTTAGCTATTATTTGTTTTATACGATCTAAGTTAGCATTGTACACTTCTTGTAATAAATTCATCTTCTGTTATATATTTGTATCAATGAAAGGAAATACTGATAAAAAAAAATACTTTCCAATGTCAATTTGTCACATGAAGCAGTGTCTACGCGAAAAACAGTATTCATTATTTTTAATTAACATGTCTATCATATCATAATAAATATATTAAAATCAACAGACTTACTTTCTATTTACAATTTTTTCCTTACATTCTGAATCATACTATCACAATAATGTTGGTCTGTAGAAAAAAATGTTAAACTTGAGAAAGTATTTGCAAAACATTGCATATAAAAAATCATGTAAACAATTGAGTCAAACTCACCACACTATGGTACTCATCATGCTAATTCTCTCATTTTGAAATTTTGACAGTCATGTAGTAAATAAATAACAATAAGAGAGCTTGCAAAACTTTTGTGCACAAATCTTCAATGATTTTGTTATGTCTACGTAAACTACACTACTCAAAATCAAATAAATAGTATCAAAAAGATTTGTTTTCAGACAGGAACAAAGAGAAATTCAAGGAACATCAATTCGAAGTAATTATGTTCTAAAATTAGTAAATACACGTTGCGTCATCTTATAATTCAAAACATGTTTACATAAACTGATGTCAAGATACCAATAATCTAAGTACAAGTATAGAATACCAATATCTATTGGTTTATTAGTTACAGCATGCGTGGTGTAATAGTCTTAGGGTATAGTTGGGCGCGTAAAAATCAGTTCCACCAATCAGAAACGCGTCGTCCAAGGTGACGACTTATTTTGAAGATCTTGCTACTTTGGTGTTTATAGCATACCGCACCTAGATAAAACAGTAGATGAACGATTGATGATAACTCAAAACCTATGATTAAGATTATTATTGTTAATAATTATTAAAATAAACATTTTAGCGTTAAAGTATGTACACTGTTTAAAGAGCGCTTTAACGCACTTTAACGTAAGAAAAACTTTAACTTAAACTAGTGCAATAATCGCGCAAAAAGCGTCAAAAATTGAGAAATTTTCGCGTTTTTTTGCAATTTTTGATGATTGCTCACGGGAAATTAAAGCACTTTCTGAATAAATTCTACAAAACACTTTAAGCTTAGAATTACATAGAGAATGCGAAGAAAATTTTTTTGGGTGGAAAATGGTACTTTTCTAGATATTCCGGAAAAATCTGCCCATGAAAATTTTCCTCGTCATTTTCCGGCTTATTACCTTCGAAATTCGCGTTGAGCAGGCAAAAATAAATAAAAAAAAACCTTGGCGATGCCGTGGAACCTCGTCGTAAACTGTGTCTGCACCTGAACTATGGCGCCAGAGGTCTGTACGGCCATCAACAGCCAGCGAGTCTGATAACCTGTATGTTATACCTATACGTGTGCGCGCGCGCGTTGCGGAGCCGAATCCGCTGTCGACGAAACAAACTACTTACACATCGGGACTTTCTGCTGCAAAGGATCAAATCGTCGATAGTCCTCTCGCGTCGTCCCGGATAACTGTAATTTAATCCAAAGTGCGATTTTGCCTCTACTTAGTTCACCTAGGAAGTCCATCGAGCTCGAGGAAGATGCCGCGAGGTCAGTGTCAGGAGATCATTTTTTTTCATTCCGCGTGTTGGTCTTTTGCGTAGTGCGAGCTTTTTCCTCGGTTTTCACGACGATTTTGCTCTCGAGGTGGTTTTTCGATCGACGAGCAGGGTAACTCTGACGCTTTTGGCGCCAACCGTTTGACCTCTCCTTTGTTCTAGATAGGTATTCAGGTTTGGTTGCGCGAGTATAGGTAATTTTTTGGGGAAATGTCGTTGTTGCAGCTGTTACGAGGGTCGATGGGGTCATCGGGATGGTTCCGGGGATCAAAGGCTTCAGGGTGTCGTGGACTTGCGATCGGCTTTCTGAGGTTTATTCGGTTTTACCTGTTTTCTTAACCTTTGCGTTTGTTTTCTGCATGTTTCCTGCTTCAAAATGAAAAATTAACCGCTGTTTCCTCGATTTTCGGGTTTGTTACTATAAGGCTTTGATGACCTTTTTGACGGTTGAATGTTTTCTCGAGTATCGTTCGCATTTGAATTTTAATTATAATTCGTTTTGACTTTTGGAGCATTTATTAGGTTAAGTTTTCCACGTTTTTTTCTTGTTAAAAATGGTTCAATTAACCTTGATATATTTTTTGATAAACGCATAATTATTTAATTTTAATTTATATAACTTCACTTGGCCTTCATATGTTAATCATTATAGGTACATAGTACGTACAAGTGACTTTTAATAAAGTATATTTATTGAATAATTTACATGATGTAATATTCTTATAAAATATTTCTTACACATCTATATCTTTTCTATGAATCACTATTTCATTCTATACATGCATTCTATTATTAGATACTTTTTTACCCAAAGATGTTGCGTATTAAAATATTCATTTTTTTATCATAGGTAAATTTGTTAATCACAAGGGTCGCAACCGACATTTCACCAACCCAGAAGAATTAGAAGAGCAGAGACGTCAAGAGGAGGAAAAACGGAAATGGCGAGTGAGTGGTCGATATTCAATTCTGCTTCATTGATATTTTCTCACTTTAATAGCCATGAGATATGCTTATAATGACATTTATTTTCAGAAAAATAAAGAATCCGACTCAACAAGTGAAGAGGAGGAAGAGGAGGAAGATGCAAAGGCATCGAGACGTAAAAAGGGTGATAATTCCGAATCAGGCAGTGAAGATAGTGAAAGTGAATCAGAGTCTGATACTGAGGTAAATTAAATTTATAGATGTAGCATAATCTTATCTAGGAATCAAATTTTTTATTTTAACTGTAAATTGTAAATCATTCTACAGGAGGGTAAGGCTAAAGGAGTAGAAAATTTAATCCAAGTTGAAAATCCAAACAGGGTGCAAAAGAAAGCTAAGAAGCTTTCCCAGCTAAACGAAGCACTTGCCAATTCTTCAAAGCCTGAGCTGTCCCGGCGAGAAAGGTACTTGCATTCAACAAGTTTTTTTCTATAACAAGAGGTTTTTATAGTACAAAACATTAAAATTTAATTCTATCATTATACTCAACAGAGAACAGCTGGAAAAACAAAAGGCAATAGCAAACTATCAAAAGCTACATGCGGCTGGTAAGACAGATGAAGCTAGGGCAGATTTAGCAAGATTAGCCATTATTAAGCAGCAGAGAGAGGAGGCTGCCAAGAAAAGAGAACAGGACAAGAAAGCCAAGGAAATGGCAGCTCAAAAGCAAAAAGAAATGACGCAGAAGGCTCTGGGCAAGCGAGCCTAAGCTTGATCAAAGTGAATTGTTCAGACAAAGGGTCCCACTAATTGTGCACATTGCGCCTCGAACCTCTAAACTAAATAACCGAACCATGCATAGGGCATTTTCATTGCAAATGATTCAAAATCGTGTTTTTAACCATTAATTATTAATAAATTAGATGCTTCGAACATTTTTATACTTATTTTAATAAGAAATAATTGTTGAAATGAAATAAATTATTGTTATCTAATACATAATTAATATTTTTGCTTGTATTTCAAATTTTGTACATCAAATAGCTGATTTTAATTTGTAAATTAACTTTCTTTCAATCATGCATAAAGTAATTATTATACATAAGCTTTACTTTTATTTCAATTTTCTCTTATCATTTACAATGAAAATTTCTAGTAATGGTAAATCTTTACTACATAGTTGCTCTTTATATGGAAGTTTTCGAAAAGAAAATAATACAAAGTAATCAATGTATATTTATAATTATTATAATTTTCATGATGAGACGACGATGGTGTTCGACGTGTTGATTACTTTCTTTTGTATAATTCAATAATGATACATTCGCAACGAATGGAAAATGCAAAATGAGACAAATATTCTCTCTCGACTCAAAATCACAATAGTTTAAGAGCGAATTTTACTGCGAAATGGGAAAAGTGATCGTCAATTTATGGCGTATAAAAAGAGCCGACGAATGTGTATCGTCGGTGTAATAATTTTGCTTAAACAATTACTCTGAAATACGAGCAAAGCCGTGATTTGAAGAAAATTTCTTTTATTACGTGATTTCTAATAAAAAAAAACATGTTGAAAGTGAAAGGTGATAAAAATAATAGTTTTTCTTTTAAGTAAGTATAACCCATCCCTTCCGTTTGTCGAAGCAGAATTCGATTTAAATGACGAGCTTTCTCTGAGGTTCGCGCTCTAAACTTGAACCTTCGATGAACCTTATTCGACTCTTTATACCATACCTATATATATATATATAAAAGTACGATCCTTACAGTAGAATGTGCGGCCCTGATGAGCCGTTCGGCAATTCGACCGTTAAATTTTCATTTGACATAAGTATGTAAGTTGCAGTAGTAATTTACTTTTGTATATTTTATTTTTGTCCCCTCATGAAAGTTTATAACTTTAATAATGTAAAAAAAGAAAATAGCTCGTACAAAAATCCAAGGATTTGTTATATACAGACTGTCTACATTATATACCGGTAAGATAGGTTATACCTATAAACAAATTAAAAGTTCATGGATACTTAATGATATAAAAGAATAAATTCCATAATGAATTAAATTGTCTTTAGCTATGAAGAGAAGGCACACACCTTGTGCCAATCCCCTATTTGAGAAGTGGCTGGAGGAGTGGAAGGATTATGCAGCTCAAAAGGATAATCCCATCCAGTACAATTATGGAAAGGCCCTAGCCTCTCTCCGACAATACCCTTGTGTTTTAGAGTCTGGTAAAGCTTGTATGATAATTCGTAACTTTGGACCAAAACTGTGCAATATGTTAGATAAAAAACTCAATGAGTATAGAGCTAAAAACAACCTGTTGCCAATTCCTGCATCAACGGATGTTCCTACCCACATCGAAACTGGAGGAAAAGTTCAAAAGATTGATAAGCAAAGTACAAAAGTTAAGCAAAGGGATGATGCCGGAAAAAGCAAGAAAATTAAAAAGGTTATTGGCATGTTGTATTTGTAGTTGAATGAAAATGTATTCATTGGTTTGATATGTATAAATACAATTACAGACAGTAGAAAGTCCAACTGGATCATCTAGGCCATACATTCCCAAAGTTGGCTCTGCTGCTCATGCTATTTTAGTGACTTTGTACAAAAAGTCCTTGGAGCCTAATTATCCTGGTAAGATATTTAAAATACTTTGTTTTTGAAAGATTATTATCAATATATTATGAATGACTTTGATTTAATTTTGTGCTACGTAGGGTATATGTACAAAAAGGATATTATAACAGAAGCCCAAAGTGATTGTGATTGTGAAATGAAAAATAATGCTTTGCAGCATTATGCAGGATGGAGTTCGATGTCAACACTTATAGAAAAGCAATTTGTTGTAAGAAAAAATTGTCCAGCAAAATTCAGCTTGACTGATGCGGGTGTAGCATTGGCACTAACCTTATATGAAGGTAAATCCATTCATCAAATGGATGATGAGGAAGATGCAAATACAAATAATAGTATCATTTTACCATCCACTTCTAAAAGTAATGAATCTGAAAGCAATGGATCGAAAAATAGCAGGTCTAAAAGTAGTGGGTCTAAGCAATCCGATGAAAATTTAAATAATCAAAAAAATGACATTTTAAACTTATCAGATAACTATGATGATGATGTATTTGAATTGGATACCAAAGTAAGATTGTTTGCTAGAAAATTAAAAACGTTCATGTATAAAATAATATTTTTTTACAGGAGACTAAAAATGCAAAACTAGATTTCTATGAGAAAATAAAAAACCAAACATTAGATGTAGTAAAAACTAAGTCTACCAGCAATTCTGATGATGATTATGATAAATTTTGCAAAGAGAATCCTGAACCTGTTATTACTGTTAAAAGAACAAAGCAACATTTTCTTTTTACAGAAGTTACAGAATCATATGGTCCATTAAATGATATTAATAATAAAATAAATTCCCAAGGCTTGGCTGATGTGAGTACATGTTTTTAATAATCGGTTATAATTTTAGTTATAAATTTCTATATTCATTAAAAATATTTCTATGAAGGGTCAAAAAAAAATAGAAACTGACAAAAAAGAAAATAGGAAAGTTGTAAAAAGTAATCAACAAAAAAAGAATTCTGAAGATGAGATTCCTTCTGAAGGTTTCTTTTTACTAGCAAATAATTTTGATGTCATATTATTGGTTGATACTCAAGAAACTTGCGGGTAAAATATTTTAATATGTTGTTCGACACAATTAAATGACCAACTCTGCCTTAGTTGATACTTAAAATGAAATAATTTTTAGAAGTAAAACCAAACCCAAAGATGATGCCACAATTTCTGAATTGAGTAAAAGTGGAATCTTGTATGAAGTAAGAAGTTTAAAGGTTGGAGATTTTTTGTGGATTGCAAGATGCAGACTCACAAACAGAGAACTCGTTCTTCCATATATAATTGAGAGAAAACGAATGGATGATTTGAGTAGCAGCATTAAAGATGGAAGATACCATGAGCAAAAGGTACAAACTTATGATGAAAGTGCAAATTATAAAATTTATTAATTATTATTTATTTTAATTAATTTTATTATTTTAAGTTTCGATTACGTCAATCAGGAATTGAAAATGTCACCTACATGGTTGAAAATTATGGTAGCAGTGTTCCTGGTTCAATACCACTAACTTCTTTGTTACAAGCAGCAGTCAATTCCTCTATTCAAGATAATTTTACTGTCAAATTCACAAGGGATCATAGAGATTCTATGCGTTATTTAAGTACAATGACAAAAATGTTGATCAATATATATGAAGTAAGTGATACAATTAAAAAAAAGTATAATTATTGAACTTAAATATAACTTACAACCATCTTTGACAGAGTAAAGAATTATGGAGCTGCCAAAAAAAAGATTTACAGCCAGGACGACTGATGGAGTTTAACGAATTTAATAAAGCTGCCGTAAAAACCAAAGTACGTAAAACGTTGTTATAGATACGAATATCATTATAAATAATATATATTTATAAACGTTTTTTTATAGAATTATACAGTACAACAAATGCTGATACGCCAGCTATTGCAATTGAAAGGAGTTTCGGTGGACAAAGCTGTAGCCATTGCCGAATTATATCCAACTCCAAAAATTCTTACTGAAGCATTCCGTCAAGCAGATGATAAATTACTGGCAAATATTGAGTCAGGTCCAACAAAACGAAAGTTAGGACCTATTATAAGTAAAACTTTCCATCAATTATACACCAGGTATAACTTATCGTAGCATACAGCAAATAAAAGAAAAATAATGTTCCTATTGCCTTGGGGTGCAGTCAACATCGTTTAGATTTATTTCGAAGACGATATCTTTTCTATATATAAAAAGCTTATTTTATTTGGTTGACTGAAATTATGTGATAAATCGAGACGTAACTACAAGTGTTCCAATTTTGATACAGATTATAATTAACTAGAAAAATAATACTGTACAAAAGTAAGGGCTTGTTCATTGGTGTTCTTTGCCGATATTATTAATCACAAAAACTGTTTCGAAAATTCAATACTCTTTAATTTTTAATTTGTTACATTTTATGTTGGATTTCTAATGAAATATGAAGGATATTTAATAACATAAACATTTTATAAGGACCAATTTGCATAAAAACTAACTGTTTATTATGAAAAAATAATATTCAACAAATCGTTTTTGTAACCTTGGTTTATTTACAAAATACTGTTTCTTATATAAACAACTTTAACTTGTTACATTAAATAGTGAAAACTAATTTCAAAAGTTCTTTTACTTTACATTTCAATTATACATCCTTATAAATATCCTAATAATAAACAATGTCTACTAGAATATCCGAGATAATATCATTACAATCTTCAGAATTAACCTTGAGAGGAAGCATGGAATCTACATATACCTTATTTACATCTTTTCTATATGATACTTCGAATAGCACCGTGTTTCTCAATTGCAAAACAACGAAAAAGCTACACGTTTTCAATACCACCAGGAGACTTATGTCCCTCAAGCTTGGCATCTTGTTGCTCCGCAACCACTTCATGTGGTGCTTCAATGCTCGACAACCTCTGCTGCCTGGCTTGCTGTACTTCCCCCGATGTGACCTGAACCTTTGCTTCCGGTAAACCTGCTGGTGTCAAAGGCTGTTGTTGTTGGTCCTTAGCTTGTGCTAGAGCAGACGAGCTGAGCATGACCGAGACCTGCTCGGGCAAGGGACACGCGATCAGCAGAAGCTCGTCGCCTGAATAGTGCTGTGAAAGCAGCTGCTGCAGCTGAGCAAAGGCTGCGACGATGTTATTTTTGATTGGCCGGAATAGGATACACTCGGTTTCTCGATTTGCCAGGTAGAGCTGCATCGACTGTTGTACTGTCGGCAGCTTGAATTTAATTAGCCGTAACGCTTCACCTATTACCGCAGCTACGTTTTCTGCGCTACCCAAAATTTTCGCCGGTACTTGTTGCTGAAATCATCATAAATCATTAACCGAATTTGTCAATTTCAATTCTTTCTTTCAAATCTAAATTCTTGATTCCTAGATATAATTATTTTCAAAATTTACCTGCTGAGAAGCCTTAGATCTCTCGAGCAAAAGTACAACTGGATCAATCAGCAATCTGGTAATATGTTGGATCAACCTCTGACAGGACGACTTAAGTTTAGCATCGACGTGTTTTCGCGAGTCTATCAGCTGTTCCTTCATCTGTGGAGCACCTTCCAGTAAAAACTCTAACAGTGCGTTGTTTGATAGAGTAAACAGTCTGGACCTCTTTTCTAACAAGCCAAAGGCCGCACTCTTAACTTTCGAAAAATCGAGGCTGTACTCCTTGACGGTGAAGTCGACCTGGAAAGGCGCTATTTGCTCGCGCAGTATAAGCAGATGTTTGACCTGGAAGAGTTCGGCGTCCAGAGGTGTAGCTCGACTTTGGATACGCTCACGCGCTGCTTCGATGCTTTGCACGCAGTAGGTGATTGCCTCCTGGCTAAGTGATTGAAACACTGGACGGTCCACGCAACGATAGAGTCGGGAGAGACAGACGAGGGTGCGACGGACGGTCGGATACCACATACCGTGTAGATCTGCTGGTGAGTTGCCCATGTTCGAACCACGTTGATACATTGGATCTATTCCCTGTAAAAGAAGATTAAGCTTAGAATTTAAATTGATTACTCTTGATTTGACGAATTTGGTAGGAAATTTACCATAACGTGAGTTCTTGAAATGGGCTCAATGACGTTGCTACTGTTGCTGCTGCCACTCTCCAAAGAGGAAAGCGAAATTTTTTTCATTTGTCGTTTCTGTCTATTGTCTTCTCTAATAGATTCGGCGATGTCCTCCATCATCTTCAGCTTCTCAGGATACGCAAGATCACCGGGCGAGGGATTATATCCAGCCACATCAGACTGTAAATACAT
The DNA here is from genome assembly GCA_020010945.3 of Muscidifurax raptorellus. Taxonomy (NCBI): domain Eukaryota; kingdom Metazoa; phylum Arthropoda; class Insecta; order Hymenoptera; family Pteromalidae; genus Muscidifurax; species Muscidifurax raptorellus. The sequence continues at coordinate 5,850,389 of CM052077.1, forward strand.
ATGTGCCCGAAAGACGAGTCTTTCCTGAACATCATGCAACAGTTGTAGACAGACGTTGCCAAAGCCTTGGAGAGGTTCAGTGTTGTTCTGCACGTGCTCATCCAGCATTTCTATTCTCAAAATACAGCAGATTTCGGCTAGAGTCTCCAAATGGTTGATGTGAATAATGAAGGGCCTGAGGGTATCGTACAGTGAAGTACAGAGGCTCTCTGAGAAGGATAATAGCGCCGGTGAGGGCTTGCTGAAAAACTGATAGAAAAGTCGATATTCATCGATGGAGGCGTGCAACAAAAGTGAACAAGAGTGTCGCACGAGGCTGCAGTGGTCACCATTATACTTGGTCTTGATGGATTGTAGACCTTTCTGTACACTGGGACCTAAAACAAGGCCTCGATGGCTTAGAAAGTGCTGATGGCATTCAAATAGCAGGCTCTCGTATTCCTGGCGCTTGATAGACTTGGCTTCAACCTGTTCGATGACAGGCTTGGCCTTTGGCAGAATAGACTGGAACCTGCCATAGAACAGAGCCAGCGCTGCATCAGGGTTCTTCTGCAAACCCTCGTCCTTAGGATTAAGAATACTTTCTGTGGCTCTGGTAAAAAGCTTAAAAATATAGTTCTGAATGAGAGTTATCGCTTTTGACTGGCAGTGTCTGTACTTCACCAGATAAATATTGCTTTCTTTAAAACTGGGATTGTTTTGCATAAAATCCATATTAGTATCAATCTTGTTCAAAAGATTGAAAAATATATCGCTGTTGGGTGACAGAGTAGGAGCATCCAGTTTATCCATTATGGAATCCACTTCCTTGAAGTATTTAATATGCTCGGCTATTTTCTCTACAAATGTGATGAGTTTTTCTTGATCTGATGTTAGCTGCTCGCTGGCTGTGTGTAAGGAAGTAGTTTTCTCAGACACTAAAGTATATTGCTTGGACAGCAAAGCCAAGTCATCCAGGACTCGCTCTATCTCCATGCACAATTCGTGACATTCTGCTCTCCTGGCTTTCAATTGTTCAAGATAAGAGACATACTTGATATCCTCAGCTGACATGTGTTTTTGTTCGAGTGCAGAGTAGCACAAGAGTAATTCCTGATAACTTTCTATTCGCTCTACAACATTTTCAACACTGGTCTCTGTAGATATCGTATTCTGAAATACAAACATACAATGTACATTAATTCATTCTCTTACTGCTTCATTACTATTCCAAGCAACACTGTGTCAAACCTGTAATGTATTATGTTTAGAAGTTTTTAAATTCACTGGATCCAGCGAAATGATCTCGTCTTCAAGTGATGCTAGCTTGAACTTTTGATCTCTGGTCAAAGGAGCTAAGGGATCGTTTGTCAAATCCCACTTAACCAAATTATCTGGTACACTCACAGGGCCTGCCATAATTGACTATTACGAGAGACAAAGGTCTTGAATTATGCATGCAATCTTTGCCTCTTTCACAACTGTTCTTTTACTTGTTCTGTTTGAAATAAAACAGTCGACAATGCCTTTTTTCTTTCATATCTACCTGTCAAACTTTTCTACAATGGAAAAAAAAACTGTCGATAAATGAAGAATGCGTAAATAAATCACTTTATATCACTTATAAACAATAATGTAAAACTAATTAAATAATTCATTATATCATCTTTTTTGCCTATTAATTGAAACCTGAATTCTACAAAAAGCTCTACCCACTCACCATAATTTAATTGCAATCTGATGGGAATCATTGCCGCTATTGCGAAATTTATAAGAAAGCGTCGTGGCTTTCGCTTGCTACCTCATTATTTTCTCGGTGTAATTAAGAAAAGTGCATTTTCATAAATCTCTAATGAAGTATGTAGTTATACACTCCATATGATTCGGCCATATTTGCGCCACGACACGCAAAATCAAGCCGCTCATATAAGTAAACACCATTTCAGGTTATGTTTGATAACTTTTCTTACGTGAGTGATTCCGAATCTCGCCGTGTCCAGCCGTGGCGTCTGCTGCATACTATATATAGGTATAATCTGCGTGTAAAATGCCCCGCCGTTGTCGTTGGTCGTCATGTTGATCAACTTTATTATATATAGAGGAAGCCGCGAAACTCATATATTTATTCACCTCAAGATAATTTCTTTGTTATAATTTATTATCTAGGAACCTTTATACTCATTAAAAATTGAGTAAAAAATCGTTCCCGATGTATAACTGAACGTTTTTTCGATTATTACAAGTCATTCTGCTGTAGGTTTAGCCATTTTTGTAATTTGGCATGCCGTTTTCGCATAGAACCCGTTGACCTATATAGGAAAAGGAAGCTGCAAATTTCAGAATCGTCTTTTTCGACGTTGAATCAAGGGATTTGCTAAATATAAAAAATGCAGTCATTTCCACCGCAACTCGATTTCAGAAATGATAACTCTTTTATCAATAAATTCTAATCTAATAATGGATCCGATATTTAATCGTCAAACAAAAACTTTTGAATCGCACTGTCCGAAAACAGACGCTGTATTACCAACGCTCAGTAATTTTCTGACGGTCATTGTTCATCAATTTACCCGAAAATACACACGCCCGCTCCTTCGGCAAACCGGGCGCAATTGTTATACTTGCGACTGTATGCTTACACCACACGGGAGCGCGGCGTTGGCATATTTTGTGTAATACAAGAAAAACAATTGGCAGCTTGCAAAACTCTTCCACAGGAAAGAATTATTAATCTTATCCGAGAGATCTTAAACGATAAAAGTTTACTGCATATAAAAAAGCGCAGCAGGTGAGTAGAGATTAACTTTTTGAGTTTCAATATTCAAAGCCTGAAAGGCTGCATAGCATGCAAAACGACCGTTAGATATAGTAGCTTGTCCGATTAATCAGTCCTAAAATTATTCTTCAAAAATGCTTAGAATTCACGAGCCTACCGTTTTTTTTCGTTGATTCATCGGTCTTCTGTTGGTTCTTTATTTCGGTCCTGATTTGGATTATTTTTCAAGGTTAGAACTTGATTGAATTTATAAGGATAGGCCAAATCACAGTTAATTACAATTAACAAGGAGTTTATACTACTATTGCATTGATGTTCAGTGTTACAGAAATTTCATTACTTGTTATTTATAATTCTTAATGTATAACCATAATAAGCGTATCATTATTACAACAGTAGGCCACAGTTAACTCATGCAAGAATTTTTTCAATTTTGTATAATAAGTCGTGGAACTTAATTATTTTGCAGGAAAAATGTCGAGCACATCACAGAAACACAAGAATTTTGTAGCAGAGCCCATGGGAGAAAAGCCTGTAACAGATCTTGCAGGTGTAGGTGAAGTGTTAGGAAAGCGTTTAGAAGCATCTGGCTTTGATAAGGTATCATTTCAGCTAGTTCTTATATTGTTAATTTAATTTATTATGGTTTATTTAATTTATTTGATTAACAATATTTCTGATTACAGGCATACGTAGTGCTTGGTCAGTTTTTAGTTCTGAAAAAGGACAAGGAACTCTTCCAGGAATGGATGAAAGACACGTGTCAAGCAAATACAAAGCAGTCAAATGACTGCTATCAATGTTTAGTAGATTGGTGCGACGAATTTTTGTAAATTACTCAAAGAGCAGTTATTAATTTAATTAACTTACTTTATTCAGATCAAACCATAGTTAAGTCAATTTGTATGTTTAAATACTGCAAAGCCGTGAGTTTTCAATGGTTAACTTGATGTAATTACATGGTTATTTTTATTGATTCAACAATTATTCATTTTTTAAATTCATGACACTAGAAATTACTTAAGAATCAATTGCAAGATTAAGTGTGTACTACTTTTAATGTGAAGTACAAGTATGACAACAGTTAATTAAAATGTATTTAATAACTTTTTAATAAAATTTTTATTTTTTATAATTTTACAAAAACATGTACATATAGTGAGACTGAGAAAAGAAATAAACAATGATTATAAGAGATTAAGTACGTTTTGAATTTCTTATGTAATCCATAATTTATTGTTTGATGAAAATAATTTTTATGTTCAGTGACAATTGGTTATCTAAAAATGATGCATTTAAAAGCACTTTCTTATCAAGAATTCATGAAATCAAAACTTGAAAAGTATTGCATAATTTTTGTAATTATTTCGCGAGATAAATTGCTATCGTAGATTTGATCTTTTTATGTTCAAACAGAATAATTAATCCACTTATGAATTAGAAGAATAGGATGATTATTTAAAGAAAAACAACTTTCAATATAATTAACAAGATTGTAATTTTATGATGTCACATTTACAGAACATTTATACATTTTTCGACGTTAAATAAATCAACATTCGTTCATTCAGACAAATATTACTCAAAAAACTTAGACATTTGTATGATTGCAAACATAAAGTTACTTTGTAACTTGTTTTTAATTGAAATTGCAACATAAAGAATTTACAGTCTAATTCATGTTTATAATATTTGTCATCTAAAAGAAAAAAAAGTGTAATCATACATTATGATTTTACACGGGTTTTTAAATTTTTGTACAAAATTACCTAAGCTCCTCACCTTCGCACTTCACTAAAAAAGGATATTTTTAATTATGATTCTTACATATTACAACTTAATCGTTATTTAACCGGTCGCCTTTTCTTGTGTTCTAAAATTTAAAATGAATATCACAAACAAATTTTATCTAATAAAACTCACAATCATAGTATCTAAAAAAACTTACCTTTCTTCATTTTCCGTTTTTAATGCCTGGATGCTCAGTCCATTAGGCAAATTTTCTTCCAACGTACTGATCAACTTGGGATTTATTCTATCAAAACCAATGGATTTGACCGCGTGACGCAAACATTCGTACGCCAACTCATATTTGTTTGGCTCCTCTGAGGAAAAGGTGCGAGAAAAAGTGTAAAAATTTTATTTGAATTAAAAGACATTAATGTGAAATTAATGACTAACCAGAATCCAAGATACACTTAAAATACGACGCGAAACTCCTTCGCTTTTCGTCCAATTGAATATTGCTAGCTTCTCCCAGTTTTTCTGCTATCTCGGGTATCTTTGACCACGCAGCTCTGTCCTTGCAAATATAAACTGCGCTGATACTGTGGAAATACGGGTTTTTCTTCAAGTGCTCTTCCCAAATTTGTTCAGCCTCAGGACTACCTTTCAGGTACTCATGAATCCACACTGTGTTGAGCGGACTGTACATGTCGTGGCTAATCGCCTTCCATGCAAACTGCTTCACTATTCAGATATAATAAGTAAAGTTTACAATTTATAAACTATCAGTTTAATGTAATCATTGCATTAAATGCTCACCCTTCTCCTCTACTTCTGGATTATTGAGCATAGCTTTGGCTGCCACTGTGTTGTGGAACATTAATTTAGGTGCTGGATTCTTCTTGGAAGATCCATCTAGCATGCTTTCCAAATGCGTGATGAATTCTTTGTATTTACCAGCTTCGAAACAGCATGTATTCAGTACCAAGTTTAATGGAATCCTTTTTTGAGATGAAGCCTGGATAAAAACAAAACTCATTAAAATAATATTTTATATTTTATAAGTATTAAACGAATTTTAAAAACAATGCCGTCTTACGTTGCTAAACTTTGACATAATTTCAGAAAGGGAATTGAAATCATTCTTCTCAATGAGTTTTGCAAAAAGACTTGTTATAACCGGTTGAGCTTCAGCCAGTAGTTCTATTTTTTTGTCTAAACAGTCCATCAGGTTCAGTACAGCCATATCGACATTATTTGCATTCAAGTACGCCTCGATTAGCGATACATAATAACTATTTTGTTGTTTTTCTGGCATACTGCAAAAATCATCATTTAATAAGCGTTATTCTATAAATAGTCAAGCATCGATATTATACCTTTTCAAAACTTCCTTTGCCGCGTCCAAGTTGCCAGCAGTCAAGGCATCTTGAAATGCTCTAAAGCTAACTAATCCACTGTCAGCGTCAAATTCTGTAGGAGTACTGGCAAAAGGTATCGCCTGATTACACTTTCTCAATACTCTTTCCAAGTGACCCATGAATGCGGAAGATGGCTGAATATTATCTTCCTGCATTTGCGTCCACAAAGATAAGCACTTTTCCCATTTGCCACCTTTTTCTGAATGTATACAAGGAATTTTTTAATTTTTATACAAAATAAGATTTTTGTAGTGCAATATTAATGCATCATTACCGTATGTTTGCAACAGCAATGTATATAGCGGATCCATGTCAAAGAACAGACCAGTTAAAAGTTTTATAAAATTCTCCAGTTGCTCTGTATCACTTTGTTCACTTAGTCTTTGGGCTGTATACAAGACTCTTTCTTTTCTTAAACGCAGACCAGGTGTCTGAAAGAGGAATAATACACTTTAATACAAGGAATATATAAGAATCATTGGGGTAAAATTGGAAAAAAATCTCTCACTTCTAGAATTTTTCTGGCCTGTCGCGGTCGGTTACAGTCGAAAAATGCTATGGCTAGATCAAACAAGGCATTCATTTCACCGTAAATCCGCGTGCAGAGATCCGTCACGTGTTGTAATGATTTAGCATCTTCATCATTAATAAGTTTCATCATCAGTACGTTCCTCTGAGGAGTTAACTTAAACTTCTCACAGGCCCACCTAAATTTCTCAATGGCTTTGGTTGTGTCACCTCTGAAATATATATGACGTTGTTTATTGCTTTATGTATTCTTATTAAATTTTGTGACAAGCTTTCGTATTATTAAAATCTATTTAAAAAGGAAAATCTTTCTCATGAAATAAAATTTTAAAAAATGTTAGACTTTTAATCATTTGTTCATGATTAATAGTAACTTACAAATCAAGAGGCGCACGAATTAGAGGACCAAGGAGTGACACAGTTATTTTTACAATGAATCCCTTGTCATTTAAGATATTAAAGACTTCGTCGATTCGATCTGGATAATTATTTTTTACAGTCGACAGCAATTTTTCACACGAGAAACTCCTGTCTGCGTCCTCATCGAGCACTGAAACGTTGAGTGCTTTCAGAGCATCTGAAAATTATATTCGGTTATTATTTTCTGTAAATATATAAATAAAAAATTATTGCTATCTTAAAAAAATATTTGTACCTTCAATGCGGTTGTTCTTTACTAATAATTCTGCATAATTTAAAATTTTTATTTTATCAATCTTGCAATCGGGATTAGTTTCTAACAATTTTGCAAACCATTTATCAGCATCTTCGATTTTTTCCGATCTTGTATAATAATCAATAAGCGATGCGCATACACCAACTGTATATATAGTATTTTCTTTTTCTAGTTCCTGAAATATACAGTATTAAAATCATGCTCATGTTTAAAAATTCATTGTATATATTCTTGAGGTCGAGCTCGAACATTGTGTCGAACATCAAAATCGCGAATAACTACCTTGACAAAAAGATTAATGATGATTCAAATGTGATTATTTTTGTTACCCTAATTCTGACAACTGCAAAGAGTATTCTTACATATCGAATACAGAGTTTGAGTTTGTGTTTTCTTTTCTAAATGGTGTGTACTTAATAGTGTATACATAGCCCAGACTTAACAATATTATTTCTTACCTCTAAAATCTTTGCAACTCCCTCATGATTTCTTATTTTGGCGTACGTTTGAAGCAGTAATAATTTAAATTCTACAGAACTTTCGGCCATTTGTTCGAGATTTTCCAAATTAGTTGTTGAACTACTCTATTAACAAAAAATAAATTGAATATTCATTATCAAGAAAACTTATGCCAGGAAGCTATAACTTGGGCACTTGTTACTTTTATGAAAAATGTCTATAGATTATCGTTCGCGATTCATGGAACCATTGGGATAGCGAGATGAATATAGTTTTGGTACAATTTCTTTTTACTTACATTGGAAAATATTCTTCTTCCTTGTTGAACTGGTAAAGGCAAGGGAGTCAAATCATTGGACACCAACACATTTATAATATCTCTGATTTCAGGAGTTAAATTGTTGCCTAAATGTAACTTGATTTTCTCAGCCACTTGATCGTCAATACTTATCCCATTTTCCGATAAACCTTTAACAATCTAGAAAACATATAAGGTAATATATATATATATATATATATTAAATTATTTTAAATGTGTAATCTTTTTGATCTTACTTCAATAATACATTCTGTGTTTAATTTGGACAATTGATCAATAGCTTTGGTCAATGTTATATTAACGAATTGCTTAGCAGACATCTGCTCTCCAGTATTTTCATCGTTATTGTTGCTGGTATCATTCAGCATGTGTACGTATTGATAATGTAGTATGTTTATAAATGATTTCACATCTTTGGTCGACACTAACGCATTAACGAGCGGACGTACAATCAGTCTTGCTCTGTATGGCATGCGCGTAGAATTTACTGCAATTATAGATTATTAATAATGCATAGATTCATTATACTTTACATAATGCATAAATACCTACAGAATTTTACAGCTTGTATAGTTTTGTTCTGGTTAAGTAAATGAAGCAATATGGCGTTTGCAGCTACTGAAAATGGTAAATTGTTTTCGACTAAAGTATTGCAGATGGATATAGGATTTTCTACCATGAATGGAATTATGTAGTCCTTTAGACTTAGTACTGATGGTACAATGTTGAAATCAAAAATCATAGTTTTCATGGTATTCAATATACCTAAAAAAATTAATTGTAACAACATCACCAAATTATATATTAATACTAAATAAATGAACTCTAAACAATTTGGTTACCTTGTAAATTATTAGCTTTGCTATATGAAACAAAAAGTGGGTAAAAGTAATGTTCTCTTACTTCTCCACCAGATTCTTTCAAAGCTTTTAATAATGGGAGAGCTAAATGATGTTTGTCATTTGTAAATGCAGTATATATGGCTAAAATAAATGAACTTTTATTTAAATTTTCTTCTTGCATTATTGTGCAATATTTGATGATAGTTTCGACATTCTGTAAAGATTATAAGATTTTATGCATTTTTTTTTAATAGAATGACAACTACGCTACTTTAATAGTAATTTAATTTACCACGTCACTTGTGACCAATTTTCTAATGAAGAACTGGCCACTGTCCGAATTTTCGTTTTCAGACAATTTAGAAGGATTTTTTACCAATGATTTTAACAGTTTGAAAGCTGTGTCTGTACAATCTTTTTCAATCAACTTATAGATAAATGGTATAGTATCTCTGTTATAGGTGGATCCTTTCAGTAATAAGGACATTATCTAAAAAATAAATTGACATTAACACTTGCTAATACATCATCAGCTTAAAAATGTAATACCTCATCTATGTATTCCAAGTGTTGATTAAGTGCTAAAGTGTATATAACTTGCAGAATATCCTTGTTTGACAATAGAACATCTTTCTCCCTACATTCGTCCAATGTCTGCCTAATACTCTCCACATCACCCCTTTTAGCATGTGTGCACAAGACCGCTGTATATGATCGCGGTGTGGGCTCGATTCCAGCTTGTTTCATTATCTCCAATATTTTTACTGAACTCTGTACATCTCTACAAATCATTTCATTAATTAATTTTGATTTAGCTCAATAATTTTTTCTCGGATGTAATATGTCAAAAAAAGAATTATATACCCAGCTTCCGAGTGTCCTTTGATCAATGAATTGAAAATGACTTCATTTATGGGAATTTCCTGTGCACTCATATGCTCTAAAATTTTAGTGGCACCAGCAATGTCTCCTTTGTTGCAGTATTGTTCAATTAATCTTTGAAATGTTACACGATTTGGCTCTATATTTTTTTTCTTTAATTCTACCAAAATGTCTAGTGGAGAAAAATCAGTTTCATTCTCCAGATTTACCAAGAGAAGAGCATTGTAATGAGATATATCTAATTGAACACCTATAGATATCGAATCAAAGCTGTTAGTTTTTCATAAAGTAACAAACATTCAATGCTGTTAGTTTTTCATAAAGTAACAAACATTCAATGCTGTTAGTTTTTCATAAAGTAACAAACATTCAATGCTGTTAGTTTTTCATAAAGTAACAATCAGTTCAATGCTTACCCAATCCTGTTATAGTATCCCACACATTTTTTACCAATGATTGCCTTGTCTGCATACTTTCACTAGATAAAAATTCACCGCAACATCGGATCAAAAGTAGAGCCTGTGTGGATGTTATGGAACCTGTAAATAAAATTGAATCATCAGACTGTATTGCTATGGTGTTTTTAACACCATTATGCAATGTGTTCAATTCTATAACAAAAAAAAAGAAAAGAAATGCAAAATATGGCAATGCGATTCCATCAAAGATTTTCAGTCAATCTAATCGACCATTGCCACTTTGTCTCTCTTAGCAAATACATAAATCATATCACGAAAAAAATCTCACTCACCCCATCGATTCCCTATGCCAATACATAAAAAAACTTACCATTCTCTGTCACAGCTAGTAAAAGGTCTTCAACATCGTTCTTGTTAATGTTTCCAAAGTTCCTGATCTTCCTATCCATATCGTTGAGCATTAGATCAATGTTTCCTCGGTTGTTGTAATTCTGTTTAGCAGCTACATTGGTTACATAATTCCTAGAATGCAAAAACAGTGTTAAAGCCCTATGATATGTCCGAAAAATCCTCTGTAATAAATCAGGCATCGAAGGAAGTATAACTAACTGCTGTTCGAAGTTGAAGCTGACCAGAGGCTGGGCTCGAAGCGGCCGGGTGCCATTGAGCCCATGTAAAGCTGCCGATCCTAACCTCCTGCCGCCGGGGCCGATGTTGAACTTGTGCACGAACTTAAGCGAGCGCAGTATCGTCGCCATCCTCTGGCTCTAACTTAATCACGTCGAGGAACAACTTTTGCTGCGGGTCTGCAAGAGTGACAGTCGCTCCACGAACTTCACGGGTGAAGGAAATTCAGGAAATTGAGCCTTTCTCGCAGGCACGCGAGTCTGTAACGAGGTTGGGTTGCGATTGCGACGAGACTAGACTAGACTATAAAAGACTAGATTTTACTATACAGTATGTATACCTATGTTGTGGTACTATATAACCAGCTACTAGCACGCGACTCGAGAGAATGTGATTAACCTCCGTAATCCATGAGACATGCAGCTTCATTATACTTATTTATAAGTACTTATAAAACTGAATCGAATCGAAAATTTGAACGATATTCGCTCGTCAGGGATCAGTTTGTTTATTTTATTCTTGGATTTTAAATTTTAGATATAGAAATAAAATAAAACTTACATATAAGTTATGAACGAAAGAGTTGCATAACAAAAAATACAAGAAGACCAGGAATAGTCTTGCAATTAAAAATTTTCTCGTATCTAAATAATATTAAAATTTGACACTACTTTTTTCATAAGTAATTGCCAATTAATGAAAATTTATAAATAAATTTATCATTTTCTGTCATAGCACGCGGTCGGCGGTGCAGTGCATATACCGGCATATACCTATATATATAAGCATATATATTAAATATAATTATAACGAATCATATACACACTACACTATCCCCGCGTGCGGGTATGATAAGATCTGTTATATGTTTCAATTCCGCATGTACGTACATACAACGTATGCGTTATATGTATTTATTATAAATGTATAATATAAGAGATTAGTAGTGTATAATTATGAATAATTTTATATTGAACAATGTAATCAAAAAGCACTTTTTGTTTACTGGTATCTCACACTAAATATTTCTATTCCAATTTTCGCCACCAGCCGCATTTGATTTAGCATAGCAACTTGGCGCTAGTGTGCCCCCGTCAAGGCAAATATGGCTCACTTCAAATATTCGTGTCTTGTTGGTCTTGTTCCTAATACTCACGTAATTCCTACTTAAATGCAAAATTCGATTAATTTAATAAGTAACTAACAATTTAACAATCATGAATGACAAGTATATACATGACGGCGGACCTCTTCTTTCCTTCGTTGTGTTTGTAAACAAGACACGGCTGAAAAACTGAACTGAACGCGCGGAACAGCTGAATTGAACCTATTGTAGAAAAAGGCTCATCCGCTCGCATGTATTGTTGTACAGTACGTGTAGGATACCAAGGTGAATGCTGAAAGTTGAGAATTGAAATGGCGTATCTCGGATGGAATATCTGAGTACAATTTGGACAATACAATCAAATTGCACTGTTATTTGCATAGATGTTACATGGAGAGAGAGAGAGAGGGGGAGAGAAAAAAATGAGAATTCTGCTAAAGTGTCTCTTAACGCTACTTTGAAAAATTAGCTTATTTCGAGTATATGTTAAGTATTATTTTATCAAAATTAACATAATTATACCGAATTCTGATCTCCACGATCAATTTCCGAGTTAATTTACGTCAATGAGAGTAAACGAAGTTGAAACATAGTTCATTACTTTCAATATTATTTTATTATGAATTAGAGTGCTTCAACTAACGTCAATCTTGGATTTGGAATTACAAAAAGTGAGGTTATGTTACGAATCTGCAAACCAACTACAAAAATCAGTAGCAGTACATCTTATCTATTGTCATGATAGTTTTAGCCATTTTCTCCATCAGCTATGTTATCATATAACAAGAGTTGAATCTTTATTTATTAATCTTTCTTGACATACATTACGATTAACATACATCGCAATATCGACTCAACTCAGCTATCAGATCAACTTGTGAAAGAGAACAAGAACAACTTGAGTGACAATAGTACTTTGATGTAGTACTTTTATACACCTGGTACATACACTACTAATAGATATTCTAATTATGAACATATCTTGATAATGGATGTGCAGACTATTAGTTGAAATAAACTCTATGGATATATAAACCTATATTACAAACTTAAAATTGGAGCGAAAAAGTTGTTAAATTTCATAATGATGGAGGCAAATGAAAATGAGCATTATGTTGCATATTCCTTAGATAATGTAAATGAAGGTAAATTCTTCTTTCAAACCGTATTTTGAATAATGATTTTATATAAATATCAATTTATTTTTTAATTATTAACCATTTTGTATTATTTAGGTCTACAAGATAATATATCTCATGAAGAAATCTGTGAACCCGTAGATGAATGTGTACTGCAAGAAAGTTTAACTGAAGTCACTGTTTGTGATGAAAATTCAGATATCACGGATGCTCAAGTTGCTGTAGATATATTAACAGAAAATTCTGATGTTGATACAGAACATGGTTCTGTTGTGTATCCCATTTATATTAAGAAAAAAATATCACAACAGTTTACAACTGGAGATGAATCAATGGCTGTGGAAGCTTTACGTCAATTAGGTGGAATGTATCCTTGTTTCGAAGATAAGAAAGTTGCTTGTACTAATTGTAGTAATGTGTTTAAACAATCTGATTTAGACAAACATCGATCTACATGTACAGTTGATAAACAAATCTGTAAGACATGTGGGGAAAGATTTGAAAGAAAAATAGATTTAAATAATCATATGGTATGCCATCAAGTAGACCGACCTCATGCTTGCAGAACTTGTGGGAACTTGTTTCGATCGAAAGCTAATTTGCAAGCTCATATAGCTGAGGTTCATCAAGTTGAACGTCCCCACAAATGCTCAGTTTGTGGAGCAGATTTTCAAAGACCATCAAGCCTTTCTAATCATATGAAAATTCATAATTATGTTGCGGGAAGAGCATTGATGCACGGAAATAATGCAGCTACAAGTATTGAAACTTTTAAAACTATATCCAATTCACAAGAGGCATCAGTTTTAACAACAACAGTTGAAACTATACAGAATTTTGAAATACCTCAAGTACAATGGGCTGTACAAACCTATAATTTTACTAATGATCAAAGCAATATCGAAGGGATTGTTAATCAATCTGATAAAGTTGATACATTACAAGAATTTACTGTGTTACCAAATGGTGAAGTGGCACAGTTTGAATATACTACAGAAAACGCGGTTGGAAGTCAGATTGCTCAAGAATATAGCTTAACTCTGAATACTTTTAACAGTTCTGATACCATATTAAAACTAGAAGCTACAGGTTATACTAATGAAAATAAAAGTTCTTATGTTGATATAAATATGCAAGAAAACAGAGGACATACTTGTAGCCAATGTGGGGTAAGCTTTGCACGCGCATCATCTTTATCGTTACATGAAAAGACTCATACCAAAGGTGATTTGGGTTCTCCTGTAGAGTGTGAATATTGTGATAAACAATTTCAAGATGCAAATTTCTTAGCTACACACCATGCTTCTTGTGCCAAAAAATTAATGCAAAGCAATACAGATAAAAATGCATCTAATGCAAAATGGGGCAAACATGCTTGTTCAGAATGTGGTAAAAAATTTACTACAAAACAAAAAATGTTTCGACATCAATGGATTCATAGAAAGAAAACTCACTCATGTGAGATTTGTGGTTCGCAGTTTGAAAAACAATCTGAACTAGATGAACATAGATTGTCAGCACATCCAGGGGATTCACCTTTTACTTGTAATGAATGTGGGAAAAGTTTTGTATCCCGACAAGGACTTTGGGAACATGGCAGAACGCATGCAGGAAGCCCTGCTTATTTTCAATGTGATACATGTTCTAAGACTTTTTCATCTCGTCAAGGGTATTTAATTCATCATCGCACACATACAGGTGAACGGCCATATGGTTGCAAATTTTGTTGGAAAGCTTTTCGTGATGGAGGAACTTTGAGAAAACATGAAAGAATACACACGGGTGAAAGACCCCATGTCTGTCCATTATGTGCAAGAGCTTTTAATCAGAAAGTAGTTTTACGTGAACACGTTCGATGGGTTCATGCTGCAGGAAAAAATGAAACTGACATTACCGAGCCACCATTTCCATGTCCTTTATGTGAAACCCTAACTCAAGATCGAGATGAACTATGTGCTCATATTGTCAAACATTCAGATCAGTTGATAGCAGAAGCTAAAGCTAAAAGTAACAATGTCACTGCTAAAACAAAATCTCAGAAAAAGAAAGTAAAGACCCTAGCTTGTAAGACAAAAAAAACTAATTCAAAAGCATCAGGGGGAAGAGTAATTTCGGTAACAGAACAGAACGAAGCATTACTTTCTATCACTGAACAATCAGATACTACAGAAGAAACACAAAGTGCATTTGTAGTAGTAAAAAATGAATATGACGATGAAGTGTGCATTAAAGCATATACACAATCTAATGACATGACGCAAACTGAAAGTGGAAGTGAGTCTATCAATGTTATAGCTATTGCTAAATCTTCAAATAATAAAAATGAAGAACATAACGTACATCTGATTCCTTATACTACAGCAGGAGAAACCATACATCTTATCTCAAATAACAATCAAAATAATACGTTGCACTTTATATCAAAGCAAAACAAAAATTCACCAGTTTTAACAATTCCCAATCCTCAAACTAATGATAACTTTTCAAACCAACTTACCGAAATAACTGAGCCTGAGACTTCAATAGATGTAAGTTATAAAAAAGGGGCTGAAGAGCTTCATGAAGTAACTATGTTAATTGAGCCAGTAGATATTAAAGACCACAAGTTTGAAGAAGAAAGTGAAGATGAAAGTGAAGAAATGATATGTGGCATTTGTGGAAGTGACTTTGAGGATAAAAACGTATTAATGGAACATGTGAAAATTCATATATAAGTGTGTGCCTGTTGGATGTACAAATTTGTTACATTATATTGATTATTCTGTATAATATATTTAATTAAATTAATAAAGTTAATTGTTTACTTTATGAATTCATTGATATAAAAATAATCAAAAGTTTTACTATCTTTTTTCAATTATTTAAAATCCTGATAATTCTACTCGTGAATCTTCATATGAAAATGCTAATTTAACATTTTTATTATGTAGATATTAAATTAAATTTATATAAAACTTTTATTTGTTTAAATATACAACCAAATTTCAAATTAGGAACTAAGCTACTTAACCATGCTGGGATCGAGTTCGCGGACAACGTTGAAGCCTTCAAACTATATAGGGATATTCTAGGGGAAATTTACAATAATATGTAACTTGTGCGGTTAATGGTCATTGCAACTTGCACTGTGCTCATCGTTAAAATCAATAAAGTATAAGAAAATACGAGAAAAATTGAATTGGATTGTGTGGAGTTAACTGAGGATCGGTTTTAGTGCCATCAAATAAGAATGTCATGAACTGATTGTCTATAATAACAGCAAGCAATACAAAATTGCAATCTACAAGGTTAGGTTACCATATAAGAATTTTAACTAAGTCCTAGTAATAATTTATTTATTTTATATAACATCCTTCATTGTTTTTATTCATAAAATTGATTGTTATTTTAGCAATATGGCAAATTTAACTTGCACAGCATTTCTCAAAGTTTCAAAAGTCAGTCATCAAGCGCTGAAAGAATTCCATGTTAGTACTCTGACAGGTTTAGATGCTAAATGGCGACAAGGAAAAAAATTGCCTGCAAATCCAAACTCATTTGGTCCATTAACGAATTTGCCCGATTATTCGTTCAAAGACAATAGACCAGTTCCTTATGGCTCAAATCAGAAGAGACGTATTGATCAGCAGAAGGAAAAGTTTTTAAAGATAAAGGAGCTAGCTGGACAAATTGATCATGCAGTTCAAAAGTATGCTTTCCTGCAAAGACAAGAAGAAGAAAGAAAAAAGCAAATTCTGGATTCCAAGTTAAAAGCAAAGGGCAATAATCTACTTTTAAATAGTTCCCCGGACAAAAAAGAATAATATTAACATGTTAAGTTTAATGCATCATAGATTTTTACAATATATCTATTATATAGACTATTAACTGGATAAACTTTCATTTTTACCACAAAAAACTCTTATAAAGTATACACAATACAATATACCATATTTCAAATTATGAAAAAAATATAGACAATTTTTGTCAAAAGATGTGACATATTCAGCGAATACAACCGCTCCTCCAACTTGTTCAATATTGTCATTAAAAAAGTAAATACGAATTTCGCCTATACCGATTTACCTATTGTATACACGTTATACATAATTATAATTCAAATCATCGAGCTTATCATCCATTATATTACAAGTATATATATTCCGTTGGCAACAACCTCAGTCACCAGATATTCCTATAGTGCAGTCTATATAGGTATACGCATCCGTTTCCATATTCGCATTCTTCGCGGATTCGCGGCGACTAAATCACTAGACGTCTTCGCCGAGCGGAATGAGAAAAAGTCAATGTCAAACCCGTGGTGAAATCGCCGCGGAGTGTTAGTCGTCTGCTGACCGCCGAGCCGACTGGTACGCGTCGAGTATATATATATATATATACATATATATATATAGAGGAGAATTCACCGCCACCAGACCGTTTTTGTCTACACATCCGCACTGCCACGCTGCCTCTATATAGCTATTATAGTAGTCCCTTCGACGTTTTTTAAAGGTTAGTCAATCCACGTGTTTTCGGCTGGACGCTGTTAATGCATCATCGATTTGCATTTCGAATGAGTATAGACGCGTCGCGCTCCGCACGAGATTTTCGGCGTGATTTATTTGAGCGCAACGCGCGAATGGAAAAATTCGAACTAACTGTAGCAATTTTTTTTTTTTTTTCGTGGATTGTATATAGGTATAGGTTGAGAGCCGACTTGACTATAGTCAAGGGCAGCGGTTTATCGATTTGATCGAGCGAGTAATGGCTCTTATTATTGGCTGTTCAATGATACATTGCACTTGCAACAATTATAACGCGTTGCTCTTAAAATACGCTTATACACGGGGTGTATACCTGTATCGCGGAAGTAACATGTAACAGCTTTTCGGTGACAGAAATTACGTCAGCATATAGCGGAAAAATGATGCAATAATAGGACAGCCGGCATATGCGAAAATTTGGCTTTCCATGTGTATACGTATGAGAATAATCGTTCCAACGACTGCGAGCAAATAAAAGTTAAGCTTCAAGACAAATTACACATAAGAGATAAGCGTCGTTTAAACGCGCGAATCGTCCGCTTCACTTTTTATACAGAAATTAATTAATTTCTACGGGCACAGATAACGGGTAGAATATGTAATATGACATGCGCATGAAGTGTATATAATATTCGAATTAAATGCAAATCATTATGCAAAACTTATAATTATAGCGAGGTGTGTGGTATGCGCGCATTAAAATGAATAACTATACGTATTCGCAATCTCGTTGCATTACACCGACTTTCCATTTTTACAATATTCACATCGAATCGATTGGAAGCAATTAAAAAGCATACTACGTATAACTTTGAATCCTCAAAAGCGCGCTGATACCGAGCGCGACTATCGATCCGATCGTATGCGGGAATAACACCCATAATTACACTTATAGCGACGGATATTATGTTATTATCTCGGGCGCATCGGCAAGTTTTAATCTGGCGATTGAAGATAAACCCCGACATTAGAACGCTAATCCCGTGAATCTTGCGCGGCGAAGATAATATTGCAAAAAAAAGACATGCCAACCGCGCAATTGTGCTTTTAGCAGAAACGAACGCGACATATTCAGCTAATAATAGCCTTAACCCGACGGCAGCTGAGTCCTAGACCTAGAACTTGGTCCAGAAAGGAAAATTAAAATAGATGCGGTTCGCAGCGTTGGACGCACGTGATCGAGCGCGGTTTTTTGATTTTAAGGAAAATTTCGGATGCACGTACAATATAATACATGTGTATAGCTTATAATATGATGATACCGCGCGGTGCAGTAGCAGCCTTTGCAATTGAGACTTTTGAGGCTTCTGATGCCCAATCAAAACTTTATGGATGCAAATTTTTCGCGTTATCCCCTGCACTTGGCTTATTATGCTCGCTATCTGGTATATACTATCATATGTATTGCGAGTATTTTCTCCTTTTCTTTTTTTTTGTTTTTTTACTCTTTAGATAAAAGCGCACATTGTTTGCAGCGAAAGATAAAAGTTTGCAGTGAAAAAAGAGCTTATCACTTCTTTAAAGTCGTTACGTTATTTGCATACGCAGAGAAAAACATGCCGACCAATTCCGAAGAAGGTTTCGCAACCAAGGCCATCCACGCGGGTCAGGATCCTCTGCAATGGAGCCACTGCTCGATCGTGCCTCCGATAGTTATGTCCACGACGTTCCGACAGGATGGACCAGCTGAGCACCGGGTAAATTTTTAAATAATATAACGTTGAAACATTGTTTACGAAAAAAATGCAATGCCTTATTTGACGTAACTGCAAGCCACGCAAATGATACGTCCGTTTCCTCTCGTGTATAAGGGCTACGAGTACGGGCGTAGCGGTAACCCGAGTCGGAACTGCTTGGAAACCTGCCTGGCAAGTCTGGAGGGCGGGAAACACGGTCTGGTCTTTTCCTCCGGACTCGGCGCTACCACGGCTCTGATATCGCTTCTCCAAGCCGGCGACCACGTTGTCTGCGGTGACGACGTATACGGCGGTACCAACCGATTTTTCAAGCGCTGCGCATCCCGACAAAACATCAAAGTCGCATTCGTCGACGCTTCCAACACGGAGAACTTCGTCAACGCCATCCAACCGCACACCAAGGTGAGCTTGAATTATTTTTAAACGGTTTCTCCAATTCGCAAGGTATACGCTTGTATGCGTGATTATCGATCGATCGGATTGTTATTTTATCGTTGCGCGCGGAATTATCTTCGGCAATTACGTTAATGCGTCCAATTGTATAATCGCGTTTAATTTTAGATGATCTGGATCGAGAGCCCAACGAACCCGCTCCTCAAGTTGGCCGATATCAAAGCCATATGCGAGAAGACCAAGAGCATCAGGCCCGACATTTACATTGTCGTTGATAACACGTTCGTGACATGCTACTTTCAAGTGAGCAATTATTCGTTTGTTGCCAATTGGAATTAAGCACAGCGCGCGACGTCTAATTTGTTCGTTTGTTTTTAAAGAG
Source organism: Muscidifurax raptorellus (assembly GCA_020010945.3). Classification (NCBI taxonomy): domain Eukaryota; kingdom Metazoa; phylum Arthropoda; class Insecta; order Hymenoptera; family Pteromalidae; genus Muscidifurax; species Muscidifurax raptorellus. The sequence goes on from CM052077.1 coordinate 5,870,284, forward strand.
GCCACTGGAACTCGGCGCGGACATTGTTATCTACTCCTTGACCAAGTATATGAACGGACACTCCGATGTGATTATGGGCTCTGCCATTACGAGACGAGACGATATTGGTGAAAAATTGCGCTTCACGCAAAATGGTACATACATCTTTTTTAACGCTTCTAATCTCCGCTACAAACTTAACGTTTCATGCTGAGTTTCGTTAATTTCTCCAATTTCTCTTTCATTCAGCAATGGGTATTATACCATCGCCGTTCGATTGCGCAATGGTAAACAGAAGTCTCAAAACCCTGGAGCTCAGGATGCTGCAGCACTCGAAGAATGGGCTTGCCATTGCCAAATTCTTGGAAGCTCATCCTCTGGTCACTAAAGTCTTTCATCCCTGTAAGAATATTAAAAAAATTTATGAATGATTTTAGTTATGTACTACTTATTGTTTGTTGAATTTTATCAGATCTTCCCTCTCATCCGCAATACGAGCTGGCTCTCAGACAGATGACGGGCCACAGTGGCGTGATTTCCTTTTATCACAAAGGAGATTCAAACAAATTCTTGAAGGCTCTAAAAATATTTTTCCTAGCCGAATCTCTAGGAGGATACGAGTCTCTGGCTGAACTACCGTGAGTGTCGTAAAACTCAAAGTCATGCCTACTTTATATTTTATGGTGGCTGTATTAATGACCAAAAATATTTCCGCAGTTCTGTTATGACTCACGCGTCAGTGCCGGAGGATGAGCGAGTAAAACTCGGCATTAACGATCAGCTTATCCGACTGTCCGTTGGAATTGAGACGGAGAAGGATCTCATCGCTGATTTGGATCAAGCCTTGAAGGCTTCAGTTCTGTAACTCTGTTTTCGTCAGTCTTACGTTTCAAAATCAATTCTATTGAACATTTTACGTCATTACATTTATTTTAAGCTATTAGCAAAATTTATGTAAACATATATCGTTCAATCATCTCCAACACGATTTGTGCTGATTTCTTGAGAAGCTACCTCAATAGAAATTGTTTATTAACTGTTATATTGTGTACAATACATTTTTAGCACCAAGTTTTATCATGTGAATTTGTTAAAAACACTATATTTTTAAAGAATCAGAGGCACTTTGAATAAAAAAAGTTATATTTTCTATATAGAACATTTGTTTTTTTTACTTATAAATACTTATACCTGCAATATAATTGTGTAAATTAATCAAATTAATTAAAACAATGATACGCTCTTATTAAATAAAGTCAACTATTTTCTTTTATTATAAAATATGTACATACATCATGCATTTCCAATCTTTTTATTAAAAAAAGATGAAAAACGAAGGATTCAAATTAGTATAACATATTTTTAAAGGGTTCAGTCGATTTAATTATGACTATCAAAAATACTTGTCATTAATATGATTCGTAATTTTAATAAATTACATACAAAAAATTGTTGCAGACTTTCAACGTGATTTGTATCAATTAATTACTATTCAAAAAATATAAAATATTTTTTACACTTTTATTGACTAGCTAGTGTATTCTGATATGCTCCATTAACAACAAAGATTTACGACAACTGAACGTTTGATATTTTTAAAATTGACTATAACTGGAACATCTTGGTCACTGCATTACAACTAATTGAATGAATCTAATTAAAACAATTGTTTCTTTCAATTTTCTTTTATGTTATCAAAAAACTAACTATTTATATTTTAAACGTTTAGAAAATTGTACATGTTACATCATGTTATAAATTACTTAAAACTGTCAATTTTATACTAGATGCTGTGTAGTCAGCATCCCGAAGTGCGTTTTCATAGACCGTGTATCAACTATTTAACTTTGTAGCTAGGTAGTTTTTGTAACTTTGTAGCTTGTTTACGAAGCGGTTTTATTTAAACTATGAGAAATAATTATTGTAAATTGACTTTTGATGTATATCGCCGTCTGAGGTGTTTTAATCTATCATATTCTTGAGCTTTGTTATATAGCAAAACTCCAGCAATCACTAAAAACGTGCCTAGTGCTGAAAGACCTGTTACAGGGTTGTTGAACAACAATATAGATAACCATATTAGAAAAGCTCTTTTCGCTGTGTTAGCAACACTGAAAAAAACAATTATTTTTAAGTTATCATATAAAAATATTTTGTTCATTTGTCAATCGAATTTTTTAAAGATTACCTGTGGGTCACTGGACTAATATAATCCATAAGTACATAGGCTGTGATACTTTGAAAATGGAAAAATACACCATTCATAATGAATGCTGTCAGTAGATTTAAATCTAAAGAATGTTTTAAGGCTGGAATGTCTACTAATAAAATTGATGCTGGTATTTGAACTACCACAGATGCTAAACTTGTATAAAATTGAAGTTCTGCTGGCCTAAATATTAAAAAATGAAATCAATCTGTAGCTAATGAATTTTAATTTCATAATTTCAGATTTTGTGCTGTTGGAAACTTACGTGTATTTAAAACTATCACCACTAATCAACATTTTAGAATAAACATTTTGTAAGCACTCGGTTAAATTCGTCGCCATAGCAGCTACAAATCCTCGTAAATCAAAGCTAATCTCATTTGCAGAACAAAGAGCTAAACCTCCCATGACTGGTAATAAAGATAAATTAACATAAAAACCTGTATGTTCACCTGTGCAAACATATTAAAAAAACAAAATTGTCAGTAATGGTTGAACATCTTGGAGATTTCATGTAGGCTAATTATGTAAAAGATAAATACCTAATAAATATCTGCTTATAAACACAGTAAAAAGTGGAGCACTACTCTTTATAGTCTCTGTAAAACTCACAGCAACGTAATTCAGTGATACAAGTCCTAATACTACAGTCATGAATCTAGTACATCCTACTAGTATCATATGCTTGTAGAATCCAGGGGGCCTGGTCAAACGAGGACTTGCTTGATACATCCCACAAGGGAAATACATCTGTATAAAGCCGCATACCGCAGTCATTAACATTTGACAGGCACCTGCGCAAAAACTATCATTAGTAAATGACTTGCAATCATGTCAAAACAGACAGTAGTCAGAGGGAAATGAATCATTAGTTACCTAATATTGTTGGGTCACCTTCCATGTACGACAAAATGTACTTGTTCAGGAAGAGAGTACAACCGCTGAATATGTACCATAGTATTAAAAATAACAAAGCTCGTGGATTAGTCAGGCCGCCCTTGTTGTCGCTGGCCAAAATTACCTCCTCCCTATTTCTGTTGCTGGTGTTTTCGCTGTACGACTTTGCTTGGGCGGCCGAGATCATCGACAAGTCATCAGCATTGAGCGCCACTTGCATGTATGAGTGCATGGAGGAGTGGTTTTCCATGACAGTGTCGTATTGCTTAAAACTATCTAACGGAATGTTGGTGCTTCATTATGTATTACTACTCCAATTAATTTATTGTAGGTATCAGCTACTATACGCCTAGGTTAGGTTCACCAGTTGTACGAATATCACATAATTTTCGGAGCATATCGCGCGAAACATATACGGCATGTGCTGTTTCCCTTATCGTGTCCGACTTTTTCCGCGTAATCATTTATAACAGCATTAATTACTCCGCAACGGTGCCGAGATAATATTTTCGAGCTTATACTTCTACTGGCTTACACTTATGTATGTATACACTTTCGTATGCCGCAAATTCACAGTCAAGTTATAGTCTGCACTGCTCCTTTTTCTGCTGTTATATGATATCACTATATTTGTACACGTCTGCGCATAGGGATCTCGGTTTTCTAGTGGTACGTATCTAGTGACATATTTTGTTTATACGTAACTACGTAAGTAAGATGACATGATCGACATATATATATGATAAAAATGCAATATAAGTACCTCCGGAGTCAAGGCAAATCATTCGAGTTTACAAATGTGATCGACATACGAATTAAATATTATTGGGGTAATATTATTGGATATTATAGTCACCGCCAACTTTGATATGTATATAGATATACCAGCAATGCATATCTGGCGGCGAGAAATTTGCCGCCATCGAATTTAGTTTATACTTCCGATAACTGTTAATAATTATACCTACTCGTAAATTAAAATGAAATAAAGTTTCTACATTAATTAATCAATGAAACCTTAACATTATGCTTATATATAACCAAAATCAAAAGAACCGCGCGACGTCAGCGCTCCCCGGCGGTTGATATCTACAATTCCAAATGTCGATCGCAGCGCTACACTAGCCTATATATACCGCGCCGACGCATTTCCCTCTTCAGTTGAACATAGCGTCGCTACATAGGTATATTTATCAACAGCCAGCGATTCGCAGAGCTGTCTTTCAGGAAGAACCCCACGCACGCCATCTTGTAACATATATATATATTTATATACATATATATACACATGTGTAGTGTGCAGTGACGGTGCTAGCTGCTACTTTTCTCTCGAACCTGAGCCACGAAGATGTTCCTGGAGTTTTAAACGAAGTCCTTAGAGAAGAGTCCGCGGCAAAATGACGCAGTTTCTGCCGCCTAACTTGCTGGCACTATTTGCCCCTCGCGATCCTGTACCATACTTACCTCCGGTCAACAAACTACCTCACGAGAAGAAGAGTGCAGGCTATGTCGGCGTGGGTGCGTTTCTCAAGAATTTTGAGGTGAGAATTATTTTGTTATTGTTTCTGTATCTGCATGTGCATTTTTCTTTATTACTCGCATTTTGCTTCGAGCTTTCGTGTACAAGAAAGTGTTTTCATTGCTAGGCCTCTTGTGAAAGCAGGGTTGGATTAAATATGTTGATTTTGAAAGACTAAACAAAAAATATTGCTTTGCAGGATCCCAAAGATACACCTCCACCTGTGCGAGTAGAAACTCGTGAAGAAAGGTTAGAAAGAAGAAGAAGGGAGCGTAACGAGCAAGTTGCGTATAAATTAGAACAGGAGATCGCAGTATGGGACCCTGCCAGCATTCCCAATGTTACCGTCGATCCGTTCAAAACACTTTTTGTAGCCAGAATAGTAAGTAACACGATTATTTCCATACTGTAGAATTTTTCAATACTGTTTAGAACATATCATTAATATTTGCTATAATCAAATTTCAGAACTACGATACATCCGAATCTAAGTTGAGGAGAGAGTTTGAAGTTTACGGGCCTGTAAAAAAGGTAAGAATACTTAATCCATGATCAGTAATTATATTGGTGGAGAAATTCTTTGACTTATGAGGTTTTTATTTTCAGATCGTTGTGATACACAATTCAATAAATGGAAAACCACGAGGATATGCCTTTATTGAGTATGAACATGAAAGGGACATGCATTGTAAGTATGAAATTTTTTTACGCGAAATGTTGTCCACTTGAAAAAAATCCATTCAGCGTCGATACTCCTAAATATTGTGTCCTTGGCTATTAGTACTTCTTTTAGCTATAGATGGTGGCGTCTGAGTCATTTTCATTTTTTTTTGTGAGTATGCTTGGATGCCTTGGTTAGAAGGTGTGTTGTTCAAGTCGAATGCATCTACTGCTAGCCTTGGTTAGAAGGACCGGGGGGCACCTGAGGTTTAGGGAATAACGTTAAAATATTTACATTGATTTAATGTAAACAATTAACCAGACAGTACGGGTCCTCCTTCTAGAATCGTGTACAGGAATCATGTTTTATGATGGTAACTAAAATCAAAGCGTTGCATACGTCGATTGGTTTTAATTAATATAGTTTTTGTCTTGTTCTTGGTACAGCGCTGTGGCTGCTGCCGGCAATTAGTACATTCACTATGCCATGCGAATTCCCTGAACCTGCCTGATATGATAGGTTTGTATGTGTGGTAAGATCCAGCATACAACAATTTAATTTAGAGTCTAATTGCCAGTATTCTTTAGACAATAATACTTTTCTTTAAAGGAAAAATAATTACATTTAACGAATTCAAGGAAATACTTTCTTAAATAAATTTGAGAACAGTATTTTAATTTCGTAAATTGGTAAACTTTGTTTCATAATATTTATTTTATTTGTTTTTATCTGAGGTAGTCATTTTTCACTGATATTTTTAGAAACTTCACTCATTTTTTTCCTCTACTTTCACTGTAATCATATTTTTTATAACAGAAATATTAAAAGAGTATACTAAAGTCAAACAATCGTAAATTAGAATTCTACATTGAAATTGATTGCTGGGTTGCACAAATAAGGTTCAGGGACTTTTCAAATATTAAAATAAAGAATTCTCAATTTACCATATAGATTGTACAGTCTGGTTGCTAAAAAAAAATCATATATCTGTGCCATTTTTACTGACAACTGCAAAGAGGTGCAGAATTAAAAATGTAATTGATCGGGCAAAATAGAACAAATTATTAGGAGTTTTTCAAATAATACAAACACAAATCATAAGCAAAAATTTTAATTTGTATTTACTTAATAAACTAACGTCACGCGGCTTCATTGCAAGAACTCGACAAGTATTGAGAGACAAGCTTGAAATTTTTTACACAAAATTCTTACCAAATAAAGTTTTTACATTGCTCTTGCAACCGACAAAACGTATTTTGATAATTTGTCATTTATCACCTTGTACAAACCTCAGTCAGTAGTAGTATTAAAGAAAAATTTGAAATTTGCCATTAATGTCTACTCATCAATTTCGATATAGAATACTAATTTAATTTTAAAAAGAAACGGTCAAGTTCATTTTCAAAGAGGAAAATTTAAGCTCGCAGTATTAAAGAGTAAAAAATGCGCGCAATGAAAAAGCGCACCAGGTAAATTGAAAGTAAAAGGTCTTTGAAGATTGAAAGAAATGGAAGACTGGACGTCTTTTCATCGAATAGTCCAAGTCCACTCTGTCCTCGCGAGTCAATTACAACTTACAAGCTCATTTTATGATTAAACAAAACTACTAAGCTTTGTGTTAAAACTTCCGTGTACGTAAGTAGCCGCGGTAGGTATTTTTTGTATTTGCTATACTTTTTTTCGAAAGTAAGTACCAACATTTAGTTGTATGGCATATAAGAAATTTTCACATTGGGCTGCCCAACAGTACATGGTTGTATAAATTATTTCTAGCAAAGTTGTTCGAGAGTCGCAACGTTCGCGTCTCCGTGATTATCTTGCACCTGCAGTCGTAATTATCTTGTATCAGCAAGTGTCCCTCTCCCGTACCAACTTTTTTGAATAAAATTACGTAGACACAGAATTCAAACACTTCATAGCTTCCGCTCACTTGGTGGAGTATGAAACAGTATCAAAGCAATCGCACAAAATCCTGCAAGCACCAAGACAGCCTTTCAAGTTTACTGTTTTACCTCTTAATATTCAAAGCTGTTGCAAATCTCATTCGACTCTACTACAAACGATGTATACACACATGTGCAGATACATTTGGCCGATCAGTGCCAGCAGTCAAATTTGCAAATCTCTTATGAGCCTAAATTTTCCAGTATGAGCATTTTATTGAAATACAGAATAACGTCATTGGGTAAGATGACATAGATATCGTGATTGTGTGGATTCTTAGGAAAAAAAAATAACGCAGCATCGAAATTGGGTAAAAAGTATATTATTGTACATAAACATACATTATCTCTATCTTCTTCCTTTCGTCACTCCAAACATTTTAGCCGAGCCGATCGGATACATAATAATATAGGTAAACATGCACATTAGGAGCATTATTACATGTATGATATACATTATATCTCGGAAAAGAATCACATACTCCACCTTATATAGCTTCTCCAGTCAGGACCGAAGCGAGAACCGCTCGGTCGACTATGGCGTCTCTGCCTCCGCGTAAATGAGTCTGAATATCATTTACTTATCAATCGCCACGTGTGTAACGTACACACAGACACTGAGAAAAAAAAGGTGAAACTGTAGTAGGTAACCATAATAATGACGACTGAAAAGAAAAAAGTTCAAAGGATGCAAAAAGGAGTGCAATAAAAGAAAATAATAAATAGAGCGCGAGTGAGCCTGTGAACAAACAAAAGTTAAATTATATAAAGAGAGTTTCATAAACGCTGTAGCTATATATAAAAAATAAAAATAATAACTAATGAATGTAAACAAAAAGACCGTTGCGCGCGGCGCAGGTACTGGGGCTGGTGGAATAAAAAAAATTGAAGTGTGCAATTGGTACCGTTTTAGCCGCTTATAAGCATGCCGATGGTAAGAAAATAGACGGTCGTCGAGTGTTGGTGGATGTTGAGAGGGCGAGGACCGTGAAGGGCTGGTTACCAAGAAGACTAGGCGGTGGACTTGGTGGCACAAGACGAGGTGGACCAGACGTCAATATCAAACACTCCGGACGTGAGGATAACGAGCGAGAGAGGGAACGCTATCGACTGGAGCGCGAGCGCGAAGCCATACGTGGTCCTGACAGAGACAGGTCAGTTATTATTTATTTTACAAATACAAGTCTACGTGCAGGTCAACGTGTAATACCTTTTTTTACACGTGGCAGATTCTGCCTGATTTTTTAGTGAAAAAATGCAACACGATTCAATAAAATTGACAAATTTCGTTAAGCTAGAAGCTACTCTATAGCAGAAGCTTTTATTATAAAAGCAGTTTCATAACTTTGTTATAACTAGCCATTGGTTATAACTCGTGGAATGTATATATACACACGTTGAAGCTGCTACCTATATAATCTCGTTTCACGGCGAAGGTTCCTAAATGCGTACAAATTTTCAGTATCCAAGCATAATAATTTATTTATACTCGTATTCTTAACAGTTAGATCAATCGTTTAACGTTATTTTTATTCTCAATCCAACAGGGACAGGGACAGAGTCGACAGAGAGCGTCGGCGCTCGCGCGACAGGAAGCGCCGTTCGAGGAGTAGATCTCGAGATCGTAAGCGGCGTCGGTCACGAGAGCGCTTACCCGAGCCGGAAATCGAGGAACTCGAGCGTCCACGCGAGCGAAGAGATCGCGAGCGGGACAGAGGTGAGCGCGACCGCAAGCGGCGCAGGTCCAGGTCTAACGACCGGGACCGCCGTCGAGAAAAACGGGAACGCGATCGTGGCGATCGAGGCGAACGCAGGGAGCGCAAGGAACGACCTGATCGCGCTGACAGGGCTCCTGACGAAGATGTTAAAGACATCAGAATTAAAGAGGAGCCACTCGATGGTGATTATACTTGATTTTGTTTTTTATTTTGTTTCCTGCTTTTTTAAAGCATGGTTTGTATTGTTATATGTGTATGATATATTTTTTTTTTCAACTTTTGTTACAGATTATCCTGATTACAATATGTATTTTGCACAAGTGAAATATGAGGAAGATGCGGATCAGCCTGAAGAAAAGTATAGGATCCCTGAGAATCAGCGACCTGATCAGCCTAATAACTACAATTACGATTCGGTCCATCAAGATTACTAAATGAACTTATTTCAGCTTGACAAATTTCGTTTCCCTCCTCCCTGCACAGTGATACTTGTGTAACTGATGATTCGATACAAAGCAACAGACTTTATAAATTACGATTAGGGCTTTTTATAAATATTTCTATTTAAGATTTTCATTGTATTATGCCCCCTCCCCCAAATGTATAAAATTGATTCAATTTACAGTTAGAGTTATTGACTTTCTGATACTAGTGCTGATGAAGTATATCAACTTAGATTATCTAAATTAAATTTGCAATGTATCATTTTTAATGACTTCTATTGACTTCTCATCTCAATGTATATTAAATTGTATACATTATTATTATTTAGCAATAAAAACGAAATCATTGAATATGCAAAGTATAATTTTTTTCTGAATAAATATATGTGTATTTCAAAATATTTTTTAGAGTTACATTGACAAGCGCAGTACCTACACTGCTTACAGCAGCTGTAATGAAAAACTTTAAGTATAAAGCTTGGTTTTGAAAATTCTTAATTATGCATGTTTTATTTGTCAAAAACTTTTGGTCGGTGCTTGCAAATAATTACAAGTAATTATCTTTTACAAATTAAAAAAAAAATTGCACATACCATGGCACTGTCACACTCATTGATACAAAAAAATGTTTGCGTACACAAGATAAATGCTGAGACACATTAAATTAATTGGCTATTTATGAACTAGGCTTCTGATGTTTAACTCTACTCAGAGCTATGTAAGAACGAAATGTTGCCAAATCGTGCCAGCCAACTGGACCTTTTTCACAGTCAGCACACGCTAAGTATTTGACATTTTCGACTTTGTGAGATACACCAATATTCTCAAAATTATTGATTTCATCAACTAGCCAGTAATCACTTATTGGTTCCCTCTTGTCAATGTCTTCATCGCGTTTCTTCAACATGTGAGGTAAGGCAAACTAAAGACAAAATTGAACGAGCATGAAAACTGTAATTTCAATCAGTTGCACTTGAGTATGATAAACAACGACATTACTTACATCAATATTTACAAAAGTTGCTGCTCCAGGATTTAGTATTTTGGAAGGGCAGTAAGCGCAGTAAATTACCTCTGCATTTTTTCCTTGAGCATCTTTTTTAGAATCGACGGCAGCATCATTGTCGGCCATAGTTTGACTTTTGCGTTGCCTTTTATATACAAAAATAATTATTCTAGGATTCAATTTATAAAAAGTAACCTACAATTCGTTGCCTACAGCAGACATTCGCTCTGACTCTAACCTCACCAAGTCAAAGTCGCACCAGTGACAGAGAATATAGAATACTAGTGTACATATAGAAGGCCGGATCCCGGAGTTTCGCTGAAGCTAAAGCTCGGGGGGCCGACTGTTTAGTTCGGCCCCCCATAAGGTAGATGGCGCGCTCAACGGAGCTGAAATGAATCGCGCGGGAATTAACGTATTTCGAATGTAAAATATTATACTTATAGCTGAATATTCCACGTAGAAAAGTATTGTAAAAAATTATTATAAATATATACTAAATACCCTAAACTTTTAAAGCGAAATACCCCACGTATTTTAGTTTAATAAACAAATAGCTTTTACTTAAACTGTAGCACTTAAAGCTAAATAACCCATGTATAAATTTGTTCTTATAAAATAATATGCGTTTATAACAAACTTCGATTGTTAAAACAAAATACCCCACCAATGCCACTTTTAATAAACAAATTGGTTTAACTATAAATGCTAATTCAGGACTTTAACTGAAATATACAGGTGTAAAGCAAAGTACCCTTCGGAAAATTGCAATACGTATAAATATCTAAAATTATTGAATAGATTAAGACAAATATTTTAATTAATGAAGTATACAAATTACAATTAATTAATAAATTTTACAAATTAAAAAACATTAATGTTTACAAATTACAATTAATTAATAAATTTTACAAATTAAAAAACATTAATGTTTCCTGCTCTTGGCTAATGTTAATAATAATAATCAAAAAAGACGTCGCAGATTCGAAAACAAAAAGGTAAACAAACACAACACGCTCGCGCCGCTGCACTGTTATTCGCAGACGCTACAAATACTTACATACCGTATGTAAACAAACTTGTATGCTGCTGATTCGCTCTTTAAAAAACGACTTTTATTGTACAATCTAAAATCAGTATAATTATAAACGTTTTGTACTTACACGTCAATATTATGCGAAGGAAATCTATGGAAAGTCAAGTCCCCATTTTTGGCTTTTGTGTTCCTACAATTTTTGTAGGCACAGACGTCTTTCGGCATATTGAAAACGCAGTAGCATCAACAAACAGTTTATAAGAGCTACTATCTAATGTTGATTGTTACAAACTAACATTTGAAACATATACAGTTCTCTGCATGCACAAAAGAATTGTCCAACAAGCGTAGATTATTAGCTACAAAAATTGTTTTTTTTTGCCAGCAATCTTACTAATATTCACACTAATATTAACCAACACCAGCTAATGCTTTTAATAAAGTAATAAAACACTCAATACAATAACTAATTAAATACTCAATACAATCAGTTACTAAGTTACAGTATATGCAAACGGTTTTCCATGTGCTTAATGAAAAAAGTGACAGGCGAAGACCGGTAGCTCTTCGCGTCTTCTGCTTTGAGCGCGCGCATATACATGCACGCGGAAAACCGCGTTTTTTAATATTTAAAAACTTATATTCAATTAATATTAATCTACTAAGACTACAACTTTAAATGTATGACGTATCTTAATTTACAATTGAGTAAATTGCATTATAGACAACAGAATAGTTTCCATATTTTCGTAATATGACTTAAATTCATATTAGAAAGTGAAACGTAAAATATGCAATATATATATATATATATATATATATATATATATATATATATATATATATTGCACCTTTAACAATAATAAAATATTCACTTCATATAATAAAATGTAACAATGAATATTTTGCTTTAACAGATCTTAAATTTCAATTGAAGAAAATTTTTTATTTAGTTATATAGATAGAGCAGTTTTTTAATTAAGACTGTTCGGATTTTGGTTTAACCAATTTGTTTATTAAAAGTGGCATTGGTGGGGTATTTTGTTTTAACAATCGAAGTTTGTTATAAACGCATATTATTTTATAAGAACAAATTTATACATGGGTTATTTAGCTTTAAGTGCTACAGTTTAAGTAAAAGCTATTTGTTTATTAAACTAAAATACGTGGGGTATTTCGCTTTAAAAGTTTAGGGTATTTAGTATATATTTATAATAATTTTTTACAATACTTTTCTACGTGGAATATTCAGCTGTAAGTATATTTTACATTCGAAATACGTTAATTCCCGCGTGATTCATTTCAGCTCCGTTGAGCGCGCCATCTACCTTATGGGGGGCCGAACTAAACAGTCGGCCCCCCGAGCTTTAGCTTCAGCGAAACTCCGGGATCCGGCCTTCTATATGTACACTAGTATTCTATATTCTCTGCCAGTGATACATACGCATATACTATACAGTATATACAATATGCGTATAGTATTGTTTGGTCTTAATATAGAACGAGCCCGGTCTGTCGGTAAAATCGTTTTTTATGTCCAGGAGTAAAAAAATGCAAATAGGTACTCCAATGACGCCGGAAAATTTTAGAATTACTGTAAAGCCTCAAAAGAAATGATAAAAAATCTGTGCATCTCTAAATACAAATTATTGTTGAAACTCAATATAATAAGATTTTCCAAAACATCATCTCTAAAGCAAAAAAAAAAAACAATGAAATAAAATTCCTCACACTTAGTAACACTAAATTAACGTTTTTCAAGTGCAACGTTAAGCGCTTAATTGCATAATTACAGGAGCTATTTTAAGTAAAATCGATAATTCGCGAGGCGAAAAAAGAGGGGAAACGATTGATTTTCTTTTCCTTCACTTTATTTTGTTTTACGTACACAGTACACCCACGCACATGTTGCTCGCATTCCCTCGAAAAGGAGAAAATCACCGCGCGCTCCTGCGAGGAGCCATGTCATCAATGCGTATACATACAAACCTATAGAGCTCGAAAGCGATAGGATACGATGAAATCTTTCGCCATGCTCGCATGCATATAAATGTTTTTTTCCGATGAATACATAATCGTTGATCCAGTTTTTTTACTTTCCCTTTCCATTTTCGACTCGTAAAAATGTGTGGGTGCTTTTTTTAAAAATACCTTGTGAACCGAAAACGTTTATCACAAAATGAATACCCTTATTTTTTTCATTTTTTTTTCTCGTATTATATACATAATAGTACGTTTTGCAATTTAGTTTCTACTGGAAAACTATCATGTATAGAGCAAAAGTAAAAGTCGTTGATTGAAAACAATAGTATTTATAACGTGCGATACACATAATTTTTATTCATTTTTTTTCAATCTCTTTTAACCTTTTCGATTTATTCTTTGAATGTCTATATAATATATCGATTGAACTCGTCATATATTGGAACAGATTGTCAAATTAGAGAATTTGCAAGATTTTTTTTTTAACGAGTTGACGACGACGACGACATATGGAAACCATTGCTGGTACAATAATTAGACTGTTTGTTTTGTGAGATACACAAATCACAATGATTTTTTTCTCTATTTTAACAATTACGAAGTATGCAGTATAGAATATCGTAAGGCGAAACTCCGATTTATAGCTGTTGACGTTTAACGCACATATTAGCGTTCTAGCGTTTCCATATTTTTTTCCTTTTTTTTTTATGATGCACAAATTGCACAATGTATAAATTTTATCTCATTGTATAGATGTTATGCGCGCGCTTATATGTATATATATATGTATGTATATACATAATAATTCTATGGTATTATAATTATTCAATACTCATGACAATATTTCACGCCTTAAAGAGAAGAATGTGATAGCTATGGATAAAACTGGAAAGACAGAAGAAAAATTTAGTTCTTTTTGTTCTTGTGATTTCTTTTTCTTCTTCAACAGAATAAAAATCAGTACACATATAATATAATAATGTATATTTTCATCTCTTTCTGAATTTTGCATAGACCAGTAAGAGTGGATTACATAGTTTGTAGATAAAAATATTTAAATATATACTTTATAAAAAAGGATGGAATTTTTTATTTTTATAAATTTGCATTTTTTTTGTTTTTTTTTTAAATATAATTATCGTTTTATCAAATGCATTTTGTAACAAAATTTTGCAAACAAAGAGAAATAAGTGAAATGGTTGTTGGCTTGTTTTAAAATTTAAAACGAGACATGCCCTTAAACAATGGATCGATGCATACATTTTAAACTAGTTAAACTAGCAATTAGATTGTTAAAACAGCGCCAGTGCCAAACCCAACCTTATATGCACAGGAATATGCCTAGTTCAATAAACAAGAACACAACAAACTTGTGGCATACACAAATACATTTTAACATGTAAAGTAGTATGTCAGATTTATCATTCCATTCCCTTTTGCGCACCTCTAAATCTGCCTCCATTCTCTTTCTCTTATAAATCTGTTCTACCTTCTAGCTTGTGAAAAGTCTTGATCGAATCGCCTCTTAAAATTGTTCCTCCTCCCTTCAAATAAAAGTCCTTGAACCATATAGACCTACGGAATTTCACCCATATCGTACATGCATAAGAATACATTTGCTTCACAGTGTAAAACAATGAAAGATCAAAAGGATTTGGCTACTGGGATTTATTTGCAAGTAAGGATCCGAACCACACTGGTCCAGGGACAAACAAGATCAGAGACTACATGATTGGTGAAAGATAGCTCGTCAGAAGGAGAAAGAAAGCCAGAGAGAGAGAGAGAGAGAGATAGAACGGTAGAGTAGTGAGCATGGTCTAAAAGGGAAATAATGAAAGATAAAAAAGAGAAAGAGTACAGAGATTTTACGAAAAATCTTGAGTGATGGGCTTATCCGCTCTTGAACAAGAGGATAGCCACCTGGCCTAAATAAAAGTAGATGAAGTGTCTTGTTTCATGCGTCACATAACTGCCAAAGTTTCGTCCAACGATACAGTGCCATGTAGGGTTGTACTTTTTGTCAAACTCCTTCTTGATGTAGGCAGCAATATCCTGCAAAGTAGCAAAACCCAGACCATCAGTTATCTCCTCTTTTTATCTCTCTCTCTTTATGTATCACCAGCATAGAGCCAAAACTCACTTTTTCGATATTGTATTTCTCAAGAGCCTGGGTCGCGCAGTCGACGGCGTCCTGCTGCATCTCCTCCGACATATCGGCGTTCTTGATCACTGCCTTGCGGTCCGACATCTTGACTGCTCTGCAACAACAATAACAACGGTCTGGCTTAGAAAAGAAGCCATCTCTGGTGTGATCAGCGCGCAGAAAGCTCCCTGCAATAACCTGGGGGCTGCGTGGAATCGCGAGACTTTGACGGTCGCCCTCAGGGCCAGCGCAGCCGGCATAGCCCTCGCCGATATATCTATATACCTATGTATATCTAAAATACCCACACAAGTATCAGCCTGCAGAAAATCCGAGAAACGAGAACGA
This sequence comes from Muscidifurax raptorellus, assembly GCA_020010945.3. Classification (NCBI taxonomy): domain Eukaryota; kingdom Metazoa; phylum Arthropoda; class Insecta; order Hymenoptera; family Pteromalidae; genus Muscidifurax; species Muscidifurax raptorellus. The sequence continues at coordinate 5,886,169 of CM052077.1, forward strand.
CCCGGCACGAAACTTACACAGCCTCCAGGGAGAGAAAGAGAGAGAGGAATACCGCGCGGTGATATGGATACCGGAGGGGGCGGCGGTTCCACTGTTTTGTCGATACACACCGAAATTCGGCGGCCGCGCGCGCAAAAATAGCAGCCGATCCTGGCCTGCACGCGATCCTCAATACACCTTCGAGAACTAGGTCGAGAGTGAACAGACACTCGCTCTCTACATCATCTCTGTCTCGTGTCCTCGAGAGCTACCAGGTACCTACACACGGGTGCAAGGCCTCCGGCGAAAAGTTCGCGAACTCTCATCAGGTACATACTCACATACATAAAGCACACTCACCTGCTGCTGCTGCGACGAGTTCCTTTTCACGAAATAATTTGGCGAGAGCGTGTGCAGGACACGCGCACTTGTGAATTTCCAAGAGACCTAGCCTGCGGAGTGACTTGTCCTGAGGACGATTCTTTTTTTTCTCTCTCTCTCTCTCTCTTTCTGTCTCTCTCGCTCTCTTGACGATGGCTGGCCGCGAAAAGTCGAGAAAAGCACCGCTGCCCGATGATATATCTGCTCACAGCTCTCTGCTGTTTCGGAGACTGCGGCGAGAAGTCGCGCCGCGATAACTGCTGCCGAGGATGAGAGAGAGAGGGAGAATAGGAGCCAGTCGATTGGCTCAGTTCGAGGGTCTTCTAACAGCGTCTTCTATCAACCCGGCATGCATTGCCACGGGCAACGCGCGCGATTCGTAATTTTAACTTAACAGCGAGGCGCCGCGCGCTTCGAGGAGCTATACCTACTCTCGCTTGTTTGCCACGAGAATTTATCGACTTCACTTGTCGCGCGTCTGTCTATATGTGCGTGTGTGTTCATAATACACGCACTCGAGGCTCCTCGCGGCAATTTTTGGATGTGTATATTTTTACAGTCCACTGTGATAGTCCTCGATGACAGTATACCTTATACATGCATATATAATATAGGCGCGTGGGTGGTTGTGTATCCACGCGCGCGGCGGAATATGATGTGGTTTTTGGTCGCGGCCGCGTCGCGCGCGGAGGAGGATCGATATGTCACGCGCGCGCGGAGACTGCTCTGCACGACCTCACCTCGCACTGACATATCGCCTAACTTGGCGGGGATTGCTAGCTCGGAAAAAATCTTCGATTATCCGAGCGAGACGATGAGCACTCGAGTGTCTGTACTCGAACACGCGGCTTTTTCATTGGCTCGCGTTGTTTATTCGTGGGCTTTTCGATCGTTACGATTTCGAACTGCGCTTGGAAAAAAGAAGTATTCGCGAGTTTGAAAAACCATTGAAAAGAGAGAATGATTTCACGTGTGTAACGTAATACACCGACCATTACGTGCGAAGCGACAGTTATCTCGCGCGCGGATAATAGCAATATCGACTAGCCGTGTTATAATAATAAAAGAATAGCTGTAATGCCAGCTCGTTTAGCGATTTCGCGTAACAGGCTATACATAGACTGACTACATAATATACATATATGTATTATATATATATATACTGTGTAGATATACATGATACCTATATATGTATACATATACATGCGCCGCGCCGTTTAGTCCGTAGGCGGTAATATAGTATGAAAGAGTTCCGGAGCAAAGTGTATGATATTATATATAATAGCTATTGCCCACACGAGACGCAATATATATAGTAAAAGGTATATCCTATACATAATATATATATAGATATCAATGGCGCGCGTGTGTTGATGCTGCGGGAGCGCCCACGTGGTCGCTGCATAGTCGCGACAGCCGGCGGTGTATGTGCAGTTTGCTGCGTCGATTTTGGAGGTTACCAGTGTATAATGGAGCTGTTGGAGTTTTTTAATCGGGAGGAGAGCAAATACGCGGATTTGTACAGCGAATTGCTGTCGGACTCGAGTATCTTGAACGGGAATGCGGAAAATGTAATTTTTATTGGTCGCTCGATTTTTAGTTTCTTTTGTTATATTTAATTTTGGCGATTAACGTTTGCTTCTGTATCGCCACAGGTGGACCAGGTGGAGAAGAGCATTATCACTGCCATTAATAATAGACTCGAGAGAGCAGCAACTCGCTGTCAAGGTTTAAACTTGCTGGTCAATTTTTCATCCAAAATTTCTAAGGAGAGTTTGACAAAGTACTTTCCACATTGGAATACCAAGCTTACGCAGATACTGACTAATGCACACAGTGGATCTGAAGAATTTACACCTGTGTGCAGAGCTATCGGTGCTGTTTTTGTTAGTTGTAAACAAGTGTCAGAACTTGACAAGAGAGTTTCGATATACAGCATTAAACAGATTATAGGGATTATCAATACTAGGTATTCTCAGGAGAAAAATGTAGTCTTGATCAATTTACTTGTGGTACTGTTGTATCATTATCCAGAATCATGTGCACGCTTCCAGGTAAATAATTGTTAAGGAAACCAGTATTTTAATTGAATGAAGATTCATGAAAAAATCTTTTTTTTTTAACAGGCCTCTTTTAGTCATATTATTTCGTCGTGTATAGATGAGAGTAAAAGTCATCTTATCTCTTCTGGTGCCAAATGTTACTCTCTGTTGGTGAGAGCAGTGGAGCGTTTGTTTGTTCACTCCTCAAAAGACACTGTTGCTATTTTACCTGATAACATCACAGCAAGCTGTCATGCTTATCATCAAATAAATTTATGCAACAATCTTTATGATATAATAGATGATTTATTTCAAGATCTTGTAACGACATCTTCTGAATTGCCGTACAAACTTGAGCACTCTCACAATATCAACATTTTGCAATTGTCGAAGCTACTTTGCCATGACATACTTGACTACTACATTGCTCTTGAAAACAGATTTGCTAATATCTGTATTTTTTTGTCTACATTACTAAGGTATATGCCTTTATCTGTTGCTTATTGCTATATCTGACTTTTTACTTATTCCATTAAATATTTCAGGGTTGGTGGGAGCAGAGGAAAGAAATTTGTACTACCTAATGTAGTACTGCAAGTTATATGCAGGGGGTTAGCAATTACTCCTGCAAATTTACAAAAAGGCAGTGAAAACAACAAAGATATACTTTTATGGATATTACCAAAACTACAATGTAGTCTGTTAAATGTTCTTGAAGCACTGATTAATAGGTACTATTGTACTTATCATATGGATTTTATACAACAAATGGATATAATTTTTACACAAGCATTTGGTCTTTTAGTTTTCAGCAAGAATTATTACCATACGCCCATACTATTCAACAGCTCATTTTACAAACATTCGAGTGGACGCATCAAACGCCTTGTAAATCTGCAAAACTTGTGAGATTGCAATCTTATAGAATACTTACGATATGGTTACAACAGATGAGATCATTATCTGGTTTCCAATTGGTAGCTGACGATTTTCTTGTACACATACAAAAGGATCTTTTGCCTCCCAATAAGAATGTTCTCTTATTAAGTACAAAGGTAATTTCATTTTCAATTAATAATCGTAATGTCATAAAACATTATGTTAAAAAACATTGAATAAATTATCTTTTTAGAAGTCTGAAAACTCTTCCAAAACAAATACAAAGAATGAAAAATTTAAAGATTCTAAGAGCGTGAAGGATTTTAGTCATACTGCCGACTCGAGTATTAATTGTAGTAGTGTAGACCAAAGTTTATGTTCACAAGTTCTCTCCACAATACAATCTATTTTCTCACATGTGAACTGTTATCTTAAACAATCGTTCTATGATGTAAGTATATTACGAGAACTTCTCTTTAACTATGTAATAACAAAAGAAACTACTAATTAAAAATTTGATATTTCAGAGCATAAGGAACACGGTAGTATTACTGTTATACGAACAATATGCACAAAAAAATTCGATTTCAGTTAACAAAATTAATATAGAGTACAGACTTCAACTTTTAAAAACTTTACGTATTTTACAAACGTATGGTCACGCGTCATCACCAAGTCCTACATCGCATGCGATTAAAATATTCGGGATAGCTATATCCCAAGAAACGAATCCATCTATTATAGAGGAAGCAAGCCTTGGTTTGGCTGAAACTCGTCATATAGTTCATCCTTCCGCACCTACGTTGATGCTCTTACGCGAAGTGCAAGCGCCCGAGTCACCACAGGTGACGCAAACAAGTGAAATTTTCGAATTCGTCAGGTCGGGAACTGTGCAGCAGGAATTCGTAAGTAATGAATTAGACGACAATCACCCAATACATCAGTTTAAAAGGCCTAGAATAGAAGAAAATAAAAATGACAATGCTTCCTTTAAATCTTTGAATGCAACGACAAGTTTATCAGTTAGTAAAAAGGATGAGAACGAGCTAAATACAGTAAAGAAAACAGAAGAAAATTTAGGGTCTCAGGCTTTATTTTTAACGACAAACTTAAAAGAAAAGGAAAACAATAAAAATGGGCTAAATGAGAAGGAACAAGAGGATGCTCAACCTAAGACTTCTATTACTCCTGAAGATACTGTAGAAGAGAACATAAAAGAAACGCATGTTGTAAATATCATAGAAGTAAACGCCGAAGACGAAGAAATGATGACAGCATTTTGTGATGTAGAGTCATGAAATGAATAAATTAAATTTATGTAAATTTGTTTTGATATATTCATTATCATTAAAACATTTTTCGTTCTATGAAAGTTATTCAATATAATGAATTATTAATATTAATAAATTACATTAACTGAAAAATATTTGAAATTGTATTTAACATAAAGAGTTGATACACATTTTTTTCACAGTTTTTAAAATATATATATATATATATATAATATGCATGCACGCGCAGTTCAAAATGCAATATTTTTCTTTTTTACTTAAACATTTATTAGAAAATTTTGATTAAATTATAATGACAACAATCTTGTAATTATCGCAATTAATTTATAGTCACCCAACAATGGTGCTCTGTGACGGTCTTGCAAATAGTTATAGCATGTTCGCCTCGGTACGACTACAACAGCGCCATGGGCAGTTTAGGAAACCTAGGTGGGATTGTGGGTTACAGTATATCTATAGCTATTGATTTTCAGCTAGCGCCATCACCAAAATTACGGCTAGTGTGGAAACCATAGGTAGGGTGGTGGGTTTAAGTATATCTATATACAATACGGCCGATCTGGCCGATGGCCACTTCTATGTCTTCTTACTTCTACGGTTCTACCAGGGGGAGACTATATACAACCCGAAAGGGGCTCTAATAAACATAACCCCACTTTTTCATAAACAACAAGTGCCAGATATAATGTTTGAATGTTCATTGTTAAAATTATTTGTAAAATAGTTTTATTTGTGATAGGTAAAACGAATAACTTATAAATAAATTTACTTAGAAGAATACAAAATAAATCGGCGTAAAAATCTATAAAGGTAAGCCTTTTTACCAAAATTAAATGCATTTAATAAAATAAAATATGCTTCTTGTAGTTTTCCTTTTTGAATATCTTTTTGAATTTTAATAGATGGAGCCCAGCTTTGGAGAAGAGCATTCCAATTGGGAAGACATGAATCGCGGTGATGATATTAGTGGTGAGGATTCATCGGAGAATCCTCAACAAATCCTTAAAGAATGTCTTGATAAATTTAACACTCCAGATTATATTATGGAACCTGGCATTTTTACACAGCTGAAAAGGTATGTTAAGTTTTGTTAGGTCTAAAAAGAAAGATCTTAATTAATGTTGTGGTTCCCATCAATTGAAAATACTTAATTACACATTTTTCTCTAAGGTATTTTCAAGCTGGAGGTAATCCAGAAACAGTCATAGAATTATTATCAAAAAATTATACAGCATGTGCACAAATGGCAAATCTTTTAGCTGAATGGCTTATTTTAGCTGGAGTAAAAGTAACAGATGTCCAAGCTATGGTAGAGAATAATCTTAAAGATATGATACTTAAAACATTTGACCCCAAGAAAGCTGATAAAATCTTTACAGAAGAGGGAGAGGTATTTGATTTATTTTCACTATTTGAATATTCCACATTCTATAATAGAACCATTATTTTAAGCGTCAAACAAAATTAAAGAATCATCTTATTATTCTTTTTGTGATTTATAGACACCAGCATGGTTGACAGAGATGATTCAACATCCCACATGGAGGTCACTTATTTATAGACTTGCTGAAGAATATCCTGATTGTTTAATGCTAAATTTCACTATTAAAGTATGTATTGATTTCAAAAGCTTTTTTTCAAAAACCTTCAAGTAATTTATTAAACTATTTCTTTTCTTTAAAGCTTATTTCTGATGCCGGCTTTCAAGGAGAAATCACAAGTATTTCAACTGCAGCTCAGCAAATTGAAGTATTTTCACGAGTACTCAAAACTGCCATTGCAGGCTTTCTTCAAAATACTGAAAATTGGCAATCAAGCATTCAAGAATGTGCCGTTAGTACATATTCATTTTTTTCATTACTTTACTTTGGTACACTTTTGTTCATGTATTTGATTTTAGAAAATGGTCTGTCATGGTCAACACACTTATGTCTACAGTCAAGTTTTACTCCATATATTGGCTCAAGAACCTAAGGGTGGCTTTATGATGAAAAGATTGTCCCAAGAAATTACCAAATGTGCTCAGCAAAAGTGAGTAGTGAAAAGTTATTTACAACTACAATTGTGCAATTGATATCAATAAATATGAAATTTACTTCAGTCGACATGATGTTACACCAATTACAATGGCACTAAATGGTGCTGCAGGAAGCCCAGCTGCTTGTCAAGCCTTAGCATCTATGCTATCACGTAATAATTTAAATCCTGCTGATATAACAGTTTTATTTAGAAATTATTCGTTGCCGGATCCACCTCCTACAGAATTAATAAGAAATCCACAATTTTTAGGTAAATGACATTGCCTTCAATCAAGAATTTCACAAATTTTATTACAACTTTGTTTTATTTCAGAATTATTAGTAGACGCTCTTTTCAAACCAGGAGTAAAGATTAATCCTGAACATAAATCAAAATACATTTACTTGTTAGCTTACGCGGCTAGTGTTTATGAAACGGCCGCGAAAAAAGGAGTTCAAAGAAAAGTCAATAAAGACGACTTAAAGACGACTATTCAAGCTATTGAAAAAGTTCACAACACATGTAATACTAACAAAGGCTCAACAGAACTTATAGCAGAGATAAACACTTTATATCAATGTATAAGGTAAATGTTTGTAGCTTAAAAAATCTGTTTGTTGCTAAAAGAAGTTAGTTTTACATATTTACATTTGAAAATTTTACTGTTACCAGGTTCCCGGTGGTCAGTGTAGGAGTTATTAGATGGGTAGAATGCACTGTAACAGAGCCATCATATTTTAAACTGTGTACAGAACACTGTCCTATTCATTTAGCTTTACTCGATGAAGTGGTGGCATGTCATAACTTGCTACATCCAAAAGTACTTCGACTCCTTATTCAATTATTTGAAAGCAAGCAAGATGAATTAGAAATCTTAGTACAATTAGAGATGAAAAAAATGTTAATTGATAGAATGGTAAATCTACTTAGCAAAGGATGTGTTGTTCCTGTTGTTTCATATATAAAGCAGTGCTGGCAACGAGGAGATACAGATATATCTTTAATTAGATATTTTGTCACAGAGGTGTTTATTGTAAAATTATTTTTAAAAAGTTGTTTTGCACATATTTTGATGTTTTTTTAAATTGTAGGTACTAGAAGCAATCGCGCCACCTTATTCAGGTGAATTTATTCAATTATTTTTACCCATGGTTGAAAATGAAGAAATCACTGGGTCTATGAGAGGAGATGGTGACAATGATTTGGTTTCAGAATTTATTAGTATGTATTATAATGGCAATGCATTAAATGTTAATTTAACATATATTCTATATTTATTAATTTTATAAATTTAATTTACAGTATATTGTAAAGCCCAAAGTCCAATTGGAAGATAGTAATTCACGGATAGATTTTGAATCTTGTAACCAAAAAAAGTACAAATGATGTGTAAATTTTTATTTTTATTTTAAAATATTAGGTCAAGTGGAATCATAACGGTTATTGAATTTGTATATTTCAGAATATTCTGAAGAGCTCTACTTTTGTTGATATTGGTTCAGCATCTAGACATTTTCTGTAACAAGCAAAAAGTATAAGTTATCAACTTTTATAAATACATTTTTGTGCATAAATTATTATATAAGACTGACAAAAAATATTATTAATACTACACACAAAAAGTATTAAATAAACAGCTTTTTATTGCAGTCAATGAACTACAGATAGATGGTATAAAACAATTTAAACAAATTGAATTATGTAAATATTTTGGATAAATATATACATTTTATATCAAGATGCACACACTTTTCAATAACTCTTTATTAATAGCATTCGAAGGATTTAATTTTAGATCTTATGATTTAGGATAGAAAGGGCGATTCTATAATTATTTATCTAATTGGGATCTATACATGAGTTTCCATTGTATACTAAAATAGTTATTAATTAGTTTTTTTAAATTTTGCAGTAAAGTTCATCACTGTGACTGATGAATTATTTTCAATCTGATTTATGGATTTAAGGGACAAATTCATTAGTTAATTTTAAGTTAGTTAATAAGCACTCTAAATCAGAATCTTTCATTTCTTAGTAACTTACTAAACCTCATTAATTGGTTCTTCGATTACATCTTTTCACCTATAAGATAATTTAATTTAATTAAAAACCTATGAGTTTATAAATTTTATTTCAAACACACCCATTTTCTTGAACTGTAAAATTATCAATTAAATTGTATCAAAAGAACTATGTTACTTACTGGCTGGTTTTCCATCTTTCCACTGGGTGAATTTGACATTGACTTCATCACGCTTTGCAGCCTCAACTCGAAGATCTGCTTTCAGAGCTTGGCGCACAAGCTTGGCAGCGATCTGTGAGTAGTTGATGTAGCTAGTACAGCAAAAACAATCATTAGACTATTTATTTAGTAATAAAAACCCTTACTTTTTAAATTAACAGTAAATAAGGAGCAAGATAACCGTTACATAACTGGAAGTTCAGTTCAGAAATGATCATCAAGAATTTTTCAATTGTTCAATTAAATACGTTACGTTGATTTGTTAAAGAAAATAAGATGATCGTGTATTGTTGACTTACTTTAAACCTGCTTGCCTCCACGCTGACATTCTGATTCTTTTATTACTTTACGGATTGTTAGAAAGAAAGGTTATGTTACGCTTACTCGCTCATCAGCCGATTTTCAGGCAATGTGAAGTTACATCCGAATATGCGAGAGTAGCAGACGGGATCGATCCCTTCGTGTGAGTCTACAACTTGTCTTTGTATATGTATGCATATGCAAATAAGCCAAAGATGCAGGTTGTAGACTCACCCTTATATAAAAATCAGTGTCGAGTTTTATCGAATAATCGAATTGAACATCTTCGATTTCGATATTGCATATATATGACGTTTTTTCAAAATATAGAAATGGAATAAACGTTCTGTATTTTGATGAAAAATTTTGTCGCATCTTCAAATGAAAAGAAAACAAATTATCTGAATACGGACGACATTTGTTTTCGAACGTTTTATATTCGAGCTGGATTTGTTTACAGAAAAATTGCATATTATTCACAAGTTCTTGCTCTTACTTAAACAGCAGTAGTACAAATATAATATACATATTTTTTGCTGAAATTGATATGTGTTTTTATAGGAAATATGAATAATTTTTCAAACATTATACTTCCGTTTTTTGAATAGGGTATAAGATTAAGTGCAAAACTGTAATTTCAACAATTGTGTTATTCGCACAATGCATTCGTAAATAATATATTTTATGGTTGTATTGAATCAGACGATTTGCGACAATCAAGAGGGAAATTTTGTTATTTCAGGGCTGGGTACCCACGCTTGACTCTCGATGTGCACGTATGGTGCCAAGGGAAAAACTTCTATGGAACTGAAAAGTACTCTTCTTTTACTTAACAGTATTTTTGGGAAAGTTTAAAGTATCTGCTGAAAACAATGGATCTAAGTATAGTATATAATATATATATAGATGATAAATTGGAAGAAGCGATGAAATATCGAAGATAGGACAATAATAATGTTTAAAACATGTTTATTAATTTTATAATTTAAAGGAAATCGGAATTGCAAATAAAATTCTAATTGACAGCAATCTTGTTGTTAAAGATGGTTACAAAGAAGCTGTTGAATTATTTTTCTATTCACAAATCGCAGAAGTGAATTTTTTCAATGATGTATATATTTGATTGTAGAGCCATTTGATCTTAACACAAAATTGATACTGTTAAATTTCATCTATTTTAAGGCTCGTTGGCTAAACACGTTTACATTACTCCTGACTTGTATATGAAGACATTTCATATTGATATAACAAAAAATACAATATAGGTTCCCGCAATACATCAGACGCAAAAAATGCATTTTAAAGAACTAATAATTGTAGATGCCGAATGTGTTGGAATACCATAAAAGGCATAATTAATAATTTAATTTAATGTCTACATACATTACTCTGATTTTGGTAATTTTTTTTTCATCGATAGATATGCGTCTGAGAGGAGGTGGTTTTGTCACTCCAGATCCAGAAATTCGTCAATTTGATGTTGACATACCATTTCTATACCGAATAGTTCACAAAAGTACAAATCTTACATTTTTAGTGGATGTGTTTCTAAACCAGAGTAATCTGAATTATCTTAATTTTCATACCGAAGTTTGTTGTAAAAAAATGTAATCACTTGATTCAACTATAATTGAGCATAAATATGTCTTGATTGCAACAAAGCAATTAATCTAAAATATATGACTAAAATTAGTCATAATGTTGAGCACTTGTTATAAGGAAGAGGAGATTACAAGAACTATTTAAAATAAAATAACTATAGATATATAAATATTTTTTAATATAAAAGCATTTATTAAAATTAGCGCAGTGACAGGCAACATAAGTAAAATGTTTGGCTATTCACGTCATGTTAGTAATAGTCTTGACAATTACATTTAGTCGCGTTTTAACTGTATGGATCTTATAATTTACATTGTGACTGTGTATTCTTTAATCTGTACAAATCATACAGCATGTTATTGTTGATTAATAAATGATAAATCATTTATAAATATATACATACGTGTGCCCATTAAATGAAAAATGAAAATGATGTAATTTATTACATTTCTAACATTGATTAATGTAGTATTATCTATTATCTTTGCGTATTAAATTTGACGCTGTTTTTAGTTGGGCAACGGATTTATATTCTATTCCACAAAAAGAAACTATTATGACTTATTTATTGGACTAGGTTTTATATCTATGAATTACATTATCACGAGACGATGTGATATCGTTCGTTGTAACGCGAACAATCGATAGATTTTTATATCAGATTTTTCATGATTGAATCCATTCGAACTTTTTTAACAAGCGCTGATACTTTAAACAAAAGTTTTAAATTAATGTTGATTAGATCATTTATTACATTGTAATTCATCGCTATTTAGCACTGAGACTGAGACTGATGATTACTTCAAGTTTACTTGATACTTTAACATTGAATAGACATCGGACACACAATGTGCATCGCTTTAATTCCAGTATATCACTGCTTTATATAAAACTAAAGCTATACGAATGTACATCCAAAGGAATGGCAGCGTGCATAAATTAATTTATTTTACAAAGAAATGTTTTGTTTACCTAAAGATGTTTAAATCAATTCTTCATTTAAGTTTCTTCTTGTATATCAACATAAAAAAAACTTCAATTTCAATTAAGCATGATTTTCTTTTGTGACACAAACTGAAAAATCCTGCTTTTTCAATCTTTATCGATGCATCACTTTCGTATAAAATTGACTATACAGTGACTTATTTAATTACTCCTTACAACAATCAATATCTTTTGTTATTTTTAAATAACTATACCAGTCTCTTCGCAAACATAAAAATAGACTTTTTGCTTTGTCAATTCACAGAATATACATATCACGCGTTTTTCGTATCCATCCGTTATTCATCAAAAATATTTGTTCTCTTCTTAACGCTTACTTTTTTACTCTCACTCTCTACTAATTACGAGTTATAGAATATTTACGTTTCTAATACCAAGATAAAATTCTATTTTGAATACACGAACACTGAATCTCTAAATTCGGTTACCGAGAGCAACATTTGATTTTGATCGTTCTTAAATCATTCGTAGTACCATTTGTTCAGCAACGTATTCATAAACATCACACGTTTCATAAACCTAACTAAATCGGCTGTCGTTTAAAGTCTATTATCGTTCGACTGTGGTTCATAAAAAATTCGTTTGTAGGTCGTTCGCATTGCAAGACAAAGACATTATAAAAATTACTGCACATAAAATTGTTCCTTATTTTTTTAAGAAATGAAAAGAAGGTTTGGGAACGCAGAAAGCTCACAAAAAAGCTAGTGTTGCTCTTCTTTGTTTCCTTTACCTTTCAAATCGATTCCGCAGTTTTTCGTGGGCTAGAGAGTTGCGGCGACGAAGGTGTGTGAACACACGGTACGACTTTATAGGCAATACTGTTTGAAATACTAAACGGAATACTTGGAGCCACGCTTATTCACGGGAGGCATCAATAGGCCTTTTGATAGCATCTGCGCCTCAAGGTCACGATCTTCGTCTTGGTACCTGTAACATTTTACTGAACATTAATGAACTATTTTTTTTTAACAATGGTTTGAAAAAAATTAAGCTTTAAGATCAAACAATTAAACTCATATCAGAATCATGTGCTAAATAGGTAGAAAAGTTATTAAAAAAGTTTTATTACAAAATACGAAAACACTATGTATATATTCCATGAAAATCAAACAAAGAAATTTAAGCATTGCATATATTTACTCCTTTTTAAAAACTAATTATTTTAGACAATCACACGAACATTATCGAAATAGAAACATATGTGCACACATTGTTGTGATGTACAAAATCAGAACATTTCTAAAAACAACAAATTATAATTCTTACTTTAAAAAAATACTTCCTGATTTTTTTTCATTTATTTGTTTCATATTTACTTTTTTGTGAGCTATTAAAGGTTGTATTAATTAGTGATAAGCGCCGGCTTACCAGTAAATTTTTCAAATGCACTGCGCAGAAGTGCAAATAGTAAGCGAAGCCGTGCGTATTGACTAACAATCCTCTGCCCGTAATGTCTTTTTTCATGTACTCAATGGCACCTTTTTCTTTTGGTACTTCAGTGAGACAATGACATATGTAAATGTTTTTGATGATTGAGTATTATGTTTTGACAGTTATGAATCAACACAAAGCAGATGAACAATGAACTCCTACGATTGCTCATAGTAATTTTCACTGTCCCGTTTAAAAATTTACTGTATCTATTTAAGTGAGGGGAGTATACTTGTGACGGAATCTGGCAAAACAAAAAGAAAATATTCACTTAATTATTTTATTTAAGAAATTTAGTGCAATAATTGCTGAAGAAAAAAAGTGTAATAGAAAAGTACAAACAGTTTAAAGAGTGAAACAGATAAGAGTTTCCGATAATTTTTTTCATTAAATAAAAAGCTCACAAAAGTTCAAATAAATTCAACTTTATAAAAGAATCTTAAAATATAGCTGTTCAAAAAAATTGTTTTTAACTCTATTTTAAGTATACTCCCCAGATGTTTTGCAGTAATAGACTTTCGCTAAAAAAAGCTTAGATTTTGTACAAATGAGGAAGAAATTGTTTATGTAAGCAATAACGGTGTATATATTATATATTACTAAGTTTATGTATTATTTGTATAAAAAAATATAACTTCTCTTTAATATTTCAATAAGCTCATAGATTTTTTGTATAAAATATGGTTATCACATTTTTTTCGTAAAAACACTACGGATTTACTTTAGCCGGATAAAAATATGATTTATACGCTACCACATTAACTACCACATTAATATTGTATAATAACATCCTAATTTAATATAAAGTGAAGTATGCTACTCTGGCACTTGATTTTCCTAATTACTTTAATATAGTGTATATAAATTGAACATGCACTCACTTTACATTATTAAGCTTTACATATCACACTGTTAAGCAAACAGTTTAAGCCATGTTCGCTCTTATAAAAAAAGTTTTGTAAAAAGATAATGATACTTTATCATATAAAAAAATATTAGAATAATCAATAATACTATAGCTTCAAAATCGAAAGCACTAAAAGAGCATAACCAAAGCAGACAGTGAAGAAAAGCCATGCATAAATAAAAAATTTGCGTTCGAAAGTTGTAACATCATAACAGTGCTGTAAAATATAATAATTTTATTTATCTTTCGGAATGTGAAGATCTTAATCATGATTTTAATTAGCAACTAATACTGTATAACAATCATTTGATTATTGAAATAGTCGCAAAACGAGGAGACTGCTTTTTAAAAGCATTTGCTCTCCTCGAGTATATGGAAAAATAATACAAAATTCTATGTCATTTTATTTTGAATGTATAAGAGAAGATCCAATAATTTACAGCACTGCAGATGGGTTGTTAGATAAAGTAGAAGATAGACTCCTTGTGAGATGAGATAAAGAATTCGGTTAGAAAAGAAGAAAGCGTGTATGCGATTAGAATCGCCAAAATAATGTAGGTGTAGGAGACGTGCGAATTCCTCTGCGTATCTGAGGAACCCACAGAGGTCAGAGTGGTAGGTGCAATGAGTGTCGGGCACGAGGGTCTACGCCACCTTTGTCGCTCCTCTTCCAACAGAGCTATCAGCGAGTCGCGCTTAGCTACGATCTCTAACATTTCCGTTAGGATCTCCCCTTCTTTCTTCACATCAGCGCTCGTTTTCTTCTCATCTGAAATCGAGAACAATTGTTCTGTGATCAAAATTTAGAATAATACAAATATGTCAGGCAACTTTATATACATGTAGAGATATTGCATGAATAATCATTCATGCGCTCCACGTGATGGTTCTACTAACCGTCATCAGCCAATCTTTCACGCAGTTCTTGCTGCAATCTATCATGTCGATCTTCGAGTTGCACTTCTTGGGCTCTCACTAACAATTCTTTCTCATATCTGCGGAGTTCCGTCCTCTCTCGCATTAGATCAAACCATTCGCGCAGCAAGTCTGCTTCCTCTCGATCAGAACATTCTAAAAATTAATAAAAATAATTTTATTAAAATATCAAAGACTATTCCTTTGATAATAAAAATACATCTGTAGATAAACAATATGTGTACCTCCTTCTCCCCTCAAAGCTTTTTCAACGCTGACTCCTCGGCTCTCAAGTTCCCTTTGCTTCACTTCAGTTTCCTCGAGCTTTCTCTGAATCTCTTGAGCCATCCTCAACCTTTACACAATTATACAAGTTAGTTTAAGGTACAACGTAATTGAACTGCATAGATTAACGACAAATATACATTCTTTTTTTAATTAATATACGAACCTCTTAAGCTGCGCTTGTCTAGCGATACGCTTGGCAGTCTTAACTTTCCGCGGAATACTATTGCACGAGCCGTCGGCCGTATTCGATGTTTTGTTTAATTGCGAGATAGACAGTGCCGCTGTCTTCGAATCTTCGTCGGACAGGCTGTCGTCTGTTTGAAGGACATATATATCTATTAAATTCGCAAAAATAAGAGATTTTTAATAATCTTGTGAGCTGCGCTTTGATTTTTTTATTTTGAAATTTGATCAATTCCTATAATGTACCCCTTATAGTAATTGTCAGAACTCGACTCACCTGTGATCGGAGTGTTAATATAGCAGCTAATCGAACGTGTTAGTCAACAGAATAAATGGACATGAAAAAAATCTTACCAGAAACATTAGTGGGCATCATGTAATTAATCGGTGGCGGTGGTACCGGCGGTGGACTTTCTATGAAGAAACTACCGACGTTCAACATTCCCTCGCAGACACTCTTCGGCCTCTTGTCGAACTGCGGATTCAATTTGTCGAGCTGCAATCATACGAAACGATTAATTGTCTGTCGTGATTCGCAAAAGATCACATTGGCTTCTTTGTCACTACAAGGTCAACTAGCTAACGTTGCAAACGTCTGAAAAACGGTTATGTAGTGAGAAAGGGCCGTGAACAATTCAAACTCAACTATAGTTGAAAAAAGGGATTAGGCTCGTTTTGTTAGAGAAAACTTGTAAAACAAACTAATACCTAACGTGAATTTGTCTTAAATTTTTCTGGTCCGTTTATTTCTTCTTTTAACTAATTGAATCAAATAAACATATTTGTAAACGAAATGGCTTATAACTGTCACCAGAAAAATTTACTGCTACTATTATAACCAGGGTAAACTTTCAGCACACACAAAATAAAAATCAAATATAAGAAGCATCAAATTAAAAGAAGCATTAACAAGGATCGGACCAAATAAAAGAAGCGTTAATAGTCTTTCGTCGTGTGTGGTCTGCTATTTAGGATAAAAATCTAGTATTTATTTGGAATATTAAAATTGTTTGTCTGTAATATATTACATGTATGAAAATAATATTATTGTTGTTACTCTTTGCCTGTTGCTCGTTTTTGTTTGCGTTTTAGCAGCTGTATTGTAAATAAAATTAATTGAACAAAAGTTGTCTGTGTGACTTGTAATTAAATATTTATCAGTATGTTGGTATAGGCATATGGTAGTGCAAAATTTGTTACACACGACAAAATTAAAGCCTAAACGAAAAAATACCTGCAATTAAAAACTAGCGAATTGAAGTATACTGGAGCAAATAATAGATAAAGTGTTCAACGACTACGTATTATAAATTGCTTACATCTGACCCATCCGAATACGATTTAAACAACTGAAACACGTTAAAATAAGTTAAAACGTAATTTCGAAATTCAAACAGCCTCTCCTCGGTGGAAAAAATATGAAAAAATATGCTCTATATCTCATTTTTTTCGACATACCGCCCTGGTGAATTTGCCGTTTTTCGTGCAAAGCGAGTGCCTAAAACAAGCGCTATAGAATTCTATGACAAGATAGAAACTGAGTTTCTTCATTATGATCTATTCCAATCTAAATCATTAGAGCAATATCTTACTGCTTTTGAAGTTTCTTCTTTAGTGTCATAGAATTTCAGCATCTTTTAAATACAGTAATATAATGCTTTTCATTCACTGAAGAATGTCCGTCAGATTCCGCATTTTTTATCAATTGAAGACGTCTCATTTGAATTCAATCAATTGAATTATCTGTTTTAATTCACATGCGTTCTCAATCCATCGGACATCTTCCCTATTCTCGTCACATATCACCAGGGCGGCTATGATTACCCGCTCTCCCATTGCTCACCTTTCCCTTCTCCTTAGACTTGGGTGTTAGCCGGAACATAGAAAGCTTGTTGTTGCTCCCGTCCTTTCCTGGAGGTGACAACGAATCTTTCTTCTTGAAAAAATCTGAGACCGCCTGAATAATACTCTTCCTCCTCTCCGGATCCTTAGGCTTCTTCGACTTATCTCGCTTCTGCACCTCCTCCTTGGGCGAATCCGACGAGCCAAGCAACTCGTCGAGGCTCTTGGCGGTCGCAGAGGTTTCCTGACCTGAGGACGAGCTGTTGGCGCGTCTAGCCGCCATCGCCTTGACGTTGTCGGTGCTCTTGCTCGTCTGCAGTTTGTTGTGCATTCCCGACGGGGATTTGTGCAGTCCGAAGCTGTATCGTTTGGTAACCGACTTGGCGGGCGTATCGTCATCCGTTTCGGACTTGAGCTGCCGCCGCGCGACTTTCATGCGCAGTTCCTTGATACGATCCTCTGGACTCAAGCCCAAGTCCTCATCACTTTTGAGTCGCGCTCGCTCTCGAGCATCTTGTCGAGCTTTTTCCGCTGTTTTGCGTGCCTCATCGTGCTTGAGACGCGGAGGTGCTATAGGGGTCTTGAAGTCGATCTCAATGCGGGCCTCCGGATTCATGGCACTGCTGGCTTTGGAAGGGGTCGTGAAGACGGAATCGTCGAGTTGCTGGGCGGATTTGTTGAGGACTGAATCATTGAGGATCGTCGCGCGAAAGATGGACAGCGGTCGCTCACCGTTCGTCTGGCCTTTTGTTTAAAATTTGATAAAAGAATCTTACAATACTATATAATTTAAATATTTCAAATAGTCACACCACATACACTACATTCATTCGCTAATTTTATTTACATACATTCACACGTGAACCTTCATCCTTTCTTACTTTACACGCCCATCTACATTTACACATCGCCATACATGCATACTCACACATACTTATTTTTCAATCTTCTCATACTAAATACAATGACTTTTTAGAGTGATGCTACTAGAGTTGTTTGCATGTAAAAGAAAAAAATGTTAACTCGAGTTTTAACGCATTAGGCTATTCTTCAGAAAACACCGCAAATGCACTTTCAATTATTCCATTCAAAACAGCAAAAGCTCTTTGCACAGCAGACTGTCACAGCGCTCCAAAAACTCTCAAAAATACCTTGAGTCCTTATCTCTCCAACTACCTTCGCCGGACTGTTTTGTGGTGTGCCATCGCTGATAGAAGCTGGCACGAAATTGGTCGGCGTCTCGGGTGGCCTCATGGGTGGGCTGTTGGTCAATCCGGTAAACGAAGCAGTTCTGGCCGCGCGTTTCGCTTTCTTCTCGGCTGACTTTTGCTTGTGGGCCTCAAGTTTGTCCATCAACAAGTCTTGTATGAGACTCTTCTGCTTGGTCCTCTCGCGAGTAATCTCCTCGAGTTTGCGAGACGTGGCAGGGGAGTTAAGACCGTTACCCAATCCAGCCGAGGCCTCCTGACACTTTATTTCCTCGGCAATCATCTCGGCGGTGCGGATCTGCAGTGTGGAAGGCTTTGAGCCCTTGCGTTTAGATTTGCGAATGTCGATAGAGTCCTTAGCGTTGCTGAACTCTGCGATGCGGGACTGTAAGCGCTTCACATACTCAAGATAATCCGGGTTGTTGGCGTCGTCGTAGGATTTGTTGACGGGTTCAAATGTTGGAGCTGGAGTAATTAATATATAATAAATTAAATTATTAGTTCACAGTAAAATAAGACCACTCGCAGAAGCTTCACAGATAAAGAAAATGCGCATACCAGGTTCGGGTGTTTTGGTATTCTCGCTCGTAGTCGTATCCTCGTCCTTGGCACAACTGACAATGCTTCCACCCGTGGGATTATTCGGACTAGCCAATACAGTGACCACCTCGCTGGTGGTCGTGTCTTCCGCCGGTTCGACGATCAACAAGCTGTCCTCCTCCATCGAAAGACTCATCAGATCCTTGTTCACGGCTTCGAGCGCCCGATCGTCCTTCCCGCAGTCCGTGATCTTGATCTGACAAAGCATGCTCCCGTTTCCATTGACAACGTGACCGTTTTGATTGTGCCGCAGCCTGTCGCGAACGTCGTCCATCGTAATTGGTGCGAATTCGATAACGTTGTCCTCGCAACAGGGTGTCTGCGCGTCCGAGGTATCGTCGTACTCCAGCTCGCTTTTAGCGATCGGCGCGTTGCTAATGCCGGATGACGATTTGACGGGCGTCTGCGGCTCCTTGAAGTTCACGAACTCGATGTAACCGCGGTTCTTCGCCCTTGACACCTCCTTCAGACTGTCCTCGTCCAGCAGGCTCTCGTTGTCCGTGTCCATGAAACCGATGTCTTCCTCTCCGTTCGCAAGCATCTTCGAAGCGATGGTGCTGGGATGCTGCGTGTTCGTCCTGTCGGCGTTCATCTCCTCCTGGGAGTAGTCCAACTCCACGTCCGTCAGATCCTCGCCATTGGCCATCCTGGCGAGCATGCGGTCGTTGGACGGTCGCTTGCCTTTGCCTTGAAACTCGGGGTTCATGTCGTACTCGACGTCGCGCAGATCCTCGGAAACAAGGTCGTCGCCGTCGCGCGCCCACTCGGAGAATTCGGTCTCGGTATAGGCGGCGGTCGTCACGTCGTTCTCCTCGGAGTCGTCGTTCTTACTGGAGGCGCGCGACGTCGTCGTCGGGCTCAGGCTGCCCCGGCGCTCATCCTGAAGCTGCAGCTGCTTGAGACTGGTATTGACGGACTCGAGCTGCTTGATATGCGGTGGTGGCAGGATGAGAGGGGCTACTGGCGGTGGCGAAGGAGGATGAGAGGGTGGTCTGTTGGGGTCTTCGAGGAGGTAGGAACATTCGATGGAGTCGGGTTCGAAGGTCATTCCGTCCTCGTGGTGTTTCTCGACCTGTGCGTCGAGCAGCAGATCGCCCTCGGTGCTGTGGATCTGAAGTCTGGGCGGCGAGAGGAGAATCGTAGCCTTGAGCTTGTTCGCTTGCTCTTCCCGGTCGTCATTGCTCGTCGACAACGAATCGCTGTCCAATTCGTCGGAGTCCTCGCTGGAGGTATCGCTACTGTCGATATCGTCCTCTCCGCCGAGAGTTCGCGCGAGCTTTTCCGGCTGTTCGCTCTGCAGTTTCGTTTTCTCCCAGTCGATCTCGGGTACGATTATCGAGGTCTCGTGCAGCGGACTTCGCGGTCTCATTTCGTGCTCGTTCTCATTATTCTGCGCGCAATCGCCATTTTGATAGGGCATATCTTCGATGGTTTTCGTCTCGACGGTCGGCGTGGGTGTCTCGATTTTCAGGGACGTTATATCGGGCTCTTTGGGCGATTCGGATGGCTCCGTAGGCGAGGGCTTCTCCTCGATTATTGCGGGCTTGGACGGCAGGGGTTTGGCGACTTCGAGCTCTTTCAGATTGCTCGTCTCCTTTATGAGATCGGGTAGTTGGACGTTTTTGGCGTTGAGGTTTGCTAAGTGAAAAATTAAAAAACTCAGTTTTAACAGAGGCATTATCGACACAACGTCATCATGCTGAGGAAAACTCACCGGCAGTCGAGTCTAAACTCGGGGCGGCCTTTCTCTCGAATGGAAAGGCCTTGACGGGCGACGAGGAGCCGAAAATCGCCGAGGGTGACAGCGGCGAAATCGCCGGCTGGTTTCCCCCGGAAGTTCCGGTCCTCAATTTATTGCGTTCCTGAAGGAAAGCCTGCATCGTAGGACTGGGCTCCGGTGCGGGATTCAGAAGCTTCTGGTGCTGGGATATGGCGTCGCTGAGGTTCCTGAGCCGCGTGTCGACGTTGGACGTCGACCCGGACTTCATGACCGAGCCAGCGAGACCCGAGCCTCCCAAGAGGTAGCGTTTCTTGAGCTCGAGGGAGAGCTTCGAGGCGATGCCTTCGGTCGAGTGCGTTCGATTCAGCAGATAATCGCCCTTACGCGGATTGATCAGCGGGGTCGAGGTGACGATCTTCGAGTTCTGAGTGACGCTCGTGATGTTCGAATTGAGCTCGTTGCTCGGCTCGCGGTTCGTGGCGTTGTTCTTCGCGTTGCTCGGCCGCTCGTTCAGAGCGTTCAGCTTGGACGTCTGTTGTTGTTGCCTCTGCAAATGACGCGTGCATTGATTTTCAAACCGTTTTAAAAATGCAAAAATTCAACTATATGCAAATAGCGTACCGAGTACTGCTTCTTATTGCTGTTCTCGTTGTTCTTGACGACGTTTCCGTTGACGGAGGACACCCCCGCGGGCCAGAGGACCTTGCTCTTGACCTGGACCTTTTTCGGCTCGGCGTAGTCGCCTCTGGTCTTCCTGACGAACGAGTCGTTGATGTGGGCCATGTCGTGCTGCGTCGGCGTCGTGCCGTCGTGCTCGAACTCCGAGTCCGTTGAGATTTCCGTTGCCGAGTTTTCCTCGCTTTCCTCCGACGACTCGTCGTCCGACGCGATCTGCAGAGTAGAGAGAAGAAATTGAAGAGATGTTTCAACGGTGGGCTGCTCTTTGCGAGGGATTGCGACTCTCTGAATTTCTCGTTGATTTTCAAGAATAAAGTACGAGAGATTCGGAGAGTCTACTCAGTAGACCAAGGGATTAATGTTTTTAACGTAGCATTCAGTTTTATTGGATTAGTTGAAGTAAAATTTTCAAGTGGGGGAAGAAACAGGTATAGTTTGATTTCATCATCAATACCTATGCGCTCTTCGTTATTGTAATTTTTCTTTTAGATTCTCATAATTTACAGCAATATGCGTATATTTGAATCCGACGACGTATACAGACTAATAGCGTCGCACCCGCGTGTACAATGTATTATCTGATCAAATCGCTTGGCTATGATATATATAAGTGAATATATTTCTAAATTTGGCGAATATTCAAAGCGATATATAAGTGAGCTGATTTGATAAAGTGCAAAAAATAAGCGAAACCGTAATCGATTGCGGGTTCTGTATTGAAAAAAGTGATGAGAAATAAATGTGTATTGGTGAGAAATAATTATAGCAGTCGATTGTGGAAGCTTCGTGGAGCGTGAAGAAAAGATAAAATCATAAAAGTATACACGTATAAATTATTCACCACATTTATGTGAAGAAAAAAATCGACACTTATTATAATTGAAACAAAGTATATAACAGCGTTGGTTAAGAACAGGTTCAATGCTCCGATCGGATGACATGATGGGGATATGACATTGATTTTTTAACAAGAGGTTTTTAATAGTATAGTTGCGTGGGCTACATCAATCGTAGTCCGCCCAACTAAGCAGTTTATCGTGTAAGAGAACGACGTTAAGATTGTTATTGAACACTTTTAGAGAGCGGAAAACGAGTTAGAAAAAAAGACGTTATGTGAAAAATTTTACTTTTTTTTTGTTTGTTTTTTGAAAGGCAAAATGTTCGCCTCCGCGAGATTTTGGATGATCTTCGTTGATGGGCTCGATGACGAACATTACCGCACGAGCAATAATCGAACGATCGGAAAAATATTTTACAGTTCGCGGTAATGTTCGCCTCTGAGGTGATGCTAAAAACATTAATAAAGTCATGGCTGGTGGTAATAGAATGACATACGATTACATGATGTAAAAAAATTGCCAATTGTGAGAGCTGAAGCACTTTAAACAAACACATACGAGTATTAATTCAGTTTGAGTGACTGTTAGAATCATAATTCGAAGATTAGTTCACACGTCATTCGTAAATACAATATGTCCTTTACCTTATATATCGACACGATCTCTTTCTCTTTCCGAACGGGGGTCTCGTTCGCGTATGCACGAACGTGTTTTATCATTCTCAGTAATAATCGATAATATAATGATAAAAAAATGCAGTGGAATGTGGGACAAACACGCTAATCACCATCAGCCATAAATTTTTAACCTTCTGATTTTTTCCTCTTTTTCTTTGACCTTTATTTAAATAAAATCTCACACAGTCCCGCAGGAGTAAAGTCGAATAATAAAGTAAACAATGTCACTTATTGTTTGTCGATAAAAAGAATATACCATCGTCGATTGACGCTCGCATCGGTAATGTATAACAACACACGCATACTCGCTGCTCTCACCGGTACAATATTATATAATACGATATATCGCGTCTCATACTCTGGGTGGCGTGTTTTCTCAATTTCTCTAGTGAAACATAAAAGTTCTCGAAAATATCTTCTAATTTCAATGCATTGACTAGAACTGATTTGACACCGATATTCACCGTACTGCGAATCGCCTTGTAAAACGTACATAATGAACTAGATATACTACTGTATAATAACCATATACTGATGCGTTAACGAATAATATTACAACTCACTGGCACGTTCCCGATACTTTCAGTCTATCCTCGAAGCAGTCTAAAAATCACCGGGTTCTCCTTAAAATACCCGCCCTCTTCACTAAGAAAAAATTCAGAGAAACCAGCCCTCAGAGTACATGCCATACTCGGTCGCATCGCTAGCAACTCTCGCACTTTCATCAGGATATGACGCACTTGTCCTTCTTCCCCCGCGCGTTGTCCACGCTCTTGAACGAGCCGTGGGTATCGGACTTTTTGCCGAGGAATCCGTTTTTCTTCCTCGCGGGCAGCGGCGAGCTGAGCGTCGACTTGGAGAGCGGTGACTCGGAGCCCGAGTGCTTTCGCAGTCTCGTGCTCAGAGCCTTTGTCAGATCGAGCTTGCGAGCGGGAGGTGTTGGGGAGGACGGCTGCGAAAGAGAGGACAGGTTCTCTTGGGAGGATCTTCGGCGACCTGGAGCTTTGGGCGTATCCTCGGTCGAGGTGACGTAGGCGCTGAGACGCTGGGGTTTGATCTCGGTCACGCGGACGGGTAGGAGCTCTTGCTCTTTGATTATGATCTTCTTGATGGAGAGTCTTTGGGGAGGGATGATCGTGGATACGGGACGTTTGGAGGAGTCGTGGGACTTTGATGGTAGTGGCGATGAAGCTTTTGGTACGACGATCTCGGAGTCTATGACGATTTCGGAGATTTCCTCGATAGGGTTGCCGTTGAGTTTTGCGTGATCTTCAGGAGTTTCGATTTCTAAAGGCAGTGATTCATTCAGAGTAGGGATGTTATTTTCTTTTTGATCAATGTTTAATTTTTCGTCAAAACGTTTCTTTTCCTCTTCTAAGGCAGTCAAGTCTACATCTATTTCGGGTATCAGATCTACCGGATAACCACCGTTACTTCTTAATGCGTAGTTGATGATATTAGTGGTATTAACTAGCGTATTGTTATCAGCATCGTGGTTCTTTAACAGATCGTTCGGTAAAATGGTTTCATTTTTAGAACTCTCAACTTTGCTTAGCATGCTGTTATTGAAGAGATCTATTTCGATTTTCGACAGAGGTTCGCTTATATTCACAGATTCTAAGAGTTCCAAGTTGCTCTTGTTCTGACGCTCAATCTCATTGAATTCACGTTCGATCTCGTCTATTTCCAAATCGTCGCCGTTGAGATTATCCAAAATATCTATCTCAAGGTCATCATCTTCAGGAGTTTTCGTCTCTACTTTGTCAACTAGTGACAATCCATTATCTTTCTCAACTTTGATATCGGCGCTGGCCCTCCTCTCGAAACTGGCTCCGCTAAAATACTTGAGCATGTCTTTCTTGTCGACTTTATCCGATACCTTTGACCTCATCTGCAGCTGTGCAACTTTGACATCGGGATTTTCTTCAGATTCATCCGTCTTAACCGATTCCTGTTTCTTTAAAACCGTCTTCTCTTTTTCTGACTTACCATTTTTCGTCTTCATATCGAAGTACTTACTCATATGTTTCTTGGCCGTCTCGGGTGCCAGAGGCTTTAGTGCTTCCTTTGCTTCAGCCTCGGCCTTGTTCTTTGCCTTCCTCTGCCTCAGCTCAAGTATCAAATTATCGAAAGAAGTTGGGCTTTCAGATGCTGGTTCCGGTCGCACCGGTGACTTGTCCTTTGGCACCACCAGCTTCGATGTTTCAATCAGCTTACTATCTGGTGGTCTCTCAGTTGTAGGTGTTGGTGCAGTGACTATCAGCACAGGTTGGGCTAAGGTTGATTCTTTTTTATTCAGTACTTCTTCCACCTCGAGCCAGGAATTGTCTGGCGAAGCTATCCTCACCGTCAGCGATTTTTCAGAGGCATCCTCGTCCTTCATAGATAAATCCTCTAACGAAGCGAAGGACTGAACATCGGATAGTACGGACGATCGCGACGAGTTTCTACTGAGCTTCGGTGACGACGTGACGAGATCAGGTAGATTTATATTACCATTGCTATTGTTGTTGCTACTCAGAGCTCCTATTACCTCGAGACTCTTCTGACTACCGGATTCGCTCTCATATATGGGTATCGCATCAGGTAACTGATTGAGGCTAGGACTAGGACTGGGACCACCATTCGCTATCTCAACAACGGGAGTATCAGTGGGGTCTGTAATCTGAATTTGAGTAGTCAAACGTCCCGCGTGCAGTTCGCTCTCAAAATCGACGCTCGCGATGCCGTTCGATTCATGATTATTACTACCCGGATCTACGCTCGTTTTTTCAGAGTTCACGGACGGAGATGCGTCTTCAATGACTACACTGTTATTATGATTATTAATATCATGATCGTGATCGGTATTATTTGAAGAGGTTTGAGAGTTTTTCACCTCGGTCTCGGAGCCGGTCTCGGTGTCACTGCTTCGCGGCGGCACCTGCAGCCAGACCTCCTTCTTGCGCAGTTCACGGGCTCGGACGTCCTCCTCGTCCTCGGTCGCTGTTTGGCTGTCTTCCTCTGCAAAGAATAAACCGTGATTTTTGAGATAACGTAAACACGGAATCATCGCTAAAAATGAACAGATTCTTAAAGTACTTTACCTGTACTCGTGTACTCGTCGCTAGAATCTTCGTACTCGTTGCTCCCCGTGTCGGAGTGAGCTGCCGCAGGATGCGGGTGTGAGTAGCGAAGAGTCCAATTTTTTGCAAGCTCTAATGTTCCCTCTGTCGTCAGAGGCTGATCGATAGCCTCCTCAAAGACTTCGTTATCTTCATCTGAATCGCTGTAAAAGAAAGTGCAACTCTTTAGCCTACAGATAAGTTCAAGACTTGCAGATTTACTGGCACGAACGGAACTTGTTCAGCTAATCACTTTTTTATTCAAGGATCAGCTGCGACATCGCATTTCTTTGAAGATAAGTTTATCTCGAATATTTATAAATAATTACAAAGTTTAAACAGATTTAAAATGGTGAAATTTTACAAATATATTGCGCGAATAATATTCTTTCATACTTAAGAGAAATATTTCTCTCAGACTAATTGATATACTTGCCTTTTTTCGCGTTCGTCGCCACGTGCAATATTTCACGATTACATCTGCATGAAAAAAACTGCATGAACATACCTCATGTCGGAGATGTCATCGCTGGAGCCCATCTCAGCGGCCGAGGGCCCGAAATTGCGGTCCGTCCATTCGTCCTCGTCCATTATGCTTTGAGCCTCCTCGGCGTCCGATATGCCCGCGAGATTTTCGAATTCTATGCGCTCGGGCGTCTGACCGCGATCGAGCAGGTCCAGTCCCGAGATGCCGTCCAATGATATTTTAGCCTGAAAAAAACACAAAAAGTTGTGTGATTTAAATTTTAACTAAATATTATTGTATGCTTTGATAGTCTTTATAGAGATTAGATCCATACCTTATCTTGTGTCTTAAGATTATTGGACGTCTGTGGTATATTCTCTTTATTCGTAAGGGGAGCTTTCTTTCTATCTATTCTAGTTTTCATGGTTCCTGGCAGACCAAAATGTTGAGTACAATAAAATCGTCCGCCATTCTTATCTCTATCAAACGTATGATTTCCTGAAAGATAATTTTCCAATTGGTACATGTTCGTGTCCTGTAGAGTCAATCATCACTATGATTTGTCATTTTTCGTTTCTTTCATACCTATTCGTAACGAAGTCGAGCAGTATTCACAGCGGAAGCAGCCGCGATGGAAGGACTTTCCCTCGGCGGTGAGACGTTCCATCAGGTAGACGCGTTTGTCGCAGAAATGACACATCTCCGAGCCGCCCTGTGCTGGCAACGTTATTGCCGCCTTCGAGTTCTGAAATTACATGAGATATTAATTATGAAAAATCAATTCCACAAGATCGAATAAAAGTATACATATTATGAGTGCAGAAAGATGCTGCAATGGAACATAAAACATGCTTTTGATATAGTTTTATTCTAAATTAGCGAGAACATTGCGTTATTTATTATAGTGATGATGATATTTAGCGCTGAGAAAGTTTGTGACTAAATACAGTTGTTACTTGAAGTATAAAAACTAGTGTTAGTTACGTGAAACTTAATCCTTGCTGGAGTACGTAATCGTTTGAAATTATCAAATTCGTGTTAAATAATTAATTCATTTTTATTTATTAGTTTATTGCGTTATATATGAAATATAATTATGATAATTAGTATAATCCGAAGATTGCAAGACTGAAATTATAATTGCTGCCCGTTTCAATTAAACAACAAAGCGTATTTTAACGATGTGCTACGTGTGGTTATTATACAGGGAACATTTCGATTTAAAACATAAATAAAATGAAGTATCCAATATTACCATGATAAATTAAAGAGTAATAAAAAAATTGATGGTAGTCCAGCATCGATCGACATCAAGTTATTAATACTAAGATGTTTGAGGCGATACATCGAGGGTAAGCTTATTTTATCGATAATTCTATTGGCAGATGACAGAAGCAGCGCGAATAAATAGTCAAAAAAATCGTTGATTATAATATTATATATAGCTTTTCGTATGATTTAAAGTAATGCACCAAGGTATCTTCTCCTCCACAACAGCAGCCATGCTCTATACTTTTTACTATCTCAAAAATTAAACTATGTATATTAACATGTAGCATTTGGCGCGAATGTGCAATATTCATATTCAACATTTTTAAAAACAATTTTTTTTATTTTCAATTGTAAATACACAAAAATAAATCTACAAACTACACAATGCTTTAATTACATAGACTCTTGTAGATAAAAAATGTAATCAATATCAGTACATTACAAAAACACAACTTTCCAAGAGTGCTCATCAATGTCAATAAAAGTCTAATGATTCTTAAAGCTATCGAATTACATAAAGGTGATAAAGCTTTCAATTGATTTCGTGATTAAGGAGACACTACCGTGATTTCAAAGTACGTTCAAAAAGCAAATACGAATGCAAGAATAAAACAGAATAATTGTATCCCATAGGGGGTGAGTGCACTGGAGAGAACAGTTTCTATCAAAGCCTCCGTCGTTAGTATATGTACTACGAATTGCTATCTGTTGCTTGAGAGAAAGAGTCATTGAATCGGATAAAGGCAAAGGTCAAGCAGAAAAAAACACGACAATTTTCAATCGATTAGCCCGGAAAACTCCAGACCACTCTCCCTAAAAAGAAAAAGAAGAAGCAAGCTTATATATAAAAGCAGAGCCGTAAAGAAAGATAGATATGGCATATGTAAGAAAGTAATCAACAGGTCGTGTAGTAAACGCAGTACGGAGCGGCTGTGATGCGATTTTTTTCCCTTTGCAACTGCCAAAGAATAATTACCGATCTCTGGACCTTGGGCTGCTCGACCGCGGACACCGCGGCGGCGACCTCCTGATTCTTATTGGCGAATTGCTCGGCCATCGCCGAGACCTTATTGTGCCCGAGCACGTTACCCTCTTTGATCTTGCGGTCGATGTTCTTCAGAGTACTGTCAATGTCCGCGTACTTACTGTCCGTCTCCATCGGCTCGCGGCCCTTCTTCTCCATCTTTGTCTGCCGAGCTAAAAACTGAATGAAGCATATAGTTGTCTGAGGGGATCCTCGTTTTGCTTGCCATTTTGGGTTGTTTAAGCGAGGGTTAGTTTCGACAATTTAAGGGGAGAAAGCGTTATGTAAGTTTTATGCAGTTTGAAAATAACTTAATTTTGTAAAATCATTTGATTTTTCAGAAATTTCAAAGCAGCACATAATCCATGTGTTGGGTTAATTTTTTTTCATCTCGATTTTAAATAGTTCTAGCTATTACGAAGCTTAGATGAATTGTGTGCTTATTTTCCACCCTCTTCCCTCAACATGCGAATTTTTAAAATTTTAAGCCAACCTGCTCGCGACTCCACTTTGGCACTCGTTCAACTCTATCGTGACGCACACCACGACCCATCTTGTTCTCCTCAATTTTCTTTTCGATCTCCTTGACGTTCCAATCGGTTTTCTCGATTTTACCTATCAATCATAACGTAAATAATAATTTAATTCTATGGAGTAAATGCATTTGAATTCTAAAAATATAATGCAAATATTCAATTACCGATAGCACGTAATAAATCTTTGGGTTTCTTCTCCGAAGCGGCGGTTCCCTTCAGTTTCTCCTCGATATTCTTTATCCTGCCAGAAAATCCTTCGTCGATACTGCCTCGATGGTGGCCCGCATGGAGTTTCGGTTCTCGGTCCTGTAAATTCATCAGAGCTTTCGTTATTTAAACGATTTGTAATAGGCAGACAACACATGGGAACAGATATAAACATCGGATTAGTTGAAAATACCGAACACTTGGAAGCTGTAAAAAGGTAAATATTTTAGATCTTATGTAGTAGGTAATAGTTTAGTAGGTAGCCGAAGATAAGATAACTAGAATGGTCTTAGGGGCTTAAATTAATTGCTTCACACATAATAACTTTGATTCTAAATAATTTATCGATTCTAATTTCATAGAAGCTGAAATCTTACTTGCGAAATATTATTTAGAATCTCAGTATCTTTTGGTAGAAGTATTGGTTCAAGCCAACTGGTTGTCGAGTTGACTTTATCAAGACTTCTAATGTAAAACTTTCCATGCTCACAAGCTTTTATAAACATTATGTTAGGTAGGTTATATTATCTCGCTAAAACAAAACGGTCAGATCATCCTGGAGGACGGTTATTATAAAATTTGGTAAATTTGTACACAACAAAAATTTCAAAGAAAATAACATCAATTTTTGAGCCACGCATCGGCTTACGGGGTAGAGTATTTTCTGCTCGAGGTCTTTGACGCGGTCCTTGAAATCAGGCGCAGTCTGTCGATACAAGAATATCGAGTAATCCTCAAAGGGCTCATCCTTGTCACGCTTCGCATTCGCCTGGAGCATCTGCATGCTCTTGTAGAATTGTTGGGTAGCGCGTTTGCGCTGGTACTGGCGACGCAACATGCGTTCGAGACGGTTCTTCTCGATGTCCTGGAGACGCTGCGTGCGCTCCTCCTTTTGGTTTTAGTTATGCGATGGTTTATTTTATTTTTTTGATGAGCGTATTGCGAGCGAAGTGATTTATAACGACTTTTAAAAAATATCTTAAATTACTTTAAATATCTGCAAGAAAAATTGTGTACATACATGCATATGCTAGTTGACTTAATTTCTTTTACATTATTTGTTGTGTAATGTCTATAATTACGTAAAACAAGTTCACGTATTATTTGAAAAAATAACACAATATTATGATTACCCAAGGACTTGGTTACTCAAAACGAACAAAACTTTTGGAACTTTTCTAGATCGCATGCAGATACGATACAACACATAATCAGTTCTCAGAAGTAATTGAAAGAAATCCTGAAGTATTCAGAAATGCACGACGTACACAATTTTTTTTTAACCGACAGACAGACAAACAAACATTTTCATAACTCTGTTGACCGAGCTTTGATTAATGGTTAAAAATTGGATATACTCAATATCAGAAATAAGACTGCTCGAACATGTAGATTTGAAAAAGGTGAATTTTATTACACAGTAACTGACTTTCAAGAGTGATAAATTTCTTAACTTGGACTCATTGCAGACTTCGCAATCATTGAGTTTCCTTGTTCGTTAAAATGATGATAACTCCAGCAGAAGTAAACAACGTCAATATCAATATTCCTCGAAAAATGCTAGACAGCATTGTCTGCCACTTAGACTGAAGAGAATGAATAATAACGTTTTTTTTATCTTCTTTTCTGAATGCAATGGTCTTTGATTTTAAGTCGACTTGACATTCGAAACGAATGATTTTATCAGAGGTGGAGCAGCTTTGTCGAATTTACTAAGATTTAAACATTTATAAAGGAAGTTTTCGTATCATAAAAAAGTTTTGCTGCTCTGAGATGATAACAACTATTTGTTGGCTAAGTTCTTCTCAGAAATGTTCGATAAGTTTTTGCAAACAATATTTGAATCAACTAATGAAGCAATAAATGCTATCTATTCTCTTGAAACGATCATTTCACCTCTGAGAAAAAATTGAAAAACAAAATCAGACCCTGATAATCTTTAGCTACTCACCACAGTGGCTCCCATCTTCTCGGTGCTTCTCCTCTTGCGTGCGTGCCGTCTCGCCAATGTATCCGCGGACGGTTTCTTGTCCATCGGTAGCGGCAGATTGTCGATGACGTGCCTCGACCTCCTGGCTCGCGTTCCCGGCACGTCTTGTTTCGTTATCCGACCGAGTAGGTGGGCTTTTTGCTCAGCCGTGAGCTCGCTCAGCTTTTGTGAAAACGTAGGCCTGTCCTCAGTCTCTGGTTCCAGTTTCGGGTGTTTAATATGTGGTATTTCTCCACGAAATGCCTCGTAAATCTGTGTCAGGTACGAGAACATAGTCAGCTTGTCCGGTACCTCACACTGCACCATCTCCTCGCCCGTCATTATCTGGAGTAAACGGATTAAATCGTTAATGAAGCAACTAAAATTCGAGAACGCATTGTTTTTGCATAAACTTACCGCCGGGATGCCGAGCTCCTTCTCAAGGATATCAAAGGCGACCTGGTTGTTGGTTACGGGATCGTCCTTCTTGAGCGTGTGATAGTCTATGAGGTCGGGTCTGTAGCGATGAATGATTGCGGCGATGGCTAAGCCGTTCTTGAACGAGATACCCATGTCGTGGATACGCACTCCATCGTACAAGGCGACCTGCCGCTGCAGCCAGTGCAGCAACGTGTCCGGATGCACTTGTGAATCTGAATGAAGAATGTTCATATAAGCAAGCGAAGTAAGTTATAGAAAAGTGGGACATAAACTACATGAATTCAATCAAAACATTAATTACCTTTTCTCCGCCGTTTCTTGGGCATGTCAATGGCAGTCTGCACCGGTGACAATTTGAAAGTTTCCGGATCGTCGGTGTCGAGTAAACTTCGTATTTGCGCCGAAGTTACGGAGCGCACGTTTAGATTCGGATACCTGCAAGCATGTTTATATACGGTGCAATTAAACTCCGCTATATGCTAACGAGTCTCGCTTCCGAGTTTGCCCTACGCGACAGAAGCTGCGCATACAGGTGGATGTCTATTAACCAGTACGAGTCGAAAGACGCATTCAATCCATCAACATTATAGGCGTCAAACTTTCGAGCGAACGCTTCGGTGAAGAGAAGGAGAGAATAAAAAGGAATCTGACCTTGTGTGAGGGTCCAGAGTGTAGGCAGCGTAATCTCTGTTGAGGTTCTCGGGCGTCGTTTGCCCGAGCAGCCTGTAAATGGATTCCCGCTCCGCTATCACCTCGAGGGGCGTAAGCAAGGCGCCCCATCCCTTGATGGCCCAGCAAGCGTCCATTGAGCTGAGAAAGCCGCGGGCGCAACCGGAACCCGTCGGCCAAAAGGGCTGCAAATATGAAACAAATTTTTTTTACAATGCCATTTTTTAAATGGTTTTTGAGGAGTAAGAACTTGAGCTCGAAATGCGGATATTGGCATTCGCTTTGCGAATAATATAACCGAGTAATACAACGATAACTCAATAAGCACCTCGAGCAGACTGTCGCCGACGAGGATCATAAGCAGCCGGTGTCCCCGTCGCTCGAGCACCCGACTCGCGTTTTCCGCGGCGTACATCGACGTGAAGTCGAACATGGCGACGTCCGGCTGGCCGTAGTGGTTCACCGCGAACTCCATGTCCATCATCTGGTACTCGGTGGAGAATTCAGCGGCTTCGCGCGCGTACAGCATCAGAGCCTCCCGGTCGACGTTCTCCTTGGCCAGCAGCTTCGCCGTGTCCGCGTGGTCCTGCATAAATTCGATCGAACACGTTATACAATGCATACATGAGTTCGTTATCAAGATTTTGAAATAAATGAACGGGTTGTAAGTTTACCTGGAGAATGACGCCCTTGTCGATGAGGCTGTGCTTCTTGGCAGTCATGACGAAGTAGTGCGTGTCGTCCTTGTAGTAGACGATGTTCTCGAGGTCGATGCCGGTCTCGGAGTAGAGCTCCTTGAAGAACTTCTGATTGAAGATGAAGGCGACGCCGCTTATCTCCTCGACGCGGGCTTCGGCCTCGGTGCGCTTGTTGATGAAATTCGCGGTGATAGCTATCGCGAGCTTGCCCCGGAATTCCTTGCGCTTGAAGCCCTCGAGAGTGTTGCGCTTGCCGTCGGCCCCGATTAGCACGTCGAACTCGTACTGCGAGACCGGGTGGTCGGCTGGTACGGTTTTCGCTCGCCAGCCGATTTCTGCGAAAATTATTTATTCTCTGTAATCCGAAAAGCTCGGAAGCCCCGCCGAAAGCTCGTTAACGCACCCCCACTATAAAGCCCGCGTCGTCTCCCCCTTCGCCGCGAAAATCAGAGAGCTATATATATATACATATATTAGTTCATATAGACACTCACTTCCTCCCTCCTGATCCTCGGGCGGTGGCACGAGCTGCTCGAAGCTGACGTTCTCGTGAAACTCGACGCCGAGGATGAGGGCGACCTTGAGCAGTATACACTGCAGCTGCCTGATGCTGATGTGGTCGATCGAACCGGCGCAGAATTTCCCGAAGAACTTCTTGGCGCCGAGGCCGCGCAGGTCCTGGATGACGAACGGCCACAGGTGGAGCACGTTGTTGCGCGACATCCGGTCGCGTTTCTCCACCACCACGACCTTGGCGCCCAGAAGCTGGGCTTCGATCGCTGAGCGCATGCCGCAGGGTCCGCCACCGATTATCAGCACCTGCGACAATTTTCCGTGGTTTTAGGATCGTCGATGATTCGGAGAATACGTTTTTAACCGAGAACTAAAATTTTACAATCTCGCGTCGTAAAAGTCGCTGTTAAAGTGAAAAGTGGGAGTACACACGGAAGCTTACTTCACCGCTAAAATAGACGGCCAGCCTCGTGTACACAGCAGCGGGTATATATACGCATTGAAATAACTTTTACACGCGAGCTCTTTGAAAATCACTCACCCTCGTATTGAGACATGCCTTTCCTCGATTGTAACACTTGTGATTGGCCCTCTGGTCGAACTTCTTCCAAAGCGCCTGAGCCTTCCACGACCTGAGCTTGGACTTGAGCTTCGGATAGAATTGATGAAAATTCGTAGGTTTTATCTTGAGCAGCTCGCAGAGGTGTCGAAAGTGCCCGAGGATGGACTTGAGGGTGGTGGCGTTGCAGAACTGGTCGAAGACCTCGCCGGCCAGCGCGACGTCTGGCGAGGCCATCTGCTTCCTGTTCTGCTGGTGGAGGTGCAGGTCCATTTTCTTGCGATTGCGGAAAGTCCGTTAGGCAGTTCGGCTGACGGATACTGCTACTGCTACGTCTGGATCGCGCTGGTACGCTTCAGTCTGTGTCATTACCTGGAAGCGAATGGAAGAATTTTTTTTTATTACTTTGCATCGAGTGAACATTTTATATATCCGTAAAATCGCGATGAATCTAATAAACCGTTGGTTTCTTCCACAATTTCACGCCCACACGATCTAATTCATAAACGCTTATAAAACACACGAGATTGTAGCGGAAGCAATAAAGTCGCAGCGGATAGAGTCTCGCGTTTCTCATAATTACATCGTCAGCCGCATCGAGACATCACACCGCTGGCTTTGGGCCACTGACGCGTAGCTATATCGGAGACTCTAGCTCTCGAGACAAATAGTCCCAAGTATAGGCTGCGACGACTCGTGTAAACAGACGAGCCGCGAACGTTTGGCCCATATTCTCGTATATGTGCGCGCGCGTGTATGCTCGAAATAACCTCCTTATTGATTCATAAGCACTGCAATTATAGCTCGTATGGAGAGAAGAGAGAGGTGGTGTGCAGCGGTACACTAGTGGCCAGGTTGGAAATAGATTAGACGAGAGAGTTAATTCGAGTGTAGGCCGCGTTTTTCCCGATGGAATTCCGGCTCGGCACCGATGGATCGCGAGGCACTCTGCGGTTCCTCGTGCCTGTGATGCGCGACTCCGAGCTGCTCTAAATGCGGAGTTGTAAGGACTTTTAAGGCGAGGGACGATGGGGTTGAGGTAGTGTGTAATTCTAGACGAGCGTGTAGTGCTTCTTGCGGTCGTTGCTGATGAATATTCATTATACTTTTGTAGCGACTCGTATATTGATGACTCATTATCGCATACGTAACTTGGCGTTTGATGAATATTCCCTGTAAACTTTAAAATCATTGGACACATTTTTCAAACTAATCCAAACAATTAAAAGAATACGTGTCGCAGCATTATCTTATAGGGTATTTTGGTGAATCGCGCCTGTGACATATGGAATGGGAAATTGGTCGCGTGCCGAATACCAAAACCGCATATACCTTTGCCAAGACACTCCACATGACGCCCAGAGACACGGATCCACCGGCCCGAGTATGCGCGCTGATTATTAAACGGGCCCTACTATATGTGACATGTATATTATGCGTTGCAGCATCTTGAGACTTTGAAGTATGTATGTTTTTGTATATCGAGATGGTGTTTTACGCGAATTTGAAAATTCGGAGAATTATGGATTTAGTTTTTTAATCAATGGCTATGTGGAACACGATTGAAAAAGTGCTACCTGTATTACCCCACGCATTTACGCGGTCTACATGCTCTTCGTTGATTGCTTCGTGTATTCGTCGACGCGGCAATTTAATTCTGTTATACACGTTACCCAAAAAAACCTCAACAAATTAACAACAAACTCCAAAACTCCTAAAAATAAAAATCATCCCTCGTTATCCTATATCCCCGCGCAATTTCCCGCGAAAATCCGTCAAGCTTCGCGGCGAATTAAAAGCAGAAAGTCAACATTCCACACCACCGAGCGCTGCGTCTTGGCATCTGGCGCGACACCGACTGCGAAATCGCTCGATTCTCTCGCCCAGCACACGCTCTATACCCCACGGTTCTTTGAACTTACAGCCTGATAGTTTTCTAGATCGCCGGCCGGCTATATACGCCGGCGTCGACGAACTTATATACGCGCGTTGGGCTTCGCACAGCTTAACGCGAGTGTTTTTCTAGAAGAAAATGACGACGGGGAAGTGGACGAGTTTTTAATTACTTCGGGAGGAAGATTCGCGGGTTTTGATGATGAGTGAAGTTTTGGAATGCCGCGTGTCCAATGAATTACGGAGTATAGCGGACGGATTTATTTTGGGAATCGGGGCTGCCAAAATTTTCCTTAATTTTAGATACTTGAGTGTGCGAAGCGTGAATCTATATACTGTGTAATCGCTACAAACGTATCCGTAAAAATCAACTCGGAAAAACTCCCTCCGCGTAAATTAGCACTCATCGATCAACCCTATGTATATGTACGAACAAACACTTCCACCACGCGAAAAAAATTACCACAACTCAGCGAAACAATGCGGCGTTTCCGAGAGCCCATACGAGCCGTATCGCACGCGAAAACCCCCTGGAAAAACGTATTATACGCAAGGTTCCAGCCCCCCCCCCCCTCGACTGCGTTCAGAAAAGACCAGCCGCCCCCTCGGGTACGTGCCTGTGCACTTTGTTAACACGATAAAAAGCACGCGGGGAATTCGAGGAGGTGGAAAGTCTCCGCTCGCGCGTTCGTTTCTCTTTTTTTTCTCTCCCGTGCGGCGCAGCCGAGCCAGTAGTAGTCCCCCGTTTTGGAGCGCCGAGGAAAGTTTTTAATGCGTTTGAGATCTACTTTATTCCCGAGACGCCTGTGTATGCGCTGCAGCAGCTGATGTTGCTCTCGGTGCCACGTATATGCGACCGGTGTGAGGCGGAGGCTCGAGCTCGCGTTGTTATGGGTTTCGATGGGAGATAGCGCTGGCGCGTGCGAGAGAGCTGTTTTTGCACGTGTAGATTTTTTTTTTGGTCGGGCTTGGAAAGATTTATCATCGGCGAAGTTGGCACATCGGGCGGCGCTTCGAAGTTATTTTTTGATAGAAAGTTGCGTTATGTACCCGTTATAGGTTTATTTTAGAAGAATACAGTCGGACAGCGAGAATCATTAATTATATAAGTTTACTCATGGATAGTCTACATATAAGTTGGAGGAACGTTTGCGATTCCAGGTGAAATTTCGAGCTCACGGCTTTTCACCGAGTTTCTCAATCTAGCCGTTGATCGAGTTTGACAAGTATAGACTCGAGAGCGATCGATGTGGCAAAAACTATTAAAATATACTCACGAAAGAATTTCTGAGAGCTCCGATGGATGCTTACAAAAAAAAAAAAGATTTTTTATATATCCACATGGGGAACTATACATAAATGTGAAACGGCACGTACACCGCGAGAAATTTCCGGGCCATTGTCATACGGGCGCGCTCGCAAATCTCCATTGCGCAGAGTAACTGGGTAAAGGGTTTAGGTTAAAGATACTATTAGAAGAGTCATCGAGTGCGCTCGGTTGTGCAATAAATTTTTGGAACCGAGCCCACGCTCTCCATATCTCTTCCCTAGGCCTATTGTTCTTCTCGTATATGCGCGCGCGAGCGAGACGTGTATACCTCGCCGCATATAAGTACACGCTCGAGAGGCAGAGAAAAAAAGAAACGCGAAGTTCTACTGTATACACCTTGCATATAAGAGAACGCAAGATCGATCGGTCACGAGTGTGACTTTAATTGATTTATCGACCGCCGGGATCTTCTTTTGCACGGCTCGCGGAATTTGTACGAACGTCCGATCGAGAATTGATCGAGAACCGAGAGAGAGAGAGAGAGAGAGAGACGCTATCGCATGTGTTTTTTTTCTGATCGGTATATAGGTGTTGAATAGTGGATATCTCGATTGGAAAATTTTTTATCGCAAAAATAGTTGCGTTACAAGGTGTGTTGATGGATATCGTGGCGGTGTGAATCGCGGAACTGAGATCGCCTTGTGATTTTATAATTGCGATTTATTCCACGTGGGGCTATTTTATCAGTGTCGACGGCTATATTCGGGGAGTAATTAAAAATAATTGCCGCAGCTATTGGGATACAATAGGCCGAAGTGTTGCTCGTGAGCCAGAAAACGTTTGGGGCCGTCATATTTCACGACTGAGAGGGATAATCTGTTCTGGCCAAAAGCCGGAAAAATGTATGTTTTAACAGTGCGTCTGAGAAGCACATTAAAAATGTCGAGCGCGCTGTATTCTTAAATAGACTCGATGATGGAGAGTCGCTGTGACCTGTTTAACCCCCCTGTGCAGTATATAGTATAGTATAATAGGGTCTTGAAAAATGCAATACATCCAATGCTGCCTCATTTGATATCGATTCGGAGTTCAGAGACTGTATATTGTTTTTCCAACTAACTAACTAACTAACTAACAAGGTACAATTTTTATTGACATAAATAAAATAAATTTATTCCCAACATCAGATAACTATGCAGGTGTTTAAGCATTGTTCTGCTCGATCAATGTTTTGACACGCCGCAATACCGCCTTGCTTTCGATATTTACCAAAACATCTCGTCCACGGTATAGCATATTAAACAAGCGCCTGTGCACATGTGCGCAGACAACCAAAGTCCGGTAGTTTACACCGGTCAGCTCTCTCGTTACGCAAGTCGCGCACAATTCCAAACTGGACTTTCTGCGAAATCGCGCGTTTTCGCGTAAATCACATCAGCACATGGAAGGGAACGATTTCCGCGCGCGTCATTGTGCGTACACGCATGCGAGCGCTTATTCCGGTCATTAGAGCAAATTGTTCGGCTTCGCTTCGACGGCTCCCACGTATACTTTCGATTTTTGCCAAGTGATCGGCTGTGTACGGCTTGTTGATTGCGCGTGTATTATATACAGTTGGGTTGAAACTATAACTGATTTTTGCGGTGGATTTATGAATTTATCACGACGCAGTCATTCACTCGTTGGATTCAATGTTTAATTTATACCGATTATTACGTCTATATTCCGTCGAACAATAATTTTGTGCGCAGCAATAACACGCAGTAATGGAATTTCCTCGCTTCTGTTTGATTTAGCGCTGCGGCAACCATTTGAATTAAACTTTCCTATCAGCGTGCAAACCACCGTGTTTATCGTTGACGCAACTAAAAATCGCCTTTAATATCCTCTTTCATTAATTTTCATCTTATCGCACACAGCTTTATAACATTAATTTCCAAGAACCACAAAACTCAGTCCTTAGTCACACCATCATCACCGGCGTACACCAATTACACGATTATCAACAACGACACTTCGCACAACATACTTCAAGCAATCCAAAATTATGCTGAGCGAGTCAGAATGAAGAATAAATTGTGACTAACGTAATCTCTCCGGCGACGATCGGCAACCGATTCTCCAAGCGTCCTTTCACCCAACGATTCCCCGCGGAACACTGCGCGTCAGAAGAAACACACGTTCGCGAAAGTTAAAAAGCCGGAAGAGTACATAACAGCGGGAAGATACACACCTCGCGCTATTTGTTTTCCCACGCGTTGTAAACACGCTGTGTAACGCGAAAATGCACGTGTGCAATGTATACACCACGCGCGACTCGAACAATGCGAGCTGTATTCGTGGAAAGGCAAGAGCCGGAAGAGTTTAGAAGACGACTCGAAATGCCTGAACTCGTGTAGTGTAACCGGCGAACGTGTCGCGGCCGTCTTTTTCGCGAATTCTCGCGGATCGGAGGCTTTACGAGACACGCGCGTAACACGATGGATTTTTTTGAAATATTTGATGCGAGGTGTGCTTAAAATCGATGCGGTGCCGTGGGTCGGCAGATTCATATTGATCAGTGTGGCGTGTACGTATATATACTTATACGTGACGATTGCAATATATGCAGTCGATTTATATTTATGAGGGGTTCGAGTGATTTTGTTTGTGGTTCGAATGACGAATGTGAGCGTCTGCATTTTTTATTATTTCGGGGAAGAAATTTGCGCAAAGCTAACTTGACGTTGGATCGGTAATTAATTCTTACAAGTTTCTTATATAATTGCAGGAGCTCGAAAAGGATGTAAAAATTAAATAAACTCGAGACAGGGTTAATTTAGCTATTCGAATACTGATTTTATTGCTTATCAAATAAAATTATAGCTGCCGATGGCTATAACGTTTATGTAACGCATAAAGCCTAACAACTCGATTCAAAACACTTTGGCCTATAATTGCTCGTTGGCCAATATCATTACCGATCGCAACTCACAATGAATTGAATTTTTTACTATACTCTTTCAATCGAATAAACACTATACCCATATTTCTTTCTTCCATATCTTAAAAAAAAAAAAAAAAAAAAAAAATAACACTGTAGCATTGTATAAAAAAATCACTAATCATCCATTAGGCACATTTAAGGCCATCAAGCATATCATCAGAGCTCATTATGCCGATCGTTTCCAAATTGGATCATCAACCACTCAGCAGCAAACATTAAAGAAGACACAGACACACTAAAGCTCAAGCTCACCCTACCTATATCCCCGTATATCCGCGCAGCACTGGTTCCACCACCGGAATAATTCCCGATCAAGGAATCACTGGAACAAACGTTTATAACAATAATCTCGTCGTCGACGTTAAAACACAAAATCTCCGTCAACTGTCCGTGTCGCATGTTACGCCGTCGATTTACCGTCGAGCTGCTGCCACTATACAAGCAACTACTATCAGTCCTCTCGTCACTTATACAACTGAACTCTCGGCGAACGAACGCACTCTCCCAAAGAGAAAAAGCGCAGCGCGAGCGAGCGATGCTCTCTTTCTCGCAGGGGGCAGATGAGTGCGCGCCGAGCTCGCGGCTCTATAAATAGGCGGACCAAGTGGGCAACGAGATGCACGCAATCCCGACTCGTCGACGACGACGACGACGATGTTGGAAGTGGAACGCAAGTTCGCCGTCGACCAATTTTACTGCGCAGAGTTGGAAGAGAGATAGAGAGAGAAAGAGAGAGGGAGAGAGAGAGGAGGCCTATATAG
Organism: Muscidifurax raptorellus; assembly: GCA_020010945.3. Classification (NCBI taxonomy): domain Eukaryota; kingdom Metazoa; phylum Arthropoda; class Insecta; order Hymenoptera; family Pteromalidae; genus Muscidifurax; species Muscidifurax raptorellus. The sequence continues at coordinate 5,927,566 of CM052077.1, forward strand.
AGACTCGGGGGTGGTGAGCTTTTTGGGTGGTGGGAGCTTTTTTTCCGTACTGGGTTTTTGGGACAACGGGGTTATTTTCTGGGGGAAAGAGGTGCTGTGCGGAGTGACTTGAGCAAGTGAGTGGGATAAAAGCTTTTAATATAAGGAATTGAAATTCTGGATGAAAATAACTATTATAATTAGAACTGAAATTTCCACTCTGGAATATTCATCGCGACACCCCGCAAATTTTCCTTCATCTCGAGTCGCGCCTAAATTACCCGCACGAAGCCAGCCAAGAAGGAGACACCCATCAACTCAGGCTTCAGTCAGCCCGCACCGAAGAGGGAAGCATATATATATATATATATATATATATACCCGCTCATTCTCGTATCGCCGCATTTGACTGTAATATACTCTCGAGAACGTCATCGGAACCAGGAAAACGCGCGTAACGAGCTTGAATTGGACCGTCCGGGAGAGACCAAGAAGACATGCGTGGGCGTCGTCTCGTCTGATTTTTTTGGTATTGTATAGACGTCCCGGCGCGAGAGAAAGCAATTTCGCGACGCGATGCTCGCAATGAAATCGAAGGCCCTCCTTCCTTTCCTCCCCCCTTTCGCTTGATTGGCCGCCGAGGGTCGAATGAAATATGAGGGAGGCCTGCCGAGTGACACTTCTGCTATTGCCTATTATGTAGGAATTAATGTGGAGGTATAAGGACGCTACTGCTGCTGTTGGCGCTTTACCCGCCAGTGATTAAAGCTCGTGAAGAATTGCGTGAGTCATTATTTTGGGATCGGAGTTTGATATCGCGAGGTAGATTAATAACGTTCGATGATATTGACAATCGTTCATTCTCTCTTTTGGGGTATAACCCGCCGAGATCGTAAACATTGAGGAAATCCTGGTGCGCATAAAATTACGCCGTTATTATTCTCTGTGATTATAAAGCTGAATCACAGCTTTAGGGATTTTCCAGACTTCGTTTCTGGCACATGTTTTTAATCTTCTTGTGCACCGAGAAGTGCGCTGCATATTACGGATAAAGACGCGTTTATGAACGACCATGAATCACATGTAAATAATTAATATAACTCACCTAACCGGCAGCGGAACACAGACTCCACGAGCCAAGCACGCAATTGACAAAAAAAAAATCGAAAGCTCGCGCAGACGCGAAAACGAGACGCAATAATAAGCGATTCCTCATCTCAAAGAGAAATAGAAAGGAGACGACTGTGCTCGCTCAGTGAGTGAGAGGCGATACAACGCCGACTTTTCCGATCCAATACACCCGACATTCGATTTTCACTCTTGAATCCCGTCGAGTCGAACACACCGGCGTTCCCTATTGTTTACGACGATGCGCTCGAGAGGATAGATCTGGACCGAGTAAGGTGTGCTGCCGATGAAAAAGGGGAATAGCGTTGTTTATGGGAACATTTCACACTTTTGTGCGCTCGGAAATTAATGCTCGGGCTCTGGATTAATCTATTAGCGATGAGTTTCTCTTTTGTGTCTGGGTGGAAAGAGTGAGTGGCAGGGGAGTCGTTTTTGTTCGAGACTTAATTGCTCGATACGCACTGCCGAGACAGAGATATTTTCTTGTTAGACCGATGATCTTGATATCGATTCTCTTGTTTTAGGCTCATTAAATGTTTAGCCAGTCATCGGTGAAAGCGTCCAAAAATGTATATATGTTTTTGAAGAAACGCATATTCGTTCCATCGGGTTACAGTGAATCACCCCAAACCAGAAGAAAGATTGACAAAATGCTTCAGAGCGAAATCCGTAACGCAAACGTTGCATAAACGGTCGCTATTTCGATCAAAAAATATTTCTCGCATCTAACGCAACTAGGGACGGTATATATTTATCAACGACGCACCTGCGTGTGTTCTCGTATACACCCCGTAGTCAAAATATGACCCCTGTTTATTGTGTATACAGATATGCAAAATTGGATGATGACGCGTTCAAACGCAACTCTGATGCCAAAATCTCGAGGCAATTAGGAACGCGCTGCTATACTATAGGATGGATGTACTAATTATACTATACATTTTGCTGCGGTGGTGAGATGATAAATTTGAGTTTTGGTTTCGTTTTGCACTGAAAGAGAAACTTGTTGTAGGTGAAAAGTTTCGATTATAGCGTGATTCGCATTATTTTAGATCCGATGAGTAGATGAAGATAAAAGTATGTAACAATGGTTAGCAAACGTTATTAACTGTTTAAGTGCTTCGGAATGAATTAGACTTTGTTAGACTAGAATTACGTTCTATCAGGTGTGAAATTCCAGCTCGCTTGTAGCAAGGAGAACGATAATAATTGATTTAACTACTTCCCTACGATATTATAATTATTATCTAGTTTGATCGCAGTTTGATTGCTTATTATTATATTATTACAATATTATAAAATATACACTTCACAGCAAAAAAAGCTCACAAATTAATTAATAAACAGATGTGATCTTTCTTACTATTTTTCTCAAGTTTTTACGATAATTTCTCCAACCCGTACAGACATCCAGCAGCGGAGAGACTTCAAAATATCGCAATAATTAGGACGCTTTATACAACGCAGTCATTGTTCTATTTTTCCGTCGGCGCGCGTCCGTTGCAGCAAGCTTCTTCATCGCGCGGCAATTCGAGCGGTCAGAGCGCGTTATAGCCGTCATCTATATTACAGCGAATGTGTGTACAGCGTTTGCTAGGGAGCACCGCGAGTGTGTGTCATCGGCCGGCTAATTATAGTCCGGCGTCGTATAGTCGTCGGCTCAGCGATGTTTGTTTGCATGGGATTTTTTTCTTCTTCGGAGGCGCGATGCATCAGCTGCAGGTGCCTTGCTTTGAAAATTTGGCTTGTGTATTAATTATAGACTTTTGTTTGTTTGTTTGTTTATTCGGATCGGTGGTTGGGAGGGGTATGTACTGTAATAATTTTGCGATTTATCATTAGCGTAGATAATATATATAAATATGTATAAGTACGTATAAATATGGAAAGTACGAAATGCTTCCAATGTGCTTTCTCACCACATTCTATACACGTGTTGGATGTTTTTGAAAAGGAAGCCGTAAAGGCAATTTGTCTTGCAGATATAATGATTAGTTCAGATTTGCTTAAGCGCGGAAAATTGCACATTAAACTGTCGATAAAACAGGTCGGTTCCTGGTATCTACTTAAATCGCGGTATTTAGCGCGCGCTCGTCAACGTTCGGTTTTACTAACGCACACACGTTTTGCTATTTTTTAATTATTTAGGACAATAACTCGCAGTTTTTCTTTGTTTCAAGCCGGTGAACAATAATCGCTTGACGATTGCATAGAGACGCTCTGATGCATCGATTTTAATTCGGATGCGATATATACAAAGCTATCAGAATATATAAGACGCTCAAGTGCATTATGCGATAAGATACGAAACAGCCAGTTTGATTATACCTCTTACACGGTAGCAAATACCGAATCCAGATCGCTAAACATTCAATTACCTCATCGCAAATGATTTATCGCGTATTACGTTGTTTAGAACGAACTTTTATGAATATTAAATAAAATCTCCTGCGCATACACAGCAAACATAATCCATATACTTTGCTTACCCAAACAAAAACGCTGTATACATCGTCTAACAAAAAAACTATAACACAATCACGTCAAAATTACCTCTTCAATAAACACATCACGCAAAACTCACATCCGAGCACCGAAGAAGATCTCTCACTAGAGGATGCGGATTTCCATCAAAACCGTATCCGACATCTTGTACACATCGCACGCGAGAGAAACCCGACGGATTAATCGCACGCGAGGGAAACCCCGATTGCACTCGCTCGGAAAATCTGTCGGTCTACGCGCTTTTCTTCTCCGCATATAAGGAAGAGAAGAATTTTCTCTCTCTCTATATATATATATATATATATATACACACAACTCTCGTATTCGCTCGATATTCCTTGTATCGTATTCACGTGTTATTCGCGCTTCGCTGCGAGCAAACGTCTGATAGCGCCGGCCTTTCTCGAGTAGCAACAGCTGCTGAAAGCGCTCGCGATATAGAGGCAGCGGTGGAGGTGGAGGAGTGAGATTTTCCCGTTCCGCGTTGCGTCCGCGGAAGTTTACGCGTGAGCTAGCTGCGTGTGCGGGTACGTTGATTTGTTTGGAGAGAGATTGTTTTATAGCGTAGTGCATTAATTTTATTGCTTTTCTTCTCGTAGAAATTTACTTACAGTTTTTGTTTTCATAATTTTGTAAATAATTCATGGAAGGAATGATATATTCTATATAGAGAAAGTTGTCAATCGAAGATAGAACAACAATATATTTATGCAGTAGGAGGTACGCGTGTAGCCTCGCGACCACCGAAAAACGGTAAACACTCGTAAATACCCCGTTATACAATAACGCCTGTGTGAAAACTCGCATAAACCCCGACAATCCAGAAGCCAAATCGAGAACAGATCGCAATACGTGGAATCCAGCAGCACGCGGGCTACTTAACCCACTGACAAGGAAACGACTGGGCCTTCGATCGTCGCGACTACACCTATATATGCATATACGTATGCAAGCCATCACGTCCTATACGAGCTTCGCACGTGACTGCGATCCGCGATTTACGAATTCACGACGCGTTGTTCTGCGTTAGTGATACACACACACACACACACACACATATATATATATATATACGCACGTAGATAAAGATGCGCCGAGACACACCGTCGTCAGGTCTCGGCGACCTTGGCGCAAGTTTTCGATCCCACGGATGAGAGGAGGACTTTGCTATACAGCGATGGCGTGAGAATATATATGAGTGTGAAGTTTGCGGTGGGTCGTGCAGGCTGAGATGGGGAAAGGGTGCGCGAGAGAACGGTTCGATTATCGGCTGATTTTATATATAACGGTTTTGGCATGTGTGGGTGGGTATAAGAGAGGTTTAAAGGACACGCGTGTGCGTGCGAAATTTGGGTGACAGGTGTAACGGGGTATCGATGCACGTGTCGTATCGATTGATAGCCCGTGTATATGCTTTGAATTTTTAAGTGAACCAGCGATTCTCGAGAATCATAGGCGCAGTTATAGCATGACTGGCCCAAGCAGTAGGCCCAACAAAAGGCGGCCTTAGCATAGGTGACGCACTCCTATGTATATATACGTTCCGCGTGTAGATTAAGATGAGGGAGACGAGAAAGCGCCCACGCGCCACCTATCTTCGCTAGTCAGAGGCGCGGGAAGTTTAAACGCGGTTATAGAGTCAGAAGAAGGTCTTTTGAGGATGGCCTTACTCGAAATGTCACTACGAACCTTATTATAATGGCGCATATATTAAAAAAAATATCAAATTTGTATTGCCTTCAATTTACACCAATCTTAAGTAGAAACTAAACTATGACAACTGCACAAGTAACTCTAAAAGCTACTCCACACGGCACGAAGCTACATGACATAAAAGATAAGGAAACTACAATAAGAAACCTGCTCCATCCACGCAAAAGCCTCTTTCCCTTTTCTAAATTTCGGTCAGACGCAGTACTCGCGAAAATTAATGGCTCGTGTCGTTGCTCTTATGCGTTGCGCGGCTCATAAATCCCCGACAATTAGCGGCGCTAGCCGCACTCGTCGCAGACGGCTATACTCGGACCGACTGCTGCGCGTGTGTATACGGTTAGCGGTGAACCGATAAACAACGCGGGACTTGAGTGTATCGCTATGTGGGGAATGATGCACCTGTCCGGTGGCTTTTGCTTTGCTTTTGTCTTGTATGCATAGGGGGAGATTAGTTTGCTTTGCTATTTTTTTTCGCGTTGCCTAGAGGCTTCGAGGATAACGGCGTGAGGTTATTTTTATTTCTGTGCACGCAAGTGTTACTTACAAATCTTTGTAGTTGAACGACGGCGGCAGTTTATCTGAAACAATAAAAGAAACGAAACTGTTAGGAATGTACGTTGGAGGCAATTACGTGTAGTACGAAGGATTTTTCTTTGGGTGGTACGTATAGCGCGTTTTATGATTAATTAACGACAAATATTCTCGAGCCCGAGTGAAAAAGCACGTTTGAAGAATACAGCGCGCGGAAAAACGGAAGATGTACAACACCTTTTTAGAAAGTGCAGCGCTGATACCATTGTCTCGCAACTATTTGTTTTTTTCTCTTTAAACCAGTATCCTATACCTGCACCAGACGTAAACCGACTAATTATTTTCCTAAAACGTAATTCGGACTTTCTATACTCAAAAGCAATTATGCAGACGGCGCAAAGAAAAAAAACCTATATTGCTCTTTCTCTAATTCGCTTATGATCTCATTAAGCCGGTAACCGACAAAACTCAGTCACTCCGCTCTAGTTGCGACGCATAATTTTTCGCTATGCGCCGGCATGGGCTTCAAGAACGTTGATTTTTCTTTTAACTCAAACGAGCGTAGAGAAAGATACGCGCAAGATTATACTGCGTTCTCGAGTCCGACTGCGAAGAAAATGGAAACAATATACTTTCCATGAGCAGGAAGAAAACACAAGTTTCTTCTGCTGGCACGAGAGAGTACATATCGCAAATTTATTGGCACACTTTCAAGACGCGGTCCCGGAGAGAGACCGGATTTTGTACACAGGAGTCGCGGAATTACGCGATAAAAAAGTGCATGTTATAATTGAATCATTATTTGAGCTAGCTAACCTGAATATCAACCGCGAGTGTTACAAGCTACGAAAAAAAAAATAAAATTAGCGAGACACAATTACGATTATATGTATTCGTCGTCGTTACGTCTATACGTTCTTTCTAACGATTTTTTAATTTTTCCACAAGATAAAAGAAATTACACCAAGAATCCAGTGTACACCGGAGACAAACATCTCATACGCGTAGACCAGCGCACGTAAAGCTAATTTACCTAAATGCTTCTATTCTCAGTGAACGCCGTCGTTATTACACAAATAATCTAATGAAAACTGCGACCGCAGCCGCGCGAATACAATGAAGCAGAAGCGAACTAAAGCCTCGGTTACGTTCACACGAAAACTCGGCTGTAGCTACGACGGCCGCGTGACACATATTTGTGTATTTGCGCAAGTGTCATTTGTCCGCGGATTACCGCAGCGCGGGATATAATTGCGCCTCTCTCTCTCTCGCGATGAAGCTCTTTTTAATATGCGATTGCGCGCGTGCGTAACGCGAGCAAGTAGCGCGAGTCACCGCAAGCTCTTTTTTTTCAAAGTTATATAGTCGCTTTTCTGGTTTCGAAGGACACGACGCGACGCCGTTAATCGTCAGCAGCGATTAACCGCAGGAGCAGCTACTGCTGGACATTTTGCTCTATTCGGAACGTCGCACAAACTGTATTTTATAAATGTGAAATGGAAGCACTTCATTCAAATTTTACTGTAAAGCTCTGAACTGTGTTTCAAAATTTATTTGACACAAAACCCGTCTCCGATAATTGATGAAGAAAAATTATTCCAGTTTCCTAACATCGTGCTAGCATATAACCTGCTTATCGCACGCCTAATTACAAAAAAAGTCCACAGCCGGGGTAACCGCTCGCACGCCTTTCGCTCGTCAACGCGATTTTCCACAGCTTCAAACAAATCTTTATCCCCCTTCGCAACTATATATACCAATCCACCATCAGATTTTCCTCTCGAGCGCGCAGTGAATGCTCGGCATTACGCATTCTGCAGCGCTGGCGCGCCTCATCTTTCCTCCTGAAAAGACATTTTCCTCGGAACGTCTTTGAGAACGAGAGAGTCGAGCCGTTGAATGGCCTCTTAGTCGAGAAGCCCGTCGCCGCCGGCGCGAATTAAGCGTCTACATATATGTATATGCGCAGAGTATCACAGCTGAAAAGGCCGAGTGTGTTTGCGAAAGAAGAAGAAGAAGAAGAAGCCAGTCCGAGCGAGTTCAATTGACACTAGCGAGATAAGGAAGTCGCGCGTAATTTTATCAGCCGAGCTTTTCTCATAAGGTATATATACACTGCGCCTATGTGCGATATCGCACACAGGGAGAAAGTGAAAAGTTAGCTCTATAGGCGCGAAAAATGAACGGCAGGTTATACGCTGCACCGCGACGAAAGGAAGAAAGCGTTGGCTATATTAGGTGCATATATACACGCGCTTGTTTATGAAATCGATATATAATGTAGGAAGTGTCGTGAGAGAGTCGCCGCGACGTTTCTTCGATGCGTAATCGAGCGATGGTGTCTACTACTATATATATACAGCATAATGTGCAGAAAATTTAATTAACTTATACAGAAGGGCAAGTGAAATTGATGTATCCGAGGGTATAATCCCCATATAAAAAAGTCATGACCGGATGTTGTGAAGCCAAGATAGAAGTTATGTGATTGGCTCATGTAGTGCGCATGCGTCTAAAACAGGAAGTCTAAACGTCTTCTAGGTTAGGGTGCGCAACGCGCGCTTTTCAAACTCTAGTACGATTAAATTAATAAGGTGTAAAAGTCTTGATTCGAAAATTCGCATGACGCCAAAACAAGAAAAATATATATACCCGATGCGAGAACAGGTCTAGCAAGAAAAATAGGTGCGAACGAAAGAAGAGCCGGCGAGCACAGAACTTGTTTTCGCACACGTATAGAGAGCGTTACACTCTATATACTTTTCCACGGCTTATATGCAGGAGTCCGAGCAATTTTCCGTCGTAATAGATTCTCATTGTCGCCGGAAACCTTGGACTCATCCTCCTCATTCACACGATTTCGTTGCTTAGTGTCCTGGGAAAACAAGCGATCGTGTGCGCTGTATACGTATAGAAAACGAGAAATCTCTCTGCGATCGATATTGTTATATAAATGCACATCTCGATAGAGAGAGAGAGAGAGAATCTAATTTGGCGCAATTGGCCGCGCGATTCGAGCCAAAGCTCGTGGGTGCAGTTTTTACCGAGAATATTGCAAGAATATAGAGGGAGAGGAGATTTATAAAGAATGCAATTATATGATTGTATGAATATGTGCATTGATTTACGTGCCGCAGGCGCATGTCGGGGGAGATTAAATATCTGCAGGGATGACGTCGATTCCAGTTCGATTGGAAATGTAAATGGAATCTTTGATTGTTCGAGCGATGTATATATAGGTATATTATATACCTCTTGGAAGTATAAGTTAGAGACTTTTTTCCTCATGCTAAAATGGGAGAAACTATAGACGAGAGCTATGGAGGAAAAAATCAATAAGTCATGTTCTACGGATGGGAGTTGCGTATTTATATTGCATGAACTTTGTCGAGTGCGAGGTTCGTTCACGCCTTGTGATTCATCAACTGGATATAAATATACCCGTATTTTGCTTTGTGATTCTATTAAAAGTATATCGATCGTTAAAAGAGTAAAATCGTAAAATAATAGTCTATAAAATATACTATTGAAATAGCAGATAGTAACGACGCAGTGTATGTCAACAATGTATTCTTAGACTTTACAATCCTATTATATATACTCAAAAGTATGAACTCGAACGAACTAGTCGCACACATCTAAAATCCAAAGCCCAATTACTTCCAGGGCTATCACGATTTCCAATTAAAAGCTTCTTAAACTCAGCTCAAGAAATGAAAAAAAAAACTAAATCTCAAACAGACGCTTACACATTCTCTATATAACCAGCTCCTCTCTATATACCACACACACCCAGCTTATTCTCACGCGCCCGATATATTCCTTCCCACTCTGCAATTAACAGCAGCAGCTCCTCGCCTGCACCTGCCGAGAGGTCGTAGGAGTCTGCCCAGGAAAAAGTCTACCGCTCGCGTATACGGCAGAGGAAAAAGGAGACTATGAGATGAGAAAGAGAGAAAGAGACAATGTGCGCGCGACGACGTGCACGAGGCTCTCTCTCTCTCTCTCTCTCGCACGGAGTTTTACATAATTGCACGTAATTTCGCCGGGTAATTGGCAGACGAGATACGTATACATATAGCGAGAGGCCGATTGTCTGCGGCGTTTCGGGCTCGACGTCGGCTGCTGCAGTTTTATATTACACACCCGGTAAGCTAGTGGGAGATAATACTCTGCAGGCTTAATTAGGATCATGCGTGGACTTAATGAGTCACCTCGCGCGCGCGCGCGCGAGCTCTCGAATAAGCTGTATACTTATATATTATATACTGCTACCGGAGGGCATATCTTTTTCCGATGGCGAGAGGAAAATTGCACGGATGTTTGCCTGATAAACAGTGTGCGATCAGCGTCAGAGTTTCATGAAATATTCCTATGACTTTTCATTAATAGTAGAGTTCGAGCCTTTTTTTCTTGTAAAATCGATAATCACTTTACGTGTGCGAGAAGAAAGCTCGATCAGCTTTCTCTCTGTCTCTTCTATAGACATCACGAGCTTTTCCATTTCAATCCCAATGCAAGACGCGAAAACAATGCACTTCTCGGTAATACATATTGAAGATTGATTTCAAAAGGTAATATCATATACACCGACAGTCACGTCCTTCGTGATTCACATACATTACACGTGCACTCGGGTTCAATAACGCGAGATCTCTATATATATCCCCTCCAACGTATACAAGAAGAGAAAAGAAAAGCTAATCAATCGCGGAAACAAAGGAAAAGACTCCCTCCCACCCACGCTTCAATCGAAATTCCTTATCTCATCCATATCCGCGCTCTTGCACCGACGACGAGCAACGTATACAAAAACCTCTCGCACTGCAGTCAGCGATACACGCACATCGTATAAATGTATATGCATCAGGATTGACGTCAGACCCTCGCAGAGCAAGAGAGAGACAAAGCCGTGCGCAGATCCTGTCGAGGGAGACGCGAGAGAGAGAGAGAGAGAGAGAGAGAAAAGTCGTCGGTCGGGGGTGATTATACGGCGCCGGCTGGTCCTGCAGCCTGTCTGGCGGTATATATATGTGCAAAGCTGAGGGTGAACCGAACATCGAAAATGGCGAGCCCTTTTTATTATATACGCGAGGGTGATGGCGGCGCGGGCTCGTAAAGGCTATATACTTGGCTACTGTGCTGCGGACGCGCGAGCTTTCCGGAATGTCGCAGACAGCGAGTGGACACGAGTCAACTTGTGGTTTATATCGGCGATAAAACGAATTTTTGGTCGCGTTCGTGTAGCGGGAGGAAAACATCGCGGAGATGAGTCACATATGTGCCGCCTTTTTTAGATTCATATTTATTCCGGGTTTATACATAGAGCGAGATGGGAGCTTATATATATGTATTCTGCGCTAGCGAGGAAATTGGCAGGATACATCTTTTCGATCGATAACAATACCCGGCGTGGCTTATTGTATATACATCGAACACCGCGAAACTTTACCGAGCTTTTGTCGAGCAGTGATAATTGAAAGCTCAATCGTGATGATGAATAAAACTATATTTATACTATTATTATTATCGTGTGCACGCGCACGTTTGGAAAATAGATCATTGCGAGACACTTTGCAAACTTTTTCCGATGAATTTCAATTTCCTTTGTCTCGTTGATGCGACATGACGCGCGGAGGCGAGTCTCTCACGCGCGTGTATATACACGCAGTTTTCCTATAGTTCAAATGGCTTCTTTCCAAACGAATTCGAACGGCCCCCTCTTCTGAGTAAATATTCACTTTGTGATGTGCCGCTGTACAACGCGAGCTCGAATTCGTTTGTTTGAAGAGGAATCCCTTTGTATAATATCCCATAATACTGTTCCACCTCTCATTCTTATTTCGTCGAAATAACAAAGGCCTTTTACAACCAACATTTTCCTAATAAAATCTCGACGATGCCAAATTTTCGCAGAACTATATACTATCTTCCATGACACAACCCTCGGCAGAAATCAGACCACCCCAGTAGCATTCCACTCGAGCTTTTTAATAAATCCCATCGCAACAGCTCTCGTCGCCCCATTTCCATCCCCTTTACCGCGGCTCTTCAGTAATAACCGATGAGCTTGAGAGAGTACAGTGCTATATAGCATCGGGGGCCGCCGCTGGAGTTAAGTATGCGCGGTATTAACGTTGTATCGATTCGGCTGTGCTCGAGATGCTGCTATCTGTCGAATACGTTATGTATACCTATAGGTGTGCCCCATAAGGGATGCCGTAGTAATTCTGTACTCGTAGTTTGCATATCTCCCAGGCTTTGTTCGGTTGACCGAGCGTTTGTTTATTCAATAGGATATATCCCGGCTTTGCAGCCTGATTGATAATCGCGCGCGGGGATACCGTTGGTTCAGTTGTGATCGATTTTCAAACTAAGCACATCAGTATTAAATATTGATCGATATTGGGTATATACTTATGCGTTCATTTAAAAAATGCGCATTATATACTCTGGACTTCAAGATTATTTATATACGCACACATCTGATCTCGTTAGATAACAAAAAAAAAAAAAAAAAAAAACCTCGTCATTTCTATCGTAAATTCAATTCCTCCTACTCGGGGGTGAAAACATCGCGGCCGTTTAACGTTATATTTAGTAGCCGAACGATTTTTTCTGTCTCATCGCGACGACGCGAGTGTTGAGTAGATAAGTCGACACGGTTTTGACACTCAAGCGAGAAAGAACCGCGCGTGACCTGGATACTGTATATATTCTATTTAAACGCGTAGTGCGTTACTCTAAACGCGTGTTTACTCTGTTTTCCCGCGCGAGTTTTTTTTCTGCTGATGGAGCGACAAAAGGCTAATTAGATCGCGCTGCGAGGAAATTTAATTTCCTCGTGGGTCAGCGGCTTATCCTTATCTGTCAAACCGTGTGTATATCCAACTTTTGTCCGTTTAATCTTGTCTCGCGAGAGTAGAGTTGATTCTTCGAAAAGATAACAATTAGATTTGTATATATGTATAAACTCGAGTAGGCTCTAAATAACACATCCGATGACTAATCCGAGCCAATGAAATCGCGAATGTCAAAACACAATCGAAATCATAATTCGCAATAACGATGTCATTCACGCAGATGATCTCATTTTCTCATTGCAACACCTATATATACACGATCGTGTCATTCCTTAAACCACAAGAATTTGCAAACGAGCGCAGAGCGCGCAATGCGCATTTTTCCAGCAGCAAACACAAACGAGCACACACATATACACCAGGAGAGAAGTGTACGTATATATACCAGGGCACACGTTATCAAGCGCGCAGCGCGTTTCTCTGCACACTACATCAGTCGAGGCCGTCGACTCGTCGTCGCAGCTTAATTAGAGGCGTCCGCGGCGCCGCTCTGCATCGGCGCGTTAAACGTGTGCACCGGGGGTATATACGTGCTATATACATCTTCCTATGCAACGATGCCGAGAGGCCGTAACTCTCGCCGGTTCGCCTGATAGAAATTCAGATTCGACGCGTCCATGTGCGCGCGCGCGTGTGTATGTATGTGCATATATATACATATACGAGAGTAAGTATATGGAGAGAGAGAGAGAGAGAGAGAGAGAAGAGTCAACGAACTGATCGCGAGCCGCGTTACAATGCGCAGCTGCTTTTGTTGTTTCTTCGTCTTTTTTTGGAGCGATCGATTGTTAAGAGATGTGCTGTGGGAATGCTGATTGGTAATTGAGGTAGTGATTGTTTTTTCTTGAGTGGGTATACGGAAACTTTTTTAAAATTCTTTCTTCAGCTAAGGGAAAGCTTTAGGAAGAGCTTTTTTACTTAAGACGACGTAACTTGTATAATTACTTGTATATTGGTCTTATAATATATATAGATATCTAAGTCCTGCTTTTGAGAGTAAGTGATGTGCATTCACCTGAGATTCTCCCGGTGCCGTAGCTCACTCCGAGAGAGTTTCTCCAGTAAAACTTTCCTCCTCGGGTAAATAAACAGCTCGAGTTTTCCCGATCAGTTGTAATAAAAAAAAATCGAGGAAATAACACAAATAGGCGCGCCGATGCACCGATTACGTGTATACACCCTCGCATCGCTGCAACTATATATAGTGCAGTGTCCGGCCCATCGAGGGAAGGTCCCGACCTCGGCCAAGCGCGACGAGTCTGACAGGTGTCCCTCTGGGTCGTCGTCGTCGTTGCTATATATATGTACATACAAGTATATGGACTCGATTAGCTCAGCGGAGACGGATCGCGTGCACACAGCTGAAAGTTGGATAAACCGGGAGAGCATTGTCAGTTTCTTGTGATGCGGAATTCGCGTAGAGATTGTTATCGACTGGAAAATTTTCGCTCGTAAAGGTGTGTATATATATACGCTAAGGTCGTTGGAAAAAAGCAAAACAATGTCGCATAATGTCGTAAAACTCACGAGGAGAAATATGGAGTTAAAGTATAGGAAATGCACGATTTATGGAAAATTGGACACAGCTTTGCATAAGACGTTGTGTAAGTGTCTTTGTAGAACTATACATCGTGTATATCCTGTTATCTTCCGACAAAAAGATCGCGATCGATCAATTTGTTTGATATTATTATAAACTATATTACGAATTGCGTAACAACATTCGCGTATGGCCTACACGATCGATTCGAAAATCCATTTAATGCGCCTAAAATAGTAAATTCTTATATTTCTCGCCGATAAATCAAACTGTACGTATACAGTCTAGCTTTCAATAACGTTTCCTACGGTATCCACGACTGAAAGAAGTCGCAAACTGTCCCGGTTTCGTGCAAAACAAACTCTTTTTCCAAAGTAAAGCGTCCATCGCGTGCACAGTGCAGTAGCAGCAGCTGATGTATACGTAGAAGCATGTCGGCGATATTGAAATGCTTCGCAGAGTCTCTGTTAAGTCGATGAGCTCTGAAACTACTCCAAATATGGAGCCCAGCCGGTAGCGATTTCGTGAGTGCAGCTATCACATTAGCTGGCATATAAGGTGTACTTATTTGCAATTTTTTTTTCCACCGAGCTAATCCTATATATGATATGTTTAAAACTGGGCTCTCGGATGTGTTTAAAAATAGACTCGGAATATACATACGTGGATCGCATGTTTATTTCAGAAGAGAGTTAATTCGCTATCGGGTATAATTGATTTTTTCGTATTAAATTTCATACGACAATTACATTTCTCTGCAGTAAGCTGATTACCATACTTTCACCTCAACTTTGGATTAAGCACAATCATCATCAGCATTAAGCTGCAATCTCAGCGAATATAATTTTCAATCCCGCACGAACAAGCTTATCAAACAGCCATTATATCCCTGCGCACTCCTAATTAAGCCCCAGAAATTTTCGCCCTGATGCGCGTTTATGTATATAGGGGTCATTTACCTCGAAAGGTCATCAGGCGTCGGCGTCGCAATATATATATATGTATACATACAACCGCACTAAAATCCAAGCAATTTGCCGCCGTTTATCAAGCGCGTTTCCGTTTCTCTCACAAACGAGCCTTGATCGGCTTTACGTAACCGTTGCATATATATAAGCTTCCAAGTCGCGCTGATGTCGTTACGTTACGTATTAGTAGCGCGAGACCTTCGCGGCATCGCAGTTTGTACAGGCCCGGGGACACTCGCACGCGGCTCTTCCTTTTGCCTTTTTTATACGTATATACAGCCGCGGGTCGCGTTTTGTTGCGGGCGAGCTGGAGTTGCGGTGATATATTGTAATGAGCTGTTTGTGGAAGAGAACTGATGCTGGTGGTTTAATTTTACGAAATTTTGTTTCTTTCGTTATAGTCTCAGGATATCGGAATCTTGATCCATGTTACAATGTGTCGGATATTACATCATTGTTCATTTAAGGGATTAGCGTTGACGGTTGTATTTTATAATATTAAATTTTATTTTATTCAACAAACTCGTTAATTTATTGGTTACGTATTCCCATTAAAAGAGAACGAATTTAATTAAAACCTATAACAATATATTCCATCGCGTATAAACTTGTCGTATACCTCCGAGAAAAAATCAGCATTATAACGGTCGAACGAACCAAAATTCGTCGACACTCTTCGAGGACAAATGATCAAAGCGCCGCGCATTGAAATTATCATTTCTCATAACGAGCGACATCGAGACAGTATAGGAGAAATCGCGACTAATTGCCAGTCGCTTGGCATCGACGACTGGTTAATTTGATACCGCTTGTGGGTGTATCAGATACTATATACCTATATACGAGTTCACGGTGGCGGCGGCGATGCGATTCATATATTGTAATCGTGAGTCATACCGCGCTTCGATGAATATTGGATATCATCGGGCGTCCGATCGCGTATATTCGCAATGACGCGATTGAATTCATTTTTTCTCAGTGATTAATTACGGTGGCTCGATTGTTGTCGCGCGCGAAATTTTAGTCTCTGGCTTTTTGTGTCGCTGATGTCGTGCGTCGCGGTGAGGCGAATGATTTCGTAATTGAAAGTTTCGCTCACTTCATACTTCACCCCCGGAAAATAGAGATACACCTCAAAGTGATTCTTCCTGACCCAGATGCAAAAAGGCAGCTCATACCTTGGGAAAGGGTAAAAAAGTGCCAGTGGCACAATCGCAACCCTTTCCATCCTTCCTTCCTTCCTCCTTTCGCGAGTAGCAGCAGAAAGTCTGCGATCGATATCTCGCCTCTATACCTATAGGTATATATATATAAAAAACACAGAGCGGCACGTCTCTCAATTTACGGCTCTATGCACAATAATACAACGACGACGGGGAAGCATATAGTCCGATATCACGCGCTTCGACGTCGTTTATGTATATCGCGCAAGCATGCGCGGGCTAATTAGAGCGGCGCCTCTTCCGCGTGTATATAATGCGTCTGCTGTCGGACGGACGCTGTTGCTTTATATGAGCGAGGAAAGTGATATGGAATATACTGTGATTGAGAGCAGCGCCGGTCGATGAAATGTTGAAGTCTTTTGGCAGGTGCAACTTGGGTATGTATAGTGCATGATTTTGTCTGCGGGGTGGATATGATGAGTTTCAGCTGTGAGATTACGCGAACGCGGGTAATTTAGGATATGATCGATCAAATATACGTTTACGAACACTTATTATCTGAAACTAAAATGAAAATCGTTTATGAGTAAAATAATAGTTATATATGAAATTATTAAGATGCACAAAATACTACTTATATATTCTAATATATAGCCGAATAATTGTTGAATAATTATACTTGATATGGCTTAAGGCCAAAGTGTATTATAGTTATCATTCAATAAAAAGGAGTTATCAGAGCGATATCGATTAAAGAAGCCTATAATATTATTTCGCGGCGTTCTATCAGGCGATTTGTAAATCACCAAGAGATCTCGATTCTGTATACTCGTTCTTAGCCGCACGAGTCATTTTAAGCCTCATATAGAGCAGAAACTCTTCGACGCTTGGGGAAAATCGATTAAACGTGTGTGCGCTATTGAAATTAAACTACACGCTCTCTGGGAAGACAATTCGCTCTCCGACTTAACAATTTTCTGCTCGAACAGCATATAATCACGTATAAATTTGATTTTTATAAGTCGCGCACGATTGCACACATTGTTCGTTGGGATTCAATTACAAACAAATACATTGTTCTCTCTCTCTCTCTCTCTCTCTCTCTCTCTCTCTCTCTGGTGAAACTTTTAGAAGGTATAATTACGAACTTTGTTTTCGGTTCTCCCTCAAGAAAAATAACGATAAAAATGCATTTACCCAGTATAAATTCCATAAAACCTTATACAGTTTTTCAACCACTATAAACCACAGCAACTCAATTGCAGAAGAAAACAAGATTACTCGTCCATTACGTAAGTAGCATACCGTACGCACTAAATAATTTCAATTTTTCCGCGCAAGCCTGGTGTGCGCGCAGTAATTGAATCGTCAAGCGGGTGATTCCATCGATTACACGCGCCGCTCTGTGCGCAGCACAAAGTTGCCGCCGCGCGCGACGGCACTTGCGTATACAGTTCGATATCTTCCCGCCGACCTGCGGATAATCGTTTTGTTCGCAATCATTGCAATCATCGTGTTCTCGGGAGCATGAACCAAAGTCGACTAAAAACATCTCATCGCGTCGTAGTCGAGTGTAGAGGGAGACGATGTAGCGCACGTGTCGAAGGAGGATTCGCTGCGCATGATTTTTTTGCGAGCGAATTCCCCGAGTTGTTCTGCTCGCTAGAGTCGTTGTAGTTTGAGATTTTTATTTTCGTAATAAAATTTTTTTTTCATCGACGTCCGAGCGTTTAGCGTATATAGTTTTCCGATCTCTGATGCAGCTCATTTTTGCCCGCGATCGCGAAGGTTATGCGGTACGTTAGCCAGCCGCGGCAAGAAATGCTTTGTTGTAGTGTGTGCATGTCTTATATAAGATGAGTTTTTGTCGTTGCGACACGTGCTGTAGGCAAAACGCGGAAGCTTCGATTTTGTGGTTCTTCGTAGAAGAATGTGAATAGGCGAACGTTATTTTGAATAAATTATAACCGCGAGAGTTGTTTGGAATCGTAATTGGAATAAGCGTATATATAAATAGAAAATAATATTCAGTAAACACATTCATAATTTAAAAACTACATCGTCAGATCGATTATTCCGCATCTTCGGCATACCAGAGGATGCCAGCGGTACTTTCTTGCCGTCACACTACTTCACGAGGAAAATCAGGACGTCGTATGACCAAAAGGAAAAAACGGGCGCGGAAGAGAAACGAGCGCACGAAAAACGTATACAGTTTTGCACTGCTGGCTCACTCAGTAGTAGTGTATAGTAGTCGTCTTTAAAGTAGGTGGAAGAAAGGAAGGGAGAGCGCTGCAGTGCGGACAAACTCGTAAATCCGCGATGTTGCCCGTTCGCATTTATATACACACACACACACACACACGCGCGCGCGTAAACGGAGCCGTGTAGAAGTCGCTCTAATAATAGAAGCCTTTCGGAAAGTGCGGCGCAGGCGACGATACAGGCGCGGGGTGAACGAAACTATACACGCGGCGGAGAGGAGAGTTATTGGGATGAGAGAGAGACGTTGTCGCGGGCGTGAGCTTCTGGGCTGCGCAGCGCTTTTGGCGTGAATGGATAGTTCGAGCGTTTTATTTCGTGAATAGAATTTTATTAGCTTGCAGTGTATGTATAATATACGAGTGGGCACGTATTGTTACTTTTGTTATCTTGCGAAAGCTATGCGCAGTTTCGCGAGGAAGAAGAACAAAGTAAACGTCACATGGCAAGCGAAGAAAATACGATACTTCACGGTTATAAAATAGATTTTATCCCGACCTCTATATCCCATTTAAGTTTTCCTACTATACGCGCACCTATTAAAAAACGAAGTCACAGCTGACGCCGCTAATGAAAACTCGTATTACACCCAAATAGCTATATATGAGTTATAACATGACTTTTTCATATGCCACTTATATATATATACCTCCGCACCATAACAATTCTATATATTTACACGTATCACTGACCAAATCGATCAAAGCACATGACGACCCTTAAAACGAAATCCTCGTCGACTAATACACTGTCTCCCCCCCCCCTGCACATATACGCGAAAAACTGATCCATCAGCGATCGCCTATAGCCCGACGTCAAATACAGAAGTAGAAGACATCCCCCACAAGACTCCCTCAACAAGAGAGAGACGCCCCTTGTCTGTGCGTCGCGAGAAAACGGCCCATCTGCCGTTCGCTACACTTCAGACGGGCGTATAATACGAAGGGATGGTATACGGAGTCTTCTTATAAAAGGTCTTGGCGAGCCTGCACTGCGCGTCTTTTATGCGCGCTGAGGGTCGACGATGTGGCAGTTTTGCGAGGGCTCCGGCCTGTCTTTATCGCCGAGAGAGAAATGCGAGAGGAGGTTTGCCGTGAGACACGCTGTATAGTAGTAGAGAGGATTAGAGGATCGACTGTTTTAAGAAGGTTATATATATGGTTGTTTCTTTTACGGAGGGTGTTTTCGAGGTTGCGGAGCGTTTAAATTGATATGATAAGATAAGATAAGGATTTCAATTTACTTTGAGATCATATTTGCCGGCTTTGATTGTAAATTGAAAAAACAAATTAAGAATTATAGCACATAAAATCGAACGTAGTGCCCTCTCACGCAAACTCCTAAATAATAAAAGCAGCCAAACACACGCGATATGCTTGAACGAAAGCGTCGCTTCGGGGCTAAAAATAATCCATCCTCTCCTTGCACCGAAAAATCTTCCCGCGGACGGCGCTGGAATTCTCTCTCTCTCTCTCTCTCCCTTCGAAAAATGACCCCCCGAGAGCCGTCCACGCGTCTTTCTCTTTTAATTATTACCGAGAGAGCCAAGCCATATTATACACACAAAGATGCTACTGCGAGCGCAGCTGGCCGACCGGCTTTTCCTTTTTCGAGAGACCGTGTACACGAGAGAGGGGAAGAAGTATATAGCTTCGGAGAGACGGAGTTTATTATTTGTGTGTGCTTTACAGCTGACTACTGTACGGTATAGTGGAGTTAATTTTTAATTACTCCGACGATTTTTTTTTCACGGTCACGGCGCTCTTTTTATACACGATGAGCCACAGCTCGTTAATGCAGTTGGTCGTCCAGTGAATTATGGATGGTTGTTTGGCTGACGTTGATGGATGGATCGTATACCTTATTTTCGTGAAAATGTATATGGAATCGCGAGCCTTGTATTTTTGACTGCGATATAACAATTCTCCTATCGCGCATTATTATTACAACTATTTACACACACCGCGCGTGCATAACCGAGTTCAACAAAAGGAGCATCGAACCTATGGCAATCGCAGGCCCTTACCTAATCCCCAATCAAACTTCGCCGCGGCAATTTGCATAAACAGCTATCGCGTGTGTGTGTGTATATATATAGATACTCCTACGTCGCTGCGCCGATGTCGGAGAGTTCATTTCCCCATTAAAACACAGCCGAGAAAGAAGAAGAAGAATCTCGATTACACACGCGATGCCGCTGCGCTGCGGCGGCGCTTGCATAATTCGCTCGGCGCTCGAGGAGGAAGATGATCGATCGAAAACGAGCCCGCACAGGACCTCGAGTGAAAAAAAAGCCAGAAATTCCTGTACGAACGCGGCGGCACTTTCACTGTTATTCTCCTGCGATCACGACGTACGCGAGCACGTTTCGTGTATATATATATATATATATATATATATATATATATAAGTATATAGACGCGAGTCGTTGTCGGTATATATATACACGTGTATAATAGCGAGAGATGCCTCCGTGCGGTGTGCCGAGTTGTCGGATTGAAATGAGGAAATGAGGCGAGGATTGTGCGGCTGTACGATTGAAATTGCGCTCTTCGAACAATGATGAGGCTCAGTTTTTTTTCCCTTCTTCAAATTGCCTTTCGTTTTACACAAGTGCGCGGCTTCAGATAACAACACCGGGTTGGTTTAAGATTATATTATAAACATTCGGATAATAAAGTGCGCGTATGTATAAGAACAAACAAACCAGAGTTCGTTCAACTCTCGCATCAGAAGTGTATTGTACGTATAACGCGATATAAAATTTATACTTAATAATAGAAGCATACACGAGCCGGAAAAAAACTATTACGACTCGACAATACACCTCCGACATCTAGCACACGTTTCTTTCACTCTCTCGTCGCGTCGGCTTCCTAGGTTCCATTCTAGCAATTTCGCAGACTCCCTTTTTGCCCGGACGCAGTGTACTGCAAGGCGCGCGACCAGGTCGGCGGCCTTTTGTCCGCGCATCGCGTTTCAGCTGTCCGTCATTCGCCGCACGAGCGGACTCAAAAGAGGTCTTTGGGGATGACGGCCGAATTGTGCTTTTGCTCGGCTTTTGCTATATATATATATAGATGCTCTTGTGTGTTTCGGTATGCACAGTGGATTGCACGGGCTCATTGTGCCCCGGATGATCTCGGGTGAGATTGTGTTTTATGTTGTTGTATAGTGTTGTTGTTGTAAAATATGGGAAAAAGAACGATGATTGATACTGTGTTTGATTGATTTTTAAGAGTTACAGATTTAATCGCGCGGATTTTATGGCAGCGATATAAAAGGCTAACAAAACAACAATTATGACCTCGTAACTCTTATATGTATACGATGCCTCTATCACACATATCTGACTGCCAGCGTGAGGAATCAATTTTTTATTTTAATAGACATGATTATAACCGATGAGGCCTAGCGAATAATTATAGGTTCGCCGTAACACTCATTAGACTCGGTGATTTAAATATAGTTGCTACAAAAAAAAAATGAATTTCAGCTAGTATACAATAACGTACTTGTCACATACTACACAAGAGCACCTCAATCGCTTTGGTATTATAATTTCATTAAGCGTAACAAACGAGCAGGTCTTTTTTTCACACTGATTATCGCAATCATTTTATTTTTAAAGGTGGTAAACCCATAAAAAGTTTCCGACCTTGCGTGCGTCTTAATTATATTTTCAAGCATTAGTCATCAAAGATCAAAAATGAAATCCGCTGCTTTTATGGAAACTTGTTCTCGCCTTATTTAGTCATCGTCAATTACCGTATGCACACACACACACACACACACACACACATATCCGTAAACTGTATACCGGCATAAAATTCATAAGGACTCTCATTTTCTCGAAGGATCTATATTAAAATAATCAACGAAACATTTTACGGCAAAAGACAAACCGCGCATTTTATTCCTCGACTTTCGAGCTCGCCTACATCGCATCTCGAATAGAAGCATCAGTAAAAGCACTCGTGCGCTTTATCTCTCGCGCAGAAAAAGCGGATTATTCAGTCGCGTGTGTGCCGCTGCACAAAGGCAGCGCGTGAATCATCGGGTAGTCTGTTGGCCGCGAGCCGGAAGTCTTATTGGAAGCGCGAGGAGAGAGACTCTGCGATGTAGTCTAGCGTGTGAGTCAAAAATTAATTCGAGTAAACTGCGAGCGAGCGTACCTTTTTCGAAATTTATTATATATATATATATATATATATATATATATATACGTGGATGGAGTGGACTGCGAGAATCGCGAGTCAGGCTATTGTGACGGATGATTTTGCCTTGAAGAGACGGTTTGAATGGCACAGAGGAAAATGTATATAGTAGCCTCTTTTATTAATTGAAACCGCAGCTGATTCGCTCCAAAAATTTTCATTCGACACCGCTCACACAAGCAACAACAATAATATCATTCGCGCGCTCGCAAAACAAAGTCGTTCTTTCCCCTCGACATCGACATAATCCTTTACGCACGCTCGTGACGACAATGACCGCCGCGCGGTGGCACTTCCATATCGGCGTATAAGTACAAGAGAGAGAGAGAGAGAGAGAGAGAGAGAGAGAGAGAGAGAGAGAGAGAGAGAGAGAAATACGTACAAACTACCGTCCTGCGCGCGCAAAAACAAAAAACATCGCGTGCGCGCGCGCATAAAACACGACGACGTGCATACCTGCTCGTCACATTCGAAGGATATGCGCGCAAGTGCGAACCACGTCATCTGGCGTATTATTCGACACCTAATTGTCTCTCTATCCTTCGTGTAATTCGACACTGCTTTTTTCCATTTAGCGCGCGTGTCGTGCCTGTGAGTTTAGTATAGGCCAGTGTATATTTTTGCTTTTTATGCACTGTGTGTGTGCGTATAATGATGGAAGGGTAGACGATGTCGGAAGGTTTTTCCGGTCTCTCTGTAGCGAGGTGAGAAAATTATGTAGATGAGGGAATTTTCGCACGTGGTTGGGGAACTTTAGCCGAATTAATAAGAAGAAGATCAATGCGTAGATGCTGCTAGCTTGCATAATTTAAGCGACCCGCATTATTATTAGTACTATTATATACCGATCTGTCTTCAATCGGCGCAATGAAACAATATGCACAGCTATAACGGCTCTTTCATCGGCTCATCAACAATAATACCTCTTGAAAAATGCAGTGAGTCAGAGACCCCATTTCGAGCAACGCACTTCGCGATAAGAGGACAAGGATGCTGTCAGGTGCACACAGCCCTTCCCTCGTCGCGCCTCGATTACCCAACGATGCAATATACATGTATACATCCCAACGATCATTTCGCTCGTGTCTCATCGGTTCACTCGTTCCTCGCTTCATTGAACCTATGTACTATACACCGCGTATATACGCAATTGGGCCGGCTTCAAGTAGGTCTCTCTCTATATATATGTATATATATATATATACGAGTGAGCCAAGGGTGCAGTTATTATATTACAGGAGAGGATTCATTGTTCGAGCGGCGCAAAATTACCGGCGCACTTTATTATTCCTCGGTATTATGTATTAGGCCGCGCAGTACTGCATAAACGTACGGAGTGTAGCCGCGCTTTTTTATCTTCGAGATATGTGTCAGGGGGTCGAGCCGAGGTGTACAGCATCGATTGTTTGGTCGGGGGAAAATTGGACGGTTATCGCCTTGGCTTTCTGGGAAACGCGCCTTTGAACTCGTTTTTCGTTATATGTATAGGTGTGTAGCGTCGAAGCTTCGAGTTATGTATACGTGTGTACCATATTAGAGAATCCGTTGGATGCTA
This sequence comes from Muscidifurax raptorellus, assembly GCA_020010945.3. Classification (NCBI taxonomy): domain Eukaryota; kingdom Metazoa; phylum Arthropoda; class Insecta; order Hymenoptera; family Pteromalidae; genus Muscidifurax; species Muscidifurax raptorellus. The sequence goes on from CM052077.1 coordinate 5,951,990, forward strand.
TATATATTTATAATGACGACGTATTTTAGAAGGCGAAACGGGGATGGAGAATTTTGAAAATTTCGCGAGATATTCTTAAAGTGCAAATATTTCTCAAAGTGTGCTATACAACGCCTCGTACGACGCGCAAGAAAAAAAGAATTTATAGTCCCTGGAAAATGGGGCATCAAATGGCAAAGTATCCAAGCTATAGGAGCCAGAATTTATAACACATCGCGACTATATTTGAATGAGAATGCGGGAATAATCCGAACCGTTTTTCTTCGCACAATAGGCGTCTCTCTCGGATGTCGCAGTCTCTCTCTCCTCATTGTTCTATAAAAAAAAGCGCAGCGTATATTATGTATGCATCGCGTAACAAAAGTGGTATACACTTGGCGTTGCGTGTCACCGAGAGATTTTACTTATATTTGCCCTGTGCAAGTAGCTTAATTACACGAGAAGTAAGTTTTCGCATGATTTCTCACGTTCCCGGGCTGAAAATAATGGCTCTCCTGGTCTAAGTATACGCTTGCTAAATTCTAGGCTCGAACTTACATGTGGAGTCGAATAATGCATTCTGCGACTGTTGCTGCAGCGCGACTTACCTGAAACCGAGAGAGAAAGAGAAAATAATTAATTTGAGACGACTATAAAATTTTCGATAATATTTTTAGCACTGCTAGCTTCAAAGAAAAATCGCTTCGACCCCATTGTACTTGCAATTAGCGGAAGCGCATCGGCTACTTCGTCTGGCATCATGTGTCCTGTACTATACACACATCAAAGTAAGAGCTGTCCGCAAATAAAGCCCGCGATCCAAACGAGTCGGCAGTACTCGACGACTGCGAAATAACAGAAGAAAGCATCCGAAAAAAACGACCATACTAACGCTCGCGATCACGAACCTAATTTCACCAGCAGCAGTGTATAGAGAAAGAGAGAGAGAGAGAGAGAGAGAGAGAGAGGACAAAGACCTCGTCGTCGCTCGCTCCATGAAAAGAAACGAGCGACGGCTACCCACGTATATATATACAAGCGAGTGTCGTGTGCGTAAGGTTATACTGTGCGTATACATACATGCGTGTCTCTCAGCTCTATCTCTCTCTCTCTCTATCTCTGCCTACGAGCCGATGAAAAATCGCTCTTTGCCTTTTTGTCGTTTTCCCTCGCTCGAGCTTGTGTGCCAGTGGAATATATATATATATATATATATATATATATACAAGACGCACGCGTTTTGCGTGGTCTCGACGTGTCGCCATTGTCAGTTGGAATTGTTGGCTTGTTATTGTAATGTGCGTTTGTGTGCGCGTTGCGTTATTATCGGGCTATTACGGAATGTATTTTTTTTAATTGATTTTTACAGTGGGTGCGAGAGAATTTTTCGTTGTGAAATCTCGAGAGAGAGAGAGAGAGAGAGAGAGAGAGAGAGAGAGAGAGAGAGAGATATACACACACATGGTCAGACGGGTAAGGCTTTTTTTATAAACAACCATACAAACAATAACTAATCAATCACGCCTCAAAATTTGTCGACCAATGTTTTCCGCTGCTATATAGTCATCAATCATTGGCACATATAAATATAGAATGTATACTTGGACCAAGTGCGCACATGACCCGGGTATGTCGTTATCTTTTTGCTCGTCAATAGCGAAACAAGCCACAGCTGTGTACAAGAGAGAAAAGGTTTGCAGCGCCACGAAAACGAGAGACGTGAAGAGTAGATGATGCTGTTTCTGCTGTCTCGAGAATCGGTCTGATGAGATGACGGTCTAAGAGCTAGGCGCGAGTGTTTTTCTTGTTATTCGCTTCGCGTGTGCTCGTATATATAAAGTGCAAGTTTGAAGGCGTCTGATCTCGCAGTTTTAAAGTGCTGGAGATACATCGGAGTGACTATATATAGGTATACAGTGTAATGTACAGCATTTAGGGTACGACTTTTTTAAAAATTTAATTGATTTGACTTTAACTTTGTGTTTCGAGAGGTGACCTCGAGTTGAATGACATACTTCAATATACAAAGAAGCTCGCTTAATTTGAAGTTTCCGAGTGACTTCGTTCTTGATGCAGAATTAAAATAGGTCGTCTTCAATCGATTATTCGACTGGTAAAATGTTGAAAATAAAATGTAGTTCCATATACTATGGATTACGTTAAGTGACTTCATTACGATTAATCACACGTTGAGCACACGGTTAAGAAGCATCTTATAAAAGTCAGTACCGTATACTGTATCAAGGCTGAAAAATCAAAACCCGAATATAATGTTATCAAAGCACTCCGCGAATTCTCGTATATCATACGCCGCCACTGAGAAAGGAAAAGTATATCGATCATAGCAACCACCGTGGTATTGAAAGCGACAGACACCTTACCAATATAAATCCAATGCGACTCCTAATCGAGCGATGAAGTGTTCACAATGAGACGCGAAGCGTATATACACGTTCACACTCACAGGATAAGCTCAAATGTTATAATTGCAATATAAGTGCAAATGTTATCGGTTATAACGTTTCAATAGAAAAATAGTCGGCTGGTATATCCTTGGCGCCGTAATGTCAATAGCCGCGATAAGAAGAATAAATCGCGAGCAGAAATGCCGCAAGCATATAACTATTATAACGCATTATGCTCTCGCGCGAGCGAGTTCTTGAAAATTGCAACGGTATTATTTCGAAATCCTGTCTCTCTCACGGGAGACCTTTTTCTTTATATATATATATATATATATATATATATATATATATATATATATATATATATATATATATATATATCACAATAAACGATTACGTAACGCCCTGCTTTTCAAATGATGTGTTCACTTCGGAGACACTGAGATCTATTCCCTTCGAAATAAAAACTCGTATGGTCCCCTTATCGCGTAATGACACCGAAAAACAATCGCCGAAACAATGCCGCGAAGATTTCCATTTCCACGTGCACAGCCGTGCACCTGAGTAACAGCAGCGCACGGTAGCTCTTATAAGTACACGCGCGAGTGAAAAAGGCCGCAACGCCATAGCGCAGCTCTCGAGCGCGTGTATAATATCCCCCGAGGAGTTTAGCAAACGAGAGATGGAGAGAGAGAGAGAGAGAGAGAGAGAGAGAGAGAGGCGCCTGCCTCCTTTCTCGTCCTTCTACGGCCGCGAGTACCTAAGCGCGGATTCCAGATAGTTGCTCGAAAGAGCCCAACACACGCGAGCGAGATGCTGAGAGAGAGAGACAGTAGATATATATATATATATATATATATATATATATATATAAGTATATGTAGAAACGTGTGGCTGAGTGTATATACATACAGGCTGGAATTCTATTGCTGGAAGGCTACAGGGAAGCCAGAAAAATCGAGCTGATTTGCAGTTGTTCAATTGTTTTGGGATAAAATGCAAACTTATTTTTATTATGCAGCATCGATGAGAACACACTCGTAGCTATAGGAGTCAGTCGATATAAATATATGCGTTATGCGCTCTTTATTGAACAATTCACGAGAATAGTCGCTATACGCACTCTACCTATATATTCTCGTATACTAACGTGTCTATTGTTGTGTACTTGGCCTCCTAGGTCCATTTCGATAATAAGGGACAGCAATCTTCATTCATTATTCATTCGAGCATGCAAAGGCTCTCGTTCATGCATTCAGCTATTCCTTCATTCCGTTACATTCTCTCCCGCGACTCTGTCAATGGCGAACGGCTGCTTACAAAGTATAATTCCGATTCTGCATTTGCCTAAACGTTGGTAAAATGTACGGCTTCGTATACGTTATTATATCGTCCTTTCGAGAAAAAAAAATTGAAGGAATACATATAGATACTGTTTGTTATGCAGTAAGGAGTGTCTATATATATGCGATCGCACGTATAGATATAGTCATCTGCGGCGAGAAAAAGAGGATGCCATCGTGTGCATTATTTATACCAGTAAAAACTTTGTACTTGAACCATTTGCGAGTTAACTTAAGGCTATAAAAAGTTCAAAAATGTATGTGTGTATATACACTGATGCACCCGGCTATATAAATGCGCACAACTTTTTAATCTACTTATCCATTAAAATTTTAATAACCCTTGAGTTCCTCCGCGCCTTATATATATACCTCCATTGAATATTTAAATTTTCAAGAACAAACCAAATTACTCCCAGCCAGCACTTTACCCTAATTATACATCCCCATTCAAACAACCCACACATCGATATAGAACCCATCAAGCTCCAATAATTCCCGAGCAACTCCTCCCGCACACACACACACACACACGCATATATAGCAACAGCTCTCAGCCCCGCTGCAGCAGTCAGCTGACGCCCAGCAGCAGCGGTCGATCGAACACGGCTGCAGTGTGGTATACGCGCTCGCGTGCAGCGCTCCGTGCGGCTGCACTTAGCAAAAAACGCGCGCACGAGAGAGCTTGCGCGAGCTTTCGGGCGTTCGCGCGGCTACGCGATGCAGCTTCCTTTTTCTTTATGGAAGGTTTACGATAATAATACTGCTCACAGCGGGATGAGGTGAAAATTTGATGGCACAACAAGCTTACTTTGTATGTTAGAGCTGGCTGTTTTCAAGGTGCGTAATTGTCAGGTGCGTTTTCAGATAGCGTACACGTATGCAAGCTTGCAATTACGCGCTTGGCAGGAAAATCGATGCGATGCACGGCTCGATGTGCACAAATTGAGCGAGAAGGAGTATATCGATGAGAATTTATAAGGTTAATTTCTTGCTCGATTTAACGTCGGGACGTCGTCGAGCGCCTTGTAAGCATCAGCACTTTCGTTTTAATGACTATAATAATCTATCTTTTAAATCTCTTGCTACTGAAAATGTCCAATCAGTGGGAGTATTATTTTTCCTACAATACGTGTCGCCACACATTCCGTCTTTACGGAAATAATAACGATAACAAACCCGGAAGAAGCCGAGACAAAACGGAAAAGCGACAACGCCGCTCACCAAAGCCGATGAACCGACGCAGGCTTATCTGTTCTCTTTTCTCTTCGCGAGAGAGGATATTTACTGCGACGCGGTCTAGACCAACACGCGAGCACCGATGACCGATGAAAGTAAATGCGCGCGAGGGAGAGCTTCTCCCGATGCCGCTCTGACAATTTATTTGCGCCGACGTTGACTGCAGCAGAGGAAACTTATACGCGTCTGTATATATATATATATATATATATATATATATATATATATATATATATATATAGGAATTTCTTGATGCAGGCTTATTTCGGGAATTCGAGCGATGATAAAGCGACGCGAAGCGTATAATATAACACGATTAAAATAAAACATTTGACTTCTGTAAGCCGCGTATAATAATAATGATAAAAATAAGCAGCTTATTGACACGGATAAACAGAGAGCAAAGCAGGTCGCGGGCGCCAACAATAAGCGGGATAAAATTTAACTTATCAGACCATAACGAGAGGCGCGAAAAAAACACGAGCGAAATATAATACAATGCGCACTCCCGTTACTCGATCGAAGTGTCGGGCTCTGAAAACCTCGTTTTCTCACTCTCTCTCTCTCTCACCTGTTGTATGCGCCATTACGCGCGGACGCAGCGGCTATAATTCCTGAGCGCTCGCTACTACTCTCGCGCGCGACTATGATACTACAAGCACGGCAGTCGTTTCGATGTGGCACAAAACGGTATAGATGTATATATATATATGCAACTGCGTCTGAAATTGCGCCCGAGAGTTTGAAAAAATTTGGATCTCTCTGGCTTGCTGAGTTATTGACGCGGACCTAGATATATACCGAGAGACATTTTTCACCCGTTCGGCCACTTTTCTTTTCAATTTACACCGCTACTTTTCAAGTACAACTTATATATAAGAGAGAAATTACATCGCCATGTATTTTGCGCTCTACAGGACTTTTGTTAAAATAGTTCGATGAAAATCGCCGTACACTCATCGATTCGAAATATTCCAAGAACGGCGTAACAGTAAATGCGTTCGGGACCAGAAACTCAAATTTGCGAAACCGTCGGCGCTCGAAAGCCATATTAGGCCTCGGGCTTTTGCGCAAATCCTAAAGGAGCTCAGCTGCGCCGACCTTTCTCTGCCGCCGACGTGTGTCTAGTATTTATACCTATATATACTTGCGTGCGAGCGTGGGCATCTCTCTATAACCGACGTTCCGGCGCCTCCGCAGTTATTCCGATCGCGAGATGGATATAATATACGACGCGGATCGGTTAATACGAGCTTGACACCCTCGCATACTGGGTTTGAGGAGTTCGCGTTTTACGGGGACGCGTAGGTGATTTTGCAGTGAGTTATTCGATCGTCGCTCTTTCGGATAGGTGTGAGGAACGTGTGTCGAACGCGAATTCAATAATGCGTGAAAGGAAATTCAATCGGTATTCTAAAAATACTGCAGAGCGCGGTATTATTAGAGTTGGCTGTATTATCAATGAATATCTAGACACGCCTAATATAATTATGTAGGTTATCTTTATAGGCGCCGAGAGTATGTTAAAATATACTACTAGAACATGTATATAGGTACGTACGTCTAAAAATATATTTGGCATACGAGGGAAAATAAATTAACTGCGTACCGATAATGTCTATAAGAAGGTTAACATTTTTGTGGGTTTAATTTTACCGCATCGATCCGCGATCAATTATTTTCGCTCTGTAATAAAAACGTCACAATCGACATCATCTTATAATCTTCATTAAAAAAAACGAATTTTATTATTGAATAAAAAGCCTTACGTAACTACTGCCGTATCAATTAGAAAGAAAGCAGCAGAGTTTCGGGCAAATACAAATTCTTATCCACAAATCTCATCTATTATTAGAGACAATGCGCGTCGACCGAATTTCGGTTGCATCACGTCAGACACACGCCGAAACTCATTATAAGCATTCCATGCTCCTTCGTCGCAAGCGAGACTTTCGCGACGAGTCGCGTTTTTATGCAAAGACGATCGCGGCTCTCCGTCAATGCACATGTTCTCGCGCGCGTGCGCACGTGTTCCAGCGCGTGTTTCGTGAGATCGCTTGGAAATTTCGGTCATCGAAGGAGAATTATTGCGATGCGAAATATCGATCTTGACCAACTGAGCAATTGCGTTTAATGCAGCTCCATAAATCGAGGGATGACAAATGTTAATTGCTCTAAGATTAGCTATATGTACGTATAAGCTGTACACACTGAAATCAACAACAGACTGCGCTTACTCGCGCGAATACAGATAGAAAAAATCCCGATAAGACACTCAGTCGAGCCAAAACAAGAACGCGATCGGATGAATCGATCGCTCATAAATCGCAGGGACGCCCCTCCTCTAATATAGAATCGCTCGCATAAATACGAATCAACTTGATAAACGTTGACGAGCCTCGCGGCAGCAGAGTTTCATTTTGTTGATTCGATTTTCGCTCGTGTTTACGGGAGTCTGCATGTACACAACAGAAGCGACGTCGTGGGTGTATTTATTTTTTGCCGACGCTGGAAATCGATCGGTGGCTAGTATAGGTGTATAGAGAAAGAGACGTGAGAAGCGTTTCCGTAGTGCGACGGCTCCGCGGGCGATTGTGTCGATGCCGTGAGCTTTTCAATTTCGAATCATATAAGCGAAAAAGAATATTGTATAGGGTGTACATTGGGTTATTGATTGATTTTGAAAAACGCGGACTTTTATAAATATTCAAAGTAAACATATACACTGTGAGCTTTTTACTCTATGGCTCAGTCGACACAGTGGAGAGTAAATTGTAAAATTCGATGAGAAATATTGCAGGTGAACGCGTGTATGTAAGTCAGTAGTCAATTATTTTGAGTTGATATAGCAGTTTACTAATTTGAAAAACTGATTGAATTTGCTCCGATTATAAATTACGCCTTAATAATCGAACATGCGTGGCTCTATAATAAAATGGTTTTTCGACCTTTTTCTGACGAAATATGAGATAACAGTCATTGACGCCGCGATGTTATCGAGATCCAATAATCGACTGGTTTCACTTTCAGTATCTATATAGTGCCATGAGTATAGAATATCGTAGATAGAGCCTCGAACGACTGGTGAATACATTTTAAAAGCTTCATTTATCAAACAATAAAAGCGTCCGTTGATCAATTAGAGCCAATGGCGATAAAATAATTTAACCGTAAGATCGCAGGCCTATAGCAAAGAAAGCTGAATTTTTCTTGTAAATGCATGAAATCGGTGCGCGAGAGCTCGGCGCGAAAGAAAGATGTCACTCGCGTAAGCCTACACATTATAGTTTGCTAAAATAAGACCTGTGCAAGTTAAACTCGCTTCCGAAACTACATTCAATTTATATACTACAGTCGCCGATCGAACGAAGCGTTATCGAATATAAATATTGTAGCATTGCGGATAGAGACAGAGAGAGTCAGAACTAAAAGTACACATTACGTATACACGAATATCTATATCTATATCTATATATATATATATATATATATACGGCTGAACAAGTCGGTGCATTGTGCGCGGAGAGCGCGAGAGCGTGTCGTAATTGCCGACCGTGAACCTATTGCCGACCGCTCCTATAAAAATCTGCATACGCGCGAGAGCGCGCAGATATTTGCATTTCTTTTCTTCTCTGTCTGCTTCTGCTCTCGGATGATTGTGCATGCGAGTCGCGTGTATTTTACTGCCACTCGGAGGGTCGTTTTTGGAATTGAATCGGTGCGGCCTAAATTTTTGATCATTTATTGGCCTGCGTTCGAGACGACTTTTTTGAGAATAATTTTCTCTTATTTCTCTCCTATTTGATATAAATCAACTGTCAATGTCTACATAATAATTTTGTAAGAAACGCAACGTGTATACATTAGATAAAGGAAAAATCTCCTTTACACGAATCAAGCTTCTCTATCCCACACTGTATACCAATTATCCCGACCCCCATCCAACTCATCAAAAACTAAACTTCTTTAACGACCGCAAATGGGAGCCCCGAGTGTTGTTCACTAATAGTTCCCTTCAATTTATACACAAGCTTATCGCACACACAACGACACGCACACGTGCAATCGCGTATATATAAGTCATCTTCGTTTTCTCTGCGTGATTAGTCCAACGCAAAAGTGGCCGACGTATTCGCGAGACAATTATAACGAGCTCGGATTTCCAAGCTCAAGTTTCAACGCACTCCGGATGCGTTGGATTTTATTCGTCGCCGAGTAATTCGCCAATTTCGATCGAACTTTACTTACTTCGCGCATCGAGATTCCGACGTTTGTATAAATAAATAGCCAACACTATACAACACGTTCTTCCGCAAATACACAGTTGCCCCTGTTTACCTCTAGCAGAAGCAGTACCTATAGGTACAGCACAATGCTCGCTATACATATATATACATGTTCCGCGGATTGTTTGGAGTGATCCCGACAATGCATTACCATCCGAACGGACTCGCGAAAGAAGAAACAGGGGAAAACTCGTAGCGCCGCGTGCAGCAGTATTATAGAGCTGCGTAGCCTCATCATCTTCTTGCTCTTTCTTTTCTCGCTCTCTCGCATCATGCGCTCATCACACGGCTGCATACCAAACGAGTGAAACACGCCGGCGATGGAGGAGAGAGAGAGAGAGAGAGAGAGAGAGAGAGAGAGAGAAACGAAAAAAACACGCGCATCGCAGTGGGTACAGTATACACATTTAGAAAGCACACTTGTGTATGTGGAGCCGAGGTGTATAGGCGTAGGATATATGCACAGATGTAGAGGGAGACTAGCAGAACAAAATGCTCTGGTTTGGCATTCGGAGATCTTTTTTTCGGTCGATACTTTTTTGGCTTGCGGCTTTAGCAGCCGAGAGATGTTGAGTATGCGAGAGGATAGTGGGAGAGTTTTTCTAACCTATAATGTCCTGAATACGTAAACGCGCTCCTGCAGAATCTGTGGCTCTAGAAAAGCGAGCATTTTTTTCTGACTAAACATTGCTTTGATATGTTCAGGTGAACGATATAGCAGCGAATCACCTATCAACAATAACATCGCCAACGAGATAAACAATGACTCGTAAGCGTAAATCGCTCGATATCGACGACAATCAGCACGTCAGATTAGAATCCCAAGAGCGACTGCATCCCAGATTATCCAGAGGGACACAGCGTCGGGAAAACCGCGATTCTCTCTCTCTCTCTCTCTCTATCTATCTCTCTCTTCTCCATGACAATCGCCTCTCGCGCACATCCCATCGCTGTATACACGCATATATCTCGCAACACTCGCGCACTTGCTCCTAGAAACAGAGAGAACAGAACTCACTCACATTTCATATTCCGGAGTAGACAGCCTCCAGCAGCAGCACATCCGCCGCCCCACGCACACTCGCACACCGGAGCCGTTTACGGAGACAGGACGGGCGGGCGTCTCTCTACGCTGCGGCAGCTCTCCTCTGCATGATAAGCTCAGAGTGCGTATGGCCAGGCTCGCTCGTACCGTCCTGCGTGTTATGTTGTAGTATATAGCTCCAAGACTTCTTCTTATTCTCCCCCCCTCGACGACGGAAACGCACTGCTGCAGCTATTTCATTTGTACTCGTGTTATATATATGTATACACCTTGCGGACGACACGAGATGGGTCACGAAGGGCCGCGCGCGCGAGGAGGCAATTTCGGAGAAAGATGTACGTACGTGTGTATATTCGCGGGATTATTAAATGTACGTATATGCGCACGGACAGAGTAAGATGGAGATATAATGAGAAGAGAGGCAGAGAGAAAGACGGAGCGGAGAAGAGAGGTTGGCGGCCGTGCGACGGGCCAGAGGCGACTGACTGACTGACTGACTGCTGTTCAGAGACGACGTTGAACTCGCGGAAGCTCGCGCGCGCGAGCTGCGGCGAAAGTATATGCGTGTATGTATATGCGTTGCCGTGTATACGCCGAGCGTTGAGAAGGACTACTGGCGACATCTCGCGCGGTGTCATTGAGGTGGACTGGTGTGTGGTCGGTGCCTTCTGTTCTGTCGGTAAGGGAGAGAGCGATCAGCTGATTTTTGTTTATGCGCGCAACGAGATTTTGTGTTGGTAAACAGTTTTGCGGCGCGATTTAAAGGCTCGCCGAGGTATTTAAATTCTTACGCGTAACGGTGACTTTGGATGAGTCTGTGGAAATTCTGAGAAATTATGAGCGATGTTTATATAGAAAACACGCTGCAGTATATAGTGTCTTGGAAAAAAATAATCGAAAAGTTTGTACAAATTTAGGACTTGCGTAATTGATCAATCTACGTTTTTTACGCGCATTACTCGAGCTGCATTTATATAGCAAAGACGCATTTACTTTTGACTATGAAATCGTAGAGGTTGAACTATTGCGCTCTGTGATTTATTACTCCATAAATCATGGTAGTCTGTTATTCATTCGAATCGCGTTGATTGGTGTATGCATATGTACATACATATGTATAACGTCTATGTTACGTTATAAAAAGGAAGTTAATTAAACGATGTTTCGATCGGGGTCAATTGAATACAAGCTTGCTGATTTAATATATAATAATAATCGTTTTATTTCTCATAATACAATATACTCGCTGGAATGCCATGGGTCGCATGGTTCTTAACGCACATTTCACAAAACACATCTGTACGACAGTACCATCCGTTTTTCACAATAGCAACATTGAGTATATTATTCGATCGTTTTTCTGTGATTTACATCCACAGTCACAACGTTCACATTTCTTGCTTCAATCTGTTACAACAGTCGAAGACTTAGGCTGAGTTAAAAATGTAGAAGCTGACTTACTCGATTTCATAAACATGCGTAATAAGCAATAAAGCTAATATTCATAAACTTTGTAATATGGTTCGAAAACATTTACATTTTTTTATTATTGAAGTACACTCCGTGTTTTTTAAATACCTCATAGTTAGCGAAATTTCAAGCAATTATTTCATAAAAAAATTTAGATCCGCAATTATAATTTGTGCAATTTGGGCCGAAATCCAATTTTTTTAAAGAAGCGATTGAAATATCTACTTGAAATATCGCTACAGTCAATATTGTAATAGCACACAAGATCTATAATTGTCTATTGATTAAAGTCAATTGTGTAAAATGCAATAGTTTGTAAAATTAGTAAAACTATAATCCATGTGTTATTTTTACTTGTAGCAATTTACAAATAAAAATAGCACATCTCATACAGATTATCATCAATTGAAATTATTTTGATTTCGAAATACATCACAGAGTAAATAAACCTTGACCTTTGTAAGTTGAACAGAAAAGAAAAATTAAATAAATACTATCAAACTAAAATAAGACGCATATTATACTTGAACCCTGCAAAAAATTCAAGATATTCAATAAACTCATTAGTCTTATAATTTGAATGGCAATGAAGAATAAAAAAAAATTAATAATAGTATCTGCTCCTACATTTTTAAGCATAAATCTTCAATTATTGCGAGGTCCATTGAATACAAAACAAATTCGGCAACTATCCTCTTTATCGCCCTCGTTCTAACACGAGGAGGCAGAGAGACGTAGCTCGTTCCCGTTCTTGCTCCGCAACTAGGACACAAGTGTTTTTCGTTCGTCTTCTTTCTTCGTTTCTTCTTTAAAGTGGAGCTCGACACCAATTCTTTTTCAATTTCAATAAGTCACACAGCTAGAAATCAGAGAAAAACTCTTTGCATTTTATTAAAAAACAATTGCAGTAAATAAGAATCAGCATGCTAACGTTTAGATCACAACGTTGTAAGATTTATTGTATATTAAAAAATGTTTGGACATTGAACAAGGAACTTTAAACAACAGAATTTCACTCTGATTTTTAACTGGCTGATTTCGATGTAGAGCTTCACCCTAATACACAAAAGAATGCAGTCGCAAAATAAATAAAAAATGCGTTTCGCACGACATAGAAAAAAATGTCTCAAAATCTTAAAGACTAACGTAAAAAGATGAACGGAAAAGAAAAATGCATCTGTTACAGCTAAACTTATAAATTACTACTTATACGTAGAGAACATTGTTCATTATGAAGACTCCCAAAAGCTTAACTTAATAGAATATAATAATATACAGCTTCGATACAATGCTTAATTCAATATGATGTAATAATAACCTTGTGTTATCTTTAACGTGATTAAGTCTAATCGTTCTCAAGTAAATTTCTGCTTTATGATAGGTATATGTTACCTTGGGCACCCTGTCTTTTACTATATCTTCGTAAATATTATACTGTGGCGTAAACAGCAAAGAGTCGATGACTTTAGAGAATTACATAACATCAAAATTTCTTGAGATATCGACAAAGTCAACTGGAGCCTTTTTTTTCGTGGAGATTCCATTTGTTTGATTAATACTTAACTTACAAAATGTAAATATTTTGTAGTGTATCTATAATATAAGCCAATTTCAAATAAATAATATATACATTTTGAGTAGTAACATTCAAATATAAATTTATAATTGTACAATTAACATGAGTACAATTTTAATAATTAAAAATCCTCACGAAAAAATCGTTGATAAATATTTTCAATTAAATAATCTAATACATTGATATTTGTTATGTAAATTCATACACAAACAGAGATTTATTTTTTAACAGGATATGAACGTCACACGCTACCAATTGAATCATTCACTAAAAATGGATGTTATTTAATTTCTTAATATTGTTTTTCATGATCTCAATTGGTAACAACTTAATTTCGTCAATAGACATAAGATTTTTAATCTTCCTGTCGATCAGACTTAGGATGTAGACTTCATCGGGCGCTTGGAAATTCGTTGAAAAAGGGAGTAAAATCCCGATGATAAAATTGTCTTACTACATGGAGTAATTAACAAGTGCTCACACTAAGGCACAGTATTTAAAAATGTATATTTATTGATCAATCGAGATCTTTGCTGTTCAAGGCTTGTATGTTTCATCTTCACTCCAGTTAGGATAATTTTTGTAGATTAATAGAAACAGAGAAACTACAATCCATGTAGTTTGGAAAGCTCGTGACTTTTGAAATTTCTTAACAACTCGATATTCACAAAATCGTCACCTTTCTTATGAGAAAAATTTAATATAATTGCTCGAAAGAAAGATATTTCTGATAATAAATTATTATAAATGCACGTTTGTACAATGCTAAAGTTAAACTTTATAATTCATTTGTTTCTCAAAGATGACGATATCATTTTAATAAATACATCCTCGTTAGTATACATAAGTTGGGCTAAGACGTTATTAAGTACTAACTGACAACATCTTTGAATTTAACGTAACAGTCTTCTTACGTATTTTAGTAAGATTTAAATTAGTCTAAAAGTTATTTTTTTCCAATTCCTGCCTGTTCTACAAAATGAGTTTTCTTTTATATGCTATCTATGGAACTATTAGCTTTATACCGTTACTCTAAAACACTTGATTAAGTTTTCTGTATAATCAGCTGGCAGTTTAGATTCTGATTATAGATTTCTACAATAAGAATTCTCGTTAATACGTATTCCTCAAAAGTGAATAGTATTAGATAATGTGCGAGGTTTGCTGAGCAACCATAGCAAAAAGGAAAATTGCCGACGAAAGAAAATGGAAAGAATGCAGATTTTTAAACATATCGTACGCATTTTCGGAATCCATCGTTCGTTCTTACACTCACCATCAAAAAATTGGACGATTTCATTTAAAGTCTCACTTGCTATTATTTGAAAAGCAGAACATTGTGTCGCTTCTTTATTTTTAACTTTTCAAAAGTTATATTTGTTAGCATCATCTTTATTATGGGAAAGACGCACTCTTAAAGTCTCGTGCTTAATTTTCTTCGGCACAACAATCTCTTTTGTTATCACAGTTGCTTCAAACCGAAACGTATTGTAGTTGATAAAAAAAGAAAAATAAATATCGTAGCAGGGGGTTTTTGAATTGAAAGCTAATTAGCCACATGTCAAAATTCTGCTTTTCTGTTTGTTCGCTGTGAATTGATCAGGAATGTTACATCACGTTAAAGCGTGAATTGACAGTTATTGCGTGGAGTTGCATAATTATCACTGTTACGCTTTCATCAGAAAAGACATCTCTAATGAATTATTATTTTGTTCATCGAAAATATATACTTATTGACGGAAGCGGTTGCTCGATGCGAGGCGACATCAGTTTTAATGCTGAATTCTATATAGTTACAACCAGTGTCGTAAGATGAAATTTCATACGAAACGTGCAAGGAATATGTTGATTTCCTTACAGCTAATACGAAGATTATATCTATTCTATATTCTTTTGAAATATCCCTTCTTTCTATAGATTATCAATTAATAATTACAGCGCTGAATAATTATAATCCAATTATTTTCGTTTTCTTCGATTAAAAATTAAGAATACTGAAAAAATATAAATATTTGCACCTGGCAAATAAGACTTTGTTATAAATATATTATAGTAACATGCGTTTTTGAAATTTCAACAATTGTACTTTATCACCGAAAATAATTTTATTCATAACTTTACAACAAGAAATGGTATCGTCTATATCATAATTTTGCGATAGCACACAACGAACCACCATCATGTGCTGAAACCCATTACCAAAGTAATCTTAGAGTTTAAAAAGATGTATTGAACCAAAAATCGAAATAGTTTAAGTTTCATAATTTTTGAACCAATGCGATGTACCGCAACCACAAATCTTAAAAAGAACAGCTTTACTATTAACTATTACATAGATTGTCCACTGAAGCAAGAAACGCGTTTATTTTACAAGTTACCTAAGTTTGTATACTCTACAATGCTTTGTACCCTCAGTGCAAAAAATACAACAGAACACTTTTTTTGTTATTTACAATAAATATACAATTTCGTCCCACGAGTCGATTCGCCAACCTCACGGAACATACTCCTACGAACAATAACTGTTCGTACCAACGGAACAGAAACTAAAGATATAATTAAATTCCAAAGTCACTGAGAGTACAAAGCAACACCTATATCAACACCCGTCGCCTCTCATCGAGTAAGCATAATCCGTCAACCCTTCCTGTTCAACAGCGTTCTCCGTACGATAAGCGACCTAAAAAACAGAGTCGTCGCCGCGATGAGGATCGGCTACCAGTACCTATACAGTATTATCGCAATCGATTAGTATATACTTTGAGCACATTTCTAGAACTCGTGGGTGAGGCTTCGATCGCGTCCTTAAATGGCCGATTCAGGCTGGGCCGTGGCATTGGCCTTGGCCTTGGACTTGCGCCCGAGAAGCTTGCGGAAGGAGGAGGTCCAGCGCGATCGCGTGAACGCGCCAACGCGCTGGGATTGTTGGGCCAAAGCGTCTCCGGGCTCGCTGTTCGAGGACTCGCTGATCTTGCGACTGCTGCCTCCGCACTCGTAGGAGCGCGAGCGACGGTCGCCCGTTTCCGATGAGAATCTGGAAAATCGACGGAGCAGTTAGATTTTCGTATATACGTTTACCTTGCGAGATGACAAATTTGACTTAATACCCGGAGTCCGAAGAGAAAGCTCTAGCGGTGGGCGGCGCGCTCGAGACCGTCGACGACAACGAAACTTCGGCGGCCTGTGTGTTGGAGTAGGCCTCGTCCTCGGAGCTCGTGGCCGAGTCGTCGATGTAGCTGATGCCGCGTTCGAGTGGTGAACTCGTGCGCAGAGGCGGTAAAGCCGCGGGTGTGGTTGGTCGAAGCCACGTGCGTAGGTCCTGTATCGGCGCTTGAAGGCACTTGAACAGTTTTCCGCTGTAGGAGTGAAAGATTAGTCGATTGCCAATAATGATTTTTCCATAGATTTAGGTTTTTTATTTCGAACCAGGGCTTGTTTGAAGAGAACAATTTGTAAAAATAATTTATTTATGCGATTATTGCATCTACGTATAAGCATGCGCGCACTCACTATTTTTCATTAATATCTGAATCGTGCACTGTGGCAGGCCTTAATTGTAAATCGTTAATTTGTTAAGTTTTCTGACTTGACCTGTTGTAACTGCGATTCAGATTATCCAACCATAATGTTAAATTTCAACGAATACGGAGTAAATGGGTAAAATTAAAGAAGTACTCGTATATTACTTACGGTCTAAAAGCTTTTGTGTACTTTCTATTGCTAATTTCGTGTTCCACATTGTTAACGTAAAATTGTCTATTAAAAAATAAATAAAAACTGTGTGTTAACATAAAGTAAAATAATAATAATATTTTCGTACAAATTCGTCATTCAAATTTACTCAGTGTTTGCAGCTGTATGTAACAGCAAACGTACGCAAGTTTGAACGACGACCATTGTTATTTATGCATTTTATGCGAAGAAAGCACAAAAAGCTGGTAATAAGACGAGTACACAAGAACATTTAGTTAGCGCGCGTATAGCGATACACCGTAAAACCCAATACAAAGCTCTTTCTCTCACTCGACCCTCCGAGAATTAAAATGAATAATCGCACAAGCTACAGCAGCAGCGCAAGCCCCGTAAATAGAGTCATCCAAGCCAAGCAAAGCCAAAATGCTCGCGATTAACAATACTCACTCGTCGCGGAAATCGTCGACGTCCTGGAAGGTGCGCCTGGCATACAGGCAGACGGAGCATCGTCTGCGTCGTCGACAGGAGGTCGCGTGTAGGGCTGCAGCGCGCAGATGACGAGCCGCGTGCCTGAGCGTCGTCGCCTCGTGTGTTAGCGCCGCGACGCCTTCCTCGTTACGACGACGCTCTTCGCCGAGCTCGTCTTGTTCCACTCGTAGCTTCTCCTTCAGCGCCTCGTTCTGCGGAAGACATTATGCATGAGTTCAGTGAGCTGATTAATAAGTCTGCACGTGAGAGTCGGTTTGTTGGTTTTGGAGGAAGAGTCGGGAACTAGCTCTGCTCTCCAAAATCAACATTTTCTAATTATACTGCTTATAAGTTGGAGTTTCAGTAGGATTTCAGGGAAACTTTTGGAAAAGATGTGTTTGTAGAGCGTAATCGAGGGTTTACGCGCGGAAGGGTAGTTTTCTCAAATAAAAGTATTACATATGAAACTCCCAATTCTCCATTAGCCGGGATGCTTCTCTCGCCGACGAGTCCACTAAATCACCGTATCGCATTCCGTTTCGCGCGTCTCACAAAAATCCTGGCGACCTCACGATCTCCTCGACGAAAAATCCAGGCGCTCCTAAGAAAAACTGTACAAACGCACGAGCAACACGCGCTGCAGGTAATTTCCCCCTGTCGCGTCGTCCGCTTTCTCCGGACCGAAGGGCAACCGCAGCCACCCGGAAACGTAGATCGCGTGTCGTCGAGCGAAGCCAAGAGACTGCATGCAGCAGTGCCAAGTCGCGAGAAGGAGGATGTAGGAAGAAAACATTTTCGAGGAGACCGACAGGGACACGCTGCTGCGGGGTATGGAACGCGCCACTTTGATAGCTGGCCTAGTTTTCCTTCTGGGAAGAACTATCATTTGGGATGATGCGCGTGTAAGAGTTTTGGGATATCAGGATGTAGATTTTTCAAGTGTCTTGATCGCGAGGCTCGTTGAATCAACGTCGAGCGCTCATGGTGACTGGAAGCTCGCGCGTACTCGTGATATAAACCGGGATTTATTTTATGGAGTTAGTACGAGTGGGAATTAATGCGATTACGTGTTTCATGGATTTGCATGAGATTCCTGAGTGATTATGTAATTTCATTTCATTACGAGACGGTCGGATTTGAGTCCGGCGAAAGGGTCGAGTCTGACGTTTATCCGATTACCTCAGCAGCGTATAGATTGACAATTGTATATGACGCGGTATGATTGAAGCATCAAACGTATCGCGTAATACATCTAGCGGTATACCGAGTAGGAAAGATCCCAAGTGGAAATGAAAACGTTTTATCGATAGGTTAATTCTTAAGATCAATATTTGAGATACTCGTACTGAAACTTGTTTGTATATAATGTTAAATATACACATTAAGAGATTCAAAATGCATCGGTTGTTAAAAAGCAAACGTACAAGAGAACACGTGCGTGTATACGCTTTCTTTCGCAATATTCTCGCTTAGAGCCCGTATGAATTCTCAAGTAAACTTATACTAATTCTCTTAATGCTTCTAAACAGGATATTCACGCGCAGTGATGAAAAACAGCTGCATAGAACGAGCTAACAAAGCAGCAACACGCACGAAGCGTAAAAATTGTAAAAATATACACGATTAAAGTGTATAAAAAGAAAACCAACCTCTCTCTCCAGCGCATCCCTCTCAGCCCTGATAACTGTGGCCTGTCTGATAACCTCCTGTCTGGCTCTTTCGAGTGATCTCCTGGTGATCTCGTTCTGTGCCGCCTGAATCTGCAGCTGTCTCAAAGCCGAGGCTTGCTCGCGCTCGAGACGTTCCCGCGCCAAGAGACAGCTCTCGCGTTCCTGGCGAGCTCGCTCGACCTCGTCTTCGAGGCGTAGGCTTCGCTCCAGCTGCAGAAACAGCTCCTCTTCCTTGTCCTTGAGCTCGGCCTCGCAGCCCTCGAGCCGGCGCTCCAGCTGCTGGCGCGTCTCCTCCAGCTTGTCGCGCTCGGCCTGAGAATGAAAATGGTGAAAGTTAGTTTGTTGTGTGCGAGTGGTCGTTTCTTTTGGAGATAGCTTGAGGTTGGTGAGCTTATTGTTTTTAATAGGCTCTCTGGGCTATATGGCTGTGATATTTTACAACAGGTTTGGGGTAAAAGTATGCGTACATTTTATTGATTGGGTACACACGGCAGACACCTGAGCTTGCGCATATATGTAAATGGTCGCTAAATAGCTCGCCGTATACAATAATTTGTCCGGGGAAGTAGATGATCGCTTCGATGGTATACGCACAGACAGAACGATGATTACGCGTCTCGGCATTAAAAGTTGTAATCGTTGGCATTCCTCCACAGTCATTCAAATTAACAGCTCGACCGCATCCTTCTCTTCCCCACTTGAGAATTCAAAGAATCCAACGCACGGTATTTACTTTATATATACATTTCATACTTAAGAACTGCATTAAAAAGTAATAATAATAAGACAGCATACATTCATAAGTGTGGCATTAAAAATCCCTACTTTCCAACAGTCGACCTAGTCTCCTTTCTCCACACCACTCCATCCATTATCGTCATCATCATCATCATCATCATCATCATCATCATCATCATCATCCTCTCATCGATATAATTGCAAAGCAGCCCTGCAATGGTCAACGTTGAAAATTGGCTTTACTACTACTACTACTACTACCCGGAAAATCGCCGGAGGCAGCGTAAACTTGCGTCAGCGAAAAACCAGGTTGTTGAACACAGCGATCGCCAAACGTCGCGCACGGAAGCTCGTCAAAACGCACTTAGAGCGCGACCGGCTCGTTATATATACATGTTGTTTGCGCCACGCCTATGAAATTTAATACGAATCAACGAGTCTCTACAGTCCTGTATACACGGAGAGATGCTGATGCACCGGACTGCACAGGAAGCGCATAAATCGGGGGATGGGGAAGTAGGTGCGGCGAGTGAGTATCATGAAAGTCTACGTGTATATACTGATGGGTTGGGTGTATGGAAACGAGCGCGACACACACACACACACTGTGTATGATTGGCCTTTGAAGGAGGTTTGTTTTGCTTTTTTTCGAAGAGGAGTATACGTATAAAGAAGCTATTCATCGCGAGAGAGGTATGGCTCTCTTTTTCGACTTCACGCGTCGGTTGCGATGATTTGCGAATTTAAATGTTTGGAGTCGTCGAGTGATTTGATGGATCGAGATGCAAACTTTTGTATCGGGTTTGTGTGTCTAACTCTGAGTTATATTGACGTTTATGGCTTATTGATAGCTCGACAGATGATAGATTTGAGTTTTAAAGGCTCGAGATCGCTTCCTATACTTCTTTCCAATCATCAATTGTCATCAAAACATCAAACGCGAAAAAAATGTTTCATTCCTCGACATATAATCATTGAACATACATCGATGATGCAATCCGTCCACATGGAAATTCATATACTGTAGAATAAGTATAAGTTTGTGTTCCTCTCTGACCAACCAAATCTGCGTCGATTGTCGGTAAACTTGTTAACTTTTCTCTCAGCGTCTTCTTTCCTCTCATTCATAGTTCCACACCTCGCAGACCATGGACAAACTTATCTCGAAGTCTCCACTCTCTTGTCCTTTCTACTCGACCGCGCATCAAGATTGTCGTCTCGTCTCTTGTGGCCCAAGAAAAGCAGCGCCGGATCCCTTCTCCTCTCAAGCCACTTCGATGTATACAGTGAAAAAAGACAACCCGTGGAGTTCGTTATACATTTACGAGCAAACTTTCTTCCAATGATCGAGTGAGAGAGTTATTGTCGATGATTTTCCCGAGTTTTATTGGGTGTCAGAGATAATGCGAACGCGAGGAGATTTTTACGAGATTGCGATCGATAAATAGGATTTAGATCTGGCGATTGTTGTGACGCGACGCCGCCGCTACTGTATATACAATATAGGCGAATGTGGATTTCTAGGTTGGTCGGCTGGAAAAATTTTATAAGCCGTGTGAGTTTCTTTTGTTGCCAAGGATATTGTGTGTGTCTGAAGGGGTTAATCGGGATTTTATGCGAGACGCAATTAAATAGATAACATTGTTGCGCGTGCGGAGAAATGAAAAAAAGAAGCTTATTGTTTTTAATCTGCGAGAAAATCACGAGAATATTGGTTGAGTATATTGAAGGACAGTTGTTGCAAATTTTTCGCTTTTCCAATATACGTATGTTCTTTGACTCTACACTGAGGGGATTCACAATTTAATATTGAACAATTTCATTAATCCATGATTGTGCTTGATTCTAACAGAAATACAAACAAAAATACACTTTTTTATTGGTTATATTACTAATGTCTTCTATTTCACTTTTATTTTAATTTTGTTATAAAAATTAACTTGTTCTTTAGTCTTTCCTATCACGAGTATTATAGCTTTTCAAACAACTCAATATTTTTTACTTTTTCCCTATCGATCTGCGCTCGTATGACCTAAAATCCAAGTTCGTGTCTACAACGTAATATCACCGTAGAAAGAGAAAATTCCAAACATCGAGCAAAAAACTCAGCAGTGGTCACTTTTTGATAAAACCGAACCACTACTTTGACGAGCGCAAAAACTTAAAGAATCTTCGTTTAAGATCGCGCGCGGGCTAGTTTTTCTCGCGCGTCGCTGTTGTTTCGAGGCATACGGAAACTTTCTAATTGTTAGTTTGTAACGTCACTTTCTTCACGAAATTGACGCCGAGTTCCTCCCGCGGGAGTCTAGTGCAGTGTATCGGGCAGTAAAAAATTTCCAGGAAAATTATCGACTTTTAAATGACTGAAAGTCGTTGCTCAGTTCGGAACTTTTAATTTGCTGTCGATGAAAAAAAGTTAAAAGTATTCATGGTATAGAGACGTGATGTCGATTAAATTAGTTACAGCCGCATATGGTATTTTTGCGTACATTCTACGACGATTTCGTGGTATTTTATGTTAAGGCTTGACAACAAAATTGCAAATCGTTGCATGATACCCGTTCAAATGCAATTATACTGTTCTTTCTTATAATTGATAACTGAGCAAGAATAATCTTAATTGGCTATATGAGAATGTGCACAGACACAATTAAAATGTTGAAAAAATAATCATACGAATTCTTTGTTAGAAAATTTAAATTGTTTTCATATATATCTACAAAATAATGTGCTATTGTTGCTAAATTTATTTATCAAAATTTAAGACATTAGATCTATCGGACTCAATGACATCCACTTAGTAGATGCACAACAGATATAGAGACTCTTAATTGCGCTGAGCGATTGTGCAGCAAGGCGTGTATTATTAAATTAAACGGATTTCGATCGGCGTTGCGAGACCTTAACGTCGACGGGCCAGTCAGCTTCGTGTCTTCTGGATTAACGTCTTGCAGTAACGCGTCGCCGTCATGGTGTGACCAGCGTCGACGTTAACGAGCTTTCAGCCGTCGTCGACGACGGGGTCGCGGAGCGTCGAACTCTTCTGCCGGAGGGACGACCAGTTTACCGTTACTCTTCGCGACGAGTTCGCTGTTTTAAGACAAATAGTGCTTCCGTAGACTAGAAGGAAATCGATATAGAGCATTGTATAATATTCGATGAATAATTTTGAACTATGAGCTAACTCTAGAAGTGAGGCTTTTTAAAAACATTGCCAAATATCGTTATCCTTGTACGCAGAAAAAAATAACTTGAGCCAACAGTTTTATCTCCACCATCAATCCCATAACCAACAGCCATGCATAACCCATCAATCGCGCCGCAACTACTTGGCGCGATT
The DNA here is from genome assembly GCA_020010945.3 of Muscidifurax raptorellus. Classification (NCBI taxonomy): domain Eukaryota; kingdom Metazoa; phylum Arthropoda; class Insecta; order Hymenoptera; family Pteromalidae; genus Muscidifurax; species Muscidifurax raptorellus. The sequence goes on from CM052077.1 coordinate 5,975,242, forward strand.
CAATTACACGCACGTATCCTAATCGCGGAAATCTCTCGCAATAAAGCCTCCCTGCGCGGATGAAAAAACTCACGCATTTTCTTTTTTATTTTCCTACTCTTAATGGAGCATTTACAATGAATAGTCAAGCGTGTGCGAATCGCGTGCACCGCGCGTTAATTTATGCCTCACAGAGCTTGCGGTTTCACGTGGTTGGTGCGCGGTTCAACGCATTTTCGTATGTCTGTCCATGTGTACGCGTGTGCCGGAACTTAATTTTCATTTTTTTCTAATTAATGAATTCGATCACGTACGCACGAGAGTCAATCGACATTTTTATGCGTCAGTCGCTGTCTCTGATGATGATGGTATTACAGGTTCACTGCTTAATTTTGATTATTGTTTCATGGCGGACGTTGCGTAATATTATTTTCGAGTGAGAAACTTATGATGAGTGTGGAAGAGTTTTGGCAAGGTCTTCGTATACGGTTTCTAATATTTTGCTAGTGAACGTATACATTGAAGCTGACCATTTTAAAAAATTGTCAAACAGCTTTTATACGCCGTTATATTATCGTTTTATATCACATGGGAAAGTCGTGAATATTGTACATTTGAAAAACACATAATACATGCATATCAATTCTGTAACAAATGTATAACTAAATAATACTACTAATTGAATATTAATATTTACATCCAACGTGTTAAATAACTCAGCTACCGAATGAGTTAAAGCACTCTTTGAGAACGTAAAAAATGAAAGTAGAAAGTGAGTATTTTAATTTGAAACTCGAGATATATAAGCTAGAAGCTCAACGACTACCATAAACTAGTATACATATCATTAAACACCAGTCAGAAAAATGCATCTTATTAAATTTCTAGTAGTTGTACAAGATAAAAACTAAACAAAGATGGCAAAACTCCTCGCACTAAACCACGTGACTCTAAAAAAGGCAGCATCACCCTCACTGCAACTACCCACACTCTCTCTATCACCTGAGCCGTCTTCGCACGTATACGGAGCAGAAAAATGCCCTCGTATATACCCCTCGTTGATAATCTCGCAGAGGCTCGACTATACACACGCTTACTCCGCTATAGGTGCATTAACCAAGCGGCGCAGCCTGGCGAGTAATGAGAGTCGACGAAGGGCTTCCCGAGTTCAGCAGCAGCAGGCAGACGCTCGCATAATTCTCGCTGATGCGTATACAGAGCGGAGCGTGCTTTGAGTCGACTTTTAATTGGCGGCATCCTATCTCTCCTGCGCGAAGGTGCGCAGGAATGTAGCCAAGGAGCGCTTCGCTGCGGAACAATCTTTTGTCTCGCGGGGAGTTTGCGCTGGACTATGGTTTAGCTTTGTTTTGCTATATATACACTGCGCCAGATGCGGCTGCTTTGCGGTGAGATGGAGAGGAAGCACGGTTTTCGTTCTGGACTGAGAGCACGTTGTTGGCGCGACGACTGCTATCTTTTTTCGTTTAAGCGCGGGACTGAAATTAGCTTTTGATCTATATTATTCTCCCCACGAGATGATACGAGCTCTCGCTATCCTCCGATGGGGATCGTTTTATCAATAGTTGCTAATCTTTGCAATTACATTCGCATGTATTTCAAATCAAATTTTACATCTCATAAAGCACTGAATACGGACGCTTTTAAAAAGCGCGCTTTAACTGCGAACTATATTATATACGATCGCAGATAAAAAGCATAAGTATTATAACTGCGAATGTACTCTCGTGCAGTTCTTCGCTAAAGAATCAAAGCTTGGCGCAGATACACGCGTAAGATACGCAAGGTTAAGACCAATCGCGAGGGGCGAATGTAATAACGATAATAACCAGCCGCAAAAAAGGTCAGAATAGTCAGAATTCTTTCAGTTGCTTGTATATACGCAGCAGCGCACTCGTTCGTGAGCACAACGAATTATACCATATCTCTGTTACTGCGCGTTCCATAACTCCTTCGCCTTCATTATTACGCTCTTCCTACCCCTTTTCTATTCGTCATACCTCTCTATAACATAATAGTCAGGTGAAGTTTAGGTTTTACCGGGCAGGAAAAACCCGAGCACAATAGCACTGACTTTGCGTGGGAAACGCGCTATGGTATTACGGTTCGTCCCTATACGCGTTCAACATAACCTACAAAAAGTCGCGAGCGCATTTTTCTCCATCGACGAATCGACAAGCGTCGAGGTTGTATATATAGGAACTCCGCAAGGACTAAACAGGAGAGTTTTATTGCTCTCGTATATATATATATATACGTATATAACATACTCTCGGTTATAGGTACATGAGAAAGGCCGGCGTCGTTGTTTTGCGCGGCAAAATTAAATCCGCGATACATAGAAACAGAAGAAGGGAAGTTGCGAGGTCGCTTCCGGCTGCGAAATTGAGGATGTCGAATGTGTGAGACTCGTTTATTTTTCTCGCGGGGAATCGTTTTAATTGCGACTGAACGATTGTGAGCTATACACGGAGATTTAAAATCGATTTTCACGGGAGGCTTTAACGAGCGTTTTACGTAACCTCGTTCCTTGATGGAGGAATTAATTTCTGTTTTTGATGATCGTACTGTTCGTACGTGCTTATATGGAGGAGAATCGGATGTCGGAATACGGATTATCGTAATTAGCAATCTCATTACTTATGGAGTGAAAATTTTGTTCAGGAAGAGAGAAAGAGAGAATCGTGATTGAGCTAATTTGCCGGTGATTTATGATCATTTCATGGGTAATTTTAATCTGTTTAGTTTATTAGTTCTAGGATATGTTGCGTAAATCTTCGGAGATATATATTGTGTAGCAGTGCAGAACTCGTTAAATTAATGTCAATATAACATGCTTAAAGAGTGATTCAAAGTTTAAAGCTTAAGTGGTGTGTGAACTTGCTTTTGAAGAATCGAAGCAAACTGTATATGTATGTGTACCAAAATATGTATTTCTTGTTTACACCTTTAGAAGAAACGTCGAACCTCTTCAGAACTTGAAACACGATATTGTCTTCATGAAACATCGCGTCCTCTGTTCAGATGCATCAGAACAGCCATAAACCATCATTATCCCCGATACAGGCCGCAAAAAATAAAACACTTTATCCTCTCTTCAAAGTACAATGGACCTTATATCGTTAGTTTTTGTGTGGCAGAGTGACGTAATACCGCTTTCATCGTTAAAATCGCCATTTCTGCCCATAATGAAACTTCATTTCGCCGCAACAACCTTTTTTATCCGACTTTTTCTTCGACATCCGTCGGAGCATCTATATATATTGACGCGCGGCCACTATATATACCTACATACAGTTATGACTCTTATTTCTGCGCTTCTTCGCACCCTGTATACACAAAGTTGCGCGAAATTCGCCTCGCGCCCATACACACACTTTCTATCCTCGCGCACAAAGAAAGCATAAAATGAGTTTTTCTACGGCAGATCTGCCGGCGAGACTTTATTCGATATTTTATTCAACACTTAGAGCGTAAAATTTCCGCGATTCCCTTTCGCGCGTTGTATACTCTTTTTTGTAGCAAAATTCTCGAAAAGTTATGAAAAGTTACGAGTGTACGCGTGAGATCTATTATTGGTTAATAAGATTGCAATTATCTCACGGTATTCTTATCAAGAAGGTAGGAAGTTATAAATTCTGTAGCTTTACACAATTGTATTTTGTAATTAAAAGAAGTATAAAGAAGAATAGATTTGTTCTCAAACTCAGAACTTAATGCTGGCAATTATTAAATATACTACAATGCACACAACAGACAAAAGTCTATTTTATTTTTACAAATTGCAAGCGCGTTAAGATGTGTATATATACAATAGCTAGCATGTAATCACATAAACGATGAAAAAAAGTAGAACAGCTATTGTAAAGATGATTTCACGAAGAAAGTGAAGTTACTTATTGTAGATCGGCATACAAATACATCATAATATATTATGCTTTCTTTCTTTTCACGTACACAAATATACGAATTAAATAAGTTTTTTTTTGTAATTTTTTCATGCTTTAATTTTTTAAATCATTTAAAACTGTTTAAAATCAAGAGCTACGCGAAATATTTTTTTCATCGAATAACAACTTTCAGACAATAGCAGCACACGTTATTTTCGTCTTCCAAATGCGTTGTTACGCGCAGGTCAGCAATTTAAACTTCATTTTGCACTGATATTTCTACTCCAAAATGCGACATCGTGGCAGTAGTCATAAAGAAACAGGAAAAGTCAATAAAACAAAGACGGCGGGATTCTCATTGCGGGGGGACGACGACAATGAGAGGGCACGAGCATCCCAATAATGACTCACGGAGTCGTCTCCCTTTTGATGTTCTTTAAAATTTTCCAACTCTTCTGGTGTCGTATATGCCTCTCGTGTTTCTTAAAGCAATAGGAAATGTCTTTTCTGAATAGCATAAACGATGCGTTTTTATTAGAAAGATGTGAAATTATAGAAGTTATTATAAGTTTTCGTTTGCTTTCCCTCAGAGGAAGATTTGTTAATAATTTTTTTAGTGATGTCAAAGCATGAATTCGGAATTTAAAAAATAAAGAATAAGGAACATATTTGATTGATATTGACGGAATTGGATTATGTATAGCATTTTCATGGATCATATAGCTACAACATGAAGATTAGAGTTTTCAAGACTGTCGATAGGTGGCGGTGCTACGATTTTGTGAATCATCCAGCATACAGGTATTCTCTTTATGAATTAGCAGAAGTTTTTTGTTATGAATCTAGGTTTGTGATTTTACATATTTAAGCGCATCAATCGCATATGTCATCATAACCCCTCCCATGACTTCTCAAAAACTTTATTTAGTTTCTTTTGTTTTTGAAAATATTCTCCACGGATAATTACAAATACAATCGTGGAGAATATTTTATTTAGTTTCATTTATCTTTTTTTCTTTGTATATGCGTATAATCTACACTTCTCGTGTACACAAAGTTATTTCTGCTTCGAATCAATAACCGGTTAATGAATTATCGCGTTTTCGCGCGAGCAGACTGATAAAACATTTTCACACGGCTAGGCGAAGCTGATTAATGAAGGAGGTTGCTAGGCAACTCATTAAAAATATCGACGTCTCGACTCCTCGCGTCGAATCGAAAGTTTCAAAGCTGATGCTCGGCGAGTGGCTACGAACACCTCTACTGTGTAATTTTAAATCAAGCCTTTTTGCTTGCTGACGTCTTTCTTGGAATACATTGCAGCTATCGTGCTTGCATGAAGAAGATGTTAACATTTACTTTGAATGCAGAAAATAATAATATTGTAGTTATAAGAAAATTATATATAACAAGTGAGAAAGGTATATATAATTGTGTTTATAGGTAAACAACTCGAATTGATTGTATGTTTAGTATCGATGTAGATATAATTCCTTACTGAGATACGCGATACACTACAGGAGAAGTTTCCATCTATTTTATCATTAACTTCAAATTAGCACAAATTATACGTTTGTACATGAATTTGTTCCGTAAGAATGTTCAGAAAGTTAGATTTCGATTTTGAGATTCCACGAGTCAGTAGGATGAAACTAGTACAATAACTAGTATAATATTTGGCACAAAAAACACACATGTACTTCCTTTTCTTTAAAATATAAAATTTTCCTTCTCGATAAAATCGACAAAGAAACTTTTGAGAAAACAGAATTTTCACTGCCAAATGAGCCACTGCAATAAAATTTGAAAAACAAGTCTAGCAATTTCACTCTCATAAAAAGTTTCTCCCAATCTGCATGTCACGGATAAAAACAAAAACACGCCAATAAAGCATACAAATTCAATTGATATTCCTAAGCCTCGTATATTCTTATGCCCTATATCCATCACCTAGTCGACATCTGCACATCAGGTATACTACCATCCGGCAAAAATCTTGTGTCAACGTGGTCGCACAAATACAGTCGCAGCAGAGAGAAGAGTAACCGACCCAGATGCCCGCGGGCAACACAGGTAGCCGGATCGTGCCTTCTCGCGAGCCTCTCCGGGGACTGTCAATATAAATGCCGTTAATCCTCGCACAGAGGGCCGGGCACTACACTGTACACCACTGCAGCGAGTCCGAGTGCAGCAGCGGATCCTCAAGCCTCATTATACTGCGCAGTTCTACGTAAAGGCGCTCGGGTTTACCCGCTCGCTCGTAAAAGCGCCTTCGAGGGCCTGACCCCGGAGGCTACATCTCTCGGTTTTACAATACGGTAAATCGTGCAGTTTTTCAGGACTCGGCAAGACTACCGAGCGAAGTGTCGAATTTGGATTGCGGAGAGTGCGGTGCTGAGGAATTTGCAGATTTGGAGGAGAGATGTACGCGATTTTAGTACGAGGCTCAGCTCGGGAGAAAGTATACACGTGAGAGCCTGAGTTGCAAGAAGAAAGAAATTTGTGTCATGCGCGTACGAGGCGCATGACACTCGCTGCGCGAGGTTTTTTTTTTATGCGAAGCGAAGAGTTATAATAAACTTGGTGTTTCGTAACTGTAATAGTAAATATTGTGATTGTGTATATAAAGTTTTCTTTGTCTGCTGTTGCATGACCCTTGACATTGAAAGAGATTAAAGACTTTATTTTAATTACTGATCGCGACTAAGAACTGATGCAGAACTCGTCAAGCCCGAAAAAGCAAAAATTATTCTATATACGTGATCAATATCGCTAATGTTATCTGTTATTTGCAGCCGATAAGTAAAAAATATTGTTTATCAAGTTTAGTATAAAGCAAGCGTTATATCTGCGGTTTAACAAGTACCGGACTCGCGACTTAATTAAATATCTCTCATTACAGCTGTGCGGAATTTTTGTCCATCAAACTCTCCTTTTAATTTACCAGTAAACCGGTTTACGATCAGCTTATATGTGGTCGGGTGAAATTAATCGTACAAAGACAATGACTTTATATAAATTGTATCCAACAAATTATCGTCATCATCCTCCCACGAGTTTGCCACTATAATGACGTTAATTTCGACAACGTCGAAATATCATTATAACTATTATATTAAAATGCACGTTCTTGCACGAACAAAAAGATCATCTTCACTGAACAATCGAGAAAAGCCTCCGTGCAGCCCAAGCATCGCTTCCAAAAGAGAAAACCCATCGCCTTAAAAGCCAAACAAGCGATGTATACGTCCAGCAGCAGCAGCAGCAGCAGCAGCAGCAGCTATCCCCGCTCACAAAATTAGACGTCCATTAAACGTCTCTAATAACAGACCGGCGGCATACTTCTCCGCTATGCGCTCGCTCATCTTACACACGCATAATCGTCCCGTAATGAGCCGGTAGCGGCGCTCAAAGCCATCGCCTATAAGTCGTTCCCCCTTCTCCCATCAACAATCTATTCCAGCAGCAGCGTCCGCGCTGCTCGAAAAATCCGCGCTCAATTTCGAGGCGCGCGCGCATCTCTTTTCCATATATTCAAGTGTAATAACGTCAATTACGCGCAGTCGCGCCTCTCTCAAATTGGCCCTATATATACCGTGTCGAACGAACGCGTCGTTAATTATTGCCGCGCGCGGCAGCCTATACTGTCTATTACAAAGTGAGAGGGACGAATTACGATGGCTGGTCTATACGTACACGCCGCCGTCGAGATTTTCCCGAGCGAGACTGTTGCGCCTGCTGCTGCACTGCAGAAATGCTTATCTTCTCTAATTAATCTCCCCAAGAGCTCTGACGCTCTGTGTGTGCATACGTGGACGCGGGGAGAAAATAATGCGCGCCAGTGATGCGAGAGTGAAAGGTCGCGTATGTATGTGTGTATATACTCTTTCGTGTGCATAAGGTCTGATGAGAGGCGAAAAAGAGAGTGAGTATGATATATAGAAGGTAGTTATGTAAGTGCGTGCTGAGATGTATTAGGGAAATTCAGAGGTGCAGATATTCATTGGTTAATTAATTTGTAAAAAATCACTGGGATAGTTAGTTCTCTCTGTATATAGAATAAGTGTTCTACATCGAGTCGTAAAATTATTTTTCTTAAAATTGTCAACAGCCGTAGTATATTACGCGACTTTTATATAACGAAAAATCATAACACACAATATATAAATAGAGCAAGATTTTGTAAATGTACTCATTGATATATTATGGCTGTACAACCGACTCCTATATAGAGCTGGAAGCTGAGAATATGCACACCGGCTGGTGGTGGTGCTGCTGCTGCTGCACCCGTTAGCCAACTGGATATAGGCATTAATACGGCACTTTGCCAAGTGGGAATTCTAATAATTCCTGCTATTCGCCGGGAGATTCCCGTGTATGATGCACGGCTTCATCGGAGATTAATCACGCGGAATGGCTGAAAAACGTGCACAGCTCTCTGATAATTTTTCAATGTGACGAAATAAATTTCGCCGCTCTGTCGCGGCTAAATTATTGTTATTTATGGAGACTCGAGCGAGAGTATCTCATCGTAATCTCGCGGCTTGGATTTATATTTTCCCTCGTGCGTTCGTGTTCATAACGGTCGCGGCGTTTATAAACGTTAATTTTTCGTCTGCACTGCACGGGAGAGGAGACTTTTGATTGTAATTTTAACTGCAACGTAAAAAGTGTGTAATTTATTCCGTTATTAATTATAACAACGTCGCGGATAAATCACAAAGATTAGTTTTTGCACCAGAACAGAAAGTAAAACCCGCGCAGAGCTCGTAAAAAATCACGAATTTCTCTCGTGTTATTATATATAGACAACTTTGATTTTCCAACGCTCAATTATTCCATAATTAATGTGTCCCGCGCGCATATCCAGACCGCATATCGCAACAATTTAATTAACCTTTCGATAATCACACCAGCACCTCCCGAACACCCATAATAACTCTTGCACACAGCCAGAGAGAAATCACTCAACTCGCCTTTGATTTTTCCCGATAATCCCGATACCCAATAAGTTGCCGCGCACGAAGATATGTTCAATACACATCAGGGCTCGACTTTCCACGGAGGTTATTAGCGGTCAGACTCGCGGCGACGATAACGATTCCCTATATATATATACCATATATTCACGCATGCGCATTGCACTGAAATGATCGGCGTTCTAATTTAAGACGACTGCACTCTGGCGCCTAATTACAAGGCGAAACTCGCTCGGTCTGCACACCCCGCGAGGATGCGCGCGCGAGAGCTTATCAGTGAAAGCGACCTGTTGCGAGAATTATACGAGCCGCGGTGCGTAAGGAGATTCAATTTGAGGAGAGAGACTTTTTCGACGAGTGGAATTGGATTATTAAACGGTAGTTTATGGTGCGGTAAACGGTCAGCCGTCTCGTGAATCAATGCGGCCTTTACGCGTTTTCTATTTTCCGAACCTCCTGCTCGACACTCTTTATATATATATATATATACACACGAGTCGTAATCTACGAATGGCTTGATATATTTACGATGCGTAACTTTGAATATCGCTGTTTGAAAGCGAGCCTGTGCGCAATAGAGAATTCGGGGTATATTTATTTTTCTGCCGGTTGATATAAAGTTGGGCGTTATCGGCTGCAGTTAGCATTATATGGGGTAATGAAAAAGTAATTCCAACCTCGCTTGATGGTTCGTCGGTATATATAGAGATATACATGTATGATGCTCACCTGAAACAGAAAGGAGAGAGAAGAAATCGTTAGAGATTGGTAAAGTAAAATTTTCAATTAAATAACGATCTAAAATGGAGCAAGATCGATGACTGCTCGTATAACTTGAAACACGCGCGCGCGCGGTTCAGTTTCCAGTAATCAAGAGGATCAGGAGAAAACAATCTCTCGAGAGGAAAAAGCGTGTTCCATACAGATCATTCGTTATTTGCCTGTCTAACAGATAGCGTTGAATCAAGGTCAAGAAGTTAGAAAATTGCAAAGCAAATATTAATATACCAATAACGTTATTATGCCGCGTATCGCGTCGTATACGGAACTGGGTCAATAAAGCGTAATCGTTCGCGTTTTTTCTTCTCTCTCGCTCCCATCTTCAAACATCATCATCTCCTGCCATTACGGTTCGCACCTCGAATGAGAAAAAAGCTGACGCTACACGCATTTTAACCTTAAAAATATATTCTCAGAAAAAAAGCGTACGATCCATCAGCTCAAAACTTTCTACGAAAAAAAAATTGCAGCACTACCGTTTTACGCAAAAAGAAAAATAAATTTCAACCGCCGCCAGTCAAAAAGCTCTTTGCAACGATTATCTTATCTGTCGCTCTGCCGCCTCCGGCTTCGCTCGAGATCCGTCTTGTCATTATATTATATCGTCGTCGCGGCCACTGTGTATAGTTGAACATCAGGCGCCGGCTGCAATAGCTGCAAGTCATCGCATCTTTCGCGCAGAGCGAAAACGAATCGCGCGAGTCGGTTATGGAAGAGCGGCGCGAGGTCGTATAGTATATATATATATCGTAAGATACGCCTTATTGAAAATTCATTATAGGATTACGCACTTAGTCACAGCGTAGCGAGCATTGTTATGCGGGACCTCTGTTTCACAATTATTTTTATAATTCCAGACATGGTACACGCCAGGAGTAAGGATGTGCTTTCGTAAGCTCTGGGAGAATTTCGCAAGGCTTCGTCTCGGTTAATTTCATGCGAATTTTCGCTTTATACATTTGCGCGATGATTCGTGGGATTTTGAGATCTTATTATTCCTGCATGGTGGATTTTTTGAGAGCGATTGATCTGCTGATCGCGAAATGTCGGCGTGAAATCCTAGATCAGTTACCTTGGCGACAGTCAAGCTGCCTATTGAGATCTAGGCTGGTCTTTTATGCCGCTGTTATGTATTACAATGCGCTGACAAAACGAACGGCTTGAACGAGCAGGGAGTGTTTGCTTGATGCTGTATAGTAAGACTGATCCTTTGTTATTTTATTATTTAATATTTCTTGCGTATATGAACAATTTTTTAAATGAGGATTTTTTAGGAGTATATTATAATGGGATACGTGTATAATGGAGACTGTGATAAAGAGTGACGTCTCAACGAATTAAAAAGTTTGGTATTGATGTGATTTTTAAATCCATCATTCGCTTACTAACGGCCCTTTAATTTTAACAAGCAAAGGAATCAGAGATTAATCAGGCTTTAAAGTTAGCTATACGGACAAATATATCGATGTAGGTAGTATAAACCAGAGCTTGATTTACATTTATTCTTAGACTGATGATAGTCAAAGGCGCATTAAGGCGTTGCTACATTACTATTAATTAGAGTCTAATAAGGATTACGACACTTTTTTCTTCACAATGTTTTGCCAGAACAACGATCCATCAATGTCATTTAAACCCAGTAGCCATGCACGCATGATAGATTACTTTAATATCCCTTTTGACATGCCCGAAACTCTGGATGGAATGTGAAAGTTATCTATGTTCGATTGAGCTTTCCCAGCAGATTCGATTTTAACAATGTGAAGACTTTCTGATATTTGACGATGTGCATCGTAATCCCACAACAAGACGACCTGGACTTTCTATAATACTCGAACATAGAGACATTTAGTGAAAATAAAGCAGAAATACACACACCGATCTACGGTCGTATACATGCTGTAATCGGATAATCCAAGGCAGCTGTACACGTCATTTCTTAAAAAGGATTGTAATGCCTCTAATTGTAAGTGTAGAGCAGACATAGCTGATGAATTAAAATGCAAAGATGCAGAGAGGGTATATTTAAAGTTACACTCAGTACTTTCCTGAATGAATTATCTAATAGTTAGTCGAGCAATTTTCTCTCCGAGTCCTGTAGAGTTTTCATATGAATCACTTCCTGGAAGTGCTTGCTGCATCTGATTGACCGTTGAATACAAAATGTCGGCGTAATTACCCATTCATCCAATGATTCCGATCTCCAGATTCACACACACGCTTGAAAATCAAGAAAGAATATTCAATAAACTAACCCAAAACATGCAGAACGAGCCAGGCAGCTTTCAAGAGAGAAGCAGAGGCCGACGCACCAAGACGCAAAGTTCACACTCGACTGTGCTCCGATCCCCCGGTGCGTTCCCATAAATAATAAGATTCCGCAGCGTCGCAGGTACACACACTCCACTTGTGTGTATACATCATTGCGTCACGGGCGCTAGTCTCGTCTTACGAGCGTCCTCAGTGCATATAGGGTTACCCACGCATCGATTCGCGAGCAGTGTCGGTTTCTCATCAGCCGCCTGCACGCACCCTATATTATATCCTATAGAGGAAGAGATTCCCATGTGCATATACGCATCCACGGCTGCAGAGGAATGTTCCGAGGCTTTGTGAGCGGCACGGCCTTTTGTTTCTTCTCGCGCGCGCATGTGTGTGTGTGTGTCTGCGTTCCTCTGTTTTTTCTATTCCCGAGAGTGAGTGGCTAACCGAGTTCAGTCCAGAGGTGGTTGTTGAACCCGAGGTTGTAGTGCCATCAGTGATAGAGAGAGAGGGAAAGATGTGGAGATGCGCGTCGTCATGCAGAGTCGACCTGGTTGTCCCAGTGAACGAATGAACGAGAGGAGATGATTGAAGCTTCATTGCCTAGCTTTTGTGCGCGCATAATGCGTTGATGTGCTCGTCGAAAAAAGTGGAATGGGATGAGTCAATTTTTCGAATATACAACGCCGTTGCACATGCACATACGATGTTTATATTTTAGTCGTGCTATCACCTGTTGTTTGAATATATAGGGTTCATGTGTGACGTTCTCTTTTGGAGCACTGGTTGACGGTGACGTTTGCACGTTCGTCGTGTACATTTTGTACATACAGTTAGGATTAAACCATCGAAAGCACATATGCTGCATAACGTCGATATATTGAAATCTCATTATACCTTTGAACGTAAATCGAAGCTGCTTACGTATGCTTCGCGTGACGCAATATGTGACGGCGGTTTTATGTATCTAAATGATTTTATTACTGCATTTCTTGGTATTCTCCTGAGCGTTCCGTAACCGCCTCTAATAATCATCGTTACAAAAGTATAAATATCGTTACAGCATATTTTGAGGTCAAACATTTTTAATTCTTAATCCACCAACCAATCAAAGGAAACCTGACGATGTTCACAGCAGTTGTCTGCGACCGTCTCTATATATATATACAGCATCGACCATCATACCATCGAGTTCGTCAAGCGCAAAGTAGGCGGCCGATTCGCGCGAAAAAAGAATTAAATGCTCTCTCATGCCCGTGTCTGTTGCGACGACTCTTCGTAAACCTCTCTTTCTGCACAAAGGCTCTGCGCGGCACAATAGAGCGCCGCAACATGCCAAACTCAACCATATAGACTATACTGCCGATAATAAATGCGCGAGCGAACGTTGCGGATCGGCCTTAATTAGAGCAGCTGCATATATATATACAAAGCTTTTCAATGGGGAAATTCGCTGGCGGAAGATAAAGATCCCAGTGCGTGGATGGCTTTTCCTTTGTCTTTTTTTTTCTTGCGCTAACGAGCTTTTCATTATTATTTAATCAGGGACGAATGCAAAAATTTGATATTCCGCTTGGGATAGGAAGAGAAATTCGCGTATATTGGCGTGCATTGTCGGCTTTATTGTTATGTTATTAGGAGCGGGGAAAACACGCGCGTGCGGATCGCTTCGGTTTTTCGAATTAGCATATTTACAATGGAGAAATTTGTTGAGATTTTCTGTGGAGATTCTTTTTCGTGCGGGCTTTATGATATACTCGACGATACGAGTAATGGGCGAGCGCTTAAATTACATTTTTTTTTGCGCGTCAGTTAGCAACTGTGTGTGTGTGTGTGTGTGTGTGTGTGTGTGTGTGTGTTAATACATTTTTTGTCATTATTGACTGTGGCTAGCTAATGTCACTGGCTTGTATGCAGAGGCTAGAAATAAATTTTAAAACACCCTTTACTGGGTCGTAAATGAAAAAAAACGTCGATATCAGTGTAAAATAAAAATAAGAGCTTAAAATACATTAACGATTTTCTCTCACACTGCGAATGCGCACTTAATATATAAATCGGAACACATCATAGCCTCTCTGATTCTTTCTCATACACGCACTACATGATGATGAACCTATAAAAAATATCGCCGAAGTCTAGGTCGCGGTTTATTGCTTTGAAACGGAAAACGTGCACGTATACTCGTACACACAACTATATTATACATATATAGACATACATACCGCCTCCTGTGCTGCAGCGCACGTAATTGCTCCGCTGATGCGATTCTTTTACTCTTACAATCGGCGCGTGTGCTAATTATGTGTATTATATTATTTCCTCTGCGATGTATAACCCGAAACGGTCTGCAATAAAAACTGCCATCTATCTTTGGATTCTTACCTCGTAGTCTGGCGTCACGAGGTTGACGTCACTCCACGTCGCAAAGTCGTTGAAAATTTAACGAAGAAAACGTCCGTGCAGAGCAGCGAAGTCGTTTGAACACAGATAAGTGCTTCGGTGTATACAATACAATCTCGAGAGGTATATAGTGCGGATTGGCATTGTGTATGACTTGGCGAGTTGGAGAGGACCGTAAACTTGGTGTTCTGGAATGTATTGATTTTCAATATGAAGGAACAAGTCTGGTTCGTTGTCGTCGAGAAATTGGCTTTCTCTCTGCGAGATAACGGAATTTTGCCTTATTTAAAGACTTTGAAAACTGAGATAAGAAATGATAATAGAAAGAGTCGTCCTGTAACTCACAGTGAAATAGTTGTAGTGTAAAAATAACGAAATAAGTTTGACAGCAATCGAAAAGTTTTAATGATTTTGTTATTGTACCATAAATTTTATGAGATATGACTCATTAGAGCAGATCTATATTGACAAAGGTTTGTATCTTTTTTACAGTGATGACTAAGTCTCCCTCTCTTAACGTGAGGTCTCTGATTTCAATGTGTTAATTAGCATCTCTCAACATTTTCCTTTAAACACAATACATGTGATTCACCTATTCGAAGACTCCGAAGAATGTTTCCTACGGCGATTATATATATATATATATATATAATCACCGATTAATATAAAAAAACAAAGTCCTTGTAACTATTTTCTCTAATTCTGAATGTCTAAGTTAATCAAAATTTTTGACGAAGATTGCTTACTATTTTCACTAAGCCTTGATCACACATACTCGAAGAAGAGCAAACACGTCCTATCTCTACTACAAGACAAGACAAACAAATCCAACTTTCCAAATAAAATCCAGTATCATCACACCACCAAAGCCAATCCACTCTCTTGAAAATATGGCACGACTCAAGCGATTCCTTTCCATTCATAAATAAAATACAACTCAACACGCCCAGTTCCACAATTCACCGATGGTCGTCTTCCAAAAAAAAAAAAAAAAACGCAACGCCCGCTATAAGTATTCCTTCCAAGCATCAGTCCCCCCAAAAACGGCAAGCTCTTCATAAAAAAAAACCCAAAAAACACACGTTCGACCCATCATCACGGTATACAAGAACCGCGTATACGCAGAGGGCAACATCCGCATGTTCGCGAACCCGTTAGCCGCCTCCGCGAATCAATGGCATTCGGCCGGTCGAGTCTCCCACGCATAATATAACATCGTTGGCCTCCAAAAGCGCGCGAATCCCCCGGCATCAATTGAAATTCGCGCCGGGGAAGCAACCGGTTCTTCTCTCGCGCAGACAATCGACGCGACGATTGTGCGTCGTCGCGCGACCGACTCTCCGCGGAACGTCCCGTTTAATTGCACTTGCGTGAAGTGTATATATATATATATACTATATAGATACTCTGAGCACACACTGTCTTGGTCGAGGATCTCTCGCACGTTCCACTGTTACGGTTTCGTGCTGGTGCTGCACCTCTTTTTTCTCGCGATTCTCTTCCAGCACGGAAGCTGTGTAGCGGCATTGTTTTGGCTCGTGGCCAGGACACGGCGGTTTTTTCGCTCAGTCCCGCGCCATTTGCAGGGGAAATCGTTGTTCAGAGATGCTGTTTGCTTGTGAGAGGCAGAGATAGGGACGAGGGATTTTTGTGTGATATGGAGCGAGATTTATGGCTGACCCGGAGAGATATAAAGAAAACGATGTTATTGTGTGTAGTTTTGTTTTGGCGATAGGGATTATGTGGGTCACATCAGGAGCTTATGAAATGTTTTGATTATATTTTGAAATCGTCACTTTGGGCGCAAAATATTTGCGGATGCGTATACATTGTGATTGTTCTCAAAAAGTAGATAACTATCATGTGCCGAGTTTGAAGGAGAATATAATGATGCACTCGATCGTTTGCGATAAGTGAAACTTAAGTAAATAGTACGATCATATATATTTAATGACAGTAGTGTGTATATAATTATATTATACGCCGGTTAAAGATCTCTACGACGCTTGAAATAAAAGTACAGCACACATTCGATCTACATTTCCGCACCAGCTGACCCGAATTCAGACCTATTTACCTTAATTAAATGCTCAGTACGTATATGGATTCGGAAATTAAAGGCCGAGAGAGAAAGAAGCTGTGTATCGAGTTTTTGAAAGTTCTCTATCCAAATAACTGTCTTTACTTCTTAAATGCACTGCCCAATAACGCTTTCTTTTAAATTCGCCCCAAATATAATCCGTCTGCCCTAATTTATATATACATGAATGGCAAAAAAAGTTCAATCATCTCCAACAGTTGTATATACCAGTAGCAAATTTCATTCGCAACACGACACAACGCACCATCTAATTATCGCAGCAGCGTAGGTGGGTCTCTCGTCCCTTCTCCTTATGCATGCAGTTGCTATAACTGTTCCAGAGAGTCCGCGACCTCGAAACGAGCACAACTGCACCGACGAAGTCGACGCACCTCACGAGGTCGCCAGCTCCCACGGTCCGACTCGTCGTCATCGTCGTTGTCGTGCGAGACGCGGAAAAAAGGGGAGCAGCAGACGAGAGCGCGGGTGACGATCGTTCTGGCAACGCAACGAGAGCTCCTAGGTCAGCGCGTGATCGCGAGCAATGTTTCTTTCCTTTATTCTTTATCCAGGTAGTTGTTTCCCTTTGAAATTCCGAAAACATTTTTCTTCTACTGTACCAAACAAATGGGGCGGTCTAATTTGGATACAAAGACGCGCGTTGATGATACAGGCAGAGAAGATGACATGATATTACGCGTATAATGACACGGCTAGTGTCGTCTCCAGCAGCGATTTAATTAAAGCACGCGCGTTTGTCGCTTCGTGAGAAGAGAGGCTCTCGCGCTTCAGCAGCCAAGTGCAATATTATCGCCGAAGCGATGTTTTCGAGAAAATGCGGTACGCGTGTACAACGTTTGTCGGGCCAGCTTGGAGGCGGAAAAGGCCACTTTTAAATTCATTAAGGCGGAGATTGTGAGGTGATCTAGTAAGGATTGATTATGCATGTTGTACGTCGCGGACTTGAGTTATAATTGTTTGCTACGAAGAGAGAGAGAGAGAGAGAGAGAGAGAGAGAGAGAGAGAGGGGGGGGGGGAATAAGTGGCAGCTTCCGTTTTCGTCAATCGCACTGGAAAATTCATTTTTGAGAAGGAAATACTCTTGGAAAGAGGGAACTTTGAAAACTGCTTCGTTATATCGCGTTGTATTACGACGAAGTGTTCCATACTATGTAAAGCTATCTTTATACGGTCAACTTGATTCTAACGAGATGCAAAAGGAACAAGAATTATTAAATAGTAGGAAGCAAGCAAGCCGCCGCGCGCAGTCAACATTTACGAGCGCTGATCGCAGATAAGCATTCACGCGCGTACACGCGGTGCATTTTCCGGTAAAGCTCGAAATCGATTTGAATTTCAATTTTTATCACACTCTAATCTCGCGCTGCACCTCCTCCCATATCCCCGGGAATCCCGAGCGCAGTCGAGCATCGGATCCAGACACTATATATACATACATCACTCGACATCCTGTACACCCATACATATATTTTCGGCCAACGAAACTTGCGTCAGACTTCTGTATGCTGTACATTCGAGACGGCAAAAAAAAAAGAACCTGCACTCGACAAAAGAAATTACTAATTAACTCTGAACTTTGTGTCGAGAGATCACGTACACGCGAGCTAGAGAGCCGTTTTTTTTGTTCACCCGAGGACAAGGTTACGACGAGTTTTTCCAGCGGCAATAGCAGTGAAGTCGGAAAAAAATGCTTACGTCCGCTCAAAGTAGTCGGTATACTTATGTATCTCCATTGGAAGTCGGACACAATGCGTCGTTTGAAGAGAAGCGCGATGTGTGTGTGTGTGTGTGTGTTATGTGGATCGAGCGCAGAGTTGCTTTTCTGGAATGATCGTTTTGTTATCTGGTGTGGATCTAATTCGAGGCTGCGCGAGAGAGCTAAAAAAGCCGTCTGTTGCCGAGTCGATATGTGTTACGACGAGAAGTACGGAAATCGATTACTGGGCATACGGGAATAACGGTTAAATTGTTTCCACTCAATGGGAGTTACTTTTGTTGCAAAAGGATTTTTAATTAAGTTTTAAAAATAGCCGCGAGTGTATCGGGTTTAAGCTTCGCTTGATTTTTTTGCAAGAAGCGTTCTATGAATCATTTTACATAATATTGCAATGTACGGCTGAGTTTGTATACATATATTTTGAAGAAATAGTATTACATTTCCGTTAGTGGTCAGGAAATGTAATATTCGAAAGATTTGAAATTAAATGCCTGCAGAATTTACTTATACATCTGTTTTTTTTAATAAAAATCAAAGTAATTATATTTTAAATTTCATTATAAGAGAAAGTGTAAATATTTGCCAGAGCGTAAAAAAAACATATCATTACGTGCAAAAATATAACGTAATACCTCCAACAACAAAAACATTCTCCATAGTCGTGAGCCGACAAAACACCTCGCATTCCTATGCAAACCCAATCCCACATCTAGAAAGTATAAAGATTTGTCTCACTCTATACTCGAGAAATTCCTCTCGCCTGCACTTTTTACACGCCAAACTTGACAAACTCGCGGAAACTGTGCAATTGCAACACTTTCTCGCATACTCCGCAGCTCCGGACGAAAATTATCCTCTCCCGCATGTATATGTATATACACGGCCTGCATCAATTACAAGCCGAGCTGCGCACCCGGTCGCTGCGAAACCGACTCGATATTATATATATCAACGTAATCGGCCGGCTTTACGCAACGGAATTCCCTGGGCTATCCGCGCGAACTATCCTCAAGAGCTGCTATATAGGATATTTCCCAAGCTCGATATTGCGTAATGCATACAAAAATATTTATACCGTACATCAGGCGTCGGATCGGCTTTGTTCGTGGGATCGTAAAATCATCCTCGATATAACCTCCAGAGATTTATCCGCAGACGAGTATTTAGCAGGGATTGAAGAAAACGACGTCGAGTCTGCGGTTCGTGATCGTCGAAAGTTCGTGTATATATAGACTATCTTATCTAATCCGAGGGAAGCTCGTAGCAGCAAGTGCTAAATAAACGGGTCGCACCTTCTTCTCGCGCGTGCAACAGGTATACAATCGAAGAGTGTGTATATACAGCGCCTATGATTGCATATTTCCATTTCCAATTTCTTCGGTTTTCTCGCAGCTATACGCTTTCTGAATCTGCCTTTTTTTCTCTCTATGCGTATACGCACGGTTATAAGCAAACTGGCGCGAAAAATGACGAGTGGACTGAATAATGGATTAATTGAAGTCGCTCCACTGGCGTTTTCTCGTTCTTTTTCGAGGGAAGCCTGTGCGTTTTCTGCGAGATCGCGGCGGAAATTTAGAGTTGCGAGAATGTTATTTGAAGCGAGTGTAGGCTGCAGTTAACGACACACGAGATTATCGTTAGGTTGCGGCGTAATGTCATTATCTAAAAATAGCAGCGTGCTGAGCGCGCGTTAGGTGGAAAACAATGTCAGCATCACTCGAACTTTGACGACTTATTGTGTATTTGCGCTTTATCATTTAACGGTTTAGATACAACCGGTTGCGGATAATATATCGGAATAAGAAATGAAAATTGTTGTATGCAGGGTAAAAAAAATGATTTGGACTGCTCGATAAACCGAGAACCATTTCCAAGCCGTTATGTTAGCTTATAGAAAAATTCAGGGGAATAAATAAATCTACATTACGAGCAGTGACGCGTAGAATCACATCATAAGACGGCGCTGCCATGAAGATCGTATCGGTATCGCCAAAATTTATGCCCTAGTAAATATGATTCACGACATCACCATCCGAGTTTATCGAACTAGAGCAAATCAGATGCGATCTTAATAGTTTCCATGCATCATTAAATAACGATCTCAAGAACACTGTTTGCCATACAGAAGCGAATACCCATTTTTCACCCTGTCCCAGCTCGCATACTATAAAATCAAGTCCTCCCATAAAATCCACCTGTAAACCTCATTATCAGTCCACCCACCCACCCACGCTTTCCTCCACTTTTTGCATTCAAAGCAAGCCTATCGCGCTTGCTTTTCTTCTTCTTCCTCTTCTTCTCGGATCCCGCGTCCTCGATCCGTTACGGACGACGAGTCTCGGACGAAAGTTTTGCGCCGATCCCGCATACGTTATATATACATATATACATACGAACAACGAGGCGCAATTTATCACCGTGACTCGGCTCCTAAATAAAACCGCGAGAGATCCCCCGGTGAAATTTGCCAGGTTGTTAGAAAGTCCTCCTCGGCGATATCGCGTGTATATCTTTTCCTCTTTCCATCTCTCTCTTTCTCTCTTGAAGCGCACCTATACGTACACGCCCTTTCGCGAGGTTTTCTGCAAAATTTATAGCCGGTTCCGCTCGGCTCCCCGAGCATAGGGGAAAAACTGTTGCTGCGCTGCTGGTGCACGAGTACACGAGTTTTAGTATGATTGGGGAAAGGGTTCAGGAGCGCTGCGGGATTATGCACAGGAGACTTATTTATGGGACTATCGCGTTCGGCAATTAGACGCTCGGCTTATTGAGGTTTTAATTGGTTCGAGGAATAGGCTAATCTCCGGAATCTAATCTGGAGATGCAAAATACAGATTTTTACTACGTTGTTGTGTACTCCTGGAAAAGTGGATTGAAAAATAAAGCGCATATTTCAGAACGAACGAAGATCCAAGAAGTGTATACCGCTAAAAGTGACGCAGGCAGAAATGTTGTGTAATTAAAGAAAGTGTATACTTGTACAAAGTTTAATGAAAGCACGATCCACATCAGTAACTATATATATCCAGCTCGACTAAAAATGGAATAATCATTGTAGTCAATCTGCTTGCAGTCGATGAGCCGCCGACAAGTATACCTCAACAGCGGCGAATTCAAATATCGCTACAAGGAAACGACGACGCACACCGGCCGCAAGCAAAAAATCCATTATCTCACAGATCTCGTCTCATCCCGCGCGTCATTCCACCCGCCGATATTTATAGCCCAACAACTTTTCTACTGCGTAGAACGGGTGCACACGTGCTCTTGTAGAGCCGACGTCGAAAAAAAAGTACTGCACACCGAGAAAGGCTCGACGCACAAACAAAAAATCGAGATATGAGGAGGAGTCGATCCCAGGAACATCGATCTCGTCACGCGCACTTTTCTCGAGGCACTTCCTCCTGCCGTTTGCGGGATTATCGCTGCGCGCGGCCTTCTATTTCATCGGAAATTGCAGAATTTTCTCTCTCGGGAGCAGCAGTATGCTCACCTGGGAAGAGAGCTTTTTTTTATCGTTGTTGTTGGTTGCATAGTGGTGCGACTACTGTACGGAGGGAATTTATGTCGTGATAATTTAGTAAGAGGGTCCGTTACGCTGCGCTGCTATTTAAGAGCCTTTAACCTGCTAATTATTTTAAATGCGCAGTGGAGCTGTGTGCAGGGCTTTAACCGTTTCCTCGCACGATTTTAAAATTGCCGGCGTAGTGGGGAAAATTACAGGAAAAAGTACAGGTCGGACTTTTGATTGTCGAGTTTTATACTGTTGTAAGGGGCTTGGACTTACGATATTTAAAGAGAAGATTCGGTTGGTTCATTGCGTTTATGTGACTCACCTGAAACAGAATAAAGGACAAATTATTATTAGAGTATTATAATTAGTATGGATTTTTTTTTATCTAAATTGTACGCCTCCTAATAGACACATCTTCATTAACTTTTTCACTCGCATACATTACCCAAACAATTTTCCGCTTTTTCCACGGCGAACTATTACCGAACAGGTATCTCCATCTCCTCCATTCTCAGCAGCACGTAGCATCGAACAACTTCTCTCTCTCTCTCTCTCTCTCTCTCTCTCTCTCTCTCTCTCTCTCTCTCTCTCTCTCTCTCTCTCTCTCTCTCTCTCTCTCTCTACTAAGCGAAATAAAGGTTTATATCTTCGCGGAAAGCGGTTCGATCGCGTGCGTGCGTGCGTGATCGCGCATACGTGCATATACACACGGGATCGAGAGATGCCTTGATAGATCGGTCCATTTCCCTCGCGGAGAGGATGCAGTAGTAAAAAGCCGAGTACAGCCCTTTTTCCGTACACACCTCTGTTTTCTCTGTTTTTAATCGACGACGCGAAGCGGCAAAAAATCGCAGATGCGTGAAATGCGATGAAGCTCGTATAGCTGCTCGTTAGATGATTAAGGAGAAAACGATTTACGATCGTGTGTGCTAGCTGCATCAATAATGTTGCGTAAATTGTAGAAGACGCGTGCACGCATATATATGCGTGTCTATACAAGATAGACGCTTTAAATCTTCTCCCCGATGCCGCGTGCACTTTCGTTTTTCCTCTTTTGTTTACCCGGTGTGTGGGCAAGGGTCGTCAGGTTGCCGAGTGATAAATCATGGATATTTTTGCTGTCGTTAAAATTAATGGAAATTTTAATGAGTTATTGTTTTGGCTGTATTCATAAATTTTAAGGAATTTTTGCAATGGCGTGGATTGGATTTATTAGTGTAATGCGATAATCGCACGGCGGTGCAGTCGCGTGGTTGAGTAAAAATTTCAAAAGAAAACGCTTGACTTTTGACGTCTAAATTATGTACGTCTTATTTTTGCCTGTGTGCATGATGCTTACATTGATGGATGCTACATACGGAAATTGTAATTGGACGCACTCCAACGTAATATGCAAATACATTACAAGCGAGTAGTAATTGATTGATCTTGTAGAATGTATAGATGTTAATTATAATGTGACATTTGCACATCAAACGCGAGACTCATTTTGTCCGCATCGACTAACTCAATGACCGAGTGGTCGTGTTCCGCTTGACGTATTTTCATAACGATTATTATTAGCTCTGACAGGCATGCACTTTCATTTCCCTGAGATTCTTGATTATGAATCCTCTTGCGTTTGGGAAAAGCAGTAAAGCAATCTTTAAGGAGAGTCTAATTATAGTGACTTTGTGCAGGAGATGATGATTCAGGTAATATTCATAAAAATAAAAAGTTGTGGATTTTTGCATAACTTTCGAGTATCGTTTTCTCAATAATCGTTGTCACTTTTATCGGTAAAAATTGTAGTCTTCGGTGAATTTTACGATTTTCTTATTATGGTCTATAAATTATAATCTGCGTAGGCGTTAGCATCTAAAATCCCACACTATTGAACAACCTTTTCAAAACAAAAAATATTTTTTGTTTTTGAGTTTGTACCATAAAATACTATAATTCTGCATTATATTAATTTTTAAAAAACCTCTTGTCAAGTACAAAAATAATCACTTCGATACTCGGTCGACCTCACCCTTTGCCCTATAAATAAAGAGATATAAGCGAAAAAAGTCGATCCATTATTATCCCTCAGTACTACAGCAGCTGCGGCATGTCAGTCATTACCCGAGTATTAATTGATATAAAGACTATCCACTGGCATATAACCAACTCTAGCAGTGCTGTAATCTTGATAACACCAGCGTCTCACCCCGTAATTGCTATGCTGGTTTTCGCGGAACAGGTCGCGAGGCGTGAGAAGTCACGGCTATTATACGAGCGAAGTAGCTCTCAGAGCTATGTAGTTTGCCGCCTGTGAGCTTGTAGTTATCGTGACTCGGCGCGATATTCTGCAAGCACCGAGAAATCCATGTGGCTTCGACGGCATTAGTTGCTTTTTTTTAGCTTGACACGTGAAATTAAATTTTGGTATTTTTTAAAGTCTTTTTTAGTATAGATTGGTTGAATGATTAAGAGTAACTGTTCTGCATAGCTGAATGAGCAGAAAACAAATTGTAGACAGTGCTTTGGTGGGTGTTGATAAATCGCTGCGTTATAAAATTATGTTAACGTTCGCGAATTTTTGAACGCGCTTGTTCATTTATTTTCTTTGTATCTTCATTTAAATATTTGTTTGGCAACGCTAAAAAAAGATGACTTTGCTCTTAGCAGTAATTCAGTGTAATCTAAGCAATAACTAAACCTGATACTCTGACTGGTTCTAGAAAGGTTTATCTGCAAGTAGTTTTATACTCATAATCAAATTAAATTATTTTACTAATAATTTTGATGTAGCATCATTGATTGCTTTTAATTTCACGCAAGCCAAACTTTCACTTCAAAATTATATAACATACATGAATCATTAACTTAAGAGGTGCCTTCACTCATGCTTTTGATAACTTCTATCGTGTAGGTATAGTTGAGAATGGCGGACTATTTTCGATCTGCCAAAGACGACTCTGAATACAAGAAATAATTGTAGTCAATTTGAGGCAAGTTTTGAAACGATTTATTACACGTTTTGTAAAAAAGATGACATCATGAATTCCAGCATTGTGTAACCAATAATTGGAAGCTTGGAATTTTCGAACACGTAGAAATATAAATTACATTTCTATCATAAAATTGTGACTACTCTACGCAAGTAAACTTTAGTGTTTATTTTTCCATCTAAATGTACGTAAAGTAAAAAAGTATTCCGCGCTTATATTATCCGCGGTCGATGAACTAAGCACAAAATCCACCCGTTACGTCACTATAACGCCGAGGCTGAGACAATCTTTTATAATCTCAAACAACAATAATTTCAAATCACAAAGCAAGCAAGCCAGGCTTCCTGCCAAGCAACGCAAGGTCAAAAATAAGCGTCGAATCAAGAGATCCCAGCAGCAAACAGTCTGAAAATAATGGCCTCTAACAACCCAGAACAAACGCCATCTCGCCTCGTCGACTCGAAAACTCTTCCATACTTCGCGTTCATCCATTAAACCTTATATCCATCTGTTCGACACTTGCACCTGAGAAGCTGGCAGCAGTTAGCGCACGTAGTCCGTCAGTCGGGTCCATATATATATATGCGCTCGACTACCGCTGTGTGTGCTCTCTACGTCATTACCATCCCAGCTGCAGTGCGAAAACGACGTCGTTACACCGACGAGAGACGAAGAGACTTCCGGGTATAATACATGCATGCGCGCATACCTATGCTCCGGCAGCCGGCTGACACGTAATTTCGAAAGTCGCTCGAGCTCATGAGTCACGCGATTCCGGATCGCCGCGTTGCGGAGTTACTTACTCCGCTGCAGCAGTGTACAGAGTATCTCGTTGTTTATACGCGCGCATGCGCGGGAGGGCGAGAGGATGATTTTTACTTTCCGATATACGGAGAGGACAGTGGGCTTTTTGTTGTCTCCTCCAAGGTTTATTGCTCGATTGTGATTGCGCGCGAGGGTATATTGATTTTTATGAATATACTTGCTTGTTGCTTTCTGCAGGAATGCGGTTTGGATTTTGATTCTTTTGCGCGCGAAGCGAAGTTTTTTATAATGACGAAATCACTGGTACGTGAGATAGAAAATGTAGTAGCTTTTCTTATATACGTTGGCTTTCGGTACAGCAGTATAGCTACTCGTCAGAATTTACGCCTCCTATATGGCAGCTTTTTAAAAGGGATATATCTTTATGGGCGCGAAAACAGGTTACAGAAAATCGTTTAGGGTGTTATACGTGATAGTCGAAGCACTGACAAGTTTACTTTAAAAAAACAGTTGGCTTGCGTGCAAAGTTTTATCTCGGATCAATTTGTTTCATTTTACGAAGTTTAAATTGAAAACTGTTTCACAACTCTGATAAAAAAAATACGCGCAAGAATGTTCCGTAACGTCGATAAGCAAATCGAACAAGTGTATTTCTCAACAAAAAATTGTCTCGACAATAAACTAATTGCGAGTAAGAAACACGACAATTTAACAAATGCAGTCGAGCGACTGTTCGAAAATCAGTATATAGAAAGTTATTTCCGACTTTGGTATATATCATTCGGGCTCGTTCATCGCGTCGGCACATGCAACTCTTTCAACAGAACAAGCGCGCGCTGTAAACCCATTTCGGTATATAGCCGCTGCTGCAGAGTTTCCAAATATCGCCTCATCGTGCTCTTATCCGCGCGCAAACAAGGTCGAAGCGAGCGTTATTCGTTTCGCAAAGCTAGAAAAATATATAAAAAAAACTTGGCGCGGGGAGAACAAGCTGCAACTTACATACATTTTTGCGAATTTTTTTTCCACGTATATATTCATTCGCGGTCATAAAAGTTCGCGCATATCTGCTGTAAATATTCTAAAACGCATCGGTACTCCTTTCGGGCGTAAAATTTTATTACAGACTTTCTGTAATTCTCGCGGATTGAATATACGAGAGCGTATTGTAACGTTGAAATTGCAAAATATCCTGTGTAAAAAGCTTGAAAATATCGATGACGATTCTCTCACACAAAAAGGCCCCCAACAATGTAGCGAATCACCGACGAAAGAATAGACAGCTCGCTCGAAAAGTTTCCATTGATAAATCTCGCAAATTCCACTTGGCGCACAACACGTCGATTCTCCTCGAGGCATCGATTAAACCAACACACCGTTATGCGTAGGTGGCCTGCAGACGTTATTATTTTCCACGTCTCGCAAAAAAGTCTACACATTGCATCACGATCATATTCGAAAGTCTGCGTAATCTTCGAAGTCGCGTAAATATTCCCCGCGACGCAGCACCTGAGACGAAGATTGACAGGCGGGATTGGGGCACGTTTTCGAGTAGTGGGTGTAGAGATTACAATTTACAAGCTCATCTCTCCGGTGAGTTTCTCGAGAGGCTGCTGAGATGGACGCGGAAGAAACCCACCGATTTACGAGATTCGGCCGCCGCACGCGTAAGGGCCAAGATTTAGTCGACATTGTGAATTGGCCGGGAAAGCGAGAGCCCGCGTGTGCGATTTATCGTACGGATGAGGTGTAGAAAGTGAACTGGCGGTGCGACGTTTATGATCCGACTAGTGGGCTTTTTTTTCTCTCTCGTGCGAGGGCTGGATTATTTATCGTCGTGGGATGGCGGAGTGTATACACAATGATTCTGGATTCGTATAATCGTCGGGGCTTTATGGCTCGTAATGACTCGGCGGGTCGGCATACGCGTGTAGTTGTTGTGCAATTTTCGTAATGGTTTGGCTCTTTCGATGTCTAATAAATTAGTCGCTGGGAGAGTATAGTTGCTAGTCTCGGCGCAATCAGATCGCTGGAGGAGCTGAATGTAGCATATACTGCGTATAAAAGAGAGTTTAGTGTGCGCTAGAGAGCGCAGATTCTGAAGGTTTTCTTCCGACCGAAAATATATGTCAAGCCGAAGAAATGACAAGCACAATGCCGTCACCGGGTTTTCAGATCGTTGCTCTCCTTTTCCAAAAATAAATAAAATATAATTAAACGAGTCTAAATCTAAATTGAAAACAACTCGACACCGAAAGCGATATTGCATACTTCGACCGCGAAACAAGGCATGCCGGCATATCAGAGATAAGATTAGATATATTATCCGTTAGCGTAGGCGACAAACATTAGATAATTATAAAATCGTTACTGCGCAGTACACACTTCATCCATCACGCCTGAAACATGAAAATCCTCTTCGAAGCTTATAATTGCTTACACTCGTTCACGAAAGCTATGTAACTGTACCCGATCAATCTTATAATATAAAACCCCGTCCCAAAACAATGAAAAATGAGGGAAGTTTCGGAGAAACCGAGTAATTATGACGAGCCTAATTTGAATGAAATTACAGTATGAACGTTCTTCACGTAGCGAATTAATTCCCTCCTCTCGGACATCATTCCCACGAAAACATCGACTCGTGCAAAACTCTCGAGGGAACAAAATGCAAGAGCTGCATCAGACAGCCTATAGAGAGAAAGACTAGAGACTTTCTCGCCGCGGATGGATATTCGCCGGAGCACAGTTATAATATGCCGCGGATCTCGTTCGGGGTCAACGGTCTTTGCTGCTGCTGTAGCTTCGTTGTTGGAGAAATTGAACCGCGAGGAGGTGGTGTTGCAATGTCTGCTCCTCCGACCGTATATCTATATAGTATAGGTACTTGCGGCCTATGTATATAATAATATATATGGAAGTCGGAGAGCGTGAAAGATCTCCCTATCTCGGGATGAAAGGGCTATTGTAATGGATTTGTCGAGTGCGAGAGACGGGAATATTTCGCGGGATGTATACTCCGAGACTGATAAAGTTCAGCTTTTGTCTTGTATCGAGCTATAAACTGTTTAGTATAGGTATAGAGGTGTGCCGAGGAAAACGAATGATTTTCAGATCGACAGGTACATACTCATAATGAGTTTATTTCGAGAGACCGGAGTAATGATATCATTTCTAAATCGAGATCGTGAGCTTTTATTTTTACACCCGTCTGTGGTTTTGAAAGTTTTTACGGGCAGACACGTATATAAAGTATATGCACACATTCTAGAAGATATAATATCTATTTTGCGATCTGCATCTGCGAATACCTGCTCTTATCATTAATATATTATCTTACTTCCACGTTAAGATATAGTCTACGTAGTACACTGCAAAAATTATTATTGAAGTAGGCGATGGGAAAAAGTGTTCGACTTCGTATATACAATACTTTGCTTTGTACAAATGCATCACACTACTGACCCATTTAATTAACTACAACTGCGAGAGGTACTTACAAAATCATCGATCCCTCGACACCCGACTCGCATAAATTAACCCGAGACATGAACGATTGTACTCATCAAGTTCCTTCCTCCAAAAAAAGTTGGCGCTACACCGTCGATAAATAACTCAGCAGAGCGAATTCAATCGCTGCATTGCAGCGAGATACTCATTAAACTTTTCGTTGGCGATCACTCGCAGCGATATTATATGATCGCGCGGTTGAATGTACAAAAGGAGCTTTTGAAATTAACCTCCTTGCGCGCGTTCGCGAGTCGAAAAAAAACCCGCGGCCTATTCGTATAAGAAAGTCTACGGCATGAATACGCTGTATCTCGATATCAGCGCAGGAATATATAGCGAGCGAGACTGTGTCTACACATATATAGGTATACGTCCTAGCGGGAGTTTATGTTACAAGCGCAGTAGATTCGTCGATCGCAGAATTCCGCGATAAGATACAAGCGCAGGGCTTTAATTCGTTTTGCCGCGAAGGAAGCGCGAGTTGGGTTTTGCGCTTTGTTGTGTGCTACGATCGATATAACGCGGCTGATAGGTCGATTTTTCTCTCTGGCGAGTACTCGAGCTATCGATAAATTGCTTGTTGATTCAGATGGCATTTTTTTGCCTTGAATTTTTAACGAACGGACCGACCATGATTATCATCAACCGCGCGCTGAGTATTATACGAGGAAGGTAGATGTGCTCGCGATAGCTGATTACACGTTGCTTTACAATCGAACGATATATAAAATATTGCTGCTATATTAAGAGTGATGGGTTATATTATAAATTATATATCGCAAGAGCAAGTGCACACAGAGCATTGTGAGATTATATTTTCTCAACATGCAATTCTCGAAATGTCAGTCTAGTTATCGCAATGGCATCGGTCGTTGCTATTTATTATACGCACGGCTCATTGAACTGTAATTTAATAAAAATCCAAAACGTTCCCCGTTCACTATATGAAAAAAAAACACCACCAGCAACCACATCATCCTCAAGCCAGAAGAATCCGGCGACTCGCGAATAGGAACGCGAACGTCACGATCGTTGCAATACTTAGTAGGCCTGCCACGTACATATACACGTATATATACCGTTCTCGTGCATGTAGCAGCAGCAGTAGCGGTGGCTATCCTCTTTTTCCTACATACATGCATCACACACGCATACGTATGCGGCTCGAAACGGCCTTGCCACCAATACGCGCGCTGCTACCCGAGTCTACGACCTCTGAGAGAGAGAGAGAGAGAGAGAGAGAGAGAGAGAGAGAGAGAGAGAGAGAGAGAGAGAGAGAGAGAGAGAGAGAGAGAGAGAGAGAGAGAGAGAGAGAGAGAGAGAGAGAGAGAGAGAGAGAGAGAGAGAGAGAGAGAGAGAGAGAGAGAGAGAGAGAGAGAGAGAGAGAGAGAGAGAGAGAGAGAGAGAGAGAGAGAGAGAGAGAGAGAGAGAGAGAGAGAGAGAGAGAGAGAGAGAGAGAGAGAGAGAGGAGAGAGAGAGAGAGAGAGAGAGAGAGAGAGAGAGAGAGAGAGAGAGAGAGAGAGAGAGAGAGAGAGAGAGAGAGAGAGAGAGAGAGAGAGAGAGAGAGAGAGAGAGAGAGAGACTTTGCTGCCATGGCGAGACACGGCGGAGTCGCCGCGAGAGAGATGCTCGGCCTGAGATTAATCATCGGACTTGGGGCTGCAGTTCTGTGTCTTGTGTGCTGATTTGTATGCGCTTTGATTTTTTAATATTTTTTTTGGACGATACAAGTGGGTACAGTCATAGAGCAGGGAAATTGAATTGGTATTCTAAACATCCGGGGGGAGAGATGATTATGCAACGTTTGCAGATTTGGACTAGAAAGTCATTTGGTATTCACTCGGACGATGCAAATAATATACGAGTTGAGAGGACGGACTGTGCATATGATATTGTAAGACTCGGCGTGAAGCTGTCTCTTGAAGAGCTAATACTGTAAAAAATTGCTACGCAAAAAAAGGTTACTCTTTTTAAATGACACTTCTACGATCGTTGCAATATTTAACACCGAAGGACGACAAATCTTCTTCCAGTCAATGCCGACAGGTGACGAATTTGACGTACGACAGCGGAAAAGTCACTGACACGATTTTTTCAGCATAAATCCTTCGAGCCCATTGTATTCTCCGTGCTTTACGACGCTGACGACAAGTAGTCATCTTTAAGTTATTCGAGAGACAACCTCGGAATGCCTGGAAAAGTTCGCAGCGTGTATTTATGGGAGAAAAATATGCGCTGATTTCGCGCGCCGCTTCAAGTCGTAAAAGCACGACTGTCTCATCCTCCTACAAAGGGCTGAGCAAAAAGCGTCTTTCCTCTGCGAGTCATTGTCGCAGCGACGAACCGTCAACTTCATTCTAGCTGCAACTGCCGGAGTCGCGCGAGTATTTTTAACTCGCGGCTGTATAGAGTTGCCGGTGGGTATATACGATAAATGGATGAAAATTGAGACACAGTTTTCATTCCAACGAGTGCCGCTGCTGTATTGAATTTCGTCGACTTTCGTTTCTGGGAGCAGATAGGGCGCGTTTCGATAGATTCAGTGTCAGTTCGCGATCGCTTTTCCTTCGGCACTTTGGAAGACGACGATGCACGCAATGCGCGCCGAACGAACGAATCCGAGGAGCTCGGGAATTAAAATTTATTCAAGCGTTTGATATTCACGGATTCGGTAGCAGATATTACATTTGAAACGGCACGCTTTCTCCGCAAATTAAGCTGTGCTGGGCGTAGCAGCTCATGCATTTTTCATATGTTTAACCCTGTGCTCTGAATTTTCTGATATTTATTCGATTAGAGAGAGGTGCAAAGCTAGCCTTAATAGAGCAATTTTTCTCCCTGGGAGCGATTATTTTCCTTAGAGAAATCATACTTTCCTCATAATGCGTTTTAAACTTATGTGTGCGTATACGTGGAGCTGCATCTGGTGCACGATTCTCATCGTTGATTAGAAATTGATTTTGTGAAAACCTCGTTTATTTCTGACCGTTTGAGCTTGCCACATCATCGAACATATTCGTTATCCGGATTATTTCCAGCTGATATCTATTCGTGTTAATGGCTAACTTACGCTTTCTGTGGGCGAGATTGTACTGAATAAATCGATATTAAATCACATTATCCTGCCAAAGGTATATAAACTAAATTTCAGCTAAAAAGCCATTGAATCCTTTACTTACGCCAAAGTCAATAACTCAGTGTTAAAAATTTAAACTGTTTTGACAAACAGCAGGAAGAAAAGTTTCATCAAATCAATACATACAAAATGAGTTTTCTTCAACCTACAGTTGAATTTTCGTTATTACTCACAAAGGAGCCGTAAATTTCATCGATTTACTATAATTCATGGTAACTGTTCGGCGTCTGACAGCATTTACATTTGACCCAGTTGGTTGAATCCAATGTTCCGGGAGTAAACGTCGATAGGCTTTAACGAGTGCCTGTATATAAGGATCTGCGAATTCGCTAAGTTTAAATTGGCCGGTAAGATTGTAACGTAGAATCAAATTTTGGAACATTTCTTTCACGCGATCACCGAGTAAATCTAACCTTCTTTCCAGGCTCTGTTATGCATCAAAAACGTGTCTTCCAGGCTAATTTCTCAACGACCCGCATTCCACGGTAGATAACGCAGTAACGAGAGAACTCGCTAAATTTAATTAGCATATGACGCATTTAAAATTAATGCAATCAACTATATAGCAGCTTTTCAAACTGCCAGAACACAACACCTCAACAATAATCAAGAGCAAGCTAGTTTTTCTCTTCGCACAAAATAACTTCCCATATAATATAGCCCGTATAGTGCAGCCAAGTCTTCATTATACACCGCACAATAATCAGCTCGTTAAAATTAATTGATGAAATTCAAATTTATTCATAATCTTCTACTCCATTTTTCCGGAGTCTAGGTCAAGCACGACTCTGCACGCGTAATCGACCAATGAGGAATACAGGTCGCTCGCTAATTCGCGCGCTGCACAAACGAGCACCTAAAAAAGCAGCACAACGTTGTCGTCTCGCACAATTTATTATGCAATATTAAATTATTACACCTCCAGCTTCTCCACCCACGCAAAGTATCTCTTGCACATACATATATATATATATATATATATATATATATATAAACTTCGACGTACAATGCACTTCTTATTGGAGCATGAACGAGCGGTTTTCGTCCGGGACACAATGCCGCGGGCGCTCACAGTGCGTCCATTGTATATATATATATATGGGGTTCTTACTTCAAACGATCCGCTGCTATATGCAAGTTTATCGAGCCGCTTGTCTCTTTCTCTATGGCGCAAATGACAAAATGGGATGGCTGATTACAAGCGCCGAGTGGCTTTCATTGTAATGCGCGCATAGAAGAATCGTTTGGTCGATGAGGATAATTGGCCTTTCGCTGCGGTTTTCTTTTCTCCGCGTTTATTTGCCGGAAGAGCGTTTCATTAAGTCGAGATATTTTCCCTGCTGCTCTCTTTCGTTGCGGATTGCGGAAATCGGCGCGTATTACAAGGAATGAAGGATTTATGGTAATAAATTAATCGGGCGTTTTTTGCTTTTCAATAAGCGTGCATTGTGTGTGTGTGTGTGTATTAAGGAATTACGCAAAATCTGCGTCGAAGATTTACGAGCGTGTAATATCGATCGTATATAGTCTTAAAACGTAATTGTTTATCGATTTAAATCATATTACGTTTTTAGCCCACGTGAAATTGACCGTATGCCTCGATAGAGGCGTGCGCATAAAGCAGCTGAGTTATGGCTACATATACGTTACACTTTTGGAAAAATCCCTCGGCTACTTTATTATGCAGCCACGGTACCGAGCTCGCATACGATATACCTGAAAGGGGCCTTTCAGGTATCTCCTTATAATTTCCCTTTAAGCGGCGCATAATGCACCGTAAACCGCCTGGAAATTTATTTCTATATCTCAATCAGTTCCGCGTGTGTATATGCACTACAATATGGTAATTTCATCTCGCTCGCTGACTTTTCGCGGCATAAATCCCCGCCGAGTATTTGTACGTATATATACGTCTTGTATGCATATGTGTATATATATATATATATTCATGAACGAATGAAAAGGTGGCCGCGCCGATGAAAGTATATTACGAGCGCACCGGTGAAATACACTGAAATATCCGCTCGAATTGATTTCACTTTTGTTATTTATATGCGCGCGGAATTGTAATTCAGGCGCGAGGCGTTGTTGTTGTTGTTCGCGGGGGGCTTTAGAAAGATCTTTCTCGAGAGAACATACGATATTTTATCTGTAGCTGCCGGTGTGATGTGCTATGACGAAAAGTGTAAGTAAAGCATTAGCCTAGATTCGCCGCGGCTTTTATGGAGGAGACATGGTAATTTCTAAATTTAATAAAGCCAGCGAGGAGCGCGATTTTTTTCTCCGCAAGGAGTGTATAGGTCATTATTATTATGTTGCTCTTGATTAATGCCTGAGCCGGATTTTTACCGACCGGCTTGATTTATCTAGATCGTGGCTAATAATGCTAAATCCTGGCGTTTTAACGGCTGACAATTTATTGGACGGAAAATCTTTTTCGCACGCTATCTATGCGAATAAAAATACGGGGAATTAACACAGTTATGCTTCTTCCGTGTGATCTTAGAACTCGTTTAAAACACTTTCTCGCAAAATGAAAACCAAAGTATGGTTTACAGCCATGGCTCATTTCTAGAATAGCACGAAATTCTCGAAATTGTGGATTTCCTACTTCCATAAAGCCAACTCCCTCGGTCAGTATCGCCGCCGCGATCAGGTTTCATTTCATTCGAGCATGAATACGACGGTACAAAGGAGGAGAAAGAGGCAAGTGTACTCACCTTGACTTCGTGATAGCGCTCCTCGAGGTAATAGGCGAGGCCTCTCGCCTCCTCGTATCTCGTGGCCAGCGCCACGTACTTGTCGTAGTGCCTTTTGAACAGGACGAATCTGCAAATTCGAGGAGAATCCTTTTAATGAGATTCGCGCGAAAGTGAGAGAAAATAACATCATATTTATTATATGTATACTACTCTCGCTACTGCTTCCGGACGACTGTATACGCATTATGCGGGTCTTAATTTTATTCAAGGTTGCGCGAGAATCGCACTTTTATGTTAATGTCGCGAGTATGAGATACGGTGATGAAAACGAGTTCCGAGTGAATTTTATGGGTCGTATTATGGGCGGCGTTTTGTGCGGTTAACGCGAGATCTAAAATAATATAATAACATGCAGGAGTGGTTGTTGTGTTGGTTTTCTCCCTGCGCGGAGGAGGACGGGTATTCGTAGACTTTGCATCTTTCAATTATTAATTTGCAGTTCCTGCTCGCGGGATTTGAATAATTCTATAGTGGACTCGGAGCAGTATACACTGGAGCAACGAGTAATAAATAGAACAAAAATGCAGATTTAGAATTTGCGGAGTAAACGTTGAAGAAAACAGTCTTAATTTTCACGGATTATGTTATGCGGACAAACATTTTTTTGTTTCGTCTTTAGAACGTTTAGCCAATATAGTGTATTAGATTTGATAAAAACGCAAGCCGAAAGTTTTCAATTTTATAAGTGTAATATATCTAGGCAGAAAAACACGAACTATAACGATTACTAAATAAGCATGACTGGCGAGCGCTTTCATCCATTAAATTAATTACTCGACTTTAATAGCCTCGTCTGTATCCTTCGGTTGCATTCTTAAGCACTAATATATACCGCTAATTTATTTAGTCTCAAAAATGACATAGCGTCAGTGCTCTTTTATTCAAATAATTGCAAAAAAATCTCAGCAACTATGAGCCCATTGTGTACTCATATTTGTATTCAACAATAATTGCGTTATCATAAAAGTGTTGAAACTACATGTTTGCGCAAAGGCCCAACAAGTGACTTATTTGAAAATATATTAACATATTCTTTATCAATCGCTCGCATTATAACAATTATTTTAACGACTAACTATTAAAACGTTCAGCTTTACTACTATATTTTTATTCGTTTTTCTGTTCCTTCAAGCTTCAAGGTTAAACCGTCGAGAATTCCCTTTCTAAACTTATTCCTCCCATGCGAATTTTTTTACAAAAACTCCAAGTACAAATAATAGTACCCCGCGACACACGCGTTTGCCATTTCTGAGCAAATCGCTAAGGCGTGAACGCGCGTACATGACCTTTTTGAATATTTTCCCGGCCGTGCCGCAAAACGAACAGTCTATCTCTTTCCTCTGAAAAGAAAAAAATTCCGCTGTCTCGTAAAAAAATCAGCAGCTCGTCGTCGTTTGCATGCCTAACGTCGCCGCAGTAGCCAGCAACTATTCCTCTACGTCGGCCGGCATATTTTCGAAAAACAAGACCAAAAAGTTACAGCCCCGTGATAAAGAACGAAGCGCGAGAAATTCCCGCGATGTCGCAACGATGCGCGAGCTCGAATTTATCGCGCGACTCTCATCGTCGGGATTTTTCGAGCGGCGTTTTCGCGATTTATCCATGCTTGGTTTATTTACGGGCTTGTCTCGAGAGACGCTTTGTACGTATAGTGTGTGTGTGTGTGTGTGTGTGTGTGCGTGTGCGGATCGGCGGAGGAGATGAATCGCAGTAA
Source organism: Muscidifurax raptorellus (assembly GCA_020010945.3). Lineage (NCBI taxonomy): Eukaryota > Metazoa > Arthropoda > Insecta > Hymenoptera > Pteromalidae > Muscidifurax > Muscidifurax raptorellus. The sequence goes on from CM052077.1 coordinate 6,011,747, forward strand.
AAATCGGGATTATTGATAGAGGCGACGAGAATTTTCAATTAATGGAAATGAAGCCGGTTAATGGAAACGGCGGTTCTGCTTTGTCGTTGCTGTTTTTGGTATATATAGGGAATTACGCTTACGCTACGCGGTGCTTGTTTTGACTCGTGAGATTTGTTTGGTGAGCTCGACATTGTTATCGCGAGATTAGTGTGTTTACATATTATCGTAAAAGTTTTTCTCTCCGCTGTGTACGTAAGGTTTTAGAATTTGCTTTGTAGATTATATTTACTTTTCGAAATGCATCATTTTGTTTCGAATACTTAACGACACTTTTGAGCTTGAATAACATTGTATACGTACACGTCCGAGTGGCCCCGCATAAATTTAATAAAATAGTTTTATAACTATAAGAAGTCTTGAAAGTACAGTTTCGATAATACGTAAGCCGTTATACAAGTAGTGACTTCCCCCGCAGGTATCGGGAAATTGTTTACGTTGCCTATGAAGAATAGGAAAATATAAAAGCAGAAAAGTGCATTCTCAAGGAACAAGGCTGCCTCCCGAACCGGAGGAAACTTTTCCAGCGAAACGCGTTCGTTGACCTTTGTGAAATTCGCGAGTAAAGTAATAAACCGACGTTGCAAATATGGTTCGCTGACAGTGTTTCAAGATCCACACTCCAAGTTGCTTTTTTTTTTAATAACAGCCAACATTTAAAAACATTTTAATTCACTACACACAAAAGAGTTATATGAGTTTGCGCCGAGCTTTGACTCATCGTCACAGCATAAGACGATTGGCCAACCACGTATTTCAGTTACGAAATACGAATTAGTATCTATTTACACATACAGTCGGTTACATAAAGCAGTGATAATTTCAAATTAGAAACAAGAGGGGAGAGAAACTATCATCGAAGCTGTTAACGAAACCGTATATTTCTTTCTCTCGAATAAGCATAAACGAAATGAAATCGTTCCATAAATTATTCTGCGTAATTTACAATAATCCTACCTGTACAAATCATTCTCCGTAACGATATCCCTTATAGAGTCCTCCGGGTCGACCCTGTCCGCGATCATCCCCGGCGATCCGGGAGCTCTGGGCCCCAGCAGACTGCAGCTGGCCCGTGGACTGCTGCCACTAAGCGCACTGGCCGCCACCAAATCGTCCTCGGAAGCCGCGGCTGCGATAACCGGCGGCGGCGATGGGCTGCGGTTCGTAGCCGGCCCCAGAAGGTCCTCGCTCCTGGAGTGTCGCATCTCCGAGTTCCGGAACAGCTGTCCCGCGCCTCCCGGCGTCCTAAACACCACCTCCGGTGCTTTCGGCACCGAGGACACGCCGTTGAACGTCGGCGACGACAGACCGATCAGTAGGTCTGTCATTATGCTGTCGCTCTTTTGGTTCACCTATATTCGTAACGTATTCGGTTGAGCTTTTCTCCTGGTGCACAGGTTAGGGTTGTCGTACTGCAACAATCCTATGTAACAAGCTCGCGGATGGGGTCGGATCGATGCGCCGATGCGAGAGGTGTACGAGAGCTATGTTTTATTGAGGCAGCGTTGCGTCCACTTGATTCTACGCGATGCGTGATGACGATGAGGCTGTCTCGACGATATTGGGTACATCTTTTTTCCTCTCCTCGATGTGCTCGTGCCTTCTCTCGGGGCTCTATAAGAGGCGTGCCATGCCCGTGCCCTTTTACACCGTGACAGTAAGTATATAGCCCGGTGGAATTCGTGCGGGAGAGCTAAAGGAATGCACACAACGATTCTCCGGTATGCAGGTCCTTTTGAGGTTATACTTGGGCCTCGAATGTATATAGATATAATAAGTGAAGGGACGACACTCGATGCTTTTCCCGCCGGAACACTGCGCTCAGCAGCGCATCCTATTCGTCCCCACTCCTCTCGCAGGATCTGTCTCTTGTAAAGTGTGTGTTCTTTCGAAGTTACGTATGCAGCGGAGATGCGCTTATGTTCCTTCGTCACTAGCGAAACAGCACTATTTTTCCACTCGCGCGAGGAATGAGAGTACAAGCAGCTCCGAAAAATCGATGCGTCGCCCTTTGTTTACCTCGAGCTGCTGACGAACGAACTGACTCCCTCTCCGCGCGGATTTGCACTATTGAACGGCGGCGGCGGCGGCTCTCCGCCTGGTGAACTCTGCGTACTGAAATACCGAGAACGGGAGAGAGTGCGCGACGTCGACGCTCTCCTTTCTATTATTCGCGCACGAACTTCAGCACAAGGATACTACATATCCTTTGCAACTCGTTGAGAGGTTATGAGCGGAGTACGGAGCTCCTCGCTGCAGCATACAGCTCCTGTCCGGGAAAATCCGGAGCAACCGCTCGATGAAATCTTCGCCCGGCGCAGATTCCCGATTCAGCTCCTGTGCGCACGTTCTTTCTCTCTCTCTCTCTCTATATCTCCGCTATTCCCTATCTTCTTCGTTACGATATTATCGTTCGCGGACACACTGTCACTCGATTGCGATGTAGGTACGCGTAAGTCGAGAGTAACCGGATACTCGCGCGGGTTACATTAGCACTGGCTGTGTACCTTCATATATGCGCCGTGAGAGATACGCCGGAGCACCGATGTGTTTATTCCCTTCTAATAATGCAGCGTGTATGTGTGTGTGTGTTTCCAGGTGAAACAAACGAGCGCGAAGCGACGAGCGCTACTCGATACCGTGCGGTTCGGCGTGTACCTGACAACTGCCGTCGGACTGCCGAGAGAGCGCACGCTGCGCTGGAGGAAAGAGAGAGAGGAAGATAGGTGTTTCGCGTCGAGTCGCCGGCAGGGGCGCTTTACGAGAGTCAACAATAATAATGCTGCCAGTGATGCCGGGACTCCTCTCTCTCTCTCTCTCTCTTTCCCTCTTATACTCTTGCTGTCATTTCCCTCTCCGCGTTATGTGCTCTGTAGGCCACTTGACTCGTGTACTTACTACAGTGGTGAAATTGTGGATTGTGTTGTCTCGGAGTATATTAGCAGTTCGGCTGTTTTAGCTAAAATTATGTGGCATACGTGAAGACGTCGTGGTTTTGAAGAATCGAAAGCAAGTATATATACCGGTATGTATAATAGGTTGTTTTTTCGGGGTGTGTTTTATGAGAAGCATTGACTGTCACGATGATTGACTTTGAAAAGTTTGACAAATGAAAGCGCAGATACTTATACGTATACAACGCATAAGGCCCAAATTTTGAGTACACCTGTCGTAAAGTATACCCATAACTCGTCCCTTTACAATATAATGTAAGTATACTTTTTTACATGCTTTACTTTGGATATGAACCGCAGTAAATGGAATAGCCGAGATCGTAAGTTGAAATTAAAAAAACCAGCGGTTACACAGCTTACCCTCCAAAATCCCTTAAACTTCTCTCTCCCCTAAATCCCTCGGCTACTTTCTACTTCGCGCTTGCCTACGGGCACACTGGGGCACGTCGGTCTCTACGACAATCATCAGCCGCGGAAAATGATGTTTTCTCAAGACGTTTGCTTATATATCTATGTATATACCTACCCGGTGAAAATGAGGCAGTCCTCCTTTATTGAGTTTTTCGTGTGATAGGTAGGTATATATACACACCACTGCTGTGTTTGGGCTCGGGTATAATTTGCCTGACGATTTGCGCGTGGGTAGGTAAACACGCTAAGGCAGTGTATATAGCTCTAAGAGCCTCCGGTCACGACACCGATTGCCGCTTTTTTTTCTTATGCGGCGAAGGGAATTTTAAGAGAGGGTTGTTGTTGTCGTTATGGATTGTATCTGGGCGTGTGTACTTCTCGTGGCTGGTTTAGTAAGTCGTATAAGTTTTGTTGCTGTTGATACGACTCTGTTGGAGGCGAGTTTTGTTAATGGCCTAGTTTGAGATTGATCTTGATATGGCAGAACTATTGATAAACGTGAATTTGATTTTGAATAGACGGTGAAAAATGATCGTTGTATTGATTTATTTTTTGTATTCTTAGATGTTTTTTTGTAAGCATACCTATTACTTTTATAACAGCTTTTGTTCTTCATTATCTTCTTATTCTTATCGTTATGTACTTACGTTCTTATCGAATTCCGTAAATTGAAGGTAAAATTGTTCGATTGCGTAAGCACTTATTTTTACATTGTTAAGGAAAGATTGCGTATTTTTGAGATAGACGTATTGCAATTTTAAGTTAAATGCAAGTATAATATAAATACACATTTTTAGGTGGAATCGTTTTTCGGCTGTATCTAAATTTACCGTGTCACTATAAAATATAATGATTATTAACAAATTTCTTTTTTGGTAAATAAATGTAAAAGTAGAAGTTGCAGCACTAAAAAATAATTTTAATAGCACTGATTTTGCAACTTTTACACCTGCATAACTCGTTTCTTAGTAAAATGTTGTAACTACAACACAATATACGTTATACAATATTTTGAATAGGTTTACTGTTTTGAACATTTGCATTTTTGAATGTCACTATTAGATTGAGAAATTCTAGAAAACAAACACCCTATGCCTTTCATAATTTATACCATTTGTTCTAGCTGCAGCTTATATGTATAATATATGGTCAACCAATATATATGTATGTTTTTTTGAAACGGATCTAAATATATATTTGTTCATTCTGGAATTTTTTTACAATACAGTTATATAATAAATTTCAAAATCTAAGTTCTTTTAAATGCTTTGCAATGAAATCTGGAACTAAAAGAGTTTCCTGAAATAAAAATAATACAAATTTTTTTCGTACAAATTAATCTATTTGCATTATCACCTATCGCTAAGTCAATAAGGAAGAAATCGTGTAAATTTTTCAATAGTGATATAGTTCTAAAGAAATTCAAAAGATGGCGCTATTCCGCCGAAAACGTAGTTTCCCTTTGTTCCGACTCGTCTCGTGTTTACTGCTTTTCCGGATTGCAAGTATGAAAAGCAGACGGTTTTGTTAATAAACATTAATCGTTTTTACACAGTGTAATAAATAGGTAACATTGGTCAAAGATGGCCAATAGAATCTTTAAGCTCTTGTCCATCGACTCCGTGAGTTTCACGCAAATTCGTCACAGGATGAGAGGAAAACCTCCGCCTATAGCTCGAAGTTTGCAGCAACGAATAGAAGGTTAGGCGCAAAGATTATGGTTGTATTTTGTTGCATTTAAACTTGATTATCTATTTTTTGTTAGAACTGGAGTACAAAGATCCTGAACTTCATTTCAAGGTGGATATTGGCTTTCCAGTTCCTAAATTTACAAGGTCTGATATGACCGATGCTTGGAATAAAGAAATACTTGCTCGGGGGAGAGATTCATCGTTTGATAAGCTAGTTAGTCGCAATCAATGTAAGTAAATGTATTAGAATGAATCAATGCTGCGTTTTTGTAAAGCAGAAATTAATATCTAATAGTTGTAAAATATATTTCTTTTGAGTAACTTTGTAAGATTTTTAAAATAATTATATGAAAAACTTCTTGCCCAGTACATATTGATTTAGACAAAGCAAAGGAGGATTGGTACATGACAAATGCTCCTCATCATATACGTACGATAGCCCAACATTATGGAATATTTGATGATTTATACGGAGATGCATATTTTTACCCTATCGTACCATTGACCATTGATTATGATTTTGGAAGCGAGGATAAACTAGCTAGGGTGCATAGAGGAAATCAAATTAAATCTTACGAAGCCAAAAATGCTCCAAGTGTAACGTACAAGGCAGAACCTGACTCTTTGTATACACTTCTTTTTACAACACCCGATGGTAATTTTTCTGACCCTACATACGAATATTGTCACTGGTTCATGTAAGTATAATGCATTATAAAGTTGTCTATTCATTGTTATCGCTTAAAAAATAATAAACAGTGCTAGTTATAGTATCAAACTGATCAAACTTTTAATTTTAGCGGTAATATACCAGGCAACGATCTGGCCAAAGGAGAGCAGATAATAGATTACTTAAGGCCCATATCACCAAAAGGCATTGGATTTTGTAGATATATTTTTGTCTTATACAAACAGGATAAAAAAGTTGATTTTTCAGAGTATAAAAAAGATGAACCTTGGTGAGTTTGAGTTTCAACCTGCAGGCACACTTCTAACAAGACTATTATCATTATGAATTATAAAATTTTTTCCAGTTTAAAACTCACCGATCGTAATTGGAAAACGTATGATTTCATTAGAAAGCACCAAGATTATATGACACCGGCAGGTCTTGCATTTTTCCAGTCCGAATACGACAGTACCCTCAAGGACTTTTATCATAACACATTGCGTAAGTAACGAGCAATTGTAAAGAATTGATTCGAAAAGTGCAAGCTTTCAATATCTCTTCAATCTTTTTGTAGAAATGGAAGAGCCAACATTTGAATACGATTTTCCCCAGCCTTATCTCAGACCACAAAAATGGTTCCCTTTGAAACAACCTTTCAACGACTATATGGACAAGTACAAAGATCCAAAACAACTCAACAAAGAGTACTTATTAAAAAAATTGAAGAATGAGCACCCTTTCAAGTTTCCGGATCCTCCATTGAAGTATCCAAATGCGCATCCATTCAAGGGATACTCACCATCGTGGTTGAAAACTGTTTGGAGAAAAGAGAGGCTTGGCTGGGGCCGAATAAATGAGTATAAATAGGCGTATTTTGTCATAAATTCAATAATTTTTGTATTTGTATAATAAAATATAAAATTGTTAATAAAATGAAATCTCGTCCGTCTTTCGTTTGTAAAACAATATAAACAAATCAGTCTTCTTTGCTATTAGCTTCTACAATTTGTTTGCTCTTCGTTTTGATTTCAGTTCGAGTTGGCACACCGGTGTCTACGGCTTCGTGCTCGAAGTACATACCTGTAAAAGTTTGCATATGGAACATTTAAATTTACATGCTAAGTACGAAGAGATCAAAGTTATGGCTCACCCGTTTGTTCTTGTTCTTCCTCTCCGAACTTCAATTGCGAGCGATAATCGGCGATGTAATTTTGGTATATGTCTTTAGCTCTTTCTTCTTTTTCTGGGTCAAGTACGAAATTCGTCAACGCGAACAAAGTAATCGCCTTTTTCGTCACTTGGCCTAATACTGCTAATCCTAAATTGCGATAAAAGTTTATGTAAATGCCTTTCTTCGTACCACAGCCGATTTATGATTAACTACCATCGGTTTCTATGGGATCGTCGCACGTTCGCTTGTCCTTCTCTTTTTTCACTTTGTCATCTGCTTTGATCTCCACTTTGTCATCGACTTCTCTAGCAGCTTTTTTGCTATCCTTCCCCTTCCCCGTGGACTTTGCAGCTTTCACGCAAACAAGCATCGACGACATATTCTGCAGAGCCGCTCTTATGTTCATCAATAATTCACCTCGGGTTTCTATTAAAGACTTGTTGTCGGCTTCCCGTTTTTTCTCCGCTTCTATTTTTTCCAGCATGGCTTTTTTCTCGGTTTTGTACCTGTATAAAGATGATCCACCACATTATATTGAAATCCAGCTGTTATTCTTTTGTTATTTAAACGAAAATTACTTTGTGGTGGTCGACACCATGGAATGCTCCAAATTTCGGAGCATCAATTCAGCGTGATTTTTCTTGTTGAGCACGAAATTTCGATCCTTCAAGTTGCGCTCGTACAAGTCTGTTAGTCTCTCTCTTTGTTTCATTTGATCCTCTAATCTACGTCAAAATAATATAACTATAAAATCTCATTTTTTGTATCCCACCATTACGAACCAGCCATCATTTACCTGACGAACAGTTCCTCGTACGATCTAACGAGCATCGTCTCTTTCATTCTTTTAAAAATCCTCTCAAGCTCCTGGATTTGCTCCTTCAACAGTCTATCTTCGTCTTCCATCGTATCGTCCTTTTTTCTCATGATATTAGTGTCGCTCTACATGACACACGATATTTTTTGCATCATTATAAAATAATTATCATCCAATAACGAGCTACACGAATCAAAGTCCATCCAAGATTCACCTCGATCCTAACAAGGGACTTCGCGTACTGCCAGACATCCTCGACTTTATTCCTGGCGCTGTCGAGGCTCCGCTCGCGCTCCTTCATATTGACCCAGACATCCTGAGCCATTTTCTTGTACCTCTGGCGAATGTCGTCGAGGTTCTCGGCTGCCAGCTGGCCCATCAGAGTCGTCTTGTAAATCACTAGGCATTGGTTCCTTTGGTCCTCGCGCAGAGCGTTCAGCACAACGTCGAAATATTCCGAGTCCTTTGTTTTTTTTTTGTAAGCGAATTAAGTGACCATGAAACTTTCATCATACGGGGTGATAATTATTATTGAGGAAATTCGGCATATTTCATAAATTGTCGGGTAGCCTATATAGTTTGAACCGACAGAGCAGAGATTCATCAAGAAAAAAATGCTTGGATAAATACGCGACAGAATGAACGGTATCGCGCATCACAGGGAGAAAAATTTACAGTAAAATATGTCGAGAAATTTGTTTGAGTAAATATGAGCCAAACCAGTCTGTACAAGGGGAAAAATTTCAAACGAAATATACCGCAATCACTCTACTTTTTTCCGTCGAATCAATACGAACATTTTCCCATTTTAAAAATGCATAATTTTAACCGTTGCATACAGAGTTTCAACTTTTTCTTTTTATCCAATCGCGCTTATATATATATATATACCTTCAAACACAAATAGCTGAACACAAATAGCTCAGTACAACCTCGGCATCGACTAAACAATCAAGCAAAGCCTCTTTTAAACAAACCTCTACAATCGAGCGCTTGAAAATCCTCGCACCGCTATATATATATAAAATCCGAAATCCTATCTCTCGCTACGATCAACATCGATATCCCACAACCCCGCGTAATCACAGCAGAGGACGGCGATGTCCACGTTCTAAAATAATTAAACGTGACTTGGCTCTAATTACGTTAATGGATGCATGATTAAACGGCGATTCGATCTCGCGGTCGAGGAATTAGTCGCCTATATTAGGAGATAGGCCTGGCGCGCGCGCGCATCATCATTCGACGCTCGGTAATGGAATGATCAACCAATCGTGATGCCCGGCGCCTGATTGGCTATCTCCTAATGGAACCTCAGCTTGACCGCGCGCACGGCCTCGAGCTGTGCTCGGCGTTTCTCCATTTTACGCAAAGTAGCCAAGCGTCTCGCGGATGATGTAGGACTTTGAGCGCCGGGGAAAGGGTATAGAGATTATTGGAAGCTTTTTTGTCTGAAAGCTCGCGCGCGCGTGTCACAATTAGACGATAGCGAATGATCGGCAGTGGATGCTTTTTAGAAAAAAAAGTACGGCTGGTATTTGCGCGCAAGAGAAATAAAAATCCTCGGGTCCTTTTGTTCGCAGGTGTGTGTATGGATATATATGCGCATGTATATGTATAACCGGCGTAGTATATACGCAACGCGATATACCGAGCGCGCGAATAGAGGAATAATTTGATCAATAAAATAGAAGGGAGATATCTGCGCGTCCTATTTTCTCTCGCGTTTTTTTTTTCGTATATAGAATATGGAGCGTTAGCTTTGGAGACTTTTTTTATTTCCATATACGGACTAAATTTTACGAGGTAACTATTTTTTTCCAGTCAGATTTTTTTTTTCATCGTCAGCCGCAATACAGTAATGGGGATTACATTTCATCGCGGAAAACTTAATCGTTTACCTTCTTTAAAATCACGAGGATCTCCTTGTACGTGTCGCTGACGGACTCGGCGGCGTGACGCTTGGCCAGGGCGATCTGGTAACGCGCGATCAGCTGTTGATGCCGTTTCTGCTGTTCGGCCTCGGTGCTAGTGATCTCGTCTTTTTTTTCAATTCGGTCGTTAAGCTCAGCGAACTCCGACTAAACGTTAAATACTTCAGTGAACGGTTTACATTTTAGCAATAATGAAAACTAAGAGAAAATGTAAATTCGTGTGAACGCTGCAATGTCAGCTTTCGGTTCAAATTCTCGCGAAGCCTTATAAGTAGCAAAGTAGTTGCATATAGAATCCGATTCAGCGCTTCGTTTGTCTTAAAACTCTATATATATAAATTAACTGAGTGTATAAAGTGTCCAGTAAACAAAGGAGGAGCGAGATGCATCTTAAAAACGATTTATTCAGTAAAAGGACATCTGAAATTCAAAAGTTGGCCTTGATCCTCTTATGAAAACTGAGAGGCAAACTCGATTTACCGGAAATCTGACCGAGCGGAGTCGCTTCAATATTTATACGCGCATTCGCAAGCTACTATAATTAGCGAAGATTAAGCAAACAATAGTTTTTATTCTCGTCCCGCTAATTTCACCGGCGCACAACAGTCACCATGAATATAGCTATAATACAATTAAAATCGCACGCTTTTACGTATATACCTTCAAGTTGCAGAATTCGTTTCTCTTCTTCTGCTTGACGTAGGAAAGCTTGTCGAGCTGTTTGCGCTTGACGTTGTAGTCTTGGAATATGACCTCGTAGGCATCCTAATTTCGCCGGGTTTACTATTATTGAAACGCAATGTTTCGCGAGTAAGATGATCGCGGCACTTTACCAATGGCTCGGCGTCTTGGAGTAGTATCTGCAAGTCCTTCTGCTTCTGGAGAATAGTACGCAAGAGCCTCTTGTCGCCGCAAATGACATCGTTGACAATTTTCCGGTACTCCTGGATGTCGATTTTCAACTCCTTCAAGCTCCTCGAAACTTTTCTTTTCAATTTTTCGGCGTTCGTTGCTTGCAGCTTTTTGTCCCGAGCTTTATTTTACCGAGAAATACATACGCGTCAAAACATCGATCAATGTCTTGGCATTTTGTTCTATAGATCGGCGGAATATTTTATGTTTTCTCGAGGCGAAATTATACATACGCTTCGGCAAAACGAAATTCACTCGCTGATATTATACACCACTGACCTAGATTTCTCCCCAAATTTCATTCCCGCAAAGCTCTCGCGCGAAACTTTCGCGGCGCAATTTTTCAAACGCCGCGCTTAACCTCACTCGGAAAAAAACGAGCGCGTTCGCGTAACACACCAAAAAAAAGAAACTAACCATGAAGCTTGAGTATCCCACGGTACTGGAGGTTTTTCTCGCGCGTGCTCCATTTCTCGTTTCTCATGCCGTGTGTCCGGGTTTGTTTGGCGGACAGCATCTCTCTCTCTCTCTTTCACTTTTTCCGAGGCTCGCGCGCGCGTATTTCAATATTTAACGACGGACCATCAAAAATGCAAATCCGACTCGCAGCGGCTCCGATGAATTTGGCGATAAAAAAAATTGAACGACACACCGTACGCCTGGACTGTGTGGATGTATGGTAGATGCGCGGGAGGTATATAGGGTTATGGTGTGTACGGGATATCGAGAGCTGGTGGTTTTAGGTTGACTTCGCTTTATCAGTAATTTGTCAGAAAAATATATTTGAGATCATAGCCTATTGTACGTGAAATTATTCCCTGTTTTGCAGTCTTATATGATTGTGTGTATAAACGGGAATATGTGTAGGTTACTTTTATAACGTCGCATATATCGAACGTTTTGTACAAGTGTATATATCGAAACTAATCCCTCGATATATAGGGATGAATTATTAACGATCGCATTTTTCATTTCCACCCGAGCGTGATTTTACGGATAATGGTATAGTGAAATCGGGGTCGAAACCCGCGTGGCAAAGGAATTAATTTTCCAGGCTTTTTCGAAGCATAATAAGAATGTTATTTTTATGCATTCCCGGAGTTACACGCGAATGCAAATAAAGAACATTTTATGCATGCCGCAACCTATATATTTTCGAGTAAATATATTAAATTTTTTTTTATATCACCTCGTTCTGCGTCAAAGTGAGAGAGAGAGAGAGAGAGAGAGAGAGAGAGAGAGAGAGAGAGAGAGAGAGAGAGAGAACGTCTATATATAAACGCATCGGATGCATTCTGTTACGAGCGTAAGGTAATGTGCACTGAATATAACAACTCGCAGTCGTACGTACATATATATGAATATATGGTTAATTATAAACAGAATATACAATGATATAACGTGTCTTTAATTAAGTACATCCGCCGCGTTAAAACGAATAACATTCATTGGACGTAAATTTTCAAAAAAGTCTTTGTCTCGTCTCGACTGCGTTAATCGCGAAAATATCCACACTGCAAATGAAATTCCCTGATCGCAAAAAAAATCCCACTGCAGCTCAGTAGTCCAAACAGGCTAAAATATAGGGCAAACTGCACTCGGGAAAATTCGCGCATTATGTAGTACACGCGAAACGCGACTTCGACAAACATCATTTCGACGGTCTTTTCACTTCGTTCCATTTCCACTCACGCGCGCTAAGAGACGAAGCAAAAGAAGAAGCAGTGCAAAGTTCACGCGCTCGAGACATTCATCCTCCCCCGCGAGCTCGTCTATTTACACGGTTCCCGCGCGGCTACGGTCATTACCATAAATCAGCATGAAAGCGTCGTCAATGTCGATTACTTAGAGGCGACTCTTAATGGGCTGATACAATAAACCCGCATAAATTTCGAAGCGACGAAAAGCGAGTCTTTCCGTATATCGAGTGTAGGAGAGTAGAGACAAGTGCAGGACGACAATGGCTCGGTCGCTTACAAAGCGATTTCCTGCCTGATTTGCTTAATGCGCGCGCGGAAAAAGGACGTTTTCAGCGAGGCGGATTTTTTTTCAGCTTTGATTTTTCTTTGTGCGCGGTTTCGTGCGTATTTTACTAAAAATAGTAATCCATGCACAAGTTGGATCAACCTGTTATATATTATATACTTTTACGGTTTATCATTATGATTCGCAGAATGATTGAAATAAAACGAGCGATCGCTGGCCGACGTTCAAAGTGGCATATCGCATAAATGCAAATTTAAATTTCACCTTTCAAACCCTTTAACGATGATGGATTCCAATGCTTTTACCGGCATCAACTTAATATACCACCGCGATGGAAATTACGATCGTCATACGTGCCGGAAAAATATAAAAAATCACAGTCTGAACACATGTGCAATGGTTACATCAAAGCATCAGCCAATTCCTATACAACAACCCCCGTACACAGTTCGTCCTCCACAAGACCGGATGTAGCTAACGACGATCCGGCGATACAATGCATCATCCGCTATACCAGTGACTCTACAGCTCCTGCTCCATCCGATTCACAATAAACGCTATGCTACGATGGGCAGCCCTCGAGTCGGTGGCTATTCGCGACTCGTCTTTCAATCCCAAGCTATATCTGTGCTGCTGCACTCGAGTACTTTGGAGAATAGGTTGGTGCCGCTGGATAACACTGATAAGCGTTATGGACGCAGATATGTGATCTTGTGACTTACGTTCAATCTAGACGGAGTTTACAGGGTAGAGGTTGTTTGGTGCACTGGCTCGAGAGATTTTCAATTGCAGGGCGATGCATCGTTGAGCTTTGGTCTGTTCGTTAGGAGATAAGTGGAGTCTTTTTTCAGGCGGAAGATTACATTGCTGTTTTAGTTTTAATTTTTCATATGGATTTTGAGGATTTGGTAAAATGAAATGTAAATGTTCTTTTGGTTTGCGATATGTAATACAGATTTAAATAGGCACGTATGCATATAGGTATACTTTCTTCGCATTATGCCGCACATGAAAACTTTATTGCGTCGTATAACGTTTTTAACGGAAGTCTATATAACTTTTTATGAAACGGCTCGCGCTATATTACGTTACGTATCTAGACAGAGAGAGAGAGAGAGAGAGAGAGAGAGAGAGAGAGAGAGAGAGAGAGAGAGAGAGAGAGAAAGAGAAAGAGAGAGATGAATTCAGCGGTAAACCGTGTGATTGCATAACATTATATTATATTATGAAATATATGTTAAAGGCGCTTTCTTAAATTCATCATGAAATATATTATTGTTTGTGTAAAATAATCTTAATTAATTCACAAAATGTATAAAATTTTGATATAATAATACAGTCGATACCCCTACATTTCACATTGTAATGCGTAATAAAAACCTTCAAACACGGCTCTGCTTTCAAAGCGAAATTAAATTTACATAATTCATTCATCATCGCTTGCCCGAATAACATATTTTGCTTTCACGATAAATAGATTTCACATGAATTTAATCCGCCGATGCCGATGATGTACAAGCTGAAAAATCGGGTTTCGCGTTGGCTTCAGAATGAACTTTGCGTTATCGACAAATCGTGATTACATGAAATCGGTTCCCTCGGGGCACTACTTCGATCTTTAATATTCTCGAGAACAAGTTGTACACGGGGCAAAAAAGAGGCAAAAATCGTATGGATCGAAATGGGAGACTCCGTTTTCTATACTATATACCTATATATACTTTTTATATACAACAATTCTAATATTCAATATCAATTGGACACTTTCTTTCACACCCAATAGAATATTTTTTTAGCACACCAAAAAGTACCGGAAAATGAACAAAGAAAAGAACCCCATCCTCTGGCCTCCATCGCATGATGGAGATCGTCTGACAATAGCCCCTTGTATCTCAAAAACCTCAATCCTCTCCTCTTTATGCGTATAGCAGACAAGAGCACATGCATGCACTTATTGAAAAAGTCATTCGAGTATAGTCCAGTCTTCTCGTCGCGCAACTGGGTCGAAAGGAGCGAATAGCGGACGAAAGGAAGAAAGCCAACTATTCCTCCTTCGAGCATTAATCTTCGCTTGGGCCATCTAATGGATGCTCGAGGGGGTTATATATACGTCGGACTGTACGAAAAGTTCACTGCGCGCGCCGTTTCTTATTCGATTTTTCTACTTGCGCGCAGCAGCTTCTTTCGGCTCTTTTAGCCGTGGCACGACGATATCGCGTCAGGATCGTCGCGCTAATCCGATGGCAGCCGTATATATGTATGTGCGAAAACTCGAGGCGCTCGGATGCTTTATCTTCTTAAATTGATTGGGAAAAGAGACGCCGGGCTTTTCTTTTGCTATGCGGTTTTTCTGTTTCGCTGCGTTCGACGGTATAAGTATTATACTGTACATGTGTGTGTGTGTGTGTATGTGTGTATGCGCGCGATTCGCTGCCTGGGAGAGATGGGAGATAAGTATTTTTCTCATTTGGGCGACACACTCGGATGGTATTAGGTACCTTATTGTTTTTTTTTTAATTCAATTAGCGATAAGGATGATTGCGATGGTATAAAGAAAATAAAGTGAATATTTCTATTTAGGATTGCTCGGAGGCTTATGGTTGAGGGGGCCATTTTTCTTCTGGGAAATAAAAAAAGTAAAATAAATAGTCACTCTTGTGGGATATGCGACGGTGACTTTTTTTTGAGAGGAAAATCGGATCTTCATACAAGACACAAGGGAACAACCCTTATTTCTTGCGGGTCCGCGCGTAGATTTTAACCCACTAAAATCAACGGCCTTTACAAATTTCACCGAAGCACTATCCAGGGACCACTTGAGCTTCAAGGTGTGGTGTTTCTCTTCTTTTTCTCACCCTTATACCATATCGCGTCTCTGGTCGTTAATCTGTTACACTTTTTGTAGGCAACTGCGTTGGCGTTTTATTTTGGTTGTAGAAAAATAATATAATTATTGTATAGTCTTATAATTGATTGGACGAAAAAAAAATATGAAGATATTAAATTGCAGTTGTTTTAACTTCGTCGAGTTCAAAGTTACTGCAATTTCATAAACTGCCATATCGCGTATAGCTTAATTTCTGAAGCTTTTTGAATTGCTGTAGTTTTGCTACAGGGATTAGCGACCTAGATTTTCGAAGTTCCCTTATTAAATTGTGTCGCATGTTTCAAAATTTTGATAGACATGCAGTTAGGCTATCGAAGTACATTTCTAATTTACTTCTGACGTGACCAATACAGAAGTTGCAAACAGCTTGTATCTCAATTCAGCCTTTTTCATTAAGTTTTGTTTCATATTTATGCAGGTTTACATTCGATTTCTACAACCTCTTTACAAGCTAGTCGATTTATAATAAATCAAAGCTTGATTTAGGGGCAATTTTCGGACCGAGACGTTTTTATCGTGGCGACTTAATTTCAACTGAGATCAGAGACCCTTGGGTGCAGTTTATTTGGAAGAATCATTACTCTTTCGAGCGGTAATTTTCGATGTCCTGAAATTGATTTAGATTTGGCCAGGTGCCAAATTAATTTAATGGGCAATGGATCACGCAATAAAAAGACCTCGCAATAAAGAAAGCGTTTATTGGAGGGGGTACTACCGCTTTAGGAAGAAGAATACATTGTATTTTCGAAATATGGGTGTCAATTTTTAAAATAGGTTATACACTTTAAATCTTTTTTCTTCATTTAAAATTCTTTCTGTGATGTCACAGAAAATTGAGAAAACCTTGTGTTATCGGATATTTTAAGTAAAAGATAAAAAACGTCGAAGTAGGTGAGTGAATTTCTAAACGAACTTTTGATCGCGTTAATTAAATTGATTCTCATATAAGAAAAGGAGAATTAGGTCGGAAGAAAAGTTCTGAATAGAGACTTAATCTATTTACTAATCATATTTTCTCTGGATCCATTTTGATGGAAACAAATTATAACTATATAGTTTAGCCGAAAAGATGAATCAGATAATTTCTAATTTAATTTTGATAAGATAAGTTAAAACTTATTCATCATATGATCTTAATCATTGTGCACCCAACACTAAAATAATTGATGATACATAAACCTTTTAGGCTCAAATAGTAATTCAGTCCATATTGTACTGAAATTAAAGAACTTAAATTAAGTTTAGTCGCACGTACTTTTGCATTAAAAAATCAGTATACATTTAAAATGAATGAATGACGACCATTTGAACTTAAATGTCCTTTTTTAGCAAACAGCGCAATACCTTTGTACAAACCTTTTATACACTAACGGCTGTATTCAGAAGCATCCGATAATCCGTATCAACTCTGTTTAATGACACTTTTTGAAAAAATCGATTCCAGGTCACTTCTTTAAAGAACCACAAATATACTTACAATCCTTTGGCAACACTAGACATCCGCATGATGCATGTTTCTCAATGACACAGAGGAACGACATCCAGAAGCTATAAATGATGCATCTGGCCGCGCAAGAGTGACGTAAAAGCCGCAGAGAAAAAAAGCGAGGAAGTGTCTTTGATCTCCGTTCGTATTCATCCGTCACGTTCATTTTTCACTGTCGACAAAGATGTATCTGTTCTTTGTCTCCCTTGACTTTATGCAAAAAAAGTGAGAAGTACAAAAAGTAGCCTATCATTGCTAAAAAAAGTGTAAACGTGCTTGGTTTCATGTATTATCTTCATGTTTTGCGTTTCTTCTGACCAAACCAGTACAAGGGCTAGTCCGTTGTTATGGTTGCTTTTGCACTATTGTTTAGCGTAATTTTCCTTTTATTTTACGTCGCTATGTTAACATTGCACGCCTGCACTAGAAAATCCTGACTTATTAACAATCATATCTATCTTCTCTGAGCGCAGATTTGTTACGAGAGAAATGGAAAACACCTGTACGCCACCTAGCGTCGCTAGCCAGACTCATATACAGAGCCCGAAAGTTGAAACGGTGCGAAGGAAAGGGTCTGCCTTTGAAAAACTATTTAGTTTTCCGATTGATGGCACTATACCATATCAACGCTTTAAAATTTTCAACTCGAGTTCATCAACCTGTTCGCAACATACATATATCATCAGCGCACCAGCATCTCCGTCCCAAGCAGCGCCTTGTTTCGCACAATACACCGCGCGCATACTTTCATCATTCCGCAGGCCGCAGAAGCGCAAACCCGATAACGTCCGCCGCTCGACGCGAAGCGCGCACCAGCATAATAACTTAATTTCTCGTCTGCGGCCTGTCCTTTTTGTATCGGTCGGCTCGCTGAAAAGCCAGCTCTTTCTCCCCTAACAAGCCATAACGTCGGCATGCATACACACGCGAAAGTCTATATGTATATATGTATATGTATATGCCAGTCAGCCAGTCGCTCGTCGCGTCCAATTAAGAGCCAGAGCCGCTCGGCTTGTTTTGCTCCCGCAAATTAGTATTACGCGCGGACGCTAGGCAATATTTCATTTGTTCCGGTCTCGTTGATACACTGCGAATATATATAGGTAGGAGGGAACGAGTTTCGCGACGAAGTTATATTGTATATACACGTATATAATTTTCTCATCGACTTTGATGTGGATCAAGAGCCGCGAGCGAGTGTGTTTCGCGAAAAGGTATAATGGGCTTTTGGTGAAGGTGCTCTTGAATATTGTTGCTATAGCTTTCGTCGCTATTGCGAAAGTGCCGTGTGCTTGTTTTTTTTGGATTTTTTGTTCGATACTCTATATACATCAGCAGGGGCGGAGTAGCTTGTGTTTTCGCGTAATTGCTCTGTTAACTTGTTTTTATAGCTGCTCTTTTTATCCATTTGGTTCGGACACTGCGCGCTGAAAATTAACCCCTGAAAAGTGGCAAATTAATGCTTTTCTAGCCGTAAAACCAATGAAGAGTATATTATACAAATGAATTATATTTGCTCAATGTTCGAAGTGTAATAATAAAAGCTCTCCTGCCGAAAATTAAAAATCGTTAATCCTCAAAAGCGCTATGGACATCAGTAGCTGCATTAATAATCATAAAAATCGAACACCGCGTGTCTTCTAATATCTTCTTCACTCTCCAACAGCCTTTCTCCCCGATGCGCGTACAGCTTTTATAGGTCATGAAAGCTCGGCGTTGATAAGTCCGCTGTGAGCTGTCAGCCCGCTCTGCAGATAAATTTTTACATTTCGTCGTCCCGCGAAAGCACCGATCACTCGAGCACTACCCGGCATTGCCATTATTCATATAATGAAAACCCGAGAAATCCAGCACAGCAGCTACTTCGCGATCGGCGTTTTTAAAGCTCGAAGTGCGCGTAAAATCGGTTTACGCGCGGAGAAAAAAATCCACGTCGTTAATACAAAGTCGCCTCTTCGCCGCGCAGTGGCCGCGAGTATATAGGATTAAAGCCTCAATTCGCCCGTATGCTTTTAATGTACTAAACGCCGCTGAGTAACGCGACGTGTGCGGCTGCTGCAGCGGCAGCGACTTTACGATCGCTTTTAATGTATAGCGCGTTTTATAGATCGTAAATTGACTGATGTGTCCGCCAGCGCTGTGCGTCTCGAGAGTCGATTTTCGCGTATAAACGCCCGTGAACTTTATCGAGCTATACGGGAATTGTAATATTCGAAATGGGGAGGGAGAGAAAAAAAATCGACTCGGAGGGGGTCGAGTAGTAGAACACGACGATAGCAGTGGGTTATAATTAGAGCCGAGGTGTTAAAATCGCGATTTATTTCACTCGAAAGGATTTTAAGTTTGGAGGAGAGATTATTTTCATCGAGGGTCAGTGGTTACATTTGGAAATTTGCTTCTCTCGTTTATTAAAGAGCTCTGGCGCTTTTCAATGATTCGCGCTTGACCTGAAAATCTACCTGCCACTCAAAACTTTGAAATCTAATGGGCTATATATCAGCTACTGGAATAGAATTATGCGTTGCATGCAGGCTCGCATCGTATTTCACTCACCGCGAAAGCTTTAGAGAAAATTCGTTGCGTGAAACGAGCTTAATTACAAATTTGTTCTATAAAATTGCGCATTATAAACATTATACGATTATTATTGCTTTGACAAAACAATAAGCGAGTATGTCTTTCGTCTGAAAACGTCTATAACGCATCTCCGATATCCTCGGACAAAAAATCGTCAAACGTCAAGATAAGCCGAACCGTGTATATATATATATATATATATATATATATATATATATATAAGACCGGGGAAAAATATAGCCCCTTCACGCTCCAATGATTGATAATAATAACTCGAATGAAAATAATAATCCACCGACGACTGTCGGAATCCCATGGGATCCTTTCTCTCATCCCTTTCCCAACCATAAGGCAAAAAAATAGTTCCGAAAAAAAGGTATAAGCGACAGCTACTTCTTCGACACAGCTGCGCGCGTCGCGCGGTTCGGATATATCTCCGGGACAGGTTTCGCCATAATCTTAATCAGTCTGAAAGCATTTTTATTTTTATTTTTTTTTCCTGGGCGTACTACATCTGCGTCGTCGATTGTCAGCGCTGCTCGACTTTGTAACCTACCGCCGTCATCAGAGTAGGAGGAGGAGGTCGAGTTGGAAAGAAAGACCGTAAAAAAGGATTAGATTGACATTTTTTCCTCATCCGATAGCGGAAGAGCTTGAAAAAGTAAGCGTCATTAGTTTTACGAGACCGAGGTTTTAATCGGAAAATAAGGTGTGAAGGAATCACAGAGCAAATTTAGAGGGCACAATTATGACACATGTTTCATATTTTTTGTCTTTTATTGGCAGAGACACGTGCAAAGGTTTGAACAACTATTCGTGGGCGCACTATTAAGTGAAAAACGCTGGATTTCGTCAGACACTTGTTCCGCGTGCATTACTAATTCAGAATAAGATCTCCTTCGTACGATTTAAAAATACAAACGATGACGTTACAAAGCGTCATTATACGAGCACGATTACAAGATTCGCATCGCAAAGAGAATCGTATTTTCGAATCCTTTAGCTCGCTCGATTAAACTTGAAACTAAATAATCCCCGCGCGCGCGCAGAAAGCTCCGGCGACTTTGATGCATTTTAATTCCGGATGATTCTCTGATTGCGTCTCCCTTTCAAGCTCGCGGAAAGCAGCCATCGACTCCTCTCGCTGAAAAAAGATCCGGAGAGAGCGAGAGACACATAGAGAAGAAAGGATAGACGAAAGTCTCGGGGAAAGAGAGAAAATCGCGGTGGCAACCTTATTTCCTGCCGATGGATTTATCGCCCGGCCGTTCGACCCGAATATCCAATGCTCCGACTAACTCCCCCCTTTGGCAGTAGGCATGCGTCTCTCGCGAAAAAGCCGGAAAACGGGGACGACCGGCGCAGCTATGCTCTTCAGCCCCTGGCTGATTTGTCATTTCTTTCTTCTTTTGTCTCGGTGCCTCTCTTTTAATTCGATTTGGCGCCGATTTATACGCTGCTGCTTACGCCAGAGGCATAAATCACGCGAGAGCTTAGGCTCTGATGCGACGCCTCTTCTTCTTCTTCTTCTTCTTCTTCTTCCCCCGTTTCTTCTCAGTAGATGTTGTCTATGAACTACAGGGACTTGGCCGAGAAAAGTTGTCTGATACAAGCGCAGGTTGGAGTTCATTAGACTGCGTTTGAGGATTTATATACGGTTGTAAGTGGAGTGGAAAAAGCTCGTTGGTTGCATTTATTGTAGTTTCAATTTATTTACGCATAAAGCCATAATTCACATGCTGTTCATTTTTCATCGCGATGATTCTGGTACAGGATCGATACAGGTCATATTGATGCTCATAGGTATGAATCCCTTGCTTATGATAGTGCAGAAGTCACCATCGTACATACCGAATTCGCTCGAATAAGTTCGTTCGTTTTTAAATAATTTTGACCTTTCAATAAGCTGCGTCGTCCCGTTGGCATAGACTCGATCCAGATAGTAGTGTAAAATGAATCTGTAGCTTTTATTACCTGACTCATCGGTATAGTAGGTTTGCAAAATCACAGTGTCACCCCCGGACAGATTTGTAGGTATAATTTCAAGATGTCCTCTGGGCATCTCGAATTCAAACAGTTTTCGCTGATCATAGCTGATCGCGCCTCGACGTTGAAGATCAGTATCCAGAAACTCGCATGTCTTGTTGAGATTACCTAAGTAACTCCAGTAAATATATTGGCTTCTATCCATAGGTGTTTCGTGACAGAAGCTAATTCTGCCATGAGTCAAAGACACACTTTGTTGATCTTCTATCACTACTTCCATCTGCTTCAAAGTCTTGAATTGCGAGTCCAGGCGTTTCAACGTTACATTCCTATCAGCTACACCCACAGCGCAGAGGTAACCCTCCGATGTATCGTAAGACTTGATAGTTTGGATCTGCAAGCTTGTGATTTCGGTTTCTAGATCAAAGAAGTAGTCAAGCTCGATTTGTTCCCCCAAGTCATTGTAACGCAGTGGCGTTTTCGGCAGGAAGCTTTCGTTTACCCAATGTTGCTGCGAACTCTTGTAAAAAATATCGAAGCTGTCGTAGTAGGGCACGAGAGCTGCGAGATGACGAGTCTGGCCGATATACGTTACGATGGCTTTGGTGCTCGAACAGGTTGAAGGATCGACGATGACGTATAAATTTGAATAATCATCAAAATCTTGAAATAGACTAAATACGGTCACAGCTAAGATTATTTTACCGTTACCCAGAGCGTAGGCGTATTCATTTTCAGGGAACAAAGTAGCTGGTAGAAGCGGCAACGTGCAAGTTCTGAATCGGCCACTATTTTCGGTCGGAGTAATGATGATGGATTTGTTTTCTACGCCTATGGTTAATAAAGTGTTATTTACACTTACGATTTTAGGACTATACCAATGATAGCTTGCCGTCCAATTTTTCTTTACTGCGTGACTGTGAGCTTCGAGATTTAGGCAGAATAATGTAGAGTAAATAACAAGTACAGATTTTAATGTCCACATGTTGAGCACTAATCGTTTTCACAGTTCTGAAAAATTACACTTCAAATATACTTTCTGCATTTCTTATACACAAAATACACGTCTCAAGTACGCCAAGAAAATATAAGTATTACCTTGAATTTGGTAGACTTTAGTAATATATAAAAATTAAGCTAAACTGAGTTCGTTCTTATTCATATAAGTCAATGTATACTGTGCCAATGCCAAGATTATGGAAAGAACGTAGTAGCTATACAAATGGACTTTCAGCAAATGAAACATATGAGCTTGTTTTTATAGCATTACTCAAGCGATAAGAATTCTTTCGATATTCTCTTTATCGGCTCTTGGGATATACCGAAGTTTTTATGCATATAGATTGTAATAGTAGCTAAATCAATGATATGATGAAAGAACGAATGTTTTTATTTTTCGGATAAACATCGTATTGTTTATAGCACATTATTTTCACCATTACTTAAGTAAAAAAATAAGAATCCGGAACATTAATATCAAGACGTCTTGTTTCTATGCTCCTTTTCCATGAAATGGCTTAACTGTGAAATATTTAATCCTTCGCTGTTTTTTGTGAGAAGTGAACATTTGCGTTATCGTATCTCTCTTCTTCTCTTGTTTTTCATCTCATCATTTGCCAATTTATATCAACCAGACATCATTTATTACATCCTCTAAGCACTTTTTTCTTTCTATAATTTTTTTATCCAAAGTAATGAAGGCTTAGTTCTCAATTTTTTGTTGTGATTGCGAGTCGAGTGCATCTGATATGGTATACACTGGAATTTGCTCGTCCCTCTTTTTTGTTTGCCGACACTTTCGATATTGTGCTTTTGATTTATATTTTCCACTACTGCCTTTTTTAATCTTCGCTTTTTTAATTTTTCACGTTCGCCATATCCTTTGTTTATTTTTTCTCTGCTCCCTTAATCTCGCAGCTTGCTTTATCCAATATTCCTTTGTCGGATATAAACGAAAGTTTTATGAAAAATCCTAGAGCTTGAGCTCTCCTCTAGTCATTATTGTTTCGTTCATAAAGACTGAAAAATGCAGTGCAATAATTTCTTTCTGAACAAATTTACCTTCTCGCATAATTAAACGTTTTTAAGACTAATTGGAGTCAATTTTCTGCATAAAACTTTTGAGAATAACAATATCCCAAAAATTCGCAATTTCTTAAAGATGCTGTATTCGAAAGAGCGATCTGTAAAATATTAAGGTATTAGGCACTATATTATCGTCATAGTTAATGTTTTCTTTTACATGATATCATATTCAAAAATAATAAGCATCGAACTTATAACGTCTCGATTTTGCGGATTCGGCTGGTTATTAAATATCTCTAAAGATGGAATTTCGCTCGATTTCAATCTCCACTCTTCCGCCATTCCATGCACCTCCGGCACATTCGCGTCTTTGCCTCCATAAATCGTCCTCTCTTGTCCATCTCATATCTGCCTTCCTCTCGCGCTGTATCATTTTTCACCTCTTCCGCCGAAGATCACTTCCTTCCTCCCTCTCTCTTAACGTACGTATATATATACCATCTATATCTCTCCGCTGAACTGCAGGTTCGCGCTTTACGTCTATCGCACGATATGCAAATTCCGCGCGATATCCGGCACGATGTTGATAAATTATATTTCAATGCGCCCCCGCTCAAGGAAAATATCGCCCCGGGAAAGATGATGGAAGCGACGCGTCGAGTGTCGTGCCTTTAGGAAAGAGAAGTGAAATCACCTCGTTATGCTTGGTATGAGAGTAGAGAGGAGCGGGAAGACTGATAAAATCTCGGGGCACGAGATTTTAGCATAATTAATATTCATCCGCGATTCATGTATAACGAAGCGCCATTGCGTCTCCAGCTCGTTATGCTGGTGGTTTCTTTTTCGAGACGCCAAGATGAGATTTTCTTCGACTACGCGCGGTGATGATAGATAACCAGGGATTCAGAATCATCGTCTTTTAATTAAAACAATTGGCACTGCTGGATTATATTGGCTCTCGTTATTGGAAAATCTCGAAGTCAAATAAGATGCGCATATAATTATAAAATTAATTCCTTTACTTTTCGTAGATTCATAATCAATTCCAAATACATTTTGCTATACGCACTAAAAATTAATCTATTCTTTCGTCGGCCAGCAACATCGGTGCTAATCTATAGAAAGAGATCAGTCTGAAATTCACAATGTTCTTCATCCGATCTCTCATCCAAAGCTCGCGAGCATATAGAGTTCATCCGCGTCAACTTTATTGTAAATGAAATGCTTGATAACTCGCTCAAACTCTTGCTTGAAAAGTCTCAGAATACGCGCATGTCTCATCGGGCAGTTCAGGCACACACATGTATACGTTTCCCCGCGGAGTCGGCTGGAGTTTGAATCGAGCGGGTCGCGCACACGTGTGTTTTGCGCGCCACGCGGGTAAACTTTAATTGATGGAACATCCGCACTGGCTGTGCGTGAAGCCAAGCTTATTCGCGTGTGATGGCTGTGTGCGGATTTACGCAAAGTTTGCGCGAACCAGAGCTATAGCGTGAATTAGTAGTGGCGGAATTTGCTGCCGACGCTCTCCGCTCTAATTTCAATTGGAATTTTTTTTGCTGTTCCAGGGCTTTGGAGAGCGGATGCGCATAGATTTGCTGTGAGTCTGAGCTTGCATAGTGGAATCTATGTAGAGCTTGGTGTTTTTGGTGAGTAATTAGTTTTCGCTTCTGATTATTTCTTCTTGTTCCAACTTGTTGGTGTATACACGTACATTCTTTACGCTTGAAACCAAATTGTATTAGACCGGAAAACAATCCTCCAAACTAGACGAAGCTCGGAAGTTCAACCGATCGAATGATGTATTAAAACTCTCTTAGTTTGCTTTATCAAGCACAGCTGATCGTATCGACATTATTCCAAATAATATATAGTATAACCTAGATCCAAGGTTCTCATGTTTCCACTTTCCGACGCAATAAAAGCTCGCACAAGCCTCAACAGCTCTCGTTTCGTTCCAATTCCAGCTGAAACTCAGCTACGCATCGACGGGGTAGTCTCGATTTTTTAATATTTGACAAACTAATCCAAGCTCTCTGGCGCGCGACTCGAAAATAGAAATTCCATCAGCCGGCAGCAGAAAATGCCCGCAGCTTTCACTCGTTTCTTATTTACATCGTCGGCTAGCTTGCGCCGTAAGAGACGAAATAAAAAACAAGATAACGCTCGGAACTTTCTTTATAAATAAAAGTCGCGGTGACAAGAAGCCAGTTGCCACATCGAAAATTCATAAAACAATTTCCGGAGGATCGGCTCGGCTGGTGGAATGATCTGGGACGCGAACCTCGAAAAAAGCTCTCCCGGGAATGCCTTCCGCGCAGTCTGGAAGTGCCTTTTTCTCTCGCTCCACCTCGGGCCAATCGATGTTTGCGCGCATCAAATATACACGCGAGTGTACAGCCGCGTGGATTCAATTACATTTGGGATCGCGTAGAAAAATTTTGCTCCAGAGTGTATAGGTATATATATACGTTCGTTATATGGACGGCGTTTCAAGCTCTGTGTATACAAGGGCTTGTTTGTATAGATGCTTGAATTAGCTGGAACACCTGAACAGCCGTATGGATATACTTCGCGCAGTGCAGCATGAATTCATATCGGAGCAGTGATTTACAAAGTTTATTATGATTGGCACAGGTGAAGTTGTACAACTACTTTGAGCAATAATCGTAAATATGCAGCAGTATAATATTGGGGAATATAGCCAAAGTAGTCGTTTGCTGTAATCGCGCGTGCAGTGTATACACAGTTTGCCGAAGATTGACTATACAATTTTATAGATCGGAGTGAAAGTTATAAAATAATGTTCGTCCGTAGATCAATATAGTCCAATCTATAAAACTACATTGACATATAACGGCTACTATACACTATCAATCGGTAACTTGAAAGCGATAGTTCACCAACGCACCTACGCACTAAAAAATAAAATCCCCACAGTCTCGCACCTCTTTCACGAATAATTCACTCTACTGATCTTTTCCCCGCTACCCAATAGTAAGCATTTATCCAAGCGGCAGCCGCACAACAGCACCAGCCTCTCTTCAAGCGGCAAGTGGACCGATTCATCGCGTCGTCCGGCTATTCACGCTTCGATCACGCACTAGAGAGAGGACGCGCGCAGCTCTCGTTTACACGTGCATTATGCGTATCGATGCGCGGACGATGACGCGCGTGCCTCGGAAAGGCGGCACGCGGGAATGCGTCCCTTCGATAAATCATCGACGGCGTTGTTGTTTGCGACCGATCGTAAATCGTGCGTGTGTTGGACGCGATGATTCTTTGGACAGGAGACTGCGCGCGTGTCAGGGATTTGTATAAGCGTTAGGGTCATCGGTCACATATAGGGGTGTATGAGAAATTGTATGGACTACTAGATTTTTCAGTTCGACGAGCTACAGACGCGAATTGCTCGATACCTTCTAATTGTAAGCGAAACATGCTAATGAGTCTTCGCATTCCGAAGTTTCTTCGACGCACTTTATCTTCCGACGTGTTTCCCGCGCGAGAATCGAGAGAGCCAGAAAGCATAGAAGACTTCGCTTTGAATTCTCGCTGAATTCTCGGGCGCGTTTAGCCGCGGCGGCTGATCGCATTCTCCTTCGATTTTCCATGCGTCGTGTGCCCTGCGCATGTACGCACACGCACGCGATCTTCCTCGAGAGCTATTACTGCTGATAGAAATATCGTGTCTAATCTCCATCTCGCGGAGCCGTTTCCGAGCACTTTGCTTGCCGCGGACGGATGTGATGCGAGGGAAACGCGCATATAATGGCTCTTCGGTCGACGTTGAGAGGTGTGTGTATATATATAGGTCATAGTGTAGTTCGATCTTTGATGGGATGCTGTGCGATGGGATTGCCGTGTCTCGCGTGTTAGTTTTGAGATTGTGGAGTAATTTGTGGACTGATATCCCGAGCTTCAGGAATTTCGATATTCGATGGTTTGTCTGATGTGCTTCTGTTTGCGATAAGATTTGAGAAAACACTTTCTACATGATATTCATCGCAAATTTGAACGTCGAACATCTGTTTAGAAGCAAACATGCCGTCAGATTTACATCTCTTTCCTTGGCTGCTTCACGGACGACACATGGGTATACCTATACGTCCGGGTATTTTATGATTTCATCTTGTTGTCAAGGTAACACTTGAGGAGTCGTGCCGGTGCCCCGTTGACGAGGATTTACGACGGTCGGCGGCGTCTTTGAGCCAACGTATTCCCTCGTGGCGGCCGAACGAAATACTGTTTGCCAGACCTGCTGACCAGCTCTTCCTCTTTGTCGTCACGAGGGGCCAGGGTGATTTCGCCGTTTCGCTTGACTGGGAACAAAAAAAAAAGCCGGAGCCCGTGTGGCTTATGGTGTCACGAAGTAGCTGGTTTAAAAGGGATGGCAACTCTTTTGTTTTAGATTTTACAACGGTGGCCTTTAAGAGCTTGAATTTGAAAGAGGCAGAAATAAAAATAATGGATTTATAAACGATGTATTTTCGTCAAAGGACGGAAAAAGCGCGCGCACAAAGCTTTGCGATTTAATAATAAAATCATTCCGTTCAATAATGAGAACACGGAATAAAAAGCTTTTACGCGGTATTGTAATATCCAAGCCGAACAAAAAGAATCGTTACTGCATCACTGACTCGTTTCAGCATTTATTTTCTTTTACATAAACAGTCGGCTGCGAATGAGCATTAAGCTGGATTGCCGAAAGGTTAATCACTATAAATTACCCGCAAATTAAAGTCAGAAACAATCGCGCAATGTGTCGCGTATCTAGCGCGGCGTTGATTGCACAAAATTTTACGATTCATTAGGCGGAAAACTAGCGCGCCCGAGAGAGCGCGTAATTACACAGATCAAAGAATTTTCGAGTCGCCGTCGTATAACGTGAATTTCATATCCCGACCAAGCTTTGCCGGAAAATATGTTCCTCGGCTATCGTCAAAAGCTCGCGGTCTATATACATACTTTTCCAACAGCTTCGCTTGAAAATATTTATTAATTTATTTCCGTGCAGTTTTCGCGTTTTCAAAAGCAAAAACCGTTTGCGTTTCTCGCGAACCAGGTTACCTCCAGAAACGGGTCAATCTTCGCAGTACAGCGCCAGACTAACGGAATAACAGAGCGCAGCTACTTTTTTTCTTCAATATATACCCGCGAACTTAAAATCCCATATCCGCGCAATTATCGGAGATCGCTCGTATACATACAAATACATACGCGTTCCTCCGGCTAACTAGTGTAATTTCAGCTCCCGCGGCGAGTTTCATAATATTTCAGTCCGCTTTATACGTCCCGCGACGCTTTATACACGGGTCGGTCCTCTAAAAGCTCGCCGCGCCTATATATGCATGCTGTTTTACAGTCGTGCGCTGCGATCTTGCATTAATGCGGGCGCATGTGTAACGCGAGTTTTGCGCGTGCACGGCTCGTTTTTAATGGCTCGTAAAGCTTAAGTAACCGAGGAATAAAATTTTTAATGAAACTTTTCATTTCGCGATCTGGCGGGGGCGGTTTCAGCTCCCCCGAGTCTCGGCTAATAAAACCGGCCGTTTTGGAATCGTAATTGAAATGTATTCTTATCTGGCTGAGCCGGATCACGGACCGAGCGCTATCTCACGTTTGTGCGCATTTTCTATGAGCCTACAATTTTAAAAGTAAATTATAATTTCAGAGCGATGTATTATTATATCTACATCTCTGCGATTGTAAGCAAACATCCAGGGGGAAGGAATTTAACGTCCTCGCCCGTACATCCCTCTAGGGGCATCATCGATCGCGGAATTAATCAAACACCTTCTTTCCCTCGTTCGAGGAACTCCTCCTCTCTCGCCGACTCGTGTCTGACTGGTTCAATGGCTCTACTACTGCGCGCACTCGCTCCTCTCGAGGATTCACGAACTAATGCCCGCGCGAGCGCTCCGTGTCTTTGTCCCCTCGACTTCCTCCCTTCTTTTCGCGAGTTCCGAGTACCGGGGAATCTCTCTTTCTCTTAGCGACGCAGCAGACTTTAAACATCCAGTCGTTACCAAGCGGTGAATGACTCCTCCCGGTTTTTTTATGCGTAAAAAGTTGCATTTACGCGCGAGAGATGCTCCGCGAGACGACGACGTCGAGGCTGGAAAGTGAAAGCGAGACCGGAGAGGTATGGAAAACACGAAGGGTAGTCGCTCATTGTTGTCTCCCCTGAGAGGCGGGGGCAGCGGAGCGATGATATGCTCGAGAGTCCGTTAGTCGGCACGAGGCACTTGTGTTCTACCTGCCCGAGCTTTTATTTCATTGAAACCGAGCTTTTTGTTTCCATGCGGGGCGGTTTTATCGCTTGCGATGGTATCTTTCGCTGAGTTTGCTCTGTGCATTTCTACGGAATGGATTTGTTTTCGTCTTTGAAACGTAAGATTGAATAAAGGATTTTTCAATAGGTCGGCGTAGGATGTAAAATATTGTTCATATCCCACTGTATAAAGCACACTGAAATGCAAAAATTTCCAACAAATTTGTATACGTATTTGCCCTCGTATCACCAACGCAAGCAATTTCCTTCTCCGCGTTCTCATTTTCACTTATACACATGTTCCTCGTCCACTTTCATTCCTTACTCGTCGACAAATGAATTCGAATCAGCAGTGCGCCCCTCACGCGTATAGTTTCCCTTTTGCTCTCGCGATGCCTTCATAAACGCGGCTTTACGTCTGGCCATTATGTTGCCGCTCGTTGATACGTGACGTGCGCTGAGTAATCACAATGCGCGGCGTCTGTGCCGTGGATAAATTCTGAAAAGTTTTGCGCGCGATGCGTGTAGCGCGTTTCTGTCGTTCGTCCTCCGCGTCGTCTCTCTCTCTCTCTCTCTTTCCCTCACTCTTTCTCTGTTTGTAGCCGTACAGGAGGGCGTGTAATGGGTCGTTGACTTTGGGAGGCTGCGCACAGACAAAGGCTCGGTTTTTTCGTTATTGCTTTTTCTTTTTTCCCATCTTGATGCGAACGAGCTTTCATTAATTATTTTTTGTTTTGTTATTCAAGTATTGTCCGATCGAGGTTTGCTTTACAGATGAAATTATTCGCCTGTTGAAACTCTCGATTTATTTATTTTTAAATATCTCTATAATAATTTAGCAAAGATAATTTACACTCAAAATGGAGCAACGCGTTTGAAAAAACAAAACCATTGTCGCGCGTCATCCAATACCGAAAATCATTCAAACCTCCGTAAAAACGTACGAAGACACTCTCCCTTCAATCTTCCAAACGAAGAAACAACGCAATTTCACGATTTCAATCACGCGACATCCACCTACGCTGCAATTTTCATCCAAACACTCCCCCCCCCGTAAATATACAAGCAACCTGATGGTCCCTTTTCAATGAGGGGGAACGATGAGTCCTCGCGTTTCGCAGCTCTTTTCGCGCTCCACTCTGCGAGCGCAAAGCGAATGAATTCCCACGTAATATTATCGGCCTCGAGGCACTCATCCCCCGCTTTTTTTCCGCTACATCGCTTCGCGCCAGAAAATATTTTTTTCGCCGCGATGGAGACGACAGAGCGAGGATAAATCGATCTTTTTTTTACGGATGAGACGAGGCCACATACGCCGAGCGGATATCGATCGTTGCATTGTTGGCTTCGTTAGGTCGGTCTTTGAATTTTTTTAGAATTTCTTTTTTAGGGAGAGTGTTCATTTGTACATAGAGATCCCGGATTTCGAGTTTCAATTGGAATGAAAGGATAACGTTCCCGTAACCAAGTAAACTCATGCGTGAATGGTTTCATTCTAGAAATTCGTAATACTTTTCAAATAATATAGAAATATTAATTTGAATTTAAACTATTATAGAATATATACTATAGCAAGCCACTGAATTTCTCTTCCGATAAGTCTTAGCGTTATAGCGTGTGTAAGCCTATATTTATTATTCCATTAATTAATTTGTGGTCTAAGCTGATTATCTTGGTAGCTGACTAACTAGTGTTCAATTCGTACGAATAATAATAGGATAGCTGCGGTATAAACATTGTACTATATACATATACGATTCAAGCGAATAATTATTTCCAACGATCCAATCGTAATCCCGATCAACGCGAAATCGTACAATTCACGTACAAAATCAACGCGTCTAAAATGGTAGTTAAAAATCAATTCGATATCCACAACTCGCAGAACTTTCTCTTGCCGACTGTACCTTGAAAAAGAGGAGAAAAAAATACACAAAGCCCTGACTCGACTGTAGCGCAAATTTTTTTTTCTCGCGCTCTTCTACTGTACACAAGCGACGCGCTCCGACAGTTTCGATGTACATCGAAAGCGATACGCCGTTAAGGTCGTGAAAAAGCGAGATAATGTAGGCATCGATACTTTTTCGCTCCCTCTCTCGCCGACCAGGACAAATGCATTCCCCAATAAGTTCGGCGACGGAAAGGTCCGCGCCGGTGTGGAATTTACGATTTCACCGCTGTCAGGAGAGTTCCCCTCTTGCCATTGTGCTCGCTCTGACGCTTAGAATTTTATTAAATGTACTTTATCCACGCACAGTGTTCGTGTTTTATATGGGGAGGAATGAGAAATTCGGTGAATCGCGAAAATGCCTTTTTTGAGGAATAGTTCCTATGTAAGGATGCTTATGAACAATTTATTTTTTACAAGCGTTGCCGCAACTATTTTTGTATATACTTTTTTTCTGGCGAAGAAAGTAAAAAAAAACTTTATGTGTAGCATGACGTAAGTTTGGTTTTAGTCTGCTTCGACATTCGGATTGAACTTGAAAATATACATCTTTTACGCTTTACTCGTTGCAGTGACATTTCATGAATTGCAGGAAAATTCCGGAATTTTCAATAGGATATATAAGTACGTATAACAGAGGAGTTTGCCTCGTTATATTTGGGTCAGAAGTTCTCTGTAACGATGCCGTCGGTATAAAAATAGCGCACGCAATCAAGTTGAAATTCCCGACGACTGGTTGTGCTGTGTTGTGTAGCGCCATATAACGGCCTGGAAAACAGGAAATCGTAGGAGTTTCTTCAAGCTTTTTGCTCTTTCTTTCTCGTTTATCCCTGTTTCAGAAGAGAGAAAAAAGCATTTTCTTAGCAAGTTCTATATAGGTCGTATTTTATATAATTCAGTCGACGTTTATATTGTTTTAACGGTTATTAAAGTTCTGGTGAAAAAAAATATTGGTAATGCATTCTACACGATTAAAATATAAAGGTTTTTTAACAATTTATGACTATACATGTCCATTGATATACTCAAGTATACACTGTAAAACACTAAACAAGTTTGGTTACAACATGTATTTTATATTTGTATATATACCATATGTCAAGTTCAGCATATGCATGCAAGTGGAACATTTCACCTGTATATTATTAACAGAAAATCCATAGTATTGCATATGAAGTGTTTTAATATGCGTTGTTTGAATATCAATCCTTTTCGCTTATATTTATGCCACAAATATCAAGCATAATTAATTTTTCGAAATTATTGTATAATATGCATAAATCACATATAAATATTAATTATTTTTATATACAATTTGTCGAAATTAAAAATATTCTTTTCTTCTTCTATGAACGTTATCGTCGTTTTTTCTTGAAACTATACAATACATCCCGCGATACAATGTCAACCTAACTAATTACGAAAAGGCCAAAGAAAAATAAGAGCACCAACCCATCAAAATCAAATCCGAATCTATCGATACAATTACACACTCCGTAAAGCTATAAAGCTCTCTTGGGAAAACTATTTATATATATATATATATATATATATATATATATATATATATATAACCATTCTGACCTCGTGCGCCAAGATGCGCGCGGCCCCTTTCATGTTTGCTCGTAATACATTACACAGGCAGCTATTGCGTAGTCGCGAGATAAGGCCAGTTTGATCACGATACACCTATGCGGTCCACACGGCTTTATATCCTCTTTTGCCAGGACGCGTTCACCGACACACCGTCGCCGTTATTACGTTCCTTTATAAACTCTTCGAGTGGTCCGCACTGCGTCGACGGAAATGGCTTTTTATTAACAATAAAAGCTCACGGAGTCGCTTTTGAAGGATCGAGCATCAAGAGAGATCTAAAATGTCGGTAAATGTTTAATCAGCTATATGTACACCCACATAAGAGAGACGAGGTTCGCAGCTCCTACATACTTCCATAATTTAATTACCCATCGTCGAAATGCTTGCTCTCGAGTAAAGCGAAACACCGGCGAGTAATCCCCTCGGAAACAATCAAAATTCCATATATAACACAGCATTCAAAACGCCGAATGATAATAATAATCCGCATACGTACGCGCAATCTCACCTTAATCCCACGCGTACCCATCAAAGACGCCCGCACACAGTTGCGAAACCGCCCACGGCTATACCTCGTGCACCGGGGACGAAATTATCACAGCGCGAATGATCGACCGTATTCTCTTGGACTGCACCCACTACACGGCATTCTCGCGTTTATACTGCAGCACACGCGCGCAATACGCAGCGCGCAAAGCAAATGCGCGCGGATTACTCGGAGTCCAGGGACACTCTCGAGGGCCAATGAAATGGAATATGCGTAGGGCCAAATCATTCGCTGCGAGCTATGCGCGCGTGTATGAGAACGCGGGAACAATTTGGAAGCGTTCGGTGTTATCTGCGCGGGCGAACGCCTGGGATATCTCGAGCCTTTGATCGGAGTTTTCGACGAAGATAAAATTGACCGATACTCGCGCAACTCTTGAGACGAGTCGCGGGCGAACGAGACGAATTTATCATTCCGCTCTCTGCTGTGTCTTCTTAGTCCATCTTGGATCGGCTGGAAGCGCAGTGACTGTATATACTTTCTTTTTTTTTGCGGTAAACGCGAGCTTTCGTATCTATGGAAAAGCTTCTTAATCGTATAGAGTTTTTTGCAGAGATAAATATATCAATTTTTCGCGCCTCTATTCTGAAGCACAGAAATGTTAATTACAATCGTTACATTACAATTTTCATCGACATCGAAGAAATCGATCGCGAAAGCGTCTGTCCTAATACTTTATACCTTCCCGCCTCCTCAGCCGAAAAGTCTTCTATCCAACACTCTCTCTCTCTCTTTCTCTTTCTCGTCCCACATATGCCCCGCAGCCTTTGACTTTTCAGCCCTCCTTCCAGCAGCCAGAGTTTTTTTTATCGCGCGTCGTCGACGACGGCATAAGAACGATAACGCGCGCCGCGGCCAAAGAATGGCGCGCGAGAAAAAGGGGGAGACCATTTGTCGCAAGCCGCGCCGGAGGAAATTCCGATCAATCTCGTCTTTATGCCGCTGTCATCGGGCCTTCAGCCCGTTTGCCTCGAGAACTTTATCGCGATCGAACTCCCGCGCGCCGATACGACGCCCGGCTGGAGGTATCCGCGAGCTACCTATATTATGTACCGTCAATGGGCGATATATTTTAATTTCGAATTTACGAGGATGATGTGGCGTCGAGCAGAGTTTTTTTTTGTATTAACGTAATGGATAATCGTTGGAGATTTTTTGGGAAAGTTTGAAGATGCGGTATAGGAATGGCTGTTAGAAACAATGCAATACGTCGTATATCCATATACGTTATTCAGTTGGAGGAGATTTGCCGCGTGGGAAGAAAAACTTTCACTCAAGACGATGGAAGAAAGAAAAAAGAAATATACCGAGGATGCGATGAAAAATAGCCCGGCTCTCCGGATTTTAAGGAATAAAACCCGATCCCTTTGCACAAAGGCTCAACTTTTCAGCCAATCGGTTCAGCCCCATTGTGCGTAATGATGGACGACGACGAGGAATCCTTCGTTTTGTAGGAAAAACTCTGGATCGCTGCGGGCGAATGCAAGAAGCGACTCGGGCGCGTAATGGAGATTTGTCGAGCGAGCTCGTGAGTTATTTTCGCCTGATGAGAAATAAATGTGAATTACTCGCTCTTAATGCCATGCGCTTTCGAGGACACTTTTCTTGCGCTTATCCGCGTGACTGATACGATGGAAGAATTGATGCGCCTGTGGCTTTTTAGGTGTGGATTTTTTGATAAAAATATATCTCTCCTCGAAAATGTTACGGATCGAAAGTCGTTCTTTTCTCTCCCGCGATCCGAGGGTCGCCTCGCAAATCTTACCCAGCCTCACCTATACTTACAATTTAGATCCGTCCAGTCTCCAATTGTCGTCCACAACAAGCGTCCTCCTCCGGAAACGCTCTCTTCTAGCAGGAAATGAAATTTGTTTAGGACCAGCGATCCCCACCCCTTCCTCCTACTCCTACGCAGCAACCCAGTATTGCATATATATATATAGTACATAGACGCAGGGGCTCGACCGATCGCAATTAACGCTTTGTCTTTTGAGCCCAGACTGGATGTCCCTTGATTTCGGGCCTGTGTTGTCCTCGGTATCCACAGCCCTTTTCGTCTTCTCGCGCGAGATATCCGATCGATATTCTATTAACGAGCTTTATGGCGGGACGCAGGACAAAGAAGGCGCGCGTGCGGAAGAATTCCTCCGCGCGGAAGCCGAAGAGCTGGGAAGCCGCTGCCGTCGACGTCGTCTTGAGCTCTCGGTACATTGGCTTTTTCGATTCGCGATACCGAGGCGAGGGGGTGAGATCGAAAGTTTGATGCTCTCGCAGCCCGGCTATGAGCTTGCTTTGGATTTACTCGTATATGAGCGATGATAACGATGGTCTTTGAGGAGCTTATTGTCGCGGGCTTGCCTTTGTTCGGATCGTTTTATAATAATAAATTAACCGAAGATGGGACGCGTTTCTTCGACTCGCAATCGTCAAAGCCGCGTATAAAATTCAATTTTGGAAAAGCCCGTCGGCTCGACTCGTTTCATCCGCACCGAAAATACGCAACGATCCGCTCGCGCGCAGCCTCTCTCGAAATCTGACTCTCGCGCGGCAACGGAATTTCGGATTTCGCACTACGACAATACAACTACGTAGACTACCGTGTATATACGCTCTCGAATGTATCGCTCGTGGAAAGAGACGACGCCTGCGCGAAATAGTCGACTAATTAGACTGAGCGCGGCGGGACGACGTGACGGGCATTATTCCCCGGATTCGAGTTATCTCGTTATATAGGGAACGCGCGAGCGCGCGCATCAGCCGCGAAAAGACGTTTGCGCGCGAAATTAGCACTTCGCGTGTGCGGCTGCACAATGAAGATGATGATGATGATGATGATGGCTTCGTTGAGGATTCGTCGGGTGTTCTCTTTCCTCCTCGTAACTACGCGTGCGTGAGTCTCGGGAGTTATTGTCTGACTGCTGCTCAGCGAGCTGCGGCGATATATGGTCGTGAAACAAAATCCGATTAAAGTTTTCGGTATAGTTTGTGGCTATAGCGGCGATATGAGTGTTTCTTGATAAAACCCATGAGATTTATAGTAAATTTTCTTCAGACTACATCCAGGTAATTCATATAGATGACTTAACAGCTTCGACATATAGGCATGGAATTGAATTAACTTCGAACCCCGATGTATATGCAAACTTGCTTGAGTGTAAGAGTCAGTAGCTACATTCGATTGTAACTGACTGTTACATGCTTGGTCCTCTTTGATTATCGGTCCAAACCTAATCCCCTACAATCGAGAGACAAGGTTCTAAATTGCATAGTGAAGAGGTTAACTCTGCAAAGCGCTATAGAGCATCAAGATACCGGAACAGTGATTTCAGTCGTATAAGAGAAAATTTGAACGATCCCAAGTATTCAATTGCAAAAGACATGTTTGAGTATGTTCAGAATTCAATTAAATTCAATATCAATTCAAACCTAACATTGTTCTTAATGCCGTCACAAATGCTTTTCTACAACAACGAATTGTGTCTTTCGCGCCAACAATTTATTCAAATGGCCAATAGCTAAAAGTCAACAACGGAAAAAGATAAACGGTAATTAATGTATCAATTCTATCGGACGCTCTCTATCTATTCAAGACAAATTCGGCCAAACAAAGCTCTTGCACGCATGCCGACATTTCTGAAGCTGCTTCCGCGCAGGGAAACGCGATAAGGCGGAGCGCTATATAGTAGCCCGGATATGTTTCGTCCATCGTCGAATTGGTCAATAGTATTCCTGGCTGAAAACCCGACGGTGCAACCCGTCGCGTGTGCATGTAGCTACAGACGCGTACGTACGGGACAGACTTGACCGAACGATTACGTCGAAGCGAGATGCAAATGATGCCCTTCCGATAAGTAATTGAATCGAAGTCGGGAGAGCAATTTCGAATAGCACTCAGGCTTGCTGTTCAGGAGTTAGAGCTATTGTTTTTCGAATTTCGTCGCTGTATGTGATCAACCTTGTTCATCAACTTATTTTGCATACAGCCATTGAAGTTGAAGTTTTGCCCGTGTTTTCGGGCAAAAATACGCTTCGGGTAGTAACAAAACGAGGGGGACCAACCGCTGTCGGGGATCTTGCAAGCGAAGGATTCTTTAACATGAGCGAAGAAGCGTAAATACGGTACGTCTTGTACAAAGTGATAAAGATCATGCTAAGACGATTGGCCTTCATTTGTAAAGTAGATTATCAACCGCTAAGGACAAAGTACGCGAATGAAGCCATAATTAGCAATTTCACAGTAATAAATAGTATAGAAGCAGTAACTCGAAAGTCTAATCAAAACGAGACTTTCTACGGTAACATCATGAGGTCATGTCAGAATTTTCTAGGGCCCTATGCAGCATTCTAAAAAGAATATTATCTGTCTTAACGTAGGAACCAAGTAGTGTGTGTGTGTGTGTGTGAATTTACAGTAATGAGCACAGACGCATTGGGAACGTTTTCGTTAAAAATGAGTATAGACGCATTTTGTGCATTCATGTATAGTAATGCGTCTAGACGCATGACAGTGCTACATTATTACTAGAACGAGTGTAAAACGGTACTTACCGTTCATCGCCAATTAATTCATTGAATTGAATCGGTGGTAATTCCAGTATAGTCGGATTGTCATTCAACAAGTTGTCCTGTCCTATTGGAATGACGCGTGGGACCGTTAAGAGTGCTGGAGCAAGAACCTCCTCATCATTATGAGAAGTAGCATCCTCTTCATAGGAAAGCATTTCTTGCTGATTCTGCTGCTTATCGACCTCTTCATTGACCTCTTCCTCTGGGATAGGTTCTAGTCTCTTCAGCAGCTGAACATCTTGGACTGCTCAGGATTAATTTGCCGAAACAGAATGTAACGTTTTGTCATATCTTCTATGACTTCATCAAACTTGGGATTCCTAAACGTGAAGATAGAGGGTTATTTGTGCAAAGCCGATGAACAGTAGAAACGTAGACGTATTTCGAAAGGAAATACGCTTCGAGTAGTAACAAAAGGTGAATCCCGCGATCTATAACCTTGTAATCTCTGTACACAAGCCGTAGAAAAGTCGACAGGCCCGGCAATAAAGGATGCCGTAGTCCGGCTAAAATATACACCGGAAGAATATACCTAGCGCATAGCTGAGCGAGTCCGTCACGTTAATTACAAAACTTTCG
Organism: Muscidifurax raptorellus; assembly: GCA_020010945.3. Lineage (NCBI taxonomy): Eukaryota > Metazoa > Arthropoda > Insecta > Hymenoptera > Pteromalidae > Muscidifurax > Muscidifurax raptorellus. The sequence goes on from CM052077.1 coordinate 6,050,803, forward strand.
CGCGATTTTCCATATTCTCTCTTTTTGCGCTTGCCCTGATCGAGCTCAAGCTCGTGGAAATCTCCAAAGTTTCGCGTCTTCCTCCTACCTCTTATCGCTCCTCCATCCCCGGCGCGCTCTCGACTTTTTCATTTCCTATGAGCAGGAGAAAGTTGCTCGCGCGGATAACTTCACGTGGTTAAAGCACTGACTCTCTGTATCACGCGTGCGTTGGAATTCACTTTGATCGACTGGAGTTTTAGCGTGTATACGTGTCGGTATCTTTGATGGCAAAGTAAGGGAACAAGGTGCGAGTGGCAAGAAATGTTTTGAGTGCAAGCTCGCTGAGTTGAGTTTGTGGGTCAAGAAATGCTTGAACTGAATTTCGAGATGTCGAGAGAATTGCTTCACGCGGATTCGTTTGCTTATTATGCCTCGAAAATTACTTCTCATTTTGCTGAGGGGAAAATCAAAAATTGCTTTCTCATTCTTGTGAAAAGGATTCTTGCTGTATACCATACTGGTATACGTTATTTATATGACCCACGGAGTCGAGGAAATAGTAGCCAGGAAATAAAGAGCGACGATAAATCCGGACCGGAAATTTCTAATCCCAGAGCCGATTGTCTTAAATGCTGGCATCATTTTCCTCCTAAGATAAGAAGATATCTTTACGACGTCATTCGAGGAAGCGACGATGAAATCGATAAAGGATAATGTGATGGTATCGCAGTCTCGACGATGTTATCCGCGATAAACGTAATCGTTCGTCATCCGCAACTACCTCTACAAGAAATTCGACGGTATCGAGCTTTCTCGACATCATCGGCTATCACGCTATTAATCACTTTGTTATAGACGCAAAAATAACGAAGAAAGAATTCATTCCTATGGCGCAGCTCGCCCCAGACGCACAAATACACAGCTTACTCCTCTAATACCTCGTATAACGCGGGCGGCGCGCGAAACAAAAGAATAAAGGAAAAGCAGTATTTTTCAGTCGTCGTTCGAGTCTCCCTCCCCGGGAAAAATAAAACCCGCGCGCGCGCGACGATATTTCGCTGCTTTTGTGAAACGCGTAAAATCTCTCCCTCCCCGCTCCCGAGAAGCTACGACGTCGATACTGCGAATTTTCTGCCGGTACACGAGGCTGAACAGGTATAATATATACGAGAATGGCTGTGTGCGTCTTCCGCAGGTGGATCGCGGATTCTCGAGGGGAGCTTTATTAGCCCGATGAATTCCCGCTGTTTTCTTATATCGCGCGAGGCGATCGATGCTGTAAAAGCTCGGGAAGCTTTCGAGGAACAATCATTTTCGATGCTTTATCGGCTGACGTCGCTTTATACTCGGAAAATTGCGAGGAGCTGCATGTGTACACGCGCTTGGGAAGATATTTTGTTGTTCGCGTCTATGCTTTAAACATTAACTTTCCGGAACGGACTGTAATGGACAATTAATTAAAGCTCGCTGCGGAGTAATTCTCTTTGCTGAGCTTTCAGAGCGCGCGAACATTAAAAGCGTTATAACTTTTGTATAAAAGTGTACTTTAGACTTACATTTTAGCGCGCTGGAATTACTGTGTAAGCACTTTTTTAAAGTGTTTGCGTAACCAGAAACCGGTTTGCTCGTTTTATCGATCACTTCTAGCAGGAATTTAACAGCTCCAAAGCGGCACACTGAATCGCGCGTGAATGAAGAATGTATAGCAAAAATATATGGAACTCGATATGACAAACTCTGCAAATGATCCCAACGTAACTAAATGTCCTTCATTCCTTCTTCCAAGACGTAATCGATCCTTCATTTAGCGCCTCTTTCGTTTCATTTTACGACTTGAATCACCATCATTTGATCTTCACCTGGCTGATCTCGAAATCACCAAAAGTTCTCTAGCCCGAGTAGTCGAGAATCCCGTATAGTCAGACGCGCTGACGAGAGTATAAAAGTTTACGATTCGCGCTGTGTACATTATGACGAATCGGCCAATAAATTAATATTACGAGTGATGGCTATACGTGGGGGTCGATCGGATGATCGATCGTTCACGCGTCAATGTCACGCGATGGGCTAGACATTTATTTGTTTTGCGAATGGTGGTCTAGAGAAAACGTTCCCGGGCATTCAAGCTTGGAATTTCAAACTTTTTTGGGATATATATACAATTCACAAAGTTTCGCTGGAATTCGTATAAAATCAAGCGTTATTGAAGTTTAAAATACCAAGAAACTCCGAAAAAAGCTCATCCGCGTTTTTCACAAACTTCCTCCGAAATCGTAAGCGAATTTCACAACCATTATCTAAAGCAAAATCGAACTTCGCCGATTCAACTTCAATAACTTCTGTCCGGTCTATCTAATCCCAACCAACTGTACTTACGACCCCGTTCAGAATGGAGAATTGAAAATTTCGCGGGAACACAGTCCAAAAAAAAACAAAGCTCGATAATTCGAAATCGAACTTTCCGCGCCGAGAAAACGTGCGAGTTTCCCACTGTTAATCTAGACTCCAACGAAGAATTCCAGGACTTCGTGAGCAAAAGTTCAAGGCCGGAAGAGACGATGCATCAACATTTAGTATCAGCAAAACGGATCCACAAAGTTGCTCGCGTGTAATGCATCATCGGCGCTTGGGATATTCCGGAAAAGTACACATGCTGCCGAGCAGTGGCAGTGATTTGTTTTTGTACGCTTTAAACGATGTTTTCGTTGGAATTGTTTTTAATTAACTTGTTGTAAAACAGCAGTTTCGTCCAAGCGAAGCTGATTGATTAACCTGTGGATTGAATACTATAGTGTTGCTTTCCAAAAACACAAAATAAAATTGTTTCGAAGACTGAGCTATTCAGCGAATATTGATATTCATAATAAAATCTCATCAACGCATTTTACGAATTCCTATAGCAGACTTTAAGTCAATCCGGCTTCCGTAGACATATCCGACCACATCTGGACATTTCCACAAGATCGTTGCGAAACAATCATCTTCCAACATAATTAATCAATCATCGCTCAGTCTCTCGCGAATTCAATTCATATCTCACTCAACTTCGAAGATCGCCAGAAGCTGCTCGGAAGTTTCATCTGGCAAGTTCGAAAATCCATAAGCTCTTGCAATCCCATATGAGGAACGTAGAAAACTATGAAAAAGAAAGTAGAAGTACAAGCTTCGACTACTCGAGCGTGAAGATCGCGCCATCAATGCGAAAAGTCACGCGCATCCAGTAGTCGACGGCTATGATAAATGTTGAAAGTGTTATACAATATATATATATGTATATATATATATATACCGGCCTACACATGCGCGGAATATTTCTGAGCGATACTGAAGAGATTATACCAGTAATACGTATATATAGATACGTATATGAATGCACGAGACAAGGGTAGGGTCGGGGGTGAAATTACAAAGGGATTCGGCATAATAACATTATCTATAGCTAATTCATCATTTCGGGGATGATGGATTGACCGATAGATCGGATGACATTGCGATGCGTCGGAAAGAGGATCGCTGGGGTGACGGGCAAATTTTCCATTCTCTAAAGATAAGTGTTACTGAAATGTAATCGGAAATAGGAAGATTTTTTAGTTCTTGAAATTTTTTGTTTGACAAGTCCAATAAATTTTTTTTCTTTTTTTTATTCCATATTATACACCGAACCTTTTATTATTCATATTCAAGGTAACTTTATTTCAAAAGTACCTGCTTCTGTCCGTAGCAATATGGCAGTTTATATAAAGGACGTTGAAAATTGCTATCCTATGGCGCGGGGTTTACTCGGTTATTGCTCAAAAGCTCGCTCATGCGTAGGTTGATGGTAACTAAAAAGTATGGCAATTGCGGACACTTAGAATATTACGATGAAATAAACAAAATTGAAATATAGATTAACATACCTACATCAAAGCAGCCACAGTACAAACCAGACCAAGTATTATTAGAAAAAAAATCCAACGATCGTACAAACAAAAAAACTAGAGCAAAAAACGCATGTTCCTCTGAAATGACCGGTCAAAAGGAAACCCCTAAGCTTCTCTTTGCCGAGCCGCAGCGCAAAAAGCGAAGGGGGCCAATTAAGGCGAAAAAGAACCGCACTCTTTCCCCCACCCTCCCTGCCCCCCCTCTCTCTCTGTCTAAATTGGGCTACGTGATTCCGTGCGTCGCCATATATGAAAGCTCTTAGAGAAATTACGTGGGAATTTCCGAGCTTTTCTCAAAGCTCCAACCGCGAGCCCTCTGAACCATGGCGAACTGGAACGTTTCCTACCCCCTCTGAGCGCATAGCTGTGCCACAAAGACACCCTCGGCTCTTTTCTCTCGAACCACCCTACTCCCTGCTTCCAAAACAATAGCCCACGCTGTGTTGCGAAGCGTCGAAGCCGCGTGAGGTTTAGCCCGATTGAGGTTGAGAAATCTCCACGGGAAACGTCTTAATTTCACGGCTTTATTTTTGGATGTCGGTTTTGTTTTCCGATCCAATCGCGTTCAGTAACGAACGATATTGCTTGTTGCCAAAGTAAATATCCGATAATTAATTTACTTCAGAAATTAAACCAGTAGACTTGAAATGTATAATGTAATACAAGCATCTTCTGAAATCAATAAAACAATTTATTGGAGAACAGCCTTTAATAATTGAAAGTATATCTAAAGAAAAATGGGTTATCTATTGGCACAGAAGACCTAGCTTTGCGTGAATATGAATCGTTGCAAGAAAGGGATAAGCGCTCGTCACGCATAAATTCTCGAGTGCGTGCGCCGCGCTATATAACAATAAGGCTTCCCTCTGCTTTTCATTCGGAGAGGGTAGCACACCCCATTTACGTAACTCATGCCAATTATATTCCGTATACTCAGGATTTCAAGTTCTCGGAAGCGCGGGCTCTACTGCGCAGGCGCGCGCTTCTCGTTTCTCGGCGGTATCCGTCAATTATTACTTGGATTAAATTTCATCAAATCCAACCCCAACTAACAGTTCGTAAAATCAAGGAGACGTTACAAAAACGTTATTCAACGCGACTAAACAACGATTATTCACAACGATACATCCGCAGCTTCCGCTGACGTTTAAGCTAAAAACCCGCCGAGTCTTCAATCCCTCACGGCATCGCAAGTTTTTATCCTACGACACGTATATCCAGCAGCGATATAGTAGGGGGGGGGGGGGGGTGCTTGCTCGAATCTGCGCGCTCGCGAGCCGCCCGACGTCGAAAACACACGGAGGGTTGTATAATCGCCCCCCTCCACCCTCCGCGCGCAGCGGCGTGTATATGCGCAGGCGGCATCGGAGCTCAGTCTGGCACCGTCCGAGCTCGAGGTCGGACGCTCGCTTCGTAGTCGACTCTTCGCGACGAGCGTGTATTACACTTGCGCGCATGCAACATGTAGACGGCTCATCGGCGAAGCCATGCCTCCTCGGTACGACCGCTGCTGCTGAGCGTAGAGCCGAGGCTCTCGAATATCTCGGCTCGTGCTGTCAGTGCATTTTTTTTCGTTGAGTCGACTTTTTTTTTCTTTTCTTTGCTTTTTACGTTCTTGAGTGTCATACCGCTACTGCCGGGAGATGACGACGACGACGACGACGACGATGGCGAAGGTGGCAAGGACGGCCAGCTGGCTTGTGCTCGCGCTGAGCATTGTGAACACCGGCTTCTGCCATGGAAAACAAGGTGTGTTGAGTTTGGTGGATGGGTGGGTGGAGTATGGTTTTTTATTCGGTACTGGAGGTAAGGGTTGCGATGTTTGGCGAGGATTGAGGGATTTTTTATCAAACGTACAATCAATCATATACGATATTTTAACGAAACTTCGGCTTAACAAATGATTATAAAAAAAAAACCGGCTGGCGAAAAGTTCAATGTAGTCTGGATAAATTTATCTTTGCTCCGCGACGTCAACGCGAAAGTGTTTCATGATGCAGATATTGAAAAAGCTTCGGCCTCTGCAGGCGCTGCAATGTAAATACACTGCGCACTTCGTGCCTAGGAGCAATATGTTTTCACGCGTGAAACACGAGCCGGCAGTTTTTGCTCGACGTCATGTGTGTTTTCTTGCAAATACTTGATCCGTGTGGTATGAAAAAAAAGCCGTTAATGCACAGCCTGCAGGAATTTCCTCGCGTGATCTAGAATAAACAACGTCGCCAGAGAGCACACGCATACCTATATATACATGCGCTCTGCGTGACTGGCAGATTTCAGCTCTTTTTTTCCTTCGCGTTATATATCAGGTTTTAATAACTCGGCGCTTAATCGTGCGCCTCGTGGAATATAATCAAAATTCTCTTTATCCACCGAGCAAATTGAAAAAGCTTGCCAAGTAAAGTAACTCTTTCATATATATACCTATATAGTCCTTTGTCGGTTCTGCTGTGCCGGAGCAAAGTTTCATTTAAAAGTGACCTTAATTTTTTAAATCTCAGTCTTTCTATAATCATCAAGTTTTATAATTCGTTTGCAGTGGGTAGTGTATAATGAGGTGTAAAGCTCAGTTGCGGCAAAAAGAAAAATTGCGTCACGCTTTCGAATTTTCTTAGACGGTCGGCCAGAAAATGTGCTGTTTCTCCGTTGTCATAGTATTTATTTGCTTATATTCTCTCGACGTTATTCCGTGTTTTCTTCTACCGAGGCTAGCTTACCTCATTTGCGCGACATGAAGAAGCCATAACTTTCTCGGTCGTTGACTCGGGGGATTAAAGCAAGATTCCAGCGAATAAATTAACTGTTTTTTCTTCTTATAAAAATATCCATATCGAGTTTTCTGCTCTACTCGTTTCATTTGCGCTATTTAATTATACTTTTCAAACGCATCCTCGGATGGTAGCGTTTCATGTTTGAACTTTGCATAATTAACACGCTGCATCAGTCATGAGTACCGCAACATACGATGCGCATATATTCATCAAAATGATTAACAATCGAGTGACCGACACTAATTAAAAGGCACGTCGATGAAAAAAACGCTCTACATAGTATGCAGCGTCTCTTGTCTCGAGGAAACCCTGAGGATGCATCAGTTTCTCCCTATATATACCTACAGATCTGAGGTCGGTGACTTTCTAACTTCCGCCCGCGCTCAATCCTTCCGTATTATCATTGTCGCGGAAGCCAAGAAGCGCGTGATGATCGATATGTCGGATGCTCTATAGCGTCTAGCAATGCGACCGACGAGCTTCCCGTGCTTGCATGCGGGTGACGGTAGTTCGCATGCCCGACGACTCCCGATATCTATGGACTTGTGGACGGAAGTGAAGCCGTTCACTGTGGCTGTGTGGGGTGTACGATGAAATGGAAAAGTGACCTTAAGATCGAAGGCTGACATATAATCCAGAGCTGTATAGTGAAATTCAAATTTATGAAACCGAGAACTCGTTTACTGCTGGTAGATAATGGATTACGCTCTTGTGATTACAAGTATAGGTCTGTTCTTGTATATGCGTATTTCGAATGACGATCGTATATTAATACATAGCGTAAAGTCCAAATTGACGGTATAAATCAGCTGTAAACACGCATCGACATTTGCGATTACTCTGTATACTTATAATATACTTATTACAAAAATCGCGTCGAATATTTGGCTATGCAACGAACGCCACGCAGCTAATAAAAGCAGAACGAGTAGTGCTTATACGCAAAAAGTAAATACTCTATATATACATACTCCGCATCGTCGCGAATACGAACGACCATATAACCGCGAGCACCTATAATTCAGCTAGCCGGCGCTGTATATTATCAATTGATCAACCGCGAGGGATATTCGCGAGCGTTAAATGAACCGTCGTTATACTCGCGCGTAGATTTGTCGAAAACTAATGCCACTATATGGCATATACATATATATATATACGGGTCCAAGTTATTCGACGCATTTAGCTCCCTCATCGTCGCGCGCGCGCGCGCACAACAATAACACTGAATCACCGAAGCATTCGGCCGAGTGCCTCCTCTTTATTCATTTTCGGCGTGCGCGCACTCGCGCGAGAGTATATAATTCGATTTCGCGCTCGACCTCCTCCCGCGATCATCCAATTTTCCCCAGCCGCATAATGACAGCCGCCGGAGATTCTTCCTCAACTTTTTCGTTTTCTCCTCCAAGAGCGGACGTACATCTTTGATCAGTTGATTACGCGACGTTGGATGCGATCCAGCTTCGGGCTGTACGAGGCTGATATATATATATATATATATATATATATATATATATATATATATATATATATATATAGAGAGAGAGAGAGAGAATATGCTGTCGCTAGCGGCTGCAGTGGCTGGCTCTCTCTCTCTCTCTCTCTCTCTCTCTCTCTCTCTCTCTCTCTTCCTCTCTCGAGAAAGATAGGCAAAGGTCGCTCTACTTCAGAGGAATCGATAAATCCGCTTCGTTTTATGAAGGATCTTTGAGAGGAGCGAACCTCTCGCTGTTTTCTTTTTTCTACTATTATTCGTGTCGTTTGAAGAGGTACGTTGTGCTTTGAATGAAAGTGAGCGTTTTGTTATTTAAATAATATTAAAAATGATAGCGTACAGTGAGCTTCAAATAAGACACATTAATACGTAAATTTTTCATAAAAAGAAGCATAATACTCTTCTACAATCATCGGACATACAGCCTCCGCCGGATGTCCCGAAATAAAGCTCGTATATCGAGTAATTGTTAAACTCACGCGCGTTCATTGACAGTCAGCTGCTGTTGCTCAGCACGACCGGCTAATGCGCGTATGAGGAGAGAAGCTCTGTGTGCGTGTGTATATATTCGAATTTGCGGTTTTACGCCGTCGAGCAATAAATGTCGCGCTTGCGCGACAAAGTATTGCTTTATTTTATTTAGAGACTCGTGGACGTATGCTGCTGCATGATACATTTACTTTTCGATATTCTGCGGTATTCTGTCACTTTTTGGATGTTATACGATGGGATGGGGCCTGCGATGCTTTCAGTTTGTATAAATAAGCTTTGGATTTTATAAATTTTTGGAATATATAAAACTTTCGTTGTTCTGTAGAAACGTAACTTTTTTACCGAGTTGTTTCACGTGCAATATAATATTCGACTGTAGTCGATAGCTTGGATATAATTGAACATCCGTACAGTGCGTAATAGCAGGTATACAATATCTTCAGGGTATATAATTCCCGCATGAAAAGTGGGTAAAAAGTGCGCGAAGAAAATTGGAATATTCATTATCGAATTCGACTCGGAGATAAGTATATTCTCGCGATCTACTATGGCAGCAATTAATGCAATAACAAAGAAGAAACGCGAGCGGCAAGTTTTTTAATTAATGAATTAATTACTAGCGACGGCTGCAGCAGCTCGTCGTGGAAAAAGATAATACAAACGATAAAGAAGAAGTGCTCGCAATGAGCGAAACTTCCTTCCTCTCTCTCTCTCTCTAACATAATAACGCAATTTTTCCAGCCGGGCTAAACTGTAATATCTCGTTGCTTAGTTCATGAAATTATCCCTCGAGTCTCGCTAGCAAACAGTTTCCCAGTGGTTGTATAATTAAATGCAGCTTAAAGCCGAAGTTTCCATTGCATCTTGCCAGCAGCAACACAGCAGCAGTTGCTGCGTTGATTACTTGTCCTTACTTAGATTAACTCACCACCTCGAGTCTTCTCCCTCGACTCAACAAGATGATGCGAGAAAAATCCCCGACAATTCAATTAGAACATTAAGCGTCTTTGCTGTTGATTGTTATTCGAGTGATGCCTCGTCGATTAAAAAGTGGATCATATAACGTATTGTTATTCCTTACTAAAGATTACTTATTGTTCAATAATGTACAAATATTACCGAGTAAATGCTGTCGTGTTATTTGTTAAAAGTTACTTGTATAGCATAGTCTCATGATGATACATATCGCTTAATTGAATTCGATGGGTATGTTATTCACCTGATGATTATTATATAATTTGATAATTTGTATTAAGTGACCCCTATAATATTGTATATCGTTATAGCGCAGAAGAAGTCCAGACAAATTTCACAGTCGCGCATATCAGGCATATATCAAAGAAATCCTCGCAAGTAGTTACTATGCACGCACGCACTCTATCTAAATGAAACATCGTCGGCGAAAAATTCCGCACTGATATTCATTATCAAGAGAACCTTCTTTACATACACAAATTAACGACGCCAAGCTTCGCCTCCGCGTAAAATCCGGCCACGTGAGCACTGCGGCTGCATATATATATAGGTAAGCGAGAAAAAAAATCAACAAGCCGAGCATTAAAACCGAGATGGGCTTCGCCTTATCGTGATTAAATCCTGGCCGCCGTTGGGTTATCGCGATATCTGGGTTAGTTGCAGGGACGAAGGAATGAAGTTTTTTCGAGTAATTGGATGTAACGTAAGGAAGAACTCGCGGGGAAAAGGAGGTGGCGTTGGAGGAGTTTTTTACGAGCCAGTCATCTCTTGCGCATAATGAATGTACACACGCAACGGGATGCGACAGTCTATTATAGCGTTGTCTTTTTCCGCGGTTTATTGCTGCGCTTTTATTGGAATTCTAAATCCCGATGATCGCGTTATAATTTATTGCCCACGATACACGTTCAAATGTACCGTCGCTTCAACATTTCTGTTGCAGCTTATACACTTATATTATTGAATAAAACTTTCGATATATATTCTAATTCTCGAAATCACTATAGACGGATCCCAGAGTACATTGTCTATTCCCATACACGTCGGTACGAATTCGGACATGAAATACTCGATATGCGCGTGTCTCTGTAGCAAAGGAAATAAGTTTCCTTTTCTATACCCTCTTGCGCGCTTGTGTATATATAATACACCGGCTCTTATTTCCCAGTATATATTTTTCGCATGAGGATTCGCTGCGTTCGATATATGCGATTTTGAATTCAAGGCGTACGCGATATGCGTGAGCTTCGATACGTGTGTATATAGACAGCATAAGCCTGGGAGAGAGAAAGGTGGGAGTTTCGGCTCGTGCTTCGAAAAACAATGCCAGTGTCTGTGCGTGCGATGGTATACGATCTTTCCCCTTAGCATAGCTGTGTATAGTGTATACATGTATATATATACCTGTGTGCAGAAATATACGGAAATATGTTTATACATACGAGGGATGTGACTTTTACGTCTGTATGCTTCTTGTTATATTCCGGATAGAAAAAAATGTTTAATCATAAAATCCGACTCGATAATCCTTTGAAGTAAAACTGCCTTTATCCACGCCAATCTCCACCGAATAAAACCCTGGCGGTTCTACTTTAAGAATCTCGAGCCATCCGCGGGTCAGCAGCATAGCCCCATAAACACCACAGCATTAAGTCCAGCGGTGCACACACACACACACACACACACACACGTGCGCGAACAAAGCTGGCCAGCATAATATCGGTCAAGCCACGGCTTAGGTCTTCATTATAACTTATAATGGCCGAGCGCGCAAGCGCGAAACTTTAAATCCAATTTCCCGCGGCGCGTCGAAGCTGCTGCTGGCGTATACGACGATGGCTATCTCGGGGTTATAGTCTCTCGCACCAAGGAGAAGAAGACGACGAGGAGGAACTGTGTGTGTGTGTGTTGCAGTCGAGCGAAACTTAAGCCGCATTATCTCCGCGCCTGTGCGGAGGAATATATCCCTTTGGCGTCGCGGCTGCTGCTGTACTATAGCTGCTGCGCAGCTGGCGTGTTCCATATACCTATACGCGCGCGGATAGATACAGCGGGTGGGCTCGAGGAGCTCGCCCGTTGTCCGCGGGCTTGTTGTGTCTCGGGAGTGTTGCGAGAGAGCTGAGTTTGGTTTAAACGGCAGGAGATCAATATTTACCCTGTGTCTGGCTATTTGAATTTGCGATGCTCTCGAGAGGAGTCGATGGATGCTGGGGGAGGATGAGCGCCCCGGTTGGGTGACACAGATTTCTTGTACCGTCGTTGCTTCGATTACAAGGCGGAGGAAAAGGGCCTCGCAGCGATATAGAGCTATACGCGAGCATAAAGAATTAGACGTTATAAAAGAAAGCAGTTTTAACGAAAATTAATTTTTTATTTTCATTCATTTAGGCTGAACTTTGACTTGTCGTTCTTGTTGGCCCGTATGTATAGATAGTGTGATTTATAAAGAGTGTCATGCTGTGTATTTTCTTCCACTGGATTATAGGTCTAATTATATATGTGTATAATATTCAATATAACGAGTTGTACTAATATTATTACATTCACTCTAATTCGAACTTATACTTCATCATCAGCTATATAACGAGCTTTATTTAATCATGTAAATACAGAGAGCCAATCATAAATTTAATTTATCATCTCCAGATGAGAATTAGATTAATATTATAAACATTAAAATGATTATGTACGCATAAATTTACCAAGAAGATACTACAAAAATCACGACTCTTCTCAGTAATAGAGCGAAATTCTCTGAACGAATGAATTGCCGGAACTCTCACATACAGTGCACAATTCCTTGTGGTTGGCGAATAATCGAAGGACGTTTCGATCGTAACTGCGTACAGCTGCGACAACGCCCCTATAGACTCGTCATTGCTTAACATAACGAATCTAAACCGAGTCTCTAATTGACTGACGCTTTCTCTCTCGCCTAATCAACGCCGACCAATGAACTCGCGGGAGCGACGAATTAAATCGTCATTCTTCTGCAGGTGCAGAGGTAAATCAGGCGCGAGACGATCGTCTGTTTGGCCAAGACAGAAAAGAAGAAGCGCACTGAACTTTCCTCGACTACGAGAGCAAGTTACGCGAGTCGTCGGGTTGTACATAAGCGCCCCACTGTCTCCGACAAACGCTCCGCAAGCTTTACGCCTGTTTCAGACTTAAGGGGCCGTTTGCAACTGATATATATATACACGAGCGTGTGTGGGCAACAGCGGGTGATAATGTTGTGTGATTAAGCGTAGGAAATTAGAAGTACCATGTTTCAGAATTAATTTTTCATCGAGGGAGGATCTTACTCAAATGCCTGTATTATCTAGAATCTGGGTCGTAGAATTTAACCGCAAGCTTCGTGCAATAAGGCGAATTTCGATGGGTAGCGAGACTTATTATTTCGCAAGCTTTTGAAAAGCACGATAACAACTTCGTACGCTAAGCAAGGAAAACGTGTAAACGCACGCACGTTATAAAAAAAAAAAAATAAATAACAGTATCCATAGCCTCGTGCAAAGATGCAAATGCGCTTAAACCCCCGTAGTTGGAAAAACTAAAACACTCAACGGGACAAGCGACGATCAAAACGAAACTCGATTTAAATCATCGCTGTAAAAACTGCTGAAAACCACGCGTTCAACATCTACACACATCGCCTCTATATATACACTCGGTCCGCCACGACACAAGCAGCAGCAGCAGCAGCAGCACCAGTGGAACGCTGTCGTTTGCATAACGCTCGCGCGAGAACCTTGCGCAGTTTTCTCTCCTGGGCTTGGACGACCTCGTTGCGCATTAGGATAATTAAAACGAGAAAGTTTCGGACGCCCGAGATTTTTCGAGCGAGCGGCTCGGCGCCGCTTTTTCTCTTCGCTGCTGCGCTCTGTAGGAGCTTTGGAAGCTCGAGAGCGAGAAGAGGAGGTTCATTATCGTTTACGTGCACACGGGCTGCGATTATTTTGCATTGGCCGCGAGGAGAATTTTCGAAGGGCGCTTTTTACCCCAGGGGGGTGGCGTGCTTTGAGATTTTAATTTTTCGCCGGGCTGGCTTTTGCAGGCTTATAATTGAAAAATTCAAGTGGATTGTTTCGCTCGAGAATTATTTCGTTTATCTGCGCTTTGTAGGAGAAATTAGAAAAATGGAGTTAAGTTGTCGTGTATACGCGTTGAAAAAATTCACGTATAAAATATACTTATCTTGGGACAGCAGCGTAATTCGCAGTGAAATTTTTTTGAATTCATCCCACACCTGTTTAACGAACCGAGCGACTCGTACAACGGTCTGTCGCATCTCCAAACCGGTTTCCAGCACAAGTGCGAGTGGCCTCGGTTTAATTTATCAGTCGAGCTGCTGATCTATCGGTCAAATCAGGCTGATCTTGCGTAATCCAAAGAACGATTAATTAACTCTATTCCATTTAATTTCCGCTGGCCCGGATCCACAAAATCTATTACTATTCTAGATATAAATCAGTCTCGGCCGCCAAATCGTTCGTACTTTTGACCGACGACTATGTACGAGCCTGTATATCCATTCGAGAAACACGATGAATTTCATCACTCGCGCGTATGCAAATTTTAATCACGCTGTACATAGATTAAGAACAAAAAAAATAAAGAATTCAGGCACATATAAGTATGGAATCGACAAATGGTCATGGAACGCCCTTAATTAAACTGCCAGCAAGTTGCGTCTCTCAAAAATATTAATGAACGAGAGAGAGAGAGAGAGAGAGAGAGAGAGAGAGAGAGAGAGAGAGAGAGAGAGAGAGAATAATTCTCGGCGAGTAATTATTCTCGATGGGATTAGACAGGGCGCGACGGCAAGAATAATTCCTGCGTGAAAAGACTCCCTCCTACTGCAGCGCCCGCGCGGAAGCCCTGGCGCGCAAATTGCGACGCGGCGACGCCCGTGAGTAATGTATGCGTAATTACAGTTTATGTAATAATGCGATGCGCATACATTACCCATTCGTACGGAAACTGCGTCGTCGCTCTCGATTCAGCTCGTATGTGTATGCGTCTCTATCTCTCTCTCCCTCTTGCTGGGATAAACCCTTTTTGCATTTGCGATCGCGTCGGCTGCCACGCGCGTGGACTCGAAATCTCGTTGCCATTATTCAGCGCCGTGAGTATACGAATGATTTTCACGCGCGCGCCCACGAGAGATGAGAATTTTTTCTTTTTCGCGGGGCTTTCTTTTTCTCGTTAGCGCGATGCGGTGTAATGCCTCTTCGACTCTCTGCAGTGGTATTTTTAGGGGGGCAGAGGGTCGTACATATATATATATATATATTCGCATTTTTATATGATCTTGACGCTGCGCGTACAGAGGATCATTTCTATTGGTTTAGTTATGCGCGGATGCGAAGCTCGCGTGTATAACTGACCCATTATTTAAATATATATGAAAAACTTCGCTTGAGAGTCTCATATCTCAGCCGTGACTAACGACGATAAAACCCGGAAGCTTCGAGCGAAATCCAGAATTCATTCGATACTCCAAGTTATTGTAATCTATACGCTCGAAACGTTTGGGGATTACAAATTCAAATAAATTGTCTCTCGTTACAGTTCGCGAGACGACGACGACTCCCCAGCTGGAGTGCAAGCTCGAGGGTCTACATCCCCTGCTGATCGTCACTTACAAAAACATCACGATATCGGTGAGTACTTTTCTTGTTATACACAAGGCCGACTCGAGAGAGACTTTTGTTTCGGTCCACGATTCTCAGGGAATTCATTCACTCCGCATATTCATAGAGAGTTTATTTTCTCCCTGGAATTATACATATTTATGCTTTCGGCCGATCACCTCCGAGTGTACATTTCAAAGCGGGATATTTTTCGCCCGACAATCAATGAGAGAGCTTTATGGCGATTTTAATCTGGAAAGAGCAATAAAGTTTAGCGAAGAATCGTAATTTTCGGTGTTATGTGCAGCTGCTATGAGATTAAAAAGTACGGTGCGCTGGAATAAATTTAATATACGTTTGAATTCACGCAAAAGTTTTCTTCATCGCGAAGAGTATAGATTTGCAGGTTTACGCCCGTCGATAAAATAGACGGATGAAGTAGGATTTGAAGTTGAATGAAGAATTTACTCGATCGGGAATTTGAATTGACTATGGTAACCCAAGATGGCAAGTTTATCGATATCTGAAAACGTGTATTATATTACTTAAATTTTATGTTCGTATGTTGCATTCATAAGCCCGTTAACAGGATTATTTATATTATGAAGTTATTGTATTATAAGAAAATATATATAAGTTATTGAATAAAAAAACGTTCATGTGTATGAAGTATATACATTCCAGCTGTGCGTAAAATCTGATAAAGTTTCTCGCAACTTTCGTTTGGTTATAAAGAGGTCAGATTTTTTCGTAATTAAAACTTCTACAATAGGTTGTTTTGTGAATTTTTTTAGCGCTCTCTTTTTTGCTATATAGACATCGTTCCTTTATAAAACTTTTTAAAGCAGTTCTTCGCAAACAAAATTGTAGCATGAAAAAAACTCACAATGAAAAATCTTTTCAGCGCACTAATCTCATTGAAAAATTTGTTTTTACTATATCCTTCGTGTCATCATTTCTATAAAGTTTATAATTAATACAGTGCTATAGTATTTCAGAATAAATCAGTAACCGCGCATACATCACAAACAGCCCAACTGTTCTCTCCTCACACATTGGCCGGATTTTCCTCTAAAAATTCAATGCCGTCTTTGCAGCAACGCTTATATTTGTCCCTCGTACCCTCGTCCCTCCTTACCCCGCCGGTTCTTTATGGCAGCAGTTCCTCTTGCGCGCCTCGTTATCCCTTTTATCTTCCGCGCACTTTCACTCACGCGCCTCTTACGTACCCGTATATAGCCCCTCATCCGCGCTATATATACACCAACCGCGGATTTACGCGAAGAGCCGCGGCGCCTTACGCAACGTCGCGTCGGCGAAAATAGCCGGGCAAAAACGCGCCTCTCCGCGGAGAATCGATATCCTTCGCGTCGAGCGAATCTTGCCGGTAATGGCCGAGTCAAATTTTACCTAGACGAGAGAGTTTCGAGTCCGAGAGCGAGGATGTTTCTCTGGCTGAGAATTTCCGGGATTTCTCGCGCGCGCTGCGAGCGAAATTTACGCGGAGAGAGCTATAAGTGTGTGTGTGTGTGTGTGTGTGTGTATATAGCGAGGGAGTATTTACGCTTTGTCCGGTGTAAATGTTCTGACTCGGCGTTGCCGTTGCTGCCTTCTCTGCAGTGCCAGGCGTGTGTGCGTGTTTATTTAGTCGCATGCTAACGAGAGACGTTTTAATGTCTCGCGCGTAGTTTTGGATGATATATACGCTGTGTCGTGCTTTTTTGTATTCCGAAACACGCTGGGAAGGCGGCTGCTGAAATATTGAACAATTATCTGGTGTGCTATGCAAATGCGGCGAAACGTGTGCGATCTTTGGCGGGAGACAACACAGAAGCGGGATAAAAACTAGGCGCCCGACCAAACTCGACTCGCACTACTTGATAAGTATTTAGATCCTCGGCGAATCGTTTCGCGACAAGAGTTTTAATTTTCGTATCCAATTAAGCTAGCAGAGACTTAAGGAATCAATTTGACCACCTAATCAACTCCCAAGCTGAAATTGCTTATTCTTTAGCGCCTAAAGAGGATCAACGTCACTTACACAGCGGCAGACTCGCGAGCGCGAAAAAGCATGCCGCCATAGTCGGAAGCAGAACAGAGGATAGAAGAGCGTCGAGGGAACAGCTCAGCGCGTCGCGACGCTGAAAATCACGTTAATCCGCGAAAGATTAACATTTTGCCAGGCCGCATGCAAATGTAATCCCCGGACGTTAAATCATCCGCCTCGAGGACGATCGCATTTAAATAGGGACGGCGCAGTAGCGACGGTGTTTTCGCATTAGTCGCGGACCGCCGAGAGGGAATTTCGCGAAACGCGCGCGGCTTCGTCCTGGCGCTTTTATCCGGGCTTTGTGTCCCTTTATTGAGCGAGAGCCAGCGACAGATAGACAGGATGGATGGAGGGAAATGACACTCGGTCGCCGTGGGCGGGAATGAACGGGTCAGGTAAGGGCTTGTAATCTGCCGCGGCTTTAATGCGAAAAAAATCGTCTCGAGGAGGATTGAGATGAGGAGGGGGACTCCAAATTTTTTCTCAGGTTCATTTTAACCGCGATTCAGCTGAGTAAAAAATGGTTTCGTAACGTTTCGCAGAATCAACGTACAACGTGGAAATCGGAACGAAGTTGGTTTACCTACTGATTTTCAAATGCAATTTCCCAGGCTTCATCGCTTCCAATTAAAAGCTCGACTATACGGTGCAAAACTATACATAGAAGCAGCATTATTCAGTTACGAACTCTATGTAATCCAGAACCAATTCACGGAAAACAACCATCGCCGATACAGCGAGCATTCGAAACACCACGACGAACATCCGAACCCCGCGAAAAATGCAAACCTCCGCGACAAAAAAAGCTCTCTTAAATTCTCACCGAAAGCCTCGCGCACAAAAAATGCCTGCGGGAAAAAAGTTAAGCACGCATAAAGCGCCCGCTCGCGCAGTGGCTTCATCGTGCGCTCAACCGGGCCAATTTGTAACCAAATAAGGTCCCGGCGCATTTATTCCGTTCAATCCATTAGGCGCGGGCGGGCATTACGCCCGTACCGCAGCCACTTACCGCCGGCTATTGCCGGATTACTTTGCATTCGAATGGCCTCGCGAGCGTCAAAGAGAGCCGCCGCCGCCGCCGCCGCTTTCCAGCTAACGATTCGCCGCTCTATATACTGCCTTGTATGTGTGGCTGCGGAGGTATTTATTGCTTTTTTCGCGCCGCGGTTTCGCTTTCGCGGCGATATTTTGCCTAATCGGTATTGCTCTCTCTCTCTCTGTGGTTTCGGATGCGGAGTGAGTGTGTGGTTTTGCGATAGGGTTCGATGGCCGTGAGTTGTTGTTAGTGTGGTTTGGCTCATTTCGGCTGTAATTATCCTGCGTACGATTGTTCGACTGATAATATAGTTTTTTCGTATACACATACCTATAAAATTTTACAAGTTCCGAAAACACTATTTTCGATAACAATACGCAGTCGTATACTCTCACGAACAATACAGAATTTCGCGAACACGTGGGACAAAGCGTTCGGCGAAAACGCGGACGTAAACTCTTTCTGTATATATAAGACGGGGTAAAAAAGGCGGCAAATGAAAGCAGCAGCTCGAAAGCGAAACGGACGCTCCGAAATAAAGGAAAGAAAAAAAGATTAAACGTACGAAAAGCCTCGATGACAGCGAGCGCGCGGCAAATTGGCGTCGTCGGAATCGGGCAGAAGGAAGGACCAAATGACGCGAGAGCGAAAAAAAGAAATAAAATGGAATACAAAAGGAAGAACATAGCGTGACCCTCGGCGGGGAAAAAAGCGCGTGGAGACCTGAATACCCTATTTTATATGAGTAAATAAACGATTACACACAGAGGCGTACAGTATATACTTCGTTCTCGATTCGATACACAATTATCAAAAGCCCAACGTTCGAACTGGAAAACATTCGGTATAGAGCCCGATGAGAAATATAAGCACCGCCGAAAAAGTGTCCGAGAAAAACGTTCTCTCTATGCCGCAGCGAATTTCATTTCGATGTTTCCCCGCAGCTGTATTTTCAGCCTCTTTCTCGGGCAGCACAAGCGGCACGTGACGACGTCACTCGACGCTGCGATACGGTCACTCGCGGAAATTGCAGACGTCGTCAATTGCAACGTGCCCCGCAGGGAAGACTGCCGAGCTTTCTTGGCTCTCTTTTTGCCGGCAAGCTCGTCAATGGGAGCCAACCGTCTAGAGCTTGCACGTATACAGCGGGGGGGGGGGTTTAGCTGGTATATAGATGTGCTAGCAGGGGGTTGCACATACGGGTGGAGGCACTCGAAACTTTTTTCGCGCTGCCTCGGCGAAAAAGCGTCGACTCCCACCCCTCGGGCACTTTGGTGATTTTCGCGCGAAGGCGAGAGAGGGAGGAGGTGTTGCCGAGGGGGAAGAGGCGAGAAATGCTTGCTGCTGCTGCTTTTGTTAGCGCGCCGGGAAAATCGAGGGGTTTTTTCTTTGGCGCCTTGATAAGGGGGTAGAAAATAAATTGTCGTTTGTCGGGGCTTACGTCGCACGCTGGACTTTGTTCATCGGTTTTATTTTATAGAATTCAATCTATGATATGTTTGCGTGCAGTATTTTAAATGTTTTTTAGGGGGTGGATTCGATGCCCGTCGATATAAAAGCTTCTCTATCCTTGTTCTAATCAGTATCGAGTGATGTTAATTATCAGCTATATATTGTGCACAGGTCCAGACGAATAAACTCGCCGACGAAAGCTGGAAATTCTCAAGCGACGCATAACTCGAAATTTAAAAGACAAATACATTTAACGCTGTTATCTCAACTATATAATACTCCGCGAGTTTCGACGCAGAACTTCGAATTAGCACTTCGGATTAGTCGGGCGCTGCACGACGTACATATACTTTGCGACACAGATAAGAAAATTGTAACACTCATTCGAAAGTTTAATTCAAACAGGCTACACGCGAGGATGTACGCGGAAAATTTTCACAGGGCGCGGGAGAAGAGATTAGAGAGGAAATTAATATTTACACAGTGCGCGCGAAAGCCGAACTTTCCCGTTCGCTGAATTCTGAATGAGGAAAAGGTCGAAAGAACGCACACACCAGTCGCGAAACGAACTAAGTAAACATGCATTACGTAGGAGACTCTGGAGAAATTACCACATAAGGAATGCGGTTTGCTCCCCCCCGGGGTCCTCTAGTCAATGCATGTTAACTAACTTCTTTCGCCTTTTCTCATGCCCGGGACCGCGAGTGCCCTTCGGAATATCATTTTTCTCGCTTTCCACTGGCACGGAAGCTGCATTCGATTGGCAATTTTCGCATATCCTAGAGCTCTCTTATTACTATTATTGTTGTTTTTTTTATTTCGTTCACGTTAAAGCATTACAGGAGAATTCAATTAACGTTTATGTTCTTATACTTCGTTAACGCCAAGCTCGCTCGCACAGACACATTTTCCCGGCGCGCGCGCGCGAGAGAGCGTTATTTTTAGAGATGAATAAATATAGGGTGCGTTAAACTGTTTACACAAAAGTAATTACGCATTCATTTAACCGAAGTGCAGCGCGAAATTGCGTTACGGAATTTTCAGCCTTTGAAGCTACTATGCGACACGATTAAATTTGTTTAATTAACGTCTATTCGAGCACTGTATGACCCACTGCGCTATTTAAAATTTCACCGTTGCGGCTGTACAATATACGCGATACATTTTCAACAGCGTCGTATCGTGAGAATGATACGGTCCAACCGACCGATAAATTATAAAATCATCCCTAAAATTAGTTCGCCGTCACCGTCGATATCTGCCGTCACAGTTCGCCCCTTTGACGCAACTTTCAAGCAGCTCCTCCGTGAAATCAAGCCGCGGCGTCGCGAGCATTATCATCTTATCAGGAGATTTCATGTTTCGCCGCGAATATTACGCGACACACCGGCTGCAGTAGCGACAGTCGAAATTTCGCGGCAGACATCGCTTTATATCGCCTATGTGCATGTATGTGTATATATATATATATATATATACGCGCCCGGGGCGAGCTGCTAGTCGCGGCGCGCTTCAAAGGTTAAACTTAGAGCAGAGCCGACGTCGTCGGGGGATTCGCTCGTCTTATTGCCGCCTCGGGAATGCCTCTGTCTCGGTTTCTCTTTTTGGCTTGCAGTGTACGCTGCTTTTGATTAATTGAAGAGAGATTTTTTTGGACTACTTTGCGGTATCAAGCTCAAGGCTGGATTCGCGTGTGGTTGCTGTTGACTCTGATACTGGTGCTGGATTTTTGCTGCGAGAGTGACCTATACTTGCATTAATTTTATACCGTAAATTATGTATAAGCACATTGATAGTGAAAATTCTTTGTGCTTGTACAAAAATGAATGAATGAATGAATGAATGAATGAGACTTTATCACATTTTCAGTCTTTTATAAGATGCTGATAATTTTCAATTAATGTTATACGTTGCTTTCGCAGTTTCATTTCAGAAAAGTGGCACAGATCGAAATATAAGAAATCACAATTTCGCGTAAATCAACCTGAAAGCCAGTCTATACTTAGAAAAAAAGAAAATCAATTATACCGCTCGAAAATTGGCAAACACAGTTCTCCCGCCGACACCGAAATAAAGTATTCAGGCCGCGCATATCAAAATTACCCCAGGCCCCAAGAAGCAGCGACAGCACTCGCGATAAAACGCGAAAATTTCAAGGACCTTTAAGGCGCTAAACCGCCGACGAAAAATGCGCGAGAACGGAATATCGAACGAGTCTCGCTGAAAAAAAAAGAAAAAAGAAAGAAAGAAGAACCAGCTGCTGCATCTCGCGCACACACACACAGTTATATATATATATGATATACGAGTACTCGACGAGGCAGTAGCTGAAGGAAGAGGTAGAGAGAGAGAGAGAGAGGGATGCGGCGGATGCATTCCGATCACGACTCGGACGTCTTTTCGGAATATTCGCATATCTGCAGCACGGCTGCAGCCGCGGGATCGCGAAATCATACGTTCACGCGCGCGCGACGCTAAAAACTTTTCTTTCGCAAGAAGACGCGCACATGCGCGATTTCTAGTCGAGAAGTTGCTAGATCGTAATATAGGGGATGGCTGATTTTAGAGTCGTGGGGGACGATTTTTCAACTGGAGTCGCGAGCTCGACTCTCTATATATGCTTCGCTGACTTTTCCGTTCGATGATAAAGTGAATAGTATATATATATATATTTAGAAACTGTAGATACTGCTGTTGGTTTATAGATTCAGCTGTGCATTTGAAGAATAAATTCCCTGTAGTTTCTACTTGCGAGAGTCTATTTTTACGTTCGAGCTGCATAATAAGTTATTCATTACAACCTCCCGGAAAGTCTCCTTATCTAAATAATAGGAGAGTACGCCGAAAGTAATTTTGCGGCAACCTCTGCACAGTGTGCTTTAGCGAACATTTTCCTTATCACGCTTGATATTAAAATTTCACAAAGCCTTTACTGTTATAACGCAATTTTGATTTTTATTCAATATCCTACATTTTTCAAAAGCCTAGCTGACAAACATAGCAGCATTTCATATTAAATAGCAGTAATGCGAAACGCGTATAGCAGCTTCGCGTCTGCGTCCCGAGAATCTCAACAATTTTCCAATTACCCGAATAAACGAACGCACGAAAAATCCAAAAAACCACACACCACGCAGTCAAACCTCGCGGCGTAAAACTGCGCGCAACAAAAGCTCTCTTCCGGACCATCAAACTCTCTGCGCACCTAACGAGCTTTTACCGCCGGCGCGCTTCGAGGCAAAAGTTGCGCGGTTGCAAACTCTCCCGAGGCATTGCTGCGCCCGCGATACAATTCGGATTTTTGTTGCAGGTGGATAAGATCAAGGTGCCGCACAGCGAGCGAGTGACGGTTCGCTGCCGTGAGCTCGGCAAGTACAAGCTCATCGGGGAACCATTGCTTCACTGCCGTAACGGTGTCTGGAACGGCCAATTGCCCACCTGCATACCCACTACCTCGATCTCCAATTACACCGGTGAGTATTGAAGCCCGTTACTTTATTGCGAGGCCTTATTTACCGAGTTATATAGCGGGCGGAGATTTTCATTGTATGGCTGGGAGAGATGGTTTGGTTTGGGATTGAACTTCAGCAGTGCACGTGATATGTCGTTTTGATTACGAGGTAACGTAATGAATTCTGAAATGATGTATCTCATCGTCTATTTTTATGGGAGATACACATAGATCACATTGAGTATCCAG
This sequence comes from Muscidifurax raptorellus, assembly GCA_020010945.3. NCBI lineage: Eukaryota > Metazoa > Arthropoda > Insecta > Hymenoptera > Pteromalidae > Muscidifurax > Muscidifurax raptorellus. The sequence goes on from CM052077.1 coordinate 6,074,315, forward strand.
TTTCAAAGACGATCTTCTGCCATCCCCTAGTCCAGCGTATATACATATCCCATCAGAGTCCCACAATCCACCATTCCGCTGAGTCCGCAATCTTCGAGCTTCATGTGCGCAGAAAAAAGCTCGCCGACGAATTAACTTTTGTACTGGATCAACGAAACGAACGGCCGGGCGTCAGATAAAAAAAGGGCAGAGCCTTGTACTACGTGCTCTTTCTCTCGACGCACCCGAAAGCTTCATCTCCCTATACTACGTGCGCTCATCTTCTGGCCGGTCTTTTTTGCGCCTCACCGACGGTCATCCGTTTCCGAGATAACGTCACGTACGCGCCGGTGTCTAATTCGGCCGAGTTATATGTATATACACACACACAGACGCACCGCGCGAGTCTGACGAGGCCTTTTATCTCTACGTATATACCCTCGTCTTCTCTTTTCTTTTGCGATTATTTTATCATTCCTGGCCGATGCGCATAGGCGGTTAATGATTGAAAATTAAAATTTATGGGAGCTGTTTAAACGCTCGTTTGTATGTCCGAGCGAAGTTGGGTTTCTCCACTTGATGGAAATTTACGCAGTATACTAGTCCGATGCGTATAAGCGCGCTTTTATCTTGAATTTACTGCTGGACGTAAATCAAAGTTTCGAAATTATTCCAGTCCGGGGGCACAGGGAGAGAGAAGGGGGAAAGAACGAGGAAAAAAGAAAGAGATCGAGAGATTGCAAAAATTCCAGGGCAGTGTCTCGGTAAATACCTAATCGCATGACGAATCGACGCTAAATATTCCAAGAATGTTGATAATTCCGATTTTCGGCGCGCGCGCGCTTCAGGCTAAAATTCTTGCGAGAGCTCGATGTATCTCTTTCACGAAAGTTCCCCCCGAAACGCCTCGCTCGCAGCTCGAGGAAAAAGCGAGGAATCCCGAGGTAAAAGCGAGAGTAGAAATCCGCGGAATCTCCACGTGTCTATACCTCGAAAATCGCCGTGGTCTTTTCTTTCGTGTCTCGCGTTCGCATTGGTCTCTCGAAACTGCACTACACATCTACCATCGTGAATGTATCAATATTCCAAACAAAGGAATTTCTGAAAGATCCTGAAAACATCTCGATTCATCGTAGAACCGTTGCGAGACGTTCTCCCACGCGGAGACCGCGTCGGGCGAAGCAAAAGAGAGCTTGTATTCAGACGGAGGCACGCGACGTATAGGATTCCCGGCAATGCCGCTCGGGCATTCTCTGGGGCGGCGGTCTTCCTCGATTTCGCTTTCCGGCCACGTATGAGAGCAGAGCTCAGTCGTATACGGACCAGTGCGTGAACACGCGATAGTGCAATACCGGGATATGCAGTTGTAGACGGGAGACTTGGGTTTTGAAGGGGGGCTATACTGCGGCTTGACCCGGTTGAGTGATTGCGAATCCTCGGTCATGCTGCGGATCTATCACGTCGTTTTCAGTTGTTGTATACAAGTGTTTCTTCGAAAAGTGCAGCGTGTATTGCGATTTAGCGCGGCCAGTAGAATGTATCCGATATGGTCAGCCACGGCAAGGGAATAATCGCAAGCGCATAAAATTAAAACCCAGGAACTTTGTATCGCGTCGGAGTGCGTCAAATTTGACTGCATACCCAGTTGGGCCCCCAAGACCCACCTTTTGAACTTTCCAAAGCTTGCACTACACCTAACGCACACACACACACACACACACACACACACTTCATCTACTCTCTCGATCCCTTTCACCTTGGCGAGCGCATCAAAGTCTCTCCCTCTCACCCTCTTGCTCGGTTTCTTTTCCCCCCGGCTGCCGGCTCTTCGGAGTTTTTCCTGAAATTTTAATAAGGCGTGTGCAGAGCCAACGAATGTTTTCAGTCTGCTGGCGCTGCTGCTGCAACGTCGACTCGCTCGCGGACTGACGTTAGACGCGGCCGATATTACAAGGCGTTGCTCGCGAGTAATATGTATATGAAAGAGCATCTCTCTCGTCTGCGTGTACGTGTATATAGCTCGTCTGTCTGTGCGGGTAGTTCATCTTGCGAGGCTTTCTCTCTCGCTCACTCTCGTCCTTATATATATATATATATATATATATACGTATAGTATAAGGCAGCTTTTCGCTCTTCATTTTCGTGTGTTTTTTGAGAGCAGGATCTCTTACTTTTCAACTCCGAACTCGTGTTTCTGCGGGTAATTTGCGTTGTTTACTTTGCCCGGGGTATATAAGACGCTATTACGACGGCTGTATTTATCTGTGCTTTCTTCATATTCTCATCAGTGGTGAACAAAAATATATCAACTGGTTATTACAGACGTTGCTCACGAACGTCAATTAGTTTTTGAATTAACCTCAGCTATAAAAATAGTTTTGGACTTCTCAGATCTTTGGTATCCGGCTAGTGACGATAGGTGACGCACTTTTCGGTTTTCTTCATCGTAATCTGCGTGGCGAGTGCAGGTAAATGCGTCGCCAGTGCTAAAATTGCTTGCTTCGGTGGATGCTCCTTCACAAATTTGAAAAATCATATATTTCTAAACAATACGCAAATAAACAAACGTAAATATCTCACGAGTTATGAGATTTTATAAAATAAAAAAATATCCATTACGTCAGAGCTTTTCTCTCTGTTCGAAATTCCCTCATTTACCGAATTGATACTCGGCCATTCTCGACTCCCCCAAATTGAAGCTTCCAAAGTCAAACCGCTTAATAGTCCGGTTAGCTTTATGCCCGGCCGCTCCCTCACACATCGCTACAATTTACGCACGCACGTATTCCTCATCGCTGGTAGACGCGCTAATGGAAAGGCGTCCACTCGAATCACAGCGTCAGACACTCGTACTCGCGCGCGCATACGCGTCAGCCACGACGGCGCGTAAAAGCTCGCGCATCAGCATCAAGGCTCAGAGCGAAATTCCCCCGGAAGTATTACGGCTCGCAGTTGACGAGCATAAAAGAACGCGCGTCTCCACACTGTGCGTGTGCGTGTGTGTGTCTGTGGGTGTCGATGTGAAGGGATAAACCAGGGGCGCGTGTCGGCATAAATATTCAGCTCTCGTTTTTTTCGATGGCAGAGCGCGCGCGCCGAGCTTTTGCATTTCAGATGCTCGGACGGAATTGCTTAGGATGCGGTGTTTGACGAGAGGGCGCTCTGAAAGGAGTCGGGAGTCAAAGTGGAGAGAGAGAGAGAGGGATTGTTAATAAGGGTTGCCTGGCCATCTGCGTGGTATCGATGCTTTGAAAATGAGCTTGAGATTCGTGCTTGCAGACTGCCGACGACACGCGCACGGAGATTGAGTGATGCGATATGTTAGACTGCTGTCTTTTTTTGCGAGGGAGCTTTCATTACTCGTGTGAATAAAGCGCGAGTAATAGCGAAAAAGGCTAAAAATAAAATACATACTCATTGCAAGCTCCGGCACGTTACTCTCTACGAATATAACCCGGCGAACCACTTCAATCTCGGTTTATATTTCGGAGCTAAAGGCTAGATCGCCCGCGGGCGAAGTCATAAGTCTCGGCTCGCGTGAGTTATACGATGCTGCAGTGTCGAGCTTTATACACACACATACACACACAGACACACCCATCGTACACTTTACACGCCCGCAGCCATCAATGCGTCTGGAACGTCAAACGCATTGCGCTTTACTCTCTCCAGCTGCCATCCGTAAGCGCAGGTATACATATGTATACATATACGATTCCTGCGCGCGCTTTAGAGTCGAAGCTGCAACTCGAGCTTTCTCTGCACTTCGACTCCCCGATGTTGTAACTTTGAAACGTAGACGAAGCGTGTGTTTCCCTTGTACGTGGGATTTTGTTGCGGGCTGGGGAGTCTGGAAATTCTTTTCCGTGTTGTTGACTTTCAGAGCTTTTTGTGAATGTGTGTGTGTGTGTGTGTGTGTGTGTGTGTGAGTGTGTGTGTGTTTGAGAGAGGCGAACGGATTTAAAGCGTTTGCTGGATCTATCGCACTTGTTTGGCGGGCTTTTCAATATTCATGCGCGGTTGGTCGTGATTTCAACATTTTTATTACATCTGTATCGAGAAAAGTCTTGCGCGCTACAGAGAATTCAAATTCATGTGAAACAATCAATTCGACTGTCGATACCATGCACTAATCCAAAACAAAACTATAAAAATGTCCTTCAATCTCGAACCGAACTATGTACGGAAGCCAGTGGCACAGCCGTAAAGTCTCGACTCTCGAGGCTCTTATATATATATATATATATATATATATACTCAGCGCTTTCCGAGTGACTGAGTGAGCGAGTTGGTGTATAGTAAAGTGCACCGTGTGGTACCGTTACGTTTGCAGAGGACGTGCCGCCGACGATACTCTTCGGGCTCCCCGCGGGATCAGCGGCGTTCGAACCCTCGGGCGCCCTGGCCGTCTTTCCCGGGAGCATCCTCCACTTGGAATGTCTGTTCGCCAGGAGGCTCGGCAATCCCGAGTGGACCTGGACGTCCAATTTTCGGCAGTACCTTACCGGTAAGTTTTTTAAAACTTTATCATATATACATTCTTTTCAAATTTCATACTTTAACGTTGTGTATCCATATATATTTATTTTTAACGCACTTGCAAGCAAAATCACTTGCTCATGTAATCAGAAAAATGTGTATTACCTTCAATATTTCCATGTTTTTGCGTAAACGTACGAGTCGGTGTGAGAATTTCAGAACGAAAAATGCTTTCAAATCGTACAAAAGCTTCTCGATCACACGAATCCGAAGACTATACCGCATTCACGCTGATGCTCGAACCACGTCTTTATTTAATAATGCGTTTCATCAAATTTATCTAATTTTCTCCGCTCTCCTTCTTACGCAAACCGCGCACGCGTGTACACGGAAAAGCTCCCGCCCCATTCAAAAGCTCATTTGCCTAATTAAATCTCCCGTCCCCTCCGCGTTCAGAAATAAATACAAAAATACACATTCAGCTCCGCGGTAGTCGACTCACACGGGCGCGAATAACTCAATTCTCTCGGCGACTACGTCGTCGTCGTCGTCGTCGTCGTCGAAAAAAATCTCAGCGCTTTTCGCTTATTCAAACAGCGTAACGCCGCAACTACTCATAAATTTCATTTCTTCCCATATGCGCGCGTGGTCCGCAAAAATGAGCCCGTTATACCCTCGCCGGTGAAATATATGGCGAGCTTGGGTCGAGGTCGAGGGCGCGAACCTCCGGCTCTTTCTCTCTCTCTCTTGCTGCCATTATATGCTAATTAGTTTTGGAATGAATACAAATGCCGGGACATAAATACGACGCGAGCGACGTTATTCTCTCTCCCTCACTCGATGTGTGTGTGTATAAATATATCGTATATATACTACTTGTACGCGAGAGTGAAGCCACGTGTGACAATGCTCCGCTGAATAGACGGTAGGGAGAGAGAAAGATCGCCTGTGTGTGGACGTGACATTAAGCTTTGAAACGAGGCGTGTGTTAATTTTGAGAGAATATAGTATAGGGAAAGGCAGTGAGGCCCTGAATTTGTTGCCGACTGCAGGAACGTTATACTAACTTGGCGCGCGCTCGGCAGTCTGACCGCTCTCTCTCTCTCTCTCTCTCTTTCTCTCTGCCAGACGGAGATTAGTGTTACGGGCTGAAGTTACTTATTCGCTCGGGTAGTTGTAGACTGGCAGTCGTTGTTATAATTATACGGGTGACGCGACTGAAAGAGGGGAGTTGCTTAAATGAAGTTTTATGGCCGGCTATTGCAGACTTCTTTTTTTTATCTTTGCGCGTTTGTTGATGTTGACGAGTTTTGAATTATTCGCTTAGCTCTGAATTGCCTTCTGCTCTGTACACCTTTCATCCCTTAACAATTCCGTCACGGTATTATCACATCGTTTTCAATATTGACGATCATCGGCGAGTTCCCATTGGTTTTTGTACATTTTATTTTTAACGAGCGATAACTCTCTTCTGTGTGTACGTATGCCACGGTGAATGAAAATAACGGGCGAAATATTTGTCACGCGCGCTATGCGCGCAACACAGCGTAAACTTCGGCTTTCGAGCGTCAGAATGAGCCAACGTTTTTTTTTGTTCAGTATCTAAACACTACTTACGACACTATTACACATCCCTCGACGTCCCATTTACATTTATTCATTCCCCCAGAGTAAACAAGCGCACATAACCCAAGACCCTCGGAAATTAAAGAAAATATTGACCGAATCGCTTCCTCCATAAATTCCTTTTTTCCGCCTCCGCGAGTATGTATACACTTTCGCACGCCAAGCTTTGTTTATCCACGTGCATGTGGCCCGGCCGCACGATCTCATCCATCTGCATCGATCACACGCGTCGCCGCGATGCTCATCCTGCCTTTGTATATACGGCAGCCGCCGCTGCAATCAATTTCGAGTCCGTTTGCGCGCGGCGGACGCTAAAAGTTTCGGCGATGCTGGCAAACTGCTGATGTCTTTTGTGCCGTCGCTGTGCGGTTTCGACGATGACGCGGTTATATACTGCACCACGAGGAAGTGGGTTATCGCTCAAAGTGAATTGATTCTGGCTTCGAGGCTGGATTGTTTTTCGCTGATTGAAATGAACAGCCGGTCATTTGGCGAATGAAGGGTTTCCAGTGGAAGGTTTTGTTTTTGTTTCTGGAACGCGTCGAATGGGGAAAGATTTTCTTTATGCGGAGAGTAATGAAAAAAATAGAGAAATCGTCGCTCGAGAATGTTATTGTATTAAAGTAAACAGAGGGAGTCGATTAAAAAACGCATAACCAATCGACGGGCTGTAATTTAATATTCCACCATTACGACGATCAGTACTCTGTTATTCAATTTTCCGCTCTAGCCCTTTGCTTGCTTATCTTTTCTCTCTTCCCTTCGGTAGCGTTATTCTTACGCCGCCTTTACGCTCTTCATTTTTCTCGGTTCGTTCTTTCAACTCTGAGAAAGAAATTCCATGAGCCTCTTACCACGTCGCGAAGTAAGCCAAAATCGATCGCTCATCGACGAGGAAACTTCTGAAAGAGAGCGAGAGAAAAAGCCCGCTTGTTTAAATCTTTGCGTGTCGATTATTAAAACTCCGGTCTCTTCGGTCTTCGATTTTCCATTGATTGCTTCCACCGACGAAGTTTTAATCGATTTTCCCGAGCCAAAGATGGAAAGAATCGCGCGCCAGCCAGAGTATATACGCTGCTGGTGAGAGGCGAGTTCTTGGAAGTCTTCTTTGTTGCTACAGAGAGGCCGCTTTTGTGCTTTTTCTTACCTCTGCTATATACTTCGTTCTTTTGCACGAGATTTTCCGCTATACAAGTTACTTCTTCAAGCGCCAGAAAATTATTGCTGCAGAAGTGCTCCGTAAATATTTCACTCGTTAAATCACTTGCACCTATATTTTCCCAAAAAAAAAAAAGAAAAAAAAACGCACGTCAATACGCGACAGATCCGTTCAAAATCCAGCCCGCGATCGGCTCTCAAAACGCCGCAATACATTTCAGCTTTAAAAACCCTCGACAAAACGTCCCTGACACGCCGGGGCAGTGAAACATAAACAAATCGTCCCCCCAACACCTCTCAACCCTCGCCCCTCGGTAAAATCCCAAAAGTCAGCAGACAGCGTCGATCGTCCAGCCCCCGCTGTTTGAATAATTCGCCGTCGTTATTCATACCGAGCTGCAACAGTCTGCACAAGCGACGCCTATCGTCCGGTTCATCAGGGATGAAGCCGTGACGCGAGCGACAGATTAATGCCCCGGCGATAGTGGCGCGGCGTTACGCCGATTCGCGAAGATGATTGGCCGACGCGAAATATGAAGGATTGGCGTGTGAGCGCAGGCCTCGGTTTATCGGTGTAATTTAATTACGCGTCGGAGAATCCGAGAGATTTGTGGAACGCTCGGCCAAGAGCTGTCTGGAGGCTTTTTAGCGATAATTAACCGCTGATTGCCGTGATTGCGTTTGTATACGGGGATTTTGTGCATGGCTGTACACGAGGCTCTGGTATGACGACGATGAAGTATACCTGGACTGCTTTGTGTTTGTCTTGTTTCATGGGCTTGGATTACTGCTGTATAAGAAATAGCTGCAAGTTAATTGATAGAACGGATATCAAAACTCGAGAACTTTAAATTGCTACATCGGATTGACAAACAACTGAAAATCACTGATGCTTCTCCAGAATGATTGGACGAAATTCAAGCTTTCGAAAGCTTGAATTTCATTTCCAAGATTCCGCATACAACATTCAATGAATGAATTCAAAGCTTGGCTTACTAATACAAAGTCTCACTCGTCCGGAATTAATAGCTGAAAAAGATTTGGTCGATCGATTCGAACTCCAGTAAAAAGGCCGAACCATCTGGTGCACACATATTCGTGCTGCATAGCTGCAAAGCAAATTAATCGGCATATCCAATAATGATTGCAGGCTCGCGCCAAAAATTTTCAATCGGAAATACCCTACGTGGTTGGATGCGGACATTTTTCGCGCGTTTACGACCCTCGGTTAATTCGAGTTGACACACGATGCCTTTGTATTTATATTGAGGGACGGATTTAATGAAAATACGCAGGGCTTGATATAGAAATATTTGCTGAAGAGCAGAGAAGATTTCGTTAAAATGCAATCGCTCTTATTTTCGAAAAAATTTTATGAAACTTGTGAGAACGGGATCAAGTACTTATATCGTACACGATTTTGAAGTACGCGATATTACATTTTCGTGAGCTATTGCGCAGATTTATGAGAAAAGAAATTGAAGTAGTTTTGATATAGTGCGCATGCTTATTGAAATCCTTATACCAACAATGAAAATCAAAAAATTTCTCGTGAAAATCCCAGTCTGACCTTCTGACATTTTTACACGAATTCACGCATCATAAAACTCGTTTCCTCTTACAAACAGCACAACACAGTCCGTCACTACTGCCGCAAACAGCAAATCCAGCACATTGCAGGAACCGACAGGAAAGATCAATCCGGCGCGTCGTGTAAAAATTTCCGATGCAACGAAAACACCGTCGGGACAAAAACGGGACGAATCCTCGTGTTTTTTCTGCGCCTGTAGCGTACGCTCGCCGGTGTAACGCAAGGCTTATACCTCTCTGCGCTGTTTTATTCATAAAATTTTCCCGTCTGACATTTAACCACGTGAATTATAGTCGCCGCAAAAACCAGCTGCTGCTACTGCTCTGTGCGCATATTGATACAATAAGCCCCGGGACGGACTAAATCGGATGAGCCTTTGCCTCTCGTCGTTATTGTGCGCGGTATATTCGGCCGGATTATTGATGGCTGCACGCAACGAACAGAGCTATAAATTTCGCTTTCGAATTTAATTTGTCCGGTCTATTTGTGCGACTGGCGTAGAATTCAACTTGTAAAATATGATTGTTCGCTGTTTCTACGCATGAGCTCGGCTGATTCGAGTATAGCTGGGCTCTGATGCTGAAGCGAGGTAATGACGATGCATCGAATGTTTTGACCAGTCAGATGGATTTAGTGTATCATTTAATTTTTCCATGTTATTTGCATCAATATCATTTACGAAAATTTATTTATCCATTCTTCGCGTACAATGTACCGATATTGATCAGTAAGCATTATTCATTAACTGCACGACACGTTAGTGATATTAACATGTCACGCACGACACACAATTTAGAATAGAATCATCAAACACTCTCAATTACTGTTGCATTCGAGATGTTACATTTCACTAGCCATCCTAACAATCACAAAGTCATCTAATAAAAAGCTCGAATTTTGGCAAAATCAATACCACGAAACTAACGCAGCCCAAATTCATTCTATTTTGCAGGTTGGGCGATCGCAGCCTTCGAGAGGGACTGGAAGTATCGACTGTCGATATACTACGCCAAAGCTCAGGATTCCGGCGTCTACACTTGTACAACCCCCCGGGGCCTCACGAACACCATCCGCGTACGCGTAGTCGGTGAGTGTGTATCCACAGACGCACCCGCATATACCCATTGCGTATATACATCCAATACCTATATATATATATATATATATATATCTATATAATACCACTGGCTGTGTGCGCTAATGGCCTTCTTCTTTTTGTTCTTCCCCGGGTACAGCCGCAACTATCTCCCCTGAGCCAGTCTCTTGACTCCGGCTGATAGAACAGACGCGTGATTTTCCAGTAGAGAGAGAAAGTCTACGTGACTCGAAAGATGCATGCCCTCTCAATCGGATGAGGAGAGTTGAGTTATATCGTACGGGTCTTTTTTATCCTTGAGGTTCTCAAAGGGTCGACCGGGGAGTTTGGCGGAGAACCGCCGGTTGATATTGCGTTACATGGTGGGTGTACGTGTAGCGTAGTTGGGGTAACAAAGCTGGTACAACTTTCTACGCGCTGTATAGCGATGCGAGGATGTTGACGTCGACGCAATAGGAAATGTAACGTTGACAAGGATATATTCTTCTTTTACGGAAAGAAAAGTTCGGTAATGGTTACTAACCGATTAGGTACACTGAGAGAAATGATATTATAAAATTTACTACTTATGTAGGAAAAATTACTATGTTACATAGTAACCGAAGGACATACTCGCATTTTAACAAATTTTACTATTCAACTAATTCTATTCAAGTAATTTTTATGGAATAAGGAAATTTTAAAAATATAAATTTATTTCTTTAGTTGGTTACCTTATACTTATTATTATTAACTTATTATTTATTTGTTAATCATTTAATATTATTATTCAAATTAAGAAATTTAAGAAATCAATTAAAAATTTTTTGGCGGCTGCGGGATTTGAACCTGGATCTTCGGGGTGACAGTCGCGGGCGCTAATTTTTTTTTTTTTTTTTTTTTTAAGCTTATTTTATTCAATTATAATGTTTACAGTATGTACATTACTAAGATGTAGCGAATAAAAACTACAAGCGCACTGACAAGTCTTTTTCTTTTTTACATGATCGTATGGTCGATAAGACGCTCTCAATCGGTACATTTCGGTTATTTTCGAGATTATATGATAATACAAAAGTGTTTGATAGTTTTAAATTACCGGAGTAATTTGTTTACAATACAATCTGCTTAAAAGCTAGTAAACAACTATAAAAAAATGATCCGCTGAGGACTGTACAAAAAAGTATTTATAAGTTCTTTGAATTTGGGACAACCCTTATATGAGACCGGATGTCCTGTCTGGTTGCATCTTACGCAAAAAAGTTTGCTTACATCTATTTTTTCTTCTTTTGGAATTTTACATTCATTCGGCCCATGCTTTTCAGCGCATTTTACGCATCTATAATCTAAGTTACAATTTTTCGCAGTGTGTCCAGCTCTTTGGCAGCGCGCGCAAATTATCGGATCTTTTCTCTTTAATCTTTCCCAGTGTATTACTTGATGTAATAAAAGCTTAATTCTAGTCAGTTGGCTAATGCCACTTTCGGGCGATATCTGTATTGTGAAAAATGGAATTTTTTTGGTTGATTTTGAAGAGTTTGCATTGGAAAAATTCGCAACTTTTATAATTTTTACTTTGTAACGGTTGCGTTCCCCCTGCCCCGGATTTTGTCAGTCGGGATTCAGGATTCGGAAAGGGGGGTGAGGTTAGAAATAACTCCGTTTGGTTAAACTTTAATAATTATATATATATTTAATCTCTCCTACAGTGCGTCATCATTCGCCATCTGTAACCAAACAAAGTACGCTTTTTAAGAAGACTTATCTCTTACAGTTATTCCTTATTATCTAGGCGGTAATCGCGGTACTTATAAATTAACGGTACGGTCCTTAACTCCACGGTATTACGCTTGACATTAGTCGTTGCTTTCGCTTAAACATTCGTAACGCTAGTTCGGTCGCCGGTATGCCTCGCTTACAATTACTTATCGACTATCGCTTCGAGCACGGCGGTTCGGTTGTTACCAGGTGTGGAATTGGTTATTGCGGAGTCCTCGCCAGAACGTGTGCGCACGATCTTGCGTGGGCTCTGCCCTGGTTCCTAATTTCCCCCTACCCTGTGTGCGCACAGCGGTAGGTGGAACGGAGGAACGTCGGCGGGATGTTTTAGTGTACAGGTGGAGTCTCACAGGACCTGATCGAGACGTGTGCGCACGACTCAACCTGATACTGGAATTGCTTTCCGCGGTTTCTCTTACCCTGTGTGCGCACAGCGGCAAGTGAAACGGCGGAACGGTGGGGGTGTGTGTGAGCGTGCAGAGTCTGACAGAGACGTGTGCGCACGACTCTGCAAGTCTCTGCAGTCAGTTTCGGGTTCCGGTTACCCTGTGTGCGCACAGTGGTAACAGGGACGGTCGAAACGCTGTGACGGTGCAGCGGTATGCGTGTGGCGGGTGTGCAGATTCTAACAGAGACGTGTGCGCACGACTCTGCTAGTATTTGCAGCCGGTTTCGGGTTCTGATTGCCCTGTGTGCGCACAGCGGCAACAAGAACGGCAGAAACGGTGTGGCGATGAAACGGAGTATGTGAGTGTATGCAGATTCTGACAGAGACGTGTGCGCACGACTCTGCCAGTATTTGCGAGTAGTTTCGGATTCCGATTGCCCTGTGTGCGCACAGCGGCAACAGGAATGGTCGAAACGATGGAACGGGGGTTAGCGGTTTGGTGCGGTAGTTTCGGTATCCGTGCCGTTACGCGTGCGCACGAAACGGTCAGATATCGTCAGTTCCTCTAGGGCCCTCCTAGCGGTGTCGTGTGCTCACGGCAACGCTCGGATCGGGAGCTCTGATCGAACTGCCGCCGTGCTGTCGCGGCTGGGCTTATATAGCCCAAGTCGTTGGCGCCAACGCCCTCTGGTGGTGATTGGGTCGAGTGTTGTTGATGTGCTTGTGTGGTGCTTACCGTGCTCTTTTCGGTAGTGTGCGTTATTTTGTTTGAGCCTGTCGTCGGTTTCGTTCGCGGCTGTGTTTACACTGTACGAGCACGTGTTGCTACCCATGAGCACTCGGCTTGTGCTCATGTTATTGTCGTGCGGGTCTGCCTTTCGCTCGCGATGTTTGTGTGCCTACTTGTATATATTCTGCACGAGACTGATGTCTCGTTGCAACTTTGTCTAAATTGAGACTGACTAATTCAGCTTTTATTTCATCAGGTGTAAAACTATTGTCTAGTCCTTTCAGCACAATCGTTTGTGGTTTCAGCGATTTTGGCGTGTATGTAAAATATTTTATTTTTCTGACAGCTAGAGTACTAATTACCTTATTATAATCAGACAGTTTCTCGAGTTGTACATAGTGCTTATTGCTATTAACACGCTTGATTTTAAAGTTAACTATCGATAAAGTATCCTTAATCAGTCTATACGTAACCTGCTGTTGAAATTCTACTATTGTGATAATCGGCGGTCTGTTGAGAGCTCGTTTCGCTGTGTTGTTGGCGGCATCGGCTGACGCAAGATGAGAAGCGAGCCGCGCGGCTCTTTGCAAGGCTGCGTTGGTTAACTCGTGCTGAGATGCAGGTGGCGCGGTCTGTTGTGAGGCGGCTAGCTTGTCGGCGGCGGTGGTCTCCTGTTGCTGTCCCGCATCGGCCCAATGCTTCTCGGTGGCTCCCCTCCCTCCTTGGGCGCGTGGCGAGCGTGGCGAGTTCTGAGAAGCTGCGGCGTTCTCTTGCGCGAGATTGATCTTGTCGTTTTGTTCTTGGAAAGTCTCATCGAAATTTTGCAGATAAGAGAATATGTTCATATGGGCGAGACGACCTGCATTCTTTCCATTCTCATTTAATGGCGTCATGTCCATGGCCTGATTACGGTTTTTATTATTCACTTGGTCACTGAGCCTGTCACTGTTATGCGCATTATCTTCTAGGCTTTTTTTTAGAACTAGGACTTGGTTTTTCAGATCTTTGATTTGAGCTACTAGCTCATTTTTAGTCGGCATTTTGGGCCTCGTAATTAGCGTGACAGTGTCTGTGTCTATTATACCCTTTTCGAGGGCTTTCTTGACGTTTGCTTCATTAGCTGTCGTTCTTTTGGTTAGCTTCGGTAGAGATATACTTGAATATTTCCGTTTGCGTAGAGCCCTCTTAACTTCGAACGATGATCTTTTTGCTTCTTTTATTTTGTCGTTGAGTAGTATAGATTGCGCTATGCTTTGGACATCAATTTGCGAGAGAGGAGTCTTTTTGCTGACTTCTGGCTGCATATGAGAAGGAGATTTTGACGTCTCCACACTGGCACTTTCTTGGTTTATGATTAATGCACTTTCATTCTGCACGCTTGTCACTATTTCAGAATTGATCTTATCCACTTTTATAGCGAACTGTGTCACTCCGTAAGAGAATAATATAGCGCTCTGTGAATTGCAATAACGCTTGGCGTTCGAGGTTATGGTGCGCACGTCTACCCCGCACGGCGGTCGGCGCGCGACTCCAGTCGCGGGCGCTAACCACTTACCTAACAGAGCTCTTACATACAGAATTTCAGATCTGATATATCAACTTCCTCCACACAAATTAACTAGCATTAATAATAAATAAACAGCAGTCAATAAATAATAACCAGAATTGTTTAATTAATAATTACTCATATCAGCTAAATGTGAAATAACGAAATCATCGCTTTATTTGACAATAAATAAAGTTTTGACAGGAATCATAACCTTAAAATTATATACGTACTACCGGAAAATTAATATAACTCTAGCAAAAATTACTATAATACATAATAATCGGGAAGCAAAACTTCAATAATAAAAAAATTTGTTAGCTTTCAAATAATTTTTGTTATATTTTTAAAGAAATTTTATACGAATACACAACAAAAATTACTATGTTACATAGTAAAATTCATTAAAATAAAATTTTACTATGTAACATAGTAATTTTTGTTGTGTATTCGTATAATATTTCTTTGAAAATATAACAATTTTTATTATTTTAATAATAAAAATTATCTAAAACTTAACAAATTTATTCATAATATCAGTATGTCCCGGCATTACTATGTATTATAGCAATTTTTGCTAGAGTTATAATAATTTTTATTATAGCATTTCTCTCAGTGTAGTTCTGTAAAGAAGTTTTTGTAAAAAATACTATTTTGCGGCAAAACTGCCGCTTTTAGCTCATAACCTTCAAATATTTTTCAGTTTTTACAACGTCTGTAGAGTCATAGCAGTAACTAAAAGTAAAATAATGTTTGATGATAACGAGTTCATTTATTTTTATTGTCCCGAAACTACCTAATATTTGGGATAATTATTACCTAACCCCGATAGTACTCGTAAGCCGGTTTTGCTTCCTCCTAGAGGAAGCTTTGTAATAGTTAAATTTTCAGTTTCGCTAAAACTTCATAGAAACATGTTTTTAAATGTTAGAAGTTCGAATTACGTGTTTTTAGGAAATGTTCGTATGGATGTGTGTGTGTGTGTATGTATACCGTGATATTTCTGAAACTACTCATCAATATCAATAAAATTTGACATGCATATCTATTTTTGGATTCTGAATTCGGGAAAAACATTTATTTTTTAATTTTTTTAATTACTTTTTTTTAATAGCCATTTTTTGATTTTCGAAAAAGATTATTTTCCTTTTTTTCAATCATTAAATTGTTACAAACAATTCAGTTAAAATGCATTTAAAAGATAATAAAATGACCTATTTTTACCCGTTTGATCCTCGGGATTGACCGCTCCGAATAGTTTCTAATGTGCTTGTAATGTGAATTGTAAAAAAATCGTTACGTAACAGGTGTTTAAACTTTTTTATTTATTCTGAAGTTAATTAAATCAAATAATTATTTTTCCTTTTTTAAAATGAAAACAATTCCACTTTGCTGTGAATAAAGAGAAAATTTGTAAAAAAAGTGGCCCATGGGGGGATCGAACCCGCGACCTTCGCGTTATTAGCACGACGCTCTAACCAACTGAGCTAATGGGCCGATGAAAAGTATGATTTAAAAGTGGTAGTTAACGGACAATGTTTGCTCATATTACAAGTAGTTTTGCACAGTATCTTGATAGTTATTTTTAACTTATAGTATATCTTCATCTAGTAATACAATCTTTATATCTAGATGTATATTGATTCTTAACTCTATCAGCATCGCTACTTCTCTCACTTTTCTATGTTCGATAATAGTATCTCAATTGTTCATTTAACCTTGAACTATCTTCATTTGTACCTCTATCTTTATGTATATTTACTCAAACTGTATATCTATTTTGAGTTTCATCTTCATCACTGTCTCAAATTTTATTTTTAACTTTATATTTACCCTTATCTCAGATTTTGTACTGATATTCGTCTCCATATCTGAATCGCTTCAATTTCTATTCTTTTTCACCATAAGTTCGGATTACATTTCTATTAGCAATTCTATTTTTATATATTTATTTTTAACTATATCTTAATCTTTATCAGTATTTCAAGTTTCACCACTGGTACTGTCATGATTAGATTACACGATATCGATCTTTATATTTTTTTTTCTTATACTTTTCTCTTTTACGATAATCCAAGTATAGAATTCTAGTTAATATTATTGTAAATTAACATTGTCCAATTCCGAATCTTGTGGAAGATTGCATCAGTTCTTCCCTTATGGGGTGACCTAGGGATTGATTGGAATAAAACATTTCTAAATTACACTTCGACTTAATATATCAACTCGCATGATTTAAATTGCAACGTCCATGATTCTACTCTCAGCGCCTGCCGCTCTCAGTTATCGTACCCGTTTTCTCCTTCCATTCTCTTTCCCCCTCTCCTTCGCAGACACGATACGCGCTAGCACGTTCTTATCGACGGTATCGGTAATGCAGCTCTCTGCTCTTCCGCCCCGAGGAAAGCTCTCTCGGTGCCACACGCTCGATCTCCCCTCTCTTACGTTCGCTCAGCGACACAAAGCGACTCTGATTCTCAGAATCGTCTCTCTTAGCGCTTCGCCTGTCAAAACTCTCTTTTGCTCGGATTTACACCTTCTCTTTTGTATTCTGATTTACACGATTTCACAGGTTCACTTTTAGGTTAATTCTTTCTCACAAACACACAGAATCCTCACACTATTACGTCGCGCACTGAATGTCTCTAGCATTGTGATTATGCCTGTGTACTGCTTCTTAAAGTTGGATTTTCTTTTTTTTGCGTACCACATACTTACTCCCTCCATTGTCTTCTTCTTTGCCAACGGTTCGTCTTATTCTCCTGCTTCCCTCTAAACTTGTGGACAGCTCATACGCGTTTCAACTTGGTGGATGGCTCTCGCGACTTCTTGCTCGTGTACAATGTCCGTATAGTAGCAAAAAGCCCGCCACGAGCCTCACACTCACGGATACTTGGCACGGAGTTACAGGAACACGTCTGCACGCTCTAAAGACTCGAGACTCATTCCCGCTTTGGGCGCTGCTACTGCGAAGCGCTCTGTTCCGCTCGCTCCTCTCGACCAATCATAGCTGTCCCCTACCTAATCTCCGGGCCTCGCGGCAGAAATGGGCGAAACTCTCCGAGTCTTGTAAATAATGTTAGACGTATGTGTCTAGGGTTTGAATACTTTATTATGATTGTATAGTACAGTTTTTTATTCGTGCTGACCTGCGAACGTGTTTAGGCTCACCTCAACGCGTAGTGTTCTAATGATCCGGAGGATCTCGTCGTAATACATATAATGTTACACCCGAAGGCTCTCGCCGCAATACTAAAGCTAAAATTCATACGCACTCACACACGCACCACGATGGAATCGCTGTCTTGGGGTCGACGGCTGCAGCGGTCTTCGTCTCGCTCTCTCTGCCTCTCTGCCTCTCTGATGTGTAGTTGGGGCCACTCTCGGCGAGTCGGTTCTTGTGTGGGTATTATCAGCCACGGTGGTCTCTGTTGAGCCAGACTCGTCCAGGGTCGTCACCCGGGCTCACCCGATCTTGACACTTCCGTGTGGGGTCCGTTTCGTGGACTCCAATTGGGCCAGTATCCTTCTCCTCTGCGGCTATGGCTAGGCCCTCTCTGCTGGGCACTCAGCTAGTTTCAGTCTTTTCAGACGAGCGCGAGCTTGCCTCTAAGCTCGCGCTCACGCTCGACGCCAGCTGTCACGCGCTTATTGGCGCTCGCCCCTATACCCAATTTTGCGAGTGGGGCAGACCGTTACAGTCTATCTGGAGGCTGAAAATCAACTATTTCATCGGGCTTCCCTTTTTCTGTGGCACGACTCATCTTTTCCTCGGTCTCGTGGGGAAAACGTTGTTCCTCTTTGGAACTGCGTGCGCTATGCTATTTTTGATTCTCTGTCGCAGCGGAATTTCAATTCGCGATCGTGTTCACACATTCT
The DNA here is from genome assembly GCA_020010945.3 of Muscidifurax raptorellus. NCBI lineage: Eukaryota > Metazoa > Arthropoda > Insecta > Hymenoptera > Pteromalidae > Muscidifurax > Muscidifurax raptorellus. Next base: position 6,092,545 of record CM052077.1, read on the forward strand.
TTCTTCACAAAACGAGCTTATCGACGACTTGATCCGTCGCTCGTCTCATTGTATTCGATATTTCCCGAATGTAAAAAATACGCGTATTGATATCTGGGATAATTAGGGTGTGATGATAATAGCATCGACGTACACACGAATTCCGCAGACTAAAAGGTTAATAGTGTAATGGAAAGCATAATATAAAACAGCTGTGAAAATTTTGTAAGTCGTAAAAATAAAGAACTTTTTAATATTCCATGATAAGTGCTGAAATTGAAAATTTAGATTCCACTGATAAGTCGATTAGCTTAGTGCAAAGTTGAGTTTTACTCGACAAAGTTTTCAGAGTCATGAATAATGTATGGATTGATTAACTTTAGTTTAATGCTATTTTTCTGAATTTCAAATTGTCGTTAAAATGAAAAAGCACTTATTGAATTTGTTTGCACATGAGACAATCGCACTTTAAAAATTACTTCAAAATCGAGTAAAAAAAAGAAAATTTAATCCGTCTTCGCGTTGCTCACAAACTTCTCTCTCGATTATAATCGCCTTCGGCAATTACCCGTCGAATCTAGCAGCAGTGTATCCTCCAATCGAACGCGTCGAAACAGGTGATAAAACACGGTCAAGTATCCAGCGCAGTTTGCCCACACCTTGTGCATTAAGTCGAGAAACTCGGTTGCAGCGTTGCAGAAACGCTCTACTCCCTCTCTGTGGGTAAGTAGCAGCGGCGCAGCGCAGCGTGCAGTTACGGGGCTATTGGTACGCCGCGTGACTGCGCCTCGACAAAGCCAAAGTTTCGCCTGCACAGAGAGGCCGGGGGTTACACCGCAGCTGCGGAGACTTACGACTGAAATATTTTTGCCTTGACGCCGCTGCGCAGCCTGTGCCGTACAGGCCTGTGGTTATACGTCGTTGAGAAGGGATAGCTAAGAGATGAGGAGAAATAATTAAAGCTCTCGGTTTTTAGCGTGGAAGGGAAGTAAGAAAATTTTGTGCAAATGTAATTATTGCTTTATGATTACAGTCATGAGCTTTGAGAGAAAAGGTCGAATGCTATTGTATAATTAAAATTCGAATTGAAATTAGGGTCGCGGTATTTTAAAAATAATACAGCTATTATTATAATCAATATATTTTCAATGGATCCGGGAGATTGTCTCAAATTTTAATTAATAAAAGTACCAGTCGGCTCTCAGCCAGTAGCACCATCGAAATAATTCCAACGAAACGAATCCATTTCATCAATCTTGACGAATTAATATAATCGTCCCTCCCCCAACAGGCAGCCTCTCTGCTATTGAATTTCGTTTTTCCCGTCGAGTCGATTCGTCATTATAGCGCGTCAGCCGGGTCTCCAATAAAATTCCACTCAAAAATAATCCCCCAACCCCGAAAGCTCCTTCAGCCTCGCTTTTCCGCGACGCGGTGCATCGAAAAGCGTCACCCGATCAGTCGCTCGCAGCGACAATAACACACGTACAGGCAGCCGATAAATTCTCGCGAAAATCATTCGCGGAGCGTTTATATATCTCGCGCGCGGGCTTGTCACCCGAGCGGCATTCGGCCCCGTTCGCCTGGAAACGCGACTCGCGCCCGGGCATCAGAGTCACATCCGGATATTTTTCCCTGCGAGTTTTCGAGCAGGAAATCACTTTTTGAGGAGCTTCGCTGAAACAGTGAGCCGCTGACACGTTAGGATTGCATATGTGTGTGTCTGTGTGTCTTGCAGTCGGTGGAAAGTTGATTTTGCAAAGTGTGTCATGCGCGGGCTGGAAATAATGCATTTTCTCGAAAATCGGCCGTGGATATATACCGTATTTTGATTTTGTAAAGTGAAGTTTGAAATTTTGAGGCCACGGGCTTGGGACTTCGATCTCACAAAGCTTCGTTAGTCAGATGTTGCGAAACGTAGAAATTGCTTTTGTTGTTAAATTAATTTGAGATATAATAACACAAAGTTTGAAATTGTATACCGTGTAGTATAATAAGCACCCTTTGCGCCAATTATCGATTGCCTGACATACAGGCTAACAGCAGCCTGTAATGTTTCGCTTATTCGAAATACTTAATTTGCGAACGTCAATTTCTCGTCGATTTGTTGAAATACGAGCCAGGTATTCGCTAATCCAGTCGTAAATAAGCTTTACGAATTTCCAAATACAACTTGGAAAGTAAAATGTAATATTCTAATGAAGCTCGATCGCGCAGAAGTGGCAACAATGTTCAAAACTTCAGAATTTCGTATGCATTTCGAAATATTTATTGAACTCTGCCCGATGAAACGTGAATTTCATGATGTCGACGTACGAGACATTTACATCCTGACCTACTTCCAAAGTTAGCTTGATCGAAAATCTTAAACGGATTATAGCAGAGTATCGGATACGTTTATTAATTTTCGCATATAACTATATACCGTCAGATCTGATGACGGAATGAGATTTTTCTATGATATTCAACCCTACTGCTTCGAGTACATAATCTACGATCCTTCAAAGCTTGATGCTTTTGCAATTCCGGCTCTTGTACCAAAGTTTTAACGGGTATATCGATCAACGGTATATTAAATATGCTCGAGTCAGATGCCGCTTTGTGTAATAATAGCTTCGAAAATTGACGTCTCGATGCTTGAAAATTTCATTTTCTCCCAATAACTTCTTCTTTATTATACACGAAATGCGTAAATTAAACGTCTTCGAATATACCTGCATCGTAAAAATACGGCCATCAGCGTTAAAAGTAAAAAGAGACTTCGCATAAGAAGACTTGAAAAGAAGATTACACGCGGAATCTCGTCAACTTTCCTATATAAAACGGAAGGTCGTTCCTAATTAATTTTTCGAAACTTCCAAAGCCGGTATCGCACGCACCGGCTCGGCCCCTCTAAACTTTAAACTTTAATCATGATCTACGAAAATACGGCTCCTCGAGAGTCCATGTTTCTAATTAAATTCGCGCCCGATAAACGCAACAAACTGCGGAGGCAGAGTCAAAATCATTAACAGATATCCAATGTCGACTCGGATCCTCGACGTAATAACCCGCAAAGCTGCGCGCGCGAGCATCGAAGAATCAGAGAGAAGAAGTAGAATCCCACCCGCTACAATTAATCCTCGGCCTCTGGCTGCTCGAGAGTGACTGGGTTTTCCCAAGCCGAGCGGATTTGGGTCACTCGCGGGATTTCCCTGGCACTTGAAATTTTCCTGATACACGTATATATGTATAAACCTAGCGCGAGCTTGAAACATGCAAAAACCTTTCTGTTACAGACGTCCACTGTCCGATACTGAGTGCAACGGAGCCTCCATTGATCGCGAAAATCGAGGGTCCACGACTGGGCGAAAGCGCGACGTTCGAGTGCCCACACGGCTACAGGCTCGAAGGTGCCTCGAGCATGACGTGCCAGTACAATGGTGAGTAGTAGTGCTCTATATATGCTTCGCTTTCCTCGCTCGCTGACCTATACCTCCATTACTCCGTGTTCGGTTCTCGTCTTGCTGCTATGAACTGATTGAAGTTGAGGCGAAGCACTTGCTCTCCTGTCACTTAGAGTCGCGAGAGGGAAAGGGGGGGGGGGAGCGTGAAATTGCACGGTTTAATTTTCCGCGATTGATTTTCTCGCTGCTTCAAGCTTTCAGGGCTTACGGACTTTTTGCTCGAGAATGGATTTTCATTATGCTCGGTTTCGATTGTATTATAAGTTTGATTTATACATATATGGATATTATTGAGCGCTTGAAAAATGACACATGCCGGAGGTCAATAGAGATTTCCGGTTAATTGAAACATGATATGTCGAGTCGAACGCACGACATGCTCGAATTAATCAAGCCATCGTAATTACCATTTGCATCCGTATATGATATATCAGCAATCAATATTCGCGTTTACTCTGACTTTTGTTTGATTGCGCTAATGCTGAATGGATATTATCAGTCTCGAGCTTTTCTGTTTTTCGAAATTTCCGATCTCACGACGTCTATACTCGGCAACTCGAAATTATGACACCTCTATATTGGGGACGAGAAATATGATTATTTCATGATCTTCGCGTGTCGCTTCTGCAGTGGAAAAGGCAATTTTGAATATTGGAGGAAAAAGGTCCAAGTTATTATATATTAAACTCGAATAGAAAATCCCTCATCCACTTGAATAATTTACCGACGCAAAAAAATGCCTAAAAAGAAACTTCTCCTCTCGCATTCCTCTTATATAGCTTCAACTCTTGGGAGGGGAGAAAAACTTAAGGCCGATACGCTCGCGAATTCAATCTCGCGAAAGACAGACGGACCGATGGAATATAAGAAGAAAGCTGCAGCCACTGCGGCGGAGGAATAAAAATGCTCCGTTCTCTTTTGTCTCTCCGCAATGCAGCTGGCTCTCTCTCTCTCTCTCTCTCTCTCTCTCTCTCTCTCTCTCTCTCTCTTCTTTTCCTTAATTAAATCAACCCATGCTCTTTTTCACGACGCTCAGTTTGCTTTATTATAGTTTCCCTCTCGACCGTCTCTTTTCCCCTGATTTCGACGAGTTCCTTATATTTTTCTCCGTAATCTTTCAGCTAGCTCGATTTTCCTTGCGGTTGCTCACCCGTTTTCGATGCACTTTTTGCTTTTATATTATCTGGCACAGGTGCATCGATCGTCCGCGCATTGAGTGCGATGTATATGAAATAATTTTTACTTGGATAATAATAAACTATTATATCGAAGCGAAAACTGATATCCGAAGTATAGTCGGCAAGCCGAATAAACGACGGCTAAAGCGTCTCTCCTACTACTAATTTCAAAACACACAAAGCGTTTTCGTTCTATCTCCGCGTCGTTCAACACCTTATAGTGCCTTACTCTAGTTTCTTCTTTGTCTTCCACTTGCGCGTTATTTTTATCTCCGTCACCGGCGGCGCGAGAACGAATGGCGCACTTATCTTAAATCACTCTATCGAGGCTCTCTCTCTCTCTCTCTTGTGCCTCGTGTTTTCCTACGTGCAGAAGGAGAACAAAGAGAATGCTGCAGAAAACTTTCTTTACCCTTCGAAATCGGGAACAGCTTAGGAGCTAGGATATCGTCGACGGGATTTCCCACCATCCGAGTAATTCGAGTCCGTTGTTGCTCGCTGTGTACGAGTGTCGCTTTCGTTATACTTTTGATTTTTTTTTCCGGTTCGGCTGCTACTGCGCTGTTCGTTTTAATCATGAGCAGGCATTGTTTTATACAGTTATCGACGGTGGACTGATTCGTGGAAGTATATTGGCGGATTTTTATAGGTCGCAGCTTGATGAGTTGGACGTCGATATGAGTTTTCGTTTTAGAGGATTTTTTTTTAATGGTGGACGGCCACGTGAGATTAAGCGTTACGTATACATTTTGAAATGCTGAGCCGGATTGATTATTTTTTAATAATATGCACATCGCTAATATATAAGAAACGTAATATAACAATTATCAACTATAAATATAATAATTGTCTTTTTTGTGGAACAAATCGTCAGTACAGCTTTTAACTACCCGTAGTCTGAGAAATAACAATAAACGAGCTATTCCAACGCATTACCCACTGATTTATACTCCCGGCACTGCATTCAATATCTTAAACTTTCGCGTGCTCTCGTGTATTCTTGCAATTCCACTCGCCGTTTTCAGTATAACAAATGCACCTCGTCGTAAGCTTATACCTTCTATACATCGTTTCCACTACCCCCGCAGTGTATAGAGCAACCGAACTTCGTGAAAATGATTCCGGCCGCTGAAAATTCAGCCGAACAAGCATATCAATGAAATCTACACGGATCGATAATCAAGTAACACAGGCTAATCCTTCGCCTGTATCGTGTTTCAGGTAAATGGTCGGCAGACGTGCCTCACTGCGAGGCGATAATCTGCCCTGCGGTGCAGCCCATGAACCCGAATCTCCAGCTGTTGGAGCACAACAACAGCTACGGCGGTCGAGCGGTCTTCACCTGTATGTGGGGCCATCGGCTTCGTGGCCCGCAAGCCATCAAATGCGGCAGTGACGGTGCCTGGAGCGGATCGATACCCACCTGCACGGGTGAGTTTACCCTCTGGAGTGTTGACGCTTTGATGCTTGAGCGGACGTATGGAAATGATTTTTTTTGAGAGAGTGTTTTAATTTATTACTCAGAAGATGATGCATATGCATACCTATTATTTGTCAAGGTGAAACTTACAACTGGCACGTATGTTTCATACGTAAATGTACAAAATGTATTATCGACCTAGTGATTTGAAAGCTTTCAAGGTGAACGAATAAATACGATTGTTCAATTAAACAATTCGTATTCGATAAATTTATTGCAAAATGTTTCGATTAACGCGCATCAACTTTTGATCAGTAGTTGCCCCGTACAAATAATAATTTTATACCAACGAGTCGTTATCAGCGATTCCTCGAATTAATTAAAATCATCGTATCTCCGAACTGGAATTTACACCGCAATTTCGAGTTTAAATCGCAAATACGTTTTGTCCCCAATGAAACGCAAACGAAGTAAGGGCATATAAATTAATATATGTTCTATAATTATACGAAGCTGTATGAAATGAACATTCATCCCATATCGATCACAGCTGGGCAACCGTCTGGGAATTTTAAATGTCCCGTCGTCTGCTCGATAAAACCGCGACTAATTCTTCCTCGTTTATATTAGGTATAAAACGGTCGCACGCCAGAAAGATACAGACCGAGAGAGAGAGAGAGAGAGTAAAGTGCGCCGGAAATTGGTTCGTTATAACTTGCTTGACTGCGTCCGCAACTCGAAACTTATATATATGCCGCGGCACAAGTGGCAGACAACTTGGAAGTTCTCTGCTCGACTCATCGCTCTCCGTATGTAATACACGTGGAGGGTGTGCGGTTTAGCACAGACACACTTTCCTGGATTCTTGGCTTCGTTTTTTATTACGAAAAAGCGTTGTGATCTATTAGGTTGAAGTCGTGACTCCGGTTACTTATTAAAAAGGCGATATTTATAGCCCCGAGTATAGTATCCTCCGAGCAATAATTATTATGGCAACGCGAAACTGCTGTTATACTATATATATGGGGTTTATTAATCACGAGTCTCTGATTCATATCCCCATCTCCGCTATTTTTCTTCTCCTCGATTACGCTCCAGGCCTTAAATTGTCCACTAAGTGCACATTACTCCTTATGGGCCTAAAAAAACACTCCTTCGTTGCGCGCAATAACTCATTCCTTCATAGCGAAATTTGGAACCTTTTTTCGCGCGTAATAAATATAATATGTAGAATACGTAGACGCCAAGTCACGCGAGTATACCTGACATATAAGTATCAAAGCTACTTGCAAACGTTTACGTAGAAACTGCAGGGGTTCGAGCATCTTTCTCTCTTTTTCAGGTCGAAGGCAACGAAAGAAAGAGTATAGGGCAACAGCAGCAGTCGGTTGAATGAATCATCAATTTCAGATGTCGATCGAGAAGCATAAAATTCTTTTTCCGCGGCGTAATTAAATGCAGTCGACGTCCTTTGTGTCTGAGTATATTTTCGTCGGGTGTATAATCGTATAAGAGGGAGGGGGCACTTGGGAATTTGGTTTCGGCTATTTTCACCGGAATATCGGCGAGAACTTTGAGTCGTGATTTTAATGGCTGCGGGAGGAGTCGACGCTGTCGAGAGCTTTTTTATTACGCCGGGAGTGGAGACGGTATTGAGAGATTTTTTTTTCTCTTTCGAGACTCTTTTTTAAAAGAGAAAGCTCAAAGTAACTAGTACACATTTTTGCAAACGGATTTGCGGAATATTCTTGAAAGAATGTTTGAATATTTGAAACGAGGAAATGTAGCGTGTTTTTCAAAGAAAATGAAAGAAAATGAATAAAGATAAAATCTATGATCCCGCGATATTCCGAGAAGTTTCGATATGAAAACTGGCATTGGATTTTTCGAAAACTAACTTACATCTATATACGTGTCCACCCACGCCTTCTAAAAGAGAAGTCATCTCTGAAGCAGCAGCAGCTTGACCACACACGTATATATAACTACATCCCGACAATAAGGCTCTTCACAATAGTCCTTTCTCCAGTCAAATCAGTCCTCGTCGGTCGGCGACAGCACTTGTCTAAGATCAATAGAGACTTACCTCGTATATACGTATATAATATATACGAGATCGACTGTTCGACGCGCTGACCTCGACGTGCATGACTCCTCGAGATCTATATATACTATATATAGTAGACGCTCTCCCACAGCGCATGTGTTTGATTTAACGCGTTATAGTCCGACGCACTGCATAAACAGTCCGTGACGGGCATACCGGACTCGTCTTCGTGCGACTCACCCGCCTGCGAGTACATATATATATACAGAAGTAGCGCAGCGGCTGTCACGAGAGGAATTATTAATTCGAGTATATATACGGGGAGGGAGATTCCCCTGTACGTATATCAATTGTCGAGCGCGGACGAGTGGCGCGAATGGAAAAGTTATCCAATTACGTGTAGCGTGGGCTGATTATCCTCTCGACTATTATATATATATATAGAAGGCGTGTCTTTTGTTCTCGAGCGAGCGGGGAAAGTGTCGCGCAACCTTGTCATTCGTCAAAAAGTTGCTTATTGGCATAATTATCGCTCGTTCGTATATCTATATTGTATACGTGTATTAACGCTTGGATTATTCCGGGTCGGAACATTTTTTCTTCATTCGAAATTCAATCAGTCTTTCCCGCGCAAAAATGAACAAAAAAAAATAACGTGCACATTCAATCACCGCGCTCGAAAAACTAATTATTTGACAATTTTTTTTCTTCACCACCACCACCGCCACCACCTGGTCTCCTTATTGCTTTTCTCGTCCGGTCACGGCGCCGAGAGTAATAAAAACGAAAGCGGAAATTTCGTCCTCTCTCGTGCCGTATCTAATTGCGCCAGCGTCGCATTATGTGCTTTTTCGCTCTTCTCTCGCAGCGTTACGTTCGCTTAATTTTCACTTCATTTAACATCGGGCGAGTTTCTCGTCCTACCGATGTCCCAACAAGACGAGATGACGCCTGGGCTTTTATTGTGCGTATATACCGACGCGACTGCTTTTGATAGACGTGCCGAGTGACGTGATACGACTAGACGATTCGTTGGAGCGAAAAGCTGGCTTGTATTTTGATCGCGAGAAAGGCGAGATGGATTGTAATCGCATCGTTTCGCTAAATAAATCCAGCGCCTCGAACGCACCAAGCAATAAATAATCGGCCACGCGTTTAATAGCCACAGCAGGCTCTAAAATGTACATCCTATATACACAATAACCCCGATAACATTCACCGCTCATAACGAGGCAAAATTCAGCGTCTGATCGGCACTAAACTCGATTCCCTTCCGTCCCGACTGCTTTTACGCGTCGCTCCACATACAACTGCACCCTCGACGATCCACCCCTGCGCGCTGGCAGCTCGTCATATTCGCCGCGCCGCAATCAACTATTCACGATCTCTAACAATCCCAACTCCGGCGATTCCCTACCTCTCGACACGCCCGAAAAAAAAACTTTCAATAAAAGCCCTCTCCGCACCGATAAAAGACGATCTTTATCAGCACACGAAGCCGATAAAAGCCGCGCGTAATTACAAATAACAGCGGCTCAATTTTCCGCTCGCCCGTGTTTCCTTCGAGGCCGAGCCGGCGGCTCTCCTCCTCGGGGAACGGCCAACGTCGAGAGCCCTGTACGACATGGAATGATCAGCCCCGCTCACGTCGAAAACTAACGAACGAGCTGCGCGAGAAAGTTCGAGCTGCTGCGAAAAGTACGATCTCGAGACGGGCAACTTCTCGTCCCTTGGAGATAGCGCGGCGGTGAGGTAATTCACGGGCTCTTGAGCCGTGGTAATCCTTTGTTGAAGAATTGAATTTTAAGGATCTTTTTTTGGTTGCTGCGGTGTGTATTTATTGCTGTAGAATTATAGACTCGAACTTAAGGGCTTGAGGATATGCACGCGCGCTCCTGTAAAATCGAAAAAGCCACGCAACGCGCCACTTTTGCCGAGTTAAAAAAAATCCGAAAAATATCTCTAGCGCAGCGTCGAAAAAGCGCGATAACAGTCGGCAAATAAAAAGCCGAAACCCGATTCCTCTCGGAGCGCAAACCGCCCCCGTCTCTCAAAATCATCCTCGAAAATACTCGCGGCAAGAACGTCTTCCTTTCACGAGGTCACGCGGTGCATCACCCCCGCGTTATAACTCGCGAGCTATCCCTTAACGGCTCGAAGCTTCAGCGAAAAGTTTAAGCCGCGTATTTACCGTGTCTCCGGAGCTGAGTGTGCCTCGCGTTTCCAGCACTTCCTTTTTGTGCCCGCGGTAATTCGAGACTTTCGCTCGCGAGTATTTTCCCTACTTTCGGCTGCCTCTTTTGGCTCGCGTTGCCTCTTGTTCGGCTTTCTCGCCGAGGGAATGTAACGATCCGAGCGCACTGCCCGGCCGAGGAAATTGCAGGGCCACTTATTGCCGTGGAGAAAAGCGCTTTCGCCTTGGGCTAATAGAGACGCGGATGCTCTCTCTGTATATAGGTATTCTCTTCGTCTAGCGATGCTCGTAGCTGCGACCAATTTTACGAATTGCCTGCGCATCTCATCAACGATTAGAAACTATGAGCAGAAACGTGACGTAATAATAATTATACACCATATCAGTATCTAATAAATCCAATCGCTCGATCTGTTCCAGAAATAACGTGTCCAACGCCACCGGTGCCGAAGAACGGCCGTATAGTGGATCACGATCAGCAGCTGCGACAGCAGCACTCAAAGCGCAGAACGCACCGAGTTGGCGCATTGGTGCGTTTCTCATGTCTGCCGGGCCATCAGCTCATCGGCCAGGCTTCGGTCATCTGCACCGAGAACGGCACGTGGTCGCATCAGCCGCCAATCTGTAAGTCCTGGCTTTGAACTTTTATGCGACGTAGGCGGAGCTGATGAATCCTGAGGTGGATTTAAAATTGTGACGCTGTATTCGCGATACGAGTGAGAGACTTTTTCTGAGTTTATTGCAATGGTTATGTATAGAGATCTCTGAGAATCACAGCAGTCCGCGTCGGGACGATCCGGCTGGATTGAGCGGTCTCTACCCATTGATTGCCTTTCGTACGTCTGACCTTTGTAATTGCGTTTCACCGTGCGCTTTATTACGAGCGGTTATTGAGTTCCTTTTCAAACCTGTTTTTACAGACTGAAATTCTCCCATTTATCTTCTGCAGTCTCTGACTGACGCGATCCAATCGCGTGCTACATTTACGCCTGTCTGACACAATCCACTGTATTACTACTCAAGCTCTTTTATTCTCGTTCTGCAATGTCCAGATTTCGCAAAAAATAAATAAATTCCACCCGTACATCACCTAAAATCACGACGCATACCTATGTATATATATATATATATATATATATATATATATATATATATATATATATATCGTCCGAGCGACTTCCGGCCCGTCGGCAACTTTCTCCTCTGTATATACGAAATAGGTTATCGCGATGTAGCCGTAACAGTCGAAGCGGAAGCCAGTCGCGGAGGCAATATCCGTCCTAACGTCCAACTCTTCCTTCCCGGCGTCCGCTACTTTCCAATTCCTCCTACACACACGCACGTACATACAGTTTGGGCTGCTAACACGCAGACTTTACTACTGCGATCGACAGACGGCGCATATATATCATTTCTCGCTTTCTTTGTAGTCGCCGTGTGCGCCTCTGCAGACTAATTGCCCCGTTATATACGCGCGGAAGCAGGCCTCCGAAAGTCATTTGCTCGAGCAAACGCAATTTCGATTCTGCACTGAGAGAGCTTTCGTTCGGATGCTTGGTCGAGCGGCGAAGGGATGGATGGCTGTTTGAGAGGCAGACAGGAGAAGAGAGAGAGAGAGAGAGAGAGAGAGAGAGAGAGAGACTGGAGGGTTCTTTGATGAGGATCGAGTCTGTTAAATGTTGGCTTTAAGTAGTCCGGCGAGAAGGAGAGAGTATATGTATGTGTGTGTGTGTGTGTGTGTGTGTCTGGAAAGTCATCGCGCGAGTGCGTTTGAGCTTGAAATTGAATCACTCGCTGTTTTGAGAGGGTATGGGGTAAGAGATAGAGTGAGATAGAGGAAAGCTTGTTCGAGATTAGTCGGATGCTATATCGTTGCGTGTATGCAAACATCGCGTGCGGGGAATACTTCAGTGTAATTTATTTATACGGTATCCTCTTTTTGTTTTGTAAACTTTTGTTTACTGCTCTATATTAGTCGGTATATAGCCGAGGAAGATATGATCTTAACAAACGAGCTTTCGTATATATAGCACATAATTTTCATTGTTCTATATTATACAACATAATCCTTTACGAGACTACATACTGTTCGAAGAAGCTGACGCCTCGAACAAAAACAAGTATCGTGTAAATGAACACTATAGAGCTCGGAAACTCATAACATAAACAATGTTTCTAATTACGCACCATCCCCATCGATACAATAGCAAATGAATCACGTTGCACCGCTACGAACATTCACATTATACATTTCGCTTTCCCTCTTCGACTATATAATAACTACATTATACAATTGCTCTAATTTAAAAAATATAAAACGGAAAATGAGAAACCTCAACTTTTATGATTCGCAGGTGACGTAAGGTGTCCCTATCCAGGCGATCCACCGCACGGGCGCATCGCGCCTCTGAAGTTCTGGTACAAGTCCGGCGACACGATTCAGGTGACCTGTTCGCCGGGTTACGTGACACCCTTGGAACCGGTGCGAAAACCGACCTGCCGCGAAAACGGCATCTGGAGCGGTCCGCCACCGCCTTGTCGCTCCTACAGGGATGTGTGATAGAGTTCCGGCGCTATCAGCGAGCAAACCCAGAGCGGCGGAGAATAAGCTCGAGGAAGAGAGACGCGCCGAGAAGCAGAAGAAAAATTATCGGCCGCGAGGAGGAAAACAACGAGAGATGCGCGCGCGTGACCTGCCTCGGCGATGGCAGCAGGTCGATCCTCTCCCCCCCCCCCCCCCCTCTCTCACACTCTCGACGCGGCTACTGCAGAAAAATACAGGAGGCAAACGAAATTACCGGAGTCTCCGATGCCAAACGAACCGACCGGCTTTTTTCTATTATCGAGCCGCGCTTTCTCCTCTCCCTCTTTCCTTTCCTCTGTGTACGTACACAAACATGCAGTTTTACGCCCATTGAAATCAAAAAATGATAATTAAAAAAAATTAATCTCTGCTCCTGTGTACGCGCTTTTTTAACGGCGAATGCAAATGAGAATACTATACATATAGCGAGGACTGGTCTCGCCGCCGCGTGTGTAGAGCAAATATTTTCGGTGCTCACGCATACAAACGCGAATAAATGCCGGCGCTCTGCTCGTGGCAGTTTCGGGACGAGTTTGGAGAGCTGAAAATGGGACGAGCCGAAAACAAGCCCGAGATCCTCGAGCTTAGAGAGCGAGAGAGAAATATTCCGAAAGTAGAGAAAGAGAGACGAGTTTATGTCGTGTTTGCGACTCTAAGCGAACGTGACCTCTCTCGCGCGCGCCCAAGCGAGAACAAGACATTGAGGATGGTCGTGCTGGCTGTTGCAGAAGTGTAGGACGGTTTCATGCATGTATAAACGTGTTTACACGAGGAGGTAAATAAACTGCGAGAGGGAGACACGAAAAACAAGGGAATCGCTTCTCAGAGGATCTGTGCAAATTTTGCCGCGGCATTGAGATGGATCGGAATTATTTATGGGTTAGACTGTCTGATCGACGATGTGGAGATGGAATTCTGACCGCATTTATCAATTCAATATAATTAATAACTATGTACGAAGGAAAGAAATGAAAACCAATCTACTCTCCAAAAAATTAATTTAAACGCGCGCGCGCGCGCGCTCGCGATAAAAACCAGCGCCACGATCCAAAATACGCCAAGCGTATAGAGAAGCAACGGCACGTAGAGCTAACGCGCGTCGCGTTATACAACACTCGACGAAAAAAAAAAGACGGGAAAACGCTGGCGTGCGGAAACGAATGGCGGGTACGAGACTCTTTTACGTCATGAGCTCCACTTTCTCCTGCGAAGGAGAAGTCCGGCTTCCTGGATACTGCGAGCGACACTTCCTACACCGATATACAATATATAATTGCGTTCAGCGCAAATCGGCAACCGCGTCAGTTCGAAAATGCACGTCATCCGCAAAGACACGCGCGCTAGAAATGAAAGTGCTATTTTTGTACTTCGCCGTCCAGCGACACTAGCATCCTTCCGAATAATGACGCTGAGAATAAACATCATTCAACGAGTTCAGAAAAAACATAAAGCCCATTTCCATCTGCTAATCAACAGCTCTGCGGACGAGACAGAAAAATAGAGAGAGAGAGAGAGAGAGAGAGAGAGAGAGAGAGAGAGAGAGAGAGAGAGAGTGGGAGAGATTAATTAAGCTCCAGCTCTAGAGTCTGTCGGTTAGAGAGAGGTAGCGATAGAGAGAGAGAGAGAAAGCATATATATAAACCAAGGAGACCGTGCGCGAATGGCGGCCGCGGCCGCGTGTGTAAATATTAATTCCGCAGCGTGCGGCCGGCTGGGCTCGTGCGTGTACGTATATAAATGAGGTTAGTTCCGAGAATCGCGGAGGGGTATATACAGATATATATATAAATATATATATATATAGACGCGCGTTCCCAGTGCATTTCCAGGGCGCGGGAATGAGTACCAGCCGGCGCGCACTGTTGCAAGCTTAAGCGCCGCATACGGGAAACGGCATTAAGTGAACTCATTAGCGATATTATCATTTTAGAGTACGACGCCGATGACCTCTCGCCTGATGAGCAAACTGCGCGCGAGATATAGATATATTATAGATATATATACGTGCTGGGCGACGGGAATATGCAAGCTGCTTTGGTTTTGTATACGTGTGACTATAGTATTGTAATATTATTATAATTATATATATATATATATATAGTGTGGGAGTGAGGTGCGTTGCTTATTTTATCGGCCTCAGCGCTCTGGGGTCATTGAGAATATCGAGTTTTTAATAAGTTCACGCCTAATAGATGACCTTATATTGTTTGTACGAAGATCATAAAAGGTAATATTCGGTTTATCAATAGAAATGTTTGCTAATAGCATATAGCAATTTTCAGTGTACAAAACAAGTGAGTCACGTATTTAACGATATTTGTACGGAAAAGAGAACTCAATAAGTACTCAATGACCTGATTCCGGAAATTCTGTCAAAAGTTTATAAATTGCATGGCGGCGTGCCCAGTAATATAATTAATCACGAGATAATAAAGAGCAAAGCGTGACAAATATTTGTACGATTTATTTATCAGAAAACCAAAGACTGTAGAAGCTAGGAAACTAAACATCGATTTTGTTGTTCTAAAAAAAAGGATAATTATGAACAAAGAAGATAACGCATTGAGTTTTAAGTGGACAACGAAAAGCTTGTTCATTTGCTGTTCGAGAGCGTCGAGTCGTGTTTTAGCGCAAGTTTATCTATAAGAAATATTTTAGAACTTATTCCTTTCATATCGATGTATAATAAAGTACTGTTTATTCTTTAAGCCGTGTGTTTTCTTTCGAAAGACCTTTGTACTTTTCCCTTTTTATCCTGTTTCTGGTTAACGAAAAATACGAGGTAAGAAAATAGCCTGTAACAAGCTTCCGCAGTGTCTAAAGGGCATTGCAAATATGCCCTTAATAGAAATGACAAACGAAATAACGAATGCATTATTTTTCAAAATATTCAGATTTTTTTTCTAGTCTCTCCCATGCTCCTGCAGAGCTCGACTACACTTATATCGCTATAAAGAACACGATTTTTCACACATATTTTCCATCTCGAAAATCCAGCTTCAATTCTCGCAGCAGTGAAAAATCCCTTGAAATAAACATGCAGCCCGCCCTATTTCCATGCTAAAGCGAAAAAATCTCCGGCAACTTTCCCTCCGTATACATTTTCGCAACTAACATACTCTCGCATTATCTTAAACTGCCGCAGTCTTATCGGAAAAAGGCCGAGGTGTCTGGAAAAATAAAAGGGCGCAGCGCTTCGCGCATCAGAAGAAGGCGCTCGCTCATGCATCTCAACCGGAGTCGCGCTCTTCCGCATGCGCTCGCGCGCGTTGCCGCCGCCGTCATCGCCGTCCAACAAATGTATTCAAATATATTTACCCCGACTTTAATAATCCGCGCGCGCGGCTCCATTATTGTTCCAGCGACGGCCCGGTCCATATATATACATATATAAGTGTGTGTGTGTAGTATATATACTGTGGCTTACGACTTTGAGAGAGCAATAACACCGGCGACAGTAGTATACTTACTCATCTGGCGGGTTCATTTTTTCCTTTTTCTTTCCTTTTTTCTTTTTCACCGTGGAGAGAAAGGCTGCATTACGCGCTTTGTATATATGCATATATATATATAGCTATATGCTCGTATAATAGCTTTTGAGCGACAGGCTCGCGCGATGCGAAAGAATTCGTAGCTTGATTCGGTTTATTTGTTTGCGATTCGCTTGTCGGAGTCGGCTTTAATGAAATTGGACTCATTTCGAGAATGACGTTCGTTTGTTATAATTTCACTGGGAAATCCAGTTCGCTTCTATGTTTTTTCTCTCGCTCAAACATTCAGATCGAATTTGAATTTCATCGGGCAGCACCTCTTCCGGCATTTCATTGGATCTGCAAAACTAACTTTTATAAAATAAATATTCTAACTTGGCTAAATAGAATTTTCACGTCACGCCTCATATCTTTCTCGAACAATGAAACGTCCACCCACACACACACACACCCCCATCCCTCTCGAAACCTGCACATTCTCCGTTTAATCCGTCCTCTCTCCGCAACCCATCTCGAGCTCCCCCGTATATATATACATACATATAGCTACACTGCAGACTTCCATAAAAGACTCACTAAACGTTTTCGAGACTACCTTTCTCGCGCAAGAGCCTATAAGACGAAGAGTCGAGCTACTCCGCAGATTTTTCCCCCCTCCTTCTCTCCGCGGCAACTTTAGCTTCGCGGTACGTCGGCGTCGGGCTCATTTCCCATCTCACGGCTGGATAGGCGGCTGAATGAGCTCGATTTCGAGGCAATTTTTCAAGCCGCCGCAGCTTTAAAGTCGGGCCGACTGTCGTCGCGTCGAGAGAGTAGCGAGCTCCGGGCCAACGCGCGAGTTAATTGAGCCGAAGAAAAGTTTTTTCGAGCGTTTAGAGGGTGATAACGAAAATGCGGCTTGATTTGTTTTTCTTGTTTTTTCTCTCCTCTTTTCCTGCGTAGGTCGGGCGGAAAGTTTTATTGGATCGTCGGGGAATTCTTGGCTGCGCGACGTCGAGGAACTTTGTTTCGCGCAGGAGTATAGGAGCTGTGTGAGAGGATAGTTTCGGCTATTAATTAGCGACGCTTTTTTTACGTACACAAACTCGCTGATGCGCGGGAAGTAAATTTTCCGAGTCGGAGTTGCTATGCCGGAAGTTCCGGAGCGGTCGTAATTTTTCGAAAAAATCTATACGCGGCACGTTGAATAAGTATAACGAAGGAAAATCGCAAACAAAAGCTCATCAGCCGCCGGCTCAGCAAACTCTCGGAAATTCCCTAAATTCAATTTCCCTCTCGCTAAAACCCCTCGTCCTTCTCTCTCGAGTCAACGCGCCGACTTTTCCGATACGCTTATAATCGAGTTAAGGAAGAACGCGCGAGCCTCCTCCTCGAGGATGAACTTATCCCTCGCTTCCTTTTCTTCTATACGCACACACACACACACACTTAATTCGCGGCTTTTCGAGACAACGGCGCCGCAACAATTAACGCGCATAACTGTCGCAGTGAGAAAAAATGCCAGGGACAGCTGGGCAGTCGAGCGCAGAAAATATAAAGTAAAGACGGAAAATCTTTAGATATATGGGTTGGAGCTGAACAAGGGTGAGAAATTTTCTTGCGATGTATACTTTGGGCTAATTTCAAAAGCGAGAACCATCCGGGGATTGTGCGTATAAGTTTTGAGAGGAAAAATTCGTTTGAATATGCGGTGGATATAGTAAGGAGATTGTACGCGGGGAAGGAAAGGGGATTATTCAAACTTTTGAATTGCAGGTGAGAAGTTTATTTTCGTTGAAATTTTTTTCGCGAGAATACAATGGATACTTATTGTTAGGTAAAAATATAACGCCCGGCTCAAAGTTATAATTGGAATAAAATTGTTAGAGGGTGTATTACGTGCGGAGGAAGATAGCACACTTAACCCATATACGAGATATAACCAATTTTCATCGCAGTACCACGCACGAAGTTACGGTTCATTATTATTATTATTTTCATACGTGGGCTTATATGAAACATTATCCCTCCAGCACTTGGAGTTTATTACATTGTAAATAGTATGGAAAAAACATGACAAAAATGTAATTTTATTATGAAAAAAAAGTTTACTTTTGTCTAATAGAACAAAAAATCAACTGCTCGACAGACGGCACACGACTCGTGTTTCGAGGATTTGTATACTTACTGCACCGTTATCATCACCCATTTCTCGGAACGGCAAAATTACTGGCCGACTTAATCACGCTAAATGAGTTCGCTAATGAATATCCATTCTAATAAAACTCGGAACACTCGGCCGCGACGTAATCACGAATTATTTGACGAGTTACTGCCTCAATTTCCATTATAATCATTCCCGTACTTCCGACTCACGCAGAAAAATGGAGAAAAAAAAATAAAATCCCGCCGTCGACTTCATCTCATTTTCCGCGATTGCAATTCACGTCGATTCTACCCGCGCTTACGTTTTATATACCTATACATAAGCAGATTAAATTACAAGTTTAGCTCGCGCACGCGGAGAAAAATGATTCGCTCGATAACTTTTTCTGACGGGCAATCTAGAGCCGACTCGACTGATTAAGCTGCCTCATAATAACGCGGAGATACATTTTCGTTATTATTCGCGAATACTCAGTTGTGTTACGTAATGACCCGAACAAAGTACGAAGCTATATCTTCTATCAATTTTTTATTCCGCCACCAAAAATTAATTAAGATTATTTTAATCAGCCAGTGCGTATACGTATACAGAGTTGAATGGAAGAGACGGACTACTTCCGGATGTGCGTCGCCGACGGACTATAAAACGGGAGCAGGAGAGAGAGAAATTTCGCGCGTTGGGAAATTACATTGCTCCCGCGGGTGAGACCGGCATATCCGTAAAATTTGAGCGGTTTTAGTTCCACTTGGTTATTAGGCAGCGCTGCGGATGCTTTTCTTTCGCGCGTAATTGAATTTTTATATCGCGCGGGATGGATTTTGTTTTTGGACGTAAAGCGTGAGTCGAAGACATGAATATTAATACGTCGTGATATAATTTGTCGAAGAGAGGCTGTGATGTATCTTTAAAATTTTACTCGCCGAGCGCAAATAAATTGCATCTAACGCGCCGATGGTCACTTGGCAACAAAGACACTCCGGCATAATTCGATTTAAACTCGCAGCTCCTGAATCGTCGTCGTGCACGTATCTGTACTCTCCGAGTACCGTGGCTCGATCGGAAAGTCTTTAATTTTATAACGAACGGCGTGGCTCGTAAAGCGATTAATCTCTAATTAATTTATGGCTTCCCCTGACATTTACGACTCGCGAGAGAGAGAGAAAGAGAGTTCGGAGTAGCTTTTTTTTTATATACCCTTTCAAATTTTTATGGACGCTCTCGAAATAGAACAGACGCGCCGTAAAGTTTGATTTTGATTCCGCGCGATAGAAGGGCTTCTCTGAGAAATAAAAATGGAAATGTCCTCGGAAGGATGTAACGATGAATTTTGAAAGGAGGGTATATGTATATTTTATTATAGCGAGCTCGGCCGCAGCTGTTTGATTTCGCTCTATTAAATTAACAAAGAGTGGATTTTATAGCTTTCGATTGGGTTACGTATCGTCATTTTGCCAGGTTTTATTAAAAATTTATGGGCAAATTGGGACCTCGATTGGGACGTAACTCGAGGGAATATCGATCATTATCGTGTATCTCGTGAACAATGGAGCGAAAAGCTAAAGTTTAACCTTTTCGTTCCTACGATCTTTTACAATTTGCACTTTGCTAATTTTAAACATTTCGAAAAATCTTGAATTTTATTTCTATTAATTTGGAAGAAATTTTATAGAAAACGTTTATTGTACATTATTTTTATCCTTTTCTCCAATAATACCATCAGGAATGAAAAGTCGTAAATCAAACAAAGGCACATCGTCGCAGTTTATCCGCATCGCAAAGATCCATACGTGAATCCATAGAAACACGCAGGTACATAAAGCAGCGACGCTCCAAGAGGTTGTATATACATCGTACAGCAATGTAGGAGAAACGCAAAGCTGCCGCGACGCGACCCTAAAGCCGCGGCATTACCGCACTGATTACACACGTCGGTTGAGGCGGATACCTAATCGATGGCTACATCGACTGCTACACCGGCACGATTGACTTCGACCGCAGAGATTCGAGAAACACGCAAAGGGCGCCACTGTTTGTGTCGGACGCTCATTTATGAGCGGGAAACTTTCCGCCGGTGGAGGACGAGGCTTTGTATGGGGTCTCCATCAGGAACGAGTGTGTGTCTATGGTCGCGGGGTTGAGCATTAACGATAAAGTTGGAAACTATAATGATGGGTTGTAGTAGTTAAAAATAATAAGATTTGTAAATTAAATTGTTTTGAAGGTAAAGGGTATTCTGTAAGACTGTCGTGAGGCCAACCTAAGCTTGATTTTTATTATAGACTGTAATTCAAAATCTCTGGGTTTTCGCGCGCATCGTTCCGATCACAAATAAGTCCATATGACGTAAACATATATAGACATACGTTATCAAAGTTTTCGCAACAGCGCCTCGATATTATGCCATGTATGTACATACATGAAGCTAAACACAGGCTCGATATTACGTTCTCTAGAAGTTCTAATTTTCTAATTCATTGCGAACGGCTTAATCTTATTATATATATATATATATAGAAACTAAAAAATCACTTTAACATAGTGAGTGGAGGCAACATGTGAATGATAATTAGAGCAAAGGGACAAGAACTTTTTGGGAAAGTTAGCCGCGTTGTCAAATTGCGTGGAGAGTTTAATGGAGTTTTCAACTGTGTGCTTATGTGCGTCGCGAAATGGGAAAGCGAGAGCCCAATTTCCATTTTAAAGGCGAGCAAAATCGTATTATTATATGCTATTCGCGGGGATATCGTGCGTAATATATTATGTACAAGAAATAACATGAAATCAATTTTTAAACTCGACCCTCGCGACGCGATGAAATTTCAATCCTTTCTTGCCGTTTGCGCACGCGTTTGTAAAGACGATAAGGGATATATATGTATATCCACCGGTGCTGTAATACCGCAGCTCTTTGGTAATTGCGCTCGGTCTGCAATATATATGTATTATTTCAACGACGACGCCCGGTTATAATAGCTTCTGTCGTCGGTTCTGGACAAATTAAATTTTATGTTTTAATTGTTGAGAATATATATTCATCGAATTATGAATTGCGAATATATATGCTGTAGACGATATCTAACGAATCCGTTATAACCAATCGCATATTGACCTACATGTCGTTATAATTTAAGCGAGCTTTCAACGAGCATATGAATTTATATATCTAAATATCCAATTCGGTATTACACTCGGCTATAAATTATTCTATCCCGAATAAAAATTACATATTCGACTCTCCGATGCGTAAAATCAATATCCGATGCATCGTCATATACCGCGATCAACGTTTACCTTTCCAACACAGTCACTACTTACTCCCATATATAATAGATACATATATACTCGAGTTCGACGATACGCGTTAAATTTTCGCATCGGCGAGTCAGACGTCCGGTCCGGCGGCCCGCGGAATTCGAAGCTTCGCGCCCGTTATTTAATGCGCCGCAGCCGCGGGAAATTTATACGCGCCGACGACAAAAGCTGGATGATGGAAACGCGTGGCCGGCGCTTTTTTTATTATGGTGTAAAAGAGGACGTGAAGTGCGCGTCTGCGCGTCCAGTCGGAGTATATATAGAGCTTTTGAAACTGCTGACGCGCCCTGGGATATTTCGGATGTTTGCGCATGGAGGAAGCGATGAATTTTGCTTTACTATGGACCGGTGGGAGGTTATCTGTTTGCGGGAAGGGACTATAGATTTATCGACGAGTTCGATCGATATAATTGATTCGATAAAGGGTGCTGTGTATTTCGACCTTTACTTCTTCCCGGAGGAAGCTTTTTGTCATTGCGTGTATACTTTATTTTTACGCAAGATTTTTGTCGAACATCAACCCCCAGCGCATACGTCGGAAATAAAACTTTACCGAATGCAAGCCACTTCGTCCCCGAGACCGCAGCGTATAACTCTATCCAACAAACGAAAACCGATAAAACAGCGAATCGACTCGAATAAAAAAAGCTCATTTCCTCTCCACAGTCCAGTAAAGACATTTATCCCTCCTAACGAAAAGATCCCTCGTAAAAAGCTCGCTCTTTCTCCTCACACACAACAGCCATCACCCCGACTCCTACAATCTTCTCAAAGCTTTTTTTCGAAAATCCGCTTTTTCGCGCAATGACCGGAATGATTTCCTCCCCCTTTTCGCCGCGCCAGTAACACTCGACGACTACTTACATATACCAGCGCCGTAAATGCCGGCGACGAAGACAAAAGCGCGACACTAGCCAAAGCCTTTTTTTTCTCGCCCTCAGTTTTACTCGACACGAAAGAGAGAGAGAGAGAGAGAGAGAGAGGTTTCCCTGCCACGACTGCTGACGTTTTGTCGGCGTCTGAGAATGCGACTGTTAAGTCGCGAGTCGCTGTCTCGGCGGTAAACAAGTTGATGCTGGCTGAAAGGAGGGGATTTATGTATAAGAAGAATGGATGCGGGGGAGCATTTCGAAATTAAATTATCGATTTATCGCTCGTGTCGAACGTGCGGCCGTTTCGTTGTCGTTGGTCTGCCGGTGAGACTATGAAATATATTATTTACGATGAGATGTGTACATTAGAAATGCTATCGTTAACGATTTCCAGTCGTTAATTAACGTTCGCGGAATAGCATACTGCGCTGTTTGCGCAAGTTCGATGAAAAGCTCGAACAGCTACTATATATATATATATATATATATATATATATTAGTTTGAATTATTAATCAGTGAATATTTCCACAAAGTTATAACTATATTCAGTACATACGCCACGAAGCTGACGAGTCGTAAATCTTCGCGATCGGAATAGATTGCGCCAGGCTTCCTAAAGTCATCGGTCTAATCATCATCATTCTCTATATTCGCGAAAATTAGTGAAATTCTCCTCTCCGATAAAACTCGACGCAGTTTGGCGTTCATCTATTTTTCTGCGGGAAACAGTCGAGACACCGAGTGTTACATAAATCAGTCGAAGCTCGTAGAATATTAACGCACTTCGCATCATTGCCGGCAACAATTGCACACACACGCCGCGAATCTCATTTGCAAAAACAAGCCGAAGCCGATATAACTAATTCATGCCGTTTGCTCGCTCGAGTTCGAATCTCGCTGCTATATATATATATATATATACACGCTTCTTGAAGGCTTGCACAAAACTATATATGTACAGTACGCGAGAGCTCGGTTTGGTATTTGCATTTATAAGCAGAAGAAGCTGCCTTAACGGGATTTCTCCGCCAGCGCCTCCGACAAACGCGTATCGTATACGTATGTGCGGTTATATATATAACGAGTGAAAATTCTAGTGCCAACAATCGCGGTGAATGTGTATATATTTACGTTTGCGCTGGTTTGTATATACTCGCTGACGATCTATATTTAAATTACACTTAATAATGTACGCTAGACGGGAATAATTAGGCAAATTTCTCGCGGGCAATCGATATTCCGCACCTGCCATTCCGCGGAAAATTCGTGCGAGTACACGCGTAGCCAATAAACCAGACGAATATGTATATACGCGAGCTTGTATATTATACAGAGCGCAAGCTCTCGTGTGCGGCGAACACACACACACACACACACACACACCTATAAAGTAACTCGCGCGCAAGGGAAACTCTCCGCGTGAAAATGGCACTTTAATGACTTTAACCCAATGTCTCGCAGCGTCGGCGGCAACAAACCCCCTCTAGAGCTATATAATAACTGCTGCAGCAGAATGCGCAACTTATAACGATGTTTACGCGCGCGGGAGCCGATTGCCGACCGCATCGCGTTCGATTATCGGATCTGCGCGAGGAGAAGTCTGTATATAGTCGGGTTTGGATATATATATTATGCGAGGGAAATCTCGCATTTACCGATGCGCGGCTGCGATATATCGGCTGCCCCTGCGCGCGAAACTGTCAATCGACGTCAAGGATTGATGAGTCAGGCCGAGAGAGGGAGACGATTCTGTAAATGGATTTTAATCGGGTTAGAACGCGGAGATGCTGTCGGATATATCGATTTGATGCTTCGCTGTATTATCGCGTAGCGAGTCTATAGCTGGACGAGGGAGATACCGATTATCGGTCTAATCGTTAGGGGGAGGCTCCTCGATGCCCTTTGCTGCCTGGCCGTGTATACGTAAGCGGGTACGTATAAATTTTGCCGATTAATTGAAACCCGCGTGTATACGGATGTAGTGCAGTGCGCTGCGCTCTCTCGTACAATCTCTTTATCGGTTTTGGCTGATTTGAAGATCGAATCCGAATTCGTTTTTCGCTTATTGAACATTCTGTTCAACCACTGTTTTCGGGATTCTTTAGTCGGCTAATATTTTGAAACATATAAGGACACGCGTTGTTGCGCTCCTAAGTACAAATGCCAAAATACAAATAGAATCAAAATCAGCTATATATATAGTAAAATCCTTGGCTCTAAATACAGAGGGACTAAATATTTCATTCGTTTTGTAATTGGGTCGTTCGACGTTCGGCAGTCGATCGAAATTTCAATAATCATACTATTTATTAGATTAGAACATTATCAGAGCACTAAGAGGTATAAATCATGCAGTTGTTTAAATTTTCCCGAAACCTGTCCTCATGCCACTCCGTATACGCTATATAACCCCTTCACTCTCTGGCGACTTCTCCAACTAAGGCCATCTTAATCTCCACCGCTGCAGACAAACAAAGCAATACTGCAATATTCTCGACCACACCCCCTCGTCACTCGATTTCGAGACAATCAGCCCGAAATTTTATATTTACAATCCAAAAGGTGCAGCGCATCCATATTCTGCATCGCCTTCAAACAAACACAAATACACAGTCACTACAAGACCAAACCAAAGAATCTCTTCCTCCGAGTCTCCAGCAGTGCGACTTTCTCTGCCCTCTCTATATTATCTCTCCTTCCGATGGAGCGCGCAGGACTCCCGCCGAAAATCCCCCTAATCCATCGAGCTCCTTTAATTATACCGCGCTGGAACCGATGCGCACCCGATAGGCGAGCGGATAAATCGCCGGCGATTTCTCCCCGAGAAAATTCAGTCGCGCTGGTAATGCGAGAAGGAAAATAATGCAAGGCGCAGCTATTTTTCGATCCGCGGAAATCCACACGATTACAAAGCCATGATGCGCCGTGGAAAATCTATACTGGGCTAGTTATTATTATTATTATTATTATTATTATTATGCAGAGAGTGTACCGCGCGTATATATATATATATAGCACGGATAATAAATAAACGCTTAATGACGATAACGACGAGGTAGCCGGGGAAATTGCGGAGAATTACCGCTCGAGATCGATTCTTGCGGATCGCGGAAAAATTGTTTCGAGCTTCGGGTTTGCGCTTCGCTTTTCTTTTTTATACTGCGGGCGCTCCTTTGTTTCGTTCGAGAGAGCCCCGCGAGTAATGGAAGTTTGGCTTTTTTATCAGCGCAACGAGCTTGGCTTATAGGATACACGAGCTTAGCCGTGTGGATGTTCGCTTTTTCTGCTGAAAACGAGAAGACATGTGTCTTCGGTTGCGCGGGTCGATGCGGCGATAATGATAAAATGAATAATTAATATCGCTGGTTGAGAAAGGTTTATCGCTGAATTTATTTGGGAGTTATTGATCCCGCAGTTTTGAAGAATGAAGTGCTAGAGTTATCGAATCTATATTTTGAAAGGGACGCCATGTAGCTCATTTGATTTAACGTCATTTCGTTAAGATAACTCTAACAATAGATCCAGGTCATCGTAATTGTTTGAATGTAACGATGACAAAACATTGTAACTCGAATAATTCAATAAAGTGCACATTCCAAACAAATTCACAATAAATACGACACGGGAGGCGTTTCAAACAGCATCATTAAATCTCGTTTACTTCATTGAACTTGCCGCGTTATCATGCACTCAGCTAGATTTAATGTTCACTGAACGCGTTTTCAACGACCTGATTATGCATGCTCATATAAATTATGAATTTTTCATCAGCAAGATAATAAAATCCTTCGAAATTATCATTCGCAAATTGCAGATGTAAAATCAATCCATTATCGTAAATGGCAATCCAGAATAAAGCGCGGCTATATAACTCGCAACAAAAGATCGATATATAAAAGGCAGCCGTCGAACAAATAACGCGTCGATTCCAACGTGTACATTCTCTCCCTCGAAGCCAAAGAGCAAGCGCGGCGTCGAGGCTCTAATTACCACTCGTCGCCCAAAGCGGCTCTCCTGCTAAAATAGCAGCGCGTTAACTCGGCTGTCTTTTCGCCGGGGTTTCATCCCGCGCGAGCCTAACTGCCCGCCACGGATATATTCACTTTATTTAACGTGGCCCTTCGGGAGCGTTTTGCCGGGCCTTCGATATAAATCGCCGGCTTCCGCCGCCGCGTGTATGCCTGTGAAAGTGTCCGGATCCGTTGCGCCTCGTGCATGTGTGTCTGCACCCCGTATTACACACGCTTTACATTGATCGTTGTAGGGGTTCCCGTGTGTGTGTGTGTGTGTGTGTGTATGTGTGGGTGGGTATATAGCTGGGCAGTATTACTTTTAATTTCGAGCCGTGTGCCGGAAATGATAAATCCGGGACGCTGAGCGATGTGCGCGTGCTGCAGGGAAATACGAGATTAATGGCGATCGTTTGTGTTTCGCGCGCTGTCTGATGGGATGGTTTAATTGAAAATTTTCTTGTTTCGGGGGCTGACCGGCGACGGATGTCTGTGTGGAGGACTGATTGATGGGGCTTTAATTTATTTGTTCGCTTGTTCCTTCTCTCTCTCTCTCTCTCAATAATGTATTGGTGCACTCTTTTTCAGTTATTGATTCGATTCTCTGCGAGTTATTATTTTTTATATGCTTCGTTGCAAGTTAATATTCCATGTATAGAATAATAATTCGATCTATATGTATAGAATAAATGAATATTTCAAGTCTGACCGAGTCAAAGAGTAATAATAATATCGCAATCATAAATATGTTAGCACGAATAGTAAATAGAATGTTATATATAAGAACTTATAAAGTGGGCTTTTTTAGATGGAGTGTGGACTTTGCTGAACAACCAGAGGAGGTCAAAAATTCATTTAGCCTTTGGTGGTGCGCATCACATTTTTTGTAAAACAAATATTTATTTTTGCTTTAGGCATAACTTGGAGTAGGTAGCGGGCAAAATAAGTTTACTTTTATGCTGGTCTGAATTCGTAATTCAAATATACCTATGTGTTTATCAGCAGAATGATTTTATATTATTAGATATTGTTAAAAATATATGGTACATAATAATTTGCGTTTTTCTTAAAAAAGATGCAATGAAATAAAAGAATAAAGCCGTCACATTGGCCTTGTCTCACTTCGTCAGCCTAAATTATAATACAATTCTCCTAGTATATATCCTCTAAAATATCTGAAATATCTTCTGCAATATCAGCAACTTTCAATTTCACTTCTCAGTGCATCAACAAACAGTTGGTTTATAAATCCTCAGCCCATAAAAAATCGAAGTACCAGTAGCTCAACAAAGGGGTGTCTTGAAAAGCGAAAGAAAAAAAGGATCGCTGTCACTTGCCGGGTGCCTCGGTCATTGTTTGCTGAAGAGGAGAGAAAGTGAGTTCTTAATTACCCGCTAATTGGACGTTTACAGCAAACGAGCTTGCTCAACGTGGATATATCAACGTCACATATAGGTATAGCCTTGTCACCTGTTGTTAGATTCGCCAAAAGAGCGAAACTGAATATATCCTCTAAAGGTCGTTTTAGGTACGCCTTATGCTTCAGAAATTATAAATCTATGCGCAAAAAATAGTTGACTCACCTTCTCGCACGTCGAATTCCACGATAAACTTTAATGATTTTCGTTATATCGTAGCGTCGCAAGGCAAACTCTTACATAATGAAACACTTGCGACTGAGGCCGTAGCACATTGCGCAAGCACAGAGAGATTATCCGCTACATAAACAATTCAGCGATCCTCCATATGCGCATCAGGAGAGTGAGACGAAAACTGGGATAGAGCAAGAGCAGTGAACCCGGGCGACGGCGCTGCTCATTAATTTCCGATTAATTAAGTTCTCGCGCGGGCGGGACGGCAACGAGCGCGACATAATGCCGAGCTGCAGCGAGACGAAATACTCCTTGTGCGCGGGCTCCGTGATTCTTGGAGATTTCAACGGCGCGGAAAGTTCGCCGAACCGTATGCGAATGAATTACCCAGCGGGAACATATTATGATGAGCTTTTGAAGTGTTGCTTTTCAACTTCTTGCTCCTATATACGTTATGCTTTTTGAATCGGATCGTCGGTGCGTGAAATCCAGACTCGATTTTATTGTCTCTGGGTTAGATTAAAATTTCGCGCTTATGTATGATACATCGAAAGCGAAAACATTTGCTGCAATATATCATACGCTTTGTCATGTACATATTTTCCAGAAATTCCATTTGCGTCAAGATTACGCAATACAGCGTTAAAGGAAATCCTTCGAAACTACTTACGCCCCGGCCTCCGCGCAAACAGGATGATTTCCTTATACAGAATGCAAAACTCGAGCGTGTCTATATATATATATATATATATGCTCAAGGGGGGAGGAAAAAAGCGAGGAACGACCAAAGTGGCACACGATCAATTTTTTCACGATGCGAGAGCAAGGGAAATAGAGAATCGCGCGCGCTTAATCCGCGGGAGTCGGCGTCGCTTTGAAAAATTGCGGCTCATTTTTACGCATTTTCGCAGCGTGTCGTGGTGCGAGTTCCACGGAGGATTCCCCCGCAGCGGGACGCCAAAAAAGATTTAAAAAGCGAGGGTGCAGGCTGCTGCCGCTGCTGCTGCCTTTTTTGCCTCTTTGCTCCGTACAGCAGACGCTCGCGTTCCTCCTTGTTTTTTCCGTCTCACTTGATAAAACGGGTTACTTTGTTATGTTTTTTCTTGCGCAATGGTCGCTGCGGATTTATTTCGCATGCAAAAGTTTTTAATTCTAGCCTGCAGAGTCCGATGGGGATTGACGTTCATTTTAGAGTAGGAATGATGAGAGCAATTTTTTTTGTTGAATAATTCGTGTTGAATAATTCGGTGCCTTATATAAATATTTACAATAGACGTGTCAAAAGAGCTTATTTAGTTTAGGAACTTTTGTACGACTGTACTGATTTAACTTGTCAAAGACAGTTCGTAGTTGATGTAGTCCAAGTAGTAGGAAACTCTGGTGTAAAGATCGGGATATCCAGACTCGCAACCCAAGCCGATGCCTTCGGAAACGATGCCTACGACAGTCGACTTGTCGGCCAGAACCAAAGGACCACCGCTGTCACCCTGAAAATACCAATGATTTCGTGAGATTGAAATAACACTTGCTCGGCAATCGGTAGATAATTTACAGTTCTATTTGATTCTATGCACTTAGCATATACGTTACTTACTTGACAAGCTCCATATCCTGGACCCAAAGAAGCGCAAAGATGCGCAACCGTAACGACGCCACGCGATGACCAGTACGTGGCACACTCCTGGGGATTTGAGGCATACATGTAGAGTTGTCTCAGGTTCTGAGAGACTGGACCACCGGTATAAGTAGCTCCGAATCCAGTAAGGATCATCTGCGTGCCCTGAGGTATATCTTGGTTGGGTTGGGGTAAACCGATCACCTTGACCGTCGCGGATTCCTTGACCTCTTTTTTCAACTGCGACAAAAATACAATTTTCTCCAAGTTACGAGAAACCCCACAATCCATATGTACTTTACAATCTTATGTAGAAACGATGACTCACTCTGATGACGGCGATGTCATTGTGCATGACGGGAGATACATCAACGTAGCTGAAAGATCCGTGGTGAGAGATTCTGTCGACGTCCATCAAAGTACCACCACTACCAAGAGTATTGGTACCGACGAGAACCTTGATCGTGTTCTTGTCCTTTTTCTGGGCAACTAAATTAAAGACACAATGAGCAGCAGTGAGCACATGCCTTTTGCTGATCAAAGAACCACCGCAGATGTGTTTGCCGTCAACCTGAAGAGATACCTGGTACGGATACTCTCCAACTTTAGCCTCGAACCTGGGACTGCTCTGGGCTCCTGCTGGAGGATATTGACCACCTATTGGGTACTGACCAACCTGACCACCGATCGGATACTGACCAACCTGGCCTGGGTATTGACCGATTTGCCCTCCGGGATAAATAACTACTTGGCTTTTAGCTGGAATTTTTAGTTTAAAATTTTAGTTTAATACAGAATGATTGAGTGAAATTGAAATCAATATTTTAACTATCCTTGTGAAGTAGTGTGTAAGATGTTCACTTACCCAGTGCAAGGAAGCACAAAGCGAGAATCAGGAACTGCTTCATGGTTGGTGAACCTCAGATGTCTGAGACGCAGATTTTTTACTTTATATATAAGATTTATCGATGACTGAGCTGATAAGGCGTTTAATCAAATTTATCGAGACCGAATATAATGCGCAAGGTAAATATCAATTTTTAAGCGTTGCGTCAGAATATACATATAAAAAGAATTTATCATATATTTGATTGTTTACTTTGCGTCAAATAGATGAAGTAACCAAATTTATTTCATAAAAAAATCCATATTACTGAGAATTTCTACATTGTCTTAATACAAATTGCGACGTGTTTATGATTTTCATATCACCGTATAACGAGCTTTTATGGCAATGCGTTAAATGCAATTGGTTGACAATCATTCATTATATTTTATTGATGAGTGTTTGGTACAATTAAGATGAAGGGACATTTTTTTTTTATTTTTTAAGATTCAATTTCGGTCGTTCATATTGAGATAGCTGATATTTTATAAACTCTTTCAAAAATATTTCCATTCTCTTCCAGTTGCGCTGACATCGGGCGAAAATGCAGAATACGTTCGCATATAATGATATATTTCACAGCACTAAAAGTAAATCCTCAGAGCAGAGTTCTGGTTAATTGAAATAAAGTCAATAACTCTAGAAAAGAAAACGCGCCTTTCATCCCTCATCCGCGAGAAGAGCCGCAAGTGAGTCTCTATTTTACGTAATTGCGCACTTTAGTCCAGGCCATTGTATCGTCAAAGCGAATATTTTCTATTGAAATTCATGTATTCAAAAGTCAGCCGTGGCCTGGGGAGAAACAATGGGGCGCGACGGCCGACGCGTATAACGTAACACATGAAGCCTGCAGCGCAACAGACGAGCGTAGCTGTATCAGAGAGTCAGAGAGACGCGTAACCGCACTCAGCGACGAATTTCAAAGCTCTTATGGAACAGACGTTAATTTCCCGGCGAGTGACGCGCCATAGCCTAGTTTCGCGAACCCGCTTGCCCTTTCTCTCTACGAGCTTGCGAGCAAAGGCTGTTGGCCGACGTTACCCCCTCCCCCCCCCCCCCCCCCTCTCTCGTTCGTGTTTTAGGGTGAGTCGAGTATACAGCCCCAATTAAGCTTGCCACGGACGGTCAGATGAACGGTTTAAAAATTAAGCGCGCTCGCAGTGTTGCCGGGGATACATGCAAAATGCGGGCAAAGATTTTGAGGGTAGTTGTTAAAAATAAAAGAGAACAATGGGGCGGTTGGGTTGTTTAAGTTTTCGGAAAAATATATCGAGTTGCTTTTTTTATAAACGAAATTCAATATGTTGCTCGGATCGAAGCAAAATGCGCGTTGATTGAATAAACATTTATGAAAGTCAAACGGTTTATTTTACATATTGACATTTTTACTTGCGAAAGCTGACGGTATATTACCTAATCTACCGAAATTAGAAAAATATGTATATTTACTATGTCAATATGTGATTATGATAGGCATTGAATTTCAAGTGGGAAGCCCCCATGCGCTCATTGCGAGACATAATCGCACTGTGTTCATGTAGTTTTATCTCAATTTATTCAAGCTTTTGAAAACCTAGTCTTGTTACGTTTCTTTACAGCACGTGTCTGTTTTTAAGAGACTTAATGATGCTGCAACAATTTATTCATTTCCATATCTTACAACTATACTGTTCTATTCGAAATTACAGGTATTGTAAACAATCGACCCATTCATTCTTTTTTACGATTAACATCTGATTGAAGAGGAAAATTTTTTGTGAGGCCTGCGTCAATCTCTACAACCAAGTCAATCAAATTAAATTCATGTCTATAAATAGCTATATCTATTTGTTGCGTAAACGTTGTTCTCCCTATGTGCATCTAAACTTTGTAAATATTTTGCAAGCCTTTCATGCGATAAAATCTAGAAAACAAATACAGATGTTGAAATGTGTAACTATAGACTTCGCGAAACTCATAATGAATATTATCACCTTCGTACCAAGTCACACAAAGAATTATGCAACTCTAATATAATATAATAGTCTCTCCATTTTACACCACTAAAATGCAGTCTTCCTCTACTATACAGTATAGTATAGTACATAACGCAAAATAAATCAACAACCAGAAGCCTCTACCTATCCGCGAACGCGTTATCATCATAGCAGAACACTACACCACAGTCGCATCCGCACATTCTCTGAAAAACCTGTGCACGAAACCGCAACACGGGATCGGACGATCAGTTGCAGACCATTGCGACAGTCTCTCATTCAGAAAGCCGTTTCGGCACTTTGTTCGAGTAACACGACTGCAGCGAAAACTGGGCCAGCAACGGGTCAATCTTCCAGGGCGCGTAATGTT
Source organism: Muscidifurax raptorellus (assembly GCA_020010945.3). Classification (NCBI taxonomy): domain Eukaryota; kingdom Metazoa; phylum Arthropoda; class Insecta; order Hymenoptera; family Pteromalidae; genus Muscidifurax; species Muscidifurax raptorellus. The sequence goes on from CM052077.1 coordinate 6,125,664, forward strand.
TACCTTCCCTCGAAACGCATCCCGCGTCAGGTCAGCCGGCAGTAACGTGACCGACGCGTTATATATATAGTAGAGATGACGGTGCGGTTCAACTGCCGGACTGCTGATAAGAGAGAATACGGCGCGCATTAGAGTAATGCGGAACCGGGGGAGAAGCTTTCGCCGCGGAGACGTATGCGCGCGTGTAAAGTAATTATTTGGACTCGCGGCCGCGTTCTGTCGGAACTAGTTTCGCTATGGATATAACTGGGCCGGATTTCCGCTGAGCTACATTAGCGCGAGATGCTAATTAGCGATGATTGATTTTTTTTAGCGAGTTGCCGGAGCTGCTTTTTAATATTGCTGAGTAGTCGAGGATGTGGGAATTGAATTTTCTTTTCTAACGGTTGTACGCATATTATTTTCTCGCGGCGGATATTGAAATTTTGAAGCAGGATTCATCTGAAACTTTTGTAATTATGATGTTGAAGAGAGAAATTGAAGAAGATTTTAACAGTAAACTATAACGAGCTATGTAACTATGAAAATGAAATTCATTGAAGAACGAGGTAGCTGGCTGGCTAGCGATAGCAATGCATTCAGGCAAGTTCGAGCATCTAAGACAGGTCATCCAAGCTATTTCAATTTCTAGCTTGTGCTTCAGCAGTGGAACTTGCGTATTTCATCCCTTGAAGCTTAGGTCATATCTCGTTCAAAGCACAGACTAATGTAATCTACGTTTGAACGAATATTAATCGCTGAGAATTATTTATTTTTCAAATATTATTTAACATTTTTGCATCATTTAATAATTCAGTATACGTTATGAAGTACGTAAACGTGGAACGCCCTGTTCTGTCCGTAACAGCGCGTTAGCGAAATATTGAAAGCAAAAATAATAACCCCATATAAAACCGTGCACTAAATTCAGCATTATCAATTCCCATAAAAAAGATAAACCCATTCGACGAAATTTATTGCCGCACACTCCTTGCGCACTTCATCATTGGCACGAGAGCTCTGCTGAAAAAGCAAAACGCTGCGGAACAATGGAGCTCGAGAGTGTGTAATATTCGATTAAAACAACAAATTTCGATATCCTTTATATATACATCCCCCGCGCGACGGGTAAAGTTCACCTCTTCGACTCTCCGGCCTTTCAATAACAAGGCCGCTACTCCGCGAATACTGTGGGAGAAGCTCGGCTATCCTCTTCGTATCAAGAATCGAGTGCTTACATATAACTATTCACCGTCGTCGACAAATACACGAGATGGATAGGGGCCGTGCTAAGCGAGGGAGAAAATTATATTCTGGCGAGTGTGACTGGGCCTATGGATTGTTATTGCAGTGCATGCTAATGTGTATTGCTTATAACATTTGATATATGTTTCTTTCTTGCATTTATGGTTGAATATATCAGCTTTCCCGGATCTAAACGATGGTACAAATTGCAAGATGATGCAGTTTGCTGTATATTATGAAAGGGTGAATAAAATAATCTTGAAATAATGTGTAGATAATCACTTTTTATTCTGCTTATTTACATGAAAAATAAAACGCAATACATCATTAGACGCATCTCTTTTTTTTTGCTTTTCAAGACTTGCTATAATTTCTTCATTGGGTTAATGCCAATTCGGAATTGATAAATTCCATGTGATGCGATACCTTCGTGAAAAGATCCGGCCAACCTGATCCACAATCATGGCCTAAGCCGATACCTTCTGAGACAACGCCAACAACGGTTGACTTGTCTTCCAGAACCAAGGGGCCGCCACTGTCGCCCTGTAAAGTAAAAGTTTATAAGAGAATTTGTTTGAGGAATATACGATATGAAAACTGTTGAAATACTATATGATCGCTTACATTGCAAGCGCCGAAACCTGGAGCCAGTGTAGTGCACAAGTGATCAGTTGTGATCTGTCCTCGATTGGCCCAGTTGATGGAGCAGGTGTAATGGTCCAACACGTACAAGTGGAGGAACCTCAGTAATCTGGAGGGTGGGCCATTAGAGTGAGAAGCACCAAAGCCACTTAAAATCAATCTAGTATTGTCGGGAATTTCTTGGCCAGCTACAGGCAAGTTGATGGGCTTCACGAACCTGGATTCCGTGATCTCTTCTGTTAGCTGTATGGAAAATCAAATGTTGTAAATACGACGAAATATTCTTGCGATCTGGATTTACCTACAAACTTATTCGAACAACTTACTCGAATGACAGCGATGTCGTGATTCAGGATTGGCACATCTGGACCATACCAGCGGAAGCTTGGGTGCTGACTGACCCTAGCGACGTTCATAACAGTTCCTCCATTATCCAGATTATTCGTGCCGACGATAACTTTGATCGTAGACTTATCTTTTTTCTTCTGAATCCAATCGTGGGTGCAGTGAGCGGCCGTGAGTACGTGTTTCTTGCTGATCAAAGTACCACCACAATGGGCATGTCCGTCAACTTCAATTGCTACCTGGTATGGAAACTCGCCGGGATTAGCGTCGAATCTCTGCTGGATTACTGGTCGATCTGGCTGTACAGGTTGTATGGGTTGTATTTGTTGTATTGGCTGATAGTATTGGATCCCAGTAATAGGATCGTACCAGATGGTGGGGACGATTTGGCTGCTGGCTAAAATTATTGATTTTTACTTTAAATTTTTTAATTGCGGTGTTTAAAAGCTTGATTAAATTTTCACCAAACTCAATTTAATTCATGTGTTTAATTAAATAAACTACAGCAATATTGAGATATGTTCGTGTTTGACTGCTTTACGAACAGAATAATTTTATTTGATTACTTACCCAGTGCGAAACAGCACAAAGCAAATACCATGAAATGCTTCATGATTGATGTATGCGTGCTACCTTGTGTATCTAAAATGTAGGGTTTTAATGTTGTTACATTTCCAGATTAGATTCATAACAGCACTTAAAGTAAAAAAAAAATTTGTATTTTAAAGAAACTTAATAAGTAAACTAATTCGTTTTATTTTCAAGCTTACATGCATAAAATATCTGTGAAACCATTAAAATTAGCAGGTCAATCAATAAAATGTACGGATACATTTTATTTGGAATTGATAAAAGTCCGTCTCTGGCATAGAGATCGAGAATTTAAATTGCAATTAAGGTCTTGAAAATGTAAGCATGCGTTATATAAAAATAAAAATATACTATCGCAAACTGTACATGACATTGAAAACAACTTTAGTTTGAAAGAACAGCGGTCTTAAAATTTGCATTGCTTTTCGCATGGCTCACAGAAACGAGTATACGAATAATAAATCGCAAATTCGCAAATAGACAATTTATAGGTACATTAGAAAATTTATCCTCCATACATAATAACGAGTAAATTCCAACTCCAATATACATCCCGACACAATTACAGAAGCTCGAAACTGCAATCATCCAGCGCAATAACCCGGCGAAATGCGAACAAGACGAACAGCCCGACGTCTCCACTCATTTATGGATATCCAGTGCGGCCCATAAACCAAGCGCCGTATTTCAACCAGCCGGAGGAATTATGAGTTTTCGCGGCTTCCGGACGAGCTGCTAGCAGCAACCCGCGGACTCCGTCGGCTTCGCGAGGAGTCGCATTTATCAGGCCCCCGCAGCGCGTATAGAAATCGGACACTCTCCGGGAGGATTGATATCGCAAAAAGTAGTCGCGCGATCATTCTTTCTCCCTCTCGCTTGGCGTGTGTAAGCTCTTATTAACGACGTCGCTTTTTCGACTGCGCCTCGCAGCGTTGGCCGTCCGAAAGATAATACACAGCGCGATGTTTCCGCAGCTTATTCCGCTGTGACTGCGATCGCCGAGTTTTTCTAAAGCGCGGCTGCTGCTGATGTATATCGCTGTTTGAGAAAGGGATCGCGTGTGGCCTCGCGAGCGAAGCTTTCAATTTTTCCAGGCTATATATCTGTATATACGGCTGGTGGTCTGTTGTTTGCGTTGGCGAGAGTTGATCGGTAGAATGGAACTGAGAAATCGGCTTCATTATTTTTCGCTCCAGCGGTTCGCGTTCCTTATATAAATATATCTTTATACATTTGTTTAAATACGCGTCTTGGGTAATTCGCAGTTTCTTGCTGTACTCCAAGATTATTACAGAATTCATTTATCAGCGATCCGTTTATAATCCGAGATCCTTTCATTCGGGACACTCGATCCGATATTTTCCACTTTTAAGTGCATATAAATACATTCCATACATTCCAGAGATTACAACTATCGCGATCAAAATAAAAGCACTCGACGACCACCGCGTACGTATCACGTCGCCCGATGGCTCGATCACGGTCAAACGCATATCTTCAAAAGGACACCAGACGCAGTAGCGAGGGCAAAAAAATTAAAGGACTATACGAGAGAGGGACGAGAAGAAACCGGAAACGACTACGGGTTATTGTTTCGCGTCGGCGACACGCAGCTCCGTCTGTGCTTTGTCATGGTCCGCCGGTTAACCGCAAACAATACTACGGGCCGTTTGCACTGCGCTTGCATGTATAGCGTCATACGTACAATATATGACACGTACACATGTATACGGATATATGACGAAGAGTGCGCAGGCGTACAGGGACGACTGTCGCGCGATCACAGTTTCGACAGATTTACGACTAAGCTATAATCAATGATCGGTGACGGGAGTTTCTATATAAACCGTTGCTGCGCAATTCGAATTGATTTTTATTGTTTCATTGAAAGAGGAGAACGCTATGATTCTGTAACTTTCGGTAAATGCAAAAAAAGACGGCGAGAAACCGGAAATTCATACTCTCAACCTAATATCCAAAAACAGCTGGTGGAGGTCCATTAGAAGAGCTATTCACTCCCGCGTATACATCCGCGCGAGCTCTCTCAAAGAGTCAATTACGAATGACGAGTAGAATTAATACCCCGCGCGCATAGAGACTCGCATTAAAGAGGTAATTCTCCTCCGCAGAGATTACCTCGGTAATCCGCTGGTGATCTTGAACGCGGGCAAAAGTAATTGGCCGTGCTTCGTCTGCCCCCCTCCCCCCCCTCCGTTCGCCGCGTTCATTTGTACGGCCGTGAATCTCGTCAAAGGATATCCCATCGACGACGCACGCGGAGAGAGAAAAACGGGACGCAAATGCGCTCTCGAATGGCGCGCGGCTCGTAAAAAGGGATTGAGAGCAAAGGCAGTCGGTGCGCGCGCGCGGATCTATGTATAGAAAAGCGGAAGGCGAGTGAGCGATGAACGTAAGAAGATGTAGGGAACGAGCTGCTGCTGTCGGTGTGTCGGCGAAAAAAGCTGCTTCTGCGGTCTGCTATATATATACGGAGCCGCGGGTGCCGAGAAGAGAATAGATTGCCGAGGAGGTGAAGAAATAGATAAGGAGTCCGGATGGATATATAAGAGGTGGATTTGAACAGCTGAATGCGGGATGTATGATAATGCGCTAAAGACTGATGGTTTTTTCTGATACTTGGTGAATTTAGATTTTTCAAGCTGCGCAATATAGTGAAACGCGAGACTTTTTCATCAGCCAAAAGGGCACATATGCTGTATGTAAATAAATTTTTATCCGCGCGTAAACCATATACAGGACGAGCTATATGCATGCAATCAAGCCGCTCACGTTTCCATGCTTACTTTCTGATTAACATTCGGCGAGCTCTGATGAAATATTTATAAACTATACGAGATCTCGTAAAAAAAGCAGCCGAGGAAAATAAACGAAGCAAACGGAGCGCGGCATCCGAACGCGATATCAAGCTCGCGAGCGGAGATGAAGATGAAAATACGAGTGGAGGCGAAGCCACTTGAAGCGTGGAAAACTTTTCGGCATCCGTTTTCTTCGCGCGCTCCGCGTGTATCCTGTATATCGGACTTTACGATGCGTCTCTCGAAGAGTTGCATACCTCGCTCGCGAGAAAAAAAAAGAGAAACAAGGAAGAAAGAAGGAAAGTCGGTCGCGCTCATCCAGAGTATCAATCCGTCGAAAAGAGATGCAAAGGGAGGAGTATATTCAACGGGAATATTCTTCCATAGTTTATACGAGCCGCAGCGAGCTGCAAAAGAAACCGATATGGAGAAGAGAGAGGCGACTTAGGAATCATCAATATGTCCGATCCCATGAATTATCCATGTTGGCTTTTTTACGGGAGGATACCTCGCGAGCGCGCGAAAATGTAATTCATCAATTCTACGGGGTAGTTGTATACCGAGTCGAGGAATTTTTATACGGCTCCGTCGTATGGTAAGTTCTCTTTAGTTTAAATAAAGCGTATTTTCGAGCTATTATACTTTATACTCATAAAATTTGCTGATGACGTTTTCGCTATATTTGAATACGTTATGAATCATCGGTCTGTGAAACGCGAAGTTAATAAAACTCAGTAAAGCAATAACAACTCCGTAAGCGCGGCATGTTAGAAAGAGCAAACAGACCGTTCTCTTTTTTGTCTCTCCAAAAAACTACTCTCTCTCTCTCTGAAAACGTACCCAAAGCAACATAACGCAGTGCTCCGTTAAAAATCTCTATAATGAAACCGTGCAAAACACTGTTAAAAAAAGAGCAGAAAGAACCACCGCCGCGCGTCGCATTACAAGCAGCGTAAAAAATCGAGGCCGAAGTTTTATTTGAGTTGCGCCGTGTTTCGGCGTATAACGGACGACAAGCGCGCCTCAGACTCAGCACAGTGATCCGATATGCGCCTCGAAAGCTCGGGGGGACAAAGTTCGCGGCGGCTACTCGTTCGCTTTCCAGACATGTTAATTCCGGGATTTCTCGCTCTTCACGACGGCTGCAACGTTATATAGAGCGACTGTGCCGCGGCTCGAGTATGCACATATGTAGCGCGCAACACGTGCCGCAGCGGTGGAATACGTTTTCGAAGGGGCGAGGCGGACGCGAGGGAAGTTTTTACCGGACTTATACCGTGGCGAGTCGAGTCGCAAGCTGTGATGTATGCTCGGGGTGTCTGGAAGTATTGGGGATATATTAAGCTTTTGGTTGGGGTTTAATATATCCGTGACGGTTTTTATCGTTATTGGAAAGAGTGACTGAATGTGTTTTAAGCGAGATTTGCAATAAGTCATGTTTTTCATTAAAATGCAGTTGGCTTCGTCAGGTGGAGAAACAATTTATTTATTATTTCAGATATTTTCTCAATATATTGAATCGCTCAAGTTATAATTGATGATTTGACTTTGCATTCTGTACTTATTGGCAATTGAGTATCACTAGTATATATGAGGTTTTCTTTAAAATACATACTCTTTTTAATTGTGTTATAATATAAATGAAATGCGAATAAACGTTAGAATATTCAATATAAAAACTATACTTACAGCAAGAAGCAGTCGACAAAGCGTTGATAAACTCTACCGATCGCAAATTGAACCACATGTATTGCTTATATATACTTCAGTTATACTTATCTTATTGATCGTCTAGTCACGAAGTTAATGTTTTATGCTATTTTCCAGACAATTAACTTCCTTAGAACGTAAATGAAGTAATATGATTTTATTATTTGTGTCGTAAAATTTTATTGTAATATTTTCTCAAAAAATAAAAAGTTGGCTAAGACTTTGTTTCTAATTTCGTAACTATTTTTCAAAGAGATTGTAAGTCTGGTTTTATTACAATTTACATATCTCCACTATGGTAACTGGCTTTAAATATTTTCAAACTGCAACTTCCGAATATATTAATAGAGAAATCATCTCTCGCGCTTGTTTTACATCTCGATAGTATATGCATATGGCAGCAACGAATGAAAACGAGAAAGATTTGAATATTCGATATTGCATTTTGAATGAGCATTAGTATGTAAAATTTACCATTTCAATATTTAATTCATTCTCATTGTATTTCTCTCATTACATAATACATTTATCTTCGTAGCAAAAGCTGAGATTCTGAATCTATTTTTGTTAGTTCTATGGCTGATATGATCGTTAAGTCGAAATAATCAGTCAGTGAATTTCTTACTATTTTGAGAATTGAGAAGCGTAACGTTTTTTTGCTAACGATTATTTTTGTACTATTTGTGTGGAAAATTTTCAAATTGCGTACACGTACATGTACTAAAAACTTATGTTAATGGCCTAGGCGTGATTAGCGTCATTAGAACATATTGCTCAATAACCATTTTTATACATGAATTCAGAGCGGTGACTTTACTACCAATCAGTACGCACTAATTTCAACTTGTAAAAGTGCGATTGAAAATTAATAACGACGGGAAGTTTCGGCCCTGTCAAAAGTTTTGAAGAAACAGCTTAATTTAGATCTTAATCTGTTACAAACCACAACAGTTCATCGTTTTGTTCATAATTTAGTCGATACTTTATTCAATAACAAGGGAATGATAAATTTTGAATATTTTTTGGATACGAGAAGTTTCAATCTCAAAACCAGACGCTGCGTAGAAAAATATATATAAGAACATCATTTTCCATCTGCGCAACTGCCTCATCAAGCTTTGAAAAGAAACAGTTTCTTTTAGAAAATCGCAGCCCAGAGTTGAAAACTCGGAATTATTAGTGGTACCCAGTATTCCAAGAGCTTTTACGTATCGCACTTTTGCAGCTACATCACTTTAGCACGAAAGCACACCCCTATACAGTTTCGCATACACTATTTTCAGGGAATTTCGCCGCAAGGATCAAGCGTAGGAAGGAGCATTCGCGCGATTAAAAAAAAGCGTCACTTTGTCGCGTCTTTCCCTCCGTTCTCTTTTTTACGACGCTTTACGCGCGATAAAAACGACTGCTCTTTGTGAACGCAACGAAGGTTTTTTTTTGCTTTCGCGTTTTCGTCTCTAGAAATTCCATTCGACTTTTGCATACGCGATCGTGTTTTTTACGACAAAGTTTGCAGAAGCCGTGCTATTTTTAACTCGAGTCTACTGCTGCTGCGATATATATTTTAAGAGTGTAATGAATAGGCGGATTGCGCCTTTTCCGAGTTTTCTATACCAACGGTTTGTCGTTTTGGATTCTTCGAAAAGGTGGCAGAGGTGTATACTGATTTTTTTGTCGTTTTGAATTTTCGTGGAATCTCGGGATATACGACTTTCTCTACGTAAACTAGTGGGGGATTCACTGAAATATGAGATTATAAAAATAATTGTTTTATTTAATAATTTCAGAAGAGTGAGAAATATTAGAACAAGACTATATAATAGTATATACATTTAATATAGATAGATCGTGTATTGTGTATACACTTTCATGATGAATTTTTCACACGAAATCATTGACATAAAATTTTATTATTGTACAAAATCTTAACATTCCTGTAAACTCATTTAAAAATATCTTTTTTCCAGACGTATATCGTCAGGCTCGGTACTTTTCATATAACAATCCTCATCCTATCTCGGACTTTCACAATAACTTCCCCCGATGAACCTCCAGCGATTCCCGATTTCCAAGGAAATATTCGCTCTTCCGCAATGCACGCAGCAAAAAGCAACTTCAGACCGTTTAGAGTATTCACTGCGCATACTTAATAAGAAACAGCAGAAAAAGTGGAAAAACTCGCGCTTCTCCTCAGTCTTCTCGGTCGCGCGTTTTTGCCCCTTGTTTTCTTTACGCGCGCACAATAACAGGCGGAAAATAACGATCGAAGTACTTTTCCCTCGACTCGCGGAAGGTAATTTAGTGCAGCTTCGTCTCGCTATAAAAAAAAAGAAGAAAGTATAAACGTAGAGATCGGGGGCGACGCACTTAGCTAAATGGGCTGGACTCCTTTACGGGGCTATCGGTTGAATGCAGTATGCAAAGCGTGTTATGATTTCTCCGGCGCGCGCGTTAAATCATTCCGTGCGAAGCTGGCGCGAGTTCATTGTTGCCAGTACGTCTTTTTCGTATTGGACCTTTTTCTGGCCGAGATGCTTGGGCAGAGAACATGAATATTAATAGCACGTTTCTGTTATTTAGGATTCCGGGGCTGCGTGTGTCACGTTGAGCTTTTAAAGTTTTTCTTTTTCTCAATGATTTTCACGAGGATCGAGATTTCAGATTGGCTTTTATGGTGATTGAAATGTTGGATTGCTATTGTGCATGGCGAGCTTAATGCTGAATCTATTGTGGATTAGCAGGATTCGAAAGAAAACAAAATATTAGTAAAGGATACGAAGATGTCGCTTCTGTTATTTTCTCAAAACGAATAAATAATTGTCTTCGTATTAATACATTGCATTTCGGCACTTTGCCAAATGTTTTTGTAAATAATATAAAACATGCTGTAGCACGAGTAAAAATGCTGTAAAAAAATAGACTGCAACTTTCTCCCGAAACATCGGATTTCTTCATGATTCAGGCAAATTAATTCCGGCGATAATTAAAGTCCGCCAATAAAACACGGAAGGACCATCTCACTCGGCTATACGCAGGTTGTAAAACGGGACAATTTTGTAAACCATGAAAGGGTATATATACCTGCAGCGCAGCGCCGGCTGAGACACGTGTTCCCGTAAACGAAGGAGGAGACCGGGCGAAAATACGAGCGGCCCTTGCCCGAGCAAAATAGAGATTTGTATGCAATGATAAAATTAAGGGGGGTAGGGGTGGTTCGGGCAGCGGCAGCCTGAAATTGAAATTTACCGACGACACTTCGCCGCTGTAATTTGCAAATGCACGGGCGCGCGAAACTACGCGCCACCGCCGTCGACGGGCCTTAATTATGAAAAAAATGAGTTTTCCTCGCGCAAATCAAGAGCCAAGAGCTTCCCGAGCTAATTTCTCTAATGCCGTGTATGCGATTACCATTTTTATATTGCGAGCTGTTTTCGAGCTTGGCTTTAACCGTTGTTTTGTTCGCCTTTCTGATGAGCTTGCTCGACTATATGGGGTTAGTTTGGATTAGTCTGACCAAATGCGGAGTTTTCCACTTGTTCGTCTGGCCCACGGAGATGTGAATAATCCGACGACTTATCGTGAACAGCTATTCGCCGTTAAAAAAGGAAGATATTAAACAACGTACTTCTCAAGATTCTTTTTTGCTTTCATTTATTGTTCTACAAAAACGAGCTTTCGCAAAACTTAGTATGCACAGGAGCTTTCACACGTGGAGTAATATAGATAACATAGTAATAGTTCAACGTCATGCAGATAAAAAACAGACAACAAATAGCCTACTCAATTCTATTCCTCGTATAATCACAGCGTCATCGACAACCGGATAAAGTCACTTCCGTATCTCCCCAACGGCCGTCAAAGACGACAATCGCAGAATAATAGCCAAAAGACACACGCGCGCCCACACCCTATATACCAACGAACACACACACACACGCGCACGCAGTACGTCCCCGACTTTCGACGGCTGTCGCAGCGGTTTAGGACGGCGCCATTTCGCGCAGACGCGCAGTCGCCCTTTCAGCCCTCTGAATCCGTAATTCATCCGCGGCTCGCGACATTTGTCAGCAGCTGCACGTGGCAGCGGCAGCCTTAACTCATGCAACCGCAGATGCAGCTGCTGCGTGTACCCCTTTCGCATCGGCAAGAAACGCGTCGGGACGCTACACGCCGTATCGGCGAGATGCGCGTATAAGACGTCGGGGTTGAGATCGGTACAACGTGTGTATATGGTTTATTTATGCGGGGGGAGGACTCGTTTTAGAGCTGTTTGCATTGCAGATGCGCGCTAGAGTGAGGAGCGATGATGACGGGCGAGAGTTGTCGGAGTGTTGAGTGGCAAAGGGGCTGGATATAACAATGGGGGGGGGGGGGGGCGAAGGTGTGCTGTGCGTATATGTTTCTTACGTTTTGAGCATAGGGAGAACGCGCGAAGGGATATAATATGTATACAGCATCGTAAGACCTTTCGCACTTTTATAAAAAGCTATGGAAATGCGTTTTCTCGAAACTAATTTTTCATAATTTCCTTGCGAAGGGGGACCAAACTGAGTTAGCCGTCTTTCGCAGCCGATCGTGCGAATTACAGGAGGTGTTGCCTCCGGCCGTCTGAGACTCTCGGGAGGCAGCTCCGAGCTCCAAGATTAGGGTAGACCGAGAAACGCCCTGACAGCCCGGCACAACCCACTCGAGCTGGCCAAGCTATATATGTATATATATATAGAGAGAGAGAGAGAGAGAGAGGAACAAGAAGTCGCGCGATTACTTCGACGACTTGCCGCTTGCCCAATCCGGAGGGACACTACCGGCTAAGTAGCCCTTGAGCCGAGGATTTAGACTTTGAGGGAGACGCGTGACTGTCGAAGTTTTCGAGAGCTTTCTCTTTTCCTTTTTAATGGTACGAGAGCTGAGTTTCGGTTATTGAATCGAACGAGTTTTCTTCGAAGAATTTCGATGTGAATCCGTGGTATCATATCGACGCAGTTATTCTTTTGCCCCGACGGCTATTCTCGCGTTGTAGAAATTTAATTTCGACTTTTTCTTTTTCCCGAGAAATTGAATTAACGCTTTTAATTATAGAGATAATAATTATTCCTTGCATTCCTAATGATGTAAAGAGGAAAAAAAGTGCATACAATGAGAGAGAGAGATAGTGCCACGCGGAAATCGGATAAATTCCTTGAGAAGAACGCTAAATAGCTCCGGCTTTTGTTTCGCGAACTTAAAAATGCAAAGTAACGCCCGACAAAAAAGCCCCCGCCTCTGCAGAGGAATATAATGAAAAGCTCGCGCGCACGCAGATCCCCTATTCCGCGCTTATTCAAATTACTCGACATACTTTTATTTTTTATCTCGCATTGTGTCGGCGACCGGCAGCGGGTAAAAGCACACGGCTTTGCGTGCTTATACGGCTGGTTCCGTGCTGGAAAACGTAAGTCGACTAAAAAATCTACATCTCGTGCGGCTATACGTCGAAAATTCATGCGTCTAGTTATCCGAATAATTTTATTTTAACTACGATGTACCGCGAATAAAATAACGCTGTCTCCTGGAGTTATACATTTTCAACGAATATCCAAGCACAGAGCATTGATCGATAACAACAACAACAACAGCGACAAAATTATCACCGAATGTATTCTCGCGTTACGTAATTTCATAGCGCGAGAGGGCAGCTTCTCTCGGCAGCAGGGCGAGCGTCGGGTAAAAGTAAAAGATAGCGCGGTACAGCCGGGCTTCAGTGCTATAACAAAAATTAGCCGGCGACGTCTACAATGGACTTTTCTCCTCTTGCTGATCCGGCTTGCTACTCCATCTGTGCCCCTGTACGCGTGTGTATAAGAAAGGAAGCGCAAAAACGCGAGAGGATGGTAGAGCCTCATCCTCCGCAAAGTCCAAGCGCCGCTCATAATAGAAACGGAAATAGGGTATCTTACTCCGCGCGCGCACGAGAGAGAAAAAGAGTAAAAAGCCGTGCTTGCAAGCTCTAGTGTGTATATATATAGCTTTCACTCTTCCGACGTGGAAGGACTGTAAGGAAGCTTTCTTCGAGCTGTAGGAGAGACGATACAAAGCACGCGTTTCTTAGATAATGACCGAAGAATGGGATGGAGGCTGACGGTTGGATGTTGCTGAGAGACGGGAGAGTAGAAATAGAGTAAACGCGAGACGGCGGAAAGGAAAAATTAGTGTCTTCCTTTTCTTCGCGTGCGTCTGTATTTTACTTCTGGTTGTATGACGTGCGATTGAATTACGAAACGAGCTTTACGAATTATCAGAAAAATTATTGTTAATATTTAAAATTTATATTGCCAGGCAGTCACGGATTTCTCAGCCGTCGGCCTTCCCGCAGCATTCTTCCAGACATTATACAACAAAGCGAGAACACTCGGCGAACTTTACATAAAGGCTGGAATATCCTACCCCTATATATATACGCACTATAAATTCGAAGGCAAAACGAGCAAAGCCAGAAAATCCATGCATACCAAGCCGAGTTCCGGTCTGCACGCACAGCAGCGTCCAGCGACGAAAGCTTTCCGAAGGCTGATATTCAGAGCGGATCGGGGCCTGAGAATGACTGAGGAGGATATAACGCGTACAGCTCTATTACATGCATGTATGTATGAAGCTGCGTGGTTAGAATTAAAGCCGATGCCCGTAACGAGCTGCGAATTTATGCTTTCGATATATCTTTCGTCTTTTTCCATCAGGACGACAGACTCGAGGGAAAGGGGACGTTAGAGGCGAAGTTTACACCCCCGCAATTTTGCGTGCCGGAATGAAATTTCGAGCTCTCGGAGAGACAATGCCACGCAAGGAGGGAGGCTTCATGACGAGGACGCATATATATCTATATGGTTTGGCTCTGTGTTATTTTATCCGCCGCGCGCCCGAAGTAGCTTTATCGAGGATATACAGGAGAGGTGAGATGCTAAAAGCGTCGAGATTAAAATTTTTATGCCTGTGGAGCTGAGTGATATTGGCTGGCGAGTATGTAATTGAATATTACAGCAGGCCGTCAAAGTGTGAGAGTTTGGCGGTTCGTGTACGAGGTAGAGAATCCGAATGTTCGTTGGTTATTTCTGTGCGACAACTTTCGTTATTTATAAAGCTCATAACGGTGTGCAGTAAGTAAGATGTCCTAAAAAAACGTCACACTTTACTGACGCAAAATATGCCTCCTGCGTCACGACACGCTTCTCCGGATGCTACCCTTTATACGCCCGGCTGTGCTAGTCTATCAAAAATAGATCCATCCCGCGTTCTCCCACGAGATCCTCTCGCGATCTTCGGGAACGTACATATACGTAAAGGCACACACTGCACCTATGCGAGTACACGAAGGCAGCGGAGCTCGCGAAAGTTCGTTAAAGCCGCAAGAGTTGCGATAACGAGAAAAAGAAGAAGAAGAAGCGGAAAAGCGAAGCGAACTTTCGGGTGACGGTAAAATATTCAGGCGTCCGTGAATCCATTCCGGTGCACGGCGACAATCGTTCTAAAAATGCTTGCACGCCTGAGGCTGATAATGCCTGAGTGATGTCTCGTTCGAATTTATTTTTGAGGATGCTGCAGTAATAGCAGTGGTTTGCGAATGGAGATCTTTTTTTAGAATTTTGAAGCAGAATATTTTTGTACGCTGTATGAACCAATGAATTTGATAAAATCGTGCAAGCACAGTAGCATTATCATTTTTGACATCGTTAGTAGCTGAAATTCAGTGGTACTTGAAAAAAGAGAAGCGCAGGAGGAATGACTGAAAAAACGATAATGTCAGGACACGATTTGCTCAGCTGAGCTTGCGAATATCAGGGCAACGAGGGAGCGAACTTTATTTAATTTGGAAAAATACATACTTTATGCGTCCGATGTGACTGGGAAATTCTCGGTGAATAGTGAATTTAACGATCCTAGAGTTTATTCAGCGCCTGGAATATTCATCTATATACAAAATGTATTCCTTCATTTTACACAAGTAAAATGGGCGTCAGCGATTCATTTCATCTACCTGCATTTTAGATTTTAAAAGAAGAAAATGAACGATCGAATAACTTACTCCAAAGCACTGGAAGAATTCATTACGCACAACTATGCTAACAGCATCGAAATCTAAATCTGGTCGACCGACAAAAGGATCGGAGTAAAAGGACGGCTAAGAAGAGCAGAAGCACGTAGTGGAAGAAAAATCTCTATCTAAAATTTTAATGAAGGCGATCGCTCGAATTCTTGGTCACGGATATCCCTAATAAAATGAATCCCACCCGCGATGAATAATTCCTGTAGCGCCAGCCCGACTACGTATACCGACGTATACGTACCTGTTTTCTCATTAATCATTACTGCAGTCAGCCGCGCGTGCAGCGTCAATCTTGGTTGAGGCTCCTCGAAACTCGTGTATAGCGCGAGGGCCCGATTTCTCAGGATGTGAGAGATACGTTACTTTGCGTCGTCTAATCGAAAGTAGGTGAGTTGTTGCTTATAATTTATATACTAGTAGATACTATTTCCGTAAGATTTTCGGCTGATTTAAAGCTGCAGTTTTTGGGCAGTTATTTTTTATCGAGCGCGGCAGTTAATTAAAAGCAGCGGCAATTTTTGAAAGGAAAGAATCATCTGCTTGCCGACAACTCGGCTTTGTTTTGAACATAATATTGATCATATTTTTAAACTTGACCGCATAGCAATGGAGATATATTGTTGGTCTTATCCACGCCGTTATCTTTTTTCTTTGTACAACTGTGTCACAATCTTAATCTATTTCAAAATTGGTTTGATTAAGAAATTAAATTTAAAATTTTGGGATTCGTAAATTGAACAATATTTAATAAGTATTGCCAATGCACACTGATACATTACATTTCCGCCTTTGAGTTATTTAGTCGATAGAGAAATCTCTGTATATGATTTCCGCGCACGACGAAAATGTGCGCAAAATTTCATCAGACGAAGAGGAAGTGGGGTAGAGCAGAAGGAAAGCCCTCGAGGATTATATTCCCGCGCAATAAAATACCTGATCGACGTAGCCTAAAATATGGCCCTCGTCGCATCGCGCGATATCCCGACCCCGTCGCGCCAGAGATAATATCACGGATGACCTGGCTTCCTCTCGTGCAACTGCTTTCCACACTTTTGGCTATTTTATCCGGAATTTTTTCTTCATTTTTGTTCGGAAACTGACTTTTTCGTTTGTTTGGCGACTGATTGACAGCGAGGAGGCACAAATACGAGCTTCAGAAGTTTGTGCGATTATTTTCATCCATTGAAGAATCGTCGGTCCATCAGTTGAACTGTATACTTTGAACAGAGTTTAAAAAAGTATAAACGAGCACCTCTTTTACTCCTCTCGTTCCACACGAATAATCAAAGGCAATATCGTATTCTTTTCTTTATTCGCACAGCACGACTCCTAAAATGAAAACCTCGACGGACAAAGCTCATCCGCAAAAAATGTCCCTCTCAGCAATTCCCAGCCAGGCCGTAATCAAGCCGCGGCACATACACATACGGCCGGCCGTCATGCCGGCGATTAGTTTTCCTTGATTTATCCCCTGTATATTTGGTGTAGCTACACGAGTTCAGCGGTAGCCGCCTTCGGGCGAACCGCACGTTCGACCCCTTTGCGCCCGCGGTCACGCAGCGGCATCTAAGCGACCCTCGCGCACACGCGGCGCCGGCAAATATTTGACGATTCGCGGACTCCAGGGGCTAAGCTGTGTTTCATCGGCGACGATTGAAGATCGGAATTTGAATAGATGTTTGCCGCCACCGTAGTGCGTTTTCTTATTACGAGAGCTGTAACGAGGAGTTAGTTGTGTCAATGGAGGATCTCTGTATTTACATAACTTTTTTTATATTTTTCAAGGGACGAAGATAAATTCTGTACAGAATTCAATCTATACTGCTGCGCGAATACGGCGACTGGATTTGTTTGGTTTAAAGCTCGAACTGACCCAACGTCCAACTGTACTCATTGTGTCCACTTTTCTGGCATCTAGCCCGGGCGAAACCTGCTACGTACAAGAACGTTAAAAATTTTCCGATTCCTTTAACAACCTGCCAAAAAGTAACGGCGGACTTCTTCTTCCATTTTTTTTCGTCAACTGCACGTGTGTACACACACAAAAAATTCTCATCTGGCCGAGGGAATATTAGAAACTCCGATACACCGCGCGCGCGTGCCTTCGTGTATAGAAAACCGAATTATTCCGGGCGAAATTTAATGCACGAGAAGCGAAAGGCAGAGAACTATTTACAGACTCTGCGACGATAACTAGAATATCGATTTTCTATATTCAATTACCGGCGGAGGATAGCACGCGGAACCGATGCGATCGCGCACGCAGCTGGAATACATGCGCGAACAAAGAAGAAGAGAGGAAAAAAATCATCGAGAGAGATTACGCGTCCGTTATGGGATATAGCTGGCATTATCGTGTGTGGATGAAGAGGAATCAATTAACCGGGCGAAAGCCGGAAAGAGTTTCCCCTCTTGTCGGCATACATATATCGGAGGGATGTGAGAGATACGTACGAGCTTCAGCGAAAAAGCTCGCGCGATTATATGCGCCGAAATTATAACCCGCGCTCGTCCTTTTTTTTCGCCGAGGATCGCTTTCGTTAGTCGCGACCGCGTGGGAGGACGGGAATTCAATTCTAGGATGCTTTCAGCGATAATGGGTTTCCCCGAAAAAAAAGATGATCCTACGGGAGAGCGTGAGCAATCTGATTTGCGATACTGAAACGACCCAATTTTTGCGCATTAAGTTAATAATTGCTTCGAGAGAGGAGATTCGCTGGGCTTTGATTGAGCAAACTATCTTTTCTCTATCGAAACGCGTTAATTTGAAAGTTCGAATCCGCGAGCACGAAGAACTTTCAAACTGTCCAGCATAATATAAGGACGCAACAATCCTCAAGTGAAAATACGTCACAGCCAGCGCATAGCAGATCCACCTACAAGACAAAAGCATTATCTCGCCGGAGACACTGCGAACAAATGCACGTATCTGGTCTTCCGCTTTCGAACATCGCTACGTAGAAAGCGAAGCGCATCGAAGTGAAAACTTCCCCCGCTGCAGGTGTCCTCGCCCGAGGGACTCGGATCGCGGTAATCTCGATTCTCCGGCGAAAAGAATTGTCTTCTTCTTATTCTTCCGGATCTCGAGCTGATAGAGTGAATAGACAGGTCTACGAGGCTGAGAAAATGTACGCTTGGACAGCGGGTTGCGAGTATAGCAAATAAATTCCGATTTCTATCGCTGATCCGCGAGACATTGTCCTGCGACGAGTTCTGGATAGAGGATAGAGGAAATATAGAGGTTTGCTCTTTCAAAAGTCGCTCAGATTTTTTTTTTCATTTAAAATGACACGCGCGTACTTCAGCATATTCGCGAATCTTCGATGAAAAAATAAACTCTTGATCAAAGACTCCCCATCGACGCGAATGATCCCCCTTACAGCTATACAGAATAAAAAGCAGCGCCTCCATTCACCATTGAAATTAATAAGCCGCGCACGGCAGATCTCATCTCAAAAGAATCAGCCTCGCCTCGCGAATCCTCGAACGTGCCCTCTCACCACAATAATCCGACTCCCAAAAGAAGATTCATCCTCTCGCCGATGTCTCCAGCTCCGTGTCTCATCGGCTTATCCGCTATCCTGTTACAAGGCCGTGGGAAGCTCGCTTGAAACTTGCCGAGCTTTCCACACCGCCGCGGTGTTTTGCGTCGAAATTAGTTCTCCTCCCGCGTCTATACACACATACACGCGCGGGCGTACATATAGAGCAAAGTGTAAGAGCCGAGGCATAGCGAGTCGAAACTTGGCCGAGGCGAACAACTTCCCGGAGCCAACTTGGATGGATAATTCAATCATTTTACGACAGGCCAGCGCACTGAGCTATCCAGTCGCGACGACGCGATGAAGACTCTTAGCCAGCAGCAGCCGTTGCCACTGCCGCTCCTGTAAATTGGGAGATAATGGTCCGTGTCGATCGAAACTTGAGCTTGCCGCACGTGAATGCACTTTCTTGGACGAGTTTGTGTGTCTCGATTAATTAAACTTGATTCTGCTGCCGAGAGGAGCGGCTGAAGGGAGATGAGATTCTTTCGCGATTGACTTTGGGAGAGAGAGAAAAGTTGGCTCGCAGGCAGGGAGAAGGGTTGCGCTTTGATTGACGCCTCGAAAGTTTTCGCGGGAATGTCTGTAAGTGATGAGAGGACTCCTCCCGTTGACTGATGGCAGAAGAGAGGCGAAGGACGAACAAAGGATATTTCAGGTGCGTCAAGTTTTCCGTGCGCCGGAAGACGGAGTTTTAATCGATCTCCTGCGCTGCCTTATCGTCGTTTGCGCTTACCTGTTCATCGACAAAGTTAATTTCGATCTCAACTAGGTATATGCTACCCGACTATCATTGCAAATACGATGTTTATATCCCTATGTCTAGCCTCAACGCTCCTTTTCATTAAAATCCACTTTCTAATTCGCATATACACACAACCGACCCTCGAATTCCCAATCCAGCTCAGCTCGGCCATAACGATCCGTCCCAGGCTCTCAAAGCATGCATCGCTAACCATATAGCGCCATACGGTCGCCCTAACACATAAACCAGCGGCAGATCATGTCCACCTCTCGCGCGAAAATTCCTGAGAGCGAGAGTATAATCAACAGCTGACCTGCCAGTAGTAACACTCACGGTATGGTCAGCCGACTCTCTCCCTCTTCGTCTGCTCTGTATACACGTATCCCCGGTGATGTTCGAAGCAGCTCCAGGTGCGCCGCAATTTATCAAGAGCTCAGGATTAGATTAGTCGATGGGATAATTTGAAATGCAATTTCGACGTCGAACACCAGAGCCGTGTACATAGAGTATAGGCCAGCTGCGTATGATCCATTCGCCGGTGCGTGTGAAAGCGCGCGAGTGGCCTCTCTCGATGGCTCTGACGCACGGGGGGAAAGAGGAGGAGGATCGCGGTGGATCAAAGCGCTTAAAGAGTTCGCCCGTCGGGTTGAACTTGCTACTGGAATTCTACTGAAAATTATAACGCGGCTCGTTTAGATATATATTTCAAACACGCTCTCGTTAACTAAATAATTGATTAATCCTCGACTCCGAACCTCATAACGTATATACACGTACAAGTCAGCCCCTCGTAATACAATGCGGAACATCATCTGGTCTTCCGCAGACTATAACGAGGAGTCGCTCGTCGCGAACAAGCGGCAACGGTATAAAGCCAACGTACGCACAACTTATTCAACCGTGCCAACAGAGAGCGAGAGAGGCGAGCCGATAATTATCGAACTGTTAGTCCGGCGTCTATAGCTATACAAGTAATGAAAGCTTAATTCAAAGTTCTACCGGTTCTCGAACAACGAGCTGCTCTCTATACCGACACGCTCGTGTCGCGCAAGACGTCGACAGAGCTCACTCCCGAGACTCGGCGCGATTGGCACACGCGCGAATCAATTAGCGATGCGACGTACTACGCCCCCGAGAGGAATCAAGACGCTCGGGATTACCGTGGACGCGTTTACGAGCCGAGAGAGGGAGGGCAGCTCGTGAAACACCGACGAACGACTCTGGCTCTTGTTATGACATTGTTCCTCGGCTTTGCCGAGGGAACGTCGCGTTAACCGATCGTCAATTTTCAATGAAGGCTGGCGCGTCTGCCTGCGTGTAGACGCATGGAGCCGAGGTGTAAGTGTTTAATTCCGAGAGTTTTGCTTTCGCCAGAATTCCAAGTGCCAAGTATTTTTTCCCTGTAGTATGCGTACTCGAATGTCGTTTATTGCAAAACGATAATTAAATAAATGTTCAACAACGATGCAAACGCAATGTTTGTCTTCGCGTCCGTAAGACACGAGCTGCGGTGCGCGTACAGTCTGGGATAAACTTTTTCAAAGAAGCATCGCAATGCGACTTTCCTCGCCGTATAAATCAAGCCTCGTGTGTATAAAACGCTTTAGCGCTCATGTAACCGCACTACGAGAGAAACATGCGATGCGCGCATACACGTTCCATTAGCCTTTAGGCAACCAACTGGGGATTACAAGTCGTGCGTGTGCGGATCAGCCGGGATGAGCTTTTTCCGCTCTGCTGATGATGCCGGTACTTTCATCGATCACGCACAGGTGTGTACTTCCGGCTCTCTATATCTGCGTATATAGTACGCACACGCATGTATATTATTAATGTGCGTACGACGCAATAGGATACGGTGAAAACAAACTCACACACTCGTAAAAAATCATATATCCGTCCCGAGAAAAGCCGCACACATCGGTCGCAAGCTCGCACCGGACAAAGGCACGTCCGAACGCCGGAGAATGCCAGCGTCTAGCCCTGCTGCTGTATATCATCTCTCTCTTCCAAGAAAGGTTTCCCTTCCCCGCGTGCGGGCACAATGCCGCACTAACGACGCGAGCCAAGCGGGACTTTTTCCGTCTTGCGCTTATACGAGCCTCGCCAAAAGCCGCAAATCCGCCGTATATACAGCGCTATGGACGTGGCCGACGCAGAGGGGAGAGGGGGTGAAAATAGCTGGATGGCTGAGCTTGGATTTTTTAACTTTCTTTTGGGAGTCGTATACAGCGAGGAGGTGTATGCGGAGATTAAATTCAAGTTTGCACAACAATGCGCAAATTGACATAGTAAAATTACGACGCTTCGATATCTCTCGTATGTATACATACATACATATATATATATATATATATATATATATATATATATATATATATATATATATATATATATATATATATTCATGCGCATTCGCCTCTCGAATAGTCCGCGATAAAAATTATACGAACGCTCGAGCCCGGGACACTTGGACACTCGAGCGATAAATATTTCTCCTCGCGGCGGAATGGCTGTTCTATATGAAGGAAAAGCGCAGGACGAGAAAATTACATTACCCGAAACGACGAGCTTTTACACCCTCTATACCTCCGTACAGATCCTTATATTGAAAAGTTTCTTTTTTCATCCCGCGCTCGCCGTATCCGAATGTCCCGCGCGATTTTACATTGCCATAAATCATCGAACGATTAGCGATAAAACTTTACGATAATATCGCAGAGCAGCGGAGGATACGCGCCTTTCTTCTCCCGGGGGCCGGCGATAAAAAAGCGGCTTTACGTCGACGCGGGCGTCGCCAAGCTTTTTTTTCTTCGCGATCGCCTTCGGGAGAGTATGCGCGAGCCGAGGCAATAATGTTTTAACGCGATATCCGTTGCATTTCGAGTGTCAAGCGTTATACGCGACGGACAGTCGTGCGTTTATTTTTCGTTCTCGTTGAGAGCTTTTTTTGTTCATTCGATGCCCTTATCACGCCTAGTTTTTCAAACCTATCTTTATCGCAGCAAACTCTCAATCGAAATCTCCGTTTGCCCAATAACACAATCCACGCAAAACGCAACCTGCAATAATCTCACGTATACCTTATCGATCCCTCTCACCGGCGCCTCAAAACCCAATCTCAATCTCATCGTATTCAAACGCGCGCCGGCACAAGCTATACCATTGATTTCCCTTCGCGCTTCTTCTTCCCCGTAGCAGCAGAGCATATACCTCCGCTCATGATTTTCGCGCAACGTCGTCTCAGCGCGACTCCACAATGCGCGTCACGTCGCGAAAGAAAGAAAAGAAGCGTCGACGAGACGGAGATCCCCCGCGATTTTTCACTCTCGCTTTCGCGCGCGACTATACCGCTGTGTAACGCGCCTCCCTCTTTCTTTTGTTCAGCCGCGCGTATATGGGTACCCCATGTACGAGACTCTTGCCTTTGTCCGGGGGTGAGCGATTAAATTAGAGCCGACGCGAGGCTTCTTGCATACCCAAGCGAGATTCGAGCGGAATTAAATATGTTAAGCACTGATCAAATATTCCTTCGTCTCGATGTGGAAAGTTGCGTGTAGGGGGGGGGGGGCAGTGGCGATGTCGAATTGATTCGCTCATTGAATTCGCGATAATTGGTTGGCCGATCGTCTAGTTTTTTTTTCGTGTTTAATTAGCGATATTTGGCTGTCCGGGGCTATTGTGGAATATTTGATCGAGTCATAGATTGATCGACAGTTCGATGAGGTGGATATTTCGCTAACGAATTTTTCCAATATCTCGCCGGCTGCAATAATGTGAGCCGCGATCGCACGGCTTCAAAGCATCAACGCGTTATAAATCTGCCAAAAACATGCAGTGAACACAATCATGATACTTATACGATCCAAGTGTATACCATACACCTATTCTCCATCATCCGAAATACTGCCAGAGCCGAAATTCCAGGGACTAAAAGTCACCAGATAATGAAGGAATAAATCCATCCGCGTCAGAGCCAAGTATATACCTATACAGCACACAACAGCTTCGCCCGTCGACCGCACGTACCTACATATATATACACACACACACCCCCGCGCTAATGGCTAAACTTGGGTCTGCTGCGCTTAGCTTTCTCTCTCCGGCGCATAAATATATAAAGCCAACTCGGTCTCAGGTTCGGAGCTGTAAAGTGCACGCGGCGATATATACAGGGATGACTCGCGCGAAAAGTGGGCGGCCGTCGTAACTATATATATATACATACATACATATCGGCTTGTTATGCTTACCCACGCGGATTTTCATATTTCAAGGGGTGGGGGGTGAGAAATTTATGCGCAACAAGAGGCCTATATTGCGGTCCGGCGAACTCCTGGCGCTGACGTTTTTTCGATGCTCGCGAACGTTTTTGACCGACTGCCGTTTGGTTTTGTTTATTTATCGTCCGAAATATGCGAATTGCGATTGATAGGACAGATATAGCCAAGAGTTCAACGCTTCGAAATTAGACATCCGGAAAAATTGTTCAAAGAATAACGCGGAGGTGAATGAGGGACGAGTAAAAAGAGAAAACTCAGGGGGAAAAACTCTACGAAAGAGGAGAAGGAAGACTCTGAAGCGAGGCCAAGCCACGTGCGCGCGCAAGCAAAAGGAAAACTTTCACTTGGCAGACACACTCGAGCTCACCGGCTTTTTCATTTTCTCGTCTGCTCTCGCTCTGCCTGGCCGTCTGCGCGCTTTGCCTTTTTTCCGGGCAGCTCTCCTGTTCTAAACTCGGCGCGCATCAAACGGATTAATCGCGCGGATGAATCGTGGTGTAAACATATAGTTAGGACATCGCGAATATGAAACAAAGGTCCGGAAATTTCTCAGCCCTTCTCGCCGAAAAATATTACCTCTTATACACCATGAAGCTCTGCTTCTTTATTATGAACCGTATTACTGCTGTACACGGAAGCTCGTATTTCCGCGAGCGGATGTGGGAGGGCTGTATACGAGACTGGATTAGTCCGGAGAGGTATAAGAAAAGCCGAAGTTTCGGCGCGCCTGTTTTTCTCGCTCGTGCCTGTACTGTGTATACATATAGATAACGCCATTCTGTCTCTCCCTTTTGCTCTTATACGGAGGAGTCTCGCCCTGTAATTATCGAGTGCAATTTAGCTAAGTTGAGGCGTGAGATATTATGCCGTGAGCACTTAAGCTTATTCGAGTCTAGCCGAGGGAGTATAGTGTACGTTTTAGGCTGGCTAAGATCGGTTTTGCCGCTAGTGTACGCGGAGCTTTAATTGTAGTTTCGCGCATTGCTTATTGACGCTCGTTTTGGGCCGCAAAAAATCATTGAACGATCAGCATTGGTATTACGTACGCAGAAGAGATGGAAGCAATGCGTAAGAGCGAAAGCCTTTCCGTATACCGAAGCTTAAAATACTTTGCAAGCATCGGGCTGTACTAACCGAAGAATGACAAAGACGCAGCGTTATGGGTATCTCTCGACGAGATACTGCAGGAATGTTCTCGCGAGAAATTCGCTTCCAGTCGAGAATCCATCTTCCTCCTTATCTCGAGAACTCGATGTTAAAGACGGATCATGATCCGCGATGAATTTCTTTTCCGGAACTGCATACTCGACTCTTTCTTCTTTGTCCGGACGACGTGTAACTTTTCTTATAAATCTGAAGGCAGCCCTTTCGACAATTCGTTTGACGAGAGAAAAAGAGCTTCGTCGCCTAATACGGAGTATTCGATTAAGAGACAGACTCTTAACGAAGTTCGGAATTAAGAAGCGCACGCGAGACAGAGACGAAGTTAATTCGGCGGAAATTAGCATTTATTTCTCGCCCCGAGATGGTGGAGAGTGCGTTGGCGTGAAAATCTTTGAAGTTGAAATGGTAATTTTCATAATGCATACTTTGCAGAGAAAATTTGAAAGACGAGAAGAAGAGAATGAAAGCGCGCAGTGGAGAGGTGAAGTTCGTATTTTTCGATATGGCTTTTTGAGACGGTATATATAGAGCCAATCGATGCCATATGGTACGGAGGGAAGTTCGAGATGGAAAATAAGTTCGAAACTTTATAATCATTGAAATTCACTCGCTCTTCGCTTCTCACCCGGAGAAATCGTAGAAGATGAATTTAACTTCGAAGTGTGTACTTCTTGACCTATATAATATGTACACTTTCTGTTTCGTGCAATATCGAGTTTATTGTAATCGCCAATTACTAAAAGAATCTCTAACAGAAAAAAGCAAAAATTCAAGACAAATCCGTACAGCCAATAAACACGCGTCCACGAGTTCTCGCCGGCAATCAACGAATCTGCCAAATCGCATGCGATAATGACGACAATCCTCGAGAACGTTTCTCCGTTGAAACTCGCAGCGACGCGCGAATAAGACACGGAAGTAGAATTCCCGAGAAGAAGAAGAAAAAAAAATAAAGCAAGAGAAAACGAAAAGTCGTCGCGAAGCGAAGGGATAATCCGTCGCTTTGTATGCATTGCGCAGTGGCGGATCCCTCCGTGTTTCGCAGGAGCCGCACGCACAGAGCGAGACATCCTATATCCGCACGGAGAGATTCGCAGGGATCGTATCACGAGCCGAAATCCTTCTTAATACACTCGGATATATTCTGTTTTTTTTCGACTGCCGCGTCGCTCTCTCGACGTTTTCTTAATTTACGACGGCCGAGGAATGGAGGGCAGATAAGGTAGGCGAGTTTTGCCGGCTGTCGGGAGGTTCAACGTCCTTATCGCGCGGTGGGATGTATTATATACTCGAAGATTATAAGGATGATACTTCCTGCTGAATATTATTGCCGTATACGGGCTTAAAGTGTTTGCTTTCGGGAGCATATTGTTTTTTGTTGGCTTATTGATATTCGCCGTTTATAGAAACTCGACCCTTCGTTCACGGTTCAATATAGATTTCGATATATATGCCTTGTTTCGCCTGTCGATTTGCATAATCCATCGGGGACAAGTTTGAATATTATACTGCGCAAAGAAGTTCGCAACTCGAGGAAGAAACGTCGATATATCCAGCGAGCGTTTCACTCGGTAAGGAATATAATTGACCTTGTCATAAAAAAACTTCAATGGTGGACTGCCAATGAAAACGCGCGTCGATCTCGTAAAAGTCTAGCGAGTTTTTTTTTTTATACTTCGTCGTGTTCCTCGCGACAATGACAATAAAGCACGAGAAAACTCGTCGGCGTCGTCGTGGCAATCCGAAAACTATACACGCGGAGTCCAAAGCCATAATGCGCCGACCGAATGGCTTTTTTACATTCGAAATCGCGCGCGCGCGCGCACTTGCGTTATGACGCGACGAGCTGTGCTCCGAGTTGTAAATTCCGTTCGGCGAACGTTTCATAAATTTTTCCGAGAGCCGCGGCACTCGTCAGCCTCCGACGATCGTAAACCCTTTCGTCGTTGGAAGCTTCGTCTGCGGAAGTGCGTATATATACGTATACCCTCGCTTTCGCGTGGAAATTAAAATTGAAATCTCAGATGTGCGTTTACGGGTGAGAGTGATTTGTTGAAGATAAAAATGTCGTCTCCGACGCTCGAGCTACTCGTTGAAATATTGATTCCGCTAGACGCGGAGTTATTTTCTTTTTAATTAAATAACGCTGGAAATTTGATGGATTTCGCGTAATAAAATTTTACCTTAATTTAATTAGATACTGAAGTTACATTGAAGTTACATGAATTATACATTTTTTTGTACCTTTGTATTGCATAGGCTAAATACGTACTCTTCTCAGAAATACGTAATTCTAAACTGAAAAAGGATTTTATGTTTTGTCTAGACAATTCAAGTTTATGAATCTTCCCTTTTAATTACGACATTGCAGCGAGTTTAATTTCGAGTCTAGCTCGAAATTAATTACAGCAATACAATACAATAATGTATATAGCGAAGACCATTCGCCGCTTGTACTGCGTAATTAAAATTGTAATGTATCGAATTAATCAATTGAAATTGATGCGCGCAATAACAAAAGTATGTGAATTCTGTGCCAGTATACGCGCGATAATATACGTGTATACGTAGTGCGGCTAAAAAGTACATCGATCGTAAATCTCCATCGACTTTCAAAAACTGCCAATAAACTAGTGTAGATATTCGAAAGCGACAATAATCATCCGATAGCACTGAAATTCCCATAACGATCTTCACCCCACACTATACACGTCTCTATTTCTCGAAATTTCAAATATATACAATGTAGGCATACATCTAAAAGCGCTTCATGATAGAGAGATTAGTTGCTCGCATAGCAGAGTCGATAACGCCTGCAGCAACAATATTTCCTAGTTGTAAATTACGCAGCGCAGCGTGTATACGTCCGACGAAATGACTTCGACATATTCCTGTGTCAGCGGCTAATATAAACATACAGCGCCCGGATTGTCATATACGTTCACGGTCTATGTGGTACAGCTTGGTATATATACCTAGCGCTCGTCCAAGGGTATATATAGAGTATAGCGAAACGCGGCCGCGCATATTTCGTTTAGTGCTGATGCACGCGGGTACTTACAGCCCGTAAAACGCGCGCGCGAACAGCTATGCACGCGCATAAATATGTATAAAAGATCGCGGATACATCGACACTAACCGGAAGAATTTCTCTTGTTTTTTTCGAAAATACATTATACTCAATCGTTCCGTCGTGGCTCGAGTTATTAAAGAATTTTTAGGACTTCGTATATTATAAGCTTCGCGTAGCGCGTATATATATGTATATATGTAGTATATATAACTCGCGACGAGGCAAGTTTATTTACTGTCGAACGTAAAATATACTGCTGACCTAATTTTCTAGCCGCCGGTTTATTATACTGCATATATATATATATACGCCGAGGCAGTACTGCGTGTGTATATATATATATATATATATTGTTCGGACTGACGGTGTAGAAGAGAGTTACCGAATTTTCGCGGAACTTTCAAGAATTTAATAATGTTTCGCCCAGACGACGACGGGCGTAGAGGAGTCGAGCTCTCTTCTGTACGGACTTTTATTTCAGCGCTTCTGCGCCGGTTTATAACCGGTTCGTCGGGAATATGAAATTTTCGCGGATGATCTGATAGGTTCTTCTTGTGTTTGACTGCGACGATAAAACTTTGATCGTCGAGTTTTAATAAGCGGGTGGTTTGATGGATTTTAGTCTAATTGGGTGAAGCGAACGCGTAAATTTTGTGGAGTCGCTGCATTAATAATGCGAAATGATAGTTTTATAAAGTGTACCGTTATTTCATATAGTTTTGAAGCGGTTAAGCAGCTTATTACGACAAGGGCTTTTTAGTACAGCTGGTTTCGCTTTTTTAGTGAAAATTAAAAATGTCCTGCATATTTTTTTATAATACTCTATCTCTGCACGGCAATAAAAGCTCTGTCTTTGGACTAATATTAATTTATACGCCACTTCACCAGACAGAGACTAAAAAGTCAAGATATCTCAAGCAGTGAGGGAAACAAAGGTCAGCTTGAAACTGTTTTATTTTCAGTAACTATATCATGACTAGGCACTACTACGAATAATTCCGTATATTTTTTTAATCCCGAAACCCTTTCGACTATACATACCTTCATATCGTGCGAGCTTCTCGACTTAATCAACGCCGCTTCGCCAATATTTCCACCTAATCATCACTTCGCCAAAGCCCAAACGCCTTCATAAAAAAACGGGCGTAAAAACTCCCTCACGAAGAACTCGCTCTCCATTCGACCTACATGCAAATCGACTCGACGCATCGTTCTCCAGTCCAGAAAATGAAGTGCACCACCGAGGCGACGAGAAAAAAATAATAATCTCCATGTCAGCGCAGCCCTCTCTCTCTCTCTCTCTCTCTCTCCAGACCAGAAATTATTTTTCCTTTGACGCTTTGTCTTTTTTCCTTTCCTTACTCCACCCTCAGTCTATGTAGGTCGTAATTATATGGAACGCGACATTTTTCCGGGTCCCTGGTGCGCGAGCGAGGAGTGAAAAAAAAGGCGCGTTGTAGTGGCTGTAGCCGTCCTCGTGGTCGGCGAAATAAAACGAAAAGTATTATGAAGGAGGGAGGGAAAAAAAGGCGAACGTCGCCGCGCGGAAAAAGAAAGGTTCGCGAGTCTCGCGCGACGACTTTTTCTCTCTCGAAAGAGCAGCTTTGCCTGCTGCTTCGATGCATCTCGTGTGGTACGAGCGCCTGAATTACCATATGCCAGTGCAAAATGCTCGATTGAGGCTTTAATAAAAAGGGTACGATAGAGCTGGAGTAGTATAGCGCTGTTGTTACAAAACTAAATAGACCAGATGCAGTGTTGAATATAGAGGCGTTGTCGAGTATTAGCAATTGTTGCTATTATATAGCTTGTAAGCAGAAGTAAACTTTTTGTATAAACGTGGACTCTGGTTGCGTTACTGCTGTGTACATTTTTTTGCCAGTCCTCGAGGAAGCCCATTAACGATCTATATAAATAATTAACGAAATATACACTTCAAGTTTTTGGCATTGCTGATACACGGCGTTCTCGAAAATACATGCTTCGTATTGGAAATCGATTTTTAGACTAAATCACAGCCTCGCATGAGATCGAAGACCCAGTGGCAGTAACGCTCAGGTTCGCTTGCAAATTGCAGCAATTTACCTGTGGACCGAAGCAGATTAAAGTCTCGGTTAATAGTTTCTCTTTTTTCTTCACTTGATTTTTTTTCGTCAAGAGATTTTAGTTTCGTCCAAGTTGATTTGCGTGCAATTTCCAAACGGCGGAGTGACGGGATTGAATATTTTTGTATATAAACCGTTTCGGAGTATATACACGGCGATAGTGATGATTTTGAAAATCGCGTAAACATTTCCAAATTGGTTTCCGCTTCGTTGCGTGTATCATCTCGAGTTACAACGATGACGCCTATAAAACCGCGCAGACCAATAAAACAATCTGCATAGAGCATAATCCCGCAATACGAGCACAATACCGCCATAAAACTAAAAAGCAGATTCATAACTAAAAAGCGAAAGTACAGAGAGAAAGCAATAAAGAAAGGGAGAGGGAGAGTGCGGGAGAGCGAAAGTCGATAGAATGTAATGGTTAAGGTGGAATGCATGCTGTATTGTCGTGGAACAAAAGGAGCCAAGTTTGGCCGCGGCAGTGAATTGGTGCCGTTACAATTGAACGACTATAGCGTTGGGGTCAAAGCTTCGGCAGTTTCGGCTGGGAAACAAAAGATATATCGAACTGCGACTGGTAACAAAGGAGATTTCGGCCATAGTTTGAGCAATAGATGGAAGTCGTTATTATTCATACTGAGGACGCTCGTACACTGGATGTCGCTCGTGTCCATTATTTCCATTTTCGCAAATTTTACGCGTTACAAAAGCCGGTAGCCGTTAATCCCTCCCCCCCCTACTCCCCTCTTATTGATAAGGAATTTATTAGTTTCAAGACGAAGCGTGAGAATAATTTAATAAAAAATATCGATAATATTCAGTTGAAGACACTCACTTAGCAGTCGAATATTCTTTCCCGCTCCGTCGACCGTAAAACTTGCTGGACGCATAAAATGCAGGAGCAGCATTGTAGCGATGGTATCAGGCTAATCAGCGTCTTACGCTTCAGCGGCGGATTTCCCGCGCATAATCTCCGGGTCGGATTCCCCGAGCTTCTCTGTATCTGCTTTCGCGGTTCGTCGAGTAAGTCTTCCATTTGCGATTTGATTTACAGATAAAGACGCCGTACAGACCCTCTTGGAGAAATTCAAACGTTACAGTGTTATATCAACCTGTCGGGGCTTTTATCTTGCTCTCTGAGCGGCTTTTTTCCCCGCTGGCTCGTTTCCATTGTATTTATGCCTGACGAGATGAGGTACGTTTTATTTACTTTTTTTGTCTGGTCGGCTATATATTAGACTTTATTTCCGTAGTGATTCGATCAGACGGATGGTTATAAAGTAAAAATGATCGATACAAATGCAAACGCTCAGATGTTGAATTATAGTTGAGTGAATTGAATAAATAACGACAGTTTTTAGATATTCCTGACCAATTCTTAATGTTAACTGCAGGAATTCCACTTTAAGCTATGATAAACATTGATTTTTTCATTACAAACGCATACATTAATATTGAAGTAGTAACCGCATGCGTATAGTCAGACTCTGCATCAATGCCTTATTAGTTTGTTGTTACACTCTTAGAATATCTGGTAGATTGAAAATGATTTACGAAATCTCAAGTTCACAATTGATACAAACAGTACGCACCTATTAAAATAAGAATGTCAAAACCTTCGCAACGCAAATGACCGCCCACTGTTTTTAATTTACCGCGACAACCCTCGCCCATCACTTTTATACATTCTCCTCCGTAAGCTTTTGAGAAAGAAGCCCTGCGCGCATTTCCACCTACAGCTCACAGTAAGAGAGAGCTTACGTACACAGCCCAAGATCAAGGGATAAACCAAAGCGCCGATACGAAGAAAAAACGGCAGAGTGAATGGGACATATACGACCCGCGGAGACGCTCGTCCGCAGTTGTTTTGAATATTTTTCTAATTTATCACTGTCACCGTCGCTGTATATCTCTCTTCTCTTTCTCCGCAAGCCCTGATTCGAATATGCGACTTTATGCGGAATATTAATCTTTGGCCGATAGTCCACCGAAGCGTAGGTTTGCGAGTACGAGAGAGAGAGAGAGAGAGAGAACAAAAGTTTTATTGCGACTGGACGCGGCCTAAACCTCTCTCGACTCGGAATACAAATGGGGGATCCTTTAAATTGCATGTTTACCTTTTTCCGGTGCAGACCCCCTTGTGTTTTGATGCGGGATTTGGATTATTTTTTGTTCTTAGCTTTGGGTGGTTAAGAGATTTTCGTGGATCATAAAATTTTGTATATGTAGATTTTCAAGGTACTTCATACGAGGAAATGAAGTTTTGAAAAATATTTTAGCTTTGCGGTTCGTTACGGACTTTTATATGTTTTAACGTCACATAAATCTCATTAATCGGCGTATAGGGTCGCGAGCAAGAGATACAATATATTTGTTAGATGATACACATCGAAAAGTTTATAAAATTTTACTAGTAAACCTGTACACACTACATATTCAGGGGTAAATTACAATGCAACACCAGCCAAACCAGGGCGTTTGAGCTCGATAATTCTATCAATCTGTCGCGTAAGAGGGACAAGTTCTCCGAATTAAGCGTTTGGAAATTCCTTAAGCTCATGTATAGTAGCACAAGGGGGGGGGGGGGGAGGGAAAGTGCTAGGAGTTATAAGGACAGGGTGTATATATACGGCTGAGAACGAGAGGTATTATAGGCGTCTCTCGTAATTCGATCTGTCTCGGTCTTTCTTCTCCCGCCTAACTTCCAATCGGATTTCCTCGAGAGGGTATATAGAGAGCGCGACGGCTGCGTGTATATAAGTTTTAAGGGTGGAAAACAAAGGGGTACCGGGCGTATTTAGCTCTGTACACGCTGTATTAATGGCTCGGAGTTGAGTCAGGCGTAAATGAATATTCGTCGTCGGGTATTGTCATACCTCTATAGATATGGGTTTAATTAAAGCTAAAGCTTGTTGCGCGTATTACGATGATCTCAACGGAATAAACTGCCATAAATTGAAATTTTAATCTGCAGTGCATATGCTGTTTAATTTTTTGCGCGGGTATATTTGTACTGAAATATACTGCAAACGCGCATTTTCAGTACGCACGAGATATATATACATTGTGTATATCTCGTGCGTCGATCCCTGTATGCAAAGCGGATTAAGTTCTCCTCGTTATCAGCTGTCTGTCACGTATATGGCTGCTGCGCTCGTGGATAATAACATATCTAGGGATCTGCAACGGATACACCTTGTCATTCAGCTTTCTAACTTTCGACGGCTTTAAATTCGATATTGCATAGAGTCTCTGCCGTTGATATAGAGTGTACAACAAAGTTTGACATGTAAATTTAGGCACGGTATTCAAAGTTTTGATTTAAAAAAATGCATAATCATCGTACAAGTGGAACAGCGTCCAAGTGCAAATTATCAAAAATGCGCGTATCGATACGCAGCTATAGCTTGCGAAACAAAGATCCTCCATTCTACCGATCGATCCCCATCCTCAGACCGCATACTTAATTACCTGCAGCAATTCAAGCCCGCATCCTCGGCATGTTTGGCATATTTCGCTCACGATGAGCCGGAAGTGCGCTTGTATATCCTAAACAATCCGCTACTGCAACCATGGTAAACTTCACTGTATCCCGCGCGCTTACTTATACGAGAAAATGAACCGCCAACGCGACTTTCGCGTGTTAAACGCTGATAATACAAGCTTCAAAATGTATCATGTTCGTTCTGAAATGATACGACCTGAGCATAAGCATTAAGTAGCGCACGTTCGTAACTTCCAAGGCTACGTAATTCAGGATTCTCATAAAAATATAGTTACGAAGTTCGCATCGCAACCGCGTATATAGCTTCCACCCCGTAAATTAGACGCGGCATCAAAAGTACGGCTGTCGACCCCACACATAGCCGCGTCATCTCCTAATACACAAACCCCCGAAGTACATAATAATAATATAATCTCCGGCTACATCGAAATGCACGACGCAGCAATTTTCTCCACTTTCTACCCTATTTCCGTTATAATAATCCTCATGTAATACAGCCAACGCTTAGCAGCGAATGATCGGGCGGTTTCGTAGAAAAAAGAAACTCTCACCACTCGCGTATAACCTATATAAAACGGACTCGGCAATTACGCCACTGGCGCACCGAAATTATTTATGAAATCGCGTAACAAGAAAAGTTTGACTCTCGGCTGGAAGATTGCGGGGGAAGCCGGCGCCGGAAGTTTGGCAGTGCGCGTTGCGGATTACTTAGGGGAACGTATACTGCTGCGCCTACTTCATCAGGAGACGCAGGGGTGAAGTTGCGCGGCGCGAGTGTTTACGTTTTCCGCGGATACTTTATCTTGCGGAGGAGAGAGCGGGTTCGTGAAATTTTTAAGGGATCCGAGAGCAGGGGTCAGGCCCGCAGGATTTACGCGAAGACTGCCCTGGACTTTTTGGGAAGGTATATGTACCTAATGGTTATAGTAAGTAGGTGTAATTAAGTTTTGCTGGAATATTTACTGGCTTTTCGGCGAATTGCTGGGGAGTTGCGTTTTAGGAAATGTAGTGTACTATTATTAAAAGAATAAGAAGAAGTGAAACGAGACTGTATTTGCATGTCGGATAATGACGAGGATGAGCACGTCGAACGTAATAAAAAACAAATTACGAAGAAGACGATATATATATATATATATATATATATATATATATATAAACCATTTTAGAATTAGCAGAGTTAACGAAAAACTCGACCAAATTATACGCACATTAGGACGGAATGTACAGACTTCCCCCTCGCGAATACCGGATCTGAGTCGGAAATGTTTCGGTGTGGGCGAGCAAACTTCCTCGGATATACAGATCTACATACCTATAGCTTATCGCAGGCCGACTCGGCCTGGGAACTTTTTGCATCTAATCGCATTCTTTTGATTACCCGCTGATGCCGATGCTACTCTGCTTCGTCGTCTTCGCTTCCTGGTCTTCTTTTTGCTCGGCGTCCAGGCGAAACGCTGAAAGCAATTAACGAAAGTGCGAAATTGAATGTTCGAAATGAGATGGTAACGTTTTGCTGATTAAAATTCATGAGGCGAGAATACGAGGCAATGTGGTTATGCGGCAAACTTTGTTTCGTACTTTTATTGAAGGTTTATGAAATCACGAGATTAACCGAGTTTGTGTATTATCTCAAGGCCAATATTTCATCAGCACTTTCTTTGCATTTCCGAAACAAAAAGGTAAAATATCTTCGTTGAGCTGGATATATGGTATAATAAAATTTTGTTACAAAACACGAAATTACCCGAAAAATTAGCTCTCCGAGTTTCTTTTGTAGAGGTAAGAGCAGAAAATTTTTTCAGAGACCCTTACTTCTTGCGGTTTTTAATAAACAGCTCGTACTAATTGCTGTAGTTTCTAGTGGCTCCTTGCTCTGCGCTCCATTTTCGCGTACGTTCAACCCGCGCACACTCAGTTCTAAGAAATCCTCTCGACGGGCAAATTTTTCGGTTTCAGTAAGTTCCTATCCCACTGAACACTTGCCCTTATTTCTTTAATCCACATCGCAGAGTATATATGTATAATATTTTTCCGTTAAAAAAATGTTAAAGATACTTTTCAATTACTTGCCGAGTGAATTAATTAATTTTGAGAAGCTGTATAATTACGAGTACGAAAATTTCCGATCTCGGTCCGAAAGCCAAGCGCTTTGGAAAGTTGACTTTTGGAAAAGTTGAATAAAAAAGTAAGACACGATGTAAGAAGAGAGCAGTGTCAAGTGACACGGCCGGAGGGTATAGTTTGCTTCTTGAAGGGGCCACTTGTCCAAGGAGCAATTTCCGAGATAGTTACTCGGCTTCTCTAACTCCTTCAGTCGCCCTTCTAATAATTATTTAACGTCCCATGCCTGGAGGAGTTACGGACTCGGCTTCTAATCGGTGCGCCGCTGTTTGGCCAAGCATATCCTTCTACGCGCGCTGCTGCGTCTTAATAGTTTAAAGGCCCGTGATTGCCGCGCTGTCGAGCTCACGTCCGACTCAAGATATACGCGGTAGGTTATCGGGACGTTAATCCGTTCTTCGGATTATGAAATTCTTTCAGTTCGCGTTTGAATAATGATTAAGCGTTAATTTACGATTAATTCTCCATCTCGTCGTATTTCACCTATGACATTTTAAGAGTCTGAAAAGGAAAGGGACTTTTTTGCCCCTTAATAAATAAGGAAGTTTGTACCAGCCCGCATAGGATATCGGGACTCGTTGAACTTCTTCTTCTTTTTCTTCTTCTTCTTCTTCTTTCGCTCACGATCTTTTTCTTGATTAAATTTACTTATGCTACACTTGAAATTCAGCTCGGATGCACGGGAAGCCCTGTTTAATCTCGGGAGAATTAATTTGTCGCGTCGGAAATAAAGCGCGTAAATTAATACTTATAAAAAAAAGCGAAACAAAATCCAGCAATTTACAGGAGCAATCATTCACAAGCTATTACACTCATACCTTTCTCGCGCGCGTTCCGAGTAAACGAAAACATTTATTCGGGAGGAAAAAAGCACGTGTACTACACGCGAAGGCGAAGGAGAGCGAGAAAAAAATTCAATTCCCTTCTTTTCGCAAAGGAATAGCCGATTTAGCAGGGATCGCAGCCGGACCGGCGCGGGGGTAATATAACGCTCTGACCGGCCGATAATTTACACGATGTTCCACATCCACATCGGGAATTCCCTTTCTCTTCCTTATTCCTTTTCCGTAGTGAGAGGAGTCGCGAAAGTTTATCCGGGGCGCCTTACGCGGCTGATATCGCCGATGCCGCGACAGAGAGATAAGAAGCTTGTATACAGGCTTTTCCTCGTTCGAGGATTCGCCTTAAGTATGTATTTCCATGATGAATTTCGATTCGCTTCCGCGGCGTAAGTTATTCGATCCAACCCGATTTCACCTAAAGTTCGCGTATACTTTCACTATTAACTCGCAATACATACCATCGACCCAGCCTCGGTATAAACGCTATAGATCGTCGAGAAAGTCTCTCGCAAGGAATATCATCGGGCGAGTACGAGTACTTTCCTCTGTTCCAGCTCGAAGTCAGAGCAAGAGCAGAGCCGAGTAATCAAGCTCGTAGATCTCCTCCCCTCTGCCCCGGCGCCTCCCGCGGGAGCAATATGTTCCGCATTCGGTAAAGATATGTCGGGATTCAGGCGTGCGCCCTTCCCTCTTTCTCCTTCGCTCTATCCTCTCGCGCATGGCCAACGTCATGAACGAGAGTAGCCCCTTGGGTCGAGACGCCTATATACCTTATACTCCCTTCATTCGACTTTTGTGCAGCCTTTTCGCCGGTAGCTTCGTCGCGCGCAAATAGTCCGCGTCTTCTGCGAGGCTCGTAAGTTCTCGCGGAGTTGGGTACTGCAGCGGAACGGGGAGAAGAGGCGAGATGTATGTGGGTGCAGGGGGTTCGGCAAAGTTTCTCGGGGAGAGCTGAAATTTTTTCGATTGGTTTGTTCGGGAGATGGGCCGATGCTGCGAAGGATTAATAGCTGTGTGACTTTTTGTCGGGGAGAGAGAAAGGTGTGTGGTATGCCGCCACGCGGAATCAACCGCGGTAGTGGTGTCGAGCCTGGTTTATTTTTCTCATCTGCTGCTTGAAGCGTTCAGGCTGTCAACTGCCTGTCGAGATACGTTAATAAAAAATTATAAGACAGAATAATAAACATTATCATAAAATAAACTTGGTCTTTCCTTCCTTCGTATAATATTTCCCGTGACGCAAGACACTTATATTACTCCTCGCATCAATTTATACATCGTAGTATATCCAGCGAGTGTCGATAAATAATCTATCCTCGCGAGATCATCTCATCGCCATAATCCCGCGTCCAACAATCAACTACGTAGAATACTCCTCGTCAATATAGCTAAGAGTTTCATATGTCCCTCTCTCTCTCTCTCCCAGTGGCCATCGCAACGTCTATATAGTCACTCCCACGCGAGCCCCTCAGCCTTACGACTGCTCGTATCTTGCGAAGCAAATTGCCCCGATGATTTCCGTTTTCCTGAGAGCCAGGCTACAACAATACGCATCACGAACTACACACAGCTATATCTATATATAATCTATACACAACACAGCAAACCCTTCGCTGATACCAATCTAGGTATTACTCGACGCGCTCGTTCGGATTCAATCGAGTCCTACGAGTATAGCGAGAGCTGAGTCAGGAACGTCTCCATCTGGCCTCGTTTCGTTCGGCCCAGCTCAACCGTTTTTTTTTTCTAGCTCTCTCATATCGGCCTCATAACCCCATTGATGACGAGACGAGGTCCGACGACCGACTGGGGCCTCCCACGGGATATTGCCGGGGAGCCGAACCGAAAGCTTCTAGCCGCGACCTCGAATTCACGAGATTTTTCGGAAGTGTGTCTCGCTGGATTTCTCCAAGCCGTTTCGAAACTGATCCTTTTCGTCGAGTGTTTCGCTCTTTATCGTCGTGTACGTTTCGACAAGCGAGCCGAGATATTCGACCGATGGTTTAATCGATTTAGGTATACCCAAGTTTCCACTCACAGTTTTCTGTTTCGAATACAACGTCCCTCGCGAATAAAGAAGAAAGCTTTGCTTGACTTTTTCAAAAATTCAACGGCCAAGCACTATCATATAATATATTATCTTTTGCCCTTATACCTACCCTTCAGCTTCGACATCTTAATATCCGCTTCTCGCAAAAGCTCGTAAACTCGTTCCAGGTTTGATTTCTCAAGCCTATATACATATACACATATACAGCGATATATACACAGCAGCCTACACGAATACGATAGGCGTTTTTCACATGACGCGAAGAGCGCGACCACCGCCGAGCTCGTAATAAAGCGCCGGCGATAAAAGTTTACGAGGCCGTTACCTTATTATAACAGACGGTGTGACGTAATTGCGAGGGTTCGCTGCGTTAGATTGCCCGTCGAGCTTCGTGCGGGGAGGGTCGCGAATTTTCGACGAAACTCGAGCCGCTCGTTTCCCCGCTTTTCTAATATTGTTTCATTTTCGTCTTATTATATCGCTCGCGTTTTATGCGACTCTTCTTTGTCTCTCTGAGTTGTTGGAAATTCGTGGGGTGGCCCGGCGAGTGCGAGGATCTTGTATCAAGGGGCAACAGGTAATGAGGATATGAAGTGTAGGGGGGGCTTAGCGCGCTGTAATTAAAAGATTGGGAAGTGCTCGTAAAGGATTTGTCATGCTTGCGGACAAGTTTTATCGTAGAGAAAACATTTGTTTCTTAAAAATCATTTGAATCGTTCGAACGATCGTAAATTTTAAATATGATCACGGGTAATATTTGTGAAACGCCGTAAGATAAACAGCAGCGGCGCGTTAAATATCCCGTCAGAGCTTGCAAGCATACCATACGAGGAACGTCGTTTTATTTCGCAAAGTTATTCAAATGATTTCGCAGGAAGAATTCAATCCTCTGATGTAATTACCATAACTCGCAGATCCATCTCCATCATACTTTGCATTACCCTCCCGTTATATCACCCTCATTCGCACTCGGCACACACCTCTTTTCATAAAAGCTCCTGCTCAGGCAACGTACATCATTTTTCTCTTTGCAGCTCTCGTATCTCGTCCTCCTTCCTATATAACTGTCTTCTCGTTCTACGTATTTATTCTTTCCTTTCTTCTTTGCATTCACACTCCCCTGCTCCATTTACATTGTTTTCCTTCGCGTACTCCTATTATTTGCCTTCTCGTACTTTGACGAGCGTAATTCATTACTTGGACCAGCTGTTTTACAATTGTTACAATTCCATAATTGAAGCATTATAACGATTCAAAGTAAATACAAATTTTTGTCGAGCATATAAGTTACGGATGTCGCACTTTGCTACCGATTGAAATCGCTCGTACTACTTCTAGATAAGAAAGGGGCTAATTGAGATGACAAATTGTTCGTGTCGAACTGAGTGAATTATCGGATGATCTCGCATTGATCTCGCACTCGTATCGCTACGTACTTGAGCCAAGTAGATGCGCGAGAGAGGACAGACTCGAGCAGCGGTGCTCTCCAAGGACGCATGTGTTCAAGACCTTGATTTGCGAATGACGAGGTTCAACTGTTTTTCGCTAATGCAAATTATAGTGAACTCAGGTGTATTAAGCAGCTTTTAGGGAAGTGACAACAAAAATGTTTTTATTGTAAATGATTCTACGCGTTATACTTTTCTAATTTTCCAGCCGATAGATGCACATTTTCTATCCATACAGTCTTTATACAAGTTTTCCAAATATTAAAGATTTATATCTGGCCTGTACACGGACAGCTGTATACAAAAATGCCTGCGCATACGCAAACTCGACAAATCTCCACGTGGTCGCAATCAACAGCAAGTTATCCTGGTGGAAAAAATGTCTCCCCTCGTTGATCAAATCGTCGAGTTTGCAGAATCGCATTCGTATATCCCTCCTTCGATCCCATCAAATCTCCGACGCCTCGGCACCTCCGCTTTGAGCATCTATTCGCCCCCATCGAAAATTCATAAAGTTCGTGCTCGCGAAGCAGTCGCGTGTGCGTACGCAAAATTACTTTTTGCGCCTGAGGGTCTGCGAAGACGCGGCGCGGTTCCGTTCACTCGTTAGAAAAGTCTCGCTCTCGATACTGCGGGTCGCCGTCGAGAAAAGGGAAAGTGCAAAACTCTCGAGTTCAAAGTGCTTTCTCTTTCTTGGTGGCTGCGCTGTCGCCTCGGAGAGCGTATATAGCTTCCTTGCAAGCTCTCTCGAAGCTTCATTTTGCATGAATGTTTCACGCTTCGTGGGCGAAAGTGGAAAGAAGTTTGGAGGAAGTCTGGAAAGGCGTGGTTAAGTTTAAGCAGAGATGAGCTTGGAATGTGTTTGGATTTTAGGAGCTTTTTAAAGTATTTCCTTTTAAATGTACCCAAAATTGCCTTACAGATCTGAGCATTAGCGTATGTAAGAAATAACGTAAACATTGATCAATTCAGTCATCCTACATCCCATAACAGTCACAGCCAATCTCAATACGCATCTCAAGCCAGTCGTACGATCCTCCTCCTCGAATCTTAAAACCGACTCCTCCATCTGAATACTCCCTCAAGCTAAGCCGCAATGCAATACACAATATACGATACACCTCAGCCCCCGGAATCGGCTAATCTCTCCGAGTCTCCGTACCAGCCCCAGCCAATATCATATAGCTATACCTACATAAATACAAACGTAGCTACAGGATAGAGCAGCATAGGTACCGTATCGTACGCTCGATTTCATCTCGGCGCCCCGGCGGTTTTCATTGCGCGACGCACGTACGTGCCGTCTCCTCGCGCGGCGCCCCCGCCGCCGACCGATAACGACTATCCGAACTATGCGTGTCTCGACTGTTCGTGAAGGGAATGCGCCGCGCGGTGGAAAAGACCCGCGACGCTACGCCGCCGCTGCCGCCGTATATAGATATCGCGTCTTGTACGTTCGCTTCCTCGAGCTTGTCTATATATGCTATATGTACCTCCTTCTCTTGTGTCTGTGCCGCCGCAGTGCGAGAGAGACTTTGAGGGGGTTGTGGAGGGGGCGGGGGCGGGGGTCGTACGTGCGGGAGGAGATACGAGGATGGCGAGATGAAAGATGCTGGATGGAGGAGGAAGTATAGACGATGGGGTATTATATTGGGAGGTATTGATGTGAGACGTGGTTTTCGCGCGGTGAGCATTGAATTCTGTTTTCAGCAAATATATATATATAGATTATGAAGTTTATTCGTTCAGCGTTTTTCGACGTTAGGAATTCAAGGGTTGAATGACGTTGAATAGCTAAATGAGTATATATACTGAATTGATTAATCTCAACTTTTGCCATTGACATCCTCACAATCGACTTGAGGTAGCCAGCGTCATCGAGCCGGTTGGTGTTGTATGTTCAGCTTAGGGTTGCAGTTTGCCTCGGTAACCACTGAGACGGATCCATAGTAATTGCCCTGACGTCTGTTCAATATACCCAACCAGCTCTTTGTCAATAAGCTGCTTATCATTGAGCTGAAGTAACTGAACTGTCAACGATAGATGATCGGACTATCAAACCGATATGATTACATAAAAAAACAGCCTTTTTTCATACTTTTCGTGCAGAATCGCGTATCGGTGCGCTGATAAATCCCGAGATCTAATAATCCATGCAAAGTAATCCCTGAGCGCGAACAATCCATACGCTGAACCTTCTTATGTACGTCTTAAATCCTCGCTGGGTGTGCTCGCGCGAACCCGGTAAGCCCTCTCAATAAAGTCCGACACGAGCTATATACATATATATATATATATATATAAAGAGAGAGAGATACCCCTCTACTTTACTACTTCTCGGCAACAATCCCCTCTGCGCTCGACTCATCGATCCGAGGCTTTGAACTTCGAGTCCGAAATAAAACGAAATTAGAAGGAGGAGAGAGAGAGAGAGAGGCTGTGCACTGCAGTCGCAATAGGAGTAACTACCTGCAGCTGTCGCTGCTCTTGATTATCGAAGACCGGACGCGATAGCGGAGCCTGTGGATTTATTATTTTTTTCTCACTCTG
This sequence comes from Muscidifurax raptorellus, assembly GCA_020010945.3. Lineage (NCBI taxonomy): Eukaryota > Metazoa > Arthropoda > Insecta > Hymenoptera > Pteromalidae > Muscidifurax > Muscidifurax raptorellus. The sequence continues at coordinate 6,168,503 of CM052077.1, forward strand.
AGCTACACGTCGAGAAGTGGAAGGAGCGAAGCTTCTCGAGGATTCAATTACCAATGAGAGTCGGCTCTAAGTAATTGACATTGGTTGTTGCAGAGTTGGGACGAAAGTTGCGAGGTGTGCTGGAGGCACGATGTATATATACTCGCGAAGACGCGATGGTATATAGAGAGATGAGTGGGTATCGGAAAACGGGATGGAGCTTTTAACAAATTTTAACGATCGACTTGGTTTATCGGTGGATCGAGATTTTTAACGTCTGTCTACACTTGCGTAAACAAAAAATCACGACAAATTTTCAAAATTTTAACCGAACAATCCATCACCTCACTGCGATAAAACACACTCGATCATCTTCCGGTTTCCGAACCGCTGAGCATCGTGAAAGACTGCACTACTGAGCAAAAAATCGCAGACTTTCATCCTAGAATATATATATATATATACATATACAAATATATATATATATATATACACGGAGGCTGCGAAACATTTTTCCTCGCGCGAGCTTGACAATTTGACACAGTCGCCGATGTTTTTTTCCATCGCCACCTTCTTATTTGCTCGGTTTTGCTGCCGTCGCACCGTCGTCGTCGTCGTCGTCACCTCGACTCTTTGAGACTCGCGCCGGAAAAAAATTCTTCAAAGGAATTCCGCGCGCCTAGAAATATATGATGTGTGTGAAAAGGCGCGCGAAGTGTCGGGCGGTTATTGCGTTTTGCACCTTTTATTCGGCAATGGAGGGGGAGGAGAGACGCTGCACACCCCTTTTTCTCGGCGATTTCGTTTATAAGATAGCTCAAAGGTTTGTTTTTTATTCAAATATGAGTTCTTAAATTAATGTATAATTTTACAAATTTTAGCCACACTGAGAGAAGTATTTCTCTACTATAAAGAAATTATTCTTTAATAGTAACGCTATTATTGAAGTTTAATTGCATTTGCCAGTATGCACAACTAACTACAAATGTAAAGAAAAGTATTCTTCATATTAATATATAGTTTAAATGCAGTTCTAAAGTTAATAAATTAAAAATACCGATTCTCACCTCTTTTCTTCACACATAACTATTTCTCAACTATTACAAACTTAATGTAATAATGTCATCAATACTTTTGTTTACATTTTCAGTTAGTTGTGCATACTGGAAATTGTAATTAAAGGTCAAAAATAGCGTATCAAGTTCGCGTATTAACTATATTAAGAAATCGTTTCTTCATAACAAAGAAATACTTCTCACAGTGCACGTGAATACGCTGATCGGATCTGCTCATTATTCGAGGTGCTCCAATTAATTTCCACGCGCAATCCAGCCAACGATGCAGTCACAAAGACAATAGCCGGGAGGTGTAGCGCTATATGTCGCTCTCGCTCTCTCAAAGCCCTTTCCCGCGAAGACCATCTTCTCTGGGTTACATCGGTATAAGCCCTGCAAAGGGCCGACGCACGTCGGGAAGTGAATTACGCTGCGGCCGTAGACGCGGCGGGCCCAATTACACAGGCCGATGCATTACGCCACTCGCATAATGACGTAGTCGCATAAGCTCGACCGAGCGCGAAATTCGCGCGTATGGCAGTCCCCGCAATCAGCGCTTAATTTCGTTCCAACGTGCATAATCGAATGACGAGCCCTTCTTTTTCGTCCCTCTCGCGCGCGCTTGATAAGGAGAAGCTTGACGGAGCTTGCGGATGAAAATTTTACGCCCGAGGATTAATGAGCTGGCGCAGGACGGTTTTTTGCGATTGCGCAGGTTCGTTTTGACGATGAAGAGCGCAGTGAGCGAGTTTAATCGATTAGTCGTTTGAAAGGAATTTCGATATTGCAGTTTTGCTGCTATTGAATCTTTTGTCATTGTGGTATCAGAAAGATATGTTACTGAGGCTGATGTACCCGTGAAAGTTTTTTGAATTTATGCGAAGCTGCGTTATCTTTATGCATTCTTGAGAAATAGATATTGCATTAACTTGAAATCGTAGTTCGTGGGCATTATATGTGAAGCTAAAGTTTTTTATTACGCACAGTTTCGAAGTACAAGAACTAAAGCATTTTCCTGTAATAAAGTGTAACAGCACAATATGGGTACTTAAAACAAATAGTAAAGATGCACGATGGGACCTTTAAGATCCAAAACATCTTTTTTTATAGTTATGTAGGCTATAAAACTTACAGGGTATATCAAACCCATTAGGACATATCATTTTTTTAAATAAGTTTTCAAATAGTTTACCCAATAAATTTACTATTGTTTTTTAAAGAAATCTTTAGTACATGTAAAACCTGAAAATATTAAAGTAATATGGAACGCTCACTTTAGTGTTCATGTATTTTGTTAAATCTCCAGCGTATACGAAGGGAGGGACGTTAAATTAATTAAAGCTCGAAAAGCTAGCAAGTAAAAAATATAGTAAACCTGTGAGCAAAATTTCAATTTTCCGCTTGGATCTATGCTCTCATAACTTTTGTTCTATATAAAATCAGATATACGCGACTAAAATTACACATTTCAAAAATATTTATAAAAATGTTTATTTCGATAAAAATGTTAGAAATCTTGATAATACCATAGAAAATGCGATTAATTACCTCAACTACAAAATAATATGAATCACCACTACATCACATATTTAAATCAGATCTCCGTTAAATAGGGAAAAAAAGAACTCCTTTATTCCAGCTCATCCACTCGACAAATTTTAAAGTCGCGCACTTCGGCAAACCGGAAAAAAGCGCAAAATGAGAACTTGAATCAGTTTGCTCGCACGCGAGACCTAGTTTCATGCGGCAGCAGACGGGTGCAAAAAAAAGAGAGAGAGAGAGAGCAGAGTGAAAGCGGAAAACCGCACTCGAACGGATTTTTTTCCTCGATTCGATCCGTTACACGCGGCTGCATTGTATTTCGCGCGGAAACGCGTAAATTTACAACGCTCGTCCCAGATTTTTAGCTTGACGCCGACGGCTGTGCAGACAAAAAAAAAATCGCGCGCAGTGCGAATCCTCGAGCGATTTTCGCCCGTCTGGCGGAATTTCGTTTTGCGCTAGTGGACCGATGTGCGCACAGATAAGTGAGAGAACCATAACGTCGGCGAAAAAGCTCCTCGATGCTCGTGGCCGGCGATTTTCGTTGAAACAAACCTGTGACGTAAATCGTTATTTATTTCGGTAGAAGAATTTTTCATTTCAATAACAATATTATTATCATCGTATGTTATTCCTTGAACGTCAACAATTTTCCAAACATCCTCGAGCAGTGATTTCCTTTTAAAACCTCGCGAAAGCACGACTTGCAAGCGCATTATACGCGCAAAGCCCATAATCGGAAACCCGAGGTATATTGAAATCGGATGCGGAATCAGCGGTGAGCTGCAATCGGCAAAGGATGCAAACCGGATTGCCGTCCACCTGCACTGCCACTGCCATCGCTTACGGCTTTGATCGAGAGAGGAAACCAATAGAACGGTACTTCAGCCGTTCTATATACGCTGTCCCCGCTTTGGCTCGCGCAGCAAAACCACCGCCATTGTCAAACGCAAGCAGTGCGAAAGCTCTGCGCGCGGGATGTTATATACACAGAGAGACGTATATCGCATGGGCATGTATAGCCCTGGAAAAGCGCGTCTCTGAAAGGATCATCCTTTTTTTGCTTCTTTCATTTCTTCATTCGCACGCGTGCCTCTGCGAGATTGACGCAGAAGGAAAATTTGATTATACATTGGCAAAGTTTGATGGAGTTTTGGCTTTTGAAGATCAGCTTGTTTGTGTCTTGTCGGAAAATTTGCATGCAGCCGTTGTGCTTCACAGTTGTACTTCAAGGAGCAATTACAAGGCAGGACGCGTGCTAGATTTTCCAAACTTGTAGTTTCAAGGAGAATTATAAGACGAGGCGGTTTAAATTAGGATAGGATTACGCGAATTCGGTGTGGCAGTTTGTCCGCGATTAGGAAAATCAAAATGTCTGATGTCTAAATTGATTACGTTCTAAATTGCAAGATTCCATTTGGTGCTGTTACGGTGGACCGTTAATTGCTTAGCCAAAGATCAACAACCATATAGTTACAAACAATCTCGCCGGGGCATAAAAGCAATCAAGTGCGCAGTTGATTAATTATAACTAAACTCGCAGGAAGTCGTTAACAAGATGCTATATGGGCTACGTTAATTTTCCATATAGTTGTGCAATTTTAACAACCGATTGAAGCGAGATTGAAGCCGTTTAATTACGCCAAGCTAAGTTTATTTACAAGTAAGCACTGCATAAAGCTCTTTGGTTCGAAGCTCTCCTTGACCTTCGCGGTTCGTTACGATGCAATGTAATTATCTGATCTATACAGCAGTTGAAATATACAACGTTAAATTATTCAAGCTTCCCGAAAAGCTTTTACTGAAATCGAAAGCTGCATTCAATCGATACTTACAGCAGAAAAAAAAGCTCTTTATTCGTAGCTCTTTTCACAAAGTGGGCCGAGCAACGTAATCAAAGTCTCGATCGAACAATGCGGATAATGTCCCCAATCGAATTCGTCAATGAACTCTTTACAAGCACACACTTCAGACACACAGGCGGACCACTATATATAGTGCGTTCAGGTCCTCGACGCTCCCTCGCACGATATTATTCAACAAAAGATCAAAGTATGCCTCTCGAGAGGCTCTCCCGCAGGCATCGATTTTTTGTCCTACCTGTCGAGCCTACCTATCCTCCCCATGTCTGCGTACGTTACACAACATTGCCGGCAACCGATGCGTCGAGTCGCTTCTCCTCTTTGTTCGGCGGTACTCGACTCGTGTCTATGCCTTGCACACACACGCACACTAGTCGACGACTAATTAGTGCTCATGGGCCGTTCCGTTGAAATGCGCAGTGGAGCCGAGCGCGAGAAGTAATCAGCTGCAATTGCCATTGCTTTCTCATAGAGCTGTCTGGTCACGTGCGCCAGGAGAAAGAGGAGGAGTACGGCCGGAGTGGAAGGCTGGATTTGTATTAATTGCGCCGCGAGAGGAAGGGCTTGTATTGTTGGAATACGTGATTTTTAACTGATTGCTGGGGGAAAATTGATTACTGCATGCGGTCAAACGAATTTGCCTGTGGTGTTCGAACGGTCGGCCGTGATTGTTAACGTTTTTTCAGATTTGTGGATTTATACAATGTTTGTTCACCGCAGGTACTCTTCCTTGAACTGGCAGAAAGAAATGTTTGAAAGAATTAAAAACACCTGATCGCTATAACTCGCATTCAGAACCAAACAACAAACTCCCAATGAATACGGTTCATCACTTCCTCCCGCAAACTTTACCATTTGCTCGAAGCGCCTCTTCGAACTTCTTTTCTCTCACCCCGACATGTCGGTACACAGAACCAAACTAAGCGTGAGAAATTCATTCGATTCACGGGGGAACGAGAAGGGGGGTAAGAATACTCGTTTCAGCGAATTTTGGTGGAGCTCGCGGGAACAGAAGCTACTTCCGTCGTGCCGGAAGCGGAACCGCGGCGCTGCTACTCCGCGCGCGGCAACTTCGCCGCTTGGGACATCCTGCGGTTGCTCAACTTAGCGCGTTCCCCGACTCGATGCGTTGTCACCGTTCGCGCGTCCTTGTCTCTGCTGAGCTTACGGCTATCCCTTTCAAAGTCGTTTTGTTTGTTTCGCGAGGTAATGAAAGATTACGATCGTGTGTTTTTGTAACGTTACGATTTAATGTCGTGTATTGTACTCACAGAAAAGTTCTCTTTTCTCTTGTAAGTTTCGTGCGGATAGAAACTTTCTCGAATTAACTTTTTTTATTCCGTGATTACGTATTTGGGAATGGCACGCAATGCCATTATTGTGTTACTTTATTTAAGTTGGCAATAAGTTGGAAATAGAGTAATGTCGAGGCGAAAATTAATTCATTTTCAATCCTTATTCAAATTTGCCAAAAGTTTATACATCAGCTTTAGATGTATTCGTTGAATCGCTGTTGAATAATGATGATATTTAAGTACGTTGAATAACGAATAATATATATATATATATATATATATATATATATATATATATATATATATATATATATATATATATATATATATATATATATATATAATAAAAAAGCTGTAATAAGTATGCCAATTCGCACGTATCAAGAACATTTTCTTATCGCATCTTATACGCGAATGTCAGCTGCATACACAAGACATAGATATTCAAAAGCGAAGTTGCTCTTACCCACGAGCAAGTTACAAAGCGTCTAGATAGAGATGAAGCCAGAGGCGTCGCGAGTATGTCCGGGTTGTAGCGACGTTAATTGCATGCATTGTCACGCGGTGTTTACATTAGACAAGACAAGTGTCTCGTCCCCTCGGAGAAGGGCATAAGAGCAGCGTTCGCAGATTGCAACTGCAGCCACGGCCATATCTGCTGACGCCTAATGTTGGCTGCGTTAACGAAGAGATATCACGATTATCCGTGAGTGACGAGGTGTGCATGTATCAGCCGTTCAACGTACGCGAGTATGGGGGATGAAGCATTTGCGCCACTGCTGGCTGATTACTCGAGAGAATAGTCGATCTCGTCACTCGATTGTTCGTTTGTTCGATTGGAAACACGAACTGAGAGCGCTCTGAGTGACTTTTTTATAATAAAAAGTCGTAATAAATACTGGGATCAGTATTGATTAAGGATCCAGCCTAAAAGAAAAAGAAAGTCTGCAAATTACCCTTCGTATAAGAGTGCCAAATATTTATGACTAGTCTCTTGAACAATTTTTACACGATATAATTGTAGAGTATTATTATGTAAAAATAAGCGAGGTTTTCTTAATTCGTCGAATTATTCTCAACAAGCCTCGTTAATCCATATAACCATAGTAAATATGTAATATATAAATTAAATTCAGCCGCAGTCGAGAGAACTACTTACGCCCTTTCAAACCCCCAACAATTCACAAGAAGAACCTCTCACCCCCCGCGACAAAAGCACGCACTCGCATCGATACCCGAGCAAAGCTCACAACTGATCCAGCAACGAAGGTTAACCAATACCTATACATATAGACTCCGACATCTCGCAGCGTACATAGATTATCCAAGCAAATCTCACAGACAGGGTCGGCAGAGCATAGCCGGCGCAGTGGAAAAAAGTAGCCGAGCCTAACGCCTGTTCTTCAGCCGAGCGCGAAATCCTCCGCCGCTTATCCCTCCGGAGAAAAACCTCAAAAATACTCGGAAGCGATCGAGATAAGTCGTATCTGCGATCCGCGACTTCTTCGAGTAATCCTCTCCCAGCTGCCGATTCGGCTGACTGTACGCGGGAGTTTTCTGTCGACGAGGGAGAGTCGAGAATTGCTGCAGTGTTGGGCTGCCGGTGCCGAGTTTATATATATAGATAGGGATCCCAACAGTAGATAAGGGTCGAGTATGGTCGGACGGACGAAACTCGCTGCGTGCGATTGTTCGATTTTGGGGAGAGATTATTTACTGATTATTGCTTTTTGTAGAAACGTGAGGAATATTTTTTTGTTTTTACGCAACGCTTATTACGGAGTTGTTTAACAAAAATTTGAGTGCAAACTGCGTTCTACTTTTCTGCTGTGAATGCAAATTTAACTTTATTTCCATTTGCACTTTTTTCCTTCAACTTCATGCTTGCATTTGTAAAAAGTTCAACTATGTAAAAGCCACATTCTCAAATTAAAAAAAAACTTTTGACCTGCTTCGTTATATAACACTTCTTCGTCCTCGAAAACTTTGAATTTCACGAATACAATAACAGCATCCTCGACGCGAATTCTCGACGAAAAAAAGGTATCTTGCTTTCGCACTATTTTCAGCATCTGAAAACGTTTAACGCTAGCTCCGCACCGCGTTTTGTCCGGAAGTAGCGCTCGAGAATTAAAAAAAGGATACGTTGCAGCAGCAGCGAAAAAGAAGAAATTACGCAGAGATCTGAAAGAAAATCACACCTAATTGCAGACGCGGACCGGTGAAGAGACCCCTGAATTTCCAACATTTAATTGTCCCGACCTATTTTGAGTCGTTCTCTCGAGATTACAGACAAGCGAGCGACGCGTGTGATCAGCGCCTGTTGCAGGTCACCAGCGGCTCGACTCGAGATTTCCGCGCGAATCCGGTTTGCATTTTTGTATGCGCGACGTGAGCGACGTAAAGTATAGCGCAGTGTTTAGAGCTGGCGCGGACTCGTTTCGGGGTAGCGCATAGAGAGTTGTAGGCCAAACGGATGAACGCGTGTGAACGAGGTCTGAAAACAAGATAAATTTGCATATTGTTTTTATTTCAAATTAACGGTGCGCACTGATTGTTCGCGATCGTATACCTGCCTCGTTGAGGCGTGTCTGTGCGCGGTCGAGGGCCAAAAGTGCTAGAGGCTAATTAAAACAGAAAATTGACACTCTTTTTATCCTAGTTTTTTATTATAGGAATAAGCATTTTGATTATCAATAAATAAACTATATTTCAGTTTTATTAGAGTCATAAAATTTGTATTTTATACCAAGCGATTTGTTACTGTTAATTTAATTATGTAATTTTGTTTAATCCTGAACCATAAGAATTGAAGCTCGCAAATTAAAAACATGAACTGTAATTTTTAATGTGTAAATTAGACTGAATACCTTTTTCAAAGTAGCTCTATGAAATAATAGCATCTCTCGTAGATAGCGAATCGCCACGTGCGCACCTATTACATTTATTAGCAAACATCAAACTGCGGCTCATCGCTCGCGTGAAAAATAATCCTAGTTTAAATCACGCACTTATCCTCTTATTCATTCCAATAACGCACCCTCTCAAATCCCGCTTCGCAGTAACAAGCTCTCGTAGCGACGCAGCGACAAAAGCACTCGTAAAATTCCCGTAAATTTTTTCGCGCTCTCAACGGCGGTCTTTTTCCAAAGTCCCCGAATTCCAGCTGTACAGCTGCTGGCTATATAGCAGAGCTCTTTTCAAAAGCCCCTAATCGACGCGGCGCGTTCACGCTCTGCTGACGCATCGCTTTGCACGCAAAAATCCGCGTAATAAATGGGCGTCGCAATCGTCGGCTAGCTATATATAATACAAGTGCAGGCTCGATGATGAGTCGACGCTTTCGAATCGCGAGGTTTGGATCGTTATTTACGAGCGTTCGTTCGGCCATCGACGCGGAATTTATGGGGCGTGCGATGCCCTTTTTTCGGGGATTTCGCGCTGTCGCTTCCGCGATGTGCTATTTTTTTCTGCGCGCGTCCTTTATGACGTTGTTTTGGTATTTAACGAGCTAGTTTTGCCTGCTTTTATACGTGCCGTGTCGAGGATATAGGCAGGTTACTATATATATATATATAGCCTATAGTACAGAGGGTTTGCGAGGTGTGCATGGAGCGGGAGAAAAAATGGGTTAGCGGGACGTTTTATTGCTGCGGAACACAGCGACGACGAAAATGCCGGCTTGCAGTGTTTTGACGATCGCGGATGGACTTTGAGATATAATAAAAGTGTTTTATTTGAAAATCTCGGGTTGAGATAAACAGCCGGGGCTTTGCGTTATTCGGTCAATAAAAAATATTGTGTATATCTATATATTGTTGCAAGTTATGTACTACGTAAAGCCTTGACTTTTTTAATGTAATACTGGTATTGAGAGAGAAGGATAGAATGGAATATGTCGTACATTTATTTTATTTTTATAGTGAAGCTGGACATAAATTTTAGAAGATAATTTTTTTTGTCAAAGAGAATTTTATGGAGTTACATCCGCTTCTCCCGCTATGCTAACATCGATATCGCGATTACCTGAAAGTTATGAATCCAACCGCAGCTGAGCCACACGTGTTCTCGTGTATGCGAAAGAGTTAAAAGCTTTTGTGCCTGAATATGTTGCATTATTAACTACTCAAACATTTTATCGGCTCACATGAATAACGCTTGAAAGCGTATAAGTTTCAGGATATCGGTAAATTATTAGAATGATCTCTTTGCAATTGAAAAGTACTGCCTGTTTCGGCAGTTAGTAAAGTTGAATTATGGCTCACATTCACATTCACGAATTTTGTAATAATTTTATAAGTTATCTCCAACTTTAAATATACTTCTCTGAAAGTGAACACACAGTAAAAATTGACCCTGTTTTCTGTATACGATCTATATTCCACGGCATCAAACAACATTTTCGCGCATAAATTTAATAAATCCCAAGCCAGGCAAACATGCATCTCTTGCACGGCTTTCTGCTTCAACATCTACGCAGGAATACATATATAGTCAACAAGCCTTTGAGGCGCCTTAAATCGTTGGTCGAGGCAAGAACGTATATACAAGCAGACTGCTCTTCCGACGGAAAACACGCGAAAGGACTGAATTGCGAAGTAGCGCGCTAGAGGTGGAAACCCTAAGTGGAATGGGAGTGTAGTTAAAGTGAACGAGAGGAACCGATGACGAGGTTGTAGGTCACCGCCGCAGATGCAAAGCGTCACTGGCTGAATTTATCAGTGGTAACGGGAATAGAGGTCCGAAAATTTATGATCTACGATAGAATATTTACATTGACATAATTGTTTTTACGTAATTTTTCATTTCATTAATATGATTGACATACGGATCAACCATATTCTTCATTGTTTTTACTTTTTTGGTAGTCTCTCTGTTTCGCATTTATTTAAGCTTTTACTCCATTGCGTTTCTTTAAGTGCAACAGCTCTCTAAAACAGAGCAAAAGGAAATTTCACCGACTGCAACCTTTGCTATCACCATCGTTCCGTAGCTACCCGATAAATTTGAAGAATTTGAAATGCGCGCACTTTCCTGTACAACATTTCTACAGAACGAGAGTCGTTATGGATAATGCGAGTCAGACAGCACAAAAATTAGAAAATAAACTTACATGTGTACTGATCGATAACCTATTTCGGGTCATCTTAATTTTTATGTTAATGATGGTGTGATGCAACCGTAATGTGAAATTGAATCGGGTTTATAATATAACGTAACATTAATTTTTTGAAATTAAGAAAAATATTCAGAATTTCATTTAACTATTTAATAATTGATTACACATATATACAGTTTCATATACCAATAATTAATTGGTAATGGTTAATGAAGCCAAAATTTCAAGAAAAAACGATGTTACTACGTTCTTATAAGATTTATCGTTTTAAAACTGAAACAGAAAGAGTTTAGACTTGTGTCTTAGCGAGAAATTGAAATATCATATTATTAGCATTACTCAATTTGTATTCAATAAATGTCACAAAGTAATAGATTAAGCACGACCGAGCGGAAAAAGAATATCAGACGTGAGAATATGACGGATAATAAATTCCAAGTTGGCAATGATGATTTCACAGCTTATTATTAATTATTAAATTATTTATATGCATATATGAAGTATATTAAATGGATTAATATAAGTTTGTTATAAAACGTTTGAAATAACGTTATTGAAAAAGTTCATAACTGAATATTGAATTTTTCAACTATTAGAGCTTGGAATATCAAGTTCTTTATTTTGCATCGTGAGTCGGCTATAATCGAACGAGAATGAATAATTATCGGAAAAATATTCTAACTGTAGTTAGAACGGCTTTAAAAGAAATATGTATTGTAAATGTCTGGTGTATTATAACCTGTGACAAATTTTCTTCAGTTTTCTAGTTGTAACTGTGTATGAAGAAACTAAACGGAACAAAATATACGCCTAATTTTTTTAAACTTAGCAAAACAGGTCAGTAAAATATATATTATAACATTTACTAAACATTATTTATATAAACAGTGTAAGTATAATAAATCCGTGAGAGCCAATAAGTTATGTTAAAAGAGGTATTAATTTAACAAAATCTGTGGGGCAAATGATTAGCTGCTTTATATATTACAATAAAAGAAAGAATTATTATTTTTCTTTGAATAGGCTAGTCTTTAAACTATACTATGCTGTTAACTACGTGATTCAAAAAGATTGTTAGTAAAAAGACAATTAAAGAGTGACTTGTTCTTTTCAATTCTTTTATAGAAATGATAATGAAAATTCGAACTTTGATTCTCGCCGTTATTAATTAATTTATTTATGCAAATAAAGTATTTCATCATGTTAGGTATACTATTGTACAAATATCTATTGTATGAATGTTTAAGAAAGGAGACCATTATTTTAGTAGATAGATAGCAGCTGATAAAACTAAGAATCTCGTTTACAAATCTTTCAATGTTATAAGTGATTATAGACCACATTAACCGTATTATATATTTTTTTAATGTTTTAGTAACAGGAAAATTAATTTTGTTATTATAAAACATGAAAGCATTGCTCATAGTTCTCTCTACGATATTCTTTTCCTACGTATCAGCTGAAGAAACTGTGAATTTGACGTGTACGGAATTAAAAGATACATTCTTTGGATCAGCTTTTTACCTTTTCTCTTCGGCACAAACTTACGATGGATCCGAGTTTTATCTTCAAACCAAAAACAACGAAGAAGGTGTAAAAATTGGCATGCATAATTGGTCGGCACTTAATGATGACGTATTTGATCCTTCTCGCAAAACTGTTTTTATTATTCATGGATATGTAGCTCATCGTAAAAAACCCTACATCATTGAAATGACGAAACAACTTCTTGATACAGTAAGTATACGGATTGCTAATTAGTTAACTTTTGGAAAAAATATACTTAAGTGCCTTAGCTTGTATTTTTTGTCATTATTTTAGAACAACATTAACCTTATTGTGATAGATTGGAGTAAAGGTAGTCAAACATGGAACTATATTAACGCAGTTCAAACAACGTACCACGTAGCCCAAGATTTAGTCAAGTACTATTAAACATTTATAATTGCATATGAATGCTTTGTGGTCATATACACTGTTGCTGACATTTTTGATTAGGTTTCTAAATGCAATGAAGAAAGAAGTAGCCAAGTTAAAATCTTCAAGCGAACAATGGCAAAATTTATATCTTATCGGACACAGTCTTGGTGCACACATTAGTGGTCAAATAGGTTATTTATTAAAACTAAAAGATCAGTCCTTTAAAGTTGAAAGAATCACTGGATTGGACCCAGCGCAGCCCTGTTTTATAAATGTTGAGCTAAATGCGAGACTGGACAAGTCTGACGCAGATTTTGTTGATATTATCCATACTCAGACTGGGCACGGCAATGGAGTTAATGCATTTGGTTTACAAGATCCTATTGGTAAGTTTTATTTTTAAAAGTGTCGTATAAAATTTAATATAAAGAATGATTTTTATAATACAAGTTATTTTTTAATAATTGTTAGGGCATATTGACTTTTATGTTAACGGAGGTGTAATGCAACCAGAATGTGAGACCAAATCAAGTGAGTAATATTATACTGTTTTAATAATTAAAGTTTCAGAATTCAAATTAATAACTTAATTGTAATTTTCAATAAATTAATTGTGCCTTTCAATTTTTAAGTTTTTTATACGGAGATAAACAAGATGATTTGCAGCCATAATTTAGCAAATTATTTTTATGCCGAAACTGTCGGTTATTCAAAATCAAAAGACTGTAAATTTGTTGGTCGCAGTTGGAATGGTAGTTACATCGACGCAGTTCGAATCTTAGGGGATGTCGAAAAAGCCAGCTCCTGCTCTAATTGTCCAGAAATGGGTTTTAACGCTGTGAATTATAAAAATAGTACAGGGAAATACTTAGTAATAACATCTACAAAGAAGCCATATTGTCGTGAGTATGGGTTTATGATGTGACTAATTTTTAATGATTGTTAACTAACTATAAATATTTCATAATAGATCTTAAAAGTCATGATAGAGATCAATTAATTAAAGGCTTCGCGGTAAGATAAAACTAAACTTTATCTATACATTTTATATTATTTAATATTAAAATATTATTGTTTTCAGAGGTTGAATACAACAACTGTGCTATTTCCTGCTAGTACCTTTGATCCCGAAACTATTTTAGAAAACTGGTTCCCATAAAATAATGCACTAGTAAATAATTATAGTGTTAAATATTTATGTAGTTATGATAGTAGTGTATGTGCAAAATTGAAATAATATGTTATATTATTTTTATTAGTAAATAAAAGTTGATCATATATGATGGTTGACATTTTATGAATTAAACATGACTAATTTTTTCTTTTAAAGATCATCATTTTTAAAAGTTGCATTTGGAAACAAACAGCTATATGGCTCTATCTAATGGATCATTACCGTGAGATATTCGAATTTTACGATGAATGCAGGAGATAATTGTAATATGAGGGTGTATAGAATGTGCAAATCCGTGATGCAGTATCTGTTTAGATAAATTAAGGATGTTTTGCGCGTAGAAATCTATAGTTATTGTTTAATCTCTGACAAATGTTGTTCACTTGCGTAGCGAGATTCAGTACGAGTATAGATAATTTGATAAGGCAAATATTCGTAAGCGTTAAAGTTTTTCTTACATTTTTATTACACAAAGTTAAATATTATATAATTCGTTTAAATGCATCGTCATCACCTAAATTCAATTATTTGTCACAATAGTATCAGATATCTTATTCCACTATCTATTTATAAAAAGTCACAAATAAAACTCAGTAATAACTGCATGTATATTAGAAAGTTTCGGAGTCTCGCAAGACAAAATGTGCACAATTAATCTTGACAAAATGAGCATCCCGTACAAATTGCCGTTAAACTTGGCTCTAGAAGAGAAAAAAGTCGGGTGTGGTAAATTACAATTACTGCGCCATTATTTGAATCTAGCCGTGCAAACAATAATAAACGTTAAATCCATGTGAGTTACGGAGATTCTAAAGTAAGCCGTGTGATTTATCGTCGCTGATACGTTATTGCCACCACCACTGCATGCAAATCTCGCTCCGTACTGTATTGTTACTCGCAAGCTTTATGATAAACAAGCGGCCCCGCTCGAATGACATCCTGCCTGCACTAGCGTTACGTATCGGGATGACTTTGCTTGTATTTAGGATGCACGAGTTAAAGTGCAGTATATGTATCGTTGCTTGTGATGGAGCATACTGTCGGTGAGATGTGATACCTGAATTTTGCAAGAGAAACTGATCTATTCAAAACATTATTGAGTTCTGGTTAATGATGAAACAGACGATAAATTAGAAATAGAATTTTTATATAACTGATAGAGTAGTATTACAGAAATAGATTATAACAATCGATCGAAGATTGATTGTAAGTAAAATTAAAAAAGATATCTTTAAAATAATGTACTTTATGAAAACTTTTGTAGATACTATATATTTATTATATTTTGCTTTTTCCATTCCCTAGCGCGATGCTTGTGTATATAAATGAATATGTAATCAGTTTAAGCACATATTTATTTACATTAATATAATTTACAAAATTAATAAATTTATATTAATTAAAGTAGTGCTTTCCACATCTCTCTCATATCGTTATCGGGATTTTCTCCGCTTGTAAGATTATCATTAATTTCCAAATAATGTTTCTTATTTCTCTCTACTGGTAACCATTTTGTGGTTATTAAATCGTCAATAACAGGAGTTGGATCACTATTTGTGAAAATAAAAAATTAAATGTAATGGCATGCCTTCATAAAAAATAATATTGTATTTACCCAGTTTTAGCAAAGTTAGTCCACATGGTTGTCATTCGTTCCATTGTAATATGGTCCCTCGTTCCCTTTTGGAGCCTTCCACTTCGAAATTCTGAGAAAAATAAGCAGCCTAGTTCATCCGCGTGGGAGGTACCTTGATAAAATAAATTCTGCGATGAATACATAGAAAATGGCAATATATTTCATTTTGTTATAAATATTATATTTATGTTAACCTTCGATTTTAGAATTAAACCTTTCCTTCATCCCTGGAAAATTGGAGCGATAGGAATATCTATACATATAAGTTGGGGTTATCTTTTCCATTTGAGTTTCTACAACTTTGTGAATATCATTCACAAATAACATATCTCCATATAATTGCACCAGTTCATTAATATTTTTGTCAGTTATTTCATTTTTTCCAAAATAAAATTCACGAACAACTTTTGCGATACTGGACACTTTTTTTGTATCACTTATTTTAAGATTTTTTGAAATAATTGATTCGAAATTATCGTTAATTTCTTTAATAAAATTTGAATAATCTCCAAGAAAACATAGAATTCCTTCGTGGCTATTGTAGCCCAGTAACAAAGGTACATCGACACCCATTTCACTCATTTCTTTAATCGATTGCGGCAAAATCGGATGTAAACTTTTTACGTCCGATGTTGGAACTAAAGTAAGTGACAAATTTGGTAATTCCTGAAATAAAACGAAAATCTGTATTAGTATTGAATAAGTTACACTTGCAAGCGTATAATATTCGTTACCATTTTATGCAAACTTTCGTAAGTTTGAACTAATTTAATTGCTGAAATAGTTCGCAAAAATTCAATTGCTTCCAAAGGATTGCAACAATTTTTGCCTAAGGCTTTAGCTAAAGAGTAACCATATTCTTTATTGGATTGGATATGTGCCCACGGATTAGATATAACGCCACTCTGAGCAATAGCTTTATGAAAAAGTCCTGTGATGTAATTCGTATATGAATCCTTAACATTTCAAGTATATTTCAATATTTATAATTTAAATAGAACAAGTTAATAATTAACCTTTTGCTTGAGGAGAAATGCAAAGTCCGTGTACTGATGCTCCACCAGCACTTTCTCCAAATATCGTAACATTTTCAGAATCTCCTCCAAAGGCTTGAATATTTTCTTGTACCCACTTTAAAGCAGCAACTTGATCTTTTAATCCTTGATTTCCTGCACATTCTTCATGTTCCATATTTAAGAATCCTATTATATAGATATAAATTAAATTAGATGTCACACATATATAAACACCTCATGTATTTTAAATACATACCTAATACTCCAAGCCTGTAATTAACACTTACGATGACTACATCTCGTTTTAAAAGATAATCTGGGCTGTATTTTTTGTAAGTATTTGAACTTCTTTTAAAAGCTCCACCATGAATCCATACCATGACGGGTCGTTTTCCTGTTAATGAATTTGTCGCTATATTTAAATACAGACAATCATCTCCACCTTCAAATAAATTTGTAGGGTGATCATACTGTGCTGACGGATTGCTTTCTTCCGTTACATGTTTGACGCCATGCCATGATTTCAGCGATTGAGGTTCCTAAAATTGCATAATACTTAAATTCAAAGTAATCCCACATAAACATTGAAAATAAATGTGGTATAATAAAAATTATAAAATATCATATAATTTTGGAATGATTAGGCTCAAAACATCGGATAATAAATTTGGAAAAATACCACTCGTAGCTCGACTCGTAGTGATTATTGAAGCCTAACCATTTCTAAATAAAGAACGAGTATTAGAATATTTTATAATATATTATATCATTTTATTAGGAGCAACTAACTTTAAATCTTAATTTTCCAATTGGTTTTTCAGCGTATGGTACTCCCGTATATGAAAAATATTCTCCTCCATCGATATTTTTACGTACAGTACCTACTAGTAATCCTTGCTTTGTTTGAACAGTCGGTGAATCCGCGCTGTAATTGTTTATATTGGTTACTACTAGTGTTTTGTTAAGTAAACACTTTGTTCCACATTTACCAAAAGCATTTGAAAGAATCCAACGACTTGTTAAGTTTAACATTATTATTTGATTCTTATTTGAATGCTCTAGAATTTTTCGATTGTTAATGTATATGTAAGATGTATTCAATTTCAGGCGAAGTATAACTAATAACATAAAAATTCATGATATTAAATCTCTGAATTTCGATTCATATTTTGGAAGGTATATAGGTATATGCAGCAGATATACGTGTTTATATTTTCTTCGGTTAAAAAAATAATTTTTTAAACGTATTATACAATATTACATGTATTTATACTCAATTGATAATATAGCATATTTCATATCATGCAGCTATACGACTAAAATTGCTATTTAATATTCCTCATATTAGTCAATGTAAATAAAAAATTAAAGATAAATAACATTAAGATAATTCTAAATACAATTTTTATTATAAATACCTGTCCATCATCGCGATCCCTATATATTAAAACTTTGTCTGTCGATAATTAATTACATGCAGCTTACGCAACTACGTATACAATTATATGAACAATTGACGTTGATTTTGTAAACACACAGTCACCGGTTATCGTTACTAACTGCAGCTGAACTAAACGGCCTCGTGATCACGCTATTATAAATGCGCTCACAGCGACTTCACGGTAAAAACTACAAGTATATAAAGCAATACAATGTGAATCTTCTGTCGATAAAATCAAACCGCATATTACAATTATCAAATATTTAAAGCTATACATTTATATAAATTATATTACAAGTATATTGTTATTAACATAAAGCATAAGATTATTTTTCAATTAACCGTATGCCATATATCACTGGAAGATAAAGTAGATCCCAATGTCTCAGCTGTACATCAAAGTATTTGCGTCTTACTTACTCTGAGAAGGTGTTTCTCGTACCATTTTACTATTCTTACAAAATATTTTTAAAATATTAACAGCTATTCATTTTGAAATAAATTAATAAAAATTTAAGAAAATTTATTGAATATGTTCTAGTTTTTAATTTACAACAGAAAACCTAAAATGATCTCCGGAGATTGCTAATGTGGTTTTTAATGAATATTCTATAGGTACGTGTGTAGCTCCAATAAGTGTTCTAACGTCATTTACCAAATCATAGCCAACATCGTATAGCTATCTGGAAACTGGAAATTACAATGCTTTTTAAGCATTTTAAGACGAAGGTGTTTCGTACAAAAATTTTCGAAAGGATGTTTATTATCGTTTAATACAATATTTATTTTCTTGCTAATGCTCTTATCGTAATTAAATTCTTGTAACAATTTTTCTAACAAAAATGAAACATAGAATTCCGAAAGAAATTCTTCTGTCTTACTTATGATCATTTCCACGCAACTGCGAGTGATTGATGGATGATACAACGACAAAATTAAATGCATCACACCTTTTTCTAAAAAGCTTTTATCAAATATTTTTAATTTTAAAGAAATTGCAAGCAAATAATTACTATTTTATTTATAATAACTATTATTTATAATAATAAACTAAAATAACGTTATTTTATTTGTGATAACTTTTGGACAAGGTTTGATACGCTCTTATAAATTCCCTTATTATTTGTTTCATATATAAAATATTCAAAAAATTGGCACAAGGCTTTGCATGGCTTTGAAACCGCTTTACATACTATCAAGCAAAATTTCATGTAAATATCTACGGCGATTATGAGAGAATCGACTTTATATTTACAGTCTTTACTTAATACTACGTATATCGATGAAATCGAAGAAAAGGTGCCGCAAATAACTATGTAGGGCTTAACACTTTCCTCCTCAATATTTTCATAGATATTTTCAAGATGTCGATGAACGTTCGCGAAATCTACACAATCTTCTAAATCATTAAAACCCTACAATGAAGAATATAAATATTTAGTACTTATTTATAAAAAAATTAATATAAATTATTACCTTAGCCTCATAGATAAAAACATCTAAATAATCTTCAATTCTCAAAGTGCATCCTTTTTTCACAATATGATTGTTGCTTGGCTTCAACATTATTGGTAAAATGAGAAAAGCAACTATTTCCTTAGCTACAAAATTGAATTAATGTTTAACCCTTTTTTCAATCAGAGTAAATTTTGAAACAACTTACTATTATTTATAAGAAATAAATATACTTACATACAGCTAACAATTTTTGATATTTATCAATAGTAGCCTTAACAGCGGGATTGGCGCTAGCTTGTCCTGCCAAATCTACAATTTTAATAGACACTTCCGGCCACTTTACTTTTAATTCCTCACTCCTTGAGCCATACATACGCTTAAAATCTGCTAAAATCTGCAAGTATATAAAAGTTAAAAGAAAAAACAATTTTTTTATGATTTTTTAATTAAATTTTTTTGGTGCAAAAACTTAAATGAAAATTACCAGTTCGTAACCACAATAAAAAGCAAGACAAGGGTACAGAGTTAACAATGTTACTAATTCCCCATTCTTATAACATTTCTTTCTGTTATCGAATAGCGATGTCCACTTGTTAATTAAATCGTCATCAATGTTTGTAGCTTCAAAGATATCAACGGTATCAACATCCGTGTCCATTGCAGCTTTATAAAAAATACTTTATATATAAGTAAAACAATTTTTTCACTCGCCAATTAATGACAATGTTATACTCACGTTTACTCTTCTCTTTCACACTTCCTTTAAATATACCGAGCTCTATGCATTGATCTCTCAAGCCCCTATAAGCAGTGTATAAGTATCCCGTCGCTGACGTAGTTGATGTGCTAACAGAATACCACTGTTCTGGAATTTGTTCCTCGAACTGCTCGCAAATCCAATTACGTAAAACTAAAAATCTGTTACGTTTAATGCTGTAAATCAATATTGTATATAAACTAAACAAGTTAATTTTTTTACATATAGTTAATTACGGGGTAAAAAACATACTCGTGGTGTCCATTCATGAATTCGTTATCTATTATAATGCCAGCAAGTTTATGTGCGTAGCTATTAAATTTCTTAAATTTGTTATTGTTTGCCTTATCGTATTCATACGCAGCTAAAATGAGTTTCCCTCTCTGTGACTTAGTTAATAAATTGTAGATAACATTTTTTATTTCGGTTTTATTTTCCGGGGAATCTATAAAAAATAAAGTAGTATATTATCTTTATTTAAATAATAAATAGTTATTATATTAATTTTGTCGTATAGAGATTAAATATATACCATTTGATGCGTCTGTAGGGGTTACATTAGCAATCTTTGAATGTGTCGGATAGTCTGGAGGTTCGATCGATTTACGTTTTTTATTTCCATCACTTTCTTGAAACATATCAGAGAAATCTAAAGCATGATTAAAGCTGTCATTAGGATTTGCATTACTTGTATTTCGTGGTGTCAATGAGAGCAAAAACGAAATTGTGAAACAAGCATTCGAATAAAAAAATTCTATCCAAAATTTGTTTGGGCTCTCATTTAACAACTATGATAGCTATAGGGCTGAAACTTTTACATGCCGCTGTGACCGAATTTTATACAATAAGATATAAACATCTATGATGATGATTCCGTAAGCTCATCGCTGGTGATGTAAGACACATGGCATTTGTTTATAGTATTTACAACTAAATAACAGTTCTGTCATTATATTATATGAGAAAGTGCACTTTTTATGTCTGTATATCACGGAGAAAAATTTCGAAGGGTCAGTATTCGATACTTTCGAAGTTTAAATACTGAACGATTTTCGCGCACGTATGGACGCGAAAATGGGAGAGTGGGGTCTCCGAAACTCTCCACACCGCAGGGACTCGACGCTTCGCAGTCTCAGACTTCGAAACTTGAATGCTAGTGTGCCGACTGTCAGCTGTTCTACGCGGCTGTGTTTCGTGTTTACACTACACTAGTCCTTCGCGTTATTCGAAGTTGGGAGAGGAAGGATATATATATATATATATATCCTTATATATAGGATATATATAGGATACTGCATATATATATATATATATATATATATATATATATATATATATATATGCAGTCTCTACAGATAATTGAAAAATTGAAGAAGTACGTATATATAACATACATACATACACCAGATACACGCACGCACACACATGTAAGGTTGTTATAAAAGAAGTGTATATATTTGAGGTTATAACCTCAAAAAGCACATGGTTATGCTTTAAATTCACTATTTATACACACACACACACGTTTAATACATTAATGCCACATAGATATTATTCAAATTATATACCTACTTTATTATTTTATCCACTTGAAAAGCTGCACCGAATAGTTATACACAAGTCTTTCTAATCCTTTGTGTTATTCGAAGTTGGGAGTCTCAGAGCTCGAAGGTCGAAGCGGTAGACGCTTATGCTCGTATTGCCAGAATGCCGGAACATTCGGAATCGGGGAATGACGAAAATAGACTGCAAAGCATTCGAATTCGAAGTATGAATACCCCGTATATTATACAATTCACAGAGTACAAGTTTCGGTATACTATAATCCTACAATAGACATAAATACATACGATCGATAGAGATCTGTACGACCGAAATAATATAGGAAGGAATATAATAATAGGAAATAATATAATCCTTCTATATACCGAAGGAATATAGAAGGATGTGAGACGCTTAACTTATCGCATGTTTATCGAACAATATTTTTCGATACAGGGAGTGTAAAATATATCAATTTTAAAAATCTTCGGAATGTGAAAAAAATCTAAAGCGATGTTTAGTGCATCTTTTATAGAATAAAAAATAAATTATATTAATATTACAAGGTTTATTAAATTAAAATAAAATAAAATTAATATGTGAATCTTTTGTCGACAAATTCAAATCTCATATACTGCAGATGACATATATAAATTTAATTGACTTTAATTAATTAATAATTAATTATTTACTCATGGTACTTGATATTCACGTTGTAAGAGATTTACATTATTAAATACGCGAACAGGAAGATTACTTTTTTTAATAAGTAGACTATATACCTTTCAAAGATAAAGTAGATCCCTGCGTTTCAGCTGTATCCGTATATCTAAGTAGTTGTGTATTACAGGTTTTACCGTAAGAGGGCGTTTCTCGTTCCTTTTTACAATCATTATTGCAAAGTATTATCAAAATGTTAATAACCACTCAATTTGGCATAAATTATTAAAAAAAAAAACTAACAAAAATCTGATTGTTATAATTTTTTAATTTATTATGTTAAAAGAATGCGTCTAACAATTTTTCCATCCCAGTGCCTTTTTTACTTAATGATACTAATTTTTTAATCGCGTATGCAATATTTTATTTTCCTAAATTGTGTCTTTTTTAAATTAACAAAAAATATAGAATGAAACTAAAAGCAGAATATTAGTATCTAAAAACACACCTTTTGACACACCATAGAATGAATCCACTTATAAGAATTTCCAAACCACATCGTATATACCATGTTTGATTATACTCACTTCTCTGCTGTAAACAAGTTAATTTAATAAAACCGTTCATAAATTACAGTTGTTTCTACAACAAAGCCAATTATCACCCACGGACACACTCGAGGAAGCATCAGCCTTAGCATCAATTACGCAAAATATAAAATGCAAAATATCATTTTCAGCCTTTTTCCATGCACTCGAGCGCAAGAAGATCACCTTCGTGCATACAAAGCACGAACGAACGATTTTCATTCGTTGAGCACTTTTACGGGAGATTCCACTCGCAAGTGCGTGCGTCTCGAAGTCCTCGTGCTCTGCAGCAGCTTCTCGTTAACCAATAATTTATCGGCAAGAGCGTTGCCGCCGCCGCCGCGTTGTCCGCCTCCCGTCGACTTTGATGGTTTTCCCCTGTCTTTCGAAAATTAACGTTGAGTCGCGAGCATCGGATCGCAAGATAAAACCTTAACGACGTCTACACTCGGGAAGACGGAGAGAAGATATTCGTCGAAATATAACTTTATTCCTTTATTGGTACTGAAATCTCTAAATTTAAGCGCCGCTTTACGCAATTATATAAGTCGCGGGCCCTTAATTTTATGATATTATTATTTTCTCAGTTTACGATTTTGAGGATTGTTGGAAGCTATTTTTGACTTTTTCTCGTCGATTATTTTGAGCAAAATATGTCTTCTTTATCAAAGGACAATATTTTTAATAAATAAGTAATTGCTTAGTTGTAATATTCGAACATTTTTAAATATTATCTCGTTTCTTTTTAGTTTATTTCTATAGCTCGATAGAGAGAAGTCCATTAATTCATTACAAAGTTTCATAAAGTTTTTCGTGGGAGCCAGCTATTTTTCTATCGCCTGCTTTGGTTTTATCTTTCGCATAGCAGAGAGCAGCACCATATAGGGTTAGGGCACCTCCACACCTGCATTGAAATCTACTTCACACTCGGCGAAAAAAGCTTAAAGTAAAAGTTTGGCGATAAGACTTTTTCACATTTGAATCCTTGAAATCCTACATTAGGGCTACGTGATTTTTCATTCCGATATTCACATAATAGGTGATCTTATATTTAAAACCAAAGATAATTTTATTTTCAAAACCTTATAGTATTGCGCTAGATTCCACGTAGTAAAAGATAACTACAAATAAATTTCTTGACTAACTCTCTACAGGAGTTATCGTTTAGTTAAGCTATATTTAGAATTAAACTATATATACGATTTTAGCCTCAGGGCTGCAGACAATAAGATCACAGTCATAACCCCGACGCACTGAAGGTTAAAAGCCCAATTATTTGTTCTATCCAAAATGACAAAGACTTCCGAACCGAAACTACTGGATTTCATAAAAGCGCAGCCGTAAAAATCCGTATAGTCCTATACTGCGTCAGAAAATCGTTTGCGGTCGCTTTCGTCGTCGAGCGAGAAAAGCAGAACGAGAGAAAACAAGAGCGCACGAGAGGAGATGTTGTGTTCCCCTTCATTTCTCGTGAGCCTCGTAATTGGTCTTTTACGGTTGGTTCGCGAAAACGTTTTCGCGTTACTGCAGGCGCGAGGAGACGACAACTCGATGCGCATTCGCCGATGCTGCAGGAGACAATAAAAAGGTCCCCGTTCATCTTTGGACCTATATTGGACTCAATGACTCGGTGCCGGACGACGCGCCTCCGGCTAGCGTTGTCTCTTCTTTACACTGGCTTTTTCACTCGACTGCAATAATGAGCGTTGAAATCTTCTTCGCCAGAAGTTTCTTTTCGTCGTACGTGAGTTGGGTGGTAGTGCTTTGCCAATACGGTGATGAACTTTTCCTTATTCCGTGAATACGTTTTATTTTCTTTTCTTCCTTATAATTAATCTTGAAGAAAAAATTCCTGCCTGAAACGCATGCTGGTAACATGTTTGCAAGATGCTCAGCATTAATTTCAAAGCTCTGCTAAGATAATGCCGATTTACAAGCATTGATATAGCAAACAAATTATACAATACTCCTGAATATTCTTAAAAAAAGCGCGGAAGATTTTTTACATTTTTTAAAAGGCTATCCTTGGCTTATACTTCTCTCCGGGTAGATGATTGTAGATTTTGAGCATATCTGGCAATATCTGATATTAAAAAAGATTTCATTATTTCAAAGTTTGGTTTTCGTTGC
Organism: Muscidifurax raptorellus; assembly: GCA_020010945.3. NCBI lineage: Eukaryota > Metazoa > Arthropoda > Insecta > Hymenoptera > Pteromalidae > Muscidifurax > Muscidifurax raptorellus. The sequence continues at coordinate 6,193,676 of CM052077.1, forward strand.
CAGATATGCTCAAAAACTAAAGTCAGCTACCCGGAGTGGTGCCTAAGCCACTCATAGTCTCATCACTATACAAAGTTATTTGTAAAGTGTAATTTTAGAACAATTTGATTATCACAGCTTCATAGAAAATTTTGTATACAGTTACATTTTACAAATGGCTTTGTATAGTGAAGAGGCTACGAGTGGCTTACACCTCTCTCCGGTTAGCTGATTATAGATTTTGCAATTGTTCTCTCTTCCATAGTCGTTCGATTATTATAATACTACGCGCAGTACACTTCAATATCGGTAGAAAGTGCTAAATCTCTTAGACTTTCTTTTTCTTATCTTTAAACAAAAGTCTCACTATACAAGCACCTAGTCTTGAGGAAACTTCCTTTCTTCCTTCATCGCGACGCTATAAAAAAGCAACTGGCTAGCCGAGAGGTACCACGAAATTCTCGGCCATCATTACAGCAGCGCTTGCGGTCGTCCGCTTTCTTTGTCTCGCCATTAGAATTACAAATATCGAGTATACGGCAGTCGCTCTCAATGGCACGTGCCCAGAGGCACCCGCAAAACTTACCGCAGCCGGCGTAACACTTTGGCTGGATCCTATAGGGGGAGGGGGATGCCAACGGTTCGAGACCAAGGAGAGATTGTCGCGCCCGGGGCTGTTACAAGACGACTAAATAGATAATTTTGTCGTGTCTCGTGGAGACGTTCGGACTTTGCTCTGGATCTGAGACGATGATCGGTTGTGACTTTCTCTTCTGTTTCATTTGTTAGTTACTATGCGTGGAGATTGTTTGGAAAAAGATAACAACGTGGACGTTTAGACTACTTGACATTCCGACAGATAAGCAATGAAGTAATTGCACTTTTGCTATATAGACTGCTTGTCTTAACCGAGCCTAACTTCAAATTAACTTTTCTATCTACTTAATAATTGTCAAGTACGCAAACCGTCGATCAATTCAGAGGCTCAACTTCAGAAGGAATAAAGATTCATTACTCGACGATCGATGTCCTCGCACCATATCGAACTCTCTTTCTATCTCTCTTTTTCTCCCTTCTGTCCTCGTACCTCACGACTGCAATTATAATTTCGTCCGTTTGACTCGTCCCTCCTACTTCGGCCTCTCTATTCGTTCGCGTCTTCACCACCTATCATTTGTTTCCACTTTCATTTCGTTTCGGTGTACGTTTACGCGACGCCAAGTCAGTCAGTATATATATATCGCGACTTTCGCTCTCGGCGCGTGCACATCATCCCCGGGACGATAATAACACGGTTTCCATGTAATGGTCGACGTCGCACTCGGCGAGTTTTTTTTCTTCGAGAAGACTACTTTGAAGCACCGATTTTCTGAAGCTGGAGCAACGGGACGCTGCTTTGATGCTTTAGCAATACCTTTTATTGCCCAAGGCTTCTCCTGCGCTGTCACAATTTCCATGCAAACATATAAATATGCTATTTTAGTTTTAGTTAGAGTATCGAGCTAAATAAATTTTATACTCGCTTACAAAAGTGTTTGAACGAAATTTGAAAAATAAGTATATACTACCTATTCGGCCTCCCATACAATTTTACAATGAACCTCGACTCATTAACTAATAATACCCGGCGCATTAACGTGATTTATTCGGCATCCCTCACAAAAGCAAGCTTACACTACTCATCGTAAGTGTTACACAACGTACCATTTACATTTATACATACTCGCATGGCAACTATACCACACCCTATAATAAGCTCCGACCAGCTATACACGTACTATACGAAACAAGTTGTAACTCTTCTACGATCACCTCCGCAAACTCCTACGAATCCATCGCGATCTCGATATCCATCTTCACAGCACAGAGGCTATATGTATACGAGTCCGCGCACGTCGTTCATATACATACATAGCAGAGAGACTTTCAAGGACGCGTGGTTGTAGCCCCCGATTAATCCAGCTAATTAATTAAGCGATCAATTAATTAGGCGAGACTGATTAATTATATCGTATAACGACGGCCGGCTCGCTGCGTATATATAATTAAATCGTCGCCGCAGCAGGACTCGAAATCGACTCGGCAATGAGCTTGTTCTTCTTCCTCTTCTTCTGCTGCTGTGACCATTGACGGGGCCAGGGTGGTCAGCTGTGTGTGTGTGTGTGTGTGTGTGCGTGTGTGCGTCTATCGGCTGCTACCTATCTCCGGCTCGATTGGCTAATTAAGTGCAAGACCGTGTGTGCCACTACGTCTTATTTGACTCGAGCGCGCGTGTGTGTGTAATTACGCTTTTTCCGCGTAAATGTTTTTACATTCGACTTCCGTGTATAATGGGTAGGCGATCGAGTGTGGACAAGGAGAGGCTGTTGTTCGTACGTTGAGCTGCTCGTTATGTGGATCGGACTCGAGATGCCCATTGTTTTACATCGATTGTCGCACTTGGCTTGCGCGCAAGAGCTTGTGTATATACATGTGGACGCTTCAATTATTTATTGTGTTGATTGAGTGAATTCGCGATGAGTAGGTTTTAATTGTGTTGAATTTCTGAAAAAGAATCTTTAAACAGTTTCGGAGCTGATTTGAATTCACCGAACGGTTGTAAGTCATTCAATATGTTGATCGTATACCAGTAAAGTGTAAAATAACCCGCTCACTCGCAACAGAATATTTCGCTTCTCAAAGAAATTAGGGTCTCCAAAATTCGCCATTCATGGAATTCCAAAAGCTCTCCGCTAAATATTGCACAGCGCGCGTATAAAACTCCAATTGTCAGCATTGAAAAAGAAAAACTTGTAGCAGCAGACACCGGCGCAATAATTACACACGATTCCCATCCGCACCTATCAGCCGTACTGCACCATCGGCTCTGCCGCGTCCAGTCCACTGCGTCAAGCTCTTACCTCTCTCTCTCCCCATCAGCTGCGCTGTAAATGTAACCGCGCGCGAATAGTTAGATTGCTTCGCGCGACTCGTCGTCCCTCGTCTCTCCTCCTTGTGTGCCATACTATATACGTACACGTATAGCTATCTGTCTATATATATATATATATATATATATATATATATATATATATATATATATATATATATATATATATATATATATATATATATATATAGACGCACACCTTCGTCGCACGGGACTCGGCCGGGGCGACGACTTGTCCGGCTTGAAATCGTAGTTTCGGATTGTTTGCCCAACTAATTTGCCGCGGCGGAACACGAGGACGAATAGTTACAGCGCGTCCGCGACAGCATCAGATCCCCGAATGAGATTAGTTCGCGGCCGCGCGTCGTTACATCCCCCTGCGGTTTTCTCGTTACCCCCTGTGGCCGACGACGAGCTGCTCGTCAGTTCGACCGACGTCTCTCGCCGTCGTCCGACGCATTTTTTGTCTTATACCTCTTTTTTTACGAATTCGCTGCGTGTATAGTTTTTAATCGAGAGGGAGGGAAGTGTATTTTGTTTTTTTTTGTGAGGGGTGGGTTCGAGAAAGTTGAGGATTTTTTTCCAAAGCAACGAGTGCGGAGGTTGGTTAATTTCCCTCGTGTGATTGCGCTGGAGCAATTTAAAGTTCGCAACGGTGCGGTGTAACGTTAAGTTGATTGCGGATGGATGCGCCATGGAACTGATGGACGCTATGGCGAAGGTGGTTTTGTTCGTTCAATGTTTGCTAGATTGTAGTCCGGGAGTGCGTTCGTTGTAAGGTGAGTTGTAAAGTTTGATTACGCGCGCGGCTACCCATTTGTTACATATATACGCGAATGTGCTTTAGAGTAGGATATATTTTTTTCAAGAAATTTACGTTGATTCTGTATATATAGAGTCATATGTAGATGAGAAAATTAAGGAAACAAAATGTACGAGATACATAAATATTATTATTTTATATTCGAGGGCGGTTTCTTATATATGCTTTTCGCGTGGAATTCGTTTCAGTTAATACTTCGTCGGCCACGAAATGAAGACTTCTTCTGATCGTCTTAGATCCGACGCGGATTCCAGTTTCTCTCGTTCGGTTTTTTCGATATACATTTCGTATCGCGCGCGAAATTCCATAAAGTATATCCAGACAAGAGAGATTATATTTTTGATAGGGTTAACTTTCAACTTGAATAGAGATATTAAGAATTCCAAATTTTGTAAGTCAGTGGAAATCGTAACACATTTTTTTAGCCACCAATGTAAATTGCGAAGTATAGCGTAACGTCGCTAACCAACTAACTGCTGTATCGGGCCAGAAGTCTGAAATTAAAATAATACCTTTGACTTTGTGAAATCATACATAGAGTATATAATTTACTCACAGGCATCCCAGCAGTCATAACTTCTGAAACTGCATTATATATGATTTCCTGACTTTTTTCCGCAAATTTCTTCATTGAATCGGATATCCATGCTCCCATTCTATATATCCATGATCGGGAATTTGCCGAGGGACCGTCTGAAGTGATTGTCTCGCCAGGATTGTCTAGTGATCGTGTCACCTGTTAATATAATAACTCAGTTTTAGAATATCGTGGCATTTAAAATTTGATTAAAAATTTTTACTTACGAAATTTGATGCATTCATAGTCTTCTCAGGCAATTCGTTGCACTCCATCAACTGTACATACAATAGCTTTTAATTTCAAGTAAATTCGATTTTGAAGGCAAAATATGATCACACTTTCAACTAACCACAATTACGCAAAAAACGATAAAAAGTACTGGCTTCATCCTTTTACTTAAATTCCCTCTATACAGGTATAAAATGCAACTGTATCCGCGACAAATTTTTTCTTTCTCTTTATACGTGCAAAAAAATTCGAGTAACGAAGAAAATGTTGATAATATACTCCGTCCTCTCCGCATGTACACGTTGTAAAACTCATCGCTAGAAGTATCTAAGATCGTTATCCGCTTGCAAAGTGCAATTGGTTTCGAGAAATTTTAAATATGCGATGCTATACCAAACAATTGCGATGTATCCACTCTAACGCAAGGTTCAACAATTACGTTCATTACAACAGGTGTCGCGTTATTACGACATTGATCATTAGCTCAACTACAGCATGCAAAATAATAACAAGCAATTTTCAAAAATTTATTTGCAAGCTCTAGCAATCTCAATCATTAAATTATAAAGAAAGAAAAGCACAATATACTTAAAATTATCACATCTCGCAGAAGACACTTTTCCAAATGATATACGAAACCAACCAATCATCATCATCATCATCATCATCATCATCATCATCGCCCTCGCTATAAAGCTTCATCAAAATCCGAGCTGAAAAAAGGTCCCTCTCGAAAAGCAGCAAACCCCCAAATCAAAACGTCCCTCGCCGCGCGCAAAAACGATGAGCACGAGTAGAGGGAGAGAAGGCAAAATTTATGGTACACTAAAGCAACTGCCGGCGCATATCCCGCAACGACTCGGCGACACGACGTAGTCGCATGAAATATATCGGCGCATCCGCGTACAGCAGCGGCGTATAATACACCCACGGCTTCGCTCGAGAGACGGAGAAATACAACGACGCGCGCAGGTGTGTGAGTAGCGGTATAACGAACAATCAGCGCGCAACGACGCCGATTTTATGTTCCAATTTGCAAAGGGGACGTTAAGCGAGTCGCCGCCGCCGCCGATGCCCAATTTAAAGATTCCGCCGACGCGGCGTAAAACGAGCAGCGGCTCGGACCTTGAAATTGAATGGGTGTATATATACGTGGTTTCTCTCCTGCGCCGCCGCTGCTATCTTGCCCGGCAAAATTATGCGATCATTGTGCGCGCCCGCGCGCGGGTGTTTCGTGCGCATTGGTCGGTCTTTGTCTCTTTCTTTCATTCTCTCTCTTTCTCAGCTCCTACTGCGGCGCATATCTATGCGCGAGTGACGGCTGGAAAAAGGGGGTCGATGCTTTATTTTCTATGGAAATTCAGCATTGAGCTCGCTGTGTAGGTGGTGGATTTATGGTTGTACGGATGGGGTTTATATTGAAGAAAAATTGCGAGTGAAGTGCGGTGAGCTATTATAATATATCTATAATAGCGATTGTTAGACTAACAATCATTATTCTTTCTTACGTGACTTGTATACCTTTGTCAGCCTGCAGTCAAAGCGATTGTGCGCGGCATCATTACGCGCGGTAGTCAGTGACTTATCAACTTTTCAGAACGAAACTGCTCGCATACAACACGCGAGTTATTACCGTCATTATCATACCTGCTCCAGGATACGTTTTAATCCTCAAAACGCTCGTTTCCTTATCTCGCGATTTATACAGTCGGGCGGTCGGTTGATCAATGACTACAGTCTCCCCGCATTAATTACTCCGCAATAACAATCCAATCCAAGTAACAATATAAAGCATTTTCCGCATAACAACCGCAAGACACAATACACTGCAACCCTTTACACACTATGTATATTATAATAATACACGCATGCGACCTTTTAACCGAGGATTTAGCACCGCGCAGCAACGGGTGGATATTTTTAGGATGTACCTATAATATAAGCGGCTCGCGCGCAGCAACGCGTTCGAAATGCGCGACACGTGTAACGCTCGAGTCCTGCGCCGCAACGCGATGTCCTTAGGTCCGAGCAACGGCGGCAGCAGTGCAGCGCGATAGGCATCTCTAGCGTATATGATGCATGGCGCCCCCGCCGGGAATTATGCCGGCTCGAGGTATTTATTGCCGACTCGCGACAACGCGTTGTTGTGTGCTAAAAACTATGACAAATTTCGTAAGCGCGGACGTCGTGCTGTTTTTGCTGCGAGGATCGATTAGGCATTTGATATTTATATATATATCGATAAAAAGATCGCCTCGATTAACATTATATCGATCGACAAATAGTGGATTGTCACGAGATGATTGAACAAATAGAAATTCTTATAAGCGTAGTAGCGCTGACGCAACGGAAACTGTATATATATCCAACGCGACAAATTCAATTATCTCCCCACTTCTATTATATACCGATCATAATTCCTGGCGTCGATCGCACTGATTGCGTGGAAATAGAAACGTGCGCGTACCGTATAGATCAAGATCACCGAGGAAAAAAGAAACTGCGAAACAGGTGCGATAAACCTCTACATCCCTAGCGCGTTATGGCCTTGCCGATCGTGTATGGATAGAGTTCGATTCTTACCGATCGATACATCGTCACGCTCGCTGCACTCTGTTTACTCGCGCGCCAACTCGCGGCGATCTATATAAAATATACATAAATAAAATGCACGTGTACACGCGTCGTGCTTATACAGACATATGATAGGCAAGCTGATGCATATCGAATGTGATTATTATGCATGTATATATATATGTATGTATGTATGTCTGACGCGAAAAATGTTTTGCGTGAAAATTTGCTATTCTTGTAATATGCATATCTTACAAGGACTTAAACATTTTTGTTCATTAATATTAGACTGCCACAATAATCTAGAAATATAAGTGACGCTCGAAGCATGTAAACGGTCCATTCAAACAATGAACGAACATACATCATTCCGCTGGCGTTAAAAAACGCGAGCGAAAAATCCCGGCTAAACGCGATTACGCCGAAACAACCGGTTCTCGACTTGTATACGCGGTCCATAACTCCATTATCTATTCTAAAATAATAATATCATTTCAGTGGCAATAATCGAACCGGAATGTCTTGTGTATAGAACAACACACAAAGCACACACGTAGGTTCAAGCAACGACCTCACGTCCTTGCGGCGCGCGCGACTAACGGCCTCGACGCTTAAAAATCTCGGCCGTTGCAATGTCGAATCTAATTATGTGGCTATGCGGAAAAGGGCGTTGTCGTTCTGAAATTTGTCGTTCGCTCGACGATAAATTTTCTACCCGGAGAATTTCTCATTTGTTGCTTAGGCAGCGCGTATATATATAACTGGGGGCTGGATACGGCTACTGCGCTTATCTCGCGGCGTTTTACGGGTTCTTAAGTGGGCGAAAAAGTTCGAGGATTAATTTACGACGCGAAATTCATATCAATTATTGCTGTGGTGCGATATATTTCAATTTGTTTAACGACAGCTGGATATGCGATTAATTACGCATTATGTATATATACGGCACGAGATTTCGAAAATTTAACGTTGCAAAATCTTTCATTGGCTTTCGACGTTAGAACAATGCCGGTACTCTCGTTCGACGTTTTTATACAAGAACGGTGAAAATGGCTGATTCAACATATAAGCTTATCGTCGCGTGGACTCATGATAAGAAAAATATTCTCCTGCTTAATGAGCCAAAAGGAAGCACGTGAGCCGAAGGAGCGCAGTAAAAAGCCATAATTCGAGACCCGAGTCTAATGGCGTTTACGTGTTTTACAAATCAAGCGCGCTTTTGTGCTTAACAATCCCTCATTTACTCGCGCAGAGATGCGCAAAAACGTAAGTTGTATATAAAACGCGCGGATCAGAGAAGGATGACTTCCGCGATCCTAATCGACGCGCTAAAAGCAGCGCTAACGATCCTAACTCGAATTATATGCCCTTTTACCGAAGATAAGCTCTATACGCGTATTTTAGCGGTGCGATTGCAGCGGGCCGAGCTGAAAATTCCTCACCCCGACTGCCTTGACTCTGCCCACGCGCGCGTCGTCGCGTCGCGTTCTGCGAACCACGAAACACGCACCTCTTTGTACGCGGAGATTTCACGCGCGGCTGGTGTAACTGCCGCGCGAAAATCAAACGGGTTTCGCGTTGGGTTTACGTATTATGGCGTCCGCGCATACATTCGGTTTGCGTCTCTGTGCCGTTATTAGACACCTTAGGCTATTTTATATACATAAGAGTTACGAGTAAAAAGAATCGATTGGCGCGGTCGTTATTTACTGATTAGCTATAGTTCGGCGAGGGAAATGAATGATTTGCGATTGTGATTTTTATGGTAAAAACATAAGGTGTAGTATCAATCAAGAGTATATAGCAAAATCCGTCATCCGCGTCGTTGCAGGTATTATGAGAAACTTCCCAGAAGCGATGCTGAACTCAATCGGAAAGCCATTAATCGGAATTAAATCGTTGAATGTCGCCTCAAACGACTTTCACCGCCATTCTTGGACTCCTACATAGCCGCGGGGAGAAAAGGAAAATTTTCCTCGGACAAATTGCCTTTCTATCTGTCGCATTGTGTATCCTTAATTGAATTTTAAGTGCTCTCTTCTTCTACTTGTGCCGTTACAATCTCGATGGTTTCTCTCTTCTATGTGCATCGACTTGCAGATACATTGTGTAAGAATAAAAATTGATCCAGGGGAATTGTGCGAGCTCGTATAGAAGAATGTAAAATTGTTCTCACGAGGCCACCGACAGTTTCTTGTATACTTTTCGAAAGCGTAATAACTGTGCTTACAATGTATTATTTCATATATCTTTGAGCCTTCGACTCATACTTGAGTGTACAATTTCATCAAGAACTTTATACTCGCGTAATTTCCAAACTACACGCGCTATCCAAATGATTTTATTTTTTCATAATTGACAATATACATATACCAGTGCAAATTCGTATAATACTATATACCGAAATTTCAACTTGCTCGTTTTTCTTCATTATAAATAAACATTTTGTGGTTTGCGCAGAAAGTAATTTTAAACGTTTACAGTTCGAACTCTCTACTGATTGATTTCTTAAATAAACTAACTAATATAATATAGTCAAATTAAAACCTTACAAAATAGTTTTGGCATAGGTACAGCACACTACCAATCTTGGCTAGCCGAAAATTCAAGCAGTAAACAACTGCTTTGCTTTAAGCAAGTCGCAAACAAGCCTACAAAAACAAATCTCATCCATATCTATTCTGAAAACCAAAAAATAATCTCCACTACACTAGGAGCTCAAAGTGGCAATAAACGCAGCTAAAATTCGCGCAAAATAAGCAAACTGTCGTCGACTCATCCCTGCAGCTATCTTCCGCGCTCGGAACATCTGGCACATTATAACTCCGCGCGAGAGAACATCACATATATAGCGGAGCCGATATCTTCGCCGCACGCGTATGTGTAAACCGCGAAGCCGAGCCTCATAACTCGTCCGGCGATAATGTTACGTACACAAGTCACGCCTAGCCCCCCCCCCCCGCGACCTTCTTATTGCGGGATTATTGCGCTCGCTCGAGCTGCTACCGTAACTTACGCGAGGACCTTATGGTTGGGTAAGTTGCAGGGCGTCGGGGCAAAAAGTTCCCAAGAGCGAAGGGTTTAATTACCGGGAAGGGAAAAAGTGCGGGTGAGGGATGTTACAGTTTCGTAAGTGGATGCTGAATTAATGAGATTATAGGGCTCGCTGCTGCTGGTCTCTCTAGTTTGTTTTGGAATTATTGGGTTTATACGAGGATTATGCTTATAGTCTATGGATTTCTCGGGGATGCGAGTGATTTAAATGATAGCCGCTTATGGGATGCAGGCTACTCGCTTAGTTATTCACTCGTGTGCTGGCGGGTCAAAGGTGTGATTAAGAAAGGTTTAAATTAGAAAATTATATTGGCTACTTTTATTTGTGCCAATGAGTACACTATCTTAGCGAATTTATGTCTTCATTTTAGATAATTAATGTTTTTCATTTAATTCAACTTGTTATTTACTAAGAGCTTGGAGGAGCTGTTTCTGAAAAACGATTCCTTTTTTCTAGCCTTTGCCGATACTTAAGCCCGTAAAAATGTTCGTAAATTGTAAAAACTAAACTTGCTGAACTTTATACGAGCGATTTTTCTTTTCGCGTCTAGTGTGTATAAGGAGCCTGGCATTCGTTGATGTTTATTTTCATTTGTTCACAAACTAGATGTTCTTATGGTCCTAAAAGATGCGACGTGCACAATGAACCCTTCGCAGCCCCTTTTCGAAGCTTGCCGCGAAGATTATGCAACAAATATACTATCCTATGTTTAGACGAATTCAATCAAACATACAAAACTCCACTCTGAACATATATAACTCTATAAAAGAATGACTATCCTCCGAGGACAATAAATCAAGAGCGCGTCAATAAATAGCGATTCCCTGCACAGCCAAAGCAGCCAGCAAAACCTCATGAAAAATCCAGAAGCTACAGCAGACGCGCGACTCTAAATAAGTATACACCCCAGAGACTAACGCTGCCTCCTCGGAAGCTCATATTTCATACATCACAGCAATCCCCGCGCGCGCAAGAAAACCCACACGCCAGATCCAAAAAGCAAACAGCGCGAGAGTTCAACGAAATATCGTCGCTCTCTCGGACTTCCTAGACGCTATGGGCTCTTAGAATCCTTATCAGGTGCCTCGCGCGATGCGCTATCGCCTCGGCTATTACCGATCGCTCCCTTTTTGCTCCTCTCCACAGCAGCAGCAGCAGCAGCAGCTCTTTATACACTGCATCCTTGGGGCCGTTAATACCCGAGAGCGTATAGAGCGTAGTAGTTCACCTGCCACGGAAAATAATGAACCGCATTCCCGCGGGCGGCTGGACGTGTTACACGAACGTACCATTACGCACCTACACCCCGATATCGCCGCCGAGTGTTTGCTCTCTCGCGCGAGAGAAATATTTATTGGTCGAGCGGATCGGTGCAGTATATATATATATATATATATATATGCAGGTATAGAGGTATACAGCGTGGAATATTATCGAGGGGGTGAAAAACTCGCGGGAGATTAGAGTTGATGGGTGGAAGGGCAGGAGGTTTCAGAGAGGGAGAGACGGAAAATCGGTAACGCGTGACGCACGCATTTTGCCAAGCTGATTTCGCGAAGCTATAATATTAACGACGCTATGGCTGATTAACGCGCGGGGCCAGCCGGAGTATATCGCTCGATTGCGTTGGTAAAAATTTTAATTTCAAAATAAGATCGATACGGTTACCGCTGCTGAAGTAGAGGACAGCGGTATACAAAGAGCGAGGCGCGGTAGTCCGGGAAATACGGGATCGAAAAGGAGAAAGACGAATATAAGCTTATAGGGCATAGTTTATCAAATACGAAAAGCTGCGCTACAAGGCGCGCGAGAGGCGGAAGTGAGAGAGAGAGAGAGAGATGGGGGACAGAGTGGGGTTAAAAACAGGTGGACGAATAAGACTACACGAAAGCTCGAGGAAGTGAACACGACATTAGCATAAGAGAGAGACGTTTGGAAATGGCGAAACACGAGTTTAGCTGCGCGTTAAAAGTGCGCCAGCGCGAGGATTTTATTATATATACATGTATATATATTTATATATATATATATATATATATAGAGAGAGAGAAAGAGAGAGCCTCCGGTCAGACCTTTAACTTTATGCACTGAAACACCTGTTGGCATTTCGCGCTTGAATTTTAATAGATTGCGTTCCACGCGAGCTATTTATGGTGTGTAATAGAGTTCCTACGCGTATTTTTACACCGGAATCATGGACTGGATTTGTTTGATTTATTGTAAGAAGAATGCTTACTCGCATATGGATATTTTTTATTTTAGTTCGGTTTTACCACCACATATTTCATCCCAAAGACATGGCTACAACGGGATGGTTATCACAAAGAGTGAATCACGCGGATGAATCCATAAAATTCAAACAGTAGCAGCAATGCGCGCGGAAAAAAATATCCTTTGTTTACGAGTCGACTCACTATCTCGAGGATAAGGGAAACATCGAAGCACAGGTATGCACTCGAATCGAAAACGGCAGAGGCACGAAGAGCGAAAAAATCCGAGCAAATTACGGACTTTGCTTTTCCAGGTTGACACGGACAACGGTAGCCAGAGCAAATCGATCTTGCAAGCAGATAAGAGAGGTAGGCGCATTACCGCGATAACGAGTTTGGTATTTCAGCACTAGTAGTATAGGCCTGTATAGAAATCTAATCGAGTCTCGGTTGGCGTTTCTCGTTAAATTATCCCGGAAGGTCTTCCCTGTTTTAAATTTTTGCTTTGATTTCTCTCTGCCGTGTTTGGTCATTGTTTATCATATATAGCGATATTCTTACGTTCATCCATACCAGTTAAGGATATCCCGATTTATTTCGTTTCGATACTTCAGTACAAGAAAATTTTTTAAAGCTTCTTTATCAGAAATCCTATCGTAAACACGAACCGCAGGTGAAAGTGATCGAACATATCGATATGTACTAATAGTAAGACGTTAAACACGCATCAAGCGAGTAATTTTCTCAATAAAACCATCATTACAAAACGCAGCCTCTTTAGCTTCCATTTCGAGAATTTGCATAATTATTCCAAACAATCGCGCATAAAATCATCAGATGCTTATAACCGCATATATACGTATACAAATCGACCAACAATTTATCGACTCGCGTTACGAGAATTATGTACACTGCCACATTTTCAACCCAACTTTGCATCATCCCCCCTAATCGATTTGAATTACGTAACCAATACTCCTTCGCCACATCGACTCTGCCCCCTCCCGCGTAACCTTATCTCTTCCGTCCATAGTGTGTCGCGCAGTTATTTTGGCATGAATGCGCGGGAATGTCAGTTTCGCTCCGATTCTCTCCATTCCTCGTTCCTCTTTGTATTGTGCGCGCTGCTGAATGTCTCGGGCTCTACTGTCCTGCCAATCCAGCGAGGCGAAGGCGGCGGTAGCAACGCCCGCTGCGGCTCGCGCTTAAAATGTGCGAGGGACCGTTTGAGGCGAGAGTCGAGCTAGTATTCTTTCTTCTTCCGCTTCTTCCTATCTTGCTCGCACAATGGAAGTGTACGTTATCTCAAATGCGCGCGAGTATTATATATATATATATATATATATATATATATGCCTTGCGGCCGAGTTCGAGGTTTCGTATAATACAAGTGACAAAGGGGTTATTGAATTTTACGTATTCTTATCCTCGAAACGTCAGTTCGACGCTTTCGTCAAACGAAGTGATTACCATCGCTAACAAGAATAAACAAACGGGTATATATATATATATACGCGCTTCTCCCATTATCTCCATTTATATAAACGCAGAGTAGATATCGCTCGACTGGCTTTGTGCCTAATAAGGCCTCCGAGTGTCTACGAAGAAGCGAGGGTGAGGGCAGAGCGAGATATCCTCTTTCTCGCGCGGGTGAACACTCTCGGCGCGGAATCCGCTCGAGCAGGCGCCAACAATGCCACCGGGCAACTTCCTCGCGAACTGTCGCGCGACGACAACGCGTTAACGACTCGTTTCCATGTAGGGCATAAATTAATAGAAGTTTATACAGTTGAAACGCAAAAATGACGGGATAAGGGGATATCGTGAGGTATTATATGGGCTGCTATTAGGAGGAAAGAGGATGTGGAAGATAGGAGAGTCGAGAATGCGGACTTCTTCGGCTGGAATGAGGAAGAGTCGGAATAGAGTTCGTATGCGGGACGGACTGTTCTTGATTTAATTATGTAATTAAAAGTTGCGGAGGCCTACAGTGTGTTCGCGCGTTAATAAGAGCGACATTTTGCGCGGGATTCTTTGATTGAGATTCTTAGGTCGACGTATTTGTGCGGAATGGTATGAGGCATGGTTTCTTTGAGCTATCGGTGTAGAGGTATAAGTTCATTAGTGGATTCATTGCGGCGATAGTCGGAATAATGGCGACAGTTTATACAAGCATTAATTTCTCTTTCTATTAATTACACTGACGATCGGCACCAACAACTCGATCTTCAAAATATCGAATTAACATAAACACGGGTCGGTATTCAGCTAAAAATTACCCCCTAAAAAAATTTAAGTAAACCGTTTACGTAAGGCACACTTTCCATTCCAGCATCGCCGGTAAAAATCTCGCAGCTCGATCTTTCCAGCCCTACACACCGAGAGGAAATTCTTCTCGCGAGTAAATTGTATTGGAAAGCAAACGCGGAAAAAAGGAGGAAAATCAAGCTGCTTAATCAGATGAAGCTCGCGCACGTTTCTCGCAATGGTCCTCTCGTTTAAATACCTAAATTACGCGGCGAGCCCGATAAGCCATCGACATGTGAAAAGAGCCGAAGAAAGTTTAACGCGCAGATAGGATCGCGCGTATTTATGTATATAAGTCGTCGAGGCTATGGTGCCGAGAGTCAAGTAGGCCGAATTACAATAAATGACTATTCATAGGAGAGGGTCGCCGGGGCTCGTAAGTCACTTAACGACGTGTAAAACAGCGATGAATGCGCGGAGCGTGGGTGTCGGCCAATTTGGGTACCGTTATTACATACGTGTTGTATATAAGCCATACGTATGCATGCGTTTAAAGTGTTATGAGAGAGGATGAGGTATTCTGCGGTTTTTGAGCATAGCTTAGCGGGTATATTATTGTTAAAGCCACGATGAGTTTTGCGGCTTGGGCTGGGTATCTACGTAATATTTTAACGCTTCTCTTTTTCTACGCCGCAGGATCGGATACTTGTTGGTTCTCAGAGACCGATTGCTCATCATCGACGAGGTATCGAACAATTTTTTCACGTCTTATAAATATTAAATTATATATCGTGTATAATACTTGTTACGATTTCATACGTATTTTTCCTCTTCACCTGCACGTCACAGTTCTCTGAAAATCTTGTTCGCTCGTTTGATTAACTCTCGTTCTTTTTCGAGTCTTCGATCAAAGTAAACGCGAAATTTACAAGACGCTGCTTCGCGAGTGATCGAGAGGCGAGTGGGGATGTTTATTAGACGCAGGAAGGAGACGCGCGGAGAGGAGAAAGGGGGAGAAAAAATTGAGGAAAGAGTCGCTCTCGCGGTTACAAGCCGGTGCAAGATCAGACTCATCCATATTAACCCGTCGACTTGTGCAGCCGATCTCTGTTTCGCTCTTCCGGGTATGTATGTAACTCTCCTGGCGATTCGACGGATGGACCACCTTCTAGCGACAGTCGCTCTGGATATCGGTCACTTTATAAGTTTTTTTTTCCTCTCGAACGTCTCGTGCCTTTGGCTTCCCTTCGACTCGATAAAAATGCGATGGGAACTCTTCTAAAAAACTTTAATTGTTATCTCAACGCAACCGGTTACGCGCGAATTACGAAAACAATGAATAAAAATCGTCGTATACAACCTCTATCTCGACAATTACCGATCCATCCTCGCGATGTTTCCAAACAATGCAACCGTTTCGCAAGCGAGCTTGTAAGCCAAAACCTCGCATGTATCGAACACCTGCGGTTACATATACACGCGCAATCCAATCTATACCTATATACGACAATCAATGCCGTCTCTGCATCTACGCAGTCCCGAGACACCCCAGCTGACTTTCTCGAGAAAACACAGACGCGCGCGGCAATTTCGCCTCCATCTAAGGAATTCCCCAGAATGCGAAATGAAGCAGTTGCGCGGCGTTTTTTCCTCCTCTGCAGAACAGCGCAGCACGGCGACCAATAAATTTAGATAAATTATCGTCAGGGGAGTCATTTGCCGCGAGTATAGTAGGCGAAATGAATTCATCGCGAGAGACTTTCTTAGCTCACCGCTGGAGGCTTTCCGCGAGGCATCGATCACCCGATCATCCGTTCGTCGTGGGGGTACACGGGAGCGCAATTACTCTTACGGAGTATAGTATACCTATACACAGCCGATGGACGCGAGTGTATAGAAACGACGGCGACGCTCGTGTATATGGCCGCGTACACTACCGGGCATTAGTCGCTGCTGTGCGAATTAGCCGCGAGAATCTCAGGCATCGTGAACGAACGCCGGCGGGGAGTCGCGACGGACACATATAAGGCGCGAGAGGGATTATCGAGTGTATAATATAATAGCGCGAGAATTTCAGAGGCATTTGGATTGTGTTCGTGGGTGCCTGTTCGAGCGGTTGCGCAACGACGGCTTGTCTGGCTTATACGTGTTGAAGTGATTTTCACAATGAAGGATACTTTTCTCGGGATTCCCGTAGTATTTAGTTGCGCATTTTTTTTTTCAATCGAAAAATTCGATTTCTATAATAGAATGCTTTTAATCGGTTTTCTTACGTCGACGCAGTAATGCATAAATTGAGTGTTCGTTATGTCGGAAAAATTGTCAGCTGAATTACACAAGATTTTTAAAGTCCCAGAAGAGAAAGTGCGCAGTATTTGGAAAAAATTCGCTAAACTTATTATATACAGACGCCGCGCACGCCGTAAAGATACAGCATTCGAGTAATGAAGAAAAAATATCGTCTGGACAAGTTGATTTGTTCCGCGTCGGCGCGAAACGATGCGTCAAACAAAAGGCTCCATAGCTCGGCGCGCATAAACGCTTCTTTTTTTTCTTCGGCCACCCTCTCTCTCTTATGCTTATACTCGCGCGTCTGCACTTTTATGACGGAAGCGCGCCTCGTATGCGACCTTTGACCGGTCACAAACTTAGCAGCAACAACGACACACATACACACACACACACACACAAGGCTCCGCAGCTGAGCGATGTGCCGTCCCCTACGCGAACCTGCGCACTGCTTGAAAGAGGAATGAAAAGACGAGAGAGACGAGTGGAGCCGCGAAGTGGAGAATGAGAAAATAGAGGAGAAATGAGAATGATGAACGGGGAGTCTGTTAAAGGGACAGTGGGAGAAAAAAGATGAGAGTGCGGTATTATAAAAAGGCTCGAGTTTATTATGTAGCAAAGACGTCGGTCTTTAAAGATCGAAGAGAAATGAGCGTCGAGTGGCTGATGGATGAAAAATCGGGATTATGGTTTTTGCGCGGGGATGTGCCGTACCGTCTAAATATTTATATATTTTATTTTTATTAAAATTTGCAAAAAGTTTTATTTAAAAAAATTATTGGTGTACAATTAGCAATCTTAAGGAGATTTTATCATCGAACACGTCCCGTCACCTCGAAGTGTACGGGGTACACGTTGATTTAATGGCACATAGTTCGCAAAACATCCGCTAGATGGCGGCTGGTTTTGACTAGTCGCAAGTGAAGTAGCCAACTGAAATGCATAAGAAGAGCGCGTCGACAGTGCGTCGTCACTCTGGTTTCCCTTCATTACACGCATAAATCTTTCGCCTTTTACTAAAGATTTCCGTGGAGGGGAACACTTGATGAGTCTAAGACTTATTTTTTGTGTGCCCGACGAAAGTTGGGCCGATATTATAATTCAAACAAAATGGTTAGGATCTTACTGTTGGCATTCTTCTATGATTAGATACCAAAATTCTTCAAGATGACTAATCTCTATTACACTTAAAATTAATCCCCACGAGAATTTGAATAATTATAATTATTGTCCGTTATCAATATCTTCAAAATTGTCGACCGATTTCCATCGTCACAAATTTCGTTCTAAATACTATTCAATTGTTCATAATGATTCTACAGCTTTACAAAATAATTGCCATATCCATATTATGAATCCTGGCCTTGTACAAAATATCTTGTACTGAACGGTTAAGAGTATTGTAATACTGTAAAATATGTCATTCTCGTTTATATATCTTATATATGATTAATCTGGTTACTGTGCAGCACGCCATCTTCTCTAGAATCATACAATTGAGTGTCTAGAGAGTAAAATTCATTTATTTTTGAAAAATTTATGACTATACTATACGTTTACAAAATTAGTTCTCCTCATTTATCTATCAAATATATAATAATAATATAAGTTTATTTCAGCCTTTTACATGGCCCAGAAATGAACTTGGTTTTACAAAAAAATTTTTACATTGTTGACTTAACCTAAATGATAAATAAATAAATACGCTTTACAATTTCACCTTAATATTATTACATTTACCTTATACTTTTCCTATAGCCTCTTACTTTTCAAAAAATCATGCAGAACTCCCAGATCAAATATATCTTCCAGCGTATTAAGCCTCGACTGTTAAAAATTTAACAGCCATAAATTTATTCCACAATCACACTTACACTCTTGTACCCACTTCGTCAACTTTAATGGCACAATCTTAACTGCAAATCGTGCTATAAACTACAATCGACGCGCTGAGTTCAGTACACCGGTAGCAGCCCACAGAAGAGCGACTCATCCTGCATATGAAATTACAAAACGCCCAAAAAATGTCCGTTTCCCATCAAGCGGCGAACCGCAGCGTTAGCGCAGTTAGCGTCATGGGGTGGTGCTGCGCAGAAGCCATTGTAAATTGTATTACACTGTTGTATATATGCATTCGGATACATGCGCAGGATATGCATACGCCTTAACGTCTCCCGCAAACGCAAAATGCAATTGTCTTGAGCAGCAAGTGGAGTTACCGAAGGACGAGCAGGAGGAGGAGCAGGAGAAGAAGATGATGATGATGAAAACATCATGCGTGAGAAAAAGAGAAAATCAGACGAGTAAAGAGCCTCCTCACTGATCAGAAGTGTTTTTCAACAGCTGATATCTTTATAAGACTTGATCGATTTATTTAATTTTTTTTTTAATTTTCAAGCTTATATTTTTAATCTTTACAATAATGAATGGCAAATATAATAAATACTACTAAACATCCATTAATAAATAGAAATTTCTATTCACATTTGCACGTATCGACGTTCTCAAATCGTCAATCCAATCCGTTGTTGTATTGTCGTTTGTCAATGAATACTAAAGTACCTGCAACCATACATTATGATGCGATAGCTTTATTAAGCGAGCGAGAGAGCATCAGCATAACGCTTACCGGCTGTATGTATTAAGCAGTGTCAAAGTGAATTCGGAGAAATAACCGGTACGAAAATCGTATGCGAAATTGCAGGCTGGTCTGTTTCGTGCGTGTGTCGAAACACATTTTGTAATACCCGCTAGGTTATGCATGAGCTACAATAACTGCTGCTTCGAAGCTTATTGTCTAT
This sequence comes from Muscidifurax raptorellus, assembly GCA_020010945.3. Lineage (NCBI taxonomy): Eukaryota > Metazoa > Arthropoda > Insecta > Hymenoptera > Pteromalidae > Muscidifurax > Muscidifurax raptorellus. Next base: position 6,213,391 of record CM052077.1, read on the forward strand.
GTGACGTGTCGCCTCCTGACTCGTACAGCAGACTATTTATTTTACGGTCGTTTATTTGTTTAGAAATTGTAATGTGTAAACTTTTTAACGAGTCTGTAGGTTATTCGAGGATTATACAAGAAAGCGTTTATGTAATGTTTCAGAAACAAGCGTTATTTATCGATTTGTGAAATAATTCATCCTGTGTATAAATATATACAAGTTTGCACAAACTCGTGTACCATTACTTTAAAGTTATTGTTAAAGTGTATATTTATAATTATCAAAAAAAAAAAAAATCTTTTAAATCTCTTTGAACGGTTAGGAAAGAACGCATAGATCAGGACCCCTATCAAACGGATTACCATTGTCTAAAGAGCCCATTGACATTCATAGTATACGTAGCTACCTTCAGATCATAATCGATAGTATAATACCAGTCGAGAAACTTTATGAGTTATCGCGCTATTGTTTTTCTCACTCTGACGACCAGATCTGCACATAAAAATATAACGAACATTACTGCGCGGGCTCTTAATGCACTTTTCGTAAACGATATGCATTTCATCGTGAGCGCGTTGTTATAATGCGGTATTTGCAATGTGTACTTAAGAAGTGATACTGATTAACATAAACATACATACATACATCTTGGATTATCATTGAAAAATATTTTTACTAATACCTACTTAATTCTTAAATGGTGTAAATTTAAAATTTTTTTATTAATTATAAAGAGATTAATCATAAAGCTCGGAATAAAGTGATTATTCAATCGTATATATATACATATATATAATAACTTAGCGCCGTGCGCTAGACCCCAATAAATACCGCATTTGCATCGGAACCAAAAACGCGCTAGAGAAACGCACAAAGCGAAAGAAGAGCATCGGAAAGCGGGTGTACTGACTACTCTCCTCCTGTTTATATTTAGTCGAGCCGATCTTTCGATCCGGAGAGCGCCGCAAGCGCGTTATTTTCGCGCCCGAGAGTTGGAGGAGTATCGTGCGCATTACGTGCAGGGAATGAGAAAAAGTGGAGCGAGACGACGATATATAGAGAGCAAAAAGACGCCCCCGCGCGTATAAACTGGGGGCTATTGTATGCGCCTCGCGTTTTATTCCTTTCGGCGCATCGCATTTAGCCGGGATCGAAGTCAGTGCACTTGCGACCGAGGTATATAGGTAGGCGCAGAGGGCGAGGAATGAAATGGAAGGAAGCGAACGGGAAGCGATGCGTCACTGTCTTTTGGGCTCTGGTCAGAGTTCAACGTATCGGAATTCCGGCGGTCTAGTTGGATTATTTTTTGAATTTTCGCTCCTCGCAGCTCCGGTTTTTGCTTTGCTTCTGCGCTCCCGCGTTTATTTATACCCGCGCGTTTTTTTTTCCCGTTGTTACGCGCATTTTGCAGGCTGCGATTCAAAGACACACGACGAATCTCTGCATAGCTCGATCGCGTGGAAAAAAGGGCCCGATGTCCGAAACAAGAGCGAAAAGAAAATATACGGATAATCCCCGAGCTAAGTAATACCTGTCTGACGAACGAGCGAGTGTACCAATTACCGTCGTAAGTACGGCAGCCGAGGCAATCAGTCCCTCCATAAAGCTACTATGCTGTACCACTGCTGCTGAGCGCATCGCTGCCACCGCGAACTGCTACCGTGAGCTGAACTCGTCTGCAGCTGTCGTGTTTCTCTCCAGGACGCATCTCTCGTTCCTTCTTTGTTTCATCAATGGTGCTCCTTTTTCACGGCAGCGGGGATGAACTTTTTTGAAATTCCAACGTATACGAGTGCAAACAATTTGTAGTTTACGCGAGATATCCTCGCAGAGAGCAGCAACGCATATGTATCGGGAGAAAAATTCGTATTACAGCTTTATTTGTACAAGCTGACGCTTTTTTGCTGTGCCTAGCTACGGTTTACGAGGTTATCGGCGGAAAGAAATTTCAAGCAGTTAATAAAAAGGAAGCGAATCTCGGCTTCTGCGAAGTCTGCGAATACCTGCGGTGTTCGCCTCGCGAAGTAATATACGCCGGACGCCGATAGTTAGTAGTACATAAAAGCTGGGCTTATGAAGCAATTGCAGTGTATATACCATCCCGGCAGTATATCCTCACGTCGCGCGTTAAATCTGCAATTTGGTAAATAATCGAAAGCCACCATCGCACTTCTCTTTACGGCCAATATTTACATCCGGAGAATGTGCTCTTTGTGAATCCTTATACACCTCTTACTCTCCTGTATATAAACGATTCCAGAAAGCCTCGCTCCCATCGCAACCCTGTAGCGTTAAAAGTCCCATTATACAGATTGTATAAATATTCGAGACTACACATACATATATACCGATGAAGAAGCTTTTGAAAATAATAACATCCCCAGTAATTTCTGCTTTTCTCAGTATGTAAGAAATCGCTGCGACGATTAAGTGTCAGCTGGCATTTGCTCGCGGCCTACGCTGCGTTCCTTCGACTTCCGTTCGACGACGACGCGGAGAGATTCCTTTTTTCCGCGCTCGAGAGCGTTTACGTATGCAGATATGCCGATTGCACTTAGCGCCGAGAGAACAGTAGTGTCTATGTATATATATATATATATATATATATATATATATATATATATATATATATATATATATATATATATATATATATATATATATATATATATATATATATATATATGTATAGGCGAGAGCTTTTTATTTTTCGCCTCGTGGAGATAGGATAATGATATTGTGGGATTGTGCTCGGGCCATAAATTATTTCGCCCGGTGACATGCACACGTGTTGCATTTTTACTGGGAGTAGTGGGTCGTATCGGACAGAAGCAGGTACTGGAATTTTCGGGCTTATATAGACACGTGTGAATAATGGCCCGATACATTGTTTCGATGTGAAAATGTAGTAAAGACGGAAGAAGATGTATACTTTTCATAATAAGGCTCTTTTACAAACTTTCGTCCCTATTTGTGCAATGTATACTGATTCCAATAGTTACAAATGCAAATATTATCCATATAATTAAATAAAAATAATTACTTTCATATACATAATTAGGACAAACGAGCACTTTTGCCTATATAGCTACATACACATTATGCAGACATTAAACGTCCTTTAGAATTCTTTAACCTTTTCTGTCCCACGCTGACTCTGAATACCGATTCTCCTCGAGGCGCACAATATTACAAAACCGCAGCGTATTTTTCCATTCACATACACATAGGCGCAGCTCAACCGATATCAAAGCGTTCGCATCCATCCTCACCTCTGGCTCCATTATCGGCGCCGGTACGACCCTGCAATTACTCAGGCAGCGGCGCATCGCGCATAGAGCGCGCAACATCTCAATACGTCGATTCTTATTATTTGATTAATGTAACGAACGCGTGATTTACGACCCGCGGGCTACGCGCGAGAAGAGAGCCAACGACCGGACGCTCTTCGTTTCGTGGATCAAGCATCTATCGCCATCGATCATGCTCCTTCTCTCTCTTTCTTTCGTATACAACTCTTCTCTACTCTCTCTCTCTCTTTTAAGCGCGTATATAGCACATACAGGTATAGAGAATCTGCTTCCACGATCGGTACCATAAATCCTCGAGAGAGAGACTCGCATCTCCGGAAGGCAAGCGGCTTGTTCGTCGCCGTCTGGGCTTTTCTTAATTGCGTGTAATTAAAAGGACACCCGACCGCGTGGCGCGGACGATTAAGAGGCCGTTGATGTAAGAAGCTGCGCTGTGCTTGTTTTTTTTCCGAGGGAGATCGCGAGGATGGCGCGAGGTGTCTTGCAGCAATTTGCCTTAGCGATTGTTTTCACCGGGTAGGGAAAAGATTTTCTGCATGCAGTTGAACCATAATTTTTTGCAAATCAATACGTCAAGAGACTTAAAAAAACAATTTGCGATAGCTCGAAGTGTAATACGTGCCGGACGGATTTATAACTTTTAAAACTCCCGCGATGCATGTATAGAAGGTTTTCATTATCTCACTCGCCGTATTTATAAACATTAAAAACTCATCGCAATTACTCACTGTCCGTCTCAGACCAAGCTCATATATATACATACATATATATATATACAATTTATATTTACCGTCCAATAAAAAAAATCAAAGTGTGCATAATTGGCCGTCTGAGAATTCAGCGTAAAAGATCGCTGCTGGTTGATAAAGCATTTTTATTGAGCTCGATGAGCCAGATAATCCTGCACACTGGCGCAAGTGTCGAGAATAGAATGCCACTAGCGCGCGCTCGGCTCTGCCAGGAAAAAGTTGCGGACGCCTACGCGATCAATTTGTTTGCCGCGAGCTGACGGCTGCCGAGAGCTACCGCGCGCAAGAGAGCCAATTCAGCCGTCAGTCCGACGAGACATTAAAATTCAATCGCCCAGGCTTTCTATGAGTCTATATATATACTTGCATTAAATAACTGTCGCTCACTGCCAATTAAAATTATTGTTGCGGGGAATACTTATTGCGTGGACGGATCGACGCGAATCAGCGCAATTTCATCGATGTATATTACATTGTATATACGACGCTTGAAAAGAAACACTGCACCGCATGCAGGTATCACAATGTAATTTATTTATCGAAATCGACACGATATTTCTTTCAGGGTTTCGAGGCGCATCAGTCATCCTCGGCCAGTCGAATCAATCGTGTATATCTTCATTCTTCGCTCAGCCGAATGGAAGTCGGTCGAGTCGACACACTAGGCGAGAATGAGAATCTTGAACCGGCGCCAATTCCCCGCAAGAATCCGTGGAACGAGAGTTCGAGTCTCGTTACACTCCCACCCTTGGAATAGCTCCCCGTTTCGACGTTCGGACTCAGTCATTGTTATTTTCGTGTCACACTTTCCATTACGCGTACGTACGAAACATCTCATTATTTCAGCGCTACATATTCTAATCGTAACCAGACGCGACTTGAACTAAAATAACCGAACTGAAGTTCACACTATACCCGGGCGAAATAAAAATGGGAGCACGGAGAGGCATAAAAGAAGACGAACAGAATCCGATAAGCCATCGAGGTAAAGGGTAGCAAACACCGAGCAGCGAAAAAAGATCGTTATCACCAGCCATCCCGCCGCGTATACGTCGTATGACATCGGTATATAGCAGAGAGCTCTGGTGGTATACAGCGCATGGTTAACTCTGCTGCAGCTGTCTCCTACATACATATATACATACACAGAGTATACGCGTCTTCTCAGGATATAGGCAAGCGCATAAACGAGAGAAATCGGTGTATATTTCCTCGGCGCGGAAGCTTCCCACCGCGACGGATCGCTCGCCGATAAGAGACCGCGGGTGACACCGTTACTTCGCGAAATACAATGAGTAGTGCTCGTCGCTCGCGTTGGTACTCTATAGGTCGTGTGATGCTGGATGCCGCGTGATGAGAGAGCGGACGTTGACTTTCTGGTATATAGGATTGGTAATTATTAAACGGTTTTAAAAATCGACGCTCGAGGCTCTCGATCCCAGAAATAAACAACTCAATCCACGCTTCCACTTCTCTCCGCCGATGGAACACGCACTCGTACATCCTCGGCAGTTTAGAATGTTCACCCCCGTAACTTATCGAAGCCTCGCCACCGCTGCATCGATTCTCCCTTCATAATCCACGCAGAACGTGGCATTTCTCACGCGAAGCTCGATACAGCATTCCCGCCGCGGCCTCACCTCCTGGACTTCCGGCACTTCCGCGCTACACCTCCCGCGCATCGGACGGGGCAAGCCAGTGAGCGAGCGGTCGGTCATCTCGAGTCGTGCGGCCTATCTTCACGGCGGATCGGCACGAAGGTGTCCGCTTATAGTAGTGGTCTCCGGAGGCATGTGGCGCGATAACGCTCGGTGCAGAGGTGCGGGTGTGCGGGGAGAGGAGGAATACTACTCGTGGACTGCTGCCGTTGCTTCGAGATTAATCGCGCGAAACGCCGGATGGACAGCTCCCGTTTTGAGGCCGGTGTGAGAGAGCTTTGGGTTCTGGCTTTTTATTGCTTGAGCGGGTGTGGCGCAGGTTATTGAGTTTTGCGAAAAAGGAAGGAGGAGTATTGGAAAATCAAAATTTGCCGAGCCTATCGAAAGGCCTGCTGTGAGCATATCCGACACGAAAAATACAATAGAATGTACAATAAAGACACGTGAAATCGATAAAGATCTTCTAAGTCATCTAACTTCAAAAAGTCCACAGCATTCTTCAGTCCGTCTACCCCCAAGCCACCGGACTCCCGACTTTAGATCCAGGATCCGATGAAGACTACTTCAGGGGAATATAACGTCCGCTCGCTCTTGGATCACGCCCGGCCGATAGCCGAGAGTCACGCGCCGCTTCCACTCACGGATACTCTCTCTCACTCACACACACACACACACACACACACAGACTCCCAGCGCTATCGTTATCTCGCTCTCGCGCGCGTTTAGCCGGCGCTCGTGGAAATTATAATAAATTACGGGGTGAGATGCCGCTGCCGGTATATCTCGCGCTGCTGGAATTTCGTTTCCGAAGCGTAATAAATATTATTAGCCTATAGCCATGCGCCGTATACAAGATGCTTTATATACATACATATATATGTGTATATGTGCATCGTATAAGGGGGAAAAGAAGTAAAAATTCTTAAAGTGTATTAATCGATACCTGCGGATGCGAGATACACATTGTGATTATGATTTTTGCGCCGAGGGAAACGCGCGACTTTTATTTTAATATATATATATATATATATATGTGCATCTGCGCTAAGGGGCTCGTATAATATACGCAGACGCGAAGAAATTAATGAGCGGAGCGAGGAACCTCGCGGGTTAGCCGTTAGTTTTTTTTCACGGGAAATAAGAGCGGGATTAATCGATTAGAGTGCACGGGGCGTGTATACCCGCTTTGGCAATCTTTATATCGGGATGGGCTATTTCTGGCGGAAAAGTCCGCTAATTAATGTCTGCAATTATATACGTAGCTAGCTTGAAATCTTATAAGATTACAAACATATTTTTGCCGTGTGTGGTTTCGATTCAATTTTTTAGAAACATCCACACTATCGCTAGATTACGCAGAGCCGATGTACAGGTGTTTGCATAAAATCAACAAAACCGCAGCAAAATTAGTTAGACTGTACAATCGCATCGATTTTTCATCGCAGGCAAAATAATGTGCCCGCAGACCAACGTACAGCGGCAGTAGGAGCGAGTTGATACGATCATACGCTTATAACATAGCCAACGTCGTCGGCGGCATTGTAGAGGAGAAGAGCGACATAAGGAAGCGCGGCATTCGTCAGCGAGTCCACGTCCATAAGTTACTCATCGGCGCAGATGTTGCGCGGATTTATCGCCGAGCGAGATGTATATATATATATATATGTGCAAGTGTGCGCCGAGAGGTAAGTAATGTCTTCAGTGCGTATAGTTAGCTTCGTTATGGATAATTATTCATTGGAGGTCGGATGGCTCGCTGTGTATAAGGTTGATTGAGTCGAAGTCTGTGGGGTATATTATACGAGCGGAGCTTATTGTTTTTCTTCTGTGCCGCTTTTTTGCTTCCTAAAATACCGATACCATGTTGTTGTTTCTCGCTCTGAAAAATATAGCCATCGGTCTATACCTATAGCTCCCAACGCAAGAAGTAAAGCTCGACCGTAACGCAAACAAAACACCCCCGCCGCGAACAGAAGTTTGTTCGCGCGCAGCCGATATGGCAAAAACGCTAATCACCGCGCGCAATAGACGAGAAAAAAAACCCAGCATATCCGTCCGAGGAAAGCGCGCACATAAAATTCAGCCGAAGAATATACTCTCGCAGCCATAACGAGTCGTAGCTCGCGGCGGCAACAGGTGCGATACGGTCGCCTCCTCTGGTAGCGCTATATACGCGCGTCTAACAAAACGGATCTCTTCTCCGTTCCTTCAGCAGGAGCTTCTTCTTCCGAGGCGCGAGGCTTAATTGCCCCGCGGGCGATTCTCCGATAAGCATCGAGTCTCTCTCTTAAGAGAGAGATAGAGAGAGAGAGAGGTGTATACGCGTTCATATACGTCTTTTTAGGCGGAAACGAGATTCTTGGCGGCGGCGGTGTGGTTTATCTTACCCAAGCGATTTACAGCTCAATGCGAAAGACTTGCACGCAATATTGCGAATTCGCGGCGCGTTGTCGCGTCCTTTTGAAGGATTAACGTCCTGCCTCCGATAGCGAGCGGCTGGGTCTGTGTGTGCCTTCTTTTATCGGGAGGATGGATCTGGGGTTTCGTTTAATTTAGCTCTTGTTTCGCTGAGCGCTTACAACACCGTTTAATTTTATATAAATATACAAGCGCTGCGTCTGGTGACCGATGGAGGAAGGAAAATGGATCGGATGTATATATATTTGCCGCAGAGATTTTCGTGTAATGAGATCGGTAATGAATTGGTTCGATTGAAATTTGCTTTTATAGGTAGATTTTTGCGGATATGTATATACGAGTTTATACCAGGATCGAAAGGGTTCGAGATTGAGAAGGCACACTACGCGCGCCCAAATAAAGCAAAGTGTCTTCGGATAAAAAGCGCTGATCTCGCTCGGTTATATGTGTAATATATAAGCAAAGAGCAGAGGACCGGGATATGTAACGTCAGCTTTCTCGTTTATTAAAAAAAATTGATGGACATTATATCGTTATTAGTATTTCGTATCTTTAATGTTACTGTTATAGTTATTGCTACCTTTACGACTATCGCGGCCGTCCGATACCGTCCCGTTGTACGTTTGGCTGTATGTTTGGCCAATTCATCTTCCGCGCACGCTTATACCTGCCTGTTAATAAAATTCAATCGATATACTTATTATTCCTCGAGTCGCGACGAATTTCCCAAAAAAAAATAACGCACAATCCACCGTGACAAAAAGCGCTGCACGAGCGATTATTATTATATCCTCGCTTCGGTTCTTACATATTCTCCAAGAAAGTATATATATATATATTCGTAGTATGGCTCGTCGAAACCGGAGCATATAATGCAGTTCTCCTTCCAAGAAGACCCCCGGCAGCCTACGCATTATATATACCCGCCCCCCCCCTCCAGGTTCTCGGTCGTTGCCGATATTACCGCAAATTGCCACCCTCGAAAGCCGCGCACGCGCGATATTTTCCGCAGTGCCGGTAATCGGGCAATTTCGGCTGCTGCTGTGCCCGAATAAATCCACGGTTAATGCCGGACAGAGGAGGCGAAAGAGGAGATCCTTCTCTTTTTGCACTCGGCACCACCCCGGTTTTTCATGTCCTCCGAGAGGCTCGCGTGCGGCTAAGTGGACGAGAGAAAGAGAGAAGAGGCTCACCCACCTGTCTGCCGGGCAATCTTCTAGTAGCCTTGGGCTACCAGCTTCGCGGCTGCTACCAGAGGCGACCACTATACTCTCCTCCACGCGTCTCTCTGCCACTGGAAGCTTCGGAGCGAAGATGCTGTAAGGGATTGTGTGTAGGCTGGCTGCGGAGAGAGTGACGTTTTGGGCGAGGCCCTCGGGTTCTTTCTTTTTCATTTTCGTTGTGTACGGTCTTTTTTTCTCCTCGATGCACAGTGTGCTTTTATCGGAGGTTTAAGTATAGATCGGTAAGCGGTGATCCAAAGCGCGCGTTTTGGTAGAAAGTAAGAGTATAGAATAACTCGACTACTCGTCACTGCCAATTATACGAGGGCATACAAGTCGAGGTCGCAAAGTAAATAATTCTGCTATAATCCCAACGCGCTCGTGGGAGTAGTGGAATAAAATTCCTCGCGAAACGAGAGCAGGGACATTCGACACCCGCCGGTTCGATCGAACGTATTTCCATATACCCCTGACAACGGTGAATGATAAAAGTACCGCAGAAAATTTCAAAAACTGTTGCTGATAACGATCCGTCGTATACTCAAGTGGTTTCTCCTACCGATAGATCGACTACGCTGATCTACGATTGAGCTATATAAGTTAGACATATCCACGTTGATTCAGGTTCCTTAATCGACGAATAAAAGATTGTAAGCAAACTCGATCGATATACACAAGCACGAAAATGGATGCCTCTTTCTTAAACGCGAATCAATACGAAAACCGATTTCCTCCTCAAAAGGCAATTCTGCGTATAAAGCGCAGGCCGCGTTAAACCATAAAACGTGATATTTTCTCGAGAGGGAGAGAGTAGCCTCTCCCCCGCAGGCGAAGGAAGGAGTCGTGATGCGCGCACAGTAGTGCATGAGCCCGGCGTGTATATATATATATATATATATATATATATATATATATATATATATATATATATATATATATATATATATATATATACGGTGCATTTTATCGCGACGACTCATCTCAACGGGCAAAGCTCGCGCGGTGCCTTTTGTGCGGGCCTATGCAAATTATGAAGGGCGACTGGCTATAAATTACGTTATTGACAGTAGCGCGCAAGAGAGAGAGAGACTCGGGTATGCATTAGCTGTACAGTCTTCGGTAAGAGTATGTTCTTACTGATTTCGTTCTTGGCTGTTCGATAATCGCGTTGCGCGTATATCTTTATGATTGAATTATAAAAACTTTTGGTGATACTCATGCCCCTGTACACTGTTAAATGAACATGGATTCTTGTAAATAACGAAGCTACATTGTGTACACTTTTGAATTCAGAGTTTTTTAACGTTGTTAACAGTATTAATAAATACATATGGTTTAACGCAGAGCAATTTGTACAAAGTGTTTCAGTGACAGCAGCTCTCCGGAAGAAAAAAATAATCGCCCACGTCTCGCATACGTTATACTCGCAATATTATACGCGGTATATATAGAGTAAATAATTCCGCTCACGTACGCGAAATCAAAATTTCGCTCGAGTACTTAAAACTGAACGATCAGATAACGATCCTGAAAATCCAGCCGCGTATATACACACGCATACCTCCCCCAACTTCCAGCGGCTATATATGCGAAGCGTGTATATCTGCATATATATATACACGTGGGCGAGCTGTCAGTTGCTTATCTCCTTCGCCTTATGCCCCCACTCCTGCGGTGTCTGTATATATATATATATCGTTTCTTTTTCCGCTACAGCGGCGGCGCCTGTATAATACGCGCGTGAGATACGTACCTGCCGAGCGGAGAGCGACTTCTCGTGCTTTTTAATCCTGATGGTGATGTCCTCTCGCGTCCTTTTTCTCGCCATATGCATATAGGAGGCGCCGATCGTCCTCTAGATTTTATTGTCGCGATAGCGGTTGCCGTTTCCTTTGGGCCGCTGATGCGTGGGAGATAAGAAATTGCGGATGAGTCGTTAATACGCGTACTTTATAAGCTTGCGCTCGAGAGTTTATGCTTTCTGCGGAGAAAATTATGCAACGCCGTTCTGAAAGGTTTATCTTTTTTAACGAGATATTTTATTCGTTTGCGAAATTTCGGCGTTCGAAAGAAAAATAATTCAATCACTTATAGTTTTATCGAAATTCAATAAATAGTTGTATAGAATTAATTAACGCGGTTTTCAAGTACACAACACTTTTGAGCAAGATTTGTTTCTATAAATCTCTTTCCCACGCGTATATTACTGTCGCAGATATGATTGATACCGATACACAAATTAAAGTAACATATATACACCTCGTGCCACTGTAATAATAACTATCACTTTTCCAACATATCAATTAAACCTTGAGTAATATAATCCCCGATCGAACGGCGCTGTCGTTTCTAATGCGATAATTACAAGTTTTCTAATATACGCAAATATTATACAATACCCGCGCACTTTTCATTGGCTTCCAAGCCCACGTGTCAATAATAAACGTCGAGTTCCATTAGCCAAAGTCTTCGTTCTGAAAGTTCCTCCTCTGATTTGTACGCGCAACTTGTAATTTGCGTGCTAATGAACGAATTAATAAATCGATCGCGTTTAATAGTTTCATAATAAATATCGATAATGAGCGCTTTAAAACTTCATTGAAATGTTCTTCGATTTAATTGTGTATCCTGATGACCAAGAGCGACATCTCGTATATATATATATATATATATATATATATATATATATCGAAACGAGGTCGTTGCACACATAATTTTTTACGAAAATGGCAAATATGCGGGCCCTCGTAAATTCTTTAAAAAAAACGTTGAGGAAATTGAAAACGAGTCGAACCTATGCCCGCGTCGTTTAATTAAATTTAACGCGAAAAAGCTCAATAACAAACTGAAAAGCCGTCGTCTCGCACAAAACTAATAGACCTATTCTCGGTGCGCGCATCGGGTGAAAAGCCTCGGAGGTTCATTACGCGACGCTCGTGTTACACACGCGTTCCCGGAAAAGCGCCACGGCTTCGGATTCATCCTTTTTCCAGCTAAAACCCTCGGCGAAAACAATCCCGGCGCGATGCAAATGACTTTGAAACATCGCGAGACAAAAGGCGGCGCAGCTTCCGTCTGTCGCGTCGGTGGCGTATTATATAGCGTCGACGAATCGCGGCTCCCGGGATTTACGGCCGAAACTGACCAGTAAATCAATTTGGATTAGCATACGGTGCATTAGCCATAACTTACGCGAGCTGTTGCCGTTGGGGCTTCTGTGCCTACTCACGTTGCGCGTTTGCGGAGATGGCAAGTACACACACACACATATATATATATATATATATATATATAGACACGCGGAGGATAAAGCTTAGCTGAGTATATGCACACGTATGTATACGGATAGGAGTAGACTTTCTTTGCAGGTTCGCCATCGTGTGTTTAAACGGACGCCGGTGATTCACGGGCGAGTAATTAGCGATGAGTGCGTAACTTTCGTATAATGTTGGAATTAGATTTTCTGCGGATCGTTGGAAAAAATCCTCGTTCGATATATAAATCACAAGTATATATCGATCGAGAAAAACCAGGCGAGATGACGCGCATAAATCGCCGTCCTGAAAGCAGATCGATCTCGCGGTCCGCATACATAAATATCGAAACCCGATATAAATCAGGGGAGTATATATGAAAGAAATCAATCTAATCAGAAAGAAGTTAGCCGCGCTCTAACAGGCGTTTATTGAGAGATAACGTCCCCGGCTACCGGCAAAAAGCCTCCCTCGCAATGGAAACCGCGAGTCACCGGTCGTCTGACCATCCAAGTCTATTTCCACTGTCGCGTCGCCGCCGCTCTGAATTCATTGTCTCGACGTCGCTTCTTATACCTGTATCATTTTCACTCTCCTACACACGAGAGAAAAGTCCCTCTCCCGGGCTCTTTCCCTCTGTATCCGCGTCGATCGAGATGCGTCTCACGCAGCTGAAGAAGAACCGGGAATCGCGCACGAGAGGGAAAAGATGTACGAGTCGCGCGCGAGCGACGCCTCTCGTCTTCCATACGAGATGAGCTATATGTATGTGTACGAGAGTAGAGGGCCCTAATTGGCCCGGATGCTTTCGCGCGTCTCATTAGACATGCGACTAATTATTAATTACATCGACGCGAGCGCACAAATTAATCGGGACCGCTCTGTCTTTCTGTCGGACTGTGCGTGTGTGTGTGTGTGGGGGGGGGGGGGGGGGAGGAGGGCCGCTGCGGGAGGCGAGAGTTTATGCGCGGATTTTCAGCGGGAATCTGGTTTGCGAGGGGTAAAAAGAGCGCCGTGTGCTGAGATTGGACTTCAGGCGCGTGGACTGAATGCGATTGATTTATAGGGGGGGAAAAATTGATCGAGATGAAATGTGATGAAATCGAGATTGTTTAGAGACGGATTCAAAATTTTTAATTTAGAATTGTTACGTGTACCGATTCGACATGTGTGAAACGTAAGATGCCCGAAAGTTTTCCATTTTCAGTCGTACAGCGCCGATGATGTGGGCTTTAAAAGGTCGTCTTTGTCGTCCTGGATGATTTGCGCGCGGATAATCGGTTCGCGGTATAACTTTCGATCTTTATACGACGACGTCTGCGCATTGTTTATATCCCCACAAATTCACGATACCGGGGGATATTTATGTCGTATCGTTACACCCGGTGCTTTACACCAGATTTTTTTCACTTTCACTCGCCCGTTAAGAGCTTGTCACGGCGATATATATATATATGTGTAAGAGTTTTGCGTTTTCTGGAAAAGTATTTCAAGGGGAGTATATACGCGTCGAAATGGGAGTTTAACGGTCCCGATCACCCCGTAAATCGTTCGATTTAATTGTGCCGCGTAGCAATTACTTCTGATTTGATCAATTATATTGCCCGACGCTTGTTTCACTATATAACTATAAAAAGCAGCGGAAAACTTGTGGTAAAAGTCCTCATTTTACGTATATGAGTGTACATACTGTAAAATAGTATCGGATTACTTGAGCGCAAGTTATTATGCAAGAACTCGTATACCTGAATTTTATTGCTTTAGAACGTTTTAACTTTTTCTCCGCGGGCGCGCGGGCCTTTTTCAAATACCTCTCGTAGAAATCTAAACCTGAATTAGTTGATACTTCGTGAGAACGAACCATCGTAAACGCATAACGAGAGGCTCTATTATCTCAAAAGACGTGTACACTGTCTTCGAGTTTTGTTAGCCTCTTCATTCGGTTCTACCACTTTGACTGTTCTCTTTTTCTTACGTCAATCGGCTACCGAAAAGTCATTCTGTGCGTTTCGATTTTACATCGCGATACCGCATTGGGAACATTATTTGCGCAGGCCGAACAATCAAGATAAAATATAATACCTTTCATTTATTTTAAGTGTATCAGTAGTTGTGGAGTTCTTTATGCAGTACGACAGCAATAAAAGCACGTATAACCGTTCGTTTATTTATTTTCTTTTCTCCCTCCATCGATCGATTCGCGCAAAATTATTAACCACCTCTTAATTATACAAAAGTCATAAATACGAGTACATGCAATTAACATATTTTAAACGTTCGAGCGATAATTAAAGTTCGATATATTTGTCTTAATTACATTCGGTTCTGCACACTCAGTGAGACGTCGCGCTGTATACTAATGGACCCGACCGAAATATTGACTGATAAATTTCAAGAGTATACGACTGGTCTTGAGATCAGCAGTTCGGTAAACTTTTACCTATATATAGACCAATGCGTGAATAGTTAACGCTGACGTAACGACGTGAACGGCACCACCGCGTATAATACCCTCACAAAAGCATTGAAAAATCAAAGCCAGAGAGTCTCGCTCTCTTCCAATTTCCATCGGCGCATAACCAGGAGAATTTCGTCTCACGCGATTCAGCAAAT
The DNA here is from genome assembly GCA_020010945.3 of Muscidifurax raptorellus. Taxonomy (NCBI): domain Eukaryota; kingdom Metazoa; phylum Arthropoda; class Insecta; order Hymenoptera; family Pteromalidae; genus Muscidifurax; species Muscidifurax raptorellus. The sequence continues at coordinate 6,228,599 of CM052077.1, forward strand.
CGCAAGCAGGTGCAGTGTACTTATAATATACAGGGGGCCACACGTCATCTCCCGCGCGGAAGTGAGAAAAAGGAAGCTCGCGAGGATAAACGGAGGGTGTACGTATAGGCCTGTATATATATATATATATATACGTATACACGTGAGAGGAGGAAGCGCGAGCGATAAAAAGGACGCGTATATACGAAAACAAAATCGAGAGACGAAGAAATAGAAGGACGTGTATATATACGCGCGAGAGCAGAAGGATGTGCGTGCTGCATGCTGCGCACGTATAGCGTGCAGAAGAGTAGCTGGACAGGCTCTGTCTTTGTTTCTTTCGTTCTTCTTTCTTGGAGCTTCTTCTTCTTCTTCTTCTTCTTCTTCTTCTTCTCTCGTCTTTGCTCCTACATAAGAGTGTACGTACGTATATACATAAAAGTGCTGCTGTGCGTGTGCTCCAATATGTATATAATCCTTCTGCCTCCGTCTAAACACTCTCCGTTGTTGACTCCGTGTCTTCTTTTGTGCGCGCGCGTGTTTTTGCCTCTCTCTCTCTCTCTCTCTCTCCTCTTTTCTCTGTCACGGTGTTGCAGTTTAGTCTGTCCTCTTTCCCTCTCCATATTTCGCATAGGTTTACTTCGACTCCGTGCATCTCGGAAGCTAGGATAGTTTGATTATTTTCAATTGTTTCATAAGAATCGTAAGTATAGTTAACTGTATAAGAAACTCTCGCTGAGCTGAAGTCGAAAAAGGGACTCGCAGCTTACGAAAAATCATTTCACTCAACGAACGAAAAAGCAAGCATCGCAAATATAAATTACACCGCGAGTATAACACGCTTCCCACCTCCCCGGATCATTAATTATATAAATTGAATTGTACTTTGGGTCCGTCGAACCGACGTGGCATCGCGTAGTCCCGTGCCTATAAATACCCAGCAGCAGCAGCTCTATACAAACACACGCTCGACTACCAGCTATCAGAAGCTGGAGCAGAGAGAGAGAGGCTACACCTCACCGCGAGTATATCTTCTTCTTTATCGCGAGCAGCAGCAGCAGCGAGCGAGAAAGAAAGATCCTACTCGGGGCTCCCACCCACGGAAGACTACTACAACCACCTGTGGTCAAAGAGAGAGAGAGAGAGAGAGAGAGAAACGCTGGCCTCGCAACAGGTGAGAGGGAGCTTATATCTCGCTCGAGATACAACTCTGTGCTCTCGTTGCGTGAGAGACGCCGCGCGTGCGCTGATGCTCCTTCTCCGCAGTGCGTGCGTGAGCGAAATATCGAAAAGTACGACTCGTTTCCTCCTTCCACTCGGCCGGGAGTTCGTGTTATTATTTGCTCTTCCCTTTGCTCGCTCTCCGCGTGTGTTTCTTGCGCTCGTGCGCCTGTGCGCGTGATATACGCGAAGGAGACTCGGCGCGGATATTCATGCGCTTGACTTTGGAAGGAGACTCATTCAGCTTTGCGCGCGAGCGCGACAATGCGGCCAGAAGCTCTTCCTTTTTTGCCGCTTCTCGGGCTGCTGGACCGCGGTATGTGGAGCAGTTTTTCTATGGACGCTGCGGGCTTTCAATAGTTCGTTGGGCTTGAATTTATGGAGATGATAATTTTTGCGTACTGTATAATGAAATTGTGGGATACCGAAGATTGAGTATCCGCGAAGCTTTTTTAACGCGAATACGGTCTGTCGATTATCCGTTGAATCGAAAACTTATTTGATTTTTGCATTCGTGTTTTCTTGATTATTAATGACCTAAACATTCAGGTGCATAATGGACGCTGGCTTGCATTCGCACAGAAGCAATAAGTTCCACGAGCAAAAAACATCTTTCGAACCGTCGAGGACGACGCCCGCGAACTCATATCAAGTGCGTGTGGAAAACCGGTTCTCTGCAGCGTACCTATATAATATATACTTCTGTCGTGTAGTGCACCGCACGTCGAGGGCCCCATATTCATTTCGGCAAAACCGCAGGAGAACACTCGGACGTTCTCCAAAATTTCGTAATTCATCCCGCGCATGCGCATCACGAACGCGATTGGCCCTTATCGGGCGATTCTCATCGAAGAAGTCGAGCGTCCACGACCATGCTTGTGATCGAAACTTTGTAGGATATGCCTCGTATTTTTTGTAGTTTTTTCTACAAAGTTTCCACTCGAAGTTTCCTGAAAAGACCAAAAACACTGCTTTAAAATGCCCTCGTACACCAGAAAACTCATTCGAGCCCTTCCTCCCGAAGACTCTCATTTGGCGCATCCGTCAATAAAGAATCGCTTCGGGGCGTCTGACTCCCGCGTGTGCGCAGCTCTCGCGCGCTATACGCGTATATAAATGAGATATATCGGCTGCAAGGCTCGCGTGGTCACCTGAGAAAGTGTTGTCCGAGCGCTGCACGACGCCTGCGCACCTGCCTCCGCGCGCCATTCAATTACACGAGTATAGCTGTGTATACAGGTATATGCGTAGCTTATTTTCCCCCGACTGAATTTGCGAGGGAAGGATTTTTGGCTTTCGGGATTTATGCTTGTTAGGCGTGCGCGGAATAAGTATTTCTTGCTGCGGTTACATGCGCTGCTGCTCTTATTCGCGAGAGGTTTTAGAAGCCGAGTTTAATGGTTAATAATGTACCGAAGTCGCGACTTGTTGGATGTGGTATATAATGACGGTAGAGGCTGGCAGCTGGAGAAAAAGTGGATTTATGGAGGGTGACATAACGAAGTATACTGTATAGATATAATGTGGATAGTCCGGGAGGTGATTAGGCGTAAGAACGGGTTACGGTCGCGTCGAGCGACTGCAAAAATCTTCAGAATATTTAAAAGTATTTCGATAGAATGTCGATTATCTCATGAAGCTACATTAAGAACCACCAGGACGCACCGGTAATGCAAGTTGATGGATATCTGACTCAACAAAAGCAAGAAACATGGAATATTGGAGCGCTGTCAAGTTTACATTAGACTCGCAACAGTTTTATCATGAAAATTTTTAACAATCCGTAAGATCAAAGTAATTCCATTTTCAAAAGGTACACTACCATAATACGTTATCTGCTGTTTCTCATTTCGGAACGTTCCAAATTGCTGCCGCTGGACGCTCGAGACACAATAACGGAATAAATGGAAAGACAGAAAAGTGGCAATTTCCGGCTACCGAAAATAAGCAAAGAGCTGAGAGCGCCGCCGCATTGACGTTCTTCGGCGGCTCGTTAAAGTAATTAAGTGTAATGCCGTTTGCGGAGCGGCAGTCCGATTCTTGCGGCGGGAGAACTGATCATTCGCGCCGAGAAATGCGTGCGGCTTCCTTCGCTCTCCTCTCGTTGTTTCGCGTTAGTATATATATATATATATATACGTGCAGCAGCACGTGGGAATGTTTTTGTCGAGTTACAGACGACTTTACTGCAGCTTCGCAAATGCTTCGGTGTGTGTACACTTACCTCCGCATGTGTCTCCGAGCGATTGCGTGGGACGAGAAAAGAGCTTGACTTTCGGCGGTTTGCTGATGGTTTTGTCCTTCGAGGATTTTGCGGCTTTCGCTCCGGCGTACGCGTGGATTCGATCGATTGGACTGCTGGAATTTTTAGGGTTTATTATTACTGGCTACAGCTGAGGTGAATCTTCTGATTTTCAAGTTATTAACGTTGCGTGCGCAATTTTAGGTAATTCGCGGATAATTCGAAAATTCGATATACAAAGCTCGTGAGCTTTCGAAAAACGACAACTGCAGAATGAATTATCCAGCAGCCGTCGAAGGATCAGCAGCCAGGAGATACAGCCCCTGATTGGGTAATCCGATCGGGTTGGATTCCGGGCTCGATGTGAGAAAGGGACCAGGCTGCATCGAGTCTGACGTAACGCGAGGTCGAAAGAGAATCGTCCTCCTCCTCCTCCTCCGCAAAGCAGATCGAATTCTCCGCACTCGTGCAGTGTCTCCGCGAGAGATGAAAAGAGAGAGAGAGAGAGAGAGAGAGAGACACCGGTCTTGGTTACTCTCGAATTACCATCTGAGTACTTAAGTGCCCCCTTCTCGCAGGATATATATATATATATATAGAGAGAGAGAGAGAACGAGTAATAACATCGGTGTACGAAATGTAGAGATATGGAGGTGTGCATGTACGAGGCAACGATCAATTATTATAGACTATATACAGCCTGCTGGTGTATTATTGTGGACGGGTGTACCGATGGAAAGAACGCTACGCGTGGGAGCCATAAAGAATACACTGCCTTATTTTATCCTTGTATACTGCACGAGAGGAAAGGTAAACATATAAGGGGTTTGATGAAACTGCGCGATGTGGATCACCATCTTGTATATATACAGAGTCACGTACGGCCGAGTTGGTTTTTGAAATTGTTTACGATGGACCCCTTTCACTTTCGCTGATGCTACACTTTCTAATCTTCGAAATCAAGCCAGTCTCGGCTTCCCGAGAAATAATAATAATAAAAGTAGACGACGCAACGATCCAAATCAAACCTCCCAGCCAGTCAAAAATACCGAAACTCAAACAAAAGAACCCAATTCATTATCTCATTTCGACCGCACTTCATCCGTAAAACGTCTTCCGACAGGCTTCCGTAGCCCCCATCCTTCGTGCTAAAACACAGTACCGACCCTCTCTCCTTCAATCTCCATTCGCATCTCCAGCGTAAACACACACATACAGACATATACATATATATATATAGACTCACGACTCGCGACTAATCGATCTTATTCGGCTACTAGGCGGCGATCCATCACGCGCAGGCTGTCCTCCTCGTGACCGGTAGTCGCACAGGAACAGTAACGTGCAGCGGCTCTCCAACAATCGCTCGGCTCGATCGAGAGCCTCTTGGGCTCGCCCTCAGTGTCGTAAACAAACGATCCTTGCCGAGAACAATCAGCTTCGCGTTATCATAATACAAATTGCCTGCGTATACGGTGGAGAGAAGGGAAGGAAGGGTTATCTGTGATGTAACTGTTTCGTTCGGTCCATGTGTACCGTGAGCTGCTGAATGGGATGTTGCTATGTGCAAGTTCTCGCATTTGTATGTAATAAGTATATTGACAAAGGCAAATTCGTATTCTTTAGCTGCGTCGAAGAGAAAATCACTTGGCAGGTTTGCACAAAACGCCGATAAATTAGCTGCACCGAGAGTGTATACACTCGAAATTTTTGCGACTTCTAATATATGATTTATCGCTCTTCATACAAGTCACATCTCGCGAAGAAACGAAAACGGAGTACGTCAGCTGTAAAGGATATGTATATGCTAAACAAGACGCTCGAACGCACTCCGTTAATCCGCATGAGCTGTATAGGCACAGCTGCGTGTATCTTGGCAAATAATTCATCTCCCATCAGTCGTAAGACTAGTCTTCTCAACTCCTCGTATGGCTGGAAAATTTCTCGGATACCGCCATAATCATGGAAAAGCACTGGCTTATTGGAGTGAAACACGTGAACGCCGATAAGGCCGTCATTGTTCTCCTCATCGCGTTTCATTCGCAAGCGAGCCCGACTCTTAATCTGTGTATGAATGCGAAGTAGATATTGTCAAGACAGTCGGCAAACGCATATGCCGCCGTCGTCAAAAAATCAGGGAATTCCAAAACTGTGAATTTTTCCCAGTCGTCGGGTGGGAGTCGAGGCTGCGGCTGTTAGGATTGAACGATGCTATGGATATTGCGGGGTAATTGAATTTTCTGCGCCGTATCTGCGGATCGTGGCTTGCATAATAATAACGCGTTGTGTAATTTAGAACTGTATATCGATATGCGCGCAATTGTGCGCTTAGCTTATCACTTGTATAGCGTGTTTGGAATATTGAAATACTTTGCCGCTGCATTTTTATATTCCTGTAAAACGTTATACGTGACTTGTTATCTATAGTTTCATGTGTATATTAGGTATGAATATTCATGTTTGTATCGTACACGAGGCATTTTCTTTTCAATATATACTAATAATAGCTAATGCTAAAGCTCCTCGAGAGCTTTGACTTAAAAAAATATCTTCTTCGATAAAATTTACCGAACTAAGGCAGCGGAATCACTCGGAGCATTTTCAATGCCGATCACGAATTCATCGATACATCCATGAGAGAGCGCAGTGCACTCGCTCAACCCACAAACGACCAACCTTCACCATCGACTCGTCGCGACGAGCCGCAGGCAAACTCGGCGTCGACAGCTGGCAAAAATTGCACCGACCATTACGTCTCTCCTTGGAGAACCTCTACTATATATATACACCGCAGGTGTGACGGAATGTCCGCGCGCGCAGCCGTTCGTCCGGAACTATCCTGAGAATGTGGGTGTCTTCTCGACGACCGAATCGGGAAATCGCTTGCGCGAACTCGACGCGCGGCTGAGGTGATTTAAGAGCGTTTCACCGGAGCGACACACGGCACGAAATTAATGGACGGCTTCGCGTAAACGTCGATGCGTATATGTGTGTATTTTACCGCGGAGAGGTTCAGAAATTTTTTGTGGGTGTCGGCAGTATAGGAGCGCGGGCAGCTGCTGCTGAGTTTTTTTTATCGAGAGTGTCAATGCATGTATACGGCTTCGAGTGTGGTTACGACGTTTCTGAATTTTTAATTTTTTTAACGAAAGTTCAATCCTGTACTGCCCATCCTATTAACATGTGATTAACCGAGTATTATACACGGGGGTTGTATAACACAATAGGTCCGAAGCAGAATTATGCGAAGAGCATCCATCCATCCATCCATTTATCGTTCGCGGCAAGTTTGCCGAAAAACAAGACAGCCGAGCAAACAGGGAATTAAAGTCGAGAAAGAGAGAGAGAGAGAGAGAGAGACAGAGACGAAGGACACGCGAGCAGCTCTCGCGCGCGACCAATCAGCGCCGATAAGCGATAAATCTCGCGCTTGGCTTGGCGGCGTCGGTTTCTTGCGAACACGCGTGCAGTACACGCGTGTTGCCGCAATTAGTGTCAGCTAGCTCTGATCGATCGCCCGCGACGTCCACGCGCGCGAGCTCGGGCTAACGGAAAGACGCGACGCGGACGGGCGGACGAGCGCTGTGCTGCAGTCAATGAAAATTCTTGCCGATTCCCGGGGATAGACGCGAGCTGTGTATGTTTGTATGTGTGCCTCGTTTGCCTGTCTGGCGGGATCGAGGCTGATTTGTTATGCAGAGACTCTTGGGTTGTGGGAGTGACGGCGATCGGATGGACTGGTCTGTCGTGCTCTTGAGAGGGAAAAATGTTTTTTCAGAAAATGTATATACCCATGATTTTTTTCTTTAGGTTGATAAAATTAATTAAATGAGAGTCCGTTTGAAAGAGTCCATAAAATGATCTATCTCCAGAGAGTTATAGCACGTCGCTATGTACGTATGCACTGAATGTGTAGATTGTAATGAGAGGAATTATCTTCGCTAGAGATTGAAGAGCAGAGAAATTCAAAAGGTGGGGGAATATAGTATGGTATAGTATAAGGAATAGTATTAGGTTCATCGAAATCAGCGCAGAAAAATTCGAATGCTTCAATTTCAATACTTATCCGTGCCGACAATAATATGATGTAAGCAACGTACATGACATACTAGTTATAAGTACAGGGACAATACTCATTGTTTATATAACTCTTGAAAATAATAATCTCTCGTCACGCGATGTAATCGTATTTTAACTAACGTACATGCTTGAAAAAGTTCACTATCTACTTTATTATGAACTCAAATAATCCATTGCTGATGTGCGTCGGTGCACTTCTACTTTACAACGTTCATTTGAGCACTACTAAAGAAGGTAAGTACACAAAGTTATCAGAAAAATGTATCCATACATATTAACCAACTATGAATATCTACTAGATGATTGCTACATTCCCACGAATCTCGATGCCGTCAATAAATTCCAGCCATTGATGACGCCATCCAGAGTTGCTTATCCAAAAGCAAATAGCACAAATATAATAATAGACAGCAAGAATAATTGTATAAGTGAATATTATTTGCTCAAATGCAGCGGCAATAGTCACCTTGTGATCGAGTCAAAAAACCTACCGGAGAACGTTGATTCAAATATCGTCAGGGTGAACTGCGCCCATGACCGGCAAAACCAGCAAACGACCACATCCGGTATTCGCTACCGTTTGTCAACCTATTTAAAACTGACCCATGGAGATTTGCTAAATTCTTTTCTTGGCCATAGAAACAAAGAAATAACTCAACCCGAGAATGTCTACGTGACAAACTTTGCCGACATCGGATGCTCGAGGGAACAAATACCCGAGGCTCGAGAGGACCGAAATCTTCTGTGGTGCCCCAAAAGTCGGTGTACAACTTGTATAAACATCGGTTTTCCAGAGCCTTATTCTCTTACTGTTATCCACTTTATAGCGATCGATGCATCAAAGCTGAGATCCTATCTGGCACTCACGTATATTCCACCAGCTATCACCAACAGGCAGGTAGCTAACAATTCCTGGACTATGATGAAAGGTCCATTTTTCCAAGAGTCGGAGATTGTAAAGATAGAAGAGGTGTACGAGAAAGACTATCAAAGAAAAGTATTTTTCGAAATTTTTCAAGATCAAAATGTAGTGGACACGTATATTCCGGAGACGGGTAATAGCTATCTAACCCTTGGGAAACTGTTCACCGAGCGTGACTTTTTCTATACGTATCAGCAGAGGTCAACCTTCTTCTACGAGAATACAATGCCAGTTTCGAGTAGCGTGGCGGCGGGTAACTGGGAACTTGCGGCTGATTTTTTTGCGCAAACTCATCGCTAAATACGCTCAGCACAATGTAAGAGTATTTTCTGGTTCATATGGGACTCTCCAACTACAAGATGAACAGGGAAATTTAAAGAAAATTTTTCTAGCTCGAGGACCAGATGGTAAAAGATGATAATGAGTATAATTAATAACTAATCATAGAATTTCAGAGTCTGATAACTAACGAATTATCGTAGATGAAGCTTTGATTCCCGTACCGAAATTTCTCTTCAAGTACACACCCTTAAACCTAACGGACGTATCTGGAGGTGAGTTATGGGATGGTCTAGTACTAGTAACGATGAACAATCCGCATCTCATGGAGGACGAATTGGTCCAAGAGGACAACTTAACACCTTCTTGCAGCCCGAAGTTGATCTGTCAGCAAATACTCGAGTTCGCGAACTTAACAACAGGGTACACCTATTGTTGCAGTGTCAAGGAGTTCGAACCTATAGCTAAAGATCTGGATTTGCGACCATATGATGCAGAAACATGGTACGATCAATTTTAATGGATAGCACGTAATAAAAATTATGTAATAAAAATATCAAGCTGATTGTAAGGTTTTGTTCGGTCGTATACAAGGATATGAAAAAGATCTTAGCGTTGAATTGTCCTTTACTTATAAATACTCTTGTATTCTGATTCCACACGAGATCATGCACGAGAGCGATAACGAATGAAACATATCTTACATCTGCAACTACATACCCATATAGAATTTCCGCTACATAACATAGTAAATTTAATATTTAAAAAAAATAAAACTACGACGTAATACGTGGCTTGCAAGTACGCATACAAAGTAGGCAATGCTTATACATGCATCGATCGATACAAGCTGGCAGTATCTAACTTAAATCTATGGAGGCTGTAAAATTGTTAAACATAGCTTTTTAAGAAAAATCTGAGATTACTAGTTTTTGGTAGAATACATCATGAATGTATCACCGGCGAGACGTTAACGTAACATCGCTATCGCACATCAGTAGCTCTATACTTTAATAAAGTATCCTGCTCAACTTACAGTAATAAACTTTTACAACTCATCAGGAGCAGATTCATAGCTCATTAAGATCGTTCGAAACCGCGAACACATAACTCCAAGCCTCGCTAAAATAGTTCACAATCAACAAAATGTCACGATACCAGCCATCAATGACCAATACTTACAGCACCAGATAAACAAACTGGAAATCCCACAATAACCATAAACTCTAATCAGCTATACGAAGGCATAACCATCGTCGAAAAGAAAAATAAATCACCTATACGATCACTAAACCTTATACTTATCAAACAGCGCACCTCGTAAATTCCACACCTCTGAGGCCTTCACTAGACTGCAACAACCACCCGCGCCTTATCTCTCGAGCCTAAAGCCCGTCAATTCCAGTCTACTTCTCGCTCTGGATTCTTGTACTCCCTTCCACGATTCGCGCGAGGGAGAGAAATTCTCGGGCACAATACCACCGACGCTTCCCGGTAAAAGGCGCGCGCCGCGCCGTATTTAGCCGGTCGCCGTCGTTGGAAAAGTTGCGCGCATTGTTGCGCGCCACGCGGACTTCTGGGAACGCACGGACGCGAGCCTCGCAAATTGCGTCGAGCTGGACGCGTAAGCGAGCGCGTGTGTGGGAGAGAGAACGGACTGTTTTTGCGAAATTCTGAGCTTGCTTTTGGATTCGTGAGAATTATTGGACGGAGTGGTTTATCGGATGGATATACCGGCGAAAATAGGTCTGATTAATTACGTTTGAGAATTCAAAGTTGGGAATTATTTGGACAATTCGTTCGAGCGTAGAATTTGATACTGTTAAGTAATAAAGTCGCCGGGTTTGCCTTTTGGATTGGTTTAGCGAAGTGTAGAACGCGATTGGATTTATGCAATGAAAATTTAATTGACTTATATCAAGGGCGAATTCGATTTGTATGCTATTGCATCTCGAATGATTTATGATGACCGACGAGAGGTTACAGTAATTACAGACTAGTTTCGTATGCCGTATAGTCATTGCCTTTTCTCCCTGTATTTTCGCTCGAAAGACACGCTATAACCGCGCATTGAGCAATTTTTTCATGCGAAAAATCGCAAACAAAAATTAAAATGCAGATTTATTTGATCAAACAAACAATGCAAACTAATCTCATAACGGTCTTCTCTGCACGCGTCGGTTTAAAAGCAAACTGCACAAACAGTCGAAATTCCGCGGTAACGCGACATTCCTCAACTCGGACCGAAACCTCTCTTCGAGCCTCTTGTGTCTCTCGCCAGCGACTTTCATTAATAAGGCTTCTTGCTCTCTCGCGCGACACTTTTTCCACGGCCGGTCGTCCCAGCATCATCGCATCGCAACGTTCGAGAGTCGGTCCGACAAAAAGTCCTCGTGACCGCAAAGTAGTGGCAACAAAGTATTCTTTTTCGACGGCCCGTCCCGAAAACGCCTCGACTTTTTCTCTTATCAAAGTGTCACCCGTTTTTTCGCGCGTCGATTTACTTTCAGGGGCGTATACGCGCGCATACGGTCCTGCTGTGTATATATATATATATAAAGAAGAAACGCCGCTGCCGCCAAGGAAGTCGGGAGAGGAGGAGATCAAGGACCCAATTATCGCGTACCGTTACGGCAGGTGAACTGGTGTATAGGAGGCCACCCCGAGTCCGCAGGCTTTTGTCCGCCGACGATTCTGCGAGACGCAATATGCAATAAATTAACGATTAGGCGCTCGAAGATTTTCGTATTGTTTGCGTTGGGGAATGTCGGCTTTTAAAGCAGCGTTTTTTCAAGGGCTATTGTTTCTTGCGTCTACTGAAAAGAGAAATTTATATGGGAAGCGCCAGGCAATATAGATTCATTGGAGGAACGATATTACTTAACGAAGACGTGTAACTTATTTTTAAAAGTAATGATTTTTATTTCGTAATAATATTGATTGCATGTATAATTCATTATATATTGAATGTATATACTCTATATACATATAAGCATATAATAGAAAAATAACAAAATGTCTTTATTAATATATCGACAAGAAAGACGTCAACCGGCGCTCATAACTTTGACAAAGTGCTTGGTTATTCAGCACTCGCGTGTAATGGAACAATAACAATTACCCAAAACTGCCCACTTACAGCTCCCATTACAAACAATAAGCAGCGATCGTATGCAAGCGTTTTTTTTTTATCGCGTACAACGACGACGTCGACGAAACTTTCATCCGACGCATCGCATCCCAAGAGCTATAAAAAGCATCTCAAATTACACATCGGAATGACTTTCCATATTTATTTCCACTGCGGCAGCTGACGCCCGATTGCTCATCGCTCGAAAAGAAAGCTCGAGAGGAAAAAACACAGCCGCACCAGGAGGGAATCGCTTTTTGATCGCGGGCCAGGAGGTTCGCGCGATCGACACGTGTCCGCATCGCGGAATACCAAAGCAATTATGGTCTCGTCGCGAGTTTCGCCGGAACGACGGGACCTTTTTGCACGCAAGGCGTATATAATACCGAGAGCGTTGCGTCGTTTCGAAGCTTCGCTGCTTTTTCTGCGCGCGCGCGCGTTCGCGAGAAACTTATATATATACATATATATATATATATGAGACACGTGTAAGGGTGGCGGAAAAAATTGAGTTATTCGATGGTATATGAGAGTTTAATGATTCTAGGTATTATGAGGAAAATATGTAACGAGGAATTGTCGGATGCTTGTGAAAGTCTAAAATAAGTTACTCATTGTGTTGTAGAATGTTATTAAAAAATAGCTGTATACTTTGCCTTATAAGTCGCTTGCAACCGTTTTATTTTGGCAACATCAGTGTCTATTGATTAATAATATGCATAATTTATTATTAGCGCGGTAGCGATTTTTACCAGAGATGAGTAGAGCGAGATCGGGAAGGCTCGGATTTTTCGAGTCCGAAATTGTCATCTTTCCAGCTTGGTTATAATAACGTCAAGCGCATATTGCTAGTTACTCGACGACCCTTTTTGAAGACAACGGGCCAAAAACAATACAGCTGAGTGGAAAGACGAAATCGAAACATTTTCGTATTTTCAAAGGAAGCTGACAATTTTTCTACAATAATGGTGTGTGGTACGAATGACTTGCAGCTGCGTTTACGAACGCACACTTAATGGCTCGTTGTAGAGACTACACCCGCATATCAGTCTATGGGATCGGCCTCACTGGGCTCGTATAAGTGCAGTCTCCGTTAATCCTTTTTATTGCAGTCTCTGTCAAGATGCCTGAAAATTTTATTTATTTAAAAATAAGTATAAACAATTTTATTTGCTAATCTTTAGTAGAGATTTTCAAAGCAAATAAAAGGAATAAAAAAAATCCATCAATTTTCACCATGACTAACTATTTTCAAGGAGATCATTTTTGTAATTTTTTTATCAATTTTTTTCAATACTTTGAAATAGTAAGGCGCTAGATTATACCATCGTATGTTCGTTATGTTGCAATATACTTAGAAATCACTGTACATTTCTTTTGTGTTTTTTTAGTTTTATTTGCGTCATTTTATAAGCGCTCAAAATTAAATTATTCTATTTTTTTAACTAAAACTATGGTTAAAATATTAATTAAAAACGTAATTATACAATAGTTTTAATACAAGACTCATAAAAAGCTCTGGTAGTCATGGTCAAAATTGACGGATATTTTGATTCATTATTCCTTTGTTTTTAAAGCCTCTATTAAAGATCAGTGAACATAATTAGTTATACTTATTTTTAAATAAATACATTTTTTATGTATCTTGATAGGGAACATAATAAAAAAAAATAATCCTGTTAATACGGGGATAGCAGGTATACGAACCAAGCTCGGCCGATCCCATCGGCTTGTATACAGGTAGTCTCTACAACGAGACGTTAAGTTTGCGTTCATAAACGCAGCGGTAAGTCTATACTGTCTTGTAATAGAAAGAGATGGACAGAGCTCGATGCGTTCGTTCCTCGCCTTCATTCTAGAAACATTTTCAGCTTCTTTCAAAAATACGAAAATGCTTCTAGGCTCTCATCCTTCCACTCAGCTGCAATTTTTTTTGCCCGTTGCCTTTGAAAAGGGTCGTTGAGTAACTAGCAACATGTGCTATAACTCAGCTGGAAAGATGAAACGTTCGGATTCGAAAAATCCGGCCGTTTCCCATCTCTCTACTCATCTCTGTTTTTACTTATAAAACAGTTCCTCATTTCAACAAGCTTAATACTTTATTAAAATGATTTAATATAATTACATACAATTAGCGTTGAAACGATGATAATGATTCCGGTGGCGAAAAACAGGTCAAATCGCCACTCCTACCTTTCTTGGCATGCACATACACACGAGATTCGCATTCCCTCGGCGCTTCGTTGATAAATACATTACGTAATTAGACAGATGAATTTTTATCTCGTAAGAGGCACCGTCGCGCGACGTGCACACGCAGTGCGTATATAATCCCCGAAAATCGCGATTCGGTAATTCCGTCACGTATAGATACGGCGATTCTGTAATTGCTCCATTAAACGAGCCTCTCTCGCGCGTTATGAGAGGAAAACGAAAAAAAAAAGGCGGAGGACCACTACACAGTGTGCATCGGGCGTATAATGCTCCTCTTCGCGTCCTGTGTTCCTCTCCTCTCGCTTGTATTGAACAATTTACGAGGAGATAAAAAAACTCCCAGAGTTATTGACTTTTTCGGCCGGGTAGTTAAATTAAGGAAAAAAGGACGGACGGCTCCTTGCGGTGGCGTCGCTGACTAATAAAAATTTATCGGCTTCCCTTATCGATAAATTCGCCGGGAGAAAGCGCGAAAAACTTTCGGATTTATATATACACGTGCGCGACATTCGAGCATGAACCCATCGAGCTCGATTCCGGGTGACCGATTACCCCGCGTCGTAAAGATCGGTTAAACGATATTAGGTGACCTCTTTCCGCTTAATAATAATACGAATCGCCGAAACGTCGTCTCGAATATCAACTACGACGTTGTGCGCGTCAATAACGAGAACCGGCTTCGTCAACATCGGTAATAATTGTCGAGTACAGCGCACGCCTGTAATTTACTTCAATTTTTTTACTTCAAAGAGAAAAAGGTCGAAGAACATGATCCGTATAGCATTTTTATTCGGTAGTCACGCTACTACTGGGCCGATAACGACTTTCCCATAGCAGCCGGCACTATACTATTACTTCTCAATCGGCAAAAATTCTCCCTCGATAAGAGAGCACTAGGAGAACAGCCGAAACCGCAAGAGAAAAAGAATCCCCTCAAAATCCCATCGATCTCCTTCGGAGCTCACGAAAACTATCAAAACAATCGAGCGGCCGAAACTTCTCACGCTCGGCGTAAACGTTCTGCACATGCGAATCTCTCTCTCTCTCTCTCTCTCTCTCTCTCTTCGGAGAGCGATATGTCGATCCGCGTGAAATATCCGCTGCTTACTCTCCCGTATATACCGCATGCCGCTGCTGCACTACTCGCGAGAAGCTAAATTAGCCGATGTAATTTCAGCTCGCGGAAACCGCGCAGAAGGGAGTAAATCCTGGCAAGTTTCATTGCGCGACTCGTGCGGAGGCGTCGGCTCGAGGTAGTCTGGAAACTCGTGGAATTCGGCTGTGGAAAAGAATTGGAACACGAAGGTCACGAAATTGCAATGAATTTTTGTTTATCGACTATGGCTTTCATAAAGATCGCTGGATTTGCGTCATTGCCTGTGCTTTTGCAAGGGATATGTGCGCGTCTGCGTAATATCATCTTGTAGATTATCCGATCAGCATTAAACCATTGGCTTAATTGTATATTCGGAAATTGATGTTTGTTTACGCGCGATAAACATCGTTATCTTCATATATAATCGCGATAACTCCAACAGCGCCTCTCTTTAAGTAGAACAAGTCTGGATCCGCGAGACAATCCAATTCGGTCGAGCAAACAATCGCGTAAACTCTCCACACTGTGTACATATATATATATATATATATATATATATATATATATATATATATATATATATATATATATATATATATACGCAGCTCACAGAAATATAGGATAACCTTATTCCGATCCCTGCTATGCGTGCATTAGCCGGATCCAGACCATATACCTGCATTACAAAACTCGAACGCATAAATTCGCGCGGATGCTCATAAATCTACCACCTGCGCACGTGCTGCCGTTCTAGAAAGGACAAGCGCACATAACGAGATGCTCCCGCGCTCGTATGTCGTCTGGATTCCGAAAGTTGGAAAATTCTTGAACAACAGCTCTGAACTCTGGCACACAAGAAGATTCTACGATTTAGCACAACTGAACACGATGCAGAAGCTTCAGCCACGTTATACATACATAGCTTTAGTTTTCCGCAGCGAAACAACAAGCTACTTTCACTGTTCGAAGGGAAAAAACGGCGATCAACAGCGAACCGCATCAAAAACCTACAAAAGTGAAGCACTAACCGAGCGGTGCACAAAAAATAGCACAGCAGCATCCTCCGCGAGTAATTCGCGTGGGGCGAGGAGAGAAGCGCAGGAGGAGGAAGAAAAGAAGAAGAAACGAGGACAAAAAGGAGCAGAAGAAGGAGAAGCTGCTGCCGAGAGTTTGACGAGCCTCGTGTACCAGTGCAGGAGGAAGAGGCGGAGGAGCGATTGCCCCGAGCTGCTGCTGCAACGGTGGTGGCGGTGGCTCCGCAAAAAAGTTAATGAAATAATATCAATGCGGAGCGCGTATCGACTCGGCCAACGGAGAGAGAGAGACAGAGAGAGAGAGAGATCGGGGAGATGATCGGGGTTGTGTGGGATGCATCGCTTCTTGCGCATTTTTTAACGACAACTCTGAAGAAAGTTCGAATGAAATCACCTATACTTTTCTATATATTGCAGTTTTGACACGCGCGCGCCATTATTTCTCATACTTGATCGGAGCGAGTTTTTCATTGACACATAGCTGTAAAACTATCCTACCCTCGCATCTTCTAAGCAATATCGCAAAGCTATCATGCATTTCTCTCGTAATACATTACTTTTCCGCGTTAGCGGCATGCGCCATCTCGCTAAAATCGCATCGCGCAAAAATGTAACACAGCACTATGCGCGCTTGCGTTAATATCAAAAGCGGTTTAAGCTCGCTCTTGATTTAGGGACTCTAAAACAGTGTTTATGGAGGTATCCGAAGCGCGGAATTTTTCGCGTTCGAGTTTAATGCGAGCCGTAAAGGCGCGCGAGGGAAACGTTTAATTTTCTTCGGGGATTAATCTGTGATGATTTTTTTTTCTGGCCCGGCGCGTGTGCCGTAAACAGGCGTGGAAGATTGAATGATTCTCGTAAGCCGCAAGTATGTAGACTATTTTTCAGTAGAACCGAGATCTCCACGAGTGATATATACATCGGTATGCAAATGATTTTAATGGTCGTCGGATAGTCAGGCTTTGACGGCGCGTAAAACGGAGCATCTCAATTATAGAATGCGCACAAAAAGTGGGAAGAGCGAGAAAGAATAGAAGAATAACCATTGTTCATTTTGGCCCGTCTTATACGAGCACAGCTCATTAATTACCGCAATTTCAATCCTTATCCGTATATATGCATAAACGGAATCCTCTCCAACTGCCCTCATTATTCAGCGATCGCACCTGCGGTATCTATATGACTAACGCGTGCCAGCTATACATACGTATATCTACTTCTCTCGGGTGCGCGCGATATACAATTCAATGAAACCGAGCGAGAACTACACGCAGAGAAACCGTCACATAAAATCCTTCCATTCAGCCATCCCGGCGTTTGAAAAGCGGGCGCGTTTCCCCCCTTTAATCAGCGACTCGCGCGGAGAATAGCCGCGGCGTCATTTAATAAGCGCGGAAGTCTAGGTATATATATACACCGGTGGCCGTAGCCCTTATATATACATTCAGATCGCGCCATTAGCCGCGAGGAAACAATCGGACGCGGATTTGTATGCCCGCGGATTATAAGAAAATGCCGAGGGATGTATATATATAGCTATGGGGCATAAATATACTTGCGGGTTTAATCGTGCAGAGCGAGAGAGAGAGAGAGACGATCTATCTCTCATTAGGTTTTTAAGAGCCGGACGCGAGCCGTAAATATCGTGCGGCGGAGATCGGCGACGCTAATTTGCGCGGGCCGCGCCTACTCTCGGAGTGTAGACGGAAGCGAGGGTAGAGTCGTGTGTTGGATGATGGGAATTAATGGTGAGAGCCATTGCTGTATGCGCGCGGTATCGATGGAACGCGAAACTTTGCTCGGCGCCAATAGTAGAAAGAGATGAGAAAAATCTATTAATTTTGGTATATCGAGCCCTCGATATTTATACGCGCAAATCAATCACCCCCTCCCGCGATCGGTAACCCCTCAAGCCGATCGGAAAAGGTATCAGCTGCGCGCGATCGCCGAACACAAATTCAATATCTCTTCTCTCTTTCTCCTCATCCGCCTCCCTCTCGCGTACCCCCCCCCCCCTTGGAATGTAACGGGTATTTCGACTAAGTCGAGAGATCGCGCCTCGATAGCCGATCGATATCTCGCGCGATCTCCGATCCAATTGCCGGGCCCCGATGCGATTTCTTTGCCGGTTCGATGTGTGTAATAAACAAGATGAATTTCTGCGGATGATGCTCGTCGCGCGTGTAAAAACATGCCATCGGTACTCGTGAGCATTTTATAAGTATACATATAAGCGCGCCCAAGGGAGAGAAAGAGCAAATATTGAGATGATTATCGGGATTATCGGGACGCCTTTTTGTACGAAAGGAGGTCTACTTTGTTGTGTTGTATGCCGGACTTTTCGAGTGTGATTGTTATTATTGTTTTTATTAGGGACGGAAATTGAGGGGAGGGGGAGATATTCGATAAATTAGTTTTTGTTGCCGGTCGTAACGCGTGTTCGGAGGTGTATACAGTGGTACGATTTTTATTTGGGTTTCATTGAAACATGAATCGATTCAGTGCGTTTATAACCTGAAGAAATGCGAATTGATTACTCAGTTGGATAGGCATTATCTGCGTATCTCAGTCTTCTGCTTGATTTAACTCATAAAATATGATAAAAGAAAGAAATTGAAAGAGTCTATTCGACTAAATATTTAGGAGTAGTTTTTGACCCACATATGAAGTGGGACAATCGCATAACATATATTGTTAATAAAACTAAGTATTCATTTTATATTCGTCAAACTTGTAAAAATTATGAACACAAAATCTTTAATGGTCGTGTACTAGGCATTTTTTCATAGCATAGTTAACTATGGAATCATAGCATAGGGTGGTGCTTACAATAATGTAGTAAACGTATTGGAATCCTTGCAACGAAGAATACTAAAAATTATTCTAAAGAATGATGAGGAAACCGTAATGGCCCTGAAAATTGAAGAATCTTTCGAAATTGAATGTTTAATAAGTCATTACATTGAATTAAAAAAAAGATATAATGACTCAAAGAGTATTACAAGAAATAAAGTACTGAATTTGCCTATGGTACATAAATCGGTTAATTTTAAAAACAGCGAGTGGGTAGCAACTAAACTTTTTAATATGCTACCTAATGAATTAAAAAATCTAAATTTAAACAAAATAGGACTAAAAAAGAAAATTGTATTTTGGTACAGGCAACGTTAAATATGTAAAAAAAATTATTATCTGCCTTACCCTATATACATATTATTATAAAGGGGAAATGTCGAAAGAGACTTAGTATGTTATTTAGTTTTTTTAAAATATCCGGACCTGTGAACAGGTAACTTAGATTACCTCTATATGGTGCTAGTTTTATCGATTATTTTATTGCATAACTTGATGTAAACTATCATCTATGTATTTATACTCTGGCTAAATAAATAAATAAGCTCTTTTCCAGTAAATCAACCGTTAAGAAGCACGAAATCCTTCAATCCAACATTGAATTCGCGATTCTTCATTCAGAACTAAAATTTGTGTTATTTTTTTATTACACTCCATGGTCGCGGTCAATTATGTTCATTAGCTCGCATCAGTCGAAATGATTTCATCCCAAGCACTTAACTCTCCTCGGGTAGCCCGCTCGAATTATATCTGATACTGTTATACTCAATTAGGCTTATGCTTTTTGCGTAATTAATGCGATGATACGCCGTAATGATCATTTTACATCGCGTTTTTTTAACAACAGTCCAGAGGAGTCGGGAGTCCATCAAAAAGCTCGCCATTTCGTAAATACGATCTTTGCTTCGCGCGAAAGATGTGCCAAATGGATAATGCGCACCGATTACAATCGGTATAATTAAATAGGCATTTTCCCTCCCGTAAGATTTAACATAAATTACCTCGGAGTTCATAATTGCAATGTTGTGTATAATTTCGCATAAATTCTTCAGCGCGTCAAGAGAGAGAAAGAGAGAGAGAGAGAGAGACGCTCATTCGAATGATCTATCAAAGATGCGAGAACGATAAAAAGTCATTAAATTAACAAAATTATACTCACTCTCCCGTATACTCCCGGTTTTGATTAATCACTCGCTCACTCTCTCTCTCTCTCTCTCTCTCTCTCTCTCTCTCTCTCTCACTTACACGGGCGCTGAATTTAATCCTCCTTCTACAGGCAGACTTTATATTCCGTCGCGATCCGCGTGATAAACCCATTGAAAAAGCAGAGCGAAACTGGAAATCTGCTCGTATAAGCGAGCAACACTCGGCCATAAAGGGATAATCAATATACATTAACTTTAAGTAGATAATCTCGAGCATCAAACAAGCATTAACTCCGCGATTTTATAAATCCGCGCACTTTAGAGCCTCGCGCGCAATAAAATCTAGCTGTACACCGCGCGAGTAACCCCGCGCATCGGAAAATCGAAAAAGCCGAGCGCGCGGCAGCACTCGATATACCCACCTACGTGCGTTCCTCCTCGCGTATAATACGGCCTCGCTTTCGCGTAGAGATAAACTGCGCGAGCTCTCGTTTTACAGCCTCTCCTCCGATATGGAATTTCGAAAAAGTCAAGCTCTATGCGCCAAAAGAGAAGAAGGTGTATAATGTACACTTGCTTCGCGGTGTCGCCAAGCGCAATTTCCGCGAAAATATTAACCGGTCGTGCGCACACACGTACGTGTACGCGTATCGAGAGTTATATATACGTACACGCGAGATACACCGCGAGGCCTGAATTACGCGCAATTACTCGAGAGCCAAGAGCCGAGCGATAATGCTGTAAACGCCGGTTAACGCGCCGAGCGGAATTATACGGCCGTAGCTCGATTTTTCTATACTCGACGGATTTTCATTGATCCTATATATATAGTCGCGAGCCCGCGTATATAGGCAAGACACACGCGATAACGGCATTTGTACACGTTTGCGAGGGATTTTTTTTTTCGAAAGGACTTTGTGGCTTTTCGAATGAGTCATTATCAGAGCCGATGGTCTTTTATACGCCGCAGAAGCTGCTGCTCTTGTATATAGGTGCATGCCTGAGGTGGTGTGCTATAGCGTAGCTTATACAGTGCTCGCGTTACCGCGGACATTGCTATTATATTAAACGCGTGTGATTACTACTGCGAGCACGTGTATTCAAAGTGAATTTTCTCTTTGTATAAACTTGGAATTCCGGATTTCTATACGCAGGGTTGTGGTTCGATTTAATATCAACATATAGGTTTATGATAAATGTATAATTGAAAAATAAATTCGCATCGTTGCACCCTATAACAAGTCGTGTATATCGGTAACACGACAACACGATTTCTCGAACAAAAAGCAAGAGCGCGACAACCGCGCGCGCGCGCCTCATTTCCGTAATTCAAGCGTTTTCTCTCCGCCGAAAAGAGAGAGAGAGAGTATATCTCGCGGGTCGCATTAAAAAAGCCCGTAAAATTTAACACGAACGATAATTCACCGACGAAACGAGAATAAATTACGCAAAACGCGGAGGGCGATCGCTATCGAGGCTATGCGCAGAGATACGCGCCGCCCGTGAAATCGAGCGTATATATATATATATATATATATATATACATTTACACGTGCATCTGTGTATATATACATCGCTGTCTTATCGGAATCGAGTGTAAGGCGTTATACGAGGTATACGTATAAACGATACCCGAAAAATTCTTCCGATACGCTCGCGGTAATTAAAATGTGTCCAGTCGACTCGAACTCTTTCGAGGCTTTTCAGTTTTTGTTTATGTACTCTGGGTGTGCGTAAAAGAGGAAGTGTGCGGGGACTGTAGTCTTCCTCGAGTTTCGATATTTATTCGTAATCAAAAGATAGATAGACTTTACCATCGTATCTTTTTAGGTAATTATAGTTGACGCTTTTTCTACAATTACGCGCGGCTTTTAATGGACGCACAGCAGACCGTCATTGCGCTGATTTTTACAATATTAATTACCATGAATCATGAAGTATTCTTTTTTTTCGAAAGCATTAATTTTTCAAAGAGTCACGCTTGCAATTGCTTAGGGAAAATTACTCGTAATTTCGACTTTACAACTCGTCATTTAGAAATTCTACATATCAGTTAATGAACTGTGAGAGCATCATTTAATTCTTTGTACAGTATATAATGCGCGTTTGTTAAGAATATTAAGAAGCGCAGACCACATCGATCACAGTAAATTTACAGCTAAGCAAATATTAACACCTGCGATTAAAGAACGTTCAATGAGACGAGAGGAGAAGACAAATCGAAGGATGAGCTGCGCATTCAAAATATTATTCAAAGTTCTGTTGAATAGTCGGACACGATAAGCGCTACCAAGTGGCTCACTTCCTGATACTCTAATCGCTGCATTTAATCGAATATGATAGACAGCTCGGATGATTCATGGTACTGCTGATCATCGACGAGTCATCGGTATTGATCTTCACTTATGCGGAGCATGTATACCTGCCTCGAGAACATCAGGACTATATTTACATTTCACTAAATTATATAAGAGAAAAACGTGTGTATCCTTAGTTAAAATTTCACTGAGGATTATATATACGAAAGCGGTGTGTCTGATTGGACAATTTTTTAAACAAAAACCCAAAGCTCAATCACTAAGCCACTTTGATAAACAAAAGTTGCAACTCAGACGAATTTATTCGGACAATCACTCATTGTATAAATCTTCATTCCTTTTTGCCGTGCAATTATAATTTGCAATAACTCGTATATACGAAATCGTTATCAACCGACGAAACTAGTTTCACTAACGAAGACTATGCGACGGCGCTATGTATATATATATATACGCAAAACTCGCAGGCCCTAAAAAATTTTCGTTGATAGCCTCGTCGTAAAAATGCCGAGGACAGACGCCCAGCCGAAAAAAATCTCGTAAATTCGCGAGCCGATCGTAAAATAAAGTCGGGAATAACTCGGCGCGATATATATAAAGAGGCGGGAGGTGACAGCCGGCGGCGTTCGCCAAAATGGCAATAGGCGGGGGCGCTTTACGAGGCCAATTAATTCGAGCGCGCGTATACGGCTATTAGCGCGAGCATATAGAACTGGA
This sequence comes from Muscidifurax raptorellus, assembly GCA_020010945.3. Lineage (NCBI taxonomy): Eukaryota > Metazoa > Arthropoda > Insecta > Hymenoptera > Pteromalidae > Muscidifurax > Muscidifurax raptorellus. Next base: position 6,251,829 of record CM052077.1, read on the forward strand.
GCAGGTGGTTCGTTAGGGTCTACAACGCAGTTTCTCAATTTCACTGGATTCAGTCTAACTAGTGGAATGTAAAATTGACTACGGCAAGAGCTTTCGGAAAGGCTGAATTATCGCGCGTATATTTCAAAGCATATTAATTTACCGTATATATTTATTTTTCATACGTGAAATTTTAATCGCAAAATCCACAAAAAAATCAAGGTACATTGTTTACTTAATGATTACAGCGTACGTCCGAAGCTTTACAAGAAGCCGTAATGGAATTCTCCTTAGCGTGCATCATGGCTTTCCTTAAAAGCACAAACTTGGCTCGGCATCGGCAAAAAAAGCCCAGCGCAGCCTGCGCACATCACAGATCCTCGGAAGAACAAAGACGCGGCGGCATCGACGACTGAATGCGTATACTCTTTTCTCCTATTTAATTCCTGCGAACGAAGAGAAACACACACACAGGAGCGTCCAATCACTCGACGAGTTCCATCATCGTAACGTCGAAGAATTAATTTTGCAGTTCCATAATAGGAGCGCGCGCCCTCGCAGCGGTGGAATCGACCGCCCCAATGACGGCTGGAAGCTGCAATAAAGACGTGCGGCTATAACGAGTGGAAATATGCCAGAAGACGGATGTGTATATATATGTATCGGGGGGGGGGGGGGGGGGGTATATGAGGCTGCCGTAATACGAGGGAGTAAACACGCGCGGAATATTAAAGATGCGCCGCGATCTTGATTCATACTCCGTACGGAGAAGAGAGAAGGAGGCAAAGAATGAAGGTTGAAATTAATGAGGGACGGGAGCTGAATGACGGGTAGAAAGAGTTTGAGGAATGAGAGGTGTATGATCGAGTGTATAATTGAGAGGTGGTGGCGAACAATTTTTGTCATTATGTTTTGCGGATTTACTAGTTGAATTATTGTATAATATATAATAGTGGAAATGTCCTTTGCACGCCAATGGGTATAAATATGTCAGTATTTTGTATAAAAAAAGAAACGTTGATGAGCGCTATCGATATTACGCGTGTACCAGAATAAAAAAGCCTATACGTTGAAAGAAAGTATATTATACACGTGCGTAAATACTCCAACAGCACAAGAGCGTAACGCAACCTATACCTGCGAGCATATAATAAGACAAGAACGAGTTTCAAATTCAGCTTTTCGCTTTACTCGTTCTGCACACCATAGCCGCATCCAAAGCGATAAATAATAAATCTCGAAGTTAAAAATCCTCGGGGAGCGTGCGAAGCAAGAGAAAAATAGACACATATACACAAGCAAAAGGGTCGAAAAAGAGCTCGGACAAAATTAAAACCCCGAGACTCTCTCTCTCTCTCTCTCTCTCTCTCTCTCTCTCTCTCTCTCTCCGCTCGGTAGCATCGCTCGGGGCAGCAGCAACGCTCGCGCAATAATATAAACATTGATTAATTAACCGTTTGATACATTGGCTCGAGGCATGCGCGCGAGCGGATTAATGAAACGAGCTACCGACGCATTCCGGGCGTATTATGCGTTCGCGCTTCTGGTTTTCTAATTTACCAGGTGGCGAATGATCCGCGGAGAGCGTAATTAGAGCCGCGTAATTCACGCGCGCCTATATAGCCGCGCCGCGCGGTCTGAGGATTATCGGGCGAATTACGATAAATCAGGTGACGGGAGCTGCTTTCGGGAGCTCTGGAGAGAGTGAAAATGTCCTGTATAGTTGCGTGCCGCCGTGTAGAGGTTCGCCGATAATTCAGTGCGGGGTCGCGGAAAATATTGATATTTACGAGCTGCGCTGCTCGGATTAAAGCGTTTCCTTTTTTTTCTGAAAGATCGGCTGCAATTTGCTGCTGGAGTTTCTTTGTAAGTGATTGTATAATATATGTACAGTGTGTATACGAACGGAATCGCGGATCTAATACGGAAATCATTACTCCAGTTTAATGCTAATTACTTTTGAAATTTACTGTCTTTGATTTCCAACGATTATCACCCTGGAAAAATCGCGTATATTATACACTTTCGCGTTATATCCATGTACAGCTACATCAATTTCAACGGAACGGGAAGTTCGATATCTCTCGCGGAGCTCATTGAAAAATCCATTTCACGAGCATTTTGTCACCTCCGCGGCTTCATAATTCATCGCTATATACTCGCAAGGCGTATATACGATACAGGCTCGGACTTTTCGCGAGATTTCACGCGGCGAAGCAATCGCGCACAGGACGGCCGGTCTCGCTGTCATTGTCATCTCGTATATTATTGCGCAACGCGCGTCGTCGCAATCTCTTTAATTACGAGGCTTTGATTGATCGCACTTCGAGCGCGACTATATGGGCTCGATGTATGGATCGTGCGTATACACGTGGGCTACAGGTGCGTATGAAGGTATACGTGTACCGCACGAGGAGTAATAACGAAAGCCGTGTAACGACTAACTAGGACGATGATTAACGCGTTGGAGAAAAATAGAGGAGCGATCGTATCCCGAATGAAATTCTTCGCGTCCAAGGAGGCTGTATATAACTATTTTTCACTGTATAACTATAACAGAATTCACGTATACGAATGTCTCGAAGGAACGAGAGCAAAATCAATTCAAGCGAGAAACTCACGTCGGACGCGTTATTAGCGGCTCTTCACTCCCACGAGATCATTACCCCGTAATCGGCAATCTATACATAATACCTTTAGCATCCTATACATTCGCATTATTCAAAGTGACCGTCGAGCCTTCCTCGCACGACTGAACCCGGCGTCGAGTAGGTCTCGCGATCTCAAAGGCAATTGAACGTCCGATATCGCGAAAGAAGAACAATAGCTTTTATATATATACGAACGCGGCTGATGTGTCGCTTACGCTCTCGCGCGGCTTTCCTTTGTATAATGATACGTCTGCGAGCGCGGCGATTTCAATGGTCGCGCGAACGGATTTCCCGGGACTAACGTATACATGAGACGCGTATAATGAAATCGGTTTAAAAAAAATTGTATATGCGAAAAATATAAAGCCTCGTATATATATGGCTTTCCCATATACATATACAAGATAAGTCGGCGAAAAACGGTAGCGACTTCCTCTCCTCTCCGCTCTGCAATAATGCATAAACGATCTCAGGTCTGCTACACACAGCTTCCAGAAAAGCAGTCTGCTCAAGCGGCTGGAACTAAGCGGCCCAGCTGAAATCCGCGTGTATATATATGTATATACAGGCTCGCAGCGCGCAACGAAACAGCCTGAAATGAATGCTAATGATAATAACAACGCGCGCTCGCAGCGATAAACTTCCCGGAAAGCGAGAGAAGGCGGCGGAGGAGGCGGAGGCCGACACCTCGCGGAAGCTCCCCGCGTGTCCTCTCGTCCCGCAGCAGCTTTTCGAAATAGCGGCTGTGCATTATACGCGCGTATATATACAGGTATAATGATAGGTCCGCAACGCCTCTATTATATATATATATATATATATATATATATATACAGCAGCGGGTGCAGCTTGCAACGACTACCGCGCAGCCTAATTATAGAACAATGGCGAGCAAGCCGCGCGCGGTAAGGATCTCTTTTACTCTCCTTTACCCGACCTCGGCTGTATGTATATATACCGAGAAGGACGAGTGCGCTCGCGCTTTTGCGATGGTAATACCGCGGCAGGTTGAAGCTCGGGCTGATAGTTTGCGAGCCGAGTGGAGGGCGTTAAACGTATGCGCGGGAGAAAGAGCGCAGCGCTACGTCCGCGGAGTGCGTGAACGGAATGCGTCTGTAAGGGATGATGACGATGATGATGATGGTGAAGCGGTGCGCGTGTCTGTGTTGACAACGGGGTATAGAATTTTTTTATTTTTCTGGAAGATCAAGTGAACTTCATAAACGGGTAAAGGATCGATGCAGGCCGCTGCATCGTACACGACTATACGTTCATCGCGTATACTATCAGTGACAAGGATATAATACACCAAGTGGCACAAATGACGCATCAAGCCAAACATTTACTAGCTGTTTAAGTCCGCAGCGCGTATATATAAAAGAACCCCCGCCGCGCTTGATGGGAGGCGCGTATCACCGGCGAACCAGGAAGAAAAAGCGTCAAAGAAAGCGCGACGTAAGTGCGCGAGACGAAAGGGAAAGAGAGCTCTACTCTCTTGGCTGCCGCTGCAGCCGCGTGTCGAAGCGTCCGTAATTGCCCGTGTGCGAGCGAGGCTCTCTCGCGCATTATTATACGACGCGGGTAGGTATACGGGCCATCAGGAGCAGTTTGTTCGCGCGCTACCGGAGTATATATATATATATATATACAAACGTACAGCTTATATACACGTCTCTACCTACAGCGACGTTGGCGCATTATAGTCTGTATATATAGACTCGCACGCGCGGAAAAAAGCCGGATGCAAGGAGGGACTACTGTCGCCCGAGCGATATGGCTTTTGATTAAGCGCGCAATTTTGCCTTTTTTGTCGATGCCGCTGCCGCGGTGGTAGGTATAGCTATGCTGTTAGACGAGGCGGCGAGTGTACGCGGTTAGGAGCTGAGATTCGCCACCGCGCTTCAGCGTAATCAGGGGATACATAGGTGCAAGAGGAGAGAGCCGAGAACGGGATTTGATGAGGCCTGTTTCGCGGCGTTTTTACAAAGGCTGTGTGCTATAGATACCCCGTGTACGCGATAGCCCTGGTGCGACTACTGCAGCTCGTTCTGGCTCGTTGTTAACGATGAGGTCGCGCGTGAAAAAACTTACGTTCTCCTGAAAGCTGGAATTAAGGATCGTGATACTCGCAATCGGCGACGCAGTGTGTGATACGCGCCATTAGAAAATAATTGCGATGACTCTATAGTATCGAACGGGAAATTTGCATTAACATCCCACAAAAATCCATTAACTCACGATCGTCCGCTCGAGATCCTCCCAGAAATATCAATCAAGATTCCAAAAAAATCAACCCTTTCCAATCTTCGCCTACACGTTCCAACAAATGCATCCATATCCCGACACTCTTCGACTATAACCGCGCGCCATAGCTCAACCTCGAGCATCACTGCGTTACGCGCGAGAGCAGCATTGGCAGGTGGTCTCTCGCCGCGTCCATAAGGCGTAACCGCACACACACACACACACACACACGAGTCGCATCAAGGATCGTCCGGCGATAGGAAAACTCGTCTGGGGCGTCTTTCTCATTCACTCGGACGACTTCCGTCTGCGTACGCTCGGCCTTGAACGTCCTACTCCTCCTCGAGCGCGGCGCAATTTCCAAGCGTGCAATCACGCGTGCCGTATGCAAAAGGACGCGCGAGCGAGTTGTCTCCTTTTCTTTTTCGATGCTACCGCTCGATAATCGCCGAGCGCGCGCGCGCGCGCGGGCTGCGTTCCTTCCGTTTTGTTTGTTGAGGGGTTTTTATTGTTTTTTTTTTTCTGTGCGTCGAGGCTCGAGGTGCTGCCGTTGATTATGCGTCCCGGGAAATTGTTTACGTCATGTGGTAGCGGCTGCCGTGCGCTGGAGATACGAATCTGCAGCGGAGGAGATATCGTATACGTGTGTGTGTGTATGTGTGTGTGTGTATAGATGGGGTTGGGAGTTATAGTTTCTACTGTTTGGAGAGTTGTTTTTTTATGGAGTATGACGATGTGTAGGGTATAGGGGATTAGAAAGAGTTGTAAACGAGTGATTTCTATGCATGCTTAAGTGAAATTAGTATTAATGAGGTGTATGGCTTTCAAGAGGGTGTTTAAGATGTAAATTTTGAGAGAAGCCCGTTTTTCATATGCTTCTGTATCGTGTACTATGATTTTTACGATGCTTTATTATTTCCAGTAATTCCGGATACTTTTGATGTATAACAGTGGCTTCGCCAAAATGACGCTAATCTTTTCCCAACATAAATTCCATCTCACCGACAATTTCCGACTTCGAATTTCGAGAAAGCTTAACATCGTAACATTCGGTAACATGGAAGACGTAAGACGGCGCTGCGATTTTCTCCCTATGCACACGTATGGGACACGAGGACGCTTTAACGTCCGTAATATACCCGAGACATACGCGCATTATCTGCTGGTTAAGAGGGGCTCCTCCACCGTGTCATATTCGCACGATAAATTTACAGCCCCGTTCCAGGTATGCATTAGCCGCGACATCTAGCAAGCTTTTTCTTTGAAACGTTGCGTCGTTTTATCGTGCGCCGTCGACGAGATTTCATACAGTTTCATTATTATCATTATTTAATTGCGGTTACGCGTACATTATCAACAATTATTCAGTCATGCGCCACTCGCACTATATACAGGTACATATATCGAAAGAATCTCACCTTTCAATATCATTAAACACGCGCGCTGCAACGATTATATATATATACATCTCAACGTCATCTCCTTCAGCCTTCAATCAATCATATCCAGCAAAAGCGCTTCCTTGCCTCTCTGGCCCGGCAAAGGCAGCGCGCAAATTACAAACCCATCAAATCCACGAGCAAATCGAGCAAAACTCTCCGGCGTTCGGACGATGCCATTCCATACGTCCACGCGCGCACGCTACTCGTAATACGCGCATTGGAAATCAGTGTATAATATCCTCGCGTGCGCGGCACATTACAAGAGAAAAAATAAGAGAAGGACGCGTAAACGCGCGGGTGTGTTCCACCCACTTCCGGTAGCCCCGAGGCTGCGAGCGCGCGGCTCCGCCCTTTTCATGGCAGTGCAGGAGAGAAGGGGATATCGCGTGACTATTTTTCATTCATAACTCTCGCGCCGAAATTTGTAAGGAGAGCTTTCGCGGTGGTTTCTTTATTTTCTTTATTTTTTGCTGGGATTCTTTGTTGCCGTTGAGGGGGTTGGCGTGTAGGGGGTGTAGTGTTGCAGTAGGATAAGTATAAGAAGGACTCGAGGCTTTGTGCGGTATTGTGACTTTGAGCGTATTACGGCTTTGGTATAATGATGGAATTGCTCTATTGTTCGACTGAAGGTTGGAGTTAAACGTCGTATAAGATTTTCAAGGATTTCTTTAACTTTTATTTCAAAACGTATCAATCTTTTTCTCTCTCGAAGATGAAGTGACTAGTTCGAACGATTTTTATTTTAAAAAAAGATAAACACTATATATACATTAAAACGCTCTAACCCATATACCAACCACATCGCTCCTATTTTATCTACAACGCAAACCACAGCCATATTAACGGAGTGATAAACTCAAAAACTGACATTCACCTCTCACACATACACAATCCCACCGCGACAATTTGCACACAATCGTCAATTATTTCGTTTCCCTCGCAGCGCTCGAATTTCTCTCCTCTCGTATACACACGGCGATCCAGCTCGCGACCGCGAGACAGATCACGGCATATCCGTCGCTCGGAGTATTGACGTTTTAATTAAGCCCCATAGAGTATCGCTCGTCGCGCGCCTTTCGAACGTAATATCTCGCATGCGCGTCTCCTCTATTTATTATCATCGCGCCATTATTATACGCGCGCGGTCGTGCGTGTCGCGCGATTACGGCCGCGACCCGGGGCGAAAAATCGTAAAGCATCCGTTAATGCTCCTGCCGATGCGAATACATTATCGCAGCAGCTGCGACGATTTTGGAATGTGCTGCCTGAGGGAGTTAACCGAGATCGCGAGAGAGAGAGAGAGAGAGAAAGAGGGTATTATACACTCGCGGATTAATTTATGCGAGAAGATGCGACGAGTCGTTAGGAGGACATTTCTGCATGTAGGGGTTGATGCTGGTACGATGACGCGGGGAGCAGAGGGGAATATCGAGGTCGTATTTTTTATTCGATGGATTATACTTGTACTTGTATAAAGGAACGGATTAAACACCTAGTATTTGTATAGAGGTACGGGAGGATGACCTCTAAAATGTACCGCTATTCGTGTCTGCTCAAAATGTTACGTTGTTGTACACAGGCGTTATCGGAACTTGGGAAAATTCATCCTGCATATAAGCATCGATCACCTACGCGAATTCCAGGCATGTGGATAAAATTATAGTATATATCCAAAAGCACGGAGCCGACGTTCCCGGGTATATATTCTATATATTTCCGTACACAGTAATAACACCTGATTGAATCGAAAACCATGAAATTACACGGCACCCCGCAGATATTTATATTCCGAGTATCAAATTACCTACTTTCATTGTCAGACACCTGTACTGTATTTCTGTGCCATCCTCCTCGCGAATCCCCCCCCCCCCCCCCCCCACCCAGTGACCCAAATAAGATTACTCAGCGATCACAGCATCTTTATTGCACAAACGTCACGGAATATATCGGACGCCGTACGTTACGAGAGAAAAACTCGCGAGCCTATACGTAAAAAAAAATACAAACGATCAATTTGTATTCACACTCTCCCGCGACGCCGAAAACGATCATTTAGAAAGGAAAGCTGGAGCAAAAAATCAAGAGGACACACTTTGTACATAATACACCCGCGGGGCGAGTCGGTAACCCGCTTCCGTATGCATACGCAGGCGACCCTCCAGCCAAAAGGAGCCGCTCGAGAGATCTCCGAGCTCGATTAGCGGAATGAAAGGTATATATACAGCGCTCTCACGCGTCATTTTTGTCGTCGCGCTTTCACGCTTAAAACCCATACACTTTGGGCTGCTGTTGGTTTTGTCGAAGCAGGTTATACGAGTTCGACGTTTTTGCGCCGGATGATCATCAATCAGAGAGAAGGGGTCCACGCGATATTAGAAATGTTCTCTCGGACGGGCAGCGTAAAACCCATAATCAAAGGTGGGCATTAGACGTACCGCGGGTCTATGGGTGCAACGTATATTACGGTGATTTTCTCGCGCTATTGTTACCGTTAGGTGCCGATGTGCTCAGGGACGTCAATGGATGTGAGATCGGAGCCAAAGTGTTTATCGCGCTCTCCGCCTGGCTATGTGTTATCGAAAGCCGATCAATTTCAATTAATGTAATTCCGTGCGAGCTGCGGTGTATCAAGTCGTTATTTTATCTTTATGTCATTGTTTCTTTTGCTCGATGGTAGATTTATTGAATTTGCGTTGACAAAAATATGTCATCATGCAGAGTTAATATTTTTCCGCAAATGTATGTGTAATTTAGGGAAACTTCTATTTTATACAAGCACTTTGTTAATTCTCTTAACTGTACGTATAGCTACAAAATCATGTACTTTTTCTCTCGTAACAATTATGCAACCACTGGATAATTCCATACGATGCAAATTACTTCGGTATCGGATCTGAAGTTAATCAAAATCCTTCGTGGTCTAAAGATAAAACATAACAATTCCATCTCTCCTCTCATAATCGATACAATACCTTCGACTCTCCTCCGCCAGAGATCGCGAAACTCCATCGTAAAATCCGAATTTCAAATGCATTCCACCAGGAATACGTATATACTCACCGCGAGTACACAGTATAATTCATCTCAGAGCTCTCTCGCTACACACACACACATACACACTCTGCCTCACAATACAGAGCGGGAAGCCATCAGCCTCGACTCACCTTCTCTCCGAACAATCTCCTCCTCGTCCTTCTCTCCAACCTTCCACATACACACACACACACACACACACACACACACACATATATACACATACTCACTCCCACAGCTCGCACGATCCGCTCAGGGTTCTCTGGTCAGCGGCCCCCGCGAGCGATAATATTCCCACGCCCGCGCAGAGTAGCAGCAGCAGCAGCAGCACACGTCCTCCCCCTCTTTCTCTTCTGTCGTCTCCTTTCCCTCCCTCGGGGCAGCAGAAGCTTCTTCTGCGCGCCTGGGAGAGAAAGAGATGAGAGGACGACCGAGATAAGGATAGAATGCCCGTATGGATGCCTCCGCAGGAGGAAGATGAGACGTGGCGAGGAGAAGCCAAATGAGACTTTGGGAGAGAGAAAGAGAGAGAGAGAGAAAGAGAGAGAGAAGTGGAGAGACCTGTTGCGCTGCCGAGCGGAGGCATTACAAAAAGTCGGATCAAAGTAAAGACGCCGCGGGCCTCGGCTATTGGATGTGTTTTATTTGGACGTCCTCGTCGTTGTCGTTTCTTTTTTCGCCGTGGATATTAGATTTAATTTAATGGAGTTTTTCGGTTTGTTGGCTTTCGATAAGACCAGCTGACTGACCGATGCATATATATATATATATATAAAAGAGCGTCGGCCTGGATTTCTGAATGGATGGCTTGCCACTCTCTGGCGTGTTTACTTTATGGGTTTCGCACTTTTCGAGGATCGAGACTTTTTACTGCTGGATTATTACTCTACAATATATTCGTCGTCGTTCGCGTTGTGGTTCTAATTACAAAATTTAAAAAAAAAAGCAAATTCTTCTGGCACAGTATAAAAAATTGACCCAAATCAATATAATACATATATAATCCACCCTCTATTCAATTTCATCATACGCAAGTGTATATATCTGCCTAACAGGATTACGATTCCTCTATCCAAATACCCGAAGGCCAGCGTTATTTGTACATTCTCAAACATCCCAAATTACTTCTAATAGAGTATGAGCTTTCACCTCCTCGAATCCATCATCATCATCATCAGCCAAGAGCTCTCTCTCTCTCTCTCTCTCTCTCTCTCTCTCTCTCAAATCTCGCCTCAGCAAAAGCGCACTCGTCTTTGTTTTCAAAACAAAAGTCTCTCCACACCTCATCCACTCGATCAAACAAACTCTCGCCCACGCTCTTTAATTACCCGCGATCATCACCTCAATCCCCCCTTCCCCTTGCTATCGAAGCCGCAGGCTTCAGCCACATACTAAAATCGCGCGGGGTCAAGGATACCCATATGCGCCGCGGGTTCCCACGCGGCGCGAACACGAAATATCCCGCGCGCAATTATCCGCGGCGGCGATGGTGGCCACTACTTGCACGCGTATACGTACTATATTGGAAGAGGGAGAGAGAGCGAGCGGAACTTATCGCTGCTGAATTGAGATTGCAGAGTGGATGTATAGGCAGGCTTCGAAGGAGCAAAGTGCGTTGCGCGGTAGGAGGATGGGGCCGAGGAGAACAATGATTTCGTGTTGGCGAGTCATTAGCTCGCGGTGCGGAGTAGCTTGAAAGGAAAATTTTGCGGTGTGTATCGGTTTACGGGTACCGATGCTGCGCACTGAAAGGGAGAGTCTTCTACTTGCGCGAGACATATTACAGTCTATATTGGATGAGGATTCGAGGGGATCCGGATTTTGATGTAGATTGAATTATTAACTTTTTTAATTACTCGCTGCACTACTGGCTGATGTACACTCGAAGAATGGCTTTTTCGAATTGCAAATCGTGCAGAGATATAACGTCAGTCCAGCCAACAAAAAAGAAAGTAGCAATGACTCGATAAACCAGACCTACTTATATAAAAAAAGCAAAGATCACGCTATCGCGTTTCGAAATAAATTATAATCGTGCCGCATTTGCATTATCAACTATACTCGAACTCAATTAATCCCGAAGTCGCGAGCGCGCAACAAAACAATATAAGACGCGCCGCACGCGCGCAGAAAAAAAAGAAACGATCATCCAATTACATAAATCCCAGCTTTAAATTAAGCGGCCAAGCCACACTGAGCAGCTCTACAAGAGAAAACGCTTTAGCTTGCCTCGCGCGCGCGCTCGCTAACGCACAATAATCCACTTCCTCCATTAATCCGAATTGAATTCTCGACGCAGTTCGGGGCCGCCTCGGCATTCTTCTCTCCTTCTCATCGTCCGTAGCGACGTTCAAACAAACTCATAAAGATAATAATCGTCGTATATACGCGGAAAAAGGCAGCGCAGGCGTCGACTAATAATAATCGGCGCTCATATTTCTCGAAAAAGTTTTGCCAGCGGTGTGCAGTCGAGCAGCGTTTCTCTCACTTGCGTTTTCATACGCGCGAGAGCTGCGCCGCGGGATTGATAAACGGCCGACATAAATCGAGCGCTGCCGTTCTCGTTAAAATGCAGAGGTGGAAACAGCTGCGGTGTACCGCGTCTGTATCGCGGAGAGAAGCCGAGATGTATGTGCGCGAGTCGCTTCTTTATCGTTTAGCACCGTCGCACCCACACGAGTGAATGGCGCGAAGGGAACACACCCACGAAAAAGGGGGTCAGGAGAGATTACGAGGTGAAAAATCGGCCGCCGAAATTGGCGGGGAGGTCGTGAATCGTACGAGGATTCGCGTGATTTTTCTTTTCGTTGGTCTACATATACGGTGTTACGGATAGAGCTGTTTATTAGCGCCGGCTGTACGTTAAAATGACATTTTTTTAACTGTTTGTATTATTATTTTAACGATATTTCCGTACTCGCACGGAATACATGAAGCTATCGCACGTGTATACAAAGATGCGCTATCGCACATTATTATCATCGAGAGAAAACCCCACAAGCTCAGTGTCAGTGTAAGAAAAACGTGTCCCCGTACAAGAGTGCGAGACAAGAATGAGCAAACACAGAAGAAGAGAACGTCGTCGAGAGGAGATAGGCGAGCAGACGCGTGGGCGTTTCGACACGTCCTCTCGTTATATCGCGCGCAGTTCTCTCTCGTTATTCTCATGCAGATCGAACTCGATGCCAAAGCGGAGTGTCTCCGCTTCTTTCCCTTGCAAATGTGCGCCCTTTCTAATTGCCCGCGGCGCGCTTCTATGCTAATGCGCGAAGGCGCCGGTATTGTTCGCCGAACGATCGGTATTTGCATCGGTTCGCGGATTTTGTCGAATCGAGGTTAGAAGAGCAATTAGGAGAACTCTTTTGAGACTATGAGAATTTTTGTCGGCAGAGGTGTGAGTGAGTAACGGTGCAGTGGGTTGTGTGGATGACCTTGTTGATCATGAGAGTCTCTATAGTGTCTGGCTGCAATGGGATTTTGATTTGATAGATTTCTTAGTCAAATATTACGTAAAAGTTGTAAAGAAGTTGTAAACAAATTGAAAAATAAAATTTGAAGGAGGAATAGTTATACTGTTGATTTTGATACTTTTTTGAAAATTGTGAAACCTTTCTGTTTTAGATTTTAATAGTGCTCTTTTTACCTACTATACGCATTCGATGAGCGTTTACCGCACATGTATTTTCTTCTGGACAGCAACATGTAGTAGTAGGAATTTTTGATCGAGGCAACCCGAAAGCAGCCGGCATTTTACACTACCTAATGACTGAAATCAGTTGAAAATGTACAAGAATCTCTTTTTATCGATGATATTTAAAATAGAAGGAATTAAGTATTGAAATCATAGACAAAATTTTAGTTTAAAGAGAAAAGATTGTCCTTGACCCAGAAGCCCACATTAATAATTTTTTTTTCAAAGTTTATATTAATTAATCTTGAGGACAATGCGATTTTTAACCAATACATTGTTTGTAGGAACGTTTGACATTTACTCAATTCGGTTATTTATCTTATCGTCGCTCAAACACACGTGTTACGAGTTAACATTAAAGCTATTGAGCATAACTGTTATTAACAGTTAGATAAGCAATATACGTGCATTATTGAAACTTAAACACGGGATAAGAATATCAAATACGTATAGTAAAGGTTAGCGAGTACAAGGATAGAGAAAGAGAGATGGAAGACCCCCTCAACGCAGACTTACGGTATGGTCTCGTTCACTTGGAGCAGAGCCTGCGAGTAAGCATCATCTTTGCAATTCCCTTTGCAGTAACTCGTAGGAACACGTTAAACTTTCGCAAGTCGTTTTTCAGAACACGAGACAATACCAGAACGAAAGGAAAGAAGGAAGACATCGCTTTGATATTGTGGTGAGTCTAAGGGCTTTTGCATGCAAAAAACATAAGAATATCATGGCTTAGTAAATATATATAAATAGAAATAATAGCGTGTGCCTTTATAACAGACTTAAGCTTTTTGCATGCAGATGCCCTAACTTCGAGAAATCTTGAACTTAGAATTGACGTCGAAAGGACAAAATCTTGTTGGTGCAAATAATTACTTAAACATTTTGTCGAAAAAAAGTCAGTGAGAAAGAGTAGTCTCAAATTCGATCGCTTATGCAATAAAAAAAATAGTATGAATAACTTTACAAAATTACATACCAGTTATAATGTAAAAACATAATAGCGCCCAAATATCGAAGCCCAATGAGCAGACAATGAGCCCACACCACCTAGAGATCATTAATTAAAAACTGATTAAAAAACCGTCCGCGAAAAATCAGCACATCATTCTTGCTTCCTGCTGTGAAAATTGTTCATACAACGCAGTATGCGATATCGGAAATTGGATCTGCTGTACCCAAAGCGCACATTGTCTTATAATCGGGTAGCCGGTTCGTGGCGGGTCGCCTTTGTTACCGCATTGAAGTCGAACAATAACGAGAAGCAAACGAAATGTACGTGCACGCACGCTAGATAAGTCAAAAAACAAAGACGAATGCTTTACGAAAACTTACGTATGAAAACGCGGATCTCCAGATCTTCTTACACTTGTATTAAAATATAGAGAAGTAAATTTTTTTATTTATTTGTTTAATACAAAAGGTATTTCTATAAAGCTGATTCAACAACCTGTAATGAAATTACTAGTCTTGCGTATATTCCGCTTATTTCGTCACGGAAGTATTATTAGCGGTGTTATCCAATGAATACTTAGTATTTTCCATTTAGTGAGTCTAGAGTAAATGAATGTGTAAGATTTAAAAGAATGTGATACTCATGTAGAAAATCCGTGACATCGGTATTCAACCACCTCTACGTTTGTGTAATTTTATATAGATTTACGAAATTAATAGTGATTAACTTTTTCAGCGCTGGTTATAAAACAAACTTCTGGATATGCATAACATTGTTATTACATTATAGAAAAATAACGGTTTTATACATTTTTAATTCACCATGCGACTAAAAGAGAAAGCTCCCATAGAAATTTTGAACAAATATGGACAAGTAAGTATTACGAATTTTATTAATACTTTACAAAAGCAATTATTTCCTTAATTTTTCAATTTATCTTTCCTCATAGAAGATTGAAGACTTTACAATAGAAAATAATATCATAAAAGGCGTTACAATTGATTACGATACGCAGAATAAAAGTGTTGGAGAATTACTTGTTGAATTTTTTGATCAGGATCCAAATTATGTAGCATGGGTATAATCAAATATATTATTTGACAAAATTTTATATAAATAATTCATAATAATGAAATAACCCATATTTTTCAATTTCTCTTCAAGATTGAACCTGAATCTGAAAAACAATTAACTTATGGACAAATGAAAGAAAGTATCATTCGATTGGCACTTTGGATGAGACAACAAGGATTAGGTTCTGGAGACGTAATTACATTATGTTCTCCTAATTGCTTGAATAATTACATAGTATTGTACGCTACATTTTTCGTTGGTGCTGTTTTTAATGCTTGCTCACCAGATCTCTCATTAGGTACACATGAAAAAGAAACTAAACATTAGTAAAATAAATCTATACAAATATAATTTGTTTCAGATTTATTTTGTCATGGATTTAAACTGACGAAACCAAAAGTAATATTTGCCTGTTCAAGCATGGTTGATATCATTAAGAAAGCCACCAAATTGGCAAATCATAATACAAAAGTGATAATTTTTAAAAGTCATATCTATGAGGATTCAATTGAAAAGATAATGGATATGCAGAACAACCAAGATATAGAAGAATTTAAGGTCCAAAAAATTGAAGATCCATCAACTCAATTAGCTACATTAGTATACTCATCTGGAACAAGTGGTCCATATAAATGCGTCATGATGACCTATGATCGTGTATTGAATACAGCCCTTATAACTGCAGAAATTACCGGGAAGATAAATGATGTAATTCTTTTGTCTACGTCGCCTCATTGGGTATCTGGAATTCAATATATGTTAGCGATAGTTTTTTGCAAAATGAAAGTAGTTATAGGTAATAAATCACCAGATCCTAATTATTTCAGCCATCTAATTGATAAATATCAGGTATACTTAAAATTTATATCAACTTACTGTATCTGTGAGCCTGTGAGTTGTATTTGATTTGAATTTCTTTGTAGGTTAATGTACTATTCGGTGGTCCAGTATTAATGATGATCATGTGCAGAAACAAAAGTTATGAAGCAGCCATGCCCCCCTCATCCAACAAAGAATTTTCTTTGACTAGCACAGGACAAAGATTAAGTGACAATCTTATTCAGCAGTTTCAACAAAAGTTTCCCCATATCAAACTTTATCAAGGATACGGTATGTTAATTTTTCTCCATGTTAATTGTTTAATGGGGTCATATTGAATAAGAATATAACTTTTATTAATAGGAATGTCAGAAAATGGCAGAACCTCCATCCAAACAAAACACTGTGTCAATCCAAGATCTGTTGGTTACATTATGCCAAATACAGAAATAAAAATAGTCGACTTAGAAACTGGCAAAACTTTGGGTTCGAATCAAAAAGGTGAACTTTGCTTTAAAAGCACAAGAATGACTAATGGCTATTACAATGATCCAAAATCAACTGCAACAATAATAGACCAAGACGGTAAGTTTATTACCATCATGCTACTATAATGTATATAGCTGGTTCTACAACAGGCGTATACAAATGAGAATCGATTCTGCCTGAGTGATTTGCACGCTTGCCGCACGTCTGACGTACGTAATCAGGAAAAGCAAATAGTATCAATCACGATTTTGAAGTAACTATATAAAGATTTTTTTTTTCTTTTCAAATAGTCTTGTGTCTTAGCAAAATAGTTGGCATTAGTGCTGAAATGGTGAACATTACTATTTAACATTACGGCAACGTGACAGATCTGTTCTTATCTGAAACGCATTCGCTCATTGTAGAACCAGCCTATTAGAACTGATAGTTGCGGCTCTAACTATAAATTAGTATTAGTTAACGATTTACTTGATAATGGTGCACAACAGGCTGGATGCATAGCGGTGATGTAGCTTACTATGACGAAAACGGCGAAATAGTCATAGTTGACAGAATCAAAAGCATTATTAAATACAACCAGATTCAGATTTATACCACAGAAATAGAAGATCTGCTCAGTACTCACCCTGCCGTTATGGAAGTATGCGTTACTTCGTATGATAAAGAGGGCTCGGACTACGCCATTGCATTTGTTACCAAAGTTCCAGGATCGAAGGTATTTTGTTTATGAAGAATGTCGTATTGACTGATGTGTTGATCAACAATTATTTCTCTGAATAGGTTAATGAACAGGAACTTGTTATACTATCGAGTACACTTGGCTTTTATTACACACTTCGGGGTGGTGTAAAGTTTGTGGATGCATTGCCACGTACAGTTACGGGAAAAGTTGCTTTAAATGTCCTTAAGGAAATGGCGGCAGCTTACGCTGAAACCAGTAGTGAAGTGTATTGAAAAATGAAATTCACAAAAAGGGATGATGGATACTTAATTATTGCTTCCTCTAAATTAGCAGCGGTTTTTCTAATCAATTGCGATTTTCTTTATTATAATTTTTGTAAACATGACACTGAAACTATAAAATATATATGTATATTAACGATAATTAAATTAACATTTTTAAAATATAATAATATTGGAAAAACGATAAAAAATCAAGCAAAAAAACGATGAAAAGAAAAAGGTACGCAGAAAGAACCCAGAGTCCTGAATGTTTGGTCCTCCTCTCTCTCTCTCTCTCTCTCTCTCTCTCTCTCTCTCTCTCTCTCTCAATGCTTGTTTCCATGGATAACAAGCGCATAACACGCCGAATCTCTTTAAACTTTTAAAACACACACTCGCAAGGCGCATCTGAGCTAACGGGCCGCAAAAAGCCAGGGCTTGTTTTACCTCGAGCCGCGGAGTCTTTTGGGCGTATTACAGATGTACTCCGAGGCTTTAACGATACGCTCCCTTTTTTCGCGAGGGAAAAAAGCGCCGAAGCCGATGCTTCTTATACTTCGCCGAAGGAAAATGAATGAATCATTCGCGTTTCTTTATCTCGAAGCGCCGCCGAGACGTTGCAATGTCAGCGAATGCTTTGCATTTTTTATCCGTCGAATGAAAAATTGATGATGGACAACGTCATTCGACCGGCTTATTTCAATGCAATGTATACCAGAAGCTTACATAAAATACGCGCGCGCGCACTTATCGCGTCTTTCGCACGATATGCGAAATTCATCTCAATTTTTCAAACGGATTTATATCTTTTAGTAGAGAACGACATCTCGGGGCAAGAATTAAGAAAGTTTTAAAAACTTTCACTATAGGTAATATACGTGGACATAATTAACCCGGCAGTTTGAGCGTGCTTTACGTACTACCGAGAATATCCCGAAGTACAGCAGCAGCAGCAGCAGCAGCAGCAGCTCATCTTCCCATGAGCTCGTACATAATAAACTCCCTGCGATCGATTATTAAAATATTTTATAACGATCTTTATGAATTTTAAATTCGCGCATGTGCGCGCGCTCGACGAGGCCGGTAACGCTCGCGCACAAAAAAAAATGAACACCGCACGCAGCGGTCAAGAGAAAAATTCGCAGAAAACTGGTTTCCTTATGACTCTATACGTGCAGGGGCGTAAATTGATTTTTAAAATACAGCCACCCGTGCACGTGCTTTACGACGCTCGGCTGCTCGTAAAAGCGGTCCCGGAGAAAAAGTCGGTCCATAATTAACCTCCTCGCGCGCGCGCGCGCGCGCGTATCAATGAACAGCAGCAGCTGAGTTTCGCCCACCGGGAAAAAATGGCGAATCCTCCTGGTCCATCAATAACGGATCGACTTTAACGGAGCGCAACGACGCGGCTATGGCGCGGCGCGAGGGGAGGAAGAAATGTGCCCGCGGTAGCGCTGCGCAGTCGAGTTTAAGGTGGACGTTTATGCTGCTGGAGGTAATGAATTACGATAACCCGTAAATTAACGTCTACTTTTCCGTAAATCTCTTCATACTGCTTTTGGCGGCGAAGACGACGGCCTGGAGCTGGGGGGAAAACATCGCATAGGAGGCTGTTTACGTTTACGAGGGTAATCGCATTAAGACGCTTGGTTAATGACGTTTTTCTCTTTGCTCCTGCGATTGTGAGTATGACTGGACGCAGCGAGAGATCGTATATACATATATCGGTGGTAAAGACTGTGTTCGTTCATTTCTGTCTTTGGATGTATGAACGAATGTAAAATTAAGTGGCTTAATTTATACTTGGAATAAATGGTAGAGAACAGCAGCTGTACGTGAAAATCGCATCTGTAAAAAAATACGGTATACCCATAGCCAGACGTATATACTTTCAAATCGCTTCATACGCATCTCGCTAAACTAAACGACGCCGCTCGCGTCTCCAAAGTAAAAAGAGACCAATTTTCCAGACAATCACTACAATCCGATTTAAAAATTCTTATCATCAACAATAATCATCTACCAATCATGCGAGACTAAAAATCAGTCATAAATCCTCTCGCGGCGCGGTACGCTCGTATAACCCATCCATAAAGCAAATTTCTATTTCCCCGACACGTGTACCAAATACATCCTTTATCCCGCAGCAGCAGAAGCCGTCCTTAAAAGTCCACTAACAAACAGACGCGCACACGCTGCACCTGACTCCGTATCCCCGGAGCGCGGTCTTTAAAGCGCGCGCGAATCGTAAAGCGCCCGCCGGATGTATAATGGCACTTAATGCCGCGCGGCCAGAGCGACGCTAAATAATTTTCCGCTCGTGAATCAAAGCGCGGAGTCCTGGAAAAAATGATTGCTCGCGACGCGCAAAGTGCTGATACTAATAAGTAGCCGGTGGAGACTAATGATACGAGCTCTGTAATTGCGACGCGCAGCGGCGGCGCGAGTAAAGGCGCTATACTGTGTATATATATAAGCGCACTTTCTGTGATCGTTCCGGATGCACCTCATTGAGGATAGGATTAACGCGGGGCTTCCTTTTTTTTCGTTTGTTTGTTCGTGTTACACGTGCGCGGCGTGATTGAGCGATTGAAAAAACTGAGAAATTGTTAATTTTCTTTCGAGTTACTGGTATATTAGACCAAGCACAATGGCTTGTTGATTATTAACAATCGAGCTGTATTCTCGTCTTTATTATACGCCGATTTTGATATCGAAGCTTGTTTTCCGAGTAATCGTGCGTATATGAATATTCTTTCATTCGCGTGGATTAAGCGCGAGAGCTTTTTTGCACCGCGGCTAATCCAACACTAAATAAAACACGTCAGGAGGGTCTTAAATCTTGATGAAACAGGTGCACCAATCAGTCGGCAGTCAATCCTGCATAACGAATTTCAGCGAGATGCTGCCGAGCGGCGCAGCCTTATCACGTCGGCTGCATTCACATGCAAATAAGCCTTCCGCGTGAGGCAGCGCATCGTCGTCGATGTAGTCGTTTAGCTCCTTCTCTTCCTCTCGTCACGAGAGCGAATAAATAGCTCCGATGGAAAACTCTCCTTCTGCGATGGTTAATAAAAATTGACGTACGACGAGTGCCGTATAAATGCTCGGGTATATTTAGCGATCGATTTACTGCGCGGCTTTTTTTTCTCAACGTAATGCACTCTAAATTTCACCGAATTACACGTCCTCCGAATCGAAAGTTGTACATTCATCCGCAACTCCGGCAATTCTATGAGCAGCAGCGATTCTTCCATCTCTGTTCCCATAGATAATCAAGCTGCGGGCTGCGCAGAGCTATCTGTCCTCGTCGCATATCCTGAGGGAGAGAGAAAACACACGTGCGCAAGACGGATATAGGCGAGCGCGACGTTCAAAGGGATGCCGCCGCCGTTGCCCGGTAGTGTACCTTTTCTATATATATGTATATATATGCGTGTGTATATGTATACCCGTGCTGCGTATGCGTGTGTTTGTCTCTGCTGCGCTATAAAAGTATAGCGCGCGCCGTGGAAATGCTAATCGATGAAGATGTACTATGGTCAAGCTTTTGCGCAATTTGTCGGTGCGCACGAGGCGTATACGGAAGCCATACCGACGCTCTATAAGGGGGAAATATCGTCCGCGCGGGTATACACGCAGCGACCATTTTACGGAATGTTTGTCGCCTTAAAGGGGAAGTTCGCGGATGATGTAAGCCGAGTTTTTTATTCTGGGTCGATGAGATACGGCTATGGGTATATGAATGCGTATATATATATATATGGTTGTTTTTTTATTTTAAGTCGGGGCTACTCTCGTGAGAACCGTTTATTGCCGGAAAGGGAGAGGTCAATTTTGGCAATTTTGAGGAAACGCGCACGAGAGAGAGAGAGAGAGAGAGAGACGTGGTTTTTGCACGGTAGCGATGAATATGGAGATAATTCGACGCACGCTTATTTGTATGGACAAATTAGAGGTACATGCGCTGAGAAAAGGCGAGTCCGAGAAATTCTGACGGATGATGCATCTGGGATCGGTTCGAGGAATAAGGAGGGAGTTCGACATGGACCGTTCGAAAACCTTTGGGATTTTTTCACTACTATCGTCGATCGGAATATGAGAAATTCGATCGAAGTATATAAGTAAATAACGTCCGAGAGGAGCAAGACGACCTAGTAATAGCGAGGAACAACGATCCCCGACTATACACAGCATTCGCTGAAAAAAATTCTTCTCCTCCAGTGATTTGCGCAACAAAAGCCACGTCGCACAATTAACACACCTCCTCCTCACTTAATAGCAGAAGAAAGTCGCGTAGCAGCCTCCTCTCGAGAAAAAAGTCGAGAATAACTCACCATAATCACGCGTCATCGTATAGCTGCGCGTATACTACTCGCAAGAAAATCACTTTGAACCGAGACCCAAGAGAGAGAGAGAGAGAGAGAGCTTTTATTCGCCTTCTCTCTCTCTCTCTCTCTCTCTCTCTCTCTCTTACGCGACGAAAATTGCTCCTCCGCACAGAGTAGATCTCTCTCTCTCTCTCTCTCTCTCTCTTTCTCTTGCGCTGCGCTACACAGCAGACCTTGCGCCCCTAATTAAAAGAGCCGCTCTCTCTCTCTCTCTCTCTTGCGCGCGCGCGGGATGATTAATGCGCTGTAAATAATAACTAAATATCCCGGGTTAAACGAGCGCGTTGTCAAGCTGCGTCCGCGGCCTCCCCGTCGCGCGCTCGCGCGGCCTCTAAACGAAAACCATCTGGCTCGTCAGTGTATATATATATATACACATACACACGTACATAGAGGGATCCACTTGCTCGCGCGCGCGAGATGCGATTATCTTAATAGCGCGAGCGGCTCTAATGAATAGCGAGATTCTTAGGCCTCGTCCCTACTCCTTTTCTTCTCTATCGTCTCGCTCTTTTTCTGGCTCTACATACTCACTTATATATATATATATATAGCCCTCGCGCGCTACTGTGATTATATATAGCTGTGTGCGCGCGCGCAGGTGCACCTACACCATACGGTGCGACTCGGATTTAATATCTCTTTGCCTGTTCTTCTGCAGCGCAGAAAGAAAAGCCGCGCCGCTGCTGCCGCAGAAGTCGGAAGAGGAAAGGGAGACGCGGAGAATCAGGGGCGAGATGAAAGGAAGAGGCGAACGCCTTCGTGTCGTGACTTTACGTTCTTGCCTTCTTCTTCTTCTTCTTCTTCTTCTTCTTCTTCTCGTTCTTCCTACGTTCGCAGGTCCGAGAATCGGTGGTACTGCGGCACGAGCAGCTGGTTACCGCGAGCAGGAAGAAAGCTAGAAAAGTAGACTCTCTGTTTATCACCCGCCGATTGTAAAGTCGACTTCGCGAGATCTAGAGGTAAGCGCGCGCGAGGAAGCTTTTTTGCGCACGGTGATATTATTATAATGCCCGCGATCTAACTGAGGTAGTATATATATATATAGATGTATAGGTGTGGAGTATATATGCGCTCGCGCGCATCGCGGGTATCCAGCGTAGATCAGCGTGAACTGGAATAAAACGTGCTCGATTTCTAATGCTTCGTTATGTGTATTTCTCTGTGTTTAATATTTTCGCTGAGCGATTTCATAAGTTCCATCAGCTGCAGCCGGTCTTTGGAATGAACGGTTCTGATATCTTCAAGAAACTAACTTCTCGAGCACGTTGGCGAGTCCGAAGAAGCTCAAAACTCGTATAGTTTTGTACATCAGGTTCTTGCTCTAAAGATATTTAGTTTCTTAAATTTAATAGTTCCCACGCGTTTTGAGTTTTGTAATTACGTACTATACCGTAATAGAAAATTGGAACATATTCACATGTTAAAATAACATTTATCCTAGAGATTTTGTATATACTCACCGTGGTTGTCAAAAATCGAGGTAAACATGAATCCCAAAATTCTGAGAGAAAAATTACTTTCCAACCTGCTTCACGAAACAAACGACCCCGTTTCACGAGGATTCACTCATCTCAATTATAGAAAATGCGATTGTGTAGGATACTTTCGTGTATAATTTATTCGGTGTCAGGCTAGGTAGCACATAATTCTACCCATCCTCCTGGAGTGCAGTGATCATCGCTCCCGCATCCTCCATGATAACGGAATTTTTAGCGCAATATCTCGTAGTGCGCGATGAAAAATATAAATGCAGATAAAAAATAGGACCTATCGTCTTGCTTGTTCAATTTATTCATAGTGGTGATGAAGGAAAGCACTCGACCGCTCTGGGCGACAAGGCCCAATCACCCGCTTAGGACTATTTATAGGATATAAATATATATGTATATATCCCCGAACACTACCTGTATCTATAGCGGCAGCACTTTCCTCGAAAGTATTCCGACGACT
Organism: Muscidifurax raptorellus; assembly: GCA_020010945.3. Taxonomy (NCBI): domain Eukaryota; kingdom Metazoa; phylum Arthropoda; class Insecta; order Hymenoptera; family Pteromalidae; genus Muscidifurax; species Muscidifurax raptorellus. The sequence goes on from CM052077.1 coordinate 6,275,489, forward strand.
CGGTATAAAAAACGTCTTCCCATCAGCGATAAGCAGCGCGTGAGAAAAATGAAGGCGTGTATCATCTTGCCGCCGGAAAAAAGAGTCGCCGCGCGCAGCCTCGTCCATAATTGATAAATAGCACTCGAATGGAATCCAGTGTGTACAACTCAATCGAGCCGAGCCGACGTGTCGTGTCATTATCATCATCCTCCTGTCGTCCGTCTCGTCTCTCTTTCTCTCCATTATTTTCCTTCCGGGTGTCGCGGTGCCATTCTTCGTTGAAGAAAATCACCCTTTGATGCTTCCTACGTTATACGACGACGGGACGTATATTCTTCGCTCGATGATAGATTTCGCGGTGTACAGACTTCTATATAAGAGGTGTAAAGTCGCGGTAAACCATATGGCGCCATCATCGCGGAGTTTTATATTTCGGAGTATACAGGTACATACAGTATAATATGCTGATCGCGAGCGCGGTGACAAATTATGCAATGCGCGGAGACTGTAATGATAATAAATAATCGAAAATCATTTTGAATAATGGGGAAACGGTGATTGCGGATTGTAAATGCTATTCTTGTGTATCTGCGTTCGACTGATAGAAGGTTCGCTTTTTATGAAAAATGCCATTTCCATTACACGTAATACTATTCATCAACGAAGATATCGGAAACTTTAATACAGCGATGACATTTCAATCTATAATGATATATTTTGCATAACTTTTGCCCATGCGATATTTTTCGCTTCGTTTATAAATCACCTGCGCATATATACGCTGCTCGACTCCTTCTTTTAACGAAGCTTATTTTATTACAAAAAATCAATCCTCACAGCGAGAGAGAGAAAGAGTTCAAGAACCCGCTAACAGCCTACCGAATATAATAAATATATCTCAATTAATTAAGATCCACGCTGCTCTCAGCATGCATTACTTTTATCAATCTCCCGCGCACATGCCGCTCTTTCTCTCTCTCTCGGTAGAATTCCAGCGAACTCTCGAAAAACTTTCGCGCATACACTTAACCGAGCCGTTGATAAATCAAGCTTTACGGGCGCCGCCTAATTTTACGGTGTCGTTCGCAGCAGCCGTTCTCTTATCTGAGCCGCGTATACCTATATATATATACCTTTAAAAACGCGTCCGACGACGCGAGTACGGGATTTTTTTATATACGCGCCGATTAAAGGAGCGAGAGAGAGAGAGAGAGAGAGAGAGAGGGAAAAGAAGACACCGGTCGTGACAGCGGCGGCTTCCCACCTACTTCAGTAGGCGCGACGTCTCGCGCTTCTTCCTTCCAGGGCTTTCCGTGAAAATGCCGGCGATAAGCTATGTTTGTCTCGCGGTTTCTTCTGCACGTGTATATATGTATACAGCGCAATACCGACGCGCGCGCTCCGCTTTAGAATGTAAATAGCACCGATCAGGTATGTGGAGCTTCTTTTAATCGATCACGCGGAGACGCAGCCTAATTTGGCGCAGAAATGCGTGCGCGAGAGACAAGACGCGCTTGTATGTATACAGTCTGACTTCGTTTTTTGGCGCGCTCACTTTCAGAATGGCGTGTACGGCTCATTTGCATTTGCGCGCATTTGGATTATGGGAAAAAGCCCGGGATGCGCGTACCGCAGTCTTTAGCTTTTTTGCTGCGCCGCGTGACGCATGCTCGTCTAGAGCTTTGTTTGCTACGCGATCTCGATGGATATTCATCGAGTTAAGCACGTGCGTCGTTTGAGACTACTTCGAGGTGGCGTGTGCGCGCACGTGCGTGCGTGCGTCTATCCAAACTTGTCACATATCTACTTATTTGGTATACCTACAGCTGTGTGTATACAGCGATGTGCGTGTCTTCCTATTGTTGTTTCTTTTACGCGGTATACGAAAATTAAAATTCAATTCTGGAATTAAGCGCGTAAATCTTGACATCGAGTATATAAGGAGGAAACTCGATATCAGCGGGCGAGAATTTTAACGGCATCCGCCAACTGATCAAGCAGTAAATTCCCCGGTATTCGCATAAAAAACTCGACTAAGCTCTCTTCGACAAACACAACACGCCCGCACGGTTCTCGCCGAATCGCCGAAAACGTATAAATTTTCCCGCCTTAAATAAAGCTTCGCGCGCGCGCGCGGTTAAATTTAAAGTAGTATAACCACGAGAAAAAGGGGTATAAGAGGGGTATCGTAAAGAATTCACGCGTGATTCGCGTGGTATTAAAGTCAGCTGCTTCTTTTCCTTCTTCTTGTTTTCGCAGTGGGTTGAGGATGAGACCGAACCTTTGGCTGGCGATATATCCCCGATTTTTTATTGGCGATTTTCGTTGTGTAAAGTAATTAAGATTAACTCGATTCGAGCGCGCTGAACTTAATGAATGTCCGCTTTTACACCCGTATTCTCTTGATTTAATGAATAATGCGATAATAATAAACGTTTATTATATACTTCCGCGATGAATCGTTAAATTTTTTTAATCATCAGCAGCACAACAGTAGCGCGATAATTTTTATGCGTTTACTGCCCATCAAGGCTACCGCCTCAGCCTGCTGAAAGTAAGAATAATATTTTTTTTAAGGATCTGCCGAAACAATATCGCACCTATATCAGGCTGGCGCATAATATTGCACTTGTCAACGGATAATTTTTATCTGCCTTTTTATACTGGATTTATAAAACGAATTTCGAATCTCGCGGTCTTTATAGTCTTTCATTTTTTGTCGATGAGCAAAATTTTCTCATTAACAAAAAAACCAATGATAACCCGCTATACACAGTTTTTCGTCCCGCCATCGAAAAACAAAACCGCCAGCGCAATGGCACACTATAAACGCGAATATCCCATTTCAAGCGCATCGAAATCGCAGTTACAAGTTTTAACATGTCGTTCGCAATTGAGACGATCATCCAAGCATGGATTTTACGGCAAATCCTTGCACATATACATACACGAGCGCACGATGTCATCGCGTGACATTTCGCGAAGATCGGTAACGGCAGCGCGACGCGCGATCCCGAAGGATTTACTACGAAAGAAACGTGCGCGCGCAAGCGCGCTGGTTTTACGACTTCTGAATTATAGACGGGTTTTTAATGAGCTTGTTACCCCCGCCGCATGCGCGTATCGCCCATATGTTTACAAGATCGTTGGCATGCGTATACGAAGCAATAATTTTTATGTCTCTGCCCATACTTTTGTCGTGCCCAAGCGTCTTGGTCAAGACTCTAATTTCTCAATTTCTACCGATTTTTCTTTGAAATAGTCGTAGCGCATAAGGAATAATCACCAATTTTTATCAAAGAGAATAGGTTGATGTAGAAAAGTAAACGAACGACAAGTGTTGTATATACCCGATGGCAAATATTGACGCTGTACCGATCCTATACCGATATATTGAGAAAAAGCAAAATCAATCGGACGCCGACAGCAACAAATCGTTTCGCGCGCACACATGCGCTCTCGCATCAAAACTACAGAAAGCAATCATGTCCGATAAGATCTGCTCACTCCGAGAAACATATATAAGCTCCCGATCGAAAATGTGTCTCGAAAAAAATAAAAAGCTTGCAGCATATATACATACCAGCTGCTGCTGCTGCTGCTGCTACTACCTTGATAAATCCATCACCGCTCTTTATCTCTCCTCTCCCCACCCACTCCATTAATATTCGCCGGCAGTAAAAAATGCGTTTCCTCGGCGATCGCGAAATTGCTACTGCGCATATATATATATACATACGGGGTGTGTCGTCGCGTCCACCAGAAACTACCTGCTGAACCACTCTTCTACCGGCTGTCCGCCTCGCGCGTTATATACTCTCCCACGCCAGCAAGTGAATTTAAATTAAAATTAGCTCCCGAGAAATTGCCCTCGAGATTGAAGCAACTGCACAATTCGATTGTGGGGTACACAGACGCGTGTACAAGGCTGCGACTCTGTCCTTTTTATCTATACTTTGGGGGTTTCGAGCGCCGTTTCTTGTTCACGCGTTGAAATCTCCTTGGAACTTTTGCGGTGTAAGTACGTATGCATATGTTTCGCGCGATGGATCGAGAGAGAGAGGGAGAGAGAGAATTTAAATCGGATTGTATTTTAATGAAAATATCGCGCAGCTTTCACTCCGACAAACGCGCGTGTGTATTCATCCGCAGCCTCTGAGTTATAAAATTCAAAAACTTGTTTTGACTTTTAAATTCAATTTGTTATGCATATTTATTACTTCATCTGTACTGAACTCGTTTTCGACTTCCTCTGCTTCTTCTTCATCCCGGCTCGACCGCGCGTTCTTTACAAAAATACTGTCAACGGCCGATATAGCTATATATATATATATATATATATAACGCTTATAGCAGCGCTGTTCTTTCGAAAATAGCACAAGTTTCAGCTCAATCACGATCCACTCAAAAGCATATCATACAGCCGGTAATCTCCCGTCGCAAGAACGCGCGCAATATTCACGCCGCCGAGGATCGTTCGTAATCACTTCGTGGCTCCCGTCGCTCGCGAAAAACTATATACCACCACGCCCCCACATCATCTGCTCTCTATATGTACTTGGGAGAAGTGCGTTCCGAGAACAACGAGCGATGCGCGGAGGGCCGAAAAAACGGTTCCGCAATCACCGCGCCACGGGGTAATTGTGAAGAATTTATCGTAATTAAGCGCTCGCCGAGCTGTATATATATATATATATATATATATATATATATATATATATATATATATATATATACGATAGCGTGTCTGGCTCGTTATGCCGAGATTCGCTTCTATATAGGTATATTATGTGCGCAGCTGCGGTATACAGAGCGAGGTAAAGGGCCGATCTTTGTGTATGTGTATATACGTAGCGCGGCAGCCGAGGCACTTATACAATGTTCCTCTCGATCCTCGAGAAAAAGAAGGATAACGATGGGGTGTTTTGAGCGCGTCTGAAAAGTTGGATAAAATCGCGCTTGTTTTGTACAAGCTGTTATATGGACAACTTAATTAGCACTTTTATATTATCCAGCTGAGATGGAAAACGAGCTTTACTGATTTTCTTAGATAAATATAGAGAAAGCATTTATTTATTTTCGATATAGGATCGTTTTCAAAAAAAAAAAATTCAAAGATCATTCTTACACCGCTCGAATAAATATTTATAACCTCTGCAGCGTGCATTTATATATTAGAAAGCCGAGAACATCTCGACTCTCATAATATATAGAGGCTTTGTTAATGCAAATACATGTAAACGTCTACATCGAGCTCTAAGTCGGCGCCCCCGCCTTTTTTTCATGCGGCGAACTCTCCCCCCCCCCCCTATGTATATATAGGTACACTTGCATCGAGCGGCTCTCGTTCGAGAGTCGCCAATTCATTAAGCTGTAATTGAGTTTTCAGCTCTCGCGATACACGGCCGGAGATACACACCTCTCGATGCGGCTGCAGCTGCTTCGCAACGACGAAGAGAGAGAGAGAGAGAGAGAGAGAGAAGACGAAGAAGAAGAAGCAGATATGCGCGCGGCTGAAAAAGTGCGAACGCGGCAAAAGGAGCAGCGCGAATCGAACCGTCGAACACGATACAAAGGTCCGGGGACAAGGGACGCTCGAAAATAAAAAAGGGTATACACAAATGGAGAGAGAGCGAGAGCGAGAGAGAGAGAGAGAAAGATAGAGGGAGATGAGAATTAAGTGAAGGGGAATCAGTGTGATCGATGTCCTGCCGCCTGATTAACTAAAGTTTTAACAAGCAGAGGGAGAAGATAAAGGTCGCAGCGAGCGAGCGCCGCCTACGTCGCGTGTGCGTGTGCCTGTGTGTGTGTGTGTGTATCTGGGTTTCCTGGTCAATCAGCATAAATGCGATATGCTGATTTTTTTTCTTTCGCTCAGGAGGGAAAGAGAGAAGCAGCGCGGACAAAGAGCTGTACGAGACAGAACGACGATATAGACAGGGAGAAAGCATATATATATATATATATATATATATATATATATATATGTATAACAGAGGAACGAGCTTTACAAGTCAATTGGCAGTTTCGAGGGAGAGCTGTGCTATAAAGCTCGATCCTTCGGCGGCAGTGCGCGAGGTGATTTAAAAAAATAACAGCTGGGTGGCTTTTTCCAGAATGCCCGCGGCTTTATTTATATACGCATATATATACGTCTCGGGATCCGAGCGGCTTTCTCTTTGTCAAAAAGCATCGAATCGCGGAAACAATATATATGCTCGCTTGTTTGTGAATTTTCTCTTCTTCTACGAAATTTCACACGATTATAAATCAGTTCATACTGTTCCTGCACACGAGCTCGCTCCCAAAGTCTATATATATAAATACTCTCTCACCTGCGAATCGATATACCCCCCACACACGGCGTATATAACCGAAGAAGGGGGAGTCATGGTCGATTGCGTGTCGCCCTTTCGTATAGTATATATCTTGCGGGGCTCCCTGTGTAAATGAATCATGAAGGCCTTTCGCTGCGCTCTGTCGCTCGTCTTTTAATTAACGGTGCGCCGGACATCGGTAACGAACGATCGCGATTTACATCGAGTGCGCGCGATATGTTGATCAATATATATATATATATATATATATATATACATAGTGGAGACACGATTGAGCTGGGCGTAGCAGTACTTTTTAATCGAGTGTTCTATTATTTCGATATTGTGATCGGGAGTTTGCAGAAATGATTTTATTCTCGAGCTTTACTTTCGGCTAAAGCAGGCTATGTCTCGAAGAAACCAGTTATTTCACTTTGATGTTAAGCGCGGGAGGGCATTTCCACCGAGATTATACGGCTTTGAAAAGATACTTCTGCGCTATACACGAATCAAGAGCACCGTATCAATTTAATAATTTAGCATCCAAAATAGATATCAAAACGCGATGCGCTCGCCGCGAGAAAACGACGTATACACGCGAGGTCGTCCTCCCGGATTATTATCGCGTAAAACATTTCGAGATTAAAGTTATACAGCCGGACTATTCAGGAATTAAATGTATCTACTTACATTTTATCACCCGAAGTCTGAGCCCGCTAATGATGCCAGCATATTACGCTCTACCCACACATTATCAACGGAGAAATTCGAAATTGAAGAAAAATCGTTTATATATCTAAAAGCTGTGGCTGTATCTTCTCCCAGTATCTTAATAAACGTGGGAACGTCGGAAACAGAAGAGCTACAAAGTATATATACGCGCATTAATAACCAGTCTCTTTGCGCTACAAAGTATATATAGTCCACAAAAAAAAGAGAGGAGCAAAATCCACCTGTTGATGAAACCCGCGCACATATTTATAAAACGATAGCACTCCACTCTCGCTCTTTCTCTCTTTCGAAACAACAAGTACCTCCGAAATTTTTTTCTCCCTCTCCGTGCGCTTTCCCATTAATTCATCGATATCTATATACCCTCCTCTCGCTCCCTCTCCTATATATATATATATATATATATATATATATATATATACGCTTCGTCTTTTTTTTCTTCGGGCTCGAATCGTAAACGAAAATTCGCGCTCCTTTTTCCCCCTCGAGGGCTCGCCGAAAAATCATAAAAGTATAATGCGATCGACGGAGTATCGCGCTCATAGTCTTTCTCCGCTGCTGCTTCTTCTTTTTTCGCGTGTCGGCCTCGACGCAAGCGTTATAAAAATCGGGCGCAGGCGCTTTTTGCGCGGAAGCCCGAATATAATTATTTCGCGCAAGGGCGTACGATTTTTTATATACACCGAGAGAGAAAGAGGGGGGGAGGAGCGCCGCCGGTGGACCTGGGAGCGGTTGCGCTCGTTGTTACATGCCCGACGGGTATGAAATTTAATTTCACTTCGCCGAAAGATAATGCAACCCTCGCTCTCAGTCGCTCATACCTGAAGCTTTTTTTTTGGTTTCGTGACGATGTACATAGTTGGGTTTGACTTTGACCGATAGAACTGTTAAAGTAAACTATCGAAGATTGTTGTTCTACTTATATATCTGTACTATATTATTGCGTACAAGTAATCGCGCGCGGTACTGTTAACTCGAAGAGGTTTCTCATTTATTTTGCACGCAATTACCTTTTATCGTTGACCGATCAATCAATTTTCTGAATATTCAATTAAAAAAGAAAGCCAAAAATAATGCCGCGCACATAAGCTTCAGCCATCCCAATCTTCACTGATGAATCGCTTCATTTAAGTCCGCGAGTGCATAAGCTTCCTCGACATACATCATCGCGGCATATCCAAAGTCCGCTGCAGGCTCCGAATGGATGTAAATACCGAACTACTGCAGAAGGAAACCGGACATTGTGTGTACCTCCGCGCATAATCTTCCGAAGAGCTGCGCCTTGTTCCTTCTTTTTCCCACATCCGTATACATCTCGTTTTCGAAGTATGCTTCGACTTCAGCTTTAACGGTATATATATATACCGAGACTCTCTCACTGTGTGTATACCGAGAGAGGCGAGAACCCCGTCTGCTTTTTTTTATCTCTTCTCCCTTTGTTTGAAAATTCTGCAATCGAGCGGGACGAAGATCTCTGGGTGTATAGGTATATACCGAAAAAATTAAGAAGGGAAAATGACCGCGGGAGTGTAACTTCGCGAAGCTTTTAGCGGCCGGGAAAAAAGTACGACACTAAAACGCTGCTGATTGAGCTTCGACTTTATGAACTCGGGCGCGATTGCTGTGCTTTGTTTTCAGTGGTTAGCTTCGGCGTTCTTATGGTAATTTTTGCTGCGAATTTTTTTCGGGGAGTAAATTAAGTAACTTCGAGAGAATTATACATGTATCTTACATACTGCACACGAGCAATTTACTTTAGGTTTATACGCACCTTGCTAGAATATTTTTTTATTCACATTGTTGTTACGCGTCGATCTGTACAATACAGTATTATCGTTTATTTCTCGACAAGTTGCAAACGCAACTTCAACCTGAGCAGAGTTAGCAAAAAGTCGAAATTTCGAAAGTCAAAGCACACATAATGAGCAAGACAATTCCCATGTTAACGGTGAACTTGGCGACAGCCGTAACTTTCAAAACCACTATATTCAACCGGCTAAAAATATATCCATATGTATATACATATATACACAGACGCAGAGGCGCATATTTTCTAAGCGCGCTTCCTCGAAAGGTCAAATCCTCCTACACCTCCGAAAGGGGGGGAGGGAGGACTAAGTGGAGCATCGTGTATATATATACATTATATGAATATGCAATGCGCGCGCATACGTGACAACGACGACGACGACGACGACGACGACGACGATTGCGCTCCGCGAAAGTCGCCTAGCCACTTTTTCGGTCTTTAATGTTATGCCGCACGTGTACCCGCGCCGCATGGGCGACGACTATATATGTATATGCATGGCTCTCTATATAGTCGCGGGTAAAAATGCCCGCTTAGAATTTTTCGTCGCTCGCGCGATTTCAATGAACCTCCGCCGCGAGAGGTATTTCTCAAAAGCCATCGACGAGTTTGTGTCTGCGCGGCTGCGTCCGCGCGGTGTGGGGGGAACGACGGCTTTTGTGAGCGCGTGCGGCGACGACTTATTGTAATTTATAATTTTTACCCATATAGTCGTTTAACTTATTTACCTATGCAAATCGCTGCAGCTGAATTTACACCGGGACTGTGTATATGAATATTCGCCTCCGGCTGGAGCTCGTATGTGAGTTTGCGCCGACTGGACACAGTATTATTATACGCGTGGTATTGTTAACAAGAGTTTTGTTTTGAATTTCGACGCGGCGAGCCAACAGTTTGAATAATGCTTTTTTACAGGCAAATCGCGGGTAAAGTGTCGCATTAGCATCGTGATGACGGCGCGCGTTATAAATATACAAATGAGCTTTCGAAAAGTAGGTATACATATATATATATACGTTTTTATCCTTGTTTTTGCAAAGGTATTTTATTAAATTACTATGCTCAACGTCGACACATCGATCATCGATATATAATTGCATTATAAAAGCTAGTTATTACGCGCAGTGTGTTTATACGCACGACGAAGATGTACGTCGTCAATGCCGATATAGTCACGCAAAATAATAATGTTTTACACTTTTTGCAGCGACGACACGATGATTAATTAGCTATTGAAACTTCAAGATGATTTCGCTGAAAAATAAAACCTAATTAGTATTTCAACACACTCGACGCGTTCTTTGTGCAAAATTATACAATGAAAAAAGTGCAATTCCATCCAGAAAAATCTTAATTGATAAAAGAAGACATGCATGCTTTACGGTACATTGCTTCCAAACTCAAAACAAACTTTCGCTCGAAAAACCTATATACGTATACGCGACGGCATTACCATATACTTCCTCAACGCACACACACACACACACACACGCAGCAACATCAATTGCAAATCACGCCGAGCAGCGTATATTTTCATATATAAGCGCGCACGCACCGAAGGTGGGGCAGCCGCATACGGATATATCACACACCGCGTGGGTGACAATTCGAGCCACCTACGCTCATGATTATTGCCAGCCGAGCACGAGGCGATGTGGCAATTGTCGCGAGCTGAAAAATTGCATTGTCTGGCAGAATCGTTTTTCTAATTGCAGCCGCGAGAGAAAGCCACGATACGCGTGATGAGAGCTTTTTTTCGAGTCGGCGCGCGCGCTCTTTGATGGAGATCGTCGTGGTTGGGATTCGCGAGCGAATTCGAGTTGGTTTTGCATACGCGCGCGAGAATGCGTGAGTCATAGCGACGGGTATAATACGATCAGATTTATATATCGCGGCGTATATCGAGGGATAACGTTTGTTTTTTTTCTTGTAAGATTCGAAGCGTTTGCGTTGGCGTGTCCCTTGTTTCGCCCGATAGGCCGCGATGGGCGAAACTTAGATTGCACAAACGACGAACAATGCATCAGAAGGATTTTTTTCGTTTCGTGAGATTTTTCTGCCTGTCAATGCGGTGTATTGTTTTTTATATCTAAAAGTATGTGTACTCGTCGAAACGTGATTAATTGTGTTACTCGATTCTACATTCAAGCGATTTTTCACGCAATCGCGTAAAAGAAGAATCATCGCTCGTATATATGTACGAGAGAATTAAATTGTTCAGTCTTATTTCGCTGTGATTTACGATCGCTCGTGTTTTCGATATTGTGCTAATCAATCAGCGCGATAATCCTTGTAATTTAATTACGTCCATAAAAATGTCGATGCTCAACGTCTTCATATTATACGAATTATCTCGGAAAATTAGTATACGACTTACTTTACTCCAGAATAAATGCGAATCATTTCCCGGTGTATCATCCATCGAACGTGTAGCTCATCAATCGCTCGCGCTCAAATCGTGAGAATCGCCTTAGCCGAACATCTATTTTCTCGTCTTCAGCAATTAATTTTTCTGCCGTATATCCTGCTATTAAATTCGCAGCGGACAAAACCTCGCTCCATTCCTAATCCATTTTTACTTATCCCATTAGAGCTTCGAAAGCGCGCGCGTAAAAGGCATCGAAGCCTGGAGGCTTGCAGAAATATATAGAATCCGCTCTATCAATTTTGCGTAAAAAACTTATAACCCAGCATAATGCCAGCTACAAATGAACGCCGTCCTTTCAATTAAAAAAGCCCCAACCTTTTACGATTTTCCCGGTACCAGCCCACTGCAGTACAGAGGATCGCCCTTGTATACCAGTGCACATAATAACTCAACTTCTTGCCTCTCTCTCTCACTCTCTCTCTCTCTCTCTCTCTCTCTCTCTCTCTCTCTCTCTCTCTCTCTCTCTCTCGCTCTTGGTCTGGCCCCATATACAGTCGCGTTTCTCAATTATAAAGCGATTCGCCTGTCATTAGACCGAGAAAATCGCCTCGGAAAGTTCTTGAAGCATCAGCATCAGCAGTAGCAGCAGCAGCCGCAGATCTACTCAACAGCAGCGTCTCCGTCCAGTGCAAAAAGTCGCTTATATACTGCGCCATTAAGTGTCTACACGATCGGCAGCAATCGTATACCGACGGCTGCGGCTAGTATAGGCCTCTCCTCCCGACGAGTTTCATTAAGTTTTCGTGTACGTATTACGCGCCGGTGACGTATGTTGCCGGACCGATATTTACTGCTCTCGAAGAGCCTCCTCTCTCTCTCTCTTGCACTGTGTGTATGTGGATACAGCATCTCTCTCTACCTATGTTTATGTATATATAGCCTACGTGCGCGCATCGAATCGGCTTTCGGTTATCTAAATTGCATCGGAATCGATGTCGGTACTCGCTCGCTCGCTATATAGTGCCCACGTTTCCACGCGCGCCGTCATAAACCAACACCTGTTGATACCCTTTCTCGGCGCGCGAATGCGCGACTATATAGGTTGCTTGCTCTTTTCTCTCCGTGCGGAGAAGAGAGAGAGAGAGAGGGACGAAGTGCGAGCATCGATGTACACGACTTGACTCACAGCCCCGCACTGGTTAGAGAGATTGCGAGGAGGTTTCTCACTGCAACGAGAGCCTTTTGTTTTTCTCGGAGATAGTTGCCGCGATGCGTTAGAGTTTCTTATTGTACTTTACGGCCGCCCGCGCGAATATTTTAAATTCTCGTTATATTTATTTCAAAGAGAAAATCGCGGCCTTTTCTTCGTCGCATTTGTTCTTTATATTTACGTATCTCGATGGCTGCGAGAGAAAGAACCGATAAAATATAACGTGAAATTTTAATTGGAGAATCAATTTTGGCGCGCCGGTAAAGAAGTTTTGGTCGACTTTTTATTTTCATTCGCTAGGGAGCAGCAGTATCGAAACACGTCTTCGCCGAGTGTAGAGGTGAGCCCTAAGAGGAGAATACCACGCGCAGATGTTTCTGATCCGACGTCTGGTGGTGTAGTGTATTTATTGTGCGGATTTTCAAGTTGAAAGGCCGGCATAATCGGCGTTAGTATATTAGAGGATAAATAGGTATGCCTTGCGTCATGTAACTGAAGTTGTCTACTTTATCGACAGTCTAAATTTTTGCACGTGGAAGAAAAGGCAATTATAAGTAGTAGCCGTAAAACAAAATCGTAGTTTTATTTTAGCGAAGATAGGTGGCGCATAGACACTTCTTTATTTCCCTCGTCATGATCTGCGCACAAAACGTTATTATAATTTTACTGGCAGTAAGAAAAAAAACGTTATTACCACCCAAGCTTCTACATTTCACGATATGCGGGTATACTCTTGGCGATATATAACTGTTGTCCACAAAATCAAATTCATGGAGCAAAAAATAATTTTAATGAGATACAATCAGCGTTTCTGTATACACATTCGCAACGCAGCTCACGACTATTATCAACAAAAACACTGGAAATTCTGCTGCGTCAAGGTTGTAAACCCTCATAACGCAAACACACGATCCTCGACGCTTTACTATACACAGACTATATCTCGAATCTCATGAATTCGCAAATTACATAATAACTAATGAATTACGTCTTGTCCTCTAAATCGCAGTGCGGCGCAGCAGCACATCTGTTTGCCAATTTGTCAATTCCACCTTTCGCCGTGTGTGATGCGAGATCCCGGACTTCTAGTCTCTCTCTCTCTCTCTCTCTCTCTCTCTCTCTCTCTCTCTCTCTCTCTCTCTCTCTCTCTCTCTCTCTCTCTCTTTCTCTCGGGTACAGTAAACGACGCCTGCGTTTAAATAAGAAATTCCTCGAAAGTGTATACACCTATATCGCACACATGGCGCGCGCTCGCGCGAATATTACAAAGCAAACGCGTCGGCGGTGCTGCGCGGAATATTTCAGCATCTCATTAGCGACGAGGCTCTAATTACTCAGCGCGAGCTGTTTGTCCCTTATATTCGTCGTCGTCGTCGTCGTCGTCGACGACGTCTCGCTTGTATACTTTTTGCGAGCTTTACGCGCTGGTTCATTCAGTCCAGAGGCGTGTCATTGATTAGTCGGAAGTTGCCGGCACTAAAAACGCCGCCAAGTGTGTTTTAACTGTATATATACCTATACATTTTGCGTTTCATTCATAAATGCGCGTGAGCCACGGCGTTGAATAGACAGTTAGAATTTTTTCCGAGGAAGACGTCTGCGTATACTATACGCTGCTAAGTCGATGATTTCTAGCAGGCGTTCTCTTGGTGCTTTGTATAGGAAAGTTGATGCAAACTATTCGGCGCTTGCTTTACGAGCTATTGTCGCCGACTGTTGGCTTATACGTATATATAATGGTAACAGCTTAACGGTTTTGTTGCGTTTCTGGCTAAGTTTTTGACTGTTCAAACGTAATTTCATGGAATTTCATATCGTTGAGGCATCTGTATAAAATTTGCATTTCCCGTATATACATGCGAATCAATGAGTAAAACACATCGCTTTTTTCCTATATATGCCACGAGCAAGCGCAGTACAGGTGTCCAACATGAGCCGCGGTGTGTAAGTAGCAGAAAACGGCTGCGGGAAAAGCGATTATTTTTAGATTTTGATAGTCCTTATGAGTGACAGTGGCGTTTTTGCTGATTCAACGTGTAAGCGCTGCTGCTCTATACGCCGCCGCGCGGCTGTTACAGTCGCAGATCAAAAGCCGCCGTCGCTCATCACGTGTCAAGCATCAACGCGCGCGCGGCAAAGCGGCGAGCGACTCGTAAATCAGCGATATATTTCGTTGTTTTGCTCGTTAGGAGATATATGAACTATACTGTGGCTCGACGCGTACAATCCTTTGATACGCGTCATATATACCCCGGGAGAGTTTTTCCTGGTGCCGGATAGCGTAAGAGGGGCTTTTTGCGGTTTTCCCGCGTCGATCTTCTTTCTTATGCTTGGTTCGCGTAAGAATCACGCTTTTATCGCCTTTATTATGCATACCGCGGTGAATTATCGCCGACTGATTGATTATAATCGCTGCAATTTCGCCTATACGAAAATACTGAAAATATCAACACAATGAACTTGAGATATACTTGGGTTTACCGTTAGAACGCGCGATGCATATTTTCATGGACTTTATGCACGCTAAACTTCCGCATTGTTTGCATTCGCGAAATTCACTCTAATAACCAGTAGAACAAAAAAAAACATGAGCAGTACATCACCCCAGTGCCACTACGCTTCTCATCGATCCATCCGGGCCATCACCTGAGCCACGCATCCAGGCAGCAAAAAATCCTGGAAATAGCCAACAAAAACATTCCCCTATATCCCCCGTCATATCTCTTCGCTAATAGACGAAAGCCCGAAAATGAATTCGTCGCTTATCGCGTACAGTCCATCTCGCGCTGCGTAGAATATGACACAAGGGTGTCTCGCCGTCCTGCGGGAATTATTCAAATGAATCGACGCACATATACACACACACAGCCAGCATTTGAATATCAATGGCGGCGCGCGGGCTTGAAAAAAAGGACGCCTCCCGTTTAATTTAAATAACTCGCGCGCGCTTCACCTGTAAGACCGGCAGCGGCGGGTTCGCTCAGAGTTTAAAGTGACGGGTACAAAGGGGCGAAAAACGGCGGGCGAGATTTCGGCCTCCCCGTTATATGCAGCGGGATTCATCAGCTGTTCCGCGCGGAGGTTCCCACAGTTTTACTTCCGAGCGGGGTGGTGGTGTGTTGTACACGGGAGGAGGGTGTATGTGTATATATATATATATATATATGGGATGAGGAACTGCGAGGGTTGGCGGGTCGTGTCTTCTTTTTCTCTTACGACGCGGAGGGTGAGTGTTATAGGGTGGTATTTTTGCCAGCTTTTCAGAGGGAGAGGGTTTTCGGGGTGCGCTTCTGACGCAAGATGGTGAAAGTGAGCGTTATGGTTGGTGAGTTATTGTCGGAGAGGTGTAAGCAGTAGTGCAGCTTGGAGAGGAAGTTTTATGATGATGGAATGCTTTGCGGGGAGGTTGGCGGATTCCCAGATGTGTGTAGGGGATGTTTAACGGTTAAGAGGATTAACCGAAAATGAGATTGATTTTTCATGTTTGATTGAAGTTATCGATTGAATTCTATGCGGTAGAACGTTTTTATAACTTTTTATTTGGTTAAAGGCTCAGGAATTATTTAAATTGAATGGCAGTGAAAATATAGGACATGCCAAAATCATTAGTCAATATCAGATTGTCCCAAATTCTTAGTCGCACAATAAATAGAGCGGCTATGTATTACACTAAAAATTTTGTAATTATCCCACCCGAACGAACACGCGCATCTGTTCTAACAATCTCTGCAATATTCCAGCTGATCGTCCGGGCAATCTCCCCTCAAAAGGCCAACCTTTTCGACTCCAAAGGAGAGTAAACGCACACGCGCACCATAATATAACACAAGAAAGAAAGCGAAATCTCCGCAGACGCGCGGAATCCTACTCCAAAGTGTAGTACAAAGTGCTGCACTACATGCACACTCGCTCCCGAAGTACACACACACACACACACACATATATATATATACACAGCGTCGCGCGACGGGGACCTACCCGACTCTCCGCGACGGAACAATGGTCCGCTTGGTACGAGGGGGTTTGACTCCCCATCGGTTTGTTTATAAATATACGAGCGAGCACAGCAAGGTCCAATCTTAAAGAGAGCCGCGAACGAGGGTGGGAGAGACGAAACGGGAGGAAAGGACACCTGGCCCATCTCCCTTTTTCGATGCAAGAGTGTATATATACTTCAGGAGCGGGGAGACACGACGAGGGGCCCGTTAACTTTTCCACGTGTTACGTCACCTTGTGTACAGCGAAATTAATCAGATTGTGTATTAATTATTATTACAGTAAAATACATAGACACGATGAGTTATGAAAAGTCGTCGACATTGTCAAAAATCATGCTAACAGTAATTTTTACGCACAAATATGAGACAATCTATTCAAGAACCTACCCGCGCTGTCTCTGAGAAAACTCAAAATTTATTTTCGTCGCGCCCCATAACTCTAAACCCCTCGGAAACCCCATAACGTTCACTTCCACAGGCTAAATTCCTACATCCGTACTTTTCGCATTGTCTCTTACGTCCGAGTGGATGGATCATCGCCTTACTTTCCCTCTTCCCAACCCGTAACCGTCCCCGTATATCTGTAATAATACCTATACACATCCATGACGCAAAAACGGGACCCATCATCGCGCGAACGCTCCTGTAAAACGCGCAACAGAAGAGAGCGAGCGGTCGTTGTCCCAAGGGGGAGTTGGGTCCGGACGGGACTTACGCACGTGCGCGCGAAATTCACGAGGGGTGGCGCAGGGTGAGAAAATTTCTCGAGCTACGGGCTTCTCTTGAAAATTTTCGAAGTGAAAATATGTTGTCGCTACTCGAGCCTTCTGGGTGGTAATGATCAATCGAATGCAAATGTAGTGGCGTTTTTGTATTGAGCCGCCGGAGAGGGTGCGAATTGGTGAAAACAGAGAAGTACTTCTGGTCGAATGAATTATTCATGTTGGAGGAAAGAGTACACATATACTACTTTCATGATAGGTGGTTTGTTATTCGATTTTGCGTGGAGATTAATGACTTTTCAAAGATTGTGAATAATTTTACGCAAATTGTTATTTGATCACGATTCTCAGTCTCAGTATGAATATAAATTTATTTTTTCATAACCAGATTTTATTTGCGTGTCTAACGAAAAAAACAAGTGGTAAAAGTAATCCAACCGAGATCCACATCATACACACGAACAACCATATTAAAAAAAGGTGCCTCCCACGCATGCAATCCTTTCGCTTTCGCTGCATTCTTTGTACAATACACCTCTACACACCCTCGAAAAATCAACCTCTTCTCTCTGACTCTTTTGCTTCCTCTTTGTTTCTCCTCTCCGGCTTTTTATTCGATTTCTACGTGCACATGTCCTTGCACTTAACTTTCACTGCTGCTGCGGGCGCTCTCTTTGATTTTACCTTTCGCCTGGGCGCTCGCGCGCAGAGTCGCCCCTGTTGGCTTTTAACTCTTTTGGAGAAATTAAAAGAGATGAAGAAAGGGGAACGCTGATGGGAACCTGCAGGTATTGAGCATGCGTGTATAAGAATTGTATAGGTGCAGGGTACCTATATATATATATATATATATATATATATATATATATACATGTACACATACATAGAAGACCGGATGTCGCGGGGGAGCCGAGCGTGCATCGCGTGGGACACGCAGTCGCGCAATCTTATGGATCGTTTTGCGTGCGTATTGTTAGCATGTTCTTTTTTTCAAATTAAGCCTTAAAAGCTTGAATACTGCATTCGAATCGATTTGAATTATTAACAGCCTACTGATGAACATCCGTTTATTATTCATAATTTTTATATTATCGAATTGATCAAGTCTTTATATTTGGCGAAACAAAGGTAAATAACTAAATAATTCACCACCTGTATACAAAGTACGCATATCACCTAAATAATTCAACTTCGAATCAGACGTCTGATAAGAGCAAACCGAAGCCCCGAAATAACATCCGTCGGAGAAAAGCAACCACCTCAATAAACCATAAATTCGATCTTTGACAAATGGTCTCGTATATATTCCGGGAACAGACTTCTCTCTCTCTGTCTCTCTCTCACTCGCAAAGACACATCGCTCGCCGTGATTTAGTGTAGGTGCGCGAAGGGATCCGTCGTCGCGAGTGAATCATCAGACTATGCCGCAGCGCGTCTGCGTGGGCGTTCGACCCTGCACGCGCGTCTGTCTTTCGCGAGCTCGGGTCGCTTTGCCAGTGCTTTACGAGCTTGCGCGGCTTGTCGTCGCGTCGCACGAAACGACTATTAGCGCGAGCACGACGAGGGCATTATGTTCCACGTGGACGCGCATTAACGAGAGATGCGCATACTCTCTTCACTCGCTGTGTTCTTGTCCGTGTCCCGTCGCACTATCTTTCGGAGCCTCGAGTATACGAGTATATGCTTCTTTCTCGCTTTGTGCCTGCTTGCTGTCGCTTCAAAGGATTAGGGAGCATTCATTATATAGCTAATATGGGAATTGACTGGTTCGTTGGAGAGCTTTTTTTTATTACACTATTGTCGTTTGCTCTTACTGTTAGATATAAAGCTACGTCGTTAATACGTTATCTTTGAAGATTAGTGACAATTTTTTAGCATACAAATAGAATATAATATAAGCATAATCATATGTAGTGGTGTTCAAAGGCATAGTTTAAACTAACCCGTAATATTGTGAGAGTATTATAGCTATATAGGCTCGCAATGCGATGTCGACTCACCGTCATAAACGCCCGCGCTTATGCGTTTGCTTTGTCTCTTGTTTTCGCCTGTTTTTCTCTATCCCCGTCTTCTCGTGTTATGTTTCTCGATCCTCAATTACTCCTTCGTTCGCACTCTCGACGTTGTCGTGGCGTCTTCTCGGTTTCAACGACCGTTAAATTTAGATGGTACGAATAAATTATAGAGAAAATGTGAAACGCTTTTCATTCATGCGGTTTTACGTAGCATCGTTTATATTACGCGAAAGCGTTATGTCATTGACAGAAGGGTATAGCCGAGTCGAATATCACCTATTGTTGTGCCCATTATTATAACAATAGATTATATGATTGTGTAAAGTTTTCCAGTATTTAATGTGTGTAAAAAATTTGGTGTAACAAATATATTTATGTATAGAATCATTTTTGTATATGTACAGTTTTTTCGGTATCATGCATTGTAGTTGCATACTACAACCGTATTCTTTTCCTCAGTCAAGTTTGACAATAGCTACATCAAGAAAATTTTTATTATTCTACTTAAATAGATTATTGAAAATGTTTAAATGTCGTGACAGTATGAAAGGTATAGTAAATTTATACGTGAGAATAAATATGTATGCGGCTCAGTAATGCCTCGAGGACGCAAAAAAGTTTGTTTAAAAGAAACCGACTTTTTCTATTTGGAAGTAGTCGATTTACTAGCTTCCTAGAAAACTTTTCAATAATATATTTGATCATGAAACTTACATGTATGACTTTAGGGCTTTTGTCAATAATTTGCGGAAGTGTAGGGATGTCTGTAAGTAAAATTATTTTAATATAAGACAAACAAATTAATTATTTTTTTATTTTATAGGATTCAGAAATAGCTGCAACAATATTGGATGACGTTAAAAATTTAAGGAATCAAATTTCAAATGTTCAACGGGATGTGCAATATCAAAGTACAAAAAAATTGTTGGAAAATCCAGATATACATAAAATACAGGTAATAATTACATTTAATTTAATTGTATATTCACATTAACGCTAATCATCATAATTAACTTGAATGTGTACTTTAGGTCGCATTAGAAAAAGCATTAAAATCACGATCCATTACAGCCGATTGTACTGCCAGTCTTGATAATAGTTTTATGATTCTCGTTGAGAAAGTGAACGCCGAACTTATACCAGAAGTATTGAAAAATGTTACACAAGATGCGAATTTTTTTCAGAATACTCGAAAGGTAAAGCAGTACTCGATAAAGTTGAAGTGTTGTTGAATAGAATCTTCTACGTGAATAAACATAATTTTTTGTAGGAATTAGATCAGATAGGGGAAAGTCTTCATCGAATCCAGAAATTAGATGATAAAGCGTCAAAGAATAATGAAGATGAAAACGGAAATTTAATATTAACATATCTCGATAAAACGGAGAAACTATTTCAATTTGTTGATAGCCAGCAATACAGAGTCCTTGATACAATCACTTCTTCACCTTATTTCAATTCAGAAGATGTACTTAAACACATTAAAGACGACTTTATTACGCCATCTGCCAATTGTATCAAAGTTGAATAATCTTCATCTGGACCGATTTTATCATTTTCATACTATTTAAGTATGATTTATCACTCTAGTGCAATGCGTATTTACTTGAAAACCAAGTAGGTGTGATTCAATTTCTATAATTGGTCATACACTGCATGAAAGCACATTTGAACACATTATCACATTTGAAAAATAAATTTTTGAGTAAAGCACATGGTTCAAAGAAAAATTTTAATTCCAAAACCTGACACTGTTTGCTTGTTAGTTAAATTACGAAGGTTATCATCAATTACTTAATTTTTCCTACAAAAATAAAGAAATATTAAATCCCTATACACTAGCATAAAATCATCCTAATTCTCAAACCATTTAAAGTACAACGGAAGTAACCACTTATATGATTATCCAAGTAGTCGAAATTTCGCGCAATGAAATTAGTCGTTCCAGTCCAATCAGTAAAGCAGCGCCAAGAGCAAAGCTCTCGCTCAACTCCTTTCTCATCTCTCATAGCCGTGGAAATTCGCCAGAGCTGAAAGACCCACGAGAAAGTCCGAGACTTTCGGAAACGAATCGCGTGCCGAAAATTAGCCAAGTAATAGTGCCTACATTAGGCCCTTGCGGTCGACGACAAAGATTCGACTCGGCGCGGGAGCTTCGAAAATATTCAAATTCTGAATGTATACATACGTGCTATAATCACAGCGTCGACAAACCGCCTTTCTCAGTCACTAATGGCAGTAGAGAAAAGGATTCAAGCGGAAGAAATGAAAGCCGAGGGATAAAGGCGCCCTTTGAGGAGTGTCATTGTTGGCTATTATTACGTGTTGCGTCAATCAACATTGGCACGGCAATACGGCTGCCTTTGATTTTTGACAGTTCTTTTTATTAGCTTAATCCAATAACCCAATAACATTCGGAATCTATACACTAAGTATATAACAGATGGACTCGTTCGGATTATTTTAAAATAATCCGAACGAATTAGAAACTTAAAATCTCCCACGCAAGCAGTCGAAGCATATTATATGTATGTGCGTACAAGACCGCATCGCGTGCGCAGTACCTTCTCCCGACAAAAAGCCCAAAAGAGCCAAGAAAAAGCCTCGGTGCATTTTTCAGAAGAACTTTCTACTGTCGAGGCATCATATAGCCACAAAGCGCGACACACACACACACGCATCCGCGTGCGTTTCGCAATATCCATCCCAGTACATGCAACCCTATAAACGTTGTAGCGGCGGTCGTCGTTGGGATACCTGGATATGTGGGCACAGAATTTTTCTAGACTCAAGCGCGAAGCTCGACGCACACATGCGGTCGGCGACGACGACACCCACGACGTGGGATTATTAGCCGGGCTGACGGGAGTGCGCGACTATCTGCGGTTCGTTGCGACATCGACGTGCACACGGGAAGACCTTCGAAATGAGTCGCGGGCGCGTAGTTTTACGCGTTCGTGGTACATGGCGTATTGTTCCTCGAGTCGCGGTTGCGGCGTCGATTTTTCCCGCAGTAGAGGTACACGTGTTCTTCTTGATTTTTCTATTGTAGTCTATGAGTTAGCGGGGATACGACGCCATTGTCTATTGACTTGGCTGCCGACGGCTAAATTAGCACCTGTGCAATGACAATTTATTGGTTTTAGACGTGTCGTACTTTTTCGTGACAAAAGGTCGCCGTGTGGAATTGTGTGCAGAAAACGTGTTGCTGCCGTATTCGTTGTTGTATTTTTGCGGCAATGTTTTATTGGAATTGTTTATGCGGTATTTCAATACAACGTACATAATAAGCAGCAACCGGATATATTCTGGTTTTTGGGCTTTATGCATTATTATTCATATAGTTGATTAGAAATAAACGTGCGGAATAAATTAATCAGTTAAAAATTATTTTTAAACGAGTAAATAAAATAATTACTGCAATTTATCACTACACGTTTACAAATATCTGAAATATGATTAGTGTGAATATTTTTTTTCTACTGATAATCAAACAATGCATTACGTAGATAATATTTGATATTTGATTAGAAGAATAATTGTTCTTTGTATTCTTTGATAAAATTAACCTATGTCATATACGTGAAGTTTCGAATTGTTTACATAATTCACAATAGTAGCTAGCACTTGGGTAAAGTACTTCATATAATACAGAATTATATTTAAGGAATCGTAATTCTAAAAATTCATTCCATTTTGAAATAGAAATCGTTTCGCATCTTATATCGACAAAAATGAAGGTACTTTTCTTCGTTATTGCAGCTTTCGTAGTAGTTAACGCAAGCCCCGTAAGTACATTTAGTAATATTTTGTTTCAGTCAATATATTGAAAATTAAATTGGATATTTTTTTCTTGTCTTTTTTAATAAGGTTCCAGACAGTCAATTGAAACAGACAGCTCAAAATGTATTGGATGTTATCAAGACTCTTCAGTCAGAAATTAAAGAAGCTTTAAAGATAACAGAAACAGTACAGAAAGAATCTGAAGAGGCCGTCGAACACATTCCATCCACAGTAGCTGCAAATGAAAAAGTTGCGGAAATGAAGGTGCGTTACAAAAATCTTTAAAGTAATAATCTGTGAGTTCTTTCATTTACGATAAAAATGATGACACGCCATAACTGCGCTGTTTTAGAAAGCCGTTAGCGAATCTGGAAAATGCCAAGAAATTTTTGACTCCAAAGTCTCCGAGTTTCAAAAAAGCTTGGAAAACTTCTTGAAAGAACAAGTAGACATGCATGTGACCATTCTGCAATCCACTCTTGGTTTAATCAAGAAGGTAGGCCGTTAATAATTTTTTCATATTTTACCGAAAGATTATAATTAGGTTTTAACGAATTTCGATTTTTCCACTACAGCAATTGGACATCGCCGAAGTGTCGCTCACTGACAATTTGGATGCTGAACTCGAAGCCTGCAATACGGAAGGATCTGAGTGCAAGATCACTGGAGCTTTCATTCAACTTACTGACGATGTATTTAAAATCGTCGGCACTTCCGGCATACAAGCAGCTAATTTTGTATCTGGGACTGTGAGCCAAGTTGAAAACCAGACTATATCTCAAACAGTTGAAAGAGCACTAGTTGAACCAGTCAGGACTTGTTTGGAAGCTTAAAAACAATTTATAATAGTTTGATACAATGGTACAAGTATTCTTCAATACTATCCTGAGAACAAATGCTATTTTTATAAAGACAATAAATGTTAATTATCCCGATTTTTAAATATAGGTACGTACATGTTATTTTTTTTTTTTAATATTACTGCACTACCACTGAATAGTCTCGATATTACGCTATACAAATTATAAATGAATTATTTTACTACAGCCTGAATTTGTCAATATTCAGAACCAATACAGTACTACTGTAATAAAAACGTAACCCAAAGTTCAATACCATCTTCCCCTGCGGTTACGCTCGCGCCAGTTTTACGAGCACACGAGCATTACCTTTGAAAAATTTTGTATTCACACTTCGCTACTTTATATGTATATGCATAGAAAAGCGATGTCAACGACCCTACCTAGACTCGCCTATCAAAAGGACAAAGAGAAGACGTAGAATGCAGATGGCCAGTTGACTCGCTTGGCTTGAACTGGAAAAGTTAAAGTTAAGCTTGTTCCGTTTATAATTTTTGCGCTCGGAGTCCTTGCCGATGTTCCCGTTCATGAGAAATGAAAGTAGAATGGGTGGATTTCGTTGTTGACGAAATTCGGGAATAGAATTACCAACTCTTGGCTCTATGCTAATTTGAATATTCTGAAATAGGTTTGAAAGATAATTTAAACTAAAGATCAATATTTTATTTACATAAATATTTTGTATGAAATTGAACAAGTATTGTGGGAACAAACTCAATGTCCGTAAAATTAGAAAAGATAAATCAATAATATAAGACTTTATTTTGTACGAGAGATAAAAAATTTCAAGGTAACAACTTCACTATAATCGCCATATAATGGGCGGAAATCATTTGACAAATGACATGATAATATTTCGGCAAAGTCTATATATATATCTATGTAACAAAGCACAGCAAAAACATTGCTTTACGAAGCCAATTCATTTTTTGATCGATAAGCTGAAAAGGTGTATCCTATTTCAAATAAAAATAATGAAAAAAGCAAATTCACGGAATTCGTTGAAAGCAGAAAATGTAGATCTATTCGGTATAACTGATGTGCGAGCAATTTACACAGAGCCTTTTGTCATCAATGCCACCCCAAATTTCACCCTGCGTAAACTGACGCAGTTTAGTTTCGCAATGTGGAATAATATGACGTATAGTTGGATCAATAACAACGATCCCGAAGACAAAGAAATTTTCAAAACTGTGGAGTGCTCTAACCAGCTATTTACTAGTGTGTTTATTATAAAATATAAAATATTATTTAAATTATTTAAATGATTAAAGAAAACATGAAAGCAAGCTTGTATAAGACTTGAAGAGATGCCTTATCTCCATATCATCAAATTAGCATAAGCGAGTAAAGAAACTGTTTTTTCTCCATAGTTCAAATTACATTGCAATCTGCTTTCGTTCAAAATAAAAGTAAACACAACCCATCGCCTTTTTCATTCCCGATCCTCTCGAGTATTATCCGTTGGAGAAGCTTTGAAAAGTAGAATCTCCCTCAGCAACAAATCTTTCTCACCACAGCACCTCCATAGAAAAACTCCGCAAAGGACAGACAGCCGCATCCAAAGTGAAATGTTCAAGCGAATCCTCACTCACCCTCTTCCTCCCAACGCCATTGTTCATCACGCGGGTACATAACGAAGCTACTCCACCAGGTTGAGCTCGTAAGATTTTTTGGCGGGAACCCGACGAATTCCCATACGTAGCGGCACCCCTTGCTAATGACGCGGCACAATACCTCGGCCAACAATCACGGATTCTCCCTCTCCGAGTGTACCCGACGTGGACCGAGATAAAGAGAGAGAGAGAGAGAGAGAGAGAGAGAGAAAGCACCTGGATCGTAGGTACGCCTGCTTGCGTAATCGTGGGAGCTGCGTTGAGCACGCCTATGCCACCCCTCGAGACGCTTCTCCCGCTGTGGTTGTTGTACTCCCCTTCTTTTCTCGACTCCCCTTCGCTATCGTTCCTTCCTTCCTTCCTTCCTTATTTCCTTCGCTGTTACGCCCGGCAAACAGGTTAACGGAAGTGCACCGTCGACGTGTTGGCGAGGGCTGACGAGACGGAGTGGGGAGCTTTCGACGGGGAGAGATGCTGCGAGAGAGCAACACGTGGATCGACTGGGTAAGGGGGATTCGGGGTGGAAGATAGTATATGTGGGGTAAAGGGAGCAACACGTGGATATATAGGGGTAGTAAGGGAATGTGTATAGGTTTTGGAGACGATTTGGATTTTCCGATTTTGTTGAGATAATTTATCGTTTACAGCATTGCGAAGCTGAAGCTAATGGTTTTTAGTTTTGCTTGCAGGAGGCTATTCAAAATGAAGAAAGGCCTGGTCAACCTCATCGATCGAGCGCTTGAATGCGGCGCGTCTTTAGAAATCTCGCCGACCACTGCGTCGTTGTTAACCCTCGAGTTTCAAGGCTCGGGCTTCTTTCTCCGCGCACATGTGTCCCACCGACAGCTCTTGAAAACTATAAGAAATGTTAATTTGCATATTGTGCAAGAGTACTACCCTCTTTCGGCCTCTCGCAGTCTCCTTCGGTCTCCTTGTTTCACTTATCTTCTTCAATCGGCAGTGGGAAGGTCAGTCGAGCTAAATCCGGCAAAAGAATCGTTGCTCACCATCCATTAATACGGCAATAAACGTCTCGCTTCATCAGCTTTCCCCGACACCCGTCCCGCACGAGATTCCTCCATTCTCGCGAATTTCTTTCGACTCCCCATTGAACAGTGCGGCTCCCTCAAAGCTTCGCTCTCCCTCCTTCTCCTCGATCAACCCCCCCGCCATAAACAGGCGTATTGTACAATATTATACCGTATACTCGTGCAAAAGCACAAAAACGAGCGCGCGACCCGAGTTTGCCGACTCTCGAAGAATCCACGCAATATTGCCCATATACTCGCGAGCAGCTGCCGCTCTCGCGAGAGAGATTTTCTCACGCGTCCAAAAGCCACCCCTGAGGACAATCGAGTGGCGCGCCTTGATTTCGAGTCAGGGGGAGGCATATACCTCTACACAGACGCGCGCGCGCGCGAGAAGGGGAGGCAAGAGCGGGCGAGGATATACTGTTGCAGGCTTTGTACAGCGCTGTATACATGTGTATACACATATATATATACCGGCAGCGTCGCGAGGCCGTAGGAGTTTGAATTTCATTAAGGAGGCAAATTGAAATATTATTATTAAGTCGAACTCCGAGCGACAATGAGGACTCCTTTGCCTGTGCGCAGTATTGTGAGGAGAATTTTATTCGACGGTTTGGCGCGAGCTCGCATGCCGAGGGTGTGCATGCGCTCGAGGCGATGTTTGTCTATATATAGGTATGCACTCTCGGACGCATTGTATACCCACGACAAAATATGCCGATTGTCGTCGTCGCTTATGTATATGGAAATAATATGGGAGAGCATAGAGATTACTGCGAGACTGCCCTAGGGGACATGTGTTTTTGATTATTTTGATTAGCCGAGAGGCTTTGATGGATTTATTAAGTGACAGACGCGGTTCCTTTATGTCCTTGTGTATACTTAGTCAAAGAAAGTTTTCGAATGTACAAAGTACGTATAATATACGAGTGAGTACACCGAGAGGATAATTTGATCAATCACAAATACGTATAAATGAACGAAATCAACCAACCAGCAGAGCTGCGCTTTAATTTACGAGACGAAGCACGTAATATATATGAAGAGCGCAGCGCTTGTCAAGTCAAATTCATCCGCGGCCGCAGCTCCGAACAAATTTCCGTACCTTATACACCGCGTGCTCAGATCCGAAGCGTCGATAGCGCGAGCGTCCGGCTTGCGTTTTCTCGACTAAAGTCCCAAAAAACACAGCGAGAGACAGCAGATTCGACGATAACGATGATTCCCGCTTCTCTCTATCCTCGCGCGGGTTTCGCCATTATAGACGAAAAGTCCTCTGTATATCAAAGGCTGTCCGGCGAAAAGAGCCGTAAACTCCGAAAGTTCATTCGAGCGCGGGATCTTGATAAAAATACAGAGAGGAAGGAAAGTTTTTGCAGTATACACACGATTCCTCCTGTTTTTTTTTCGCCGGTGTCTAGGATAGAATTCTGGGTCAGCAGGAGTAGTTGTCTGCTGGGATATCGGGGCTGCATTTTAAAGATCGATTCGCGCGCAGCGGCGGAATAGTATATAGCCGGACATGAATTATGCAGAGCTGCCGTGCGCAAGGGAATGCATATTATACGTACACCGATGCGGACGACTCGATGTGTGTCCGCGCGCCGAGGTAGCTGCTTTTGTATCTAGTCGAGCTCTCGCGAATCTGGATGCAAGACTGTCGAGTGTCTCTGCGGCTCTTTCGTTCGTCTTTGTTTTTTTTTTTGTTTTTTTTTTTTGTTTTTTGTTTTTTTTGGAGTCGACGAACTGTAAATGTTTGAAGTTATTGTTGATGCGAAGAGTTTAAAGACGATTGCAGATTTATGGCTGATATCGAATTCGAAAAGAAAACACACGTTGGTGTATATATTTTGGTAGAAATTCTGCGAGATATATCAGCTTTTCACTCGAGTAACTACCGTGTGCATATGCATAAATTTTGTTACCAACGCCGTTTATTTCCGTGTTTACACGAGATGCGGAGCCGTTGACGCAGCGCAGAATCGAGTCGATTGAGAAATTTCGTACATCGAAAAATTATTGTCCCGTTATATAGTGCAACGGACATTAGCAAACTTAATCAAATTCAATCCACGCGGCGTCTATTTCTCTCCCTCGCTTTTCTGGAATACGTTAGCCCGACGTCGACGACAACGACGACGGATTCCGGCGAATCGTCTGGAGATCGGCACGAGTCGATAAAAGCCCGCCGCGCGCGCGCGTATCGCCGCTTAAGGATCCTG
The DNA here is from genome assembly GCA_020010945.3 of Muscidifurax raptorellus. Lineage (NCBI taxonomy): Eukaryota > Metazoa > Arthropoda > Insecta > Hymenoptera > Pteromalidae > Muscidifurax > Muscidifurax raptorellus. The sequence goes on from CM052077.1 coordinate 6,304,155, forward strand.
ATCCTGGATTTTACGCCGGCCGTATTTTACGGTATTTATAAAGTAGCCGTAAACGAGGAAATTCTCGAATCTAATTGATTCCTCTGCGATGCTTGTGTTTTTTGCACACACACACACACACACACACACACACGTGCGCCGATGTGCAGGGACACACACGCGTTCTAAAAATAAAAGCCTCTCTGCATCGCAATACACGCGAGAGAGTAAATTTCGGATAATGAAAGTTAATTTAAATAAAAAGCGCGAGAGCACGGCTAAACGAGCTTCGTCGATACGCGCAGCCTGAGTTACAGGAGGCGAGGATTTTTTTCTTCAAAGAACCTGCGTGTCACTTAATTTGTAACGCTTGAATTAGGGTTATCGTTATTAGCAGCTCTTACATGCTTTTTAAACTTTTATGCTTTTATAAAATTGACAAATTGTTTATACTCAATTGCTCTCTCTCTCTCTCTCTCTCTCTATCTCGTCTCCCTATATACGCGCAGCTCATCGCTAACTGGCCGCGCCGAGTCTTCCACCCTAGACACGTCTGCATGCGAAATCGGCATTTCCGCGATCGCGCGGTGAAGAAAGCGGACAGCATCGCGCAGTTGAAATCTCTTCCGCGCGCGATTGTTCCATGCGATCGACTTTCGAGGCCGCGCAAATATGCGACTGCGAGAAGGAGTGGGAGGCAATTGCAAAGTGCGCGACGTCGAGCCGCTCGACACACACATTTGCATTGCTTGCGACGGCTCGAATAAATGAATGTCCGATTGCGCTTCCGCGGTGTCTCTTGTCTATTTTTTGTTTTTTTTTTTCGAGAAAGAGTGCATCTGATGGCCACAGGACCTAGTTTCGCCTGGTAACAGTGTATCGAGACTGCCGAAATTCCAAGGAGAATCGAATTTTATTTGGGCGAGATCGGTATCGGGACACCGATTATCGATTCCAGGATTCGGAGGGAAGAAAAGTCTAATAGATTTACTTGACGCAGATGTTGCGAGGCGATTACACAGATGGATGAAAGTGAGTAATTTTACTATGGATATTCTGAGCTGTTGATTTTTACAAATACATACGCGAGGAAGAATGTTGTTTTACGTGAGGTCGGCAATACGCGAAATGACACCCGCGGTGTCGTTAAAAAGCATTTCGCCGTCGTAATTTTCACGCGTAACGAGATGTTCGGTTATCTCCCCGGAGTTAAAATAATATTTTTATCCTTCAGTTTTTCTTACAAACTTCGTCTTTTATTTTAATTCAGCAGGATATGCTGGATATATAGCATGAGTTTAAATTAAACGTAATTTACACTTTTGAAGGGAATCGCCAATGAAAGCCGAGCAGTACGCCAATTTTCATTTTAATCCGCGCTGAAATTAAGATCTCGAATAAATTAAGGGTAATTTTATAAGTTTTTAATTCGTAAATTACATCCCCGTTGAGAGAATCGATAAAATAATTCTCCTGCGCTTTTTTTCTTTCCAGCCACAGACAAGATTTTGCGATGGGGCCTTTGGCGAATGAATAATAAAGATACTTTTCATAACTAAATAATCAAAAATCAACTGTCATTCCCCAAGGAAATAAAATCCGATCTCTGTTTCAAATTTTCTTTCTTCGCTTCCAAAAATCGTTGCTATTTTTCAAAACGTGCTTTCACACTACTTGACACACATATCGCGGCAAAAAATCCCGACTACCAACTAACCACATGCGCAATCGTCGGGAAATCAGTTTGAAAAATGTCAACCCGTGCATCGTTGGCATTAGAATTCCCGGCGAGTCGCCCTCGATATATCGGAGGAACTGACGACTGCGGCAGCTGTGCGCGCGCGGATAAAAATGCCGATCTCTATCGCGAGACGCGCATTTATACAGGTAGATCCGAGCTCCACGATAGCCGAGTTGATTTTTCGCGCGTAACCTCCGCTTAATTAGCCTCCGGACTCGGGCGAGAAATGCTGTGAAATTGGGAATTCAAAGGGGAAAGAAGGCCGATTATAAGTGGGTATACGCACACACACACACACATATATGTACATAGGGAGATACGGCGATAGGTTAGCGAAAAATGTGGGAGGTTGAGGATGTTATTTTTACTGTTTAGTTGGGACTTATATCGATGTCAATTTTGTTGAAAATTTATAGGCCGTGGCTATTTTCAAGTCTGCGTCTCTCCAAATCTATGTCGGTTGACGTGAAGTTATTCTTGACACTGGTGGATCTGCTCTTCAAAATTAACCACCCAACGAGCGATAAATCTGATTGATATCCAAAACGATTATCCGAAAGCTAGCAACATTGTTGAGAACTCGAGCGATCGACCGACTGAATGCAACTCTCGCTTAGAAAAATCGACGTTAAGCGTATCCCAACGATTCGTTTTCGCTGCTTCCTTAATCTCCCCACTAATAATAAATAAACAAAACCCGGCAAATTTATGCACATCCCATAAGCTCTGCGCGCCGATATAAAGGCCTCGCGCGAAAAACAGAGAATCACGTAAGAGAGCACAGAGCGAGGCTCGGGGTAAGAAAGGAAGAAAGATAGAGCGAGGCTTGGACCACGCGATGATAGCAATTAAATTAAACCGAGATCCCGGCGTGGCGATAAGGCGACGATTAATCAGCGCCGCGACAGTCGGACATTTCATTAATGACTTTTGCCGGGACGCTGCTGCACGCGTGCGATGATTCGCGGAGCGTGAACTCCGCGGTATGTTAGTGGTCTGTGTGTGTGTGTGTGTGTGTGTGTACTATATAAACTCTCTTGGCTTCTTTACGTGATTTTTGCGGGAGATGCGAGAGAAAAGAAATGGGAGCCGCCCGCGTTGAGACGCTTACACGCGGAATTAATTAACCGGCTTTTTTTGGGGGCGGGGGGGAGACTTGGAATTTTTTTTATTCGTTATTGGAGTTTGAGGAATCAATTGATGGAGGTGTAGGTTAATAGAATCCTTGATGAGGACGGAGATTGATGATGGATGAGTGTGAAATTTTTATGGGAATTTTGCGGTGATGAAGAAATTGAGTGTGAGCGTATACGGTTTTTTTTTATATTGTTGATTTGGTGCCTCGTTGCATTTTTGTTGTTGTTAGCGAGTATGATATATACTCATTAAATTAATCTAGTCGTATGAAATTAATATTAAGATTTGCATGCAAATGAGGTTTTATGATAGCTCAAAAGGTAATAGCTCTAAAAGCATCTCTGCGCAAAAGTAGCTCACTGTATAAGCTGTAGATGAAATTCAATGGCTTCTCGAATATTCTAATTTACCGCAGTCAACGCGGGTCCTTGAATGTCTGGCAACTCGTCTACTTCCTTCGATTACCATTTTACGATTGCAACTTCAATGGCTATTTTATTACCCTCGGGACTGTGCGATGAAACAAATGAAAAGGACGAACAACGGAGATGACAGCCAATAAATATTAAAGAAGTACTTCAAAAAAAGTTTGCTTCAATAATTAAGCAAATAAAATATCAGTCGATTTTTTGTAAATTTGTAGTATTCTTCAGAGGAATAGACGAAGATGCTGAATATGCATATGCTTATTTGTCCGAGTAGTTTCCAGATAGAAATGTCCGTTCTCAGCGTTAATTTGCTTATCGAAAATCTTGACATTATCAAAAGTCAAGTTTGATAAGATCAAGGACGCGTAAGAAGCATTTTTTATTTTTCTCGCTCTATCTATTCTATGCATTCGGTCGAATATCACCATCCATCCTACATGCGTTTTCTTAGAACGTTAATTTCTTTTTTTATTTCCTACTACCTTTTTTTCCATCAAAAACGGTACCTTCCTGTCGATAAAACCACAATATTCCAATAGCAAAATGATTGACAACATTATTAAAAAAATAAATTAAATCATGCAACAATCCCAAAAAAAAACTTTAGTTTTCTAAATTTGCAAAAAATAATAGAACTATAAACTCCTTCGATCAACGTGTCTCGATCAGCGAGAGCTTCGCATCGCAAAAATTGGAGCAACGCTGCATCGAAAGTAAGAGCTGCCGAAATAACGGACCTCTCGGAAAAAAAAAGAAAGAGCACGCAAGACGAAAGGACGACGATCTCTCACGTATATAAAATAGAAGCACGCGCGCAGAACGCTGGAATTAATATTCCGGGAGCGTTGCAAGTAGCGCGTGAGGTTGACGTTTCTACGGGGGGATGCGTTACGGCCCCGCACCGCTGGGTAGTTTTCGAGCACGAGTTGTTGCGCGGACGCCGTGAAAAAATGGGCACTAGGAGTGGGACGTGGAATTCCGAGTCTACATAGATGCGGCTCTATTTTCCGGAGATGCGTCGCACGAGTGCAGGTCGCGTGGGTGGCGCGAGTCGTGTTCGGATGATTCATGCTTGTGTCAATCTCCGATGTGAGATGTTGCGTGCTTGTAATTTTCGAGGAATATATATCGTAATTGTTTGTGCGACGGTATGGGATGTACATATAGGTTTTATGCAACGGTGTATATACAACAGGTGAATGATTATCTGTAAAATGTCGAAAGTCATGAAACGTTGCGCGAAGTAATCGGCCATCAACGCATATCATCTTTTATCGGCGCGAAAATGCTCTATGAACGTTATATTGTTACACAACCGCGAAATTAAAAGGCGCCTATAGAGCCTTGCGAAATCGCTTTTACGATTCGAAAATCGTTGTCGATTTCATTGTTATCACGGCAATAGCAGCAACTCTGCTTAAAAATTGTTATTTGTCCGATTCGTATATCATCAGATATATATAAGCACCAGAACGCGTACACCAGCCGGCAGAGAGAAACATCGCGCTCGACTATGTCCATCCTGGACGGGAATGACCGCGGCTGTCTTATGATTAACGCCGACATTAACTAGGACAATAATTCAATTAAAGGCTATTATTAAAACGCGGCTGTACACAGCGCCGAACGGAACTCCTGCGGTCAGCTCTCGCGCGCGCGGCTGCCGCTTGGCCAGTGTTTTGTAAGTTATCGGTGTCGGGAGCGCGGGGCTTTTATGGATTTTTAAAGCGTCTTTCACTTTCGTATAATTTCGCGGATGATATATCGCCTACCTGATTACGCCGGATTTCTCTCCTTTTACTATGATACTAGCGCAATAGACACGCGCGGAGATGGAAAAAACGCGGCGAACTGTATACGTATGCGATCGTTAACTTTATTGCGTTCTTTTTTCTTAAGGGAGGGGGGGGGGGCAAAGCCGCGCGCGTTGAGAGAGAAATTATTTATTTGTAGAAACTACTGTGTGTACGGGTTTCTTTTTCGCTCAGCGGAGCTAGTTTGCGGTTGGACGTATTGAAAAATTGTAAGTAATTATCCAGGATATACGTGTGCGTAATAGCGAGTTTAATGGAAAAATAACAGCTTACTCGCAATGTTTTTGACCGTGGAATGGGCTATAAAACTTTGCGTGGAAGAAAATATGCGGTCTACGATTGCGAATTGAATGATAACCATGATTCAAAACAAATCTACTAGTCGTTCGACTTATTTTACAATAATAAAAACAAAAATCAAAACTGCGCATCGACTGCCCGCGCACGTCACATCACAGCTCATCGTCCCGCCGCAGCCGAAAACCCATGTCGAATATAAGCTATTCGAAACGCGCAATGATTTCGCTCAGGGCAGTCACTCAGGGAGCCCTGAGAAATATATATCAGCGTTGATCTGCTCGCCCGGACAGAGAAATTCCAGCGTAGCGCCGCAACTAAGGCCAATAATTACCGGACGCGCTCTCCCCCGAAGTGGAGAAACGACGGCGCATCTGATCGTTAGATTCCATGTTATTTGCGCGAGCCGAGAGCTGATCACGATTATTATCAAATTCGAAAAGCGCGCTCCTCTTTGCTTTATGCTTTTGCCGAGTTTCGAGATCTCTCGATGCGGCGGCGGCGGCGGCGGCGGTGGTGGTGGTGGTGAGTATATAGATAGGGACACGTCGCTCGTGGGCTTTTCGAGCCCAATTACGAGGGCGAGATTTCGATGTTGAAGATTTTTTTTGTGCGCGAGAATAATGCTGACTTACGCACTATACACGTATATTGCTCAAGGCGTAGAGGATGATAATTGTTGTTGTTGCTCTGCTGCCGTTGAAGAAGGATGGATATTTCGACAGTATATGCTAGGGTCGACGCGTCAGATGCGGTGCTGAATGCAGCCGAAATTATTGTGTTTTCTAGGGCCTCTTATAGGCGTCTGTCTAGCCAGTGCAACGGTGTTACTGCATTTAAATGTAATGGGTTAGAAAGATAAAATTTATATAATTGGAATGCAAACTGTTGGTTTTTAATGCTGTATTTAATATTGAAAGAAAATTGTGCAAGTTAAAATGTAACATTTATTACGTCCGTGATATATCTGAAATAAATATTTTGCTCAAGTATTTTTCATGTATGCATCGATGCCGCGTATATACAAGTCTGCTTAATCTTCGCTTCGGCTCAGCTTGCGTGGGATCGCGCTTATCTGTTTGACTTTCGTTACGCCCACACGCGATAATCCGTGGATCGTCGATGTCGAAGAGACAATCTTATAATTCTTCTGGGAGAGCAGCTTCTTTTCGGTCCAGTTCTAGAAGATTATGGATCTACAAGTAAAGCTTCGTCGCTCTCTCTCCTATACGTTTTTCCCAGACAGAGTGAGACGGAAAAATGTCGTGAAAAGATGTTTTAACTTGCATGAGATGCTCGGTATTTTTCTGGAAATAGTCTTTTAACAAAGATTTTTATTATTGATATAATTTAAATAATCAACTTTCACATCGCATAATTTATAATCTTCGTCGTTGCATTCATTATCTCAAAATATAATAGTAAAAGACAATTTTCAAAGCATATGTAGCATACCGATAAAAATGCTTCTTGAAAGCCTCTCGTATTCTCGTCTTCACAAGTCACACACACCCACACACACACACACACACACACACACACACATACAGCCGAGAGTAAAAAGCTTAAGCAGCCGATTATTTTTTTCCTTCTCGTTTTTGTGACCGCAATTCGACATTGGCATCTTCAGCAGCGCGAGTATATATATACATAAGAAAGAAAGAGCGAGCGACTTGACGTAGCGGGGCCTGGGAAGAATTGACCGTGACGCGCTTGATCAATTGCGGCCAATCAGAGATGATAAAAACGTGCTGTGGGTGGCTTTGAGCGAGAATGAAAAGCCGATCTCCGAAGATGATTGTAATAATGCTGCCAAGTGAGGAATTTATAATGTTGCACGAAATAAATTACTCTTCGCCGGTGTATATTTTAATATTGTAACATTACATCAAAGTTGTTATAAATATTTCACACATAACATTGTCGTTTAATCTTCGACTCGGTGCAGAGCAACTCACGTTCGATCTTTGCATAAAAAAATATCGACCAACTCGAAACGATCAATGCTCCCATTACACCTTTAAGCGTCACGATCCCCGACTATATATTCATATATATATTTACATCAAACGAGCTTCCACACTCCACAGGTCGTTGAGAGCAAAGTTATCGAGCTCTCACACTCATCAAGTATATACGCACACACTCTTCGTCGTAAAAATATATACATGAGGCGAGTTATATACCAACATCGCAGCATCGCTTCGTCGTCGTTACGGGTTCAAGGCTGTGACAGCCGCGTTTTTCTTATATATATCGCGATGCAGTAACTCTCGCTCGATTTCCGCATCCATTCGCTGTATACATCGCCGCCCCCCCCCCCCCCCCCCCACGTTCGCACAATTACATACGCACACAGAGACGTAATACTCGATCGTTGCAGGGGAAAAAGAGCAAGTGCATATTATTGCTTATAAGTATAAAACGCGCTTTTCGTCAAGTACAATCATCCGCGCGGTCCGATAAATGAAATGACGCGCGCGACGCCCACGTACGCACGCATGTACGTTACGCAAACCCGCCTCGGCGCGATAATCCACTTATCTCGCTCTATTTATAATGAGCGAGACGCGCTTTGTGTGCGGAGAGAATTCCGCGCTTATTCTCCCTGCATTTTTCTCTTCCGCGCGGATCGATTATCGGGCTGAGAGTCAAAAAATTAGTCGATGCAGCGCGCCGAGGTATATCGTTGGAAGCCGTGTCTGACCTCATTTAACTATGTGATAAATGCATCCCGTGCATGTAAGTGTGTGTGTGTGTCCTTTGGTTAATTGAATATAAATATAATTGCGCGAGATGAACGTCGTTGGGTGTGTATAGAAAGGACTAGGGGTGCTTTCGTTATATAAAAAGATCGTTGTTTAAATAGACTTTTGCTTTCGCTCGAAGGTCGTGTCGCGTTGTTTTTTTCAGGTTCACTTTTACGATAATCGGATTGTAGACGTGGAAGAACGGGGTTATATAGCGAGGAGATTAATTTTAATAATTATATACACACACACACACACACACACACACACACAAAGGAATAACATACTCGGCGTCTCGCTATAAAGTGACCTGAATCTTCATCAGATTTTTTTCAATCGTTATCATATCGAGCAAATATTATTTTTAAAAAGCCAATCGGTATACTCGCATTATACAACAATTCTCCGCCTCATCTTTGTCCACCTGAGAACACGCCTCATCAGCTTCATTATTTGTCTCTTCCGCTCAATCCCATGTCCCGGCGTTGTTATCGCAAGACACCGCACATCTCTCCTTAACGGTCCGATAAATCGGGCGGTCCTGCACTGTACCTCTCTCTCTCTCTCTCTCTCTCTCTCTCTCTATATATATATATATATATATATATATATATATATATATATATATATATCGGCACATTAATTAAAACATCGAGAGCGAGTTCTCTCGCAACGGCGGCTGACAGCCCGCTCACGCCCAGAATTGATCGACCGAAATGTGATTTCTCATTTCGTTCGCGGTTCTTGTTCTTCCTCTTTGTTCAGCCGCCTCCCTTTCGCCGATTTTTTTCGCGCGTGGAGTTCCCAGCGCACACCCGCGGCCGACGCGCTTAACGTCGCCGAGGATTAATTCGGTACAACGGAGTCGGGATATAATTTGTTGGGATGGCCGATCGAGGATTTTTCATACAGTGTAGGACTTTTTTCGAGTTGTTGTATATCTTTCGGGACGCGCCGCGAAAGCATCGATGGATAAGTTACGTAACGCTTTGATATTAATATCGCGAGAAATAATATTTTTCCCGCGGCTGCGTGTTATCGCGAAAATTTGTAGGAAAATGATGGCTCGCAGACATTTACACGAGGATTGTATAGAGCCAGATTCCTGTAAAGATCGAGTGAAGCTCGCTCGGACCTCATCTAACAGCGAGAACCGATGAATATAGGACAGCTGCGGTGACGAGATGACCTAGTGCGAGCGCTCGAGTATATAGTAGTGTAAACGTAACGTTGAGAAAAATAAAGATTGCTGATATATGTTAAAGATTGATGCTACTCAAAAATTCATTGTGTATAATTATTTGTCCAATAAAAATCAATCCGATGCCGTATAGTCTCCCACGTTCGTCACCGGATTCCATAACAGTCGAACCGGCGAATACCAGCGCAGTGAAATCCGGATTTAGCACACCTCATAACTCACGGCAACACCCTCGTTAAATCCGGAATCACCCCACGCGTAGAGGGAAAACAAGAGATAGACACACCCGCCGGTTTTCCCACCATAAAACCGATCAGCTCGACACCATCATCATCATCATCATCATCCTCTCCTCGTGTCACTTACGATAATAAAAGCCTGCATGACCACACACTGTCCTGCCCGACTCTGTATTATATAGACGCAACAGCTTCCCGTGATTTTATCGATTGAACTCACGCGCGCCGTCAGGTACGAATTTTCAGCGCCGCGCACCTGGCCACGTGGGGTGAGAAAATGCCCGGTGTACCCCCCTTAACGTATATATGTATGTGTGTGTGTGTGTACGTGGCTGTGTCGCAATTTCGAGGGGTGTATATCCGTATACGGAGATGAGAAAATCGCCCGGAGGAGGAGGCATTATTTTAGAGAGACAACTGCGCGTATATATATGTATATATGTATATGTATATATAGCTATGTCGGATGTGTTGCGGAACGCGCGAGAGAGCAACGCGTGGGAATCGACGTAAAGGATGATTCTCTACTGTATCGGTGTGTCACTATGGTGTACTTAGAATATCTTCTCTCCCTTGGATTTTTCGAACGGCCGGATGAGTGCGAGAGATGCTCGGGTGTTAAAAATTTTACGATCGTTTTGCTGTATTGTGGATGATGGTGCTTATATACGACTGCGGTGAGATGGATTCGGAAGTACATTGTACTCGACTACTCTGCGAATGGGAGACGTTCACGGTTACAGCATATTATTAGTTTTTTTTTGCAAAAATTACTAATGACATTTATCGTTAAAATTATAAATGGATTCAAATTAGATCGAATTATCCATTTCACTGCGCGTGCACGACACGAAAAGAAAAGTGTCAGAAAGCCTGGCAATTATCTCATTAATGCGATACACGATATCCATAATACGCCTCTCTCTTTCGTACACATCCATATAACGCACTTGTCTCCCCGGCAAAATCACTCGAGCGATATTTCGCGTATGCGTATAATATCGAAGGCGCCGATACACGCAGACGCTGCAGAGGAGAGGACTCGAGAAGTGTCACTCAACCCACGATTATCCTCGGGGTGTTCGGAGCCGCGGCTGCAAATATTATACAGTCGAGTGAGAAAACGAAAATCGAGAGAGAAACTGGTCCACCGTCGCCCGCGCGCGAACCCGATGTTTACGTCAAAGGGGAAAAGAAACGAGAGCGTAGTCCGAGAGGGAGAAAAATGCATGAGAGTGGTCGTCGTGCGGTGAAAAAGGAAAGAGTATACGAGTCGCGGTTGCTTCTGCTGGTCCATTCAGCTTTTTGCGGTGTGATGCTCGTGTATTTATATACATATGTTGGATGGTTTCTTCTGTATATACGCGCTGGAAATGGCCGCAACGTGTAATTATTTACCATTTGCATAATATTACTTTCGTCTCTCCGATGCTAATGATCGTTCCTGACAAAACATTCGAGCTTTACTTTGTTCGAAAGGGATGACTTGTGATCACGTATATAGGTATATATATATATATATATATATATATCGAGACGATCCGTTCAGAACTGCGTATACGTATAATAAAGAGCGCACTTTTTTCAGCGGAGCTTTCGATACAAACTTTTTCTCCTTTATGCCCCTTAATAAATCATAACCGACGCGACAAAGCAGCCAACACCTATCATCGGAGAAAAACCACATGGGGAACAAAGTGTATTTGTGTACGGTGATATGATGACGAAAAAAAGCGCGTAATAAAAGTGCACCCCGCGCGTCATAGGCGAACAAACAGAAAAGGAAAATTCAATGCACCGTGCGCGTACAGGTATATTATAAACGCGACACAAAAGTTCCGCGCGGCTAAAGAGCGAAACGGAAAATTAACAAAGAAATAAATAAAGGGCCCTGCTATCCCCTCCCCACGGGTATGAAAAAAGTACAAGCGTGTGTATATATATATGTATATATATGTGTGTGTGTGCGCGAAAGTGTACTTATGTATATATGCGTATACGGCGCGGGGTCCTCGAAAGAGGGGAACGCAAGAGAGTATGATCCTGGGGGAAGCTTTCCCCCTCCGCCGCCCAGGGAATCACGTCGCGCTCCCCCCACCACCGGTCCAAGCGCGTGTCGCGTGTCCCACCTCCCACTCCTCCGGCGCGCGCTTATACTCTGCACACATAACCTCCATATATACGAAAGAGAGACAGCACGGAGGACAAAAGCAGAGCCGTGCGTGAGTTATATACAGGCTCGCGTATATACGTGAGAATATCGCGAAAGAGAGAGAGGCAAAATGCTCTCTCACCGGCATCAGCTTAGTCGCCGAGTGTTCGCTACTACGCGCGGATACGGCCGTGTGTAGAGAAGTATATACGCGACGACGCCTCCTCACCTGTTGCTGCTCGAGTCGCATCAGTCGCGACGTTTTCGCCACGGCGAGCTGTAGTCCTGGATCGGATATGGAACTTGTTGTTCTTCTACGATTTTAGAAAAAAAAACGTGAAAGTTGGAAAACTTGATAAAAAAAAGTGCAGATGTGTACCTACTACTGCGGATTGAGATCAAAGTGCTACGGAGAAGCTCGTAGTGTGTAGTGAGAAAGTGCTGGGATGATGACGATCGGTAGATGAATCGGCTTTGTTCGGTGAAGCCGAGCACGTCGAGAAACGGCGACACCAACCTTCTGCCGAGGCTGATTCAAAATTGATCTTCTTCGGTTCATCAGTCTGTTCACGCTGCCGTCTTTAGCTAAGGTAAGGATATCCGAGTATCGCTGTAAGAACACTTAGAGAGAAACGCTCTCATACGGCGCATGGAATCGGTATCGTCGGATTACTTTATTTTTTGAATGAACTGAATTCCTTATCAGTTTTTTATATGTACTACATGCCACACTGTTCTCGTGTCGCAAGATACTTTTTTATCGCGAGAAGCCCCAGATTTATTTTTACTTTTTTATTCACGGCCGCTCTGTATAATCGAATTATAAAACGCGACACAATATATGAATATGCATACGACGGACACGAAAATAAGATAAGAAATCGAACGCCAAGATGCGATAATGAGTGACACTCTTTTTCGGAACATTCTTTCCAAACACATTATTTTCAACGCGCGGCATAATATATGTATATACCGATAAGACCAAACGGAACACATCGAAAGCTCATCGGAAAATGGGAAAGTAATGGCTCCGCAGTAGTTTACCTAATTATACTCCGAGTCCACGTATACGTATATTTATAAACCACACCCGATCGCTCGGTTTTCTCTCTCCTAAGCAGTCCATTAGCAAAAGCGTACTAATATACGCAAGTATATACCGAAAACCCAGTGGCTACGTCGCGTCCACGTATGTAGATTTAATTCTTAGGCTATAAGGTTACGCCGAGCGATAAACGGAACATATCCGCACACGCGGTGGAAATTAAAGACCGCCGTCTCTTCGCCCGCATTACGTCGGGCCGAGCAAAAGGAATAAAGCGTTTCGGATGCTCGAACGTCAAAACCCTGTGATTTGGCTTCAGGAGAAGCCGCTCTTTTTCTCGCGTGTCTCGGGTCGGTATCGTTCGCGAAAGCACAAAATAACAGGCGTGTTACGCTCTCGACGCGGTGTTTATCGGTATATACGCACGCGGTGATCCGGAGATTGTGCGTTTTTGAATTAATTCGCTGAAATTTATGTAGATATAGTTTATCAACATATAGATATAAAACTGCGCGCTTTGTGATTCGACGATCGTTTATCGCAGGCGCATCGCATCTGTATGCAGAATGTTATAGGATTTGAATAAAATATCAATCGGCGGATTAGTGTGGGATTTCGTAAAAGCTACAAGTCTATAGTAGTTTGAATTAATTTTCTTACCATTTACTCGTCGGTTGGTTTATCATTTATGAACCGGTCGAATCGACTAGTCCCGCTAAGGTCGAGTATTATACAAGACTCGCACAAACGCCCACAACATCAACAAACAGAATTCTGAGCCTCGAGTACATTTATACGTGTATATATAAGCGTTTATAACGCCCTCGCCTGAACGATTCTCCGAAGCGGAGTAAACACCGGGATGTACATAATATGATATATACTTGGCCGGTTTTTCAAAAATTTAACGCGTAGTATGCACGAAGTGAATTCATCTCAATTTCTCCATTCACGTATCTTGTTTTATTACTTTTTCTGCTGCTGCTGCTGCTGCTGCTGACGCACGAAACGTATACAAATTGCCCTAGTATACGTATATTACAGAGAAAGAGAGAGAGAGAGAGAGAGAGAGAGAGAGAGAGAGAGAGAGAACAGGTTTGGCGCTAGATTCGAAAAATAAAAGAGCGTAAAACTAATGTGCAGTTACCTCGTGCTTTACTTTTTTTCCAATGCCGCGCATAATCCCTGTGTGTAATAATAGTGAAATTATGCATCTATCATGTGCGGTAATAATTTTGCAATTATTGTTGGTCGATATTCTAGAAATGCAGAGCTATATATAAAATACTTTCCTCATTATAATACGCACGCGCGTATCGAAACGTTCTTATGTCATCGCGAGCGAAATCTTTCAAAATGTAGCACATCCTTAACGCATTATACCGATGAAGCAGAGAGTGCGTATTATATGCGAAAACTCGATAGTACATAAATTCAAGTAAAAATATGCTATTTCGATAAATAAATCCCAACGCGATATTGCCCGGAGCAAATAACGCGTTCCCGCGGTCATTCAGCCTGCGCAGGATTTAATTAGGAAAAAGGAAAGCCTATATAGGGAGATACAAAAATAATTATATCATCGGACATACTGTTAAGCAAACATCCAAAACGAAACACGGAAGCATCATTCCCATTAGGCTACATTCAAGAATCTAAAACGCAAAAATCAAACTCCATCCCCACGACATCGCGACAGCAGCAGCAGCGGCAGCGCGCGAGGCAATAAAATGGATCTTTGATTTGAAAGCTCGAACGAGATAGAGAGGACGGACTGTTCCGGCTGGCAACGACTTCTGCATCAGTCGCAATCATCAACGAGCGACTCGTAAGCTCGTTCTTCCTCGCACACCCACAGACGCACGTTTTAAAGAGAGGGAGAGGGAGAGAGAGAAACGAGCACGACGCGAATGAATTGCAAATTCACGACTTCTTCGCGACGACTAGCAGCTGCTCCTTCGGTCGCGGCGATTTCTTTTGGACAGCTCTCCGAGCGCGCGCTCGCCGACAAGCCGGTCGTCCTCGTCTAGTAGGCCTAGTTTTGTACCGACGGGACGCACCGAGGATGCTTAATTCGGAATAAAAAGAAGAGACGCGCTACTGCTCGCGCGGAGTTTCTGCGCTGCTATACATGTATATGTAGCTTTGAATACTTTGTGCTTCGTAACGGTATATAAATTATTAGGTTGAACTGCAGAGCGTTCTCGGTGTAAATATTTTTTAATGAATCATTTTTTTTCAAGATGCAAAATTTATGTCTGTAATATCTGGCGTATCCGATATACATACATAACAGGCGCTCGGTTCTAACTCGTCTCGAGAAACGCAGATGACGAGAAGTTGGCGAGAGTCGAGGAATAAAAGATTCGCCGATCGAATGCAGAACGAGGAGATAAGACTCTGAAACGCCCACTAGAACTAGTCGAGCGAAATGGGCAAGGAGTCGACTCTGAAATAAAAGACGTAGGAGAGCAAGATGCAGATAAAAATGGACGAGAATAATGTAACTGCTGATGGTCGAGAAAAGAGTAATCTGAAGACACAGATCTAGCTCGAGATGAAGAGCCATCAGTTTTTGTATATTTGGCTTATATTGAATTAATATGCATATAGAGTACTGCATCTGCGTTCAAAACAATGAACTTAAACAAAACCCCGTTACGCATATAAATAATCCCAGAACACACACAGAAATCACTATAGTAAGTCGATCCAGTATAATATTCTCCCTCCCCAAAAAAAGAAGAAAAAGAAGAATCGGCCAACTATACCGAGAAGTCGAAAGGCGCCTACGCGAGTGAATCAAAAGGACCCTAGTTAGTAGCCTACTCTGCGCGTCCTAGACAAGCGGCAAAGGAAACAGTATACCCACTGCGAGAAGAAAGCGCATGGCACGTGGCCACCCTCGTTTCGTCTCTTTCATCCAGATCCTTGCCGAAAGCTTGTATTCAAGAAGGCCTGCAGCCCAAGGCACGCGTCTTCTCCTGCTCCCTTTTTTTTATAGACATTCGCGCTGAGAAGACGTGCACTCGAGAAGCTTATATAAGGAGAGCCGAGAGAGAGAGAGAGCGATTTGATCTCTGAATCGTGCGGCAGACGCGTGCGTTCTTCCGTTTGTATTGCTCTTGGTTTTATAATGAACGACTGAATGGCCTTTTTTTAGACGAAGGATATTGTATTGTGAGCTTTGGTGGGTGTAATGGGTTGTCCGCGGTGGAGATTCTGTATATAGGAGCAGGACTTTCATTTTGTAATCGGGGTTTTAATTATTGAACTCGTTCGATCGTCGTACACGTCGTGTATACTCAACAAATATTCAAGCAAGCGTGTAAATATTGCAAGCACGCATATGGCCGGAATACATTGGCGACGTGATTTTTTACGTAATAACACCCACGCCAACGTCACTGCGGTTAAGAAAGTATCCTCTGCGGGAAGTCAGCTCACGCAAACACTCTTCCGCTTTTTACAACGCTCTTGTAATGGCAGTTCCACCCACGACAATGATCTTCCTGTTATGAAAGTGTTTCCTTCTTTTTTTGCTCAGACGAGCGTCTAAAAAGATTTTCAAGGCCACCAAGGCAATTTAGCATTCGTTATTACATATGTTATTTAAAAAAGTACGTTTTAGAAGAATAGCTACTACACTCGCATTTATCGCCTCGTAAAACATCGGAAGTGAAAGACGCCGCGTAAAATCAATTAATCATGGTGACCAAGCCAAACACACGTAGAGCAATAAAATAGCGTATACGAGCTCATCGGAAGGAAGGCGAGGGCGATATATCCGATTTTCGGTCTCTCCAAGGAAAAGTCGTCGTCAAAGCCACGGCCAATTTGTCAGCGGGACGCAGATGTACAACAAGCCCAGCAGTCGACAATACCGCCCACGTACATAAATTCTGGACCTCGTGTACGCGTGTATATGTATAGAAGAGGGCCAGCAGTTTACACGCCTTTTGCCGAGGGGGCGAGATTTAAAGAAACGGAGGAGAGCGACGACTCTTGTTCGACGCTGAAAAAGTGACTGCGAAAAACCGGCCGGACCGTGCGCGGTCTGAATGGGAGAATCGATTTTCAGCCTTAACGCGTGTAATTCTCGCGAATCAATGATGACGTTGTATGCTTGACTTTTCATTGCGTCTTTAATTTTTCTGCCAATAAAATATATAATAAAAAATACAAAAATTTCGTATACACACTTAACATTAAACATACTAAACCAACCTCTCCCTCCCAAAAAAAAACTCACGCCGTAAAACACAGTCAAATTTATATTCCACCTCAGAATTTTAAACAGCCTAAAATCTTATTTATTTGTACAAGAAAGCCGGAAGCACCGGGCGAATCATAAACCATCATCTCATTCGGCGTCTCCCCCATAAAACCTACACGCGCAACTGCAGCATCTAACACAAGCACCCCCGTGTACCTATATAGGCACGCGCGCCTTACAAGAAAGCCAACACCCCGCACGCGCCGTCTGCAAGAATACTCCTATATATATAGCGTATATAGGTGTCATTCATCTCCTCCTTCGTGTCCCCTATACACACACACACACACACACACACACACACACACACACACACACACACACACACACAGGCACATAATCGTGCGCAGGCGGCGTCGAAGAAAAGTCGAAGGCGCGTGCCACAAGATGATCATCGCCGACCACCCGTCGGAGATGTTTGGCCCGTTTAGCGGGGTGAGGGGATGTGTCAACAATGAGCGCACGCCTGCGATGCGCCAAGGATTCTCGGATTTTGCCGGTCGGGGGAGTAATGACGGACCATAAATTTTCTTCGAGACGATGCCGTTGTACTTTTCAGAGAGAGATGCCGGTGTGGTAGCCGCTGTGTAGGACAGTTTGTAAGACAGTTTCTCGGGGTATTATCGCCTAATTGCCTTTGTATCCGTCGAGATGGTATCGATCGGATCGAGAGATCGATTTACGATCTGCTGTTGAGTGCGCGGCTACTGTGATTTTTTTAAGAGATAGTCGATTTTTACATAGTCGAATGAGCAGTCGTGCGCTAACTGGGTAAAAAGGAATTTGACGATTTATCATCTCGTAAAATTACATTGCTCTGCATTTGCACATGCTGCACCTAAGAATACTACTTTTCTTATACCAAACGTTAAATCCGACGTGACAAAAGGAAAACCATCGAATCGAAGCCGCACCCCACCAGTCTAATAGTTACTTAAAAAGCACTATACTGCGAAACTCTCGCATTCAGTTGAAAATAATGAAGCTGCCATAAATCCGCTCGTAAAACCCGACCCAAAACTTCGCTCGACCGAATCGCGCTTCTTATAACGCGTCTCCCTCGATCACACAAATTCCATCAAACATTCTTCCATACCGACGTAAAACTATCGATGGACGTGCAGTACGCGGTGTCCGTCTCCGTAGCCTAAATATATAATATAGAAGAAGAGCCGATCGCGATCGGACGGAATTAAATCCGGCAGGTCTTTGTGCCATACATCCAGCCAAGCGTGAGAAGCAGTAGCTCTTAACTTGGAGCGCACCTGGACGCATTATTAACATGGGAATCGCGGGTATATACATATATATATATACATGTGATTTTGCGCGGGGTGATGCCGACGGTAATCAGGGGTACGTGCAGGGGGACGAGGCGGGGTTGTAGAGAGAAAGAGGAAGGAAGAAAGAAAGGAAGTGTATATATATAGAGCTTTCCACCCCTTGCGACTTTTCTGGGGGGAGGATCGTGGGGTGGTGTGTGCGATAGGAGACTGTATACTCTCCTGGGATGGGGAAAGCGGCGACTTGTTGCGACTTGTGCGTGTTGGAATTTTTTTTATGGTGGGAGAGTTTTCGTTCTTTGTTCGCGCGAGCTTTGTTTAGTCAGAGCTTGAAACTTCGAATGGATTATTAGAGATGGTTGAGGGGATAGCTGTATAGATAATGTAAATCGCGAATCAAAGGGTTATAAGTTATTTGAATCATCCGTAACTGTGCTTGTTCCACATTGAAAAAAAATAGCCACACAGGAATATCGCGGTATAGCATCGCTAATTTTAAACTTTCCAGCACAGCCCAACAATAAAAAAGACTATTAATAACTGCTCACCCGAGGCAGGCTTGCCAATAATCTATGAGGCGCAGTTTCTCAAAAAAAAAAAAGAAAGAAAGAAAGAAAGAATACGTCATAAAGTTCCATTACAATGTCGCGTGTCATTTCTCATCGCGCGAGACTTTTCATAGCCGACTGCTGCAGCGCGCGTATCAAAAGAAACAGTAGCTCGACTCCGCGTCTATACCACGAGCTCGCGTATACATGTATATATGTATACGCTCTCGCACACAGCGGCAATTACAATGTACCTATCGAAGTCCTTAAAAATTACGACCTTCCCTCGGCATATCGGCTACTGCTTTCTGCGTCGTCGGGAGAACTCATGTGTATATATATATATAATTTTACCATCCACGTTGCGAGTAGCATTTTACGCTGCATGCATATGTGTGTGTGCGGTGTATATAGTCGCGAGGAGGAGAATGAAAGGGGAGGGGAGAGAGAGAAGGAATGATTGGAAATGAGAGAGAGAGTGTAGAGGGAGAAAGAAGGAATGATGTATGCGGAGTCTCTATATGTATGCAAGTAGCAGACAGTTCTATATGTGGAAACGTACAAGTTTCTAAACGATTGAATGAAACGTACCAGGATATTTTCATTATCTCCTGAAACTTATACATTGGAAATTTGCAAGCGGGAAAATTTGAAAGTCCGCTTCGTTTTTCTTTCAAATTTCGCCAACAAAAGTATCGCTTATATATTTTTAAGCAGCGCATTTTCATTCAAATTCAAATCGTAACCGACAATAAAAATCCTCGTACAAAGCAAGCAATCAAAGAAACTACCCATAAATAAGAGCCCCATATATACACGCATGTATATATATACATATTCGGAAAGCGCGTTTCCCGCACGCACCACCCATCCATAAAGAGCAAAGAAAAGTTGGAGAAAACAACAAAGTCTCCCCGGAAAAAAATTACGCTCATATACCGTACATAACGGTCGTCGTCTCGTTAAAAACGAGCTGCAAAGATCGAGGGGTGAGACTATACACACGAGGTATTGTACAAGCACACCTATAAGTCTACGACGTCGATCTTCGCTTGTATATATATATATATATATATATATATATATATATATATATATATATACGTGCCCCCCCTTCTTTGCCAAAGGCGCGCGCTCGTATACGCCCAGGAGGGTGACTGCAGTCAGTATTATACGCGTGTGTGCGTATGCGGTTAATACTTATACTTCCTCAGCCGGATCCGAACTACCCCTCGATCGGCTTTCTTTTTCTCTTTTATCTCGAGTTCCGCGCTGCAGGATGCTGCAGCCAGATTGACTTGGGTTTCTTATTTAGGCAGGGGCTTTTCATATAGGTCGCGTGGTTCCTTTGATGATTTTTCTCGCTTTTCTTACATACGAAGGGGGGAGACTGGATTTTGGGGTGGTCGCGCGCGAGTTATCTTTATCAATCATATATAGTATATGGACAAGGAGTCGATCGACGTGAAAAGCTTTGTGTTGCGTGCGTTAGACTCGAGGGTGACGAATTACCATAGAGCGCTGTATATATCTCTTTGAAAGCGAAATTTTTATTGAATATAAATTCGCACTAGAAATTCACTTTCGTCCAATCATCGTACAGCCAAGTGAAACTCGAGCAGCTTACATCATTACAGTTCAAAGACAAAGCGACCGCACCTCGTCCCTTTTGCATCGCACGCATACCTGCGCACATCGAACGTCGGCAAAGTTTCTCGTCTTTAGGCTATATACCAGCACGGCTGCTACTGTACGTCTCGTAAATCACCGTAGGTGTTGAGGCTGCTCTCTTGCGCGCATTGTTAAACCTCGAGCGGAAGCACAGCAGTCCATCGGCGTAACGAAAGAAGCTCTATGCAAAATTGGGGCCCCTGCGCGGTTTTACGTCGGCTTAATAAGCTCGTTATGCGCGCGCGCGCCAGCTACATAGCGAATAAATTCCTTGAAGGGCAATTTGCCGGCTTGACGCGCCGATTATGCTAAGTGAGTGGCGCGTTTAAGGCGGCTCTTTTTCTTGCGGGGATTTTTTTCTCTCTCCCTCTCTCTCTCTCTGGTAAATCAGGAGAGGCGAGAGAAGGAAAAATTCGCCGGCACTAGACTCCTGCTGTTGTACGCGAGAGCGTTGGGGTTATAATAAGCTTTTAGTGCTGCTGGTTAGGTGTGGGCAGGCACGTATAGTTCGCTTAATGAATTTCGCTGGGAATTATGATGGCCTGTGTAAAACGCCAGACTGGCATTACAGCGGAATCACGTATTATCTTCTGGAAAATATTGAAAAAAAAAAGTTTCCTTATACACAAGGAAGCTTGCCCTAGGCGAGCTGTATTCAAATAATGCGCGAGTGCAGTCGTCGGACACATATGGCAAATCGCTAAATGTCTGCGTACACACACGTGCTGAATTTTCACTGTAATACACGTATATATGTACGGTGTGCGTCTCGCGCGTGATTTACCGGGAGACAGAGAGTTAATGGTCGCGAGAGACACTAATATGCCTCTTTCAGGGAAAATGGGAGGTTTAATTTTATGCGCTGCGCGCATGCATTTTCAAAATTTTCCTTTCACCTCTCGGCTATATATATACGAAGGTTCGAAGGTTGTCACTCCGTCGACGCGCGTCCAATCAAAATTCCAACAATTAAATTATCAGCAGCTTCCAATCGTCCCCAAAACCGCGTGGACTTTCGCGTCGAACAATAGCTACTCATTATACATACATACACATCGCGTAATTGATCATATCGCAATTGATTTCTTCTCGCATAACATTTCTCCGACGTCAAGATTTTTCTCAGTAGAAGTCAGTCGGTCATATATATACACACTACAACGCGTCGAGAGAGAGAGAGTTTCTCTCTACTGCAGCATATATACACTCGAGAGGACGATAGGCATCGACCTTTAGCACGTACTTATAACGTCGATTGCGGAAGATACGGGATAGACGTGTGTGTATATAGAAGATACATACATACATACATACATACATACATACTTACTATACGAATATGCGTTTGCGAGATATATTGGAGAGATTCGATGGTCATTATGTTGCGCGACGTGAGCGCGTACGGAGACTCTATATACGCGCGCGTGTTTTCTCTTCATTCGCGTGTAGTCGATGCGCGCACGTGCGAGCTATCGAGCCGCGGA
Source organism: Muscidifurax raptorellus (assembly GCA_020010945.3). Taxonomy (NCBI): domain Eukaryota; kingdom Metazoa; phylum Arthropoda; class Insecta; order Hymenoptera; family Pteromalidae; genus Muscidifurax; species Muscidifurax raptorellus. The sequence continues at coordinate 6,326,203 of CM052077.1, forward strand.
GAGACATAATCGCGCAAATTGACTGTAACAAAACGCTTCTCGTATGTCAATATACCCTAATGAGCTGGATCGCGTCTCTCGTTTGTGGATTCCCTTCTTTTTTTCGATTCAATTTACCCTCACTTTACATTTCGATGGGTAATTTATATAGGCTCGACGCACGCGGTCGATGCGGACTTTTTGTTTATATTTACCGCGTGATTGATTCCTGTTGAGGCGGTTTAGAAAGTTCAAGTTTACCGATTGATGAATCTGACTTTGACAGGGATGAAGTCGGTGTGAAAAATCGCTGTGCACTTTTTCGTAATAGAAAGTTCAAATATTGAATTATTGCTAAAAATTGAGTAAAGCTCATCTGTATGCCGCCGACTAGACTTTGTTCATCCTGACGATAAGTAAAATTTCAACGGAACGAGACAATCGTGCATTCTGTAATAGCGCATTAAAGCACGAAAGATTAAAACCAAAAATTTCAAGTCCCCTACACGTATATATATATATATATATATATATATGCACACAGCCACAATAAGCGAGTCACATAACGAAGCCGGTCAATCAGGCTTGGAAAGGCGCGCGTTTTCCGCATTAGTCTCGGTAATTAACCACCGACGTGTATAGTCGCATAGGGAAAAACAGCGTCTCGCATCGGCAAGCTTGCGTGGGCGGGGCGCATACCGAGAGGCGCACCTGCGCTCGAGAACGGCCTTTCGGAGGTCGATTCCGCTACATGCAGCTCGACTACTTTAGCGTTGAAAGCAGGGATACGTTAGATTGATTTTTCTCCTGTTTCGTCGACTTTTACAAAGCACATTTTATTACAGGTGCTTGCGTAATTAGGATATGGTTAATCATTTTACGCGGACTCTCATTTCGTAATCGTTGTATTATCACTCGTATATAGCGAATTTCATGTGCACATATACAAAAGCCCGAAGAAATTCCTCAATTACCAATGAATTTCGCAAGATTATCCCATGCACGCGCGCGTCTCTATATACTATACACACACGCACACACCAAAGTCGTGCCAACGAAATAGCCTCTAATGAAATTATGCAAAACTCTATAATCAAAGCCTGTAAGCGAGGGCGTGTCGTCGTTATCTTCGCCGAGCCATTGTATTACCCTGCGCATATACGCGCCTCATCTTCGTACACGGCATATATATATATACGTGTGTGTGTGTGTGTGTGTGTGTGTGCGCGTGAAAGAGAAAAATAGGCAACGGATTCTTAGGAGAGCTCTCTCATTGTTAAAAGCGGGACGTCGAGCGCGCGCAGTCTTAAATAAGTGACCGTTTTCAATTACCGATATTTTGCAGGCGAAAGGGGTCGTCGCGCGACGACGATAGGATAATGTAATAAATACACGGATCTGCGGATGACGGCCATTGTTGCCCGGGACACAATGAGAGTGTGCCTTTCGGGTTCATTGGACCACGAGGAAAAGCCGACAATATGAGACGAAGGAGGACTAGTGACACAATTTTTCGCGCTCGAGGGAGTTACATCGGGGGTGCCCTGCGCGCGATCGTAAATTCGCTTAAGGAGATCTCGTCGATGCTCGTGATGGATGTAGAGATGGATTGTTGAGAGAAACGCGATACGGATCTTCCGAATGACTATATCGGATGGTGAGTCGCGTTCGTTGATATGCGCGTCGGTGCAGTGAATATCCAAGAACATTTAGCGCGGAATCACAGTACAAACGAGCGGAGAATAAGCCACACGCACGCGCTCGTATTATACGCACATACCTCCTCTCTCAAAGTCTCGTTACAAAGCAAACGAAAAATCCCTTTAAAAGGATCGTTCCTCGAAAGACTCGCTACGTGCATTACCATTCGTTCGCGCTGCAGCTCATATTCAAAGCGAAGAAAATATACGAGCCGAAGGTCATCGAAGGTCTATCTCAACCCTGCGCGAACGCGAGGTTGACGATCTCTCGTCTCGAGGAAAGACCTTCTCAAGGTGAGCTCTGTCTCCCGCACACACACGCACGCGCGCACATAAATACGAGACTCGCATTTTTACGCGCGTGTCCCGCGGTGTGTATATATATATATATAGACCGTATGAGCTTTTCAATTTACAAGTCGCTGCAGCTTGCAGGTACGCGCATGGGTGAGCTGCGGAGACGGACGGGGTATATAATGTGTGTCCACCTACGTGCGAGAGATGTTTGCTCAAAATCTCGAGGAGAGGAAGAGAGAAGTTGCGATTTTCTACTGAAGGAGGAGAGGTTCTCAATGATTCCGCGCGGCTCTATTTGTTCGCCGTGATTTATTGGAATTGATGATTCGAGCATAGGAGAGGCTGCGTCGTTGTTGAGATTTACCGGGAAATTGAAAATGTTGTTTGAAGAGCGTTTTTCCATAATCTTGCCAAAAGTCGAGTCATTTGACCGTTGAGCTGTGACCGGTATGGAATAGCCGATCTCCTCACTCGAACGTGTAAATGAGCTATTATAAAGCGGTCCGATTGACGCGTAATATACTAATACCCCGACAAACAAACTATCGGCAAAAAACCGTTTCAGTCAGAAAAATCTCTTGCCTATTACAGCAACCCCCTCCTATCCCGAATCTCTTCTAAGCGCAGTCACCGATGAAATCTTGCGGGCCTGCCTCTTACGCACACCCCGGATCGAATCGATCGATCTCCCTCGAAAGGAAAAAAAAAACGCCGAGGAAAAAGAGAGAAGCACATAGACCAGGTCGTCGAGTCGCGCGCCAGTCTCGTGCCTAATCCCGACGCAGATGCTGCTGCCGCCGTCTTCGCGCGCGCGCGACGAATGCTCGCATAAAGGAGCTACTGCGGACACGAGGAGGAGGCGCACGTGGGTCGATCAAACAGCTGGATCATCTCGTGCGTGCGCCCGGGCGCGTGCCTTATACTCTCTCTCTCTCTCTCTATCTCTCTTGCTGTCCCTTTTTTTCTCTCTCTTCGCTTCTTCTTCTTACGATGCTGTGGGCAAAAGGTGCAGGGGCTCTCTCCAGGTGCCTTTTTTGCCGGGGGACTCGTTCACTATATGGCTGTATATACATATATATATATATGTGTGTGTCCGGGGTGTGTATGTCCTCGCGGTGAGGTGATGCGAGTAAGAGAGAGAGAGAGGGAGAGAGAGAGAGAGAGAGAGAGAGAGAGAGAGAGAGAGAGAGAAGCAAAGTGTACGTAATAGAGGGATTTCTTTTGGCGACGGTTGATTTTATGGACGGAAGAGAGGATGCTTCGTTGTGAATTATTCAAATTTGTCAGCTCTCGCGCTGAGGGAGGTGTAAGAGGAAGCTGATTGATGGAACTCGAGGACGTGCGCGTATGCGCAGCTTCTAAAGAAGCCCTTGCTTGGATGAACGTTATTAGGAAGTGAATTATGCAACGTGTACGACGTACCGGTGTGCACTCTTTGACCGGTTGTTGAAAGAATTAAAAATAATAATATAATAATTGAGGTCTGCAGTCAAAGCGAAGAAGGCGCACAAATGATAATAATTCAAGCAAAGAAAAGCGCCCAACAAAGAATATACTGTACTATACACATCACCTACTGTTTTCATTTCGGATTTCACGTACAGCAGCAGCAGCCGCCGCAGCACTTCTTCACTTTTTCGTCTCTTTCTCGGCGCTCCATTCATCTTCGAGAAATTAAGTCGGAGACGCGAGCGCGATCACCATTAAAAAATTAAGCGCGTAACGCCGTAAAAAGTCCATTATCGGCCTGCCGCGAGCCGTTCGTTGTTTAAAAAGGAGGACGAGCAGAGTATATAGGAGATATATGACCAGCTGTAAATTTAACGAGATCTTTACAAAGGGAGATCGCGTTACACGCTCGCGGAGATTCGTCATTTTCCGGAGCGTGACACTGCGCTCGGAGGTGCTTAGAATGAAAGCAGATATTGCATGTAGGACGTGCGCGTCTGTTCGTTATTATATACACACGGGGCGTTTTTTTATAATATTGAGTGTATTATTATCGGAAGCGATTGAAAAAATCGGCATGCGGCTCTATATATGATATTAAAAGCGCGTATATATACTTGCTATCATTATCATTCGTGTATATAACTGTATAAACACAACGTTATATGCAAAGTGTTTATAGAGACTCGATACTACTCGCGCTCACATAACGAGCTGCTGCTTCTCCTCACCGCGATCAATAATAAGAAGAATAACTCTCCTATTGCGCGAGAATATGGCACAAAAAGCGCGAGTCTGTGATCAGCGATTTTTACGCTCATCGATAATCACACGTTTGTTTTTGAGTCCGATTTCCTCGTTCGATTCAAGCCACAAGCTCATTTACATCGCGCTAAAAATAATGTATGTGTGTGTGTGTATGAGAGGCCGTATACAATAAAAATTAATGAGATTTCTAAGCGCGCGAAAGGGAGGGAGGGCAAACAATAGGTCTCTCGTAATAATAGCCGTGTGAATATCGTTCGCACTTGTGCCTCTCTCTCTATAACTTACGTTAGTCCAATGATTATGCGTGTAATTACGTTGGATTTTAATGGATCGGTCAACTAGAGAGACGCTCCGGGTGTTTGTATATATATATATATATATATATATATATATATATGTATGTGTGGGCACATATGGGACGACGCATGATGTGCGATGAAGAAGAGAGTTAAGAGACAGTTCACTACGAGAAGTAGATTCCAGCGAGATAAAGAGCCAGAATAGCTGGGCTTGAATAAATTGTTTCGATTCGGTTTAATTGAGTCTTTTCTCATGAGTGGACGGCGATAAATTATTTCTCCGGCGGCTTCCAGAAACTTATGAAAGTGTAACGTATGTAATAAACAACTGGCTATCCATCAGACACGGCCCTTAATTAACAATTATAACCGCTGCACTCGTATGCGATGCGATAATTCTAACAACAAAAACACAACAATAGCTTGAAAAATAATCTTAAGAAAAAGAAATAAGTATAAGCAGGCCAAGCCAGCGGCGACTCAACGTCTGTCCCCAGCTCGAGAAAGTCAAAAGGGGGCCCCTTTCGAAAGTCGGCGCTACGTAGCTCTATACTCCCCGGAACGCACTCCTATATATACATATAGACTACGCGGCGAGTCGGCTCATTAAGGCTAATGACGTAGATCGCGCAATTATTCCAATAAGCGTCGTGAGCGCGTGTAAGAGAGAGAGAGAGAGAGAGAGAGAGAGAGAGAGCCAACGTATCAATTTGTTATAATTGTACGCGCAGCGCGAGTTACAGGGACCTAACGCTATTGTCCGCGATATATATATGTATAGAAATTACACGTCTATCGGAGGCGCGAGACTCCGGCACGACTGTATTATAGATGAGACGTTTATGGCGCGCGAGTGAAAAAATTAAGTATACACGCGTGAGTTATGACGGTGTGTACTTTTGAACTTTGGTTTTGTAGTTGAGACTTCGTTTTGGTACATTGTTCTGATGGATTAATTGCACGCGTTATGTGTATATATATATATATATATATATAAGTAGTTCGATTGCTTTTAGTGCGTAGAAAGTATAATTATGTTTGAATTAATCAAAGTATCGTCGATAGGTTTATTAAAATTGATAGACCATCGTCGTTAAGCTTATCCGTGCAAAGCTCGGAAATAAAGTTTCAAGCTATATAATATCCATACGAAAACACCGTATAATGTACGAGCTAATCGCGCGTCAATCCCCGCACGAAATCGCCTCTAAACTCTTCGACGATCGGCACGAGATACGACGCGCGTATATATGTACATTACATCTCGAAGAAAAATATCAAGCTAGAAGCAAAAAGCGAGATGTAATGTTAAATTAATTATCTTACGTCCCGAGGACGATTCCTTATCTCCGAAAGTGGGGGCGAGTCGTGGAGCGTTATCCGAAAAGTAATCGGTCACGAAGAGATTCCTCGTAATATACTGGTGCGTAGGCGTTGATTTAGAAGTTCTTTTTCCAGTATCAAGATTAAAAGTATCCACTTACACCGCGTACAGAGCGATGATCCACGAAAGGCAGCTATCGAGTGTCATCATCGTGATGTGATAATTACGCACCGAATCTCAAAGCCATTCGTTACGTAACGAATGTATTAGTAGGATCTTCGTATTATATATGTAGAGAGAGAGAGAGAGAGAGAGAGAGACGCAGTCGGAGTATAAAAATTCGAAGAAAGTTTTATCGTCTGAAAGGACGAGAAAGCGAGGCCGTGTGCACAGGCGGAGGAAAAATAGTCGAGCAAACACTGCGCCGACGCGCTTCTTGAAAATTCAAATAGTCGCGCGAGTCCACTTAGCGGCCGTTTCTCCTCGACCCCACGTATTATAATAGTCTGACGGACTGCAGTCGCGGCCGCGCGTGTGGGTAAGTAAATCCGAGTGTCAATACGTGGACGCTCAAGCTCGAGTATAAATCTCTTAATCCTGGAAGGCGCTCGTTTCTTTGATTGAATATGTCATTTTTTGATAAACTTTGGATCTATATACACGTGGAGTTGTGCGTTACGTTGAAAATGTTAATTGCGATGATGAAAACACTGCATTCAATTATATCGAATCGTGTGAAGGAATTCCAAATTGTTTAGCCGCTCTATCCTTTCGGTTAATTAAGTATATAAGTACGAAGAAAGATGAAGCCATCAGTTCGAAGTACACGCGGTACATATTCCACAAAATAATAAAGCGGCGAGATCAGGCGTCCGATAGCTTAAAAAAGCAGTTAGAAAACGCCCATTTTCTCTGAAAGTCTCGCGCGTCGCGCTCGTGCGTGTACGTATATATATATATGAGAAAGAACTCGCCCGTCCAGCAATAGCGCAGTAAGGCATCATCCAAAAGCGCGTTATTTGCTGTGTCACCTGCGCAGGAAATATAGCACTGCATACATTTGTGAAAGGTTCCGAGAACTAGACAAGTCCTCCACTCGTCTCATATACGATGCATATAATACACGCGTTTAGATATACAAAGCGTATATTACGAGAGATGAGTTTTTTCATTCGCGCTTGCGTGTGTGTGCGCGAGGCTTCACGTAACAGCCGATTAGTGCGTGTGGCCGTGATGAGCGAAGGAGGAAGAGAGAAAAGTATACGAGATTTTTGTTTACACTGTTATGGCACCTATTATTATCACCGGCTCTTGAATGACACGACTCGACGAGCCTATTATCTAGTCGTAAATGCTTAAATGCAGAATGTAATTAGGCTATTTAGCGCGCAGTTGTAATAATGCCTCTGTATACCTATACATATATCTCGCGTTACGATTAACGATGGTATGCTTACTTTATGTGGGCAGTATAGGTAACTGATGATATAATCACTACTTTTTATTAAAAACATTTTTCGTTTTGTTACCGATGAAATTCTTCTTCGTCAATCCGTCCATATATATATATATATATAGGAAAAATACTCGAAAGTCGGAACCGACTGTTACAATTTGTTTCGAGTAGCGAAAGACACGAACTCGTCGCGCCGACGATCGGACATTATTCAGGAATCCAGGATCATAAATTTCTCTATCACGATTAACATTTTTCTTCTCTCTCTCTCTCTCTCTCTCTCTCTCTCTCTCTCTCTCTCTCTGTCTCGGCACGCATCGAAACTACTCCGGACGACGTATGCTTGTGTCGTCGTGATGTCCTTCACCGTGTCGCTCACTTTCTCGCTGTCTCCTACACTTTGGAGGTTTTTTCTTCCTCGAAATTTTGCTTCTTTGTAAACTTATGGCTGCTCATTTTTTGTCGGTAATAAAGTCTAATACATTAATATACGATTTAAAATTCACGATTGTACATGTCATAGAAATTTAATCATACCGTTTCCAGTAGCGAATGCCAGATCAAAAAACTGCAAGAAATCCGTCGTCCGCAAAATTCTCAAAACCTCCACAGCTCGCGCATATATAATATAACTCCGCTAACTCATTTTGTCCATCATCCGCGAGAACTCGTTCCCTCTCCCGCATATCATAATACGAGTCTACGCATCTTCTCTGCATGCGCAGTCGCTCCACGCGACACGGTGGTAACACACACACTCACGCACACACGCGCACGTTTTTCTCGACGAGGCTTCGTAATTCCTCTCCGCGGAGGAAAAGGCCCCTGCGCTGCCGCCGCGGTCCCAAACCGGCTCACAACCGCGAGAAAACGACGACGATGCAAGCCACCCTTATGCGCTGCGGCGAGCTGCTGGCGCGTGGGCAGCTGTGTATATATATATACGCGACGACTCGATCTTCTCGGAAGGATCTGCGTCGCGTCTTTTACATTCGCTTATATGCTGTCGACCTGTTTGTCGTTTTTCACACTTTAGACACGCACCTCCCGGTGTTCCTCTCTCGCGCGATGCTATATATGTATATACCGAGAGCTTTAATAGAGCTGCGCGAGCGAGAGAATGAGTTTTGCTCTGTTTCTTTATACTGATGGAGGGAGGAGGACGAGACTTAATGAATTCAAGTGTTGCGAGGTGAGGAAGATGGAAGTTTTAGTGCTTTTTTACTGCTGAGGTGGTTCGGAATAGATTTTCAGGCGGACACGGCAGGTGCTGCTGTATTGCGGCTGACTTTGCGAGAGGCAACTGTGCGCGAGTGATTATGCAACTTTTATCGAGATGACTGTTTTTGCTTTGCTTCTTTGCTATATATTCGTATATGTTATAGGCGCTTCGTAAAATACACGTTTGACGCACATAACTTTTTTTAAATGTCGGTTGTGACTCGCGCCAATTTTTTCTCTGCTAATATAGAAAATAGATTTAGTAATGCCTGAAATAACTATGCAATTTTTTGTTAATACAACTAGTTCCGTGTGGTATATTACTTGCGATTATAATTCTATATTATGCTTCTCTGTTACAGGTGCGTTTTGGAAACTTGGTAATTATTATAAATCAGCTAATACGGTGAGTAGTTTTATTGACATCCATCAACTAAAACACTGCTGCTTGGCCGTACGATTTTGCAATATACACTCAACATTCCTATATAAACTATCGATAAGATAAACAGTTTCGAATAACAAATACGTAATTTATATACATTTCCACTTCCTTCTGCGTCATTACATACCTGTCATTACATACAACTAAAAATATCGCAACACTCTAAAAATCAACCGAAAAATATCTGCACAACAACTACCACCACCTCTTCACAAAGCATATGGGGAAATCCATACAAAACATTCAGCTGGCGGTTTTACCTACTTAAAAAAAATTAACGCTACATTTCCGAAACCTCTTCCTCCGCGTTTCGGAGACTATTTAGAGCACTAGATAAATATTTTTTATATACTTTTTATTCTTTTCGCGGGTCATTCAAATTATCGGAAAAGTAGCCATTGTACACAATAGTTGTCCGCGATTGAAAAATAGGAAAAAATTTTGTTTACCAGGCGAGCCCGCTAGCCTAATGTTTTTTATGGATTCCCCTCTATATGTATACACAGCAGCTTATACCTCTCAATCTCCGCAATATATATATATATATATACCTCTAAGGATCAACAAGTTACACGCGTTCTATATACCGCGCGAAGGAAAAGCACCGAGTGCGACCGAGACAGACTCACCTACGCAACGCTCCGTCTTACTCTCTCACCTACATCTTCTCTCTTTCTCTCTCCGGCATATAAGAAGTAGGGGACCGGTAGGCGTGGTTCGGCTTCCTCGCGCGCGCGCAAGCGTGCTGCCCTGCCGTGCAGTATATGTATGTATATATATAGCGCGCGCCGTTTCGCGCGCTCGTTCTTTCCGAGAGCAGTAGGAAAGGGGGCGACCGACCGGTGTCTCGTGTGCGTGTGTGTGTGTGTATATATATATATATATACATATAATGCTTCTCTATCTCTGTCTCGATACACATAGCGCTCGCGCGCCCACCTCGCGCCTATATAAGTAATACTGCATAGTGGCCGAGTGCACTGCGAAGACTGCCCGAGAGAGAGAGAGAGAGAGAGAGAGAGAGAGAGAGCCAATCTGCTCATCTGCGTTGTCTTATATATAGCTTCTGTCTCGCTTTACTCGAGATCTGGAGTATGGTCCCGTTTTCAGTTTGTATTGGTATAAATTTATAATTCGCAGGAATAAGATAGTTTTGCAGCGTACGAGGAGAGTGGAAAACAAAAGATCGAAATCAAACTTTATCTTATCGGGAATCGTGGAAATATTACGGTTTCGTTGTTTTTGCATTACGTAAAGATTGCATGTACGAGTGTATAAGTAATAAAGAGATCAGCTCGAAAAAGAGATCCGAAGAAAGCACGAACACGATTTAGGAGAGCGCGGGTATATTAGATAATGCTCGCGATTCGTCATAAAACAAGATAATCTTAATTTAATGCGATCCTTATAATCACACAGCTCGGACTAACTAAACAAGTCATAACTGTCCGTAAAAAGGATTACGCAATAGAATAAATAGAGCAATGATCGCATTAATGGCACAACGTTTAGACGATATTTAGAGGAACGTTTATTACCGAACTAATTGCGCATAAAGTCATAAGCACGACCCGCAGGCCGATATTCTCGTATTATACGAACAGCTCTCATTATGCTTATCAGTGCCGGGTATTTAAAAAATGTATGCGCCTTTAGGAAAGTATAATATATACCCACACTGGTATAATTAGAGACAAGGAATCTCCGTTACTCGGCTCTTCCCGTATACTGTTGCACAGCTTAAAAATCAACAATCGATCAAAGAGCCGCGTCGCCGCGCAGTCAACCGAAAAACTCTCACCCTCCCACCTCGACCTTCAGCGATAGCCGATAAACAAAAGCAAATCAGCACAGTAGCCGCCGCGCCGCGCGGCGGCACAACACTCGAGAAAAAAGGCGTATCTCTCACACACACACGCACACACAGACACATACGCACACGCACGCTCTCCGTCTCTCTCGCTCTTACAATAAAAAGCTCTATAGAGCCAGCCATCCCCACTCCGGCTATAAGCGGCGCCTCGGCAGTGCAGGAGGGGGTGTACGAGGGCGGACGGGCCGCAAAATCCGAGACCGGGGGAAGAGCCAAGAAAGTCTCTCTTTCTCTCTCGTGCGTGTGCACACATATGAGCTGGTGGTGGGGACCAGTCGGACAAAGACAGAGGGAGAGAGAGACAGAGAATCGCTCCCGCACATGGACGAGGAGAGGGAGAGGAGGGGGGGACGGCAGCAGCAGCAGCGGCTGCTCTCGCGCTCGAGTCTGCAGGCGCTGCAGTCGGCGCGAGACCGCGCTACCGTGAGCCTCGAGAAGGGAGTGTTACGCATTTACACATGCGTTTATGGTCCTTCCGTGCAAAGAGATTATATATAATATATTCTACAAGCAGCCTTTGGGACTGAGCAAAAAAAAAACATCTCGCAACGCACCGAGTTCCCGCGCAAGTTTCGTCCTCGTCAACGTTCTGCTTATTATTGTTGTTGTTGTTGTTGTTGTTGTTGTTGTTGTTATCATCGAGCGGACTGTTCTTTTTCCTCGTATATAAAAAGAAATATACGCCTACGTTCTGTCGAAGCTCGAAGCGAGTGCGAGTCAAAGGACTGTGCGACGACGAGGTGTTTTCACATGTCTCGAAATGAGCGAGCCACCGATGTGCAGACAAGTGTGGTGACTCTGCGAGGCTCGCGATAATACGCACTCATATGTAACGTAACTGTGCGATCGATATCTACGTATACACGCATCGAAGATCAGTGATCGAAACACGTGTGCGTGCGAGTCGCGCAGCCAATTATCGTTACTGATATACTCTCATTCGGAAGATAACAACGAGCAAGTGTTACGCGGCCAACGAGCCGACGTGAGGAGTGAAGCTGGGTCTCGCCGTGGAAGGATTCGAGCCCCGAGCGCCGGACGGATGCGGCTTCTGCGCCGGAGATTTTAAAGAGCACTGGGTAAGCTTTCGTTGTGTTTTTTTCATTGCCAGCGTTTTCTCGAGAGTCTCTTGTTTCTCTTCCGCGAGCCCGCGGGGAGATGCTAGCCTGTGCTGCCGGTTGCGATGCAAGTGTCCTGGTGCGCGTACGCAAGCGGCGGCCGACGGAAAAGCGCGCGCGTGGAAAAGCTTTGCGCCGGCGCGGAACTTGCGGGTTTGAATTTCGACTTGTATATACGGGAGATTCCTGGGGCTGACCGCTGAATTCACCCCGGGGGACGTTGGCGTGATCGGATTTTCGAAGGCAATCGATCGAAGAGTCGAAGTGTTGCGATGCTCTCTGATAGTTGAGCGAATATTTAAGCGAGGAAAAGATTTATGAAAGTTATATATTATATATGAAAGTTTTTGAAAATTTAACAGGAGTTTGTTTTGCTTTGACAAAGTCGTTGGAACGAGTATTAACGGAAAATATGCAACAAGAATCTTAATCTTTTATGCTTCTCGAAGTTGCACAGGCGAAACGACAGTAACGGCAAAATGTGTATAAAAAGCAATTTAACCACATCGTATAAGTCAATGAAAAAGGTACATAAATCTCGCAGATTATGGATTTCAGCGTGAATTTTAATATCGTCTGGTGCGTGAGTGAATCTTCTGAATTATCGCGAAATTGCGTATAAAGTTGATGTAAATCTGAAAATACGTGTCACTAAACCTTAGCATCTTAAACGTTTTCAAAGTTTCGAATATAAAAATAAAACCGTCACGTAATCTTCGAGATTATTAAACGAGTAGCTGATACCGATGAGGTGTCTAATAAATAAACTTTTGCAATCTTTCCTATAATGCAAAGTTAATCCCTCAAAAATCGATCTAGCAAACTACAGTCATACGAAAATTAAAAAAAAAGTTCACACAACGTAAATGCATTTATCGTACATACGTTACACTTCATAAATAATATCGCTTATTACACAGTAGCAAAAGCCAATACAGAAAATACATGCGACAGATCCACGGCAGCTCAAGCGTCCATAAATCAAACGGATAGTGATTTTTAAAAAATCCCTTCACCTCGTCGCACACACGACAAACGTCGACGGCTCGTAAACTCGCAACAATCGCACTCTATTTATTTAAACTAGCCGCATATCGTTCTCTATATTGTACAATGTATCTCACACTCGAGTCTCGCGCGTGTCTAATAATATTCCGTTTATTTTTATTATCGAAAAGAGATGTGCACGCGAGCTTGCGCTTACGTCATCGAAAATTATCTCTCAGCGCTCTCGGCTTTCGCGCGTCCAATGCAAGCCCGATTAAATCTCGCAACACGAAAACTGCATCCAACCATGCACTCGATCGTCGCGCCGCGCACACCCGCTCGTGTCCACTTACGCTCTCTCTCTCTCTTTCTCTCTCTCTCTCTGCGGGCTTTGTACACACACATATATGTATATAGTGGAGGGAGAAAAAATAGCGCGTGTGTGAATACGTAAAAAAGGTGCTAATTTTCGCAGCACATCGGATTTAAAAAAAATTATTATTATATAAAGTGTGCTCGGGTTGAAATTAGAACGCTTCTCTCTGAGACGAGGATTAAAATTATTCGCAGACGGCTATGTACGTCATAAAGTGAAAAAGAGCGCGCGTGTTGCGTGTATTTTAATAATACGTGCGCAGATTCCTCGGTGAGAGTTTGTTTTGCGTTTGAAATCGTCGATTATTCCCATAGAATAAAGTGCATCCTACGAATGTCAACAAAAACCGATCGATAACGGCCAAAAATCCAGTAGCACATCAACAGTCTCCCCAATGCTCGCTCATCCGACCTAGAACCTTCCACGTACACCCTCGTGCGATATACGTTTATACAGCACCCTTACACAAGTCGGCCATCGCAAAAAATAATATCACAAAGCCCGCATCTCCGCAGCTTTGCAAACGCGCAAAAAAGGGGGATGACGCGCGTGGCTTGTGGAGCAAGGCTATTCCGCGTTCGTTACTCGCGCGGGGGCGTTTATATACCTATATATACGTTATGTGCCTACCTGTGCCACTATAAAGCTCGGCGGCTGCGATGCTCAACGAAGCGTCGCGGCGCTAAGCGTCGGAGAAGTGGAGCGAATACACGTATGTATACGTGCATACACACACATACACACGCGTCGAAGTGTCGCGAGCGTATTGCGCGACGGCTACTCTCGAGATATGATGAGCCTCCGTCACCCCTTACGCTCTGTATATTTAGACATTGCGGCTATGGAGAGCTTCTGGCTTTGGAAGAGGACTTCTTTTGTTTTATTTAAAGCTCGTTTATATACGAGAAATCCCAAGCGTAGTGATACAAGCCGAGCGAATATCAAAATCAGATTTTCGTAGTTGAAATAAACACGCATTATATCCCGCGCGATCATCAAAGCATCGCCGACCAAAACATTCATTACAAACAGGCGTATCGGTTGGAAAAACGTTCAAACATCTGCATCAGCAGTAGATATACAGCGACGATTCCCTCCGCGATTATACTTGGCCTACGATCGCGTCCTTCCTGTCTCGTGCCGCGGCGGCGGCGGCGGCGTCTATCTTGTTCACGCTCTACGGCCTTTGCGACGCGTGTACGCGAAGGTGACGCGCGTGTGCGCCGCGCCAGCGGCTCCTCCTCGCGCGTTACACGCGTTTCCTCCCCTTTTAACGCCGCCGTCGGCAGAGCTGGAAAATTGACTCGAGCATCTCTTTGAATTTCGTTATATTCGTGCGCGCGCGCGCGGGTTGAGATTTTCGAGGTTTATATATATATATATATATATATATATATATATATATATATATATATATATATATATATATATAGAGAGAGAGAGAGAGAGAGAAATAATTGCGATAAATGAGAAAACAAAATTGTGCGCCTATGAGGCATGGGTTGGAATGAGTTGTCGAATTTTTTGATAAGAGCATTAAATTTCTTCCTCGTTTTGCTGTAGCCGATATGCGAGGAGGATAGAAAGTCTTATGTGTGCTCGGTTCGCGAAAGTCCCGTTTTCGGAAATTCCCAAGCTTTCGTCGTGTGGATGTAAAAGTATTTTTTTTAATCAAACGAGATTATTAACGTTTAACGAAGGAACTTCGTATACCACATTAGGGTTAATTCGAAGTTATTTTCGGCGCTAATTTAACGGATTATGCTGTGGGCGATACAATCAGCGAGAGAAAAATTCTTTGTGCTCATCTTTTAACCAAACCACTTGGCGCGTCAGCGATGCGAAATCAAATGAATATATCGCGCTCGTAATCCTCGCATCTGCCTATAATATAATCCACAGAGACAGCGTGTTATATACATATCCTAAATCAAAAAAGAGAAAAAACAGCTCGCGGCCCGCTCGAATACGTTATTATACATCGGACGCGCAAAAAAGGCAGTAATTTTTCGATCGACTTATAAGCCTTACAGTCGACCGGTATGATAATTGGCGCGACCTCGCGTGGGCGTGATGTTAAATTGGGATTGCGGAATATCAGAAGTTCTGGGAACGCGTCGTATACACTATACGTATACTGCTAAAGAGCAGAGGAGACCTTCGCACGTGCGCGGCGGCGGCGGCGGCGAGTCTCTCTCGCCTAATAATCCTTTTTTCAACTGGTTTTCATAATATTATGCGCGAGTACGTAGACTCTGCGTCTGTGTATAGCTGGAATTCTCGTCTAACTTTTATTCCTGTGTTTTGGAACGAGATAGAGATCCGTGTGTTTGTGTGTATACGTATTTTCGTAGGAGTGACGAGACGATTTTTTTTCATTCTCCGCACGATCGCGTTTTTTTTGCTCGAGAAGGTTACGCTCTATTATTTAATCATGCACCTGCGCGCATAGTTACAAATTGAATCTTGCTTGATCGTTTTACCGCGATAACAGCAGTAATCTACACATAGTATATATATAGTATTATAGTATACGCATAATCGCTCCGACGATTGCGATAGTCTTCGCTATATACGCGAGAATCCGATCCGGCGCTTATATCTATATACACTCGAGTATATAGTCTCTTAAAACGGCGCCCGACAATTTTCCCCGAAGTCACGCGCAATTCACCCTTCTGCATTCGCGCGTGACAAAACATTCAGCGGAGGTAAAAAAAAGTGCACAGCCGTTTCTCCCAGAACGAAATCACACATATAATCGCGGTTACAAAGCAGCACAAGTCGCGCGATACACGCACGCGCGCACACACACACACACACACACACACACATATATTGTTCGGTTGAGCAATCGGTCGCCGCCGCGCGTATGCGAGCAGCCGCGGAGCTGTCTTGTAAGTTATAGAAAGACTCGCCAAGTTTATTGACGCGCGCGCGGCGGCGGCGGCGTAAATAATAGCCCAACCACGCAGCTTTTTCTCCGCGAGCTCTCCCCCTTTTTTTTATCGTTGTTTATCCGTCCATTTTTCAAGCGAGCTTTATCTGTACTTATTTTTCTTTCGCCGCGGGCGAGATCGCGCGATTGTTCATTTATAATTTATGCAATACAAGCCGTGCCGTTTGATACCGCGACTGCTTTTCACTTGAATGCCACGTGTAAAGTTTAAATCGTGATTGTTTTTAATTACGGATACGCGCGCGGCCGTTTATAATTTATTCGAGTCGATCACGGCGTATGAGTACTCTGAGAAAGGTCGGCGAATCCCAAAGTTGTTCAAGTTCCCACTTGCCGCATTTAAGCCTCTTATCTCTCTTTCTCTGCTTCTCGCTATCGCTCGCTCTCCCTTGATTCTGCTTATGCATATTCGATACATTATACTCGTATCCACATCGACCGATGGCGTGCGAACGACCGAGCGACTCTATTCCATTGTCTCTCGATTCGAGCGCGTGCTTGATCGTCGTCTGTTTATACAACGCTGCTGTTGACTCCGTGTTATGTATATACCTATATATATACACACGTGAAAAGGGCGAAAGGCACCCGCGCAGGTGTCACGCGGGCAAATTATTAACGTCGATGTAAAAGTACATACCTAGAGTCGTAGGAGGATCAGTGGTAAACAAACAAGTGTATGACCTTTTCCGTGTACACGCGGAGGAATTTTGTTGTCAAAAGACGTAAGGCGAACGACTTTTCGACAGCCGATCGAGTTCCGCGAATCATTTCGTTCAGCATCGCGATGATGCGGCATTTTTTTCCGTATATAGGAGGAAAATTTCTCCGTAGCATCGATGTCGTCGCCATCACTTTCGGATACAGTATTATAAACGAATCGAAGTGGGACACGCCTGTGCCGCGCAGTCTCCGACCGAAGCTGTTTGCTTTTTTTCTCTCTCTCTCTCTTTCACCTTCTTTACTATTCAGCCGAAAATTTAAATGCCGAGTATATTTGGTTTCGCATTGATTAGCTCATCTCGTATTGGCGTATTCGTGTGTGATTTGTCACTTTGCGGTTTTTCGATGCTTCAAAGGCGGCTATGCCGAATTCCATACTTACATGTACTTACGGCTCGTTCAATTTCGAATGGAAATGTCCGATAAAGCAGCGATTTTTCCGCGAATAACACACCCACTTATATTACAAAGCGCAGTTTCGGGGCATTAGGAAATTAATACACTTAACGCGCAGCGGAGGAGTGTACACGTTATATTATTATAGAGGCCGCGTTTGCTGGCAGTATTCCAGTGACACAAAAATGACAGCAAATAAGTAACGAGGATAGTCACCGCCGCCGCGTGTTTTGTTATTCGCGCACGAAATTTTCGAAAGAGAGAGAGACTCACCGTTGCGCAACTAGGCTAATCAGCGCACGCGAATACGATCTGCATTTATACGCGCGTATGGACCCTTCGTAAAGTAGGAAAAATAATGAGTTTATCGGAGTGATTTCGCTGTGTGAGAGAGAGGGAGATAGAACGTGACGCGTCGTGTTGCTGATGAAAGGTATAATGCGGGAGCTAATAAAACCGCGGAGGAAATAATTACGCCGATTCGAAAAGGCAATAATAACAAAATCCCCCCCCCCCCCCTTGTATCATTTCTTTCGCAAGGTTTTACACGCCGCTTCGCCGTTCGATCGCTCCTTCACGTATACAGTTGTACTCTTCAGTTTTATAGCAACGCTATGATGCGCGCTACTGCTCATATACGGCGGGCGCTCGATTTTTCAGACACAAGCTTGACTTTTAATCATCGTAATATCGCTCCACATATATATAGATTATACACAAGGCAAACAGCGATAAAAATCTCGTCGAAGGCGTAAAATTGCCACGTACTTACTCGCCATCCTCGGCGTAATTCTCCCCTATACATACCACTCGCGAAAAAGGCGGAAAATCGAGTGCGCAGCTGCTGCCGCGTGCCGACGTCGTCGTCATTATACCACTATATATATATACCAGAAGCCACAGCCATAAAACTTGCCCATATCGCTCGCTACTACTCGCGCGAGGTATATACACGGCAAACAGAGTAAAACAAAAGGGCCGATCGATCGAGTTTCGTGCGTACACGCACCATAATCCTCTCCTTCTCCTTCTCTTCGCCGCCGCCGTCGTCGTCGTCTTCGGGGAGGAAATGACGTGAGTGAGAGAGAGAGAGAGAGAGAGAGAGAGAGAGAGAGAGAGAGAGAGAGAGAGAGAGAGAGAGCGGCTTTATGTTGGATTTTTGCGCGGATCATCGAACGTGAGCAATCTCTCGGTGGCCGGCGTAGAGTAGCCGCCTCCGGCGCAATTAGGAAATCCATTTGACGTAATTGCGCGAATGAACGCATATAACCGGCTGCTGCTGTGCGCCTAGCCGAGACTACCGCGCTTAATCAAACGGCATCTTCGACGAGAGAGAAGAGCTGCTGCCTGTGTTGCAAGTGTACCGTGCGCTGCTGCGATGATAAAAATTTATCGCGTCGAGAGGAGAGAATGACGATTGTTTTAGAAAAAATTGCCAGGCGCATATTATCGAAATTTCGCATCGCGACCTTTAAATCTCACAATAAAATACCGATCGTTAGATCGCGTCGCCGCATCTCCGCGCACGCGTGTCTCTCTTTCGTAACCGCGAGCTTCGCTCTCCTGTCGCATTACGTAAATCTCTCTCTCTACTCTCTTCCTTTTCCTCGGTATATACGAATGCTTTTTTAATAACCCCCGGAAAATTGCGGTGCAGAAAAAGGAAATAAATAACCAGGGCGGCGGGAAAAAGAAAAAAGGCTCGCCGCGGTATCGACGACATATTTCATATATATATATATGTATATATATATATGTAGAGAGAGAGAGAGAGAGAGAGAGAGAGAGAGAGAGAGAGAGAAGCACTCTATACACACACGCCTCCGCGCGCGCGGCGCTTTCTCGAATTCTCTCGAGATGGACCGCTCCGCGATGCCGTATCAGCGTGAGAAAAAAGGCAGCGGCAGCAGGTACTTTATATTTTAGATACGGCCTATTACACCTGTAACGGTAATGAATATTTATAGATACGAGACGAGAGAGGTTCCCGCAGCTTCTCTTTCTCCCGATAATATTCGGCCCCGCTTATGTTTTTCTCCATTTTTTCCACTATCTTCCCACCCTCGCTTGGTGACTTCGTTTTTTTCTTTTCATTCTAGTGTATGAGACAAGATCGATTTTTTTATTTATACGGAATGAATCCGCGCGAGGATGATGATCGTCATTCCGGCCGGAGAAAGAGTTATGGGCCTTAATCAATCGAAAATTTGTAAGCCACGCCACTTTAATACAGATCGATGAATATTTATGACTGAGAGAGAAAGAAAGATGCTGGTGGAATATATCGGTTTCCGAAGAGCGTTTCCTGGAAAAAGGTATATAGAAAAAAAATCGCGGCTGGCCACACCACGGGGTTTCCTTTTATTCACTCAAAAGAGAGGAGAGGCGTTTCAGCGTGTCTTGAGTTATTGCATTGAGATAGTGATAACATTTATATAATTGAGAGAATAAAGCTTCGGGAATTGAGAAAAAAATGTATATATATATATATATATATATATAAACGAAGCGAGGATGGAAAGTCCGAGAGAGATTATAATGCGAGACCTTTGGGGACGCGACCTCAAAATCAAAACACGGCGTCGTATAATGAAATCTTGTTTTTTTTTCTTCTGTCAAATTAACGAAATCGTGGATAAATTGTTCGATTATGCATATGCCGTGAAAACGGGTTGGCATATTATTATTATATAATGCAAGGAAAAGTAAAGCGTGACAATGTTATGAAACGTTTAAACGCGCTATTTGTCAAAATAAATATGATTTTAATAACGCCGTAAATACATACCTATATACGCGTACGTTTCCACGAGTCTCATCAAAACGAACGACGTTAATCGATCATCATCATCCTCGGGTACGATGGGCTTAAATAATAGAAACGATGAATACGAATGCAAAAGAGGCTAGAAATCAAATTCCAGATGTATAAACATTGAGAAACGTCGTCCATTAAAACTCGGCGTACTTTCTACACCATATACCTCATGGGATACGCTCTTCCAAAGCTCTCCTCTTACACACACGCACACGTATAATTTAGATTTCATAAAAAAAAAGTTTTACAGACACTCGTCATCAAACGGAACGAGGCAGCGTAAAAATGAATAGCGTGACTATAAGACGATTCAACAATAACGCGCGGCCTAGAATAGGCTCAATTTACTATTTTTGTCTGATAAAAAATCAAAGCCAAGACGCATGGACAATCGGCTAATTATAATACGCTACGTTCCGGCGTTATTTAAAGTCCATTCCGAAAATAACGGTCCTAGTGAATATCCGAGAATCCATGTATACTACAGGATCGTCGTCATATCCACGAGTCGCCGAGAAAAAAGAAGAGCCGAGTCGTCGCGCGCATAATATCCCGCAGCGCGGGCGCAAAAAAAAAGCGAAGCGCGTTCCGTATCCTTGTGTCATCGATAAAATTCACAGCCCGCTGCTCCGTCAGTTCCCTCCACACACGGCTTGTAGGTATACCTATATACGCAGTGACTCGGATGAGATATGAGCCGGAGCGGTCGGGCCGTTAATTACGCTGAATTACACCTGCGGCTGTAGAAGAGCCACCTACGCTATTCCGAGGGAATAGTTCGACTGGCTCTCCTCGTATAGGTGTGTATACGCTCGCGAGAGACGGAGAGAGGATTTTGCTCAGAGGGCATGACGAGCCGACGCCCAAGGGGGGA
Organism: Muscidifurax raptorellus; assembly: GCA_020010945.3. Taxonomy (NCBI): domain Eukaryota; kingdom Metazoa; phylum Arthropoda; class Insecta; order Hymenoptera; family Pteromalidae; genus Muscidifurax; species Muscidifurax raptorellus. The sequence continues at coordinate 6,347,265 of CM052077.1, forward strand.
TGAGGTGGTGGCCTTGATTGCGATAGTGGAATTGATGTTTTAATTGAATTTTAATGGAGCTTTTTTGCCTTACCATTGGTTATTGTTATGCGTTTTTAATCGTACTTTTTTTTCTTCCTATGTTTCAGGTGAGTCTGATAAACAAAATCGACCGGTACTTAATCGCGCAATAACAACTCACGTAAGTCAAACGCAATTACAGAGTGACGAGCTTTCGATAAAAGCGCTTTTCTCGCTTACAAATTTTATTGAAGTATAAAGTGCCCATCGCAGCGGAGTTCGATTAAATCAATTAGTCGCGTTAAAAGCTAAAAGCAAAAGAAGCGTGAAAATCGTATCCGTTAACAAGCCACCTCGTAACGAGCCACTCCGTCGTCCAATAATAAATAGCAACTACAACAACAACGAAGCTTGCATCCACTCGTGCGCGTAAAGCTCGTCGGTATGACACATACCGGCAGCGCAGCGTCAGGACAACAAAATTATTAACCCCGAGCAATTTCACCTCTCGCCCCCTCTCATATACAGAGTTCGCTCGCGCGCGCGAACCAAGCGAGAGTATAGCAGTACGAGCACACATACACACAGCCTCTCGCGCGACCTTGACCGCGAATCTCGTTCCGCCCTCGACGTACGGGGTGAGAGATGCAGCACGTGGGGGTCGCCGCCGGTAAAAATCAATAGCGCGGCTGCGCGCCGCCTATCTGAAAACCCCGGACACACTGACACAAGCTAATACAGAGCACTCGTGTGTGTGTGTGTGTGTGTGTGTGTGTGTGTGTGTGTGTGTGTGTGTGTGTGTGTGTGTTGCGCCGCTCTGGAAGAGAGGAGACCAGCTGATTTCATCCCAAGAGAGAGAGAGAGAGAGAGAGAATCGAGGGGTGGGTGGCTTCAAAGCATTTTCCGACCTTGGAGCCGAGAGCGCGGCCAGTCGTCGAGAGGAGAGTGACGGAGCCGAGTTGTACTATACTGCAGTTGTGTAAGTGAGTGTGCGTGGCGTATATAGATGCTGAGAGCTTTCGACCATTAGCTCGCTGCCGAGTGCGCTAATTTTGGCGAGGTGAGTTTTGGGATTGGAAAGTTTTGGGAGGGGCTGCTGCTGCGTCAAAGCTTGCGAATTTTGAATTTTGGAAATTGATTTTTTCGATTTTTTGTAATCAGTGTTCTTACAACATTCTGCATTAATGGTATATTCATGTGTCAAGCTGTCAAAATTATTTCGTGCACAGTTTATCACGCAGAAAAAGAATATATGTCATTTTCCACTCGAAAGTGTTTGCTTACTTTGTACAGCCATTTGTTTACCAGTTTATGTTGTTTACTCCCCTTTAAGCACGTGCCAATATATTTCACCTTCCGCATTTATATCGAAATAAAGTTTGCAGACTAGCTGCTTTTTATAAAACGCTCCGCACGTGTTGTTACATTTTACTACACTATTAAACTCACAAAGAGCTGCTGACGTAGTTTCCTCGTGATTCTGCCTATAAATAAATCAGCTTGAATTATTTTCAAATTAACAAAATTCAAACAAAATTCGTTGCTCGCGACGAGAGATTAATTATTATATACAGCTTTGATCCTCGTGCTCGTAAAGTAATGAGAAATCATCGAAATAATTTTTTCAAATTGGTTTCGTTAGAAAATGTAGGTTACCTTTTACAAAACGACTTTTCAACCAGGTCGCTAAACTAAACTGCATAAACAACAAAAATTGCAAAAAATAAGCGTTAATTAACGCCAATTACCGCGCTGAGCCTCCACCTTCGTCGAACCAGCTATCACCGTAAGCCAATTGCGCGTTTTGCCCAATAAATAATCCGCATCACGCGCCGGGCATCCAACAATCCCGAGGATGACACACGCTCACCTCGCGCGTCGTAAATAAAATATCGTCATCTCCCGGTGCATATAAGCGTGCGGAAAAAAAACGCGCAGCAAAAAAAGCCTCAACTCCGCACGTGCACGTGTGCAACTTTAAAGCTCTCTCTCACTAACTGCGGGAGAGCTTTAAAGCTAGCGGAGCTTTCTCCCGGTGACCCCCTTTAACGTGCACGTTCCCGGCGAAACTCACTCTCACTCGGGGTGCATGAGTGCGTGTGTGTGTGCGCGCGTGTGTGTATATACACCGGCACAGAAGAGATGCGCCGCGCGTGGCGCTTTTTATCGATCGACCCCTCGAGCTACTGTATGCTGCTGCTGCTGCTGCTGCTGCTGCTGGTCCAAGTTCGAGGCTGGACGTTCGCGTTTCCGAGACGACTAGCCGAGTTCGAGGTCGCGCGCTTTCTACTTGATTTTATAGCTTTTTTTCTCGCTTTCGCGTCAAGAGAGTTTTCGCGGAAGAGTTGTGAGCTTGTTTTTCTTTCTCGGGTCAATTGCAGGAGCTTTGGGAGCTTGCGAGATTCGTGTTCAGGTTTATCGATTAGATTTATTATAATTATTGGGGAAACCGGTAGCTTTTACGTGTTAATTTTGTGCTTTTGATTGCAAATGTAAATGCGCATGCTTTTCGTATTTTCGCACAATTGGTGCGTGTATTCGTTGATGAGCCTTGGTTTATGATGCCATTTTGAGTTTTAATTGGAAAACTGGACGAAGCCTTGATTTTGATGAAATCAAACGCAATCAAATGGAAGCGGAATCTTTATCTCTGTTTCGTAATTACTTGATGATTTTATTGAAAAATAATAGTCCATAACAAAAAAGGCATTCTTTTTCCTCCGGCATGCGGAATCAAAGACGTAGGTAGCAAGTCGTATAGTATGGTCGTAAAACAAAACAGTATTGGGCTGACCTTTCCTTCACCGCCTAACTCTTTATTCTGAGGCGACGATAGGTGGCGCACAGGCATTTCTCTATTTCCCTCATCACTATTCGCACACATCAGAATGTATAATTACGCAGTTATGTTTCACCTAAGTATACCAAAACTGCCTTGTTGATCGGCCTTTTGCTTGGCTCGCTTGTCTTATATAACTGCACCGGATTGCACTGTTGCTTTCTGTACAGTTGCTTCAAAAAAAGATAACGATTTTAGTATCTAGCTCTATATATAAAAACAGAATTTCGCGCTATATTGTATATAATTAAAGCTGTCGTCGAGATCTTCTTCCTCTCATCATATCCATCTTTAACTCGCCGCACCCGTCGCGCGATCCTAGAATGCAACATGACGACCGCGAGAATTATTGTAAGAGATAATCGTCCGAGGACGCGTTTTTCCACAGAAGCAACGCCCTCACTTTTTTAATACATACACCGCCACGACCGTCAATTCAACGACGATCGAAAAACACGAATCGAGTTTTTGAGATTCGTCGCTGATTGCCGATCATTTCTTCGAGAATTTAATGTCGCGTAAAAATAGCCACGTACATGATTGACAGTTTATCTCTCTGATTCAGAGTCGCGGATAAGAAGTCGGTGCGGCGGCGGCGGCAATGATACATCGCGCGAGTCGTATGTTCTTCCATAGGCGCGCGACGATCGTTCGTTACATTATAGATATATATACATACGGCTCTCGTCGAGCGGCAGTTTGTTTTATTTTGCAAACGCGAAAATAGAATACTCGTCGTCATGTCCAGATGCTTATCTTTTTTATTTTCATAATTACGCCGGCGCTGATGTCACTCTTATCGCGGCCGCCGCATCCACAGATCGTGACGTTTATTTTCAATCCGAGAGCATCAGCTTTATTTCTATATAGCTTGTCCGGCCATTTTTCCTTTTTCTTATAATCTCTCCACTCGGAGTATTAGTCATGCCTATATAATACACCCGTTCGCTTTTAGTATATATACATTACGCAATTATTATCGAGTCGTTTCCTCTCAAAGTAAACAACGCCTATCCTTCCGAGAAGAAAACGAAGAAAAAAGAAAAAACTCCGGCGTCCGATCAATTTGTAAGGATTTGTCGAAAGCGCGCTATTATATGAATAAAAAATCTCTCTCGCCTACCTATATACGCGAGGAGAAGCCGACGCGAGAAGGAGGAAGACAAAAGAAAGAAGTCGCCCTCATCTTCGGCAGCAGCGGCGCCATTAGCGCGCATTCGCGGCTTGTAAGTCCCTCGTCTTATCGGGTTGATCGGATCGTCCTCGTGGCCTCCGGACGATGAGAAAGAGAAAGAGAGAAGAGTCCAAGGTTCAACGGCGGCGGCTCGCTCAGTCTACACCTGTTGGTGGGTGTCCCTCTTTCCTATCTCCCTCGCTTTCTCTTTTTTCTATAAGTGAGAGAGCCGCCGAGCGCAAGGTGCTTCTTCTTTTTGCGGTCGCTCTCGTCTCACCGTCCACCCACGCCTGCGTGAGAGTGAGAGAGAGAGAGAGGCTTTATTCAAATTTCTATCGCGGTTGGAATTTTTATTCGGGATTTAATCCTTTTAGATGGCGATATTATACTGTACACTCCATTGACGAAAGCGTCGTTGATCGCTGTGGCTATGAAGAAATGAAGAGTGTTTTATATATATGCATGAAGTTTCTAACTTTTCCGTGGTATAATACGCGCGCGGCGAAGATATGTACGTTGCTTGTCTGGATTCTCGCACATCAGTTAATATGCAGATGTTTCACCTGACGAACGATCGTCGAATCAACTCTTACACAAACATCGCACACTGAGAGATAAGCTTGCAGCGGTTAAATTGTATTGAAATCATTTGTTTATGGTAATCTCGTGCTCATCGCCAATATATATATATATATATATATATATATATGAATAAAATCACGATAGGCGTAATTTTCTTCAACGAATAACTCGTTGCTGCATCGTACAACTATACGACTCTTTCTTCTCGCATATATATATATATATATATACGTCGCTCGGCAAAAAGAAAAGGCCTCATCAAACTCGAATTAAGTTTCGCGCGCGCGCGCACACGAAATTCCCCGGCAGCTACGAGTTTTCTCGCAGTACAGTGCAAGAAACGGAAAAAAAGCTGGATCGCATGCCGACGTGTATTTTGTTTGATCGTCCGACGACGACGTGGCTGCTGCGGCGGCAGGTGTTCAAGAAAGAGAGAGAGAGAGACGGACACTCTGAAAATGGTGTAACGACGACGGATGCGTTGCGCAAGGGACTACTGCCTCCGAGCGCGTACACACACACACGCCCGTCTGTATATTATCTCGAGACTTTTCCGAGAGGCTGGAATTCGAAAAATCTTTTTAGCCTGATTTATGGAGCCGTCTTATCGCGACGAGAAGCTATACGTGTATATACCGAGAGTAAAGGTCCCGACGAGGGTGATAACTAAATTCAATAATGGCCGGCTTGTCGGCGGTATATTCTCGTCGAAATTGGTGATTTACAGAACGATCGTCGCTTCGTCTTATAAAAAGTCACCCTTTCCCAAGGCTGCACAAATGCGTGTGTGTTTTTTTTCTCCCCGACAAATCACAGTCCTCGCCCGATGTTTGTCCCTCTCGACGAATTAAAAGGAACGGCGCGAAAAATTCCCCAGAACGCGTGGATCCCTTCACTCGCTCTTCTTGCGACTGGTATACGCAGACATATATATACACGGCACTTTACACCAAGGCGTGCAATAAGTCCTGGGCGGTCAGTGCAGCGCGGCACGCACGAGAGCGACATTCCCGAGAGGTGGCCGCGGAACATTTCGGTTTGCGCCATTTTGTCGTCGCAAGTATATATATATATATATATATATATATATATATACATACATACGAATACCAGCGCATAAAACTTTCCGGCGAGTGTACTTTTTCTCACGCGCCTGCGAAATTTATGGCGAGAGAAGCTGACACACGCGCTCTGTATATATGCGTATACCTATAAACCGCGAGGAGAGTTTCTCTCGATACGTCCGTACAAAACGTCATCTCATCACTGCTGCGCATATTACATTAAAGTACTCGACTCCCCCGTGTATTATATCTGTATATAATATGATCGTATACCGTATAGCTTCTTGCGCGAAATGAGCCAGCAACAAAATACTGGCGCATCCCAAACCGCGGTTGCAGCATTCCCATATAAACGCACACATGCACATGAAGTGTGTGTGTGCATATATATATATATATATATTACTGCTAACGAAACGCTTCCCGTGCTCTCACGTCTACCGATCTGTCTCTCGCTCGTCACACCGATCGCGGAATGCCTGCAGCCGCAGTGGCATTTTCTTCTTGCGTTGCGTCACTCCGCATGCAACCCGCGCGCGCCTGTGTTTTGTGCCTCACCTGCGCTCGCAAAGCGAGGGAGAGATCGGTTCGTTCCTGTATAGTATATATAGGAAAAAAAGCCGAAAGAGACGAGCCGCGCGAGACGCGCTGCTATGCGGTGGCATGTGCGTGCGAGGGACGCCCTCGCCGCCCACTACTGCTGCTGTTGCTATGATCTTTTTTTTCTTCTGGGACTATCGGCTTCCTAGGATCAAGGGGCTTCTGTTACGGTTCTCGATAATCTTTCGGGAGCCTGTATATTGGCCTTCGTCGGTGGTGTATCATGGGAGAAAAGTTATACCGATTTATTGCCGTTTTCGTCGATCGTCGTTGCCGATCGCTATAGGGTGACACGCATATAGCGGGTTTCGAGATGCAGAAGAGGCTTATGGAACGTCGATAGAGCAGCCACAGTTTCTGCAGCTTTTCCGGTTACGTCCTTCCTAACCACGTCCTTCCGCGATATAGCGGAAAAAAAGCGCGAGCGTGCAATATAATTTCTCTCGTGTTGCATGGACCGAAGTCGCGAGCGCGTTAATCTCACACATCGAAAGGATGCGGCTAACCAGATCCGGAAAACCACCGGTGTATTTATATATATGCAAGCCTTCGCCTACACCGGATATTCCGTGCTTAGACGTTCGATTTAAATGCCTCTCTCTGAATGGGCTTGCAGCATATACATATATATATATATATGTATATACGGCTGCTGGCTTGCAATTACTCCTCGATGTTTGTTATTACTCGAAAGAGTTTACGTGTGTGAAATTGCAACTCATATGCGAATTTGACCTGAAATTCCCAATACGCAGTGATACATAACGATATAATTGAGCAAAGATTGAACGAATATTCCAAAGCCGAAGAAAACTCGCGTTGAGAAACACTGCGGACGGACGGACGGACGTGATCATCAGCGGCGGCAGCTCACCTGCCTCGAAACGGTGGCCCCTGTGTTAATTACACGAGTCGCTCGGCTGCAAAGTTGGCGACGTTCCCCGGAGAGTCTATCGCTCTCGTTCCACCCCCACTTTGGTATATATATCTATAGTTCTTCCACACGGAAGAATGTATATATATCTATAGCGTATTATAGGTGAGTATTTCTCTGGAAAAAATACAACATGCCGATAGTTACCGAAAAAGGGTCGGCTGTCCTTTTTTAGATAAAAAAAATGAGTGACCTTAGCTGATATACTGCTTAGAAATTCGGTTACTCAACCCGGCGCCGGTTGCGTAATATACGTATAGCGCGTGCGGTAATGACCCACTCGTGTTTTGCATACGGTATTTAGGACTTTTTTCGCGGAGGGCAAAGATAGGATTTCGTCCGAGGCTGTGATTATAGTTCCTCAATAACTTGGAAAAAAATGTTTTGGCCATCGAAGAAGAATTCCTTATCGAACGCATCATATAAGAATTTTAATCCATTCGAAATCTCGAAAAATCAAATTTTCCCAATCTCCGCCAAAGCGTCCATAAACACCGAACGTCCTGAAATCTCTCTCCCGAAAACACCGAATTTGAAGGTCAATAAATTAGTGACACAAAGATATACACAGCTTACACCGCCGCCGTTTATATACATTTCCCCCTGTGTCGAGCCTCGCCCATCATTGAAGCCGACGAGCCGAAAAGGCCGAGAGCAAAGACAATAAAAAGGCCGGCGTATACGTCGCGCGGAGAAATCGTATAATAACTTAAACAAGGTGTCGCCGCCGTCGGTGCAGTATATACCTTCGCCATATAACCCAGTTAGTCGTGGCTCGTAAAACCGACTCGATAATGGAATACAACGGGGGCCGCACGGCGGCGCTTCGTGTAGCCTAAACCGACATTGTCACGCTTCCTCCTGTCTTCGAAAATTATTTCTACCGGCTGCTGCTGCTCGGCTTTCGTATGGTACATAGCAGTGATCTTTATCTCTATCTATGTCTCGCTTTCTCTCTCTCTCTCTCTATGTCTTTCGGATTTACGTAAACGTCGGCTCTGGGATCAGTCTTATAGATTCTTTTTTTCGTTAAACATCTCTTATGCAACTACATAAATTCGAGTGTATCCAACAATTAGAGTATATATAGTAATAATTTTCACGCAACTTTTTCTCAAGCTCGCCGCCTCTGGTCCAGCATCATCACAGGTCCCTCGGCAGTAGCTTAAGTCCTGAAAAAAGTCTCTCTCTCTCTCTCTCTCGGCCCAGAAGAAGAAAAGAAGGCACTACCCGGTGATTTAGAAAGCCTGTCCACCTCCACTCTCTCCTTCTCCCCGTGCATACGTATATATATACACGGCCGGTGCGATCTTCCCGAGATAAAGCTCTGCGGCGGTGGCCTGTGATGTTGCTCTCTCTCGCGCCGAAATAAAGGACCGGCGACACGACTCCCACGAGCGGCGGCAACTTCTCGCGGATTATCGCGGATTCCATTCGGCGTTCAAAGAAAACCGCGGCTTGTTTCGAGCGAGAGAGAGAGAGAGAGAGAGAGAGAGAGAGAGAGAGAGAGAAGACTGCGTGTGCGCCGGACTCGTCCTTTTATTTTTCGTACATGTATATAAGTATATTCACGAGACCTGAGAGGAGGAAAGTTCTTTCGACTTCACTCGAGTGTTATAATCGCGGTGTCGGCCTTCTGATAAGATGCCCACAAGAGAGAGAGAGAGAGAGAGAATTTTTTTGCCTCTCTTCGCACTTTTTTTCTGCGCGCTGAGGTCGTCGATACTTTTCGAGGAGAGAAAGTATATATAGTAGTCTCTTTTTCTCTCGCACCTCGGGGATCTTTATTGTAACTTCGTTTGAAGCAAACATCACGTCGGGGGAAATATATCTGCCTTTCAATTAAAGCTTCATAAATTGAATTCTTGTTCGTAAAATAAATAACGATGCGGAGTGCGCAGGAAAAAACCAATTAAATCACGCCGTCAATTGGAATCAGCTCACGCGTGCATTATCTCTAGAGCGCGAAACAAAAAAAACGTGCGACAATGAATACGTAATATACGGGGCATACGCACCGAGGGAGGGGGGGGGGGGAGATATATAATGAAAATACCTAGCCAAATGGAGTCTTTATAAAAGAAGAAGGCGGCGGCGGCGAGCTTTAAAATACAAAAGGGCCGGGAAGCGCTAATGCCCTTTGTTCAGGGCGAGACGCTCCTGGAATCTCGTGAGGAACGCGAGAATCTCGTTCGCGAGAGAACTGTACGGGGTTAGCCCCTTTAAAAGGCTTGACTTGCTGCAAGAGATTCTGTATATATAAGAAACGCTCGTGGAATATCTCGCGACTTGAGTGCAGAACAAGATACAAATTGGAATGACGTTGCTGCCGCGGCAGCGATGCTCTCTTTATATTACTTTCATGGGGGCGTGAGCATTGCGGAATCTTTTATTATATATAGGGCATATAATCGAGGGGGAACTTTGTATGATAGGTATCTTGATTTTTAACAACCGTTTGCTTTTTTCTGTTTTAGGTAAGTTATCGAAGAGGTGCTTTCAAACTGTTGCGCGAGTGATGTGCTTTCAGAAGTACGTATGTTCCTGGTATTAGTTTAAAAATCTACGCAATTTTAATTAATTAATAAGAAACTGAAAAAGTTATTGCGGAAGCGAACTGTTAACGAACGTAAAGCTCGCCTATATTTGTACAGAAATGCGATGCAACCCCAACTATCATCTTAGCAAAATTACGATTAGTTAATTCTCATCCTGTCAGTCTAAACAATAAATTAGCCCAGTTAGCGCATCAAACCGCGAGCGCCGCCAAACGGAATATAATCTAATTATCTCATAACGCTCGAATCGTATTTCATCTCTCGAACTATCCGCTCCCGCCCATAAAATCGCGGAATCCCCCGGCAAAAATCGCAGACCGTTGAAACAGAAAATTGTAAATACCGGCGTAAAATTCGCTCGCATCTCATCGCCAGGTTACGCGCATTTATACACACACACACACACACACACACATATATATATATATATATATATATATATACTACACGCATACGTATGCACGAGCATTTAGAGAGATAAGCCCTGTATACACGTTGCGTGGGGTCGACTCGCGTTTATTATCGCGGGGCGCCTCCCTTTTTGAATTTTCCCGCGCAATAACCAACGGATTTTATGCGGCGATTATCGTCGTGACGCGCAAGGGCGCGGGCCCATTAAACGGACGAGCGAGAGCTTCTTAAGAAGGCGAATACGGCCGCGGCGGGAGCCGAGCACCTGTTGCGGCTTTTCCTTCACTCGGGGGAAACTTAACGGAGTTGTTATTTCGCCGCGGCGATATTTAGATGTTATTTACAGTTTAATGAATTTTTCGCAGGAAGAAAGTTTTCTTGTTAACGTTTCCAAAGTATCGCTATACACGTATAGTACGGGTAAAAATCGTTATTATACGTTCGTAAACATTGGCTTCCGCGAGTTGTGAATTTTTCGGAGAAATGCGATGCAGCGCTATGATAAAGATTCTATGCATTTAAGAGCATGTTCTAACGGTCGTGCATTCGAGCGTAATTAGCTCAAAATTTTCGGATTATTCCGAAGCGCTTTCCTATGCTTTCTTCGATATATATGAGTCGCGCGAGAACCTTCTTGAAGCCTAACTTGGAATACATTTTGCGGCGACTGGTTTCTTCACTCCCCCACCTTCTTCCCCCCTCCGCAGCTGGACTCTTTCTCATCGACTGCGGCTTTCATAGCATATACACACGGGATTAATAAACATTTTACGGACAATGGCGCGTTGACAGAACGAAAATATTGACTCGAAATTGAATATGGGAGTACAGGAAAGCTAGATCTCATTGTTTGGACTTGCGATAAATTCGTTTTGCATGTACATAACGTACGGATTATATACATATCTCGTCCTAATAGACCCGCAATTTTTAATGTCCCCTTAAAAGTAGTTTCTAAGGAAAAACGGTACGAGGTATTTCGAGAAATGTGAAATTATATACAGCCTTTGCGGTAGTAGCCGAGAAAAGTATTTGAATTTTATAACCTATATAACGATGTAATTCTTCATTCGCCATATTATCGAACTGTTTTAATTGATACTTTCTCAATGTATTAATTGGTTCTAATGCCCGATGGTGGTAATAAGTCAAAGCTACAATAGACCGATTAGGCGCTTAATTGATCGAAACCCCGTAGCTGTGCGGAATTCGTACGAAACGTACTAATTTATCAGCAAACAATGATCTCGGTCTCTCGCGTGCGCAATCTTGCTTCGCATCACCACGGCGGCAACTCCTTTTTTTTCCTCCCGCGAACGGCCATGAAATCGATCGATACCAGTTGATTGTCCCGCCAATCACTAATCAGATTAGCTTGCGACTATCGCTCGATGAGCCTTTTTTTCTAATTGAACGATCAATTAAGCATTGATTTTTCTCTCTACTCCCGTACTTATTATAGAGCTGCAACGATTATACCGATGAAAAAGAGAAGCAACGAAACGGCTCGCGACTATCTTCTCGCGTGAATCGATACTTACGACGCGTTTCAAAACGCTCTATATACGTATGTATGACTTTTACCTGGTTCGGATGCATTTTTCGCGAAACCCACTGTCTACGGCAATCATTTTTATCCTTGAATTCGAAACCGAAGCAGCAGATGCATTCGTATATATACCCGCGACAAAGGAGCAACAAAACCAAAGCTTCTCCCGACGTACATACCCAGTAATTCTCACAACTGTACTCAAGGCAGCCCGAAATTATAGATTTTCAATCTGCCAAGGCCGCGCGTACGCACACGTCCGGCGGTAGCCGACACAATAACGAGGCTTGTTTGCATCGCGCATACATGTGCTCCGGTTCACTCGTTTAAATCTCCCTCTCACTCGGCAGTGCAATCACGCTCAGCCAATCCGCGTTTATATATAGGTATATACGTATGATCGACTTGATCAAATCTATACCGATAATTAACGAGCCCACCTCATCGGATGCGTGCGAGCTCGCATAGTAATGCCTGGCCGAGTTGAGATAATGAAAAAGATGCCGAGCCAATCAGCGAAGAGGAAGATCTGATTCTTGTTCCTCAAATTGTTCGGGAGGAAGAGGAGGGAGAGGATATTTTCGGTCTTGGAAATATATTGGTCTAGCTTGTTAAACATAGTTGTCGGGAGTCGTGTAGTCATATATATCGAGGCTCATTAAACTTTATTACTTTAGCAAATTGGCTTTATCTATAATAAGTACACCATATAGCATGTTTACTCTGCAGCTAGCGTGTCTACTACCTTCCGAGCGTTTTGTGCGTCTTATATAATTATAGGCTAAACGACTACGAAAGTTCAATACACACATACGCACGAGATACAATCCGCGAAGATAAAGAGCCAAAAGGAATCGCTTTACGACTCTATATATGAAAATCATCTCAGCTCCCCGCTATATATATATATATAGCTAATCGTACAGCAAATCATTCCACATACAATATTATAGAGACAGGAAAAGAAAAATTCGCAGAGCCCCTCTTAAAATTGACAGTTTCTCGTGCACGTGCGCGCAGGAGAGAGATAGAGATGAGTAGGCAATAAGAGTCGTTTCCGGAGCGGGTATAATCGCGATTTTCCGCGCGTGCGGGCGAGTAGCGCACTAATCTGCGGCACGTCGAGGCGATGAAGCCGTAAAGCGAGGACCGCAATGATGCGCGTAACAGCATAAATCAATTTCCGTTATATATATATATATATATATATATATATATATATATATATACGCGTTGCGCGCCGCTGTATTATTATTATTATTATTATTATATGCTTATATATACTTTCTTTCGAGCTGCAAAATCGAGTGCACTTCGTGGCCTGCGAGTCTTTTTTACCGCCGATTAATATTGTGCGGTAGAGAGGCTTGGCAGATTAATTGAGTGGAATAAATGTATTAGGCCTGATTTAGAAGTATATTTATCAGTTGCTGCTCCTCTTTCTCGAGGGGAGGAAATAGCGCGTTTTTATTCCGCTTCGACTTTTAATCAATCCGATTAATTACGATCCGGCGTATACATATATACATACGAAACAAGAACTTTTCCGAGCACGCGCGCTTGCAGGACAATTAATTTTCCGAGTGTGTGTAATTTCTATTAAAAACGTTTTTCTTCTTCTTCTTCTTCTTCTGCTTGCCATAAAACCGCCCTGGAGTTCCTCGTAAAACGCTCTATACAGCTCGTATATTCTTCTATCAATCTTTCATTAATCAAAACTGCACACTCGCGCAAAACCCATTATATTACGTTAATTACCGACCAGTTTTCCCCCCGCGCGCGCTGAAAAAAATAAAAAATTCATCCGCTCGTCTCTTCTAGCTACCTATATAGCCGCGCGTAGAAAAACGACTGCGAGATATGTATGTATACATATAAGAGATGTAGAGAGCACAGGATGAATTCGGAAAGCCAGTCCCAGAGGGAAAAGGGACGAGAGAGAGAGAGAGAGAGAGAGAGAGAGAGAAACGAGGAGCAGAGGATTACTTAGCGCGGTAATGACGATCGGCTGGGCAGATGTCGGTCCTGATAAAAACTTGCCTTAGCGAGAGAGAGTAGGGGAGGATGAAGCTTCATCCTCCTCTCGGTTCTGCAACAGCGGCATCTCACCACCGCGCGCCATATAATACCATCGAGTATATATACCTGTGCTGTCGTTCCTCCCACTCTTCTCATCGGCTTTTTTTCTCTCACATCTATCGCGTTCCATCTTCTACCGGACTTTTTCTCGAGGTGTGGTCGAGATGATTTTTCAAGATATACGCACAGTTTTTTCAAGTATTTGTAAAATCTCGCGTGTTTTACCATATTTTCCTAGAAACGCATTGCCTTATAGACTTGTCCTTACGGATAACACCGCGCGGACTAATGACAGAAACATTAGCGGCATCAAGCCGGGCAATAATATGATCCGAACGGACAGATTGCAATTATATCCGCGAACGATCGAAATAGAGTAATGACGCAGAAACACGCATTAGGCCCGGGAGGTATAAATGTATTACACTTTCGAATGAACGACGAAATCGCAAAGGACTGATCCGAATTGCCAGCGCGCGCGCGCAAATTTGCGAAATCCTCGACTTCCTTCTATACATACATATACACGCAGTATAGATCTAGGTTTCCTGATCGTACATATACGCACTGCTTTATCGATCATGAGCTGCGACAAAAGTTCGCGCGCATATATGTGCGTTGGACGAGGAGACGGCCATATTCAGCTAATTAAAACTGGATCTCATTAGGGGGACTTTCTATACGGTGTGTGTGTGTGTGTGCTGCAGTATATGCCCCCCTTTTATATGCCCTCGTCTTTTACTCGTTTCGCGCGGAAAACGCAAAAGCGCGTGTCATTAGCGGAATGAAAGCTCTATATGCGAAGTGTATACCAACCTTGCGGGCATGTATATGGCGATGATTGTTATTTTATCATAATTGCACGCGTGCTTAGATTGGGTATAATGAATTTCAAGCTTTAAGGGGGAAATTCGAAAGGTGAAGGCTATATTCGCTCGTATATAAATATTTATTCGGCGAAATTTTTGTCCGCGAGCCGATTCGATTTCTGTGTATATGAGCATTAATTATATATCGCACCGATTCAAGCAGCAGCGCAGAAGAACACCAAGACCATCGTCACACTTTCACATTATATACAAACCCCGAAGCGACTCTATTTTAACCGGCGAATATGTTACAATATGCACGCGTGAATATATATCTCGGAGCCCGGCGCTAAAATTAACTCCTTCGAGGAATTCCAAAGTAGCGAGTCTACTTATTTAACGAACAGTTCTATTTTCATCGCGGCTGAATTTTTAATTAGCCCATCCAGTTGCGTCACGATACGATGATGCTTTTTCTTCTAATCGCGCAGGAGCTCGGTGTGAGAGAAAAACAGCCGAAAGGGCACACCCACACATCGATCCCGGATAAAACGAGAAAAAGAAGCGCTGCGCAGCACAAGCGGTATATAGATCATTTAATACCGCATAAAGCTGACGTAAGAATCGATCTCCCAGCAGCAGAAATCTCTTTTCCTCGTGTAGCCGCGCGCACGCGGTCTCCAGCAGCAGCGAAAGCATATATTTACGCCGAGCGTGTATATGTGTGTGTATCGGATGTCAAACGTAGTGCGCTCGCGGATTGATTTACCGGACATTCGCTCGCGTTCTCTAGTCTATATTATACACAGCGCGGGCGCGTTTACATGCTCGTTTAATCGCACTTGTCGGTCGCTGCCTTTACGTAATACGCGCGCATGCGCGCGCCTTTCCTCGAGGCGCTCTGTCGGTTATATAGCGCGTTTGTGTATGCATGTGGAGCGCTTCTGTAATGCAATGAGGGTATGAGTGTGGTTCTAGAACTTTCAGTTTGTATTATAACAGCGTTATTTTTTTCTCTCCCTCTCTCGATACCGTAATGCCAATATTCCCAAATAAGCGTAGAAAAACAATATAGAGTATGTACTACGCGCAGCCAAACGGAAGTGGGCGACAAGTTTTCCGAAGCGGCCGGTTATAGCTAATGATATTATGTACAATGCTATCCCTCATCTCGATTGTATACCATTATGTACACCGCCGCTGCTTCTGCTGCTGTTGTAGTATCGCCGCGGGGCCCTTTTCAGGGATTCCTCTCTCTCGCCGCGCGCAGCTCTGCGCATATTACTCTTGTGCGCGTGGGCTGTTGTACTCTGCAGCGGCGGCGCTCATTGTCTCATTTGCCTTTTTCGCGTGCCACCGTAGAAGCGGCTATCGCTAATACGATTGTTCCGTAATTATTTCGCTCTTTTCGCCGTTCTTTCGGCATTATATATCTCCCGTAGCCGTTATATATTATATATGCGCGTGATCCGGAGATAACGTGAAGAATTCACGTTGCACGCGTACACACGATGTGAATTAAATAGACTACGAGTTGTTCTTTTTTTTTTACGGGTGATCGTTTTGTATGAGATAATCGAGGTTTTTTGGGGACGAGCTTGGCTCGTTATAACGATTGCGTGATTCATTTGTGAGTATATGCGAGGAACGGTTATATGTTCAGTTTGTTATTATATATTAGATCGATATAGATCATTGCTTTAGATTCGGCGTATCTTATGAACGAGACGCTAATAACAATAAAATATCGTTTCTGTAAAATTGATATTTTCCTCCGTGTGACGTGTGTTATGCCGATCAGCCGTTGAGTTCCCGGTAAAATATATAGAGTTTCTATCCGCCGTGAATACAGCGACTACTTCGATACAGACAGCGAGAGGGAAAGAGAGAGAGAGAGAGAGAGAGATATTATCTGGAACCCTCGCGGGTCTTTAAAACTGTTGCAAGTATAGTATCCGACGGCGGTGGCAATCACCGTGAGTTTTTTTAGAAAGTTTTTCGCTCTCCTTTATAAACGTTTCATATATTATATATCTTACATAATTTTTCCCGTAAAATACTCTCGATTATGAAGTGACTAACGTTTATTTTCTCTCTCTTTCTCTGTTACAAGTAAGTTTTAAACGGCCGCTATTCCGCGAGCATTAAACGAGCATTAAAGCATATAATTCGAGATTGATATCTAATGTCATGTGAGTTGAATACAGAGATGGGGGTAGAGAGAGAGAGAGAGAGAAACCATAAGCGTATTATTTACATGTTTTTCGAACAAAAAGAGAACCGGAGCACGTCACAATCTCCATTTGAATTGTAAAGTGGCCCATTCACGTGGCGGCGCGCGAAAAGCGCAACGGCGCGGCCGACGACGAGTTCATGCGTCAATGAACGCTTTATGAATGAATGCACTTCGCCTTGCGCGCTGATATGCCTCTCTCATCGGATGTAGTTGCGCGCACCACGTGTCTCGTGTAGCACGTGTGTCTGTGAGTGTGATCGGACGATGCATATTATATTGGCTCGATTTTATGAGGCTGATCTTTCTTTTTATTGTCATCCTCGGCTCAACGAGTTCCACAATTTCCATATAGCTTGGTTAATAACAAATCGATTACTCAAACGATCGTTCCGTGAAAGTCGGCTCGAAAGCTCCCGCACGATGGTACGAACGCCGCGAGCTATAGAATTAACCCTTGCGCAAACGGCTATACAGAAAAAGTGTATCAACCGTATATAAACATACACCTCCGCCTTTGAAATATATATGCACGCACGCGATGCCGGATTGCTCGCAACACATCCGACGCAAGATTACCGCGTGAATGTCAGTTATTAGAATGAGAGAAGAGAGAGAGAAGAGGAACGGAAACGATGAGGTATGTTATATTACATGCGTTGGGTTGTCCTTGAGGATAAACTAGACTGATTCCTCGCGATGATCTATTTGGTTATAGAGCAATTACGGAATACGACGCTTTTGCAGATGATAAGTGTAGTCCCTCGCTACAAGCGTTATGTATAAATTTCCGGAACCTCCGCGTAAATCAACCGCCCCTGCAACGTTGAGATTCGCTGGAAACTGGAAGACTAATTCGCGTCGCGTGTCGTCGCCTCGTATTCCCAGAGCCGTGCGCTATACATCTTCAGGTGGGAAATGCGTCGCCAACTCGAGCCTAAAACCACTATAATCTCCCTCGCGTCTCAAAACTATATATACATAAAAATCAAATATATATCCTTATTTATCGAACCGTCGTCGTCGATTAAAGAGGCGCGAAAAAATCCCTATACACGCACACGTGGTCGGAATATTACAATGCAGCCCACCTCGGAAGAGATACCCGAGGGCGATACGAGCGCGCGGCAGCTTGCGTGCGAGGGTGGCCTGTACCGAAGAAATTCGACGTTCTCTACACGGTATATATATATAGTGTGGCGTGTGCGCCTTTTCTTCGCAAGCTATATACACTCATTTGCATACACACGCGCCACCACGCGCTTAACGAAATGTTTACGATGTCCGCATAATGAGTCGGGGGTGCCTGGACTGTGTTTGCTGAATCTCAATTAAGACGCGATGTCGGTCTTTATGCGCAAGCGGCTTGTAATTAGGTCTGCGTGATATAAATGCTGGTCTATCGAGCGATTTACATATATATATATATCTCAAAAGCAGGATTGATTTCCAAAGGAGGATCTCGCGAGCTGAGAAACAAAAAAGGAACCAGCCTCGCGTGCGAAAAAGAAGCTCATCGCCCACGCGTCGTTGCCTCGAGTTGACCCGGCGCAATTACTCGATACATAAAAGTCGTGCCGACTGCGCAGTGTCTCGGCTTTGATCGCGGCGAATTTCGCAGAAGGACGACGCGTCGGCTACTCACACATATATACTATCTTTCTCATCGTCGCCGGAGCTCTTCTGATTGAAAAGCATTCGCTCGGCCAATTATTACGTGTATATTATGTTATATACAGTTATAAGAACGAACTTGAAAAAAAGCTCGCATTCAGCGTCGATCGAACATTTTTATATAAGCTCGCTCGCGTAATTGCGAAACGCTCGACCTAAAATGCGCGTACACGGCTGTGGGTAATAAATTCTGCAAAAGTCTCGCATTCGATTCCTCCCTGTCTAGCGGACAATTTAAACAGTTTAGCCTCGTTTATGTATGTATATATATACGCCTCTATCGGCGCGTGTGTATACGTACTCAGGCTTGTATAGAAATGGGCTAAACTCGCTGAAAATTCAATGCCAAAGGCATTAATCGCCTGCGGCCCTCTGCTGGTATTTGCATAGGAAGCCCGCGTGTTTTCATCCTCCGCTGCGGAGAGAGAGAGAGAGAGAGAGAGAGAGAGAGAGAGAGAGAGAGAGAGAGAGAGAGAGAGAGAGAGAGAGAGAGAGAGAGAGAGACAGAGCTTCCCTCGGCTACTCTGCTGCGCACTGCGGATGCCATGACTCTTCCGATGCGGTCGAATCCCCGGGAGTTTCCCAACTTTTGCGCCAGTGTATACAGTGTGTGCGAGAAGTTTTCCACAGCGTCTTCCAAGGATATGCGAACCTTGAATCCGTATGTAATTATCACAGGTATACATATTTCAAAGTCGAGAGGAATAGTCGACAGATGCACGAGAAATCGTTCGCCGAAATTTCGCGCAAAACATGCAGGAATGCGCAGTCTTATGTCACAGGTCGCGCGCAGCCGCACGGAAAATTATAATTATAAATCGTGCGCATGCGTGTATATACCATATACACCTACTGCGGTTGCGGCGGCACAGGGCACATGGCTAAGTACAATGAAATTTATGGCGATGCCCGGGGGACCATTAACGCTTTTTGCCAAGTTCCGCAAGTTGGAGCCGCGCCATGCATTAATTGTCTGAAATTAATTTTTCCGCGGATAAATCGCGAAATGACTTATCCCGAAATAAGCCGCCGCCCTTCTGTCTACCGCGTGTGCGCGTAATAAAACTTTCGCCCGGTCCACTTGTCACTCGCGGCGGAGTGAAGCTTCTTTACTTTTGAATTTACCGCGATTGCGAAAACACGCCCACTTGCTCGCGGTATTATGCAGCGCGACTGTTTCTATTTTCATCCTCTCTGGGCTTCTGATAGATTTATATACATAGAAAACGCACTTGAGAGGAGATTTACGCGGATTAAGGGGAATAAACCATTATAGCGTATCGATCGCGCGCATCTTTCCTTTTTACACCTGCGCAATTACGAGCAAATAATTAGCGCTTTCTTCCCTTTTTCAGTCTATTAATGCAGAAGTATAAAGATAGCTCGAATTATACTTTATGACTGGCATTTATGAGCCGCGCTTACATACCGACTCTGATGTATACAGTCGGATGTATAAAAAGTAGACTACGCAGCCGTCGTATTAGTTCGAAGACGACAATAATTTTCCGCGAGCGCCTACTCCATTATTACCGCAATGCGATAAAAGCCCGCGCTTTTTTTTAATCGTCGACTCCGAGAAACGTTAAACAATCGTTTTAACAACCGATCCTCGTGTCTCGCCGAAAATATACAACAACACGGATAATTTCCATAAAAGCGAGCACCGGAAAAAGCGCATTAGGCGTCGGGTATACATATATATATATATATATATATATATATATATATATATATATATATATATATATATATATATATATATGAGTGTATATACCGCTACGACAATTATCCTCGCGGTGCATCGCATCACGTAGCGGAAATCAGTCGTCGCCCGCCGGTTCGCGGAAATCTTTTCTTTTCCTCTCGGCGATCCATCGATCGATCGACGCTGTGATCTATCGATCCTATATACGCGTGTGTCCTTCGCTAAAAGTGAAACGAGCGCATTTCCTCTACATCGTATATCCGAAAGCTTATTCGAAAAATTGTTTAATAATCGTACTCCCACGTATACCCTCGACGCCAAGACGCAGACGACGACGCACAGTCTATATACTCTCTCGACTCGTCGCGCGCGCGCAGCTCCTTAACATTGAATAACAACGTAAAAATCAACATTCCAGCCGGACCAGTTTTTCTCGCCAACATTGTTCGCCGATCGTTACGTTTGCGCTCGAGGGGCCGCCTCCCCGCACAAAAACCTCGCGTATATAGCAGCAGCAGCAGCAGCAGCAGTTCGCGATTGAAGCCTCTCCTCGCTCTCTTGGTTTATATATATACGCGGCCCTTCGGTAGCCCAGCAGCGTCTGGTTTTTTTGGTAGTCGGCGGCGGCAGCAGCGCACACAGTGTTTCGTATATAGCGGCGCGCGAGCGATATTTTGCCCCGAGGCGGAGCTGCTGCTGCCGCTGCTTTACGAGGGAGGAGAGAGAGAGAGAGAGAGAGGTAATATAAGGTAGGAGTGTGTGGTAGCTTGCTGGTGTCAGCTCGAGCGACGGCTTTGAACTTACGCGGTGCCTTGCATTTCAATTCGGTGCAGGTTTCTTGCGGTTTCGAGTGTAAAAATTGCGGGCTGCGATTTTTTCGCGCTTGCTTTGAGTGCAGGACTTGGTAATTCAGAAATTAGGATCATCATTAGATTAGCGCTCGGATTATATTTATACTTGGCACTTAAAATTCATCCTCTATACTCTTCTGCGTCCATTAAAATATCACGTTAAATATCGTTCTCGAAAAAAATAGTACATCTCATTGATCATTTCTCTATACACGCTCTCTCTCTCTTTCCACCGGCCTCGAGATCAACCGCCCCACCCACGCAGACGTTCTTCTACTCCCCTGTGCCTCAACCTGTTCTCCGCTCCTCCCGCGCCGAGGCTACAGGTGCGCTCGCTCTTCCTCTCTCTCTCTCTCTCTCTCTCTCTCTCTCTCTCTCTCTCTCGGCCGACACGACAGACATTCCTCGAGTGTATATATATCTATACAAGGGAGATTGTAGGGAGAGACGCGAATTTCTCTCCAGGGGTCTGTGTCTCTGTTTGTCTGGATGATTCTTTGAGATGAGTGTAGGGAACAGGGTTTGAGAGGTCAGAGAGATCTTGGGGTAATAGCTAAAGACTTACTTCCTTTCGAGAGCAAGAACAAAAAAGAAACTCCCGAAATAAACGAGCAAAAAAGCGTGTATAGACACGACTCTCAATCAGGTGCTCGGCAACATGTAGGTCAGGCGAATGGGAAAGTAATATATATATATATATATATAGTATACATAACATTCGGTATACCCGCCTATCTTTCTCTCTCTCTCTCTCTCCCTCTCTCTCTCTCTTCTGTATACCCCGCGACACTCGTATACTGCCAGAAATATATACGCTTTAATTGCCCGAAAGTATTTAAAATTAGAGCCGCCTCGTTAACAAGCCTTTCGCGGCTTGTACGCGGTATTACTGCCGCCGCTCTCGTGTGAACCGACGCCCACGCCGCGTTGGACCTGTTTCCTTTATATGCGCGAGACTCCTTAATCTTTTACGAGAGCTATCGAGAGAATGAGCCGTGTTTGTGAAGGAGTGAGGGGGCAGAAAAATTGCCCGAGACCTCGAGCTCTCCGTGTACGTCGTTATTGTCAAGGTGTAACGCTTTTTCGAGTCTGTTTTTTTTTAATTAAGCCGCAGTGACGCGAAAAATCCTGCGAATTCAAAAGTGCTAAAAACAAAATACTGAGAATCATATCTCCCGCCGCGTCACGGTGTATAATAAACAATACGACTTTGCAGGTATATATGACACACCGCGGCGGGACACCTAATGCCCCGCGTTGGTATTATACCGCCGCGAAAAAAAGCGTCGCCGACACTTATACGTGCGCGGGTATATATCGAGAGGAAAAATATCGGTAATTGGGTCAGGCACTCGATAATCGCTGACACTTACGGCATGAATCAGTGCGGCAGCACGATCATTCATATTTTATTAACGATGCATGTGAAAGAGAGAGAGAGAGAGAGAGAGAGAGAGAGAGAGAGAGAGAGAGAGAGAGAGAGAGAGAGAGATAGCGCGTGCGTACTGCAGGTAGCTCGGGACATATCTAATTTACGAATTACCCGTCTGTAATTACACTCTGCAGTCATGTATATATAAAGAAAGCGTATGTTCTGGAAAAAAATCGATCGATTGGTTATACGTAAAAAAGCCTACGTACGTAACGATAATTCGACTCGCTTTTCTGTGCGCGCAGCAGTACGCGTCGTGTGTATAATTATACGAAAACTCGATCAATAATAATACGGCATTTGTCGTTTGTTTACACAGACAGAAAGCGAGCGAGCAAGAGAGATCGGTATTCATCTAAATTTGTCTCGCACGCATCCTCCTAATCCGCGATCGCGGCCTCGCGCTCCATTTACCAATTACGTCGTCGTCGGCGTCGATCTTTAGGCGTTCCATCGATCGCCTTTCTCGATCGCCCGCGCCGCAGCGCGTCCTTACTTACTCGAGATCGTTAATGATCCGATCGTGAATCGCGAATCGGCAACGTGACGCTGCTGCTACTGCTCCCTTTGCCAATGATGCTACGTACTCCTTGGCTTTTTTTCTTCTTCAAATCGGTGCGCGCATCCTTCGGCCAATTAGGTCGCGATGTCTTTTTTAACGAGTCCTCGACCTTCCACGCGAGCTTTTTCATCTCCTACTCTTCGTCGTCTTCTTTCTATTTCTGGGTCTGTGCGTTATGCGTGTGTATGTCGGTATAGCTCATTCCGCCTCATTACTTCTATCGATAGCTCTGTTTTTCTATACCTTTACGCAGAGCTCGCTTCTGCGGCTATATAGCTTTTAAGAGAGGCTTTTTCTCGATACGTCCTTTCAACCTATACTCGCTGTATGTATGGACGCACCTGTTTGCTTGTTTGTCGATCCCTCGTCTCCAATCGTCGCGCTTATGCACTTTTTCATCGACTCTGACGATGATAACGAGAAAACGCTTAATGAGCTGTGTACTACCGCGTCCCGTATATGCTTTCGTATATCGTCATAGACTGCGAATACAAATTACCAGAATGCCCCCCGCGAGAACGATCCCGTAAAAGATCACCGGAGGCGTTCAGTCTGTCGATAAATCGCCGAGCTTGCCGATCGATCTTTTCCACCTCCGCCGATCGCGGCCACCCGAGGAAATCGTCTTCCATATTCCTCTTTTTCACTCGCGCCCGCGCACCTCCATCGATCAAGGAAAAGCCGCATGTATTTTCACGGCCTGAAGCGTCAGTCTCCGCGAACTTTTTTGCCGCGCATTCCAAGCGCCGCTTCAGATTGGACGATCTCGTACGTTGTGTTGTATATAGCCGAGGAGGTGGAATCGTTGATTCTGTCAAGCCGCAGGTCGATGTGCAAAAACTCGATTGAAATACAAAGTGAATGGTTCTGTTTACCGGAATATTAAAGCGGTCTCTCGCGCGCGGCGTAAGAGGAGACCGCGAAACATATAGTTTAACGATTTTTTTCCAGCGTCTCCTCACGCCTAACGTATTTATCATCGCTCGCGCAACGAAACGGTAACACTATACGGCTCTCCTGTATATAGCTTCTCCGCGTACTCGTATAATTTCGCCGGAGAGTATATACAAAGTGAAAAAAAGAACAACAGCGCGACACTCCCACATAGAAACTCGCGTGCGTTATAAGGAGAGCTATTTATGCCATCTCGGCTTACAAGCATCCACCAAACGGACTTTCGCCCCATATTCCCGCGGCGCGGCGCGAATATATTCGCTATTGCGGATCAATCGGCCGTATATACAGGCTATATACATGCTCGAGCATTAGGAGAAATTCAATCCCACCTCGACTTTCCTCTCTCTCTGTCTCTCATACCTATATATCCCCGCGTTGAAAAAGCACTCGCATTTTTTAACTCGCACCTCACCGCAATTTCCGGCCATAAAGCATCGCACGCGTTTCCTCCGGATAGTTTCTGTTTCTCCCTCTCTCCCGTCTAATAACTGGCGAGCGCTCATTAACTGCTCCAATGATCTCGTAATGCTGGAGCATACGGTAGCTGCAGGTATATATGGGAGGAAATTGCCGAGCGCGCGTGCACCTAAGCCCCGGCACACGTGCCTCCCACGTATGCGCCGCGGATTATAAAGCGATTGGACACGTGTCCGACTTGATTTGGCGTTTCTTGTTTTCATCGTTTTGCGTTGTTACAGTCGGCCGGATTTGGTTTTTGTTTGCGTTGCTGCGTGTATTTCGTAACGGAACTGCTGGACGATTACGGCGTTGTTTGTGAAAATTTGTGGGAGACGTCGATATCGCGTCGATGAAATTAATAAGATTACACGCGGTATTATTGAAAGGTGTCGATGTCGCGATTTGATACTGTCTTTTTACCCTTAGTAAGTATCGCGTTTTCGCATTTTTATGCAGCACCTGCAGCTCGCGCACGTGCCGTTTCCTTTCCAATGTTCCTTTCGCGGGCTCTCTGTCTCTCTCTCTCTCTCTCTCTCTCTCTCTCTCTCTCTCTCTCTCTCTCTCTCTCTCTCTCTCTCTCTCTCTCTCTCTCTCTCTCTCGTTGACAGACTGAAATGAATAATAAATCGACGTGGCGCGGCGTAAAAGTGCAAAGGACTAGTTTCGACTAGGCAGTCTTGTATTCTTATATGGGCCGGCGAATTGTACGCACGCGTGTCGAACACCGCGCGCACCGATCAGTGCGAGACGGGCGATTTTTCGAGCGCGCCGTC
The DNA here is from genome assembly GCA_020010945.3 of Muscidifurax raptorellus. Lineage (NCBI taxonomy): Eukaryota > Metazoa > Arthropoda > Insecta > Hymenoptera > Pteromalidae > Muscidifurax > Muscidifurax raptorellus. The sequence continues at coordinate 6,372,513 of CM052077.1, forward strand.
AAACGGATGAATTATTAAATGACTTTGTTATCAGTTAATTATACAGCTATACTCTCCGGCACAACTATAAATAATGCATCGCAGTATCGATTAATTATTTAGAAATCATATTACTTCGAACATTGATTTATAACAATAGTGCCTCTCGCGTCTATTTTTTTCCTTCGCAGTCTTTTTCTGCACTCGCTTAGAGCCAATAACAAGCAGTTCAAATTGATAAGGAAAATGCTCTACGCAGCGCGGCTATATATTTCGCAATTTCAATTTCCGCCTCTGTCACATCAGCGGCAAAAATGTCCCCGCATATTGATTGAAACTAAATCAATGCCATATATGCGCATATGGACATTTGAATATACGTCTCGTTTTGCGCTAATTAATTTGGTGCTTTATTCCTCCAACCATTGCAATTTCAATTTTTTTCAGTCGGTTGATTTCACAATTAGACATCGAATTCCCCGGAAACGTTGCGTGAAAAACTCGCATATTAAAACAGCCGAGCGCAAGACGAGATTCCAGCACAAGACGAGCCATAATGTCATCGAAATAAGCGATAACGACTGACACTCTGGATTTATAATAGCTTTTTACTCGTTCTGTAGCTCTCGGATATGCGAGAGGCGACGGATCGAAAAAACTTATTTTTATATAGGTTACCCGATTCCGAGCGTAATTGTTTGTAAATAAGGCTTTTGAATCGTTTGCAAAAAACGAAGAGTACATATAATTATGCGATTTTCGTATCGCGTAATGAAGAAATCAAATCTGTACGTACGATGTCTGACAAGACACGTAATCGTCCGATTACGCCGCCGCTCCTTTATTTCGCTGATTCGCCGTGGGTGGGTGAACTGCGCTACATGACATTATATAGCACACTTTGTTTTTCCTTGCTATCGCACGTAAAGTTTAGCCTTTGCCCGCCGTACACAAGTCTCGATGACGGATCGACACGCGCTTGCAAAGTTTTACCTTTTTCTCGATGCAATCGACTTCGTACGAGTTTTATAACTTTTATAATTTTTCTCTCGCCAGACGAATTAGCCTATAATCAAAGCAAAACCTTATATTCGCGTATAGAGGTTATATTCGCTCGTGATGACAATATTTGTTTATTAAATAATTTTGTGGATAAATATTGTAAAATTGTGCTACTATAAAAATATATTTCCGAATAGTACATTATAAGCATGTAAATCAGCGACGATTTTAACGTTTATGTTCATTTGTGTGATTCCAGGAGGAAGCAGCCGGCAGTACGGTGGTAGCCGAGGCGGAGAGAGGAGGAGCAGCAGGCGGCGTCATAGGGGGCCCAGGCGGCGGGTGCCGCGCTACCTCGATGACGATGGCCGAGAGCGCCGTGGAGGACGCCGCCGCAGCGCCACCCGGCCCGGCGAAGCCGCCCCCACCCTCCTGCACCAACAACAACACCCTCGCGGCAACGGCCAACCGCAATCACCACCACCGCAGCCTCTCCAGCTCGTCAAGCTCGTCCCAGCCCAGGAAGCGCAAGTGCCTCTCCCAGGTCGTCGACATCCTGCAGCACCGTGGCGGTTCGCCCAGCGAGACGGCCAAGTACTCGAATAGCGTGTCCAACGCCGCGACTCCCAACGCCAATAACGGCAACAGCAGCCACCAGGTCAACGCGAGGTACGACAGCAACAGTACGCTGCCCTCCGAGGGCGAGGACGAGGACGTATTCGGCTCATCTCCCAGGTCGTCGTCCAGGTCGAACGTCGAGAGCCCCGGTCCCATGAGCAGCAGCTTTACGCCCACCCTCAGGTCCAAGGACGAAACGACGACGCCCAACGGACCCAACTCCAGACTGGACTCCCACGAGGACGAGCCACCCACCAAGCACCGGAACCACACTCACAAGAACAACAACCACCAGCATCGCAACAATCACAACCACAGCGGTAGCAACAGTCACATACCGCCGCCCCTTTACTCGGGCTGCAGCTGCATGCACTGTACGTCGTCGCCCATCATGATGCCCTCGCCCACATCTCCCCTGACCCCGCTCACACCTCTGACGCCGCTGACGCCGATGAGCTTTACGCCCCTCGCGACGCCGGTCTCGCCCTCTAGCTTCAGTTTCGAGCACTACCTTCATACCAAGTACCTGCCCAACCTGAGCCGGAACCGCAGTCACTCGGATTCCGACGAGCCCAGCTGGGATCACCAGCAGACGCATCAGCGACCGCCATCCTCGATCTCCATCTCATCCCTGATCGGCAACCTGCCGCGCAGCGGTTCTCTCGAGTCTGACACGACCTCCAGCCCCCAGGACTCGCCCCTCGACCTGTCCATGAAGAACCTACTGGCCGTGGGTATGGCGAGGCCACCGGCGCTGCAACTCCTACCTCCGGGTATCATGTCTCGGGGCTCGGTGAGCGTACCGGTGGTACGGGGCGACGTGGCATCGCCCACGACGAAGGAGAGCGTCGCCATCAGGTATAACCTGGAGGTCTCGCCGGTGGTGGAGGAGATGCCGCCTGGCGCGGACATGGCCTACGTGTGCCCGGTCTGCGGCCAGATGTTCAGTCTACACGATCGGCTGGCCAAGCACATGGCCTCGCGGCATCGGCGTCACGGTGCCCAGGACTCCACGGCCAAAGCCTACCTTTGCAACGTTTGCAACCGTAGCTTCGCCAGGTCGGACATGCTCACGAGGCACATGCGGCTGCACACCGGGGACAAGCCCTACACCTGCAAGACCTGCGGGCAGGTCTTCAGCAGGTCGGATCACTTGAGCACCCACCAGCGCACCCACACCGGCGAGAAGCCGTACAAGTGTCCGCAGTGTATCTACGCGGCCTGCCGGAGGGACATGATCACCAGGCACATGAGGACGCACAGCAAGTATTCGGATACCTCGATGGCCAGGCAGCAGGATACCAAGTCCGAAATGCCCGAGAGCCCGACCGGCTACAGCAACGGACAGCAGTCGCCGATGATCAAGACCGAATGACGCTTACCCGCGGGGTGATCCGCTGGAAAGAGATTCTGTCGGCTGTAGTTTTCAAGATCGACGACGATCTTGGTTGTGCTCTCTACGCGATCACATCGCTGGATACGCGAGATAACATAAGCGAGGAAACGCCAAAACGAGCGCGGTTTTATTGGAAAACAAGATTGACGGCTGCGCAGCGAAGAGTTTGCGAGCGCGAGATACTTTTTACGCGGAGATCCCGGAATTTCCGCGGTCGTAACTTATGATGTACACGCACACACACACATACACACACACACACACACACACACATGCATACACAGCGTGAAAGCAGCGTCGATCAGTATTATCGCATCTCTGTACGCCTACGAGTCGGTCTCTCTGAATGATTTTTGTTTTTGCTCTCTTCATAATTATTACTGCATTATTACTGTTGCTATTTTGTACTCGTTGGTTCTTCGCAACTTCTTCAATTTTACTTTTACTTTTATCATTTCGTTAAGAGACCGACAAGTAGACTTTTTTTCTCTCTCGATGCGTTCGAGAAGACGTGCGTTATGTAGTTCTAATAACGGATTGCTCTTCCGAAGGGGGAAAGATCTTTGTGACTCTCTATTATTATACATTTATGGAAAATAATAAAAAGAGAAACCCTCGAACAAAAGAAAAATGTTGGGGAGTATTCGATGTGGTGTCGAAGCTTTTATTAGATTTTTTGAATTTTATATACTATTTATATAATCATACGAGAAAATGAGTGAAACATAGATTTAATCGATGAGAACAAAAATGAAAATTGACAATTTTAAATTGACAAATTTGCGAAAGTATTATATTGACGTAGAAAACTCATGTAGGTTGTTTCTTGTATAGCTTTTTTCTTTTAAAAACGAGGGTCAAGCTCTCTAAAAATAGGAGAAACTTAAATTTAAGTTGCGCAAGAGCAAAAAGCATTCCCGCTCACGTGAGAAGGAGAAGGAAATATATACGGGGTGAAAAGTTTAAAAAACGGTGCTTAAAGGCTTAGTGTTAGTTCAAGAATTGTAAATACTTGCAACACTTTACGAAATATTCGGGCAATACCATCGCTGTATACTCGTTGTTACATTTCTCTGCTGTTTGCCTTTCACACACACCTAATATATACATGTATATACATACACATTTATATATATATATATATATATATATATATATATATATATATATATATATATATATATATATATATATATATATATATATATATATATACATATACAGACACTCGTAAACATGTATACACATATGCAGAAGCGCGCAATCCTTCCTATCGCGGATCTCGCGAAAGTATCCATAATGTGCCAAATTTTGAAGGTCAGTCTATAGTCGAACTAACCTAACCCAACTCTCTGATTGTCATATATACATACTATATATAACGTAACAACAAATGCACACATACGAAAGTGTAAACGTTTTTTCTGTAGATTCACTTTTGATGAACCTGGAAGACTTTAGTACGCGAGTAGCCGCTCTCTAATGGGGAAAAATTAAAAACGCTAAAATACTTATTTATTTGTTTGCCTTTTTGATCGGCGTTCGGCAACAAAAAAATGCGAACGCCGACGTGGAAAAACACGATGAAAGTTTCGAAATTTCGTCGACCGTTGACGGAACATTATTTATTAATATATTACTATTATTATTAATCCTTCGTAATTATTTACTTTTTTTGTAAAAAATTTTTAAAATGAGCCATTTTTCTTATCGTAAGTTTGATATATTTAAAAGTTGCTTTCTTTTACAAAACTATTCTTTGCGAGAAAACATGTACCTGCGAAATAAACAAAAAATTGTGCTAACTGTTAGTCGACGCGTCACAATTTAAAAATTCACTTCAAGAGACCGAGCGTTTGTTGATGAGTGAAAGTTACTTTTTTTTGTAATATTAGTACTCGTATATTTAAGGTTGTCGTTGCTCTATTATTGATATTAGGAGACGCGAAAGAGAAGATTTGTGAAATTTTTCAGCGAGCAAGGTTACCTATTTATTAAACGATAAAAGTGAACAAAAAAGAAAATAAAAATTTGTTAGGTAGTTCGGTCAAGGCAGGCCATGACCACGTAAGCGTGTATGAAAAGGAGATAAAATCCACGAAAGACGCACGCGACAAAAAATTTGTAACCGCGGACCAAGCAAAAGTATAACAAAACCTCAAAGGGCGTCCAAAGGACCTTAACGATCTTCTAATAACTGTGAAAAGAAAAGAATTTCTGAAAGAAAAAGTAATTTTTTCACCACTACTGTGTCCCACCTCTCCGTCGTAAGATGTGCGTGTTCCATAAATAATTATAATAATGATGATAATGAACAAGAATAAAACAAAAACAAAATGTTAAACAATATCGCGAGTATACTCAAAGTCTCCGCAGAACCAGTGACGTCGTTGTAGAGAGGAAAGTTGTGAGTTTTTCTAATATTGAAGACTCACACGATCGGTTATTTGCGCGGGAGCGAGTCGAATCTCTAACTGTATATTTTTGTACAGAAATGTTTTTCTAGTACGTACCTTAACTAAGTGTTTAAGAGACGCCGAGTGATAGATTTTTAAGGAGGACTCTTTAAGTATAGGAAACGAAGGTGGTGAAAAGAGTTTGTTTTATTTGCCGAGTACTTACTTCCGCTCTCTCTCCTCTCTCTCTCTCTCTCTCTCTCTCTCTCTCTCTATCTCCCTCTCTCTCTTTCTCTCTCTCTTCCTCTTTGTAAAATAATGAAAATAAAAAAAGCTTGCCACTTTACTTGCCCCGTCTATACCCCAGCATCAGTGCGCCGTAACTCGTTAACGAGGATTGAAGCCAGCAAAACACGACCGACAGAGTGTGATTCGAGAGCGAAATACCGAGAACGCTTTGTACAAGTTTTTCCTTTATTATTATAAATTATATCGTTTTTTGTTTGCAAAATTACTCTGTGTTTATTATCATAAAAGGCTCGAGGATACGTTGAGCTTACGCGTTTGAACTGAGTTTTTTTTCTTATAAATTTGATATTTGTGGTATATGTAATATTTCTCAATCGATCCTCGATTCCTCGCATGACAAACAAGAAAAAGAATAAAACAATTCAACAAGTTATGATGCGAAACACATGCGAGCGGAATATAAAGCAGTTAACGATTAGCGTGCCGGACAATCCGTTTTTTTGTAATTATTATCTCGATACTTAGCGATGAATGCGTTTCGTGACGTAATTATTACTATTTTCATTACTAGTTATTACTATTATTAATTATTATTATAATTATTATATTATCATTATTATTATTATTACTTAGTTACGTTATTAATCAATGTTTTATGCTTCTATTATTTATTTTGTTATCCCGTTTAAAAATCAAACCGCATCCCGAAGAATACCTATTCCTTGCGCAGCCCATCCATTTCATCCTCCGAAGGATCATTATTACTATTTTCTATTATTATTACGATTATTATTAAATAAAATGATATTGTAAAATCTGTCGTCGGCCGCCAGTCTGTCCCTCTTTTTTACTCGCAGCTCGCAGTGGCGCACATGAGTCATGATTAATTCACTTTTTGTAATTACCGAATAAAAAAAAATTGCGTGCTAATGCATTTACGTCGTTTTTTCGTCGTGATATTAAGTTCCTCCCTTAACCTTTGGATGGAATAATGCAGTTCGAAGTCGTTACACGTGAGTCGGTGCAAAGCTGCTGCGAAAAGGTAGACAGAGAGAAAAACTGGCGTCGACGAGAGGAAAGACAAAAAAATACGTATGCCATTTCTCGAGAGATGAGGACGAAGATACGAATGCCTTTGTAAATTATTAATATTGACTACAATGTGTAAGTTTATTTATAAAAGAAAAATTATGTTGTTTTTTTTACAACATGTGCCAGAATTGAAAAATATAATTTTTTTAAACGAACCTCTGTTTATTTGAATTTTATTTATTTATCGTTTTTCCGCCACACCATCCACACACCCAATCTGTTTTTCTTTGATATTATTAAGTTGCTCCTTGGCCATAGACGTAGAAAAATGTATAAGGAAAGGGAACATCGTGCCTTGAACAATGACGAATTATGGACTTACATGGTGCATCGAACCGTCGCGTGGGACATATCATTTTCTTGTTGATACATGTGTGTAACACACTTAATTGCATTAGAAAGATCGACGAGATGATGGAATGGAAACCATTTAAAAAAAATAATGATAAGAGAAACCTAGTCAATAGAGAAATACGTGTCTAATACAAATATGTATATAATAGAATGTTCTTCGTGATGAAAAACAACACTTGGACACCTACTACTCGAACTCGAGCTTCTGTCGTTATTAAGAAACTGTATGAAATTACTCGCTGTATCTGTGTATACTGAAATGGAAGTCACTCTGTACACAAGATGTATAATGTAGGAAAGACTGAGAAGTACTTTACGTCTAATGATGGATAGATAGTTGACTTTTTTGTCTCTATTACTAAATGGGTGATTACTATACATGCATAATATGATTGATTGGAATCGTATAAGATTTAACGGGAATGAAATAGAATCATAGAGTGCTTTATAATTGTTCAATCATTACAAAAGAAAATAATTGCCCTCTGCAACATTTATACGTATATGTACGTCATTAGAAGTTTTTGTAATTATAAGAAAGCAAATGATAATAAAAAAACTTTTATACACTTGAAACAGGTATAAAACGAGAAATTTATATAACTACTGAAAAATAGTAAAACCAAAAATTTGGTAAATTTGAAAAATGCATTCTTTTGACTAATAACTTCGTATCTCGAACACATTCTCCCAAGGATGATGTCCCGTTTATTTGAATTCAAGCGAAGCCCGGTTTACGGGTCAATTACAAACTCAGTCTCTCCTACAACATTGTGCGCACAATGGCAAGCGGAAAGCTACTTGAAAAAAAAAACTAAAAGCACACAATATATACATACGTTAAAACCGTTTATTACAAAATATCTCGTACCGTTACTCGAGTTGAAACCCACTGATCATCGACAATAAAGCAAGGGAAACGCGTTGAGCGTTCGCGCGCGTCATTTGAAGAAAATTCCGAAAGAGGGAGAGAGTAAAAAGCGCGGGCAGCTCGCGTTTCTTTCGGAATAAAATGCGCGCGCGAACGCTCGCGGGGTAAACGTACCGAAACTTCCTCAGAGGATTTCGAGCGCATGTGTAATTTGGCAAGGCGAACTGAGAGCCGAGAGTCGATTGGACTGCGCTGGAAAGCTGAAATCGCGCACCGCAAGGATGTCGGTGTACATACGCATGTGGTTTTCGACACGTATATAACATACATATAGATGTGGTGTAAAAAGACGCTGTTTGCATGCGAGAAGTATAAACTGCGAGAGCCGTATGTATATATATATATATATATATATATATATATATAACAATGAACGAGCGGGGGAAACGGAATTCTTTGCGAGTGAGAGAGAGAGGAAATGATACTGAAAGTTTCCGCTTCAGTTTTTTCAATCTGCGAGAGCCTTCAATTTGAAGAGGATTTATCATATTGTAGGTTTAGAACGAATGCGTAAAGAACTTAGACTTTGAATTGAATCGTTCGATCTGTGTCTACTATTGAAGTTAGATGAGTCGCGCAAGTACATATATAAGCATAAATTTTATAGACGGAAAAAATGAGATAACGAAAGTAGTGTCAATTATTTTTATCCGTACAGATTCGCTCGGGAAATGTAGGAATAGAGTAGAAAAATACTGGACGTTATGGTCCAAATTTTCTGAGGAGTTAGAAAAAAAACATTCCCTCGCACTATGTATGGTTAGAAAAGGAGATTTGTCGAAGACAGTAGACGGTGGATTTTTATCGTTGATTAATTATAGGAATTACAATTTAATTTTAGAATCTATTAAAGTTTAATACAAAGTTGAAGCGGGAATTGGCAATATCAATTTCTTCCAGCCTTCCTTTCTGAAGATGCATTAACTTTCTTCCTTTGCGACTTACAAACTATATATTAAGCAGTATGCGTAAAACGCAGGAAAATAATAACTCACATGATGTTTCTCGTAAAGCGATGTCTCTCTTACAAGAGAATTGGCGTTTGTTTACCTGATGTTCTATCCCATGAGATATAAATACTACAGATAAATGTATTACATTTCCCAAAGGGAACGAATATTGCAAATATATAATTTTAAAAAACTGCGATATGTTTTATTCATTACTTATTTACTTGTATACACTTGTTTTATTTTAATTTTCAAAATTTACACCTGCACATACTTTAATTTGTTATATTATATGTTATCCAAAAACTCAATTTATATTGATGCTCCTTTGATTTATTCAAGTTTCTCGTGATAATTACTTTACAGAATTAAATACAGCGAATATTCCTTAAAATGAAATCCAATTAAGAAGCAAAATACGCGTACTAAAAATTACATAAAAGCAAGTCTGGAGTATTATGACCTTTTCTGCGATTCTCAGGCCGGCGGTAACTTGAAGTCATATTGGGGCATTGAAAAGTCGATTGAATTCTCGGTAAGTTCGTCGTTTCAAATTCCGCGAACCGTCCCAGAAATTATCCACTGAAAGTAAAGATTTATTACGATCGATTTCCTTTCGAAGTGGTTAATTCATCGAGGATTGAGGAAAAAGTAACGTTTCGAGACGCTTGAAAATTTCAATCAATTTTATTTTCCAATTCGACCGAAGACGTCCTCTAAAGATCCAAAAACGGAAACGGAATATTCCAATTTTACATTTTACTCTTCTCACTGAAATCTCCATTTCGATGTATACCTATCCGCAGAATAAAAAAGAAGGATCAAATCGAAGTAAGAATATCATCAATTATGGCAAATCACATCGAAGCTAGGTAGTCCGTGCACTTTGCATTATGAAAATACCTCGCTCTATAGGCAAATTACCGGTAATTTGCTCTATACTCACACAATCATCAGCGCTCGCCTGCACAGCGCAAAGCATTCGCACACGATCTGAAACTAATCTTCCCTACATCTCAGTCAGATATAGACGATCACTAACTCGATAAGGTACGAACCTCCTCCTACCAACTTGCCGACGTTCCTCTCACCTTTCGACCCGCACAGCCGAGTTATATCCACCTCCAATTCGAGCGATGGAGAGATAATCTCGCGAATGTAATAATCCTACGAGAAATTAAGATTTGCATCACTCGAACATACGATTGATTCCCATTGTTTACGGCACAATTACACTATTTTCATCGAGGAATAATGAAAAATAACGCGCCGATGACTCACACTCGCCGATCGTATTATTATGTGTATATAAGTAACAATATACGCTGCGCGCAGAGATGACACTCGTATTATATATATATATACACGCGCTCTCTATCGAACAGAATAATATGAAATTCCCTCGGCTATCGCATGACAAGATTCCCCGATCTCGTTTTACAAAATCGTCACTCTTGCACACACATGCACGACCGCAGATCAAATCCACCTCCGCTACTGCGTTTAGACTCGTCACAGCATCATCGCAGCCACTCCTATATATACGTATATACGCGTGCATATCTCATGCTCGCGTAATTACGCGAACGTGTCAGTATGCGCTTATGGCACTCGATGATGATGCTCACAATGGCAACAACATGCCTCGCGTCTACACAACACACGCTCCTTTCCCAACATGCGCTTATCTTCAAGAGAGAAGAGAGAGAGAGAGAGAGAGAGAGAGAGAGAGAGAGAGAGAGAGAGAGAGAGAGAGAGAGAAGAGCGCACGTCGGGAGATATATCTGCGAGGCCTTATCTCGCGGTGCGCCCGGAGGATGTGATGAGCTGGTCAGCGGAGAGAGAGAGAAAGGCAGAAAAAGAGCTGACTGCGGGAGGCTCCTGCTGCTGCTGCTGAGGCTCGACCACCTTCGTCGTTCATTGTTGTCGTGGGAGTGAGCGTGTGCTATTTTCGCGAAGGGTTTGACGCTTTCGAGGGCTGTTGGGACGTGTTGGATGAAACGTTCGCGATAAGCGTTATGCTTGAATTTTTTTTTTCTCTTTATTTCGATTGTAATCGAGTTCGAAGTCTCGCATCGTATTATAACGTTAAATAGCCAATAGAAAATGCCTTACATATCGCATATAATTGAATGAAAATGAAGTATTGCATAATATATCCCGGTGAATAATGAAAATCTATTATTGTATTTCAATGGGACATTTAAAAGTCAGCAATTACTCACGAAGATATCACGAATTGAAAAGCTCCATCGAATAATTTATACTCCGATACGATGCGCGCAAAAGGAAGATTCGACAAATGTGTCAACGCTGAGATTGAAAGCTTGATAAATAACTCACGTCTACCATTATATACATATATATATATATATATATATCCATCTCTGCTTCTCGCGCGCGCGCGCGCGGCTGCAGAATCGATCCCGCGCAAACACGCACTGATGTAATATTCATTCCGAAATATATACATATATATAACCCATAGCTATATATCGAAGCTGGAAAAAACTCGCGCATTCCATCGCGACGATGAACGATTTAATCCTCCCGACAAATCGCGGTGTGAATTTTTCAGCGCCACTATACTGGTCAGTGTATGTGTATGAAGAAACTATGTGTCCCCCCGAGTCTTTTTGTCCCTTAAATTTTCCTTTTTTATCTGCTCGAGCTTATCCGTCATCTCTCGCGTAGGCACGTATGCCGCTCGCGTGTATGCTCGTCGTCCCGAGAGCGACGATTTATCGAACGCGTTTGCCTCTAGTCACTGTCGTTCTTTTCTTTGGCTTTTTGTCCTAGCCTGATGCTCTTCATCTTGGCTTACTCATCAGGCTTATTAATTTTAGGCTTTTTTCGATCCGCCAGTGATTGTAGAGATTTTTTTCTGCAATATGGATTCGCTTTATTATATACCATACTTATTTAGCAGTTTTCGGATAAATTATTATAAGACGCGACACTGCATAACTTCAAAGTACTCTCGGGGACAATGGACTTGCACGATGTCTGCCGCTCGTGACGATCGGTTCATATTGTGCACTATCTACATTTATGGAGTCATCGACTGTGTCCTCGTGTTAAGTATACTTCTTGCCTAATTATTATTTTTTATAATCAAGCCAATGAGTGCGCATAACGCGGCTCATGTTAATGAAGACACAAAGCCATTATAATTTAGTATCATATACTTACCCACTTTACAGATACGATCCGACCATTTTTCAGACACTCTTCACGTTCGCTTCAACCACTGCTATATTTCATCACATTCCAACTGTTTTCTCTCTCTCTCTCTCTCTCTCTCTCTCACTCGATTTTCCTGGATCTTCGAAGGTTTCTTCTCGTCGATCCTTTTTATCGGAGCCAAATCTCTTGTAGAATATGAGCGGCAAGTTTATACGCCAACGCACGCGCATCACAGGTTTATTCCTCACTTGTATTCCCCGCTATACGTATATAATGGCCGTAGTTTCTCTGAAACTAAAAACACACGACGCGGACGATTGCCACAAAAAGCCTATTTCTTGAATGTAAAAATATCAATTGAATTTTAATGAAAGGCAACTTATTATTAATCGAAAATTCCAACTCCACGTTATTTTACAGTTAAACAATATACCGCGTGAAATAAAGCCTTACGCCCACGCATACACGGTGGTTACCTCATCACGTGCCCGACGCACTGTCGTCCCATCAAGCGCTCGAGGGCTACTTTTTCTCTCTCTCTCTCTCCGCTCCCTCGTCTCTCTCCTCTGTATACAGCTTCTTGCCGGCCGCACTTGGATCGATCCGGTTCATTCGCAATCGCCGCGAGTGTATTACCATTACAAAACGAGCAGCGGTTGCGATCATTCTCGCTCCTTTTTCCAGCGAGGCATTTTTCTTTTGTGTTTGCGCACGCGCCGCCGTCGCGATAATGGAGATCGAGAAATCGCGTCGAGAGATCGGTTGCTATATACCTATATAACTGATGGCTGATGTATATATGCGATCGGCGCGTGGCGGGAAAAACGAAATTCTTTTCGCGCGAACGATTGCCAGGTTTGTTAGAGGGGATTTACGAACGGGGATGCTCGCTATGAATGAATGAAAATCGCAAGCGGGGAATGTCACGGCTCGCGATTTGTGATTGAATGGGATTGTTATTTTTTTTCTGGCGTGCGATTTCTGGTTTGTTGCTTGGGGCTTGTTTATTCGGTATTTGTTTTTATTGTTAATAAATTCCATGGAGAAGCACAGTTAGCTGTCGTTTTATTGGGAAAGCTCTGCGTAGTGTTTTTGCAAGGATGAAACTTTGTTACTAATTGATAAAATGATCCTTGAAATCGACTGATTAATATTGCTTTACGGAGACATAAGATACGTCACCCTGAGCCCTGATGACGATGTCAGATGTGCCCGAATAGTAGCTATATAAACCGAAAAGTTTCAAACTGATCTTTCCGCGCCGATAGGTGGCGTATCGTCATTTTTCGGTTTCCCTCACCACAATTCGCGTATCGAGTGTACATATAGGTATACCAAGAGCTTCGCGTGACCCATGCTATAACTACCTTCTCGCAAGATTACTGCTGGGGCCGCTCATGCTAAAACTGCAACTTAAACTACAGTCTACGGTTTTTCTCTCCTTCTAATATCGAAGTATTATAATATTTACAGTAAGCTGGTGAAATGTGTACATTTTACTCTTCGAAATCTGTGAATGACTGAGAACAAAGCGTGCCTCCTGCAATAAGCAAGTGAAGAACGGAGAGCTTCCGAGAGCATATACACACACATCCCAGCCTCGAGCGTTCCCCTAAAAAATCATCTCGATCTCACTTATACGCCAATCGATCTACATATACAAACGAAGCATAAAACGCGAACTCGCCAGGAAGAAATGAAGCCGCCACCGCACACTCTTGAATCGCGCAAAACAGGAAATACCTCGGGCGCATTATAATCGGCGATCCTCTCTGCGCGCGCATATGCGCACGCACGCGCTCTCTCTCTCCGCGCATGCGCAAAGGATCGATCGGCGCGATCGACGATGAGAAATTAGCATTCTTCGTGCTATACGGCGGCAAGTGCACACGATGCGGAGAGAGAGAGAAGGACTCTCCGACAGCTCTGTGCTATAAATCAGCGGAGCGCGCGCGAGACGGTATAAGACACTGCAGCGCTGCAGAAGCCGAGAGCGAGATACGCGCGCGCGCGAGGGCACAATGAATGGGGCCGCGGAGAGGAAGAAGGGACTGAATGGATTGGATGTTTAGCTTACGGCCGAGATTACGATGGAAAAAGGATTGGCAATCGGGTAATTCCTCGCGGCTTGGACGTTCTTTTGCATTTGCTCGCGGAAAAGAGAGAGAGAGAGAGAGAGAGTCTCGTTAGATGGTGGGGGTGCTGCGATTAGCATAGCCTGCGCTTATTACATGCTTTGAAAGACATAACGATGTTGGAATATTGTCGGATATTTTTATACGATTTCGATTATTCCGAACGCATGAAAATTGACCGATGTGTGCACAAAAATTTTGAAGAAAAAAAAGTTGTTTACTTTGGAGCGTCTGCTTTTCAACAAAAACAATGAAGCTTCAACGAGCGCGCGCGACGTACGCAGGCGCTTCTTGCCTCTTGTATACACGTACCCTTGTTACACATCCGGCATCGGAGGCCATAGAGAAAAGAGCGAAGAATTCACGCAACGATTTACTGCGGCATCTCTGTGCGTCTAGTGGACCGCCGTGACTCTGCACCGATGTATATCCAGGGAATATACCTATATATACATTTATACGAGAGAAATCGTGAACGAGAGAGAGGGGGGGGGGCGACTAGACGTAGACGTATCCCAGGGATATAGTGAAGCTCGTATAAACGTCACACGCGTCCTCGTCTATTGTGCTATTCCGCCGTGTAGAATCGATGCAGTTGCGATGATGATCTCGGAACGCTTTATTGGTCGGTCTCCGAATACAAACAGTACGTTCAATAATTAATCCGGAGTCGAGCCGATCGAATTTTCATTTTCCCCCAAGAGATACGTAACGGAAGTTGTACAACAAAGAAAATTGAAAGCTGCACATGCAGTTCGTCCGAAGTGCTCCAACCGGTTCCTTTCCTAGCTCTCTTTCTCTCTTTACAATTCATAGCGATCCGTAAGCGCCACACTTCCCTCGTTATTCAAAACATTCGAAAATCACGCCTATACTTCGCCGCACTCCACTTCCTCCCGCTGTATAAGCTTGTTTACTGTTTATACTCCTCGAAAAGCAGCGAAATTCCTCCTCCGTAATTTGCAGCGACAGCAACAGTAGCTACAGTACACGGTACCATAAAGCTCCGCGGCTAAATCCGTTAGTCGATCGTCGAAACGAGTAGTATAAGACTATCCTCGCTCTCTCTCTCTCTCTCTCTCTCTCTCTCTCTCTTTCTCTCTAACGACTTGCGCCATTCACAACAATTGCCGCGTCGCATTTGAAATTCGCATTAACGAAAAACTCGGCGGCCGCCCCCGAGGGATAGATACGGTATTCAGCGGTGTATATAGTAGCTCTTGCGATTTCCATTGGCATCGCTCGATGGAGTATAACAGCCTGGTCGGAATGCGTTGGAGCGTAGGCGGCAAGAGAGATAGGGATCTATGATCGCGAGCGTCGGTTATATGCGTGCGGCGCATTCAGAGGCTGCTGCTCCCGAGCTGCTTCGTTTAGCCTCTTTCTTCCGAGGCTGCTGCTGCTACTATAGGCTACTTGCGATTTGCTTCTTTTGCCGAGAAGTGTGTATATACATATATATACGTATATAGCGGTGCAGCCCGCGAGAGATGGGTAGGTGTATAAGCGAGGATCCTTAATGTTACTACACGGGAGGCAACAAATCATTAACGAGGGATACTTCTCGCTCGCCTTTGTGCCTTCGATGCTGATGATGTGCGCAGCCTATATGGCCTGTCGATATATATATACATGCTCTTTTGCGTGTGTGGGAGAGATTGTCCGCGCGTATGGAGCCTTTCGAACGCTATTTATTATCGTTAATGCCGTGCGCTACGCGCGCGATAGGGTATTTTGGAAATTGTGCTGAATAAATGATGCGGATGATCCGGACGTATCGTGATTGATGACGACTTCGAAAGTTTATTTAAAACACTCGAGTAATTTACTCCTCTCACCGGGCGTACCTCTACTTTTTTGCGTATCTCGCGCGCGCGCGCGTGTATACACAAGAGAAAATTACAAATATCCTCGAGCCCATCAGCGCGCGGGGATAATCCTGTTCTTCTATTTCACAAAGGATATGTGCTATACAGGCCAGTACGATATAACTGTCTGAATCGTTGCACTACTCCAGGAAGAGGGCGCGAGAAGGAAGTATAACCGATGGCAATCTATTGGATAGCGCTGTCATTTTTCAAAAACACGAATGAAGAGAAAATCAAGCTGTAAGGCGCGAGAAATGCAACGGCGGCAGCGGCAGCACCGGAGTATATAGATAATAATGACAGGAGAAGGCGCAGAAAGGATAACCGATAAGGTGTAAAGTACCCAAGAGAAACAAGAAGCGAGAGCAGATCTAGAAATAGCTACAACTTTTTCCTACTGCGAGAGCTGCGCAGATACGTCGATAAGATTTATTAATAATTTTTACGACTTAATAATGCCGAGTCCCGACGCTACATCTATCGCAGCTTCGCCGTCGATTAATAATGTATTATCGCGCCGCGGTAATAACAGTACTTTCGAAATCTCGTATTGATTCTCCTCGAATTGTTTCTTCCGGAATTACGACCTATACCGCTCTCTATAAATTACGTACACACGCTTTCTTATACAACGTTTCAGTTTATTATTTTTCTTCCCAAAAATCGCCTATACGCGTTATTCCACAGCGCAATCGTCTCGACATAACTCACGCTCTCCTCCAAAACCCTCATTACGCATACTCCGCGCACACCATCTCTCTAAAAATCCAGAACAGCTCCTCCCGAGATAAAGCCAACCTCGCACACTCTACTCCGCCAGTCCTTATACACTTACTTGAGAAAGAGAGGGAGAGAGAAAAAAGCCCCACTCGAGATTATACACACACATATATATATATACACGCGGCCCTGGCATATCGGAGCGGCGAGATGATTCGAATGCCGCGCCAAGTGGCGAGAGAGAAACTCATCGGCACTTTGTGCGCAGTATATATATCTCGGCCGCACTTTTCACGGCTACCGCGATTCCCTGGCCCCGCGCGATTCCTGATAAGGCCGGAGGTGATGAAGAATTATGTGGATTCTTT
Organism: Muscidifurax raptorellus; assembly: GCA_020010945.3. NCBI lineage: Eukaryota > Metazoa > Arthropoda > Insecta > Hymenoptera > Pteromalidae > Muscidifurax > Muscidifurax raptorellus. Next base: position 6,389,757 of record CM052077.1, read on the forward strand.
CGGGAGGACGTTCTTCTGTACATATATGCTGTTGTGATATATGCGTCTGGGATGGATTTATTCTTCTGTATAGTTGATAATTGAATTTTGGGTAATTACAAAAATATGCAAGAAATCAATAGCCGCCGATTTACCGATATGCACAATCAATCACATTTATGTAGGTATTCTGGACTTTATACTTCCTGAAGCCCGAGAGAGCTTTTATTTTTTTAAATCCCCGAGTTATTAATAAATTTAAATAGCTTATCGAACTCTACACGCTCGACCGTTAAAGATAATATTAATCCTGTTATTATTAATCAACCCCTTCGGGCACGAGCAAAAAACAAACCCCGATACACGCACGCGTCCTATTCAAAACTCGTTATGCGACGCTGGCGCTGCAAACGATCGTCGTCACATCACCCACGCTCAACACTGACAACTGAAATCTTTGCTCACCGTTATCGCAAGAAGCTACTACTCGGCCCTCTGGAAAACGAGGAATCGAAAATTCGCGCACTCGATAGTCCACACCCACGCCAGCGGGTAGTCTAGGATGACAAAAAATGGAAAGTACAGCTGCTCTATAAATAATGCGCGTATACGCATTATACGCCGGAGCAATTAATATAATCATCGTCGCCCCGAGAGCTAATGGCCGCAATAGCGCGATTAAATACCGAGCAGCGTGTGGGTGCGACGCGCTCCGCCTGGAGCAGGATTTATCGATGGTTATCGGGACGACGAGCTGCGCGGCGTGTACATAAGTGCCGGCTTGAAAAGTGACGGGGATGTTGCCGAGTGGACAGGTAAGGTACGTTCATTTTTTTTTTTCGTTTTGGACGTGTGGTATGAATTTTTGTCCGAGCGGGGAAAGGAAGTTTTTGAATTTGAGAGTGCCGATATAATATGGAGAAAGAGATCGGCGTCATCCTTATGGTGTAGGTTAAACAAAAGTGTTTTCCTTTTTTCTTCTATATTCGCGCACAATTATGCATGCAGAAGAATGTTATTTTGATCTGTAGGTTTGCCTTATTCTAGATTACACATGCGCAATGACTAATGGATGCTAGCGTTATTAAAGCTTGCGTAAAAATTGGTGTAGCAATTACTCAAGAATCTAGCTCCTTCGAAGATTTATTTATTACGTTGGGAGACTTAAATTGCGCGGCGAAAGCCACTGCTAATTGATATTTTGTACTGCGAATAAAGTTAACATTTCTCCGCGAGCGAGATATGTTTTATTGAAATTCATTGATTTATTAGAGTTACATTATTTTATTAATATACTATTATGAACAAGTTTGATTTGAATTTTTGCCACACAAAAAATTTATAACGCACGTACATAATTCACGCGCTAATTGCATTTGTTTTAATTAACGAAGTAATTAGTCTATACGCAATACCCGTAGTATGAACTAATATTTAATATTTTTACAAGAATCTGGTTTCATTATATTGCTCGATAGTTACACAGTTTGATAAATTTAATTATAAATCCATTATCGATTATTTATAGCTTATGTTATATGCGGCTAGGAGCAATGAGCATAAAGCATATATTATGTAATAGATATATATACGGAGAAAGTGAAAGGTAGTAGGCGTAAAATTATTTGATTGTGCTTCTTCGATACATGCCTCCGTGCAGTCGAAAAATGAACGCCAGTATAATATACACGCGTGGGTTTATGTTTAAAAATCAATCCCAGGGTAAACTCAATGCTGCGACTCTTATATTACACGCAAGTAAATGATTTCGGCTATTAAAATTTAATCTTCAAAAGTGATGCACGTAATGACGTTTCAATCGAAAGGGTTAACCGTTGAAACACTAAGGCCTCCAATATCAAGCTAATTACATTTGATCTCTCTCATTATGCCAAAAAGAAAACGGCCCACATCCATTCCCACAGTCCAATAATATATATATATATATATATATATATATATATATATATATATATATATACGAATCCGCTAAAAGTTTCCGTAATCAGCTAAATACCATCCTAAAGCGAGCATTCAATTAAAAGCGCAGAAAAAACGCATATCTATGGAAATCCATATACCGACATTACATTATCCATAGGTAAGGTGCATAGAAAACAAAAAATGACAAAATTAAGATCCAAAGACGATCGGGAAAAAAATATATAAGCAACGACCGAAACTCGGCCGAGACCACACGTACTGCAATCATCACCGCGATCAGCTCCATTTAATTAATTCCGTATATATATATATATATATATATATATATATATATATATATATATATATCCTCCTCCTAACTGTTTTTAGCCAGAGCATATTTTTCGATCGAGTCCTCCTCGTCACGAACAAGCCAGAAAAAAAATCGATATATATATATATCGCCACAAATGCGTTATACAGCGGAGGCGGAGATCAGCCGAGAATGAAAGAGAGAAGCCGATGCGAGCGAAGCGACAATAAAGGAGGGACATAATCGAGGAGAGTAGATAGTATTTTTTCGCGAGTTTACGAGGATGCGCTTGGGAAAAGCGAGCACCGCCTCCGCCGAGGATATATAGAATATATACACACACACACACAAGCCGCCGCTTAATACACAGAGATACCGCGAACGCGTTATTGCGCTTCTTCCGCGTAAAAATTAATGGACGATCTTTGCTGCGAGCTTCTCCGCTCTTTCGTGTTCTCTCTTGCTTCTTAATTCGCTTTGGACATTTCTTTTATACTCCCGATTCCAGCGATATTATTATTTCATCGCTCCGGTGAGACTGGATACGGCGTGTATTAAAATATTCACACGCGATTCGGTTTGAGAAAGATTATTCTTCGATGATTTTCAGCGCGAACTTTAAAATTTAAACGTATATTTAAACGGGATTTAAATGAAATCATGCGCGCATCCGATCGAATAACTATTATCGCAAAAAAAACAAGCATTCGCATCCAACCGCGCGCAACTTGTCTCTTACATTCACAAAAGGACCCACTCGCGCGCTTTCTTTTTCGGACTATATACTCGTCCGGCTGTACATAATTGGCGCGTCGTATTGCGCCCACGCGCCGTATGTATATATATACGCAACGTTAACTCGTTCTCTACATACTCTGGCGCGCAGTTGCTTTATCGCTTCTCGATGATAATAACGTCGTGCTAAGGTTGCCGCGCTCGCGCGAAATCGCTCGTTACATCGGCTTTCTTATCCAACGAGCCGCAAGAGAGGAAGAGAAGAGATAGATACGAGTGAGGCGTGTTGTAAGTGGCTCTCGGAGGCGCTTTTTCGTTCTCTTCTTCTTTCTTTCGGATACACACGCGTATACGCCTGTATATATATATAGGAGCTGGTTTGCAGTGGGTTATTTCTTTTTGTCCGACTCGCGTTTTAGCGAGCACGGCTTTGATTTAAGGTGCACGGTAGTCGGATGGCTGCTTCCTTTCGGTGATTTATGCGTCTGCGAGAGGATCGAACGTTATTAGATAATGCACCAGTGCAATGATATTGGAGAAAGAGACTGAGCTGTGTATGTGTGCATCAGTCTGTGTGTGTGTGTGTGTGTTACCGAGAGAAATTTTTGGTTTAATTGAGTTTGGAAGATTAGAGCTGCGAAAAGAAAGATCCGCCAGGATAGTAGTGGTATGCGTAGTCGTGAATCAAATCACTATTGAACTATATACTATGCTTATAGTATTCGTTTGCAGCAAACGAATATATTCGTTAGAAATGAAAAATTATGATACACTTGGATCAACTGCAATATTCACTACAGCCAAAGCCGATCCATTTGAAAGAAAAGAAAAATTAATCAAAAATCTTACTCTCACTCCTATACTGTAATCCCATCGGGATACGAGTTCGACCGAGTTCAAAAATACACCCGCCTAACTCGATAATCGAAATGCAGCGACGAGTCAGTCGGTTACTCCTCCGTCTCTCCCCCGCGCTCGCGCGCAGGATAACGAACCGAGCGACTCGCTGAATAATATAAAGCCCCGACCCATTTGAGGGGAGAGAGAAAGAGAGGGCAAATTATATTCCGGAGAGCTCCTGCCACTGCAGCGAGGAATAATTAAAGCTGATGTTGAATGAAAGGTGCAGCGCTCACCGCGCGAAATGTAGGCTGAGGTACACCGGGTAAATGTATATTTATGGACAGAGATCATCCGGTGTGGATTTCAAGTGGAAAAAGCGCTTGTATACTGATGTGGGAGCGCTTTCTATTGTTCGCCACTAGCTGTTGTCGCTATTTTTGATAAATTAAAAGTGCTTGGGTGTATAATGGATAATATCTTTATAGCGATTCAATTATAACCGCACGGTGAAGTTTTCATTCCATTTTCAATTTTAATCAGTTAAATATTCGATGATTTAGTATTAACATATTCACCTGCAATTCCAATGTATATAGGATGTGACAATGTTCCGCGATGTATATAATAAATCTGGATCTGCTCTTTCTGTTGCCTTGATGGTTTAGGTTATCTCGTTGGGAGGCTGTAGTCCAGCGGGAGTGTCGTAAACCTTCAGGTATCGACTTCAGTAACTGCTGGTCTGTGTATAACTATATAGTTGTGAGCATCCACGATGGTATATCATTGGTGTATTCCGACATACATATATATTAAAATGGCTGCAGAACAGTATAACTTTATATAATCGGCCGCAAAATCCAAATCAAATCAGCAAACTCAAGAAACCTTATTTAATCCGCAGCGCAGACTGCAGGCGTTCCGACTCATCCTATATTTTCATTAGGGCATATCAATGCAGACGTCCCATAGTAACCCCTATCATATATGCAGCGGCAGTATAGCGACGTCGGCGTCAGCAGCATCGGGAGAGCGACGATATCTGTCATGATAATCGGAGAACGACACGGCGGCATCGGAGTAACATCAACCGGACGTCGCTCGTCAATTTGCCGCCGCGTGAATCTGGGTCGGTGAAGCGCGGGTTATAGCGGAGAGAAACGCGGAGAATTCTCGATGAAGGAGCTGAGGGTTTATGACTTAAGGATGAGGAGAATATCGGAGAATTGTCGTTAGCCTGCGCTCGAGCGAGTGCTCCGCGGCTATTGTTGGAATCGGTGAATTCGAAAAATCGATTTTTTATAACTGGAATTCTTGCAGGCCGATGAACCTGTATAACAAATCGCCGATGGTGTCGGTCTCGAGTGCGGTTTTGCGTATTCATTGTTTCCCATCGTATCCTTGTGAAATTATAGGAAGAAGAGCTAGAAGGTCTACGTACATTTCAAGCCCTCGCATAGGTGCATAGTAGGTCGCTCATTTTATAACGGCTTTACTGTACATATATATGCGCGGTCCTCAATCTGCTGTAACACCATAATATGATCCGTTACAACACTGTCCTTCGATGTATACGATCTGCAATAAAAATTCCCGCCGCACCGCGATAAGTCGATCATCGATAAATCGGCACTCTGCTGGGCAGCCCCTCGTTATAAAGGCCCGTGAAAACCCCCCGGCGCGCGATCTATAAATAAAAGAAAAACTCGGCATCGTCCCCAAAAGCGGCGGTGGCGTCTCCTTCTTCCCCAATACATATATATACCGACTCGCGCAACTACGGCCTTAAAAGGCTCACGCGAACAAGCGCGCGCGCAAGTCTCGCAGAAAAAGGCTAATTAGCCACTTTAAAGGGCAGCCGTGAGTGAGATACGGCTTCGAACGTCGATATATATATATATATATAGAGAGAGAGAGAGAGAGAGAGAGAGAGAAAAGAACGAAGAGGGATGCGGTAATAATTCCGCGTGCGCAAACCGGACCATGTGTCGCACGACCGCCTACGATGCGACGCGTTATCGCCGCTAATGCGCCTATTGGCGCGCGTGCTCTATTTGGTCGCGCGGAGAGCTGTCTTCGCCGCCGGGTTGTTATAAGACTGGAGCCCGATTGCGATTCTGGAGTGTGACGGTGTATTATTTGCTTTTGGCGAGAGAGAGAGAGAGAGAGAGAGTTCAGTGCTGAGAAAAAAACGCAACGAAGGAGTGCGAATACCCGAGTGAGTTGTATTAAAAATAGATGATTTACGCAAGACTCGAGAATAAAGAAAACATAACAGAAGGAAATTGAATTATAAATTTACCCCAAGTGTTGCCTCTAACAGCGCGTGCAACAGGCCTAGAAGAAGAAGAAGAAGAAGAAGAAGAAGAATCTGCAAAAGCACGCGCGTATCAACAATCGTTTTTCTCCGATCCACCCCGACGCGCTTACTGGAAGCCAAACAGCATATATATACATACTCACATCAGAACGTGGGGTCTTTCGATCCGTATAAATTTTCCTGCATCGAGACCGGCAATTAATTAGCCACTTAGGCAGCTCTCGTGGCCGCGACAAAAATCCTCCGGACACACGGTTCGCCGCAAAAAAACGCTGCACGCGCGCGCGACGTAGTGTATATATACAAAGAAGGCGAGTTAATTACTTCGAAAAAGGACGATTGCAGGACGCGCGCGAAGATTAGCTCGAGATGAGGGATCGTCGTTGCCCTTTTCGGTTGTGTTCTTTATCGCGTTTGCATATAAGCGCAGTATAGGTGCGATGGAAAAAGTAGCCGGGCGTGAAGTAGGGGGACTTTTCTCGGTAGTGTATATATATATGCTCGATATCCGTGAGTGCGCGCGTTCACGTTAATTAGCGCTGATTATCTGCTGAGCAGGCGAGGCCTTTTTCCACGTCCTTACAACTTATTTCGTGGATCTGTTCGAGGAATTGCCGCGAATGCACGGGATTGATATAAGGTTCGCGTTAGAGGATAAATTAGTTACGAAATTACGTTCTCGAAAGAATTTCAGCGATAGCCGGATGCAATTGTATATCTGCAATTAACGCGCGCGAGACCTCGAAACAATGTACATATATACATACATCTCGTGTGCGCTACTCAAGCCGGAGCGAAAAACTTGAGCGCGAGCGACGAGTTTCGATCGATAGGACAGGTGGACAAATCTCGCGTTTCAGCGGATTCGGTCGAGTGACCTAACGACAAAAATACTTTTCTCTATCTCTCGCGCTGCGCCGACGGAGGTCAATCCCACCGCCGCGCACTCTAATTAATTGCCTTGAAAGCTTTATCGGCCGCGCGCGCGCGTCTAAATAATTAAAACTCTCCGAAGGCAAATCGTAATTGAACACTTCTCTCGGCTGCACGCTGCACACGTATTTCGCTTCCATCCGCGAAATTTAATTAACCTTTGGCAGTACCGTCGCACCTTCCCTGCTGCATCCGCTTGTCAATTTATATATGTATATATATATATATATATATCGCGACAGTATATGTATATATATATATTCCGATGCGTGTTTGCGTCGCCTAAAATGGCGAGTAGATAGTATAGCTGCTGGTGCAGCGATCGATAGCCGTAGCTCTATAGAGAACTAGAACGATAAAACTGGTGGAAATTCTGAGGAATCCGCACGCGCGCATGAAAAAGAGAAAGAGAGGGAGAGAGAGGGAGAGAGAGAGAGAGAGGAGAAGCAAAGTGCTATATGGCCGCGCCTTTGGGAGACGCTTTCCAGTTCCGCTCTTCTGCGAAGTGATTTCCTGCGCGCGACGCACACGCGTTCGAGTTATATATATATATATATATATATATATATATATATATATATATAAGAAGGTGGAAACGGTGTACCCGTACCTTTTTGCGAGATGGTGTCGGGTCTGTTGTCAAATGGTATATAGCCGCTACTGTATTTATACATGCGAAGTAGATAGAAAATCGGTTATGCCTCTTTGCCGACGAGATTTCTAAAAAATTGCGTGTGATTATCAGCAGCAACCAATATATATATATTGTCGTTCTGAAAAAGCAGAGCGTAATCGATATTTCGCTATAAATTATCAGCGTTAACACGAGCACACCGAGCGGCTGCATCAGGATTACACTAACACCGAAGCTTCGCAACACCGCGCGCGCTCCTATATCGTGTGTTAGTACTCGCGTTAAACTCATCCGATCATTAGCTCTCACTAGCCTCAGCTACTCTCGGCCGCATAAAAAGCTCGCGAGAGATCGGATCTCCCTACTCTCTTGTATATATACAACCGAGCGTCGTGTATTTGTATATATATATATACACACCTGAAGACATCTAGCGGGTAAAAACGGCGGCCGTTACTCCGCGGCTCGCGCGCGTGCGTCACCTAGAATTTCCCCGCTAATTACGCGTTTACCGGGCGCGAGATGTGAATGAGAATGGCTTCGGTGCAAAAAAAAGAGGATCTCTCCCAGGGAAGGGGGGAGGGATACGGCGATGCGATTCTGAATAAGAGTGTAAACAGCCGCGCGAGGATATTACGTATATAAGGAGCTTAAATGGAGTTTGTATAGACGAGGAGCGATGTATGAACTGAATTATGATGTGTTATATAGATGTACAGCTTTCTGGATTCCGCGATTGTTGTTTGTACACAATTATTTTCCATCATCGATTTATGAGTCAGCGAAGGAAGTACGCGTATATGTATGAGGTATATGTGGGCGATCAGTGAACAGCTAGTGTGATTTATTATAATCAGCCAACAATAAACGTAGCGCCGTTAATTAGCATTCAATCATGCGTTTACCTCACTTTTTCCCTCGCTTGAATCCTAGCTAAATTAGCCTCATTGTTTCGACATTTGATTTGTTTGATTCTCGGGGACCGACTGCAAAGAAAATTACCCTCTCGTCTCCGTTTATACACATATATAATATGTATATATGCTCCTTCTCTATATCTCTCTCGCGCGACAAAAGAATACGCGAGTATAACGCCCTCGTCACATTGTACATTGTCGCGAGCCGAGAACGGAACAATACTTACGCCTCATTTTGTATGAATAAATGCGTGTATTCGCTCGCGGTGTAGGAGTGTCGCGGTATCACGACGTAAAGCGGTGTATCGTAGCTTAGGTACGTTGCGGTTATAGCGTAATCGCATAACTAAAAACTCGTATTTTAGATGATTGAATAATATATACAAGCTTCCGATATCGACAGTTGGCCAGCGTAATGAAAAATTCTCCGAATTTCCTATAAGGCTCGGTATACATTTGTAAAACAATAAATCGAGCACATTTCTAATTATTACTATAATGAACTATTGATATATAACGTACATAAATAATTGTACGCACGCATTCGGGTACGATTCTTTTTTTTTTTTCGAAACGTTTTCACGTAATCGCTACATCGTGCACTGAAAAATTTATACGCAAAATAATAACATTCAATTTTACATACCGCTCCTGCACAAGAAGCATTGTCGTCTACACAGCTGTTGTACGAATCGTCGTAACAACAGTTAATTTTGATTAATTGGACAGACATAAATTGAGAGTATATCGCAAGATTAATGAACGTTGTATTTAAAGGATAAACTTGTAATTAGCGAGGAATTTGCGTCGAAGAGAGCCATATAAGGCTTAAGCGCGAAGGGAAAGTGTCGAGAGGTTGGAAAGTCGAGGAAGGGGAAACTATAATAAATTGCAAAGACGACCGAATAATGCGATGCGAAGATGTAGGCGGCCATTGTTCGTCGGTAACAAAGCCGCGCTATAAAGGTGAGGACGACGTTTATATATATATATAATACACATCGCGCGCAGCTCTGTTTTGGGCGAGCCAAAAATTACCTACGATATTCCCATTGTTTTATAACATCGCATCGATATAAATACAGCCGCGCACTAATTTATTTACGCTCGAATGAGCACAGTCAACTGAGCTATATAAATGAAAAAGAATATCCTTCGCGCGGTACTTGCAGCGCAATTTCATAATTCAGGAAAGCTGCATAATGTAGGATCAACGAGTACGTGTAACGTAAAGCTGCTCCTCTTGAGCTAGTGCTGCATCATTCATCCGGCGATCTCCGCTACGGCTTCTGAATTTATATGCCGGCACGACATACCGAATACGTTGAAACGCGCGCGAAATTATCGCCGGACGCCGGAGAGAGACACGAGACTGCGTCTCTCTTCCCTTCGTGTAGATCAATCACTGCGCCATAACATAGACGATGTATATTCCAACGCAGTACGGATACAAGAGCCTTTTTAGGGCTGTATTCTGACCGCGATTTTTTATCTAAAATTCGTAACCGTAAAAGACTGCGTTATTTCGATTACGACAGCAGTTGCATTGATCCGACAGCGTCGAAGAGCTCGCAACGCATAGCGATTTCTCATTTTTCCGATACCCCGCGCGAAAGGCTCGCTTATCATCCCTCGACGCTATCGCGCACAGTCGCATTCATCGACCGTCTGGCAAACGAAAAAAATCCAGCCCTCGGCCTTTAATAAACAGTCCTTTATCTCTGCTTTACAACGGACACACGCGCCGCTGCCTTTCCTCATTCCGTCTGTCATTGCGTCGCGTCTCTCTCGTTCCATCTCTCTCCCCCAAATGATATACACACGGCACATTCTTCTTGTCAATCCCTCTCTTTCTCCGGATCCCTCCATCTTCTTTACACTTCATCTTACCGACCCCTTCCCGATGCATCTACGCTCGCGTGTTTTCTGTCATTTCCCTCTTCTTGCCTGCAGCGCGTATCCCCTTGTTTCGCGCGTCCTGCGAATTCTTTTCTCTCTCTCTCTCTCTCTCTCTCTCTCTCTCTCTTTCGCGGCGGGTGTGCGATGGAATGTAAATACGCCGCGACCGATGGATTTTATGGTTATTGCCAAGGCTGCTGGAGAGCGCGCGGATTCCCACTTGTTACGCCGCGCGTGTGCCTGACGAGTGTTTGCGGCTGATGCGCGGCGTCGAGGAGGTGAGTTGGCAATCAATGCGTTAGCCTTCTTTTGTATTGACCCGCGAGGGGAAGAAGTGAAATTAAGGATTTTTACAATCGCTACCGGTTTTTATTCTTTCCTCGCGAATGCCTTCTCCGGTAATGATCGAGCGAGCGCAGTGGGTAGAAATCGGTTTGGGAGACCTCGGAGTGCGTCTCTGATTTAAAAATTTGCATTGTTTTTTTTGGCAGCCAAGACGGAACACCCCGGATACGAAGCATCGACGATTCGAGGTAGTAACTATAAGTCGGCCGCAACTATCCTAAATTTAAGAAACGCGAGCGAATTTCCAAGATTCAGCGTAATTATATCCACAAAAAGCAATGAACTCCGCTCATTCCTCAGGAGGCAGCGGCCAGTCCATCACACTCGCCTGGAGGAAAAGGGACGACTCTTTCTCTGTGTACCGCCTAACCTCGTGCCATGAAAAACCGGGCGCATAACTCAATTTCCGCGAGTAGCTACGCGAAAAGCGGCGCACGGAAGGATATAACGAGCCGCGTCGAATCGTTCGAGCCCGAAAAAAAAGGCAAACTCGCGCGCGGAATGCGAAAATACCTCTCGCCGGCCGATTCGTCATATCTTATCGTTTCGTCGGCTTTGTTTTTGTCCGTGGCAGTCATTGTTGTGTAGAGGCTCCGCAGGTGTGCGTGTACGTATGTGCGTCCGTTTTTGCACGGAGATTCCTCCCTCGTAATGTTTGGTTTTCTCCGCGTCTTGCGTAATCGACAATCTGGAAGATGAGATTTTTCCCGATGGAGAATGTCTCGTGTTATTAGGGGCAATTTGTCATTGTAGCCTATATAATGTTTATACCATTTTGATAACGAGCTTTCCGGTTGTTGTTACGCTGCACTCGGAATAACCAGTTTTGAAAACCAGTCGTCACCGAAATATCGGGAGTTCATTGTTTAAACTATGCATCTATACGCGTAATACAATCCTCAATTAAATGCAAAACTGATAAGAAGTGTCTATATAGCCGACAAGTTGTAAGTAGATACAGACTCCGTACTCGCCGTACATAGTCAGGCCGACGTGCTGTGGAGCTCGTATCATCCGACGACTAATTACCTATCGCCTATATAGTCCTCCTCCTGCGATAACCCCTCGACTAAACGCTTATTACAAGCCTCATTGTTCGCTCTTATCTCGGCTCGCCGGAGAATTCGCAAATATCATTCTTACTCGATTAGATCTCTCAATAAAAGCCCGAGAGCGACAAAACCGCTTCGTCGCTTTTTTGCCACCGTGAGCCTCGCAACAAATAAGCCTGTATATATATATGTATATTCGTCGGCGTCACGGGCCGGCGAGCTCGCGCGTGTCCGTGCAAATACCTGCAGCCCAGTGCGCACGTGTGTATATGCGTTATATAGTCCGGCTATAGATGGATAGAACAAATAAGAGAGGGAGTATATAGCAGTGTGTGCATATTGCGTGACACACGTCGCGGCGTCCTTGTAAGGCCACTTGCCTGCGTACACACACACGCGTATATTGTATTATATATATGTAGAAAGAAGCGGCACGGAATAAAAGCGCATACAGTGGCTCGTAAATGCCGTGAGTATATATATATATATAAATTCGAGAAAGTCGCAGTCGGTTGCCTTATGGGATTTTCGTGCTTCCTCGTATACTCGGGGTTGTCGCGGCGACGAGTGGAACGTGTTGCCTTATGGTCGACGAGTGCATTGACAGGAGATTCGCGCGGTGCGTCTCTGTACAGATGATTTTCGAGAGATTATTGTGCTGTTCTGTTATATGTGCTTACCTCGATGGAAGAAGATGAAATCTATATATAAATACACGAGAAGCGAGACTTCGAGAAGCCGACTGTCGAAAATCAAATACAATTACTCGCGGACGTGTACAGTGTAGTGTCTCCGGGTATATAGAGTCGAAGCGCAGGCAACCTGAATGTAAACCGTTTCGGTTAATGGAATAAGTGATGTCTTACGAAGCGAGCTCGGAATAATTCTGTTAACGGGACATCTCGCGGATATTGCATATATTGTATATTCTGAGCTTCGCGTTTGCCTTTTCCATGTGAAGTGCATAACGGATATCAATATATAATACTGACGTGAACCGAGAAGCTTTTATCATTCTAAGACAATAAGATTGTTTTTATACTCATCGGTATATATTAAAAATATTTTCAAACCGTCAGTAATAAATGTATTATCTCTCTGTTTGTTTTTTTTTTATTCGCAATGTCATATCCGCACTAATAGCCGCATCTGTTCAATCAAATCAGTGTATGACCAGCAGGATGCACTCGACAATAATCGACCTTTTCTCTCTCTCTCTCTCTCTCTCTCTCTCTCCATTCAATCATCGAAGCCATAACGCACATGGCGCACGTATATATCTATATACTGCATAAGCATTCACCTCCGCGCGCACTTCTTTTATCTCGCGTTTCAGGAGCTATAAACGATGAGTTTCGGATCCCTTTGAGCAGCAGCGATATCTAGCTGGCGACAAAGGCTTTACGAGCAATTTGCGATTGCCCTTCGAGAGGCCCCTGAGTGCTTTATGTCACCGTTAAACGCTTCTTCCCCCTTCCATATATATATACGTGCAGAGTCGCGTCTCTTTTTTTTCATTTCATTTTGGTCGCGCTGATTTACGGGCCGAGCGAGGGAGGTTTGAGAAAATTTATGGATGATTCGAAAATTGTTGGCTCCTTGGAGGAGGCTTCATCGTCGTTGGAATATTTTAAATTCATTGGGTCGTCCAACGGGCGAACCGCGCGCGCGATAAATTAAAGCCGTCAATGAGCAGCTAATAGTCTGATTGTGAACAGAGGTGATGCGGTGAGAGAGTGATCGCATTCGCTGCTCGTAAAAATAGGCGAGGACGTGAGTTTCATGATTTTTTCGTGCCTCTTTGGATGGCGGTTTATATTCGTTTTATTCATATATACTTGTGAAATTTCCCGTGGGCTGCGGCATTAAAAAAAATTAGCGCCACATTCGTAAACCAAATAAATTGTTTAGAAAATAATTAACATTCTACGGAGAGGCACACTAAAATAACAAAACATATTCCCCTGCAAGCGCACTGCAAGAAGGCCATTCCTCTGATATTTATCGTCGGCGTCAGGCAAGAAAATTTCCATCCGCCATTTGAAATTATGTTATTGCCAAAGCGCGCAGACTCGTAAAGTTACACACGATGCACTGTACACCTCGCGTTGCGCGAGACTCTTGAAAAGTAGACAAAAAAAATCGCTTCGACTTTCTCGCGCAACAACTCCACTACTACCGACTGTCGGGAAATTTAGAACGATAATCATTCAAAATCAACAGTCGACCGCGTACGAGAGAAACACGCGATGCATCGCCGGCAATTCAAACACTCGTCAAAATCGATATCAAGAGGCGATTCGCGCCACTATACGTCGACGTCAGTCATGAAAAATTTATGCCCGTCAGCGGCGCCTCGTGATTGCGCTACGGTGTATATACATGCAGCTGAATTTTACTTACGTGAAGCTGGTCACGAAAGATTTTTCGATCGAGGCTACACGTGGTAAAAATAAGTGTTTTGATCGAACGTTTAACCGAAACAACCAAGAGGACATCGTTATGATCCTGTTCAGATAGTAGAAATCAGAAATAAGCTTCACCTCCCCCATACGTTATAATCATCGATCAACATCGGACTTCGAATTAAATCGCAGATTACATCAGGCTAAAAATTAATTACTTCCTCGCTCTTATATACATACGAAAAAAGGAACGCGCCGAATTCGAAAATCTCGCTAATACACGACGTGTACGCATCACCGATCAATCGCAAATCGAAGAAGCTTCTCCTCAACACCTATCGATCCGAGCAGCCGATAGTCCGATCTACCGGACACCAGGTAATCTCGTAATAATAAGACCGTTTGGCGAAGCTTCGGCTTCTCCCCGCTCTGCCGTGTATACAAGCGAGAGATTAGTGCGTTAAGCGCAATGAGCTATCTCTATATATACATATATGTACATCATGATCTCGTTTGAAAGACAGTGCCCCGCAATAAGGTGCACTCGAAAATCGTTAAAAATTTGCATACCCACGTCGTTCGCTCGCTACTCCAGTCAAAGGCACATCAGTCTGCGCATATAGCCGAAAGATTCAACATATCACGTTATAATAGCAATGCAATCATCCTCTTAATAATCTCCCCTGTGTCCAGTCGATATCAAAGCCGCTGTCGTATACGCCTGCGCGCGATCTATTATCCGTAATTTCAGATCTGCACGCGTGTATATAGCGGCTTAGCCGCGAGGAGGATTCCAACTTTCTCGGCGCACTGCACGCACGCGTCATGTACACGCGCGTGCGTGTAATAGGGCCCTCGATATATATATGTATACTCTTTGATATATTGATTGATGGCATCTCGAGGCTTTCTAATCTCGCGAACTCGCGCGCGAGTGGAGATTCTTTCCGTTTTGGGAGTATTTCTTGCGCGCATTTTTACGAGCATTTTTTTTTGGAGTATCAATCCTATTTTCCCAGAATGTAACGACGACCGCCGTTAATCCACATATACTTTTAACGATCGCACACACGACTCTCTCTCTCTCTCTCTCTCGGCGCAATCAAAGACAACTTTTGCTCGTATTTTTTAAAGCCTCATTAGAAGCGCGCCTTATTTCGTACATACTCTTTTAAGTACACGCGCTGCAGACGCAGTTCACCTCTGCAAAAGAAAAAAAAACAAGCGGACCCACACCGAGAGGCCTGCAACGCACTCATCGATATACATACACGAGCGCGCATACATAATAACGCAGAACGCAATCCTAAGCCCCCCCATAAAAGCTGCCCTGGATGTGCAATTAAAAATTAGTGGAACAACGGCGAGCCTCTCTCCGAATCCCACAACAATGCAATCCTCCCGTTAGAGAAAACCCGCTGGAAAAAAAAAACGAGGTCACGCATTAACCCGCGCGCGCACTAAAACAGCGCTAAACTCTCCACCGGCAGGATATTAAAATCTCCCGCGCACATATGCGTTTACGCTCGCGCACACTCGCCGTTTATTACGCGATATGCCTTCGCTCTCCTCTCGGTTGATCCTGCATGCCTGTGCCTCTTGGCTTTCGATATATTGTCCGCGGGCGGCTCGAAATAAAAAAAAAAAGAACGTCAGCAGCGAGTGATGTAAGCCTGTCAGAGACGTCACTGTATGCCGGCGATCGAAATTTGACGTAGCCGCGGAGAAACGAAATGAAATGACGCCGCGCGCGCGTGTGTGTGTGTGTGTGTGCCTCCGAGGCGACTTTGATGCATCTGTGAGTTTTTTCTTTCTTTTTTCTTCTTCGGGTTTTGCTTTGTGCGTCATATTAGACGCGGGTCGAGAGATCCTTCTCTCAAGATAAGCTCTTTCGTTAAATTTCAGTCGATTATATTATATAGGATGGTTACAGGCTTTTTTAATGGGAACATTTGAATGTGTTATTGAACGGAGTCCGAGAGCCAATCAAATGTTTATCGAATGATTTTTGCGCTATTGGATAATTGTATACGCGATGTAGGATTCAATTTAATTTTCTCGGATAATGTTTTGTTTCGCGTTGAAGCCGCAATTATAAAGCTAAGCAGCCGATGAGGTTCGCGCTCCGGCAAAATTATGTCGAAACGTACTTTAATATAAGTGCATTGATGCATCTTAATTGAAAGATTGAGATTTATACTTTCTCAAGTGTGGTGAAAGGCAGTAAAACATATTGGAAGTTATATTACGTACAGTTATATATATATATATATATATATGAACATAGTGTGTAATGTGCACAATGATTCTCTTACGAAGCCTCTTATTTTTTTCGCGACATGCATTATACGCAGACGTGATACTTTGCGCAAAACGACGTCGTCGTCGGCACCGTATAATTACTAGTCCGTTGAAAAAACTTTATATAATAATCACTCGAGTCGGCAATCCGAAAGCCCAAAGGAAAATAAAGAGACACACATACCGAACTCCGTATCAGCGGTCTCCTCCCTCGCGCTCGAAAAGCCAAGACCCAGATTTTTCGTCGAGTTCGCGTGTGTAGCCAGTCAATTCTCTAACAAGACGCCTCTCTGTATAACACACAGGCTGACCATCATCTCGCCAACACAGCGCGAGCCCAGCGAGATGACGGTAATTTCGCATCTCGCGCCTAGTCGTCGTCGAAAGTGAAAGGCCTCTCCGTGCGTCGTCGATAAAGCACACACACACACACACACACACACACACACACACACATGCAGTCTATGCTCTAGGCGCGATGCCTGCACGCACTATCCGGTGTCAGTGGAACAAGGACTTCTGGTGAGCGAGACGAAGAATATGTAGGAGGAGGGAAAAGGTCGATGTTTTCACATTTTTTTGGCGCTCGTATATACCATACGCTATCGATCGGAGAGCCTGCACCGCGGAGTGATTGATAGAGCTTGCGTCAGGTCGTCGATCGGAGACGCGTGTGCCGGCGTGGTTTTCACGAGATGTGCGTATGTATAAATGTGTGCGCCTCGGCGTTTGGATATTTATGCATAAACGCCGGAGCGAGTCGAGGCGAGATGACGAAAAGAGAATGAGGTAACACGGGGAAACGATGCTTATTTTTTGTCTAGACTGGACGCGTCTATCTCTCTCTTTCTCGCGTGTGAGTTTGTTTGTAGTTTTATGGCTAGATTAGTGGCAATGACATGTATAAGCGCTTTAATCGGTCGTTAATTTTTCGTTGCTCTGCGGGCTGCTGGTCAGCTTTTTTTAAGGTAGTTTCAGAGGCTCTCGAAGAATGAGTCATAAATAACTTCGGTTTTTGCCACTACTAGAAATAAGTTTAATGGCACAACAGGGCGTAAGAAACATCTTAGGTAGTATAGTTGGCGTCATAAATTATTCATAAAACTAAAACTGTCGGTAAAATTATTTTGAAAGAAGCTCTCTGTCCACTGTTTTACTCTGCTCGACGAATGGTATTATACAGTTCGCTCGATTTTCCTCTCGATGTGCAAACTTTTCCTTCGAATATCCAAAACTCATGACACATTCGCAACCGCTTTGTAAACACGAGCGAACGATCCAATAAAACGACACCAGATATACCCCATCAGAAAAACTTCTTTCCCAGAATCGCCTTCCGATCGCTTCGTCCCAATTCCGAGTCCATTCTCCATCAATATAATACCCAAATATCCAGTTGACCGAGAAACTTTTGTCCCTCTCGACGTCTAAGGCGCCGCCATACTTCGGTCAATACTTTCTCAGCGAACCTGAGAACCCCGTGCTATTGACCCTTTTTCCGCCCGCAGAGCAGGTGATCCGAGAAGGGTCCTCCGCAACAGGTAGATATACTTATGTAGTAGGTGTACCACACGGCTCGAACGAATTTCGGAGGACGCTGATGCGGAGGCGGACGCGCGGGTCTTTGAAATTTATATCCAACGCGCGAGAAGATCTTCTTCCTTTTCACGTGCCGTTGTCCTCTCTCGTGTGCATATACACAGGATAATGGGGGGGGGGGGGTAAGAGAGAGGAGATTCGTTATTATTCCCGGGACGTTATTTTCATATGTAGGCCATGGGAATCGATATATTGAGTATATACCTGAGACGTTCTTATTGTTAATAATACAATGTTTTAACTGAAGATGGAATTTATGTGTAATTTAAGGAAAATAATAATTAACTTTTACATAGTTTTCAATAATTCTCTGAGCGAGAGGTTGACTGTTCAATTAATTTTATAATGTATATCGAATATATTTCTCACAGATCATACCGAACATTTTTCGCTCATGAATAATCGTTATAGAAGAGGCCTATCCAACAGTATGCCAGTATACCCATACCATACCCACAACGTTAATTCATCATAATGTTTACAAAGTACCATACACTCTATACCATGTAGTCATCATTAGCGTATTCAGATAATATCTCCGCTCCAAAACAATATCAACGACATCCCAGCGCAAAATACAATTCGCAAATGTTCGGTATATATTATATACAGCGCGCTATGTCGAGGCTCGGGAGGCAGGCGCGCATAAACTGCGCGAACCTTTTATGCCCTTTCAAAGTGGCACGCGTGCGCACATGTACTCGCTGCGTGCGCATGTGCGTCCGTTATTGCTCGTATTACCGCGAGCAATTACACTTGTAGTACATGCTAAGCCAGTGCGGTCGCAAATATGTCGATGATCCCTTTCAGCGGAGTGAGTTCGAAAAGTTTTTCGGCCCAAAGTGAGTAATGAGAGGTAATGCGAATTTACGCAGTCTTTAAAGTATGTATATATATTTATAAAGTACGGGTTAAGGAATGAATTGAAGGCTGAACTTGGAGAGTTCGGGCAATATGTTCGCGTCTGGCTGGAAACGCTTTTTAATGTCTTATTCGGGTGGTAACCCTTAATTTTGTTTACTATTCAATGAGGAGAGTGTGTATAGTTGAGACGCTCGAGTTAACGGAAGTTTTTTATATACGACAGCAGGTTGTTGGTTGTTAAATTATATCCATTATAAACGGTTTTCATTCGCGATTACACCAATTCGCGTTTGATTATTCATTCTTAGCGTATAGGTAAACATCGTTACCCTCGAATTTCATTGCTCCGCCTTTCAGTCTCTACGTCTCGATTTCGACCTCTCAAAATCATAGTGTTAATGGCTTTAGAACTTCAATATTTTGAAGAAATTTTTAGTGACTTTTCATGAACTATCTTAAGGGATATCGTGCACGAATTTTCACATTTTACCAACGATAATCATCGGTTCATTGCCATATCACACATGCAAAACAATTTACCCATACATCACGCACTCCTTATCCTTTACATATATAAATTATTACGGCGTATGACAAGCAGCGCGTATATATCAAACGATACACACGTGCGTCGTTCTCCCCGGGTGTGTAACGGCATCAGCCGCGCAATATAATCTCAAGGTGCGCACCGCGCGGTTCATACATTTATGCGAAAAAATCTAATCCAATTTTCCGTAAAAAGATGTTTAATGAGTAAACGCTCATTACTAGCGTCAGCCTGCGCGAAAAATGCGGTAAACGCACACATGCAGTCCTCTCGCTAAGCCTTCTGGCATCGCGCGCCGTCGTCGCTGCTGTATACCTATAGCTCAGTTGCGAAATTGTATTTAATTGAAGCCGAGCTATCCTTAAGGCAGGCACCTCACTTATCTCTGTATAAGCAAGGAGATCGGAGTAAAGAATGGCAGACTTGCGTCGAGATCGTCGTCGCGGCACCTATACGAGCTTCCCATAGTTTATAATCGGAAAAGCGCGCGCTGGTTATATACACGCGCCGTATATAAATGTTCTTTCTGCATACGTTACCTTTTTTTGTGAAAAATTAGTATGGCTGTATTTATACTGGAAAACTAGACGGCAAAATTCAAAGAGACACCAATGAAATGATATGGATTTTGTATAATTTCGCCATAGAGGCCATGGGAAAATATGCCAAAGAAAGTGAAAGAAACGGGCCGGTTGTCATAGTTGTTGGTTCCTCCGATGAAGGAAAAACTACGTTGACCAGTATTATATTGAACTATATGGTTCAAGAAATGGTAGGGCACCAATCTACGCAGATTGTGGCCGGGGTCACAGTAGCGTACCAGGAAGTATTGGAGACATGCTATCTGGAGCGATGACCGACATCGTCGATGGATTTAGCCAAGAATCACCTATGTTGTTTCATTACGGGCACGTGGATCCAGAATCAAATTAATCTTTGAATACGTAACTAATTTATCTTTCTATACAGTAACTAAAATCACTGTTGTGAATCATGGTCATTAATTTTATACATGTTTTCTTTCCGGTGAGGTCGTGTATATTACTGTTTTCTTACAGCTTCTAATCCAGTCTTGACTCCCTAATGCGCCACAAAACAATCATTCATTACACTCGAACCATAAGCATAAAATAACTTTTATTATTATCTATATATTCACACAAGCGTACTACTGTCGATCACCTAAGTTATTTCCACGATCTTCCACGACGATAGCGCATATTTATTACGAGGCGCACACGCAGATAATAATCATCAATTCTTATATTCCTCCGTCACAGGTGTTAAATATTCGAAAAATAATCACGCCAACGACGAAAGAAAGGCTGGCCCCTCGATCTCAGAAAATTTTACAATAGCCACCATAAATTACCAATGCAACATTTAGGTGCATATAACCCTCAGCTTTTGCTGCTATATCTCCGTCACGTTGTCGAACATGCGCTCGCGCACTGAATGATGTATAAGTACTCTCGGCTGCAGTCGCGGCGCCTGTCCGCGTGCGAGAGTATGTATATATGTATATATATATATATATATATATATATATATATATGTGTGTGTAGTAATGCGGTATTATGCCAACGACAGCGTGATCACACGCGAGCGGATAGTCCGATAGTTTAGTGCGCTTATACTTTCTATACTAAAAAGTAAAGGACACTTGAAGCTGTAACGAGAGAGAGAGAGAGAGAGAGAGAGAGAGAGAGAGGGAAAGAGAGAGAAATAAGGAGAACGCGGTTATGTGGGAAATTTGATTTTCATGGCTACCGATGGTCTACTAAATTTTAATTACTGTAATGAGCGATAAGTATTCGAAAACTTTCTTTCTTCAAGGCCAATAAGCTATATATATATATAATTATGATTATACATGATGTGCAGCCTCTCGATAGTATATTATTTTGTAGCCCATGCTCTGAAACTTTTGTTGATATATACCTAGAATATACTTATATATACTATATATAATAAAATATCGACTCCTGTGTACATCAGCGAGCAATATTTCTCTGAACGACAGGTCCGAGCTATAACAGGGCAGCAGGAAAATCAAGGTCCAAAACAATTTTCGTGATCTACAAATTAATACCTAAAAGATTCATCCATCAAGCTTCGGGTAAAATAAGCACACAGCGAGAAACGTCAATCCCTCTCTTGAATAATAATTTCTACCCCACATGCATGTATATATATATAGACTGCGCGCGGCATGACGACGCGTCCGTTTTCAATCACTCCTTAATTCTAGACTCCTTACCGACGCCAATCGCAGTTTGGGAAAAAAGGCAAAACACGCGGCGAGGTCGCAAAAATAGGGGAAAAAGCCGCGGCGCAAATTAATAGTCTAATATTAAAAGGAAGCTGTGCCGTCGTTGCGGCCCTCGGGATAAAAATTCTGAAAAGCTAATCACGCGTCGTCTTGCGCTGCAGCTTGGTGTGTATATATATATACATACGCGGAGGTGTCCGCGCGTGAAAGTGGACGAGCGGAGACCGTGACGCGTATTATAATTTTCGTGCTAAGGATGCTGGCAAGCTGTATGTACGTATACCCTTTTATTTTCGTTTAGAAAGGATCGCATAGATCAGCGATATTGATGATAGATTAGCTACAACTTCAAAATTAAAAAATGAACCTCCATTTATTCTCGATACACACACTCACCTGTACACTTTGATGCTGAGAGAGAGAGAGAGAGAGAGAGAGAGAGAGAGAGAGAGAGAGAGAGAGAGAGAGAGAGAGAGAGAGAGAGAGAACAACCTGTACAAATCCATAAGATTTGTACCTCGATCTTCAACAACAAGCATATCAGCGAGACGCTCATGCACATTATAACTAGATCGCTTCGCGCCCCTGCGCTATATATCTCGTGAATTATTATCGCGCTTATGCAGTCCTTGCACGCTCGCGGATCTTATATATATATATATATATATATATAAAGTAGGCGCTGTGCGCGTGTATATACATATACCTACATATGTCTGTAAATTTGCTTAATGCCAGTTTGATACTTTGTCGGGGTCGACTCTTGGGTTTGTTCGCAATTAAGTACTCGCGATTTAACCGCTAGGCGGAAATTTGTCCGCCGGTTAATGGAGTCGATAATCGCGCGTGAGCGTGGAATTATGCGCGCGATAAAGTGCGATGTTTATCGGCTGCGCGTGTGTAAGCTCGGAGATGAATGTTCATTAGACTTGTTTAGTTGGAGGACCGACGCGAGAGGGATTTTGTATATGTAAAGAGTTTTCGCTATAATACACGCGCGACTCTATGGGTGTAATGAATGGCGAATTTAGCGTTTTTTTTTCTATCGTTCATGCAGTTGGATAATCTCTTGGATACTGCGAGAGGAACTATGGGAAAAATTTTAATCCAGCCAATATTGGCTCGTATTTCTGTCAAAGATCGGCGAGCTTTTCTCGTGCAGTATATAAACGGATATGATTCGTGCGTTTGGCACGTTACTCATTCTGGACGGTCGGAAAACACTATGTGTATATTCGCTGAATGAAAGGCTGATTTTGTTTTATTAGCGATATTATAATTAGCAGAGTAAGAACAGCTTTACCTTTGCTGATCGGCAAAAAGTGCGCAGTGACGATAAAAATGATCAACAGCTGATAATTATATCGAATTTTTATTTTCGTCCATGTAATTGCAACTAATTGTATAAATTACGATTTCACTACATCACTGATTAATAATCGGGTCGATAATCTATTGCTATATACGGACATACATTAAAGTCTATAGATATAGCGTTCAAAGATATGACATCTGTTCTATGGGGGCAGAAATAAAAGGAAAAGTCCTTCCACTCTGAAACATTAAGAATATTTTATGCAAACGTCTTAATTTGAATTATGACTAAGCACATTCATGTTTGTATATTACGTATATCTCTGTTTTAAATAACGCGGAATGTATTAGCGGAACCCGTTCCTATATACGCTTCGATGTTGTTAAATCGCCATATAATCATCAAATCAAAATGATCGAATTTCGTCGAACACCGAAAGCTGACACTCTATTTTTATGTATAACTTATTGTGCATGATTGTGTTTACAGGAATTAATTTAAATCAAAATACTTTGGACACTTTGTAATTCAATATAACAAAATATATTATAAAAAGAAAATGATCCATCATTACAAGGCGTACTTTATTCACAGTCTGCATTGCATATCTCAAAATTATTCAGAACTTACAAGTTATCTTCGTTCTTCTAATATAGATTTTAATAACTATACACGGGCGATAGCGATATTTCGAAAAATCAGCTTAGATTCCATCGGAGACAGTCTCGACATAAGCAGCCTATGTCTCACGGTACACTTTATAATATCGGGGTGTATTCAAGCGTACGTAATTCCCGCGAGGACTACCTGTTACTCCGACGCGCTCTCCCTCACCTGCGCGCCTTTTGTATATATATATATAGTCCTTATTCTGGTTGAGAGAAAGAAAGAGAGAGGAGGTGTGGGATGTCGAAATTTTTTCAGGCGTAATGCGTAGCGCGGTTGTGAATTCGGATGAGTGTCGGATTTCGGCTTGAGTAGCGAAATAATACCTATAGCTGAAACATCGATCGGCTTATGTAGTGTGTACCGTTTAAAGACTTCCAGATTATTTGTTGAAGTAAATTAAAATGAAATATCATAAAATTCGGAATAAACGCAGATCGAGAACCTGCGCGCCGCCTCGAAACTTTCCCACATCCTTCAGCCTGTCCAGCTTTATATAGCTCAACATCGGGCGCTTATCAGCCAGCATCCCGCGATTATTCAATTAATGAATTCCGCGCGCGACAATGCGGGCGCGCATCTCTATCGCGGCCGATAAACTGCCCAGCAGTGGCTCTTTAATACCTGCGCCGATAGTCGACTCGTCTGACCGGTGCAGCTCATCCTGTACATCCCCCGTATATATATATATATACATGTATCTATGCGCGAGACTTTATACTTGGCGGATGCGGCGCCACTTTGCACGCGCGCCAGTTGTAATTTGCCGCTTGATAAGGCACCTGCTGCGATTCGGGTGAGAATATCGGTATATAGAATGGAATAGATTGATCGGCGACACGCGATTTTCTTTTCGAACTGTGCTAGTCGATCAAAGACCGCTAGGAAATATTTGACGATTTTTATCCGTTTCCTCGAGAGCCGAATCGACTAGATAATTGCGTGATTTACACGTAAGCTTGTCCGAATTAATATCGTAATCAAAGTTGACCGCATAATTCACGGCTTAAGGTAAGTTTTTATCGCCGATACTCGCAACAATATAAAGACGTTATTTATTACAGTGCACAGGTGATTTATTTATATTTGTGCGTATAATATATACAATATACCAACGTGAATATCATTGTATATACGGCGAAGGAGTTAGAAGGAGGTAAACAGTTTTTTTTTCTCAGCCAATTAAATGGACCGTAATTACACGGAAAGTCACCCGTATACTATATAGTATCAGACATTTCATCGGCACATTACCAAGGACCTTGACGTTTCGGCGCTTCAATGGCGTGAGAAACTATGATACTCTCGCGGTTGTGCAACTCTATCGAAAAAAGCATCTTAACGAGAGAGGCGCCGAAGTGCAAAAGAAATCAATCATCGCGGTTTTACATATCTTAAAATCGATCGCGCCGCGGTCATTCGCGTCAATTAATATTTCCCCTGTCAGTCGTCCGCGAGCGCGAGAAGTTTTCGATGATTCACTTCAACGTCAATTTGCTCTGCGCGCGCTTGAACCCTGAACTTTCTCTCTCTCTCTCTCTCTCTCTCTCTCTCTCTCTCTCTCTCTCTCTCTCTCTTTCGCACCTGTGTATACGTGCTCGTATGTATATTTATATATATATATATATATATATATACTGAGCGAAGGATAAAATCGGGATGCGCGAGAGAGCAGAGTTAGGTTGTAATTTCTTTGCGTAATAACAGTCATTTGCGTTAATAACGTTTGGCGCGAGCCGAAGGCAATTTCTAAATATTCTGCGCAATTATTATTTTCTTTTTACTTTCATCTTGATCCGATGAGTTTACGAATAAGGTTTTCGGTTTTTCGAGTAAATGCGACGAGAGATGGAAATTGGTATAAATCAAGTTTATATGCCAGTCGGTATACGCGGTGAGTCTGCGGCGGAGGAAAATCAATGGACTAGAGAGATATTCTTACTTTGACCTGAAATTTATTCAAGACAATGCCGCCGTCGAACGGATTGACTCTTTCTAATAAAATTTGTTTCTATTCGAAGAGTTTTCCATGATTTTTCAAAATCGTGTATTACAATTTTACAATAAAGCGTCTGTTCTATTTCGATGTAATTCATTAATTCAGCCGCCTTCAACAAATTTTCGAATTTCCCCAACACTTATCAAGTATCTCAAAGGGCCGAGCGACGTAGAAAAGAATCAACCTCATCAGCATAAACCTAATCACAAATCACTCGCGTCTAGCTCTCGAGCCGTGAAGTTTCGGTAAACGGCTATTTCGCCACTTTAAATGCTCATAAATAAGGATCGCAGCTCCGCCCAATCCCTTCGTATATGCGATACACACACACACACACACACACACACGCACGCACACACACACAAAAAGAAAGAAACTCCGGTATATAACCCGAGAAGCTTACGCAACTGTGTATACGTCAACCTGTTGCTCGGCCGGGAAAGGCGTTTTTCGGCTGCAAGAGGAAACGTTTAATGTATATACACAGATATATATATAGCGACAGATCCCACGAGGGAAAAGAGAGAGTGCGAGCGAGGAAATCGTATAGGACGATCTCTAGCGCGCGATTCGCATCGCGGAGCTGTTATGTCGCACCGCAAGGGTGACGGGAACGACCTCCGAGATGAGATCTCGTTCAGGGAACGCACGTGGGTCCATATTCTTTCTCTGGGTGTATGTGAAAGAGTTTAACCGTTTTTAATGTGCTCTACGTGAGGCGGTGGGGAGAAAGGATTCGGGAGAAATTTGTAGTGCGACGCGTTATCAGGACCGATATCTGGGAGTACTGATTCAATTAGCCTTTACGTCGTTTACGTTGAAAGACAATTTGATGCTGAGTGATTATGCTCGAGCAGTCTGTGGCATGTGGATGTATTAAGATTGCTCCGTCAGTAAATGCAAATAGAACATTTTTAGTTTATATAGAAATACTTAATGGCGCATAAATCTATCCAGGCTCGAGATATCGAACAAAACGTACACTTTTGTCGATTACGCAAACGTTCCGAGAGGTAACCTTTTTCATTCCCGAAAAATGATTTCCGACACGTTCCCTGTAATCCAAGCCCACATCCACACACTGCGCGCACTTTCCACAAAAGCTCCACTTTTTCTCGGTACGCACGAAAAAGAATCTCATTTTCTCACGCAATAAAGACAAAGGGCAAAGCTCGCCTCGACCGTGTCTGTATACGCGTGTCTTTGTAACTGCGACGTACATATAATATACGTACAGTGTAAACACACAGTAGTGCACCGAGTCCGAGTTTCTCGGAAGCGCAGTTTCGTCAGATCGTTATACGGCGAGTCTCGCACTCGAGTAATTGTTTAATTCACGTGCTGCTCGCCGGGCTCTTGCGTTAGCTTTCTGCTCGCGCAGGAGAGATCAGAGGAGATTAGCATCGCACCGCGGCGGCTCCGGGGAGAAACGAGAGCGCATTCCTCTTCTTGAGATATTGGGCTGGTGCTCTTGACTTTTGTCCTGTTTAGGAAGGCGAAGAGGCGAGAAAGCGGGGATTCTTCTGTCGTGTGCGAACGTAAACAAACGTCGCGATTTTTGAGAATACCGTGAAGAATTTCCTGATCGAGCGTCTCGACGACCTGTGCCTCGGGTTGCGTCTTCCGTTTCAATAGCTGACGCCGAGTGTGTTCAACTTTCCTTTTGGTTGGTATATTTCGAGCGCGTGCATATAAGGAAGAAAATATTTTTAAATTAAAATTCGCCAAAGCCGAAATTTATCCTTGCATACATCAGAGAGGAGACTTTTGACATTCGTGCCAGCAGGTGAAAACCAGCAGGACGCGTCTCTCCTTCGCCATCCGTTATATCGCGATTAAATTTGCAGGTGCAAATTCTAGGATAGTATATCCTCACACCTTCGACCTTTCAAGATCTATATTTACATATTTTTTTGTCGAGGCGATCAATCGCGAATTCCTATATAGCTGCGCGCTAAAACTCTCGTCCTGAATTTTATCGGCACTACTTTACATTTTTATTGAATAAGTGCCAATTTATGCGGAGACGGGTGATAACTCATCTCCGGGACGATGGATTCGCCGAGGCTATAATTGGAAATATATTTTAATTCGATGATTGGCAAGCTTTGTTTTTACGATCTTTGATTTTTTTTTCCTGCGGAATATTTTATACGGCTATATTTATATACAGCGGAGGAAATTCTCACATAAATAAGGCGTTGCAGTGACGATTCAGTCAGCGAACCTTTCAAGAAATGACTGATTGCGCTATCTTCGATGAAGTTATCGTCAATACTAAAATTATTTCGCGACAGCTTCAATAAAATTTGACGGAAATCTGAAAAAGGTGTCGATGCTGAACTTTTCCCGCAGAGGCTCGTCAGCGTGACAACACGACAATATGCCTTTGGAGTTTTGTCCAGCCGTATACAGATGCATCCTGACTATGCAGAATCGTAGTGATATGACGTTGCTGTATTTCTAGGCATTTAGATGATCATTTTACTTTTCGCAGATGCTTCTTATACTTTGTTAAAGTTTTTAGTTTGCGTCACAAGAACGATTCATCATTTTACTACCTCGTGTAAGCAGAGATTTCTACTGGATATAATATAAAGGTGACATCAGAAGCATTATACTATTATATGTATAACCAGTATTATCAATATTAAAATCATATCATTGATTATTATCTTTTAGAAAGATATCAGCATTATTTATTATAGAAAAAAAACGTTCGCTTGAACGGGCAGAAATTTTGAACAAAAAAATCTTTTTATTTTACAGATTATTCACTTAAATCAACAAATTAAAAGGAACAAATTTTCGAACTTCAAAAACCTTGACAAGAAGTAAATTGCCAGAGTCAAGTTACAGTCCAAAATCCTGCACATCCCCTTATTGGGCGATACTTTCCTCTATAAACGAACAAAAAAAAATTGCACACTCGCGAATACCAATACAGATATTAAATTAAGCATCATCCGGGCCGCGCACCCTCTTCAAACGAAATTCAACATTACGATATCAAAACCGTCAAAGAAAACAGTCCAGACTACACGTGTCTATATATATATATATATATATATATATATATATATATATATATATATATATAAAAAGCAACTACAAACTTTCAATTCCCTTTCAACGATTCCGTAAATCCGATCCGTTCCGTCTTTCCCTCCGTGTAATATATTCTCAATCCGCGCGAGCATCAAACATCGCACCAAGCATAATGAATTAACTCGGATTAAAATTTCACGCACTAAAAGCAGACGCGGGGGAAAGGACTCTCGGATTATGAATTCGTCGCTGTAGAGCCGAAATACGACAGTCTCAAGCAGGAGGTGGGTCTGAATCATTTTTACGGCTAATTACGACTTAATTGCAAAGTCCGTGCGTGTGTGCTTTAATTACTGGGTACGTCACGGCCGGACACGCGGCGATTTCGAGAGCCAACCTGTTGCGTGTCGTATACGTACGAGCGACTTCCTTTTTCGCGAAGAAAGGGCTTTATTATGCAAAAAGTCGACCGTACACGAAAATAAAGCAAGTGTTCGAGAGAGAGAGAGAGAGAGAGAGAGAGAGAGAGAGAGAAAGAGGGAGAGCAAGCGAATAATGAAAAAAAGGCAAAATCCGCATCCGCAACCCTGTCTCTGTATATATACGCCAGCCCCGTTGTCCGAGAATATATACGAGCGATAGGCTTTGATGAATCGCTCTTCTCTCTCCATAACTGCCTGAGCCGTGCATAATACGGCTGCAGTATACGTATAGCGTATATATCTCGCGTCGGAGGCGCCGCTCTGCAGCTATGCCCAACACCGTAAATCCTCGCCGCGATAAATGACAATTGCTCGAGGAGCCATTGGCTACCGGGCAGCAACGCATACTGCCGGAGAGTAGCCGATCGCGTGGGCGGATGTGCCACACACTCGGGAGATAGTCGCTCGACTGTGAGTCAAGCAGCGCGTGGGACGTTAATAAATTATATCATCGCGCGCCACCCTTTGCTCTACGCGTACGCGATATGTTTCTCCCGCTGTCCTCTCGTCTGCGTATACTATTATTATATACATATGAGACTAACTGGCTACGGAGCTACTCGTTGTTTCCGTCGCTTTTCTTGCTTTTTCGGCTCTCGCCGCGGTATCTCTCACTCTGGCTGCGCGCACAGTGTGTTTCTCTTGGCTCGCGCGAAATGATATCTCCATTGTCTCCGCGGCGGCAGGAGGATGAATTAATAGCCTCGAGAGAGGCGAGACTGCGTTATTCGGCTGACAAGGTAGCTGCATATATACGTATACACAGTGGGCTGCCTGCTGATGCATGGAAACGGCTCGAGGTAACACGTGTCCGCGAGATGTTGGGACACTGATATTTTTGACGGATTCGCCCTGTGTTCAAGGAGGAGCTCGAGAAGATTAGATTATTGTCTTTGTGTGCCTGTGTGTGTACGAGAGTTTTGAGCGATGGGATATTTCGGGCATCGCTCGACGGGCTTTGCCGGAGATTCTGCGAATTGCATCGCTGTTACACTTTACAGTGCGAGTGTTATTTTTCTTTTATTCTGTATATATATATATATATAATTGATGATTTAAAAGGCTACGTATAATGAAAATTAAAATGCCATTAAGAGAAATCACGATGGTACACACACACACATATGTAT
This sequence comes from Muscidifurax raptorellus, assembly GCA_020010945.3. Taxonomy (NCBI): domain Eukaryota; kingdom Metazoa; phylum Arthropoda; class Insecta; order Hymenoptera; family Pteromalidae; genus Muscidifurax; species Muscidifurax raptorellus. Next base: position 6,420,275 of record CM052077.1, read on the forward strand.
TCCTCCGATCTCCGGATTATAAGTGAGTGGATTAAAAATATGCATATCCCGTAATTACCAACGATGACAATATCTCGGTTTCAATCGCTGTTCGCAGCTGCTCATTCCGCGCCAATCAGTCGCTTAACGAAATTGGATCAATGCGGCGAATATCCGCGAATCTCGTCCCTCGATACTGTCCAAAGCAATTTGAATAAATAACGCCAAGCGCATATACACGTCAGTTACACACACACACACACAGCTCTGCATTTAAGATCCAATTATCATAATTAAATTTTATCCCGCGACGATGATACATTCCACCCTAGATCTGTAGCCGTTCAATCTTTCCGTGCGAAATCCGATCTGCAAAAAAAGAAAACCGATCCGAAATCAAAATTCACTCGACTACTATTAAAGACGCTTCGAGAAACCGTTATATACATCCTTATCGAAGTCCGTATATAATATACGCCGCGCGGCTCTCGAGAAAAAACAAACGAGAATAAAAATATATAATCTCTCATCCTCTTTCCCTCGGCGAAACTTCGAGGCGGGATAAGGATCTCGAGAAATTCTCGAGCAGAAGACAGAGAGAAAGCGCGTCCGGCGAGAGAATATGCAGTCGAAAAAAAGGGCAGAAGGCTCCGAAAAACGCCTGAGCCCTTACATCCCGCGGACGCCTCTAATCGAGCCAGAGAGAACGAGATCGTGCGAGAGGACAAAGGCGACCGCTTCGACCGTATGCGGTGATCCATCATCGTGGCAATTATATGCGAGAAGACGAGGACGCGTGGGAGGTGTGGGTGGCGAGACACGAGGTCTCGGTTTTTATAGGAGAGTATATATACGTATGTATGCGGCTGGAGATGCGGAGATGAGTCGCAGCGCTCGATCATGTTTGGATGAGAGACGAGAGAATTTCTCGTGGACTTGTTGTGTGTAGAAAGTTATTGGTATTACGATCCTTTGGTTTTCTGTGTAAATATATCGCCGGTTGCGTAAATATTGATTGACTCCGGAGCGTGACGCGTTAATAATAATCCGCTACCGATGCGCCGCGAACGTGACGGATATACTTATTATGCGACGACTCTCGTTTATGATTGATTTTGTAATCGCTGTGTGCGTATATACGAGCTATATATACTTAGATTCGTTTGGGCTGAAAAAAGTAGTGCACAAGCGCAACGATGAGCTTAACGAAAGTTTCTTGCACACTTCGTTCTCGTTCTCTCTCCTCTTTGCCTCGATTCGTGCGATGATCTTCGTTTTCTTCGTCGACGTCTGCTGTACGACTTGCCGCCGAATTAAACGTGCCCACGCTCTCTTTTTCGTTCACGAGGCAATCTATTTATCAACGGCTTACAAGGCCGAGAACGAGATTTTCTGATGCGTGTACGAGACTCTCTCTCTCTCTCTCTCTCTCTCTCTCTCTCTCTCTCTTTCTTGAAGCACGAAGCGACGAGACACTTATGCTCGTTAATTGAGAACGGTCTGATTAATAAGTTCGCTTTTTTGTGAGATCGAGACAATTATTTCGTAGACTAAATATTTGGAATGCGCACGAGGAAAGAAAAATGATGATGGATTTGATTTTTGCAGGTACGAGTTATTAAACAACATATTGGCTGGTATACCCCCTACACACGTTTTTTTTTTAAATTCCGTTGTAATCGACGTCGAATAGCTACAAAAGTAAACGAAAAATATAATACCGGACAAGGTTCTACTCGCGTATTACACATCGTCACATACCCGTTCGATCGTCCACTATATATACATCAAGCGCAAAACGAGCGCGCGTCGAATCACACCGAGGAATGAAAAACAATTGAAAAAAGGTAATCAATCGATACGTATAACGATCGAGCTAATAGCCGGCCTCTCACCACAGTGCGAAAATCACTCGTCGCGCGATCACTCGTTAACTCAGCCGATATATATATATATACACATATACACGTACACAAATCCTCTCTCCCTTCTTATGCTTAGCTGAAAATCGGCATGAACAGATATATCGATTATAAAGAAGCGACGCGGCGCTGGTGCTCACGTCCGCCGATTAGCCGCGCGTCTCCCGTCGATAAATCAGGTTTGTTTGGCATTTCCGAGCACACGCGTCGGTTCTATAACGGTAGTTATTAGCTGTCGGCCTGTATAATCCGTGAATTAATTATACAAATATACGCGCGAGCGAAGTTGAGAGATATAGAAAGAGCTGCGGGCCGCGTCGATGGAAAAAAATGGAACGACGGGGAGGAGGAGGAGGAGACGCGAGAAATGTGAAAAGAGTCGTAGGCGAGCGGAGGAGGAGCCGGATGAGGAATGCTTTGGCTCTGGTATTTTTATGTGATTGCGGGTATTTTTTAATCGATCATATTTCACTCGCTTTGGCGGTTCGGTTAATCATTCGTCTATTTATACTAAACCGTGATATACACCAATATCCGTATTTTTCAAGTTGAACCTTTATCGCTACATTTCAACCCACACGGGCCAAATGCACAATTCCAACAGTAGCGAACTCCGAGTAATTACCGATCTCCAAGCCACACGCGGCTATAGAGAAAGCGAGAAGTAGAGGAGGCAGTAGCGGGAGAAATCCCCGGTGACATCCAAAGACGAGTCTCTCTCTCTCTCTCTCTCTCTCTCTCTCTCTCTCTCTCACTCTATAATCGAGCCATTCGCGGAAATGGGCGTAGAGAGCACCTGCAGCATTGTCGTACCTGGTCATCAAGCTAATGAGCGCACGAGCCTCCAGAGCGCGCGCATCACCTACATTCGATGCTCCTGCTACTCGTGCCTATATATACGCTCGCGCAATGATCTCGTCGGTGATCTCGTGTCCTTTAAGTGCGTAGTACGGACGGTTGAACGGACGAGGTATGTGGGTATAGTAAGTAGAGGATTACGCTTTCGGCCCGTCGCCTTCCACCGGATGTGCCGTGATTACAGCTCCTCGGCGACGTAGGTGTTGGCCTTTTTGTTGCTCATCAGGTGCAGGGCATATATAAGAGGATACGGCTGATTGGGAGCGTCGGAAATTGGATGATTTCTGTACTTACCTACTGCTACTGTAGAATCGAGCTCTCTGCGGATTTCAAATTATTTTATATATATATATATATATATATATAATTTTATTTTAATTTGTAGCCTTAAACTTGTATCTAAGATTTATTATTTTTATCACAGCAATCTCGAATGCTCAATTTCCCTCCAATAAAAGCTCAGTTTAACGACCCGCGTATACGCGCAGAAATGAAGACCTTCTGTTATACCTGCCTAGACTCGAGGTATTTCTAGTAGATCTCAGCTCTTCCAAAACAAAGGGATTACCAAAGTCATTAGAGCACATCCCTGATCCCCCGAACTTCGCTATACAGCGTCGAAGATCCCGGTGGCCGGGCACGTCTCTTTCCTTGGCAATAATGCTGTCATTAACCGTCGCGACGTCGCGACGATAAAGCACAGCGCACGGCGTGTTAAGCGCCACTTTTGGGCGCAGTTGTCCCTCTTTCTCACTTGCGCGAGTTTAAGTAGCCGCTGGTATATAGACTGTATACGCGAGGGACGAGAGAAATAGGAGAGAGAGAGAGAGAGGGGGGGGGGATTATAGCTGCGCCGCCTGTACGTTTAGATTTAGATTTCGTTTATTTGGCAAGCACGCTGATTCTGAAGCGTTGCCCATTTTCCATTCGCGTGGGACACTGTTTTTTTCGGACGAGCTTATATTGCGGACGGACGATCTCGGCTGACGGATGCACCGCTCTGCTACGGGCTGTTCGGATATGAATTGGGTTAATGAATTGTAATTTCAATTTACATAACTTTAGCTCTGATGGTGGAACGTTAACGATACGTTTAATCAAATGGAAGTATTTTCAGCGAATATTGAATTATTGTACATTGATAAAATAAAAATTAAATTATTTGAACAATGTGATAACGTCAGTGTAAAGTTTTTGATCAAAAGATTAGCCAATAATTAGCTAATTTCAACTAAAAATCGTCAATTTTTCCATCAGGTACGCGACACTGCTACAGTCATCGATCCACTGTCTTCCAACTATAACACAGGCTCACACATACAATAAAGCAACAGAAAAATACGGCCAAAGCAAAAGCGCATATGTCGGTGGTTAGCCGCGCGGGCGCGCGCCATAGTTTTCGTCCGGCCTCGTATAAATAGAATCCCGCGCGCAGCGAAAGACTCATCGCGCGCGCAGCAGAGGTATCGGTGCGAATGCGCAGTTCGAATATATATACCTATAAGTATATAGCTACCGCGCGAAGCTCTTCGGACTCGATGGGCGGACTATTATAAGACAACCGCAAACCTGTCAACGGCCGCCCGTGTGTCTTGCGAATCCGCGTCGTGTTCGGGGACGTGGACGCGGGCAACGAGACGAAATCGAGGAAAACGAGCAGAAAGTCCGATATACATTGCGCCAGTACGCTATGGGTGTCTTAGGCATTGGAGTGTGTATATGTATGTAAAGAGGGTGTCGACCGCGAAAGTTGGCTTATGTAAAAATATAATGCCGGATCGGGCTGTGTAGTCTGATTGCAATTTAATGAAGGTGGGAGTGCGATGTTTGTGGAAATTTGTTTGTTAATGGTAATGACGATGAGTTCGTACCCGAGATTTGCAGAATTGAGAAAGTACGTAACGTGAAAAGAGGAAATTTTTTGCCGATTTTTTTCAAGATTCGGGACGTCTTGAGATTATCTGCTTATAAATGAGCATTTTGAAGAGCTTTAAAAGTATAATACGGAGACGTAGCTTACTTTGAAAGTCCTCTTCGGCTCAGTTATATTTATATCATCGCGGTATACATAATAATCGAGTCAGCAACCTCACGAATTACACGTGCAGCAGAAAAGTAGTTCCTATCTGCATAATTTATCTGTGCATTTATTCTCTCGCTATACCTGTTCAACAAACTGTCTCCGCCGTCTTGAATCCCACTATATTGAAAAAGCCCACCTCCATCTCTCGGACACAATATAGAGTATATCGCACACAGTAGTCGACGTTGTTCTGCTAATGACCTACGCATTCCCTCTCTCTCTCTCTCCGGTGGCGGCGTCTGCTTTCACAGTCAGCTGATTATGACATGTTGCTCGCGTCTGCGGCGCCCGGCGGCGGAACACCATTTGCCCGGCTAATGACTCGCGGACACTTAAACTCGCCCCCCCCCCCTTCACCTCGTTATTGCTATTTGCAGGCGCGAACGGAGCCGTCTAGCGCGACCATCGCTGCGATCATCTTCGATGATGACGAACATTCAAGATGCCCGAGTGTGTGGGACTGAAGGGAGAGATTGTGCGCGAAACGTCGTTGGTGGTAGCGGGAGAGACATCTTTTCCAGAAAATCTGCAGAGAAACTTGGGGACTATAATGAGAGCGAGCGTCTCATTATACGAGCGAGGGGCTGGTTTTTCGGATGTTGCGGTGATTCTTGATTTTGATGATGACTTTCTGCGAACCTCGAATTACTCTTATTTTTTATATAATACGCTTTTGTTGAATATACATTTTTTTTTTAAGTTTAAAAGCAACAAAATTTCAGAATTTTATATACACCGCATATCCATGCCCCTCATCATCAGCCATGCAACAACTGCAACGAACGTCCAGCTCGTGTCATCCACTAATCCCGACTGTCCTCCTGCGCACAGGTCCGCACATATATAACATAAGAATATCGCGTTTCATAAATGAATTATACGCGCCTCTGCGGGGCTAACTCTATCGCGAAAAAGCGCCGCGCACATACACGCATACCTGCCGCGACAACAGCAGCGTATACAGCGTGGGAGACGTCGAGATGAAGACGCGATTCCGGCGTTTCCGCGCGCGCGTTATATATCCGTAACGCCCGCGCTGCGAGGAGGCGCAATTACTCATCGCATATATACCGCAAGCCGGAGCGCGTAACAAATTACCAGTCAAGTGGCAACACACGACGTGTCGCAGTTTGCATCCCGGCAGCTCATGCGTGTGGAGGATATAGGAGAGTATTCCTGTTGCGTAACTATATGTACGCACACGCGCACAGTGTAGCGCGCCTCGTCGCTTTTGCGCGCCACTGGGAGGCTGGAATGAAGGGGACAGAGGTGCGGAGGAGAGACGCGTCGTGTAGGTGACGCCGACGGGATAAAGCGATGCGGGATATTTTTGGTGCACCTGATGCTAGTCGGAGAAATCGGGGACTGTATATTGCGTTGCTCGAAAGATGTAATCTGATATGGATTAATTAGTTTATACGCGAAAATCAAAAATACGCCCTGCTCCCGCGACCATTCGTATTATATGCTCTGCGATGAATATTAATAAAACGTATTATTAAAACACCGAGAGCCACGTAGTCGATTCATCCGCAGCTCGGCCTAAAAACCGTTCGCCGCGAGTGTCACGTGAATGAATCTCGACTCGCGCACAACAACAAGACTAGCCAGAGCTCGCAGCTCACTTCGGCTCCTCCACCCACGCGAGCGCCGTAAATTTAGCAGCCAAGGCACATTATGCACGCTTCGGCTGCGTCGCATTGGGCGTGTATATGAGTGCGCGCATTGACACTCGGCCGCACGTCTCAACGACGCCGGGATTTAGAGATGACGAGTCGGCAAATTGGCCGAGAGGCGATATCGCGCGCGTGTATTGGAACTGAAAAAAAAACCAATATATAGTATAGTTTATCGGAAATTTATAAGTAAAACGAAAGGTTGACTGCGCTTGATATATGCGCGTGAAAAAGCAAACATGATTGGATTTATTCGAATAATCAAATTAGCCACCCGTCGCATACTTCTGTGCCCGCGTTATTATCTCGCGGGCATATCTATATGATCGATGCTTTTCTCTTAAGAACAAAACCGCCGGAATAAAAATCGAATCCGCGCGGGTCCGTGTGATACGAAGAATTATCGATCAAACTCGAGCGCCGCAGGTGCGATATCTTGCACACTCACGTGTGTATGCGCAAAAAAAGAACGTCCGAGCTATAATAGACTGTCTGTTACGTCGCCGCACTTTTTTCGCCACACACACGCGCGCACTAGATGACATCGGAATTTTGTTGCCCGCCTATATACAAGTGTGTATATACACAGCGAGAGAGGCTTATGCAACTGTTCCGAAATATTTACGCTGGCTCGTACAGTGACGAGATAATGTTTGCCTTTATATACAATCTTTTTCCTATGCGCGTTTCGTATAAACTTTGTTATTTATTGAACGATGTATACGAATCGACATCGCTTTAATTAAAAGCCATCGATAAGAATATATAGTAAACGTCTTATTTATTCTCGGAGCCGAGATTTAAAAGGCCCTAACTCATCTCCCAAACAATCCGCAAAAAGAGAATGTCAACTCTCTCTCTCTCTCTCCAGAATATAACTATCATACTGAATCACTTGCCACACCGCACACACGACAGCGTATTCTCCGGACGGCCGCGTCTCATCCTCGGCATCGCACAAAGCCACCACTGCACTCTCGTCTAATATGCGCAATTTATAGCCGAAAAGAAGCAAACAAAACGATCGACCATACTCCCACAAAGGAATAGCGCAAAGGGAGCGATTATAATCATTCGTCGCCTCGGCTCGCCGGCGTCTAATCCGGGGCATTAATTAAGCGTGTAGTCATAATAACACATCGTCTCCCCCGTCTCAAGGAAGTCGCGATGCTACTGCTATATCGGCGGCGCGCATTGTCCGCCGAATTAACTAATGGACCGCGGAGAAGGCGAAATTGCTTTGAGGGCGCGCGTACGTAGGAGTTATGTCACGAACACGCGCACTGCACAGTGTGTTTGCGTTGCTCGGTTTTTAAGCGCTATTTTGTCGTATACCGGCTGATGCACGTGCGAGCGCCGCGTAAATAGCTGTTCTGCGGGAGTATATTGTTAGGGTCTGTAGAGGAGTTTATTTTTTTCGATTTTACTGTATATATTCTATGCAATTTACCGCGCAACTATTCGTTTCAGCTCGTAACGTGCAGTTCTGAGCAAAGTTTGCGCAATGTGTATCCAAGAGAGACATCGCGAACCGACGCGACTATTGTTATCCGACGAATAAGTATGTGTATATATAGACGTAATTGACGAGGCGATTTAGCCCGGTTTTATTGCCCTGTATATCCTGTCTCGCGCACAAACAGCTGTTAAATCGCGGTAACGAGACGATAAAGTAAAAATCCTGCATATATATATATAAACGTGGAAAAACGGGAGAAGCATATCGCAGCTAAAGACACGGCTGCTGCTAGAGAAAAGGACGAGAGTATCTCGAGCGAGAAAGAGAGAATAGGAGAAAGAAGAAAAGAGACAAGCCGATAGTTTAGACTAAACAATGGCTCACTTTCACTCCGACGCACTGAACGCACACTCCCACTTTTCTTCGCGCGACCCACGCTACGGCAGGCTTTTCCTTATATTTCTCTCGCATAATACCCGCGCGCGCGTGAATGTGTCAACCCGCTGCGTCGATCAGGCCCGCCGGACAATATTTGCAATTTATATTCGATCTCAGCACTTATCTGCGTGATTTATTGGATCGTTAATGTATCGCTGTGAATTGCAATAATTTAAACATTTCGCGCTTATAATTAACTTTATTCGATTGTGCGCGACCGAGCCATGGATTATAAAAAGTGTCGCCAGAAAGAGAGAGGTGTAGGTATTTTATTTTTCGATCTAGGTATTTTTCCGTAGGTACCGTTTTTTTCCATCGCTCTTTATATATCAGAGCTGCGGGAGGAATTTGCCGGCGGTCGAGATTTTTACTATCAGCCATAAATAACGGGAAAATATATCGCGCCGTTAAGCTATTGACAGAAAATTTAAATACGAGAATCATTTTTTCACCCAACGCAGAAGGAATATTTCACTTGCTCAACGCGCGAACTCTATATGTTTATTCAGGCAATTTCATTGCAAATCTTCTTGCTTAACTTCCCGGACAGAAAAAAATGATACAGCGTCGGCAGATAGTCTTCGAAGAGTACAAATTGAGTATAAACCTGTGTCTCGCTCCTGATTTACTACGTTTTAATGAGATCTGAAAAAATATCGTTCCTTATCTACGGAGAATTCAACACAAAAAAATTGCATAATTAATCGAAACAGATTTGCAATCTCGCGTTCTATATAATCAATTTTTTGCAAGCGCACACAGTATAAATCTATATATATACAAAAATAGCAGCGAAGAATATTCCCCTTCGGTATATAGCGCAGATAAATTTCCTCACCGTCCATCTTCGAATCTCCACGATTAGCAGTCGTTTATCCGAAAGCCTACGCAAAAGCACCCGCCGAAGCAGGTGCAACGCACGTGAATCCCTCCGTACGGCGATCTTCGTCCGCGATCTCGAGTCAGCTCTCGCCCACTTGAGATAATTGCGTCGAAGACGAGCTGATTAACTGGCCGAGCAAAGGGTGTCCCACCTATATCCAGCGCCCGGATCTATTTCAAGATTTGCAGGCCGCAAATCGATCCGCCGACGGTGTACGGCTGTGTGACCGATCCGGGAACGAATTACGAGGCCGCATAGTCAGTTTCTAAAGAGATGTATAACTGGGATATATATTGTTCGATTGTAAAGCTCGCTATATAGGGATGTAGAAGAGTGTGGACAGTATTTGGCTATTTCGGTTCAAATAATCGTTATGTTAAGGGGACTCAACGACCTTCAATTATCAAAAAATGAGAAATTGATTTTTATTTTCACATCCATCTTGAATTGTCGACACAAGAATTAAACTACTGTATATACTTAGGTACACTGTAAAAAACATAAAACAATTTTTCGTACGTCATATACCAGGTAAAACAACTGTTCGAGGGCCAGAATTCAACATTTTCAGTTTTACAAATACCGCAGTTAATTAGAATTTTGGCATCGAAGATCACATTCTCATTATTTGATCTCTTTGAAATACATATAATTAGGTATTGAACATGATATAACGTACCAAAATTTTTTTATATTTTTTGCAGTGCACTTCTTATTTTTTAAACAATTTAAGATGAATATAAAAATATAACTCAATGTTTCGTCATAATTTAAGTGGTCAAGCTTGAGTAAAATCCTGTGCCAGAACAAACAAATAATAGCTTGACCAAATTTATTTTTTCAATGTAATTTAAAAAATTTTTTTTCTCCAGAAAACAGATACTATATGCGTCATTTAACAAAAGAAAATCATGTACTTTATAAAAGTCACTGAAAAAAATTTTCATCGTTTTCCACTGATTTAAGTAGCCAAAAGACGTCAACTTTAGTCACTGATTTTATAAGGTGTATGATTTCTTTTTAAATCATGTACATGGAGAGAAATCTTTGATCAAAGATTACTATACTTTTTAGTAACTCGGAGACAAACTTGCCCCTTAAAGCAAATTAAATACACCAATATCAATATTTAATATATATTCATGAATTTATGATTTATAGTGCATTAAAAAATGCTATATAGTATAGCGAAAATTCGGGATTTACTATTTGATATATAGTATAATCAATATTTAATGTATATATTCATGAATTTATGATTTATAGTGCATTAAAAAATACTATATATTATAGCAAAAATTAGGGATGTACTATTTGATATGTGGTATAAGTAAAATATACAAGTTTGTTCCAAATATATACAGGTGTGTTAGCAAATACTATGGATACTGTTAGGCGTAACAAACTTCGGGTCTCGAAAACACTTATGTGCAGTGCACTGATTTGTCGCTAGGAGGCCACTGCGTAAAGTTCGCTTACAAGTGGTGAGATTTCCATGGGATTGCTATATAAGAGAATTTCATATCTTTGTACATAAATAGAACTGCGATGGCGATACGTAGTGGCAATAGAATAACTAATAACTGGAAAAGCGAATATATATATTATATACTTATTAGACGTTTTTGAATATTCCTGAAATTTTATACCCCATAATGCACGATACCCTGGTAAAAAATTGGGGCTACTATGGCCAAGATATGCTCAATTTTATGTTCAGTATGTGTTGCCCATATGTACCTGTTAACTGACAACGGTAGGTGGGCATAATATGTTAAAAATTATGGCAAAGATATAAAAGGATTTTTTAAGGTTAGAATTCAAGTTGCCATTTTAGACAGAAAAATAGTAAAAATTAAAAGAACATAGGGTTGGTTGTATTAAATAAATTATTTTATTAAATTGTAATTTTCAACTTTGATTAGTATCACCTCTTTCATAACGGTTTCACAGTGCTACATACATAGTAATTTGTATATATATATTTACATAGAAGCGGCATGGCAACACTGGTGGGGTGCGCGGAGGCACGAACAGACGAACAGCCAAGTTAAGCAGCGTTAGGCGCGACTCGTACTTGGATGGGTGACCCCTCGGGCGATCTCGTCTCAACAGTGATGACGTTAGATAGGGAATGATAAGGAAAGGTTCGGGACAGGAGGACGATTGAAGCATCCGCTTCGTACAGAGATGGTAGAAATATTTTCCGTAAACATCCAAAAACAGGGGTATGCGAGTAAACCAACAGAATAAATAAAAATATAAAATAAATAGATTATTGGTTTGTGAATTTGACGTTAGGAATAAATTAATGTTTAGCATAAAACATAAAGTAGACATATCGTGTTTTAAAAATATCGGCAATTTATGCTGACAAAATATGGGCACTAATTCTTCACAGGGCATAATCATATGGTGAATTTCCTACTAGGGTAATTGTATGTGATATAACACTAGTCCACCATATTATACTGCAATGTCTGGAAAATTTTCGCAGGGGATCTGACCGAACCGTCTCATACATATCAGCCAATCATCTGCACAAGGCCTATAGTCCTAAATCAAAAGTGCAAATCTCGGCAGCAGAATAAACGTTAGCATCTTTCCTCAAAACATTCATTTGCCTCAACGAAATTGCATGCTAACGAAACGACAACTTCATATCGCATCCAAGACAAAACATCCCAGATCGCGAACAAGCACTTTGCTCTCGGGCCAAAGAGCAGCAGCAACGCATCGCTAGAGAACACCACTTTCGCCAGTATAATTTATACAAGTGCAGCAGCCGAGGATAAAGTAAGTTATCTTGTAGCGCCGGGGCGGCGGAGGAGGCAAAGTACCGCACAATGCTTGGTAGCTTCGCAAAACGACGATCGCAATTCTCTTGCTCTCTTTCTATTGCGATACCGCATGTGTATCTCGTCGTTCTCGCTTCCAAGAGCAAAGTAGGCATGTGCCTTTGTTGCCAGCTCAGAGGGAGCTTTGTTTTGCTCATTCTGCAACGTTCTACCGCTCGTTGGATTCTTGCACCTTATCGCGTGGATTTCGAGTGCAAATTGGCGGCGAATTTTTCATCGACGCTCTCGGCTTCGGTTTTTGAGGAATCTCGTCTCTGAACGTGAAATTTTGCCGAAGATCAATTGGTGTATATTTTCATTTTATCCCGTACAACTAATTCTAAAATATGTGTACTTTTGCGAGAATTTAAAATCTCATACAAAACAAGCATCAAATACTAAATATAACGATCGCAAAAGCTTAAGTATTCATTATTGTCACTAGAGATGCAACTAAGCATGACAGTTCGACTATAAACATAAGAACCAGACACACTCGGCCTTAAAACCGTCCACTTTCTCTCTCTCTCTCTCTCTCTTTCTAGCTCCAGCAGTTTAATTCACGCGCGACAGATATTTCACGATGCAATCCAGTCCGCCCATCTCGAGCAACTCCTACAAAAGTCGCACTACGTATAAAACACGACGCCGATGCACTCCCTCCTCGAAATTCACCACGAGACTGGCAAAAAGAGTATCGCAGTCGTTCTCGCGCGTCGATCAATCATTTAGGGAGTAATGCACGCGCGCAAAACTGCATATACAGTCCATATAGCAGGCGCGTTTTAATGGGATTTCTAGCGGCAAGTCTCTCGGTATACGCATATATAGTACGGAGTAGTACATAGAGTAGTCCCTATACGCCGCAGCCGCCGACTCGAATAATTCACATTGTCCGTCGGGTCGAGTTGTTCCACGGCTTTCTTTTGCCAATTATTTCGGGACGACGGGTGCGCGAGCGAAGCGAGCGCGGAAAGAAAAGCGCAGCGCGCGTGACAGAATAGATCGCGCGATTTTCTCAGCACACGCCGACTAATTTAGCCAGTGCTGCTCTCTCTCTCTCTCTCTCGGCTGAGACAACAACGCCAGCGACGCATCGCAAGCTCGATCGTGCTTTTGGAGTTGAGGGGCTTTGTTTTTGAGGGAGAGATTCGACGTCGAGGCTTGTTTTTTGGAATGAACTGGATTTTGGTGAAGAGCTCAATGAGAGACGTAGTTGCATAGCTGTGTTTGCGCTTGACGTTTATGTTTTGTCAAGTTTATTTTTACAGTTATGAAAATATTGATATTACGACAATTATACAAAGTAATTATATTCTTACAGAAGGCACATTATGAAAATGTCGCGCTCCGGTATACGCTTATATTAATAAAAAAGCAAAATTATTCATCGTGATTTTCAAGCATCAACTTATTTCAGTACAGTAACTGATTGCTTTTATATATTCGCAATTATACAGATATCCGTTCAGTTTTTATCTACAATCATAACAACTTTTGCAGACACAGTAGTTTTAAGATTTTTTCTCCGCTAAATCAATCCCTAATAAAGGCTCAAATAGATGGTGTATACGAAAAATCAGGCATCGCTTGCTAATGATTCTTCATAAATCAATCGGCCAAAATCGACTCGAGCGATAAATCAGCCTAGGACATACGCTCCGCACGACGTCCTCGCTGACTTATCACCGCAAACAAAAAAAGCTTCAAGCCAACGATTACAGCTGCGCAGACTCTGCCCCGCGTGTTTATACCCATGCGTCGAGAGCCTTCTATATATGTCCTATCCGCAGGAGAAACATGAACAGTCACTGTAATAACGCGCGGGCGCGTTCGCTAAAAATGGCGTTTTCACGGAAAACGGGAAACCGATTCTACGAAGCGATCGGCCGTCGGGCAAAAACCGGCGCAAAAAAGACCCAGAGTTGTGTGTTTATATATAACGTGTACGCTGCGCCGCTGCTGCTGCGTGTATAGACGGAAAGTTGATTGACGCGAAACGTTTGTGCGCGCGAGAATGACCGCGGCGCGGTGACCGGTTACGCTAATTGAATGTAAATGCAGGCCGAGTGCAGTGTCTACGTCTTTTGATTAAACCTGCGGACGAGGTAGGGGAAAGGACGTGATTGGCTCGATATAGGTATGTAGAGAGTCCGTTGATGTGCGGAGTATAGCTGAGTGTTACGAGGATATCGTCGTTTATTAATGTGCGAGCTGAGATCATGCGATTTTTCGTCGTGATTGTCACCGTGACTGATGTAAGCTTGACGTCTCTGCGATGAGGTGATGAATTTTCAGTGATTGGAGTTTTTAGCGAGTTTTTCTTGAATTTTTACAAACCGCCTGTACTAAAACGGTAAATTTCGCTTTATATAGAATCGATCAAAGAAAGCATTAAATTAGCTGCAGCGACGATGAAAATGAAAACATTCCAACCCACATTACGACACCTCTCCGACCGGGTTATATTCGCCAGCACATCAGTCCTCCTTGCGCAACTCGCACATCATAATATCACACTCGCAGACTTAGACCGAGAGACCATATCCCCATCCTCTGACTTCTCGCGCTTCCAACACTGCAGCACAGCATAAGCGATGCTACCCGATACGAATCTATGCATACATCCCGAGAGAGCTGGGGCACACGCAAGTGTAGGAAGCAGCGCGAGGGCATACATCATCCTTATTTTAACCAGAGCTCCGCCGGCTTATCACGAGCCGGCGATCTGCGCCTAATAACATTCGCGTTATGAATGGCGCGAGCAGACCGGTGCATTAATATATTTCGAGGAGGAGGCCGCTCGTGTGATGCAACTGTATACACCTATGCGTGTAGGCGAGACCGAGCGAGAAGCTGAGGTGTTGAGCTTGTTAACAAAATGCTGCGTTGAGGCGTCGTGATTGAGGGAATGAAAAGAGAGTAGGGGATGCGAGAGAGGCTTGATTTATGGGCTGCTGCAACGCGAGTCGGACGAGAGTGATCCGCGCGAGGTGTGCTCGTGGGAAAAAAATTGGAGCGAAATTTCTTCGGACGAGGCTGCTGCGCCTGATAATTGCTGATTTGCATACGCTGCTGCTGCTGCCGCTGGCTGAAGTAAGGCCGAGGTGATAATGAGATTGTGAAGCTTTACGTTGGAATTTCGATACGATTGAACAACGGATGTGCCCATACGTGACACAGCGGGACCGAGGATGACGGCACGCCGGGAAAATCTAAAAATCGATGTCACTCCGATCGAATCAAAATGCAGGTATCCTCGTACCGATTTTGCACCTGCGTGCACCTATTATACACTCTACTGAAAAAAACGACACTGCTCCACCTCGCCTTATCAGCCTCGCGATTCGCCACATATATAGCCCGTTCGATCGGCAGGTCTCATAAATCCGCTCGGAAAACCGTCAACATCTCTTTCTCTCTATCCGTGAAATCCGCCGCGCATGCGCGTTGCCCTCGGCGTAGGAAGGACGCCCGAGAGTTCGCTTGTAAAGTCTCTTGTGGCGTATATACAAGCGATTGAAGATAATGTTTTCGCGATCGCGCTCGGCCATGTTAACACCGAGTCCCTAATAGTTTCCGCGCGGCCATTATTATGCGCGGCCTTTTTTGCACCGCGCAGAGAGAGCTTGTCCTTTTATTCCGGAATATGTGTATCGCGTACACGGCTCTCTGCGCGACTTTTTGCGCTGGCTTGTGCTCGTTTTTTTTCGCTAGAGCGACGAGAATTTTAGAGTTTAGAGATTTGCGGGGGGAATCGTTCGATATAAATATATGTATATATAGTATACGGCCGTTTATACGCCTCGCGCGCGTGTGTATATCCGATCTTGCGATCTACAATTACTGAATATCATTAAGACGACGCGTGCGTGCATATACATTGTGGAATATTTTAGAGGGTAGATGCGGCGGCGATAATATCGAGAGTACACCCGATCGCGGGTTAGTATTTTTGATCGATCGGCTTCGGTTGTTGCGTCCTTCTTTATTATCGCATTTACCGTGCGCAATCGTTTGATTTTTAAATCGAAAAAATGTCATAATTATACTTGCCAGTTCATTATTTCGGACGATTCGCACACATTCTCGCACATAGACGAAACAATTCCTGCAGCTCGTTGCGCAACACCCGCCAGCTAACCCCCGCGACTCCTTGTTTTATATGTACCCTTTTCTATATACACAGAGAGGCAGAGAGTCTCACTCAAGCAGACACAAAGGCGAGAAATGGAAAGAAGCACACTAGCCATCGGGTCTTGTAGTCGTCGACGTTGAGCGATGCCTCGGCAGTAGCGATTGTGTTCGCGGATTTTCGGTTCGTCGTTAGAGCAGCTCTGGGATAAATTTAGAGCCGCGTTGCGAGTAACGATATTTCTCTACGTATCTCCCTCTCTCTTTCTCGCAGGAGTGCGGGACCCAATGTGCACAAGGGAGTTGAGCCGATTGCTCTTCCTTTATTGTCTCTCTTTCTCTCGGCATCAGCTCGCCTTATTTTCGGCGTATAACGCAGTATCGGTACAGTCGATATATGTATAGGTATATATACATAGGCGGTAGTGCCGCGGGCTAATGCAGCTTCCCACGAAAACGCGCTTCGGAGCTTGTTCGATGTTGAAGCGCGGATTGATGAGGCTCGTTTTTTAGACGCGAGTCTTCGACTCCTTCGCGAGAGCCTATACGAGTTGGGTGTGGCTAGAATTAAAGCCGCCGGTGCAGGGATTTGCGAATCGCGACACGGAGTGCAGTGCCATTCCTTTTTACTTCTCATATATATACCCGCTGTATAATATAGTAATTGTAAGAAAAATTCAATTTTTTATTTCAAAATGAACGTACGCTGGTATTTAAGAAGTATAGTATATACTATGCCACCTGTTCTCCAACAATCGAGAAATAAAGCAAACAAAAATAAAAATTCATTAGCTGAGAATCCGCAATATAATACGGGTCGTCGCTACAAGCCCATCCCATGCGCCGCTCACGAAAACCTCACAAATCCGCGTAAATACAAGGAAGAGAATCCCGCTCTCTCTCTCTCTCTCTCTCTCTCTCTCCTACATTCAAATGCGATAAGGATATAAATCCAGAGCCCGAGACACAATAACGATGGCGGAATATAAACTTAGAAAGCGCGCGTAGATTTTCATAATGGACGCATAAATTACGACAGGCGGAGTCCAGTGGCCTCGCGCACGCGTCCGCGGAGAGATCTCTCGAACCGCTACTGCAGTGCACGCGCAGGCGAGTTGCGCCGCGAGGCCCGGGGAAATTCTCAGACGGCGACGCGCGGAATTAATATAGACTGCACACGCACAGAGAGCATATAAGCGAGCGAGGCAGTAGTGCGAACGACCACTGCTTATATTGCCTATATGGATCCGATGAGCCTTTTGCGCATGTATGCGAGAGGAGAGATAGTTGGTATTGTTGTCGTATATTGATTTGCATTGTTCATTTCTGTCGACGCTTATATACCGTCGCTTTGGTCCATTTTTATACACGTCCGCTCGATCTCAGGCCAGAACTATAACGATCGCCCATTTCCGGTATAATTAAACGATTCCCCGTTTTATCGAGGCAAAAACCGAAAGTTCCCGGGATCTCGCCGGCGACGCCAATTACTCCCCGATAATTTGCCTTTAATCGGACGCGCGTGAGAGATAAGAAATAATCGATTCTCGTCGCGAGGCGTCATTTTCGGCAACGCGTCGCGGCCGCTGCTTTAATCCGCATCGAAAGCTGTATATATAAATAGCACGCGTGGCTCTTCCTTTTGGACCTTGATCGATTTGGGATTATTTTTGCGAGATCGTCGTATCTACTTTTAACTTGAGATTATGCAAATTTCCAAGAATCGGCGCGCAATCGTTGCATCTGCGTGTGGTCCAGATTGGTGATCGCGAGGCTAATCGATAAAGATAAACGTATGACCGAGGGCGGAGACACGGGTGTAACCGAGATCTTTTCGATTAGCTATGAGATCGGTTCACATAAGTAGTGCGCCGGGAGAGCATAAGTAAATGTATTGCAGGTGGTTAAGTCCGGACCATTAAGGGACATTTTGTGCTCGTTTTTGCTCTATCGGACTAATTTAAAAGTCACAGTAACACCTACTGTATAAAGGACTCTATATGTAGTAGAGGTGGTTGAGCATCCAAAAGCTCGTATATTCGCAAGTAGGCGATTATGGTGCGAAGTAATAGCGCACAATCTCATCTGAAGATATCGTTATATAGGTGTATCACTTTTTCTTTCGTCTGATATCTCTCAGGTTGCGGTAAGTACGAGCTCGGCGATATAGCCTATATTATATTTATCTAGTCGCGGATCTAGTTTTGTTGGGCCTATCGAAAATTATTGTTGTGCAAAACAAGCTAAGCTGTAAGCCAGTTTAGATTGCGTAATGTTAGGTATGCCTTCTTCATTGCAAAACCAGTTCACTCGTTAAATCAAAGTGTAAATATACGCGAATATAAGAGTACATGCTGAAAAATCGCTAAATATTATTATGATAATTTATGCTAATTGTCGTAACAGCTTAATAACTTGCTCTTGTCAGCGTAGTCCTTCGACATAACAGTTAGATGACCACACACACGCGTAGTTGCGTCCGGAAAAAGCCCCGAATTTCAACGTTGAATACGTTACGTTATGTATGTAAATCGTATATAAGAAAACCCACGACTGGCATATATGTATATGTGAACGAGAAATGCGAGTAAAATCGATTTTCATGCAAAACAATCGCGTCTACTCGCTCTGCTACCTGAAACGAGTTTTAAAGTCCGCAAAGGGGAAGACGGCGCTTTGTCTCTCTCTCTCTCTCTCTCTCTCTCTGTCTCGTCGACCTCACGTATTTGTAATACAGATGCCGGAACGCGATCTCGTAACGTCTTTAGCTCGACGCATCTGCCCGATGTACCTGCATATAGGCACCGAATTTTCGGATGCTTTTTAAAGAGAAGGGGTTGATAAAAGGTCGCAGGTTCCTCTGGGATGTATATACATATAACGATATTCACGGAAGTAGTAGGAACGGAAGCAAGCGAGTCAAGCGTGAGATGCGGTCCATTGTTCGCCGCCCTTATGCAGATCAGTAGCTATATATAGAAAGGAAGGAGATTCTTTCGCGTCTCTGGAGAGGATGGGGTATATAGTCGTCAGGTGATCGGTTGCGCAACGGGTGAATGCGATTGAAGGTTTAGCTATACATTGTATGTATACGGTAAGATCTAGTTTCGATCTAGTTTCTTATAATATTGTTAAATAGGTGTACAACCAGTTACCACAATTAATTTCACCATGTGTATATACAAAACTATACCCGCACAGCACTCGCTCGAAATTATCCAGCCGTAAATCACGGGGAATTATCGTCAGGAGCTCGCTCACGCACACCGTCGATTTATCCCGCGGCATCTCTTCTCTAGTCCCGATCGGTATATATATATATATATATATATATATATATATATATATATATATATATATATGTATATGTATATAAAACCAACACTGCCGCGCACGGTGTTAACAACTTCATAGAAGCTTATCGGTAGCCGAGCGATCGCCATTCCGCTCGGTTCCGTTGCCGCTACATCAAAGGCCCGATCGCCGGCCGATTTTCGTCCTCCCGGGGTAATCGAGAAACCCGGTCTTTCTCTCTCTCTCTCTCTCTCTACTGTGTCTCTTCTCGCGCGTGCCGAGGTTAGAGTCAAGAGGTGCCGTCGACGCGATTATCTTGATTTTCGAGTGTTCGGATGTCGAGGAAGAAGAGGCTGTATTCGTATATACGAGATTGAGATACAGCGCATGCGCATGATTTTCGGTATTATACGTCGCTGTAAAAATAGCGTATAATTCGGTAACTCTCGATTCTAATTAACGGCTAGATGCCATTGTGAATCTCTAACCCCATAACTCAACCGATTTCGAGAGCGCGTGCCAGGGACCCCGTATATACAGGGCGGCTGCGCGCGCACCGAGAGCGCGAACTTTAAATATCCCGACGAAAGAAGGAAAAAAAAAGAAAGTATACACACACCAGGAAGATTCTATCCCAGATCTCTCGCGCTCGTTCTCCCAGCGCTTTACTCGTTAGCGATCGCTCGGCGCAATAAATTTGATCGTCCCGAGAGTTTCGGAGAGAGCCGCGCTGCATTCCTATTAATTAGCGTAGTTTAACGCGAGTTTGAATCCTTCTTTCCACGCGCTTGTCGCCTTCGTCTCCACTTTATTATATATATTCTTTCTACTCGGGCGTGTCTCCGGACTCTTCGCTCGTCGCGTGCTGGCACTTTCTCACATGTGCGCGCTTTCGATGTAGACTGCGAGCTGCGGAAGTCGGTATGTTAGGCTTCGGTCATTTGTTCGGGATGCGGCTGCTATTTTCGGTGCGAAATTGTGCGAATCCGACGAGATGTGAATTTCGGCCGGTCGTTGTTGTGTACGTCGCGGATTGATAAATTAATAAATAATATGTTATATACGAGGATGATTTATACGGTAATTATTAGGCGGCGCGTTTGGGAATTTTACAGCTTAAAAACTGGGAAAGATGCTGTAAATAGTGAATATGATATTGAACGGTTTTACACGGAAACGTGTAAGAATATACACGTCGATAGACCGAGTCCCGTATACACAGCTATATAGAAGCATGCCAAATGAGCTGTTCTATCATTAGGCCAGCGCGCACCGGGAGATGTGGAATATCTCGTGTAGAATCGAAAATGATTCGGGGTATATATATCGAAAACATTACGCAGAAAATTCAAGTTCATTTTTAACGCTCATACTTAAGCATAGCCGCACCGCTATATAATCATATAATTGCCAAAAGTTATGCAACTTCGGATTCAGCTGCGACCTTTTTCAGGAAAACATGACACGTTAAAAAATCCACCCTAGATAGGCATGCCGAGTCACGGAGGTCCAGCGCGACCCTTATATATGAAATTCGATTCACCTCGAATCATAACTCGTATATATTATATACCTAGAAGCAACGATTCATCTCCTGATGCGCCCCTCCTGAGCCACTCCAACCGAAAACTTCCTCGACGACGGCCGGCTTGTGCCGCATCATAATAAGTCCACTGCAAGAGAAAAGAAGAAGAAGACGGAAGGAAGGAAAGCAGAAGCGATGATCTCCCCCCGTCGAAAATAAGCATCAGGGGGGACTTTAAACCTTGAACCGTTGTGTATACTGTTCGCGCACCTTTAGGGACCAAGTGTATATACGATTCAACGTATCTCAGCTGTTTGCCCCCTCCTATCGTCCATAGATACATATACGTGAAATCTTTCTCCTCCTCTTCTTCTTCTTCTTCTTGTGTCTGGTTCTGATGGCTCTTCTCCTTTTTTTATATATGTATATAAGCGTGCCTCCTTGCACACGTCGCGAGGGGAGAAGCACAGCATCACGGCGATATTCCTCGAGATAATGGGATTCCGAGGATGAATTAGGGCTTTGATCGGATGGATTTATTTACCGGTGGCCTAATGCCGCGCGCGCGCACGTGCGCTGAGAAGAGAGAGATGGACTATGGTAAAGAAATTTTATAGAATATGATGCTCGGTGGCGAAGAATGGAGAGTGTGGGGTTATTGAAAATTCGCATTTTAGTGGCGTAAAGTTCGTGCATATACATACTTTTTTGATTCGAGTAGCTGTGAAATTTAAAAAATAATTACAGAGTATATGTTTTTTTAAATAATAACGTTTGTCAGCCAACTTTATCATCTACTGACATATTCACAAAGGTCATCCAGCTCTGATTCGGTCGATCGCGCACGAAGAACAGAATCGCTCTCCGAGAAAATTCTCCAAAAAAGTCAGAACACGATTTCCCCTCTTGCAATCTCCGCACGCGTTCGCTCGCACCTTTTTACGCTCTCCCCCATGAATCCGAAAAGGAAATCAGTCATAATTTCCGCGATAATACCGCGCGCAGCACCGATCCCCGTCACCCAGAGACCCCCGGAAGAAAAGAAGAACAGAAAACCCTCGCCGCATCAGCGTCAAGAAGCTCCGCGGCGCGCGCAGGTATAAATCCATTCTCGGCGCACAAAACGTACGTTACGCAATCCCCCTCATACGCATATTATATACACGCGGTGCAGCGAGGGGAGCGAAAAAAAGGCGAAGAGCGAACGACGTACGGCACGCGCCAGGCAGCAAGAAGCGGCGGCCAAAGGTGAAGGAGAAGGAGGCGCGGTATATACCTATATAGAGGAGAGAGAGGGAGACAGGTTGCGGCTGTATAACTATAGTGACAAGGAGAGATGATCGAGGTATATACGAGAGAGGCAGCTGCGCGACCTCCGATTCGTCTATATATACTGGTTCTGCAGCGATCTTGACCTGATCTGTCTCGCTTTCTTTGAGGGTACGATGCCCCCGCGCGCGCGCGCGCACTTGGCGGGTGAGAGGAGAATTTGTGATTTTTTTGCTGAATCAGAGTAAAAACAGGATGCTGGATGTGTAATCCGAATTCGGTTCGTGGACTCGAAAAAACCGAAAATTTCAATTTGGGTATTTTTTTGGTATATTGGAGTATCTATTCGTCGCTTTTACCATTTATTCACAGAGAAATGATTAAATTAGCTTTTTAGACTCAGCTACACTCATCGATTTGTCATGAGGGAAATAAAAAGGTGCCTATGCGCCATCTATCGTCGCCAGCCATTCTGAGAGAGCTGGAAAGTTCAACTACAATTTTACGATTACGCGGGCTTGGCTACTAAACATATTCCACCTCTACATCTTACATCAACACCATTGGCAGACTTGTAGGCCGTCGTACTCTTGAAATGAATGACAGTAGCTAGAGCATAAGCAGAAGCAGCAGTCGGCGACCCTCTTATTCCTTTTCTTTTCTTCCGCCTGTCTCTTTCCCCCCGCGAAAAGGGACGGATACCAGGATCGGGTCCCGCGAAAAGTTGACTCTACGGCACGCACGCGTCGACCGCTCGCTTTCTTTTCACCTTTTTTGCCTCCGCTTTTTTCGTCTTCTCGTCTCTTTCTTCGCCACGCGTGTTTTTCGGTGCACATTGTTGCGCGCGGGAGATTCAGTTTTTTTTTTGAGGGGAAAATATTTTTTTTTCTCAAGACTTTTGAATACGACTGAATATTATTGCAACGGATCGAATTTAATGAGAATGAAAAATTATTTAACCGTGAAAAAATATTCACGCATCCTTTCGTGACTCTGAATACTCGTTGGAATAATCGCTCGTAACATACGAGCATACGAGCGAACGTTGGTTAACTGTAAGCTCGAAATTGAAATTTTTTATTTCCATCATAAATAAAACTATAATCTCTTACAAATTCATGAAAACAGGAGCCATCGAAAATAACACAACCCCTCGTTAGCACCCCCGCTATCAAGTCTCAAATCGGCTCCATAATACAAATCTCGGTACAAAAGTCAAACACGTCGTCAATAAATCTCCCGGCAGACTCCCTCGACTCTCGGAACCGGCGAAAGATTAACGACCGATATAAAACAAGCCCGGCGCCGGTGAAACGTCGCGCCTCGTGTCCTGCGGCCAGCTCTCTAACAATAAAGCCAACTGCGAATCGATGTCCAGTGTCCACCCCCTCTTTACGCTACAATATTTGGACACGGCTGTTCAATCGCGCTTGACCAGTACTACATCGAGAAGACCTCGAGGTCTACTCGAGTAGCTCAAAATTTACGGGCAACGTCGATTCGTGCGTTGCGCTAACAAAACGCCGGCATTGTCCTCTGCGCACCCCCGCGCGTTCATACGTCTACTGCCTTTTGAGAAGCTGCAGCTGGTTAGGCCGATGCTTTCTTTTCTTATGTAGCTTGCGCCAAGAAGGCACATAGGTATATATACACCGAGGCAGGATTTGCTCGGTGTGTATGTACAGTATAGATTTTTCAGCTGAGAGTCGCGCGAGGGGGAGTATTTTAGACGACGCGTGCTCCTTTAACGATGATCGATGCTGATGAATCAAGGCGTTTTTCTTCGGTTGAGTTTGCTATATATACACGTACGTGCGCCTTGATACATATCGAAAGAATGGAGGGTTTATGTATAAGCGTAGGGGCACACGGAATGTTCGATTTAAAAAATTTATAGTATATACTGAGATTTCGTTTTATACGATTCAAGAGTGTATAAATTCGATCGGTATTGCCAGCGCAATAATTCAGCGAAATCGCCTCATAAGACGAAAGAAACAGCCCACAACAAGGCCCATAATCATCATCGCATATAATATCAATATACACTCGTACTAAAAGCCAACTCGCCCCGAGTCAATAAAGAATCAATAACAACGCGCGTCGCGGCAAAACAACGGCAATACCAATAATGTCAACGATAATCGCGAGAAGGCGATCTTTACGATTTCCTCTGATGCCGACGCCGACGATCCGAGCTCGCTCGGTCCGATGATCGACGACTCGTAATTGCGGACATTTCTTGTCGATACGTCGTCGTCCTCTATATCAGCCGCGATCTACCGCAATCTTCCTCGGCGTTCTATCCTCGCTGGAATTCCAGAACGAAAACACGAGCTGCACAGGATACGAGTACGCGCGAGAGTATGCGTATATGCGCATCGATTTGGAAAAAAAGTCTTTTGTATAATTCGTATATATGCAATACGCGACGAGTCGAAGTTTGCACGCGTACCTCCGAGTCACGTATTCGAGTAAACACGCTCTCCTATATAGAAAATAAGGGCAAACCGAGAGGCGAAACGATGCCGTACGAGTCCCGTCAAACGTCGCGCGTCATTTTCTTGTTTCTTTGGAGGATCGGTGTCGCGCGGCGGCGCTTGACGGCCTGTTAATTAAAATAGCGCGCAGTTAGTCCGGCATTAGCGCGACTTTATTGCGCGCCGGAATCCATTGGCGCGGCGGTGCTCTTTCGCTATCGCCTCCTCCGCGCCGTTATAGATATATACGTGCGCGCGTAGCGTAATTATACCCTTCGCGTCTCCAATAAGGTCGTCCACATTGCCGCCGCGGTTACCCGCGTGCGCGAAAAAAGCGGTATAAGGAGAAAGCTACCCGCGCGTGTATTCTGGAATGTCCGCTCTCTGCGCCGATGGATCGATGTGGGCAGGTTTTTATTTTTTGTATAATCATCGGCAGGACCTTTTTTGCGCGAGGGGGTGATGACGGACCGTGCTCGATTGAATTGTTAATTTATAGAGCGATTGTTTTTCTTTTTTTTTGCCGTTGTTGCTCGCAAGGGGAATCAATTTATTCTCGGGGGAGGTCAGCCTTTGTGTGGTATAGCCTTTGCTTTGATAATGGCGTATCTGAGATGATGAATTTTGGAATTTATCGCAAAGAGTTTTTTTGATTATGATGAAATTTTTATCGTGCGACGAACTCGGTTGTGAATAAAATTTCCACGAGTTTTGAGACGTGTTTATATAGAATAATCGATTAAAACTTCTTCTTCAATTAAGCTGAACGCTCGAATTTATGTGTCAATCAGTCTTAGAAAGAGGGAGAGAGAGAGAGACGTATAATTATACCGGATTCTTATATTTAATTACATATAAACAGCGACAGTCGGTAGATATTGGTACAGTAAAAGCAAGTATTCAAAGTAACGTGCTTCTGAGCGGCTGTCATTTATGATTTTACAACTTGTTTAAGTACTTATTTCCTTCCTTGAAAAAATCTTGGTTTTATTACTTTCCACGTCAAAGTTTGAAATTATCTAAATTAGAATCGTATTTATATATAAGAATTAAATATAGAGGAAAAGTTTGCGTTGGAAATTGGCGAAGACAGTCGCGTTTCTCGGTGCGCGTTATATACCATTTGAAACTTTCAATGATAATGATATACTGTTAAGAGATATAGGTTTTCTGTTTTACCGATGGAAAAACCAAGCCATTACAAATTGGCTCAACGTGTGCGGATAATTATCGACTTCTCAACCTCGCAAGTGAAATAGTTACGCCTGTTTGCAATTGCAAGTCATCCGAGCCTGTTGAATAAAGCATGGAACATTCTGTATAGGAAAAATCGTAGAGATAGCCTATTAAATTAAAAAGTCGTTAGCACGCTTTCCTTTCTTGGGCTCGAACTATTCTACGCGGCTACTCGTACACGATTAAATGTGTGTCATTCTTTTCTATTAAATCACGGGACATTGTAGAGCAGGTTCTATAAATGAGATTCGCTCACAAAAATATCATATTTTTATGAACATCGCAGATCTATATGTACTGTATATATAACTGTTTCTGTCTTAAAAAGCCTGTTTTTGACTCATCTCCGATATGGTTGACAAAATATATATATATATATATGGAAATCAGGTGCACGACATTGCATAATCCAGCCAACGCGGGAAAAAACCGTTGAGCAAACAAGACTTCATTACAGCCAGCACTTCTTTCCAAGACCGTTTTCGCCACTATTCACTTTTGGAGCTGTATAAAAGAGAAATAAGAGACACCAAGCGCGAGCTGTAAAAAAGGCGGGCCATCAGGCTGTTGCGTGCGCGGATATACGCCTGTATACGATCGATCGTCACGGCAGATGTTTCGATTTTTAATCAATTTAAGAAAGCCCAACCCTCGCATAATTCTCTATACGCGAGGCTAACCGCTTGATTTCTTTTTTATTCATATATACTTTTATCGTTTTAATCTTCATTCTCTCTCGCGCCGACCTTTGAATTTTGCCCGTATAAAACAACCCAGTAAACATAAACTTCGTACTATAAATACCAGCAGATACTCTCTAGTCTTCCTTTTTTCGCATGACCATATTAACTCTGCTGCACAGTTATTCTCCTTTTAGGAACGCCACCGCAGCAGCGCAGGTGCAGCATCGAATTCAATAATTATGTATTTTTGATTGGCAGATGCCCCCGTATGTATGCTTTACTCCCAGCTCGGAGCGATACTTAGCAGCAGCAGCAGCAGCAGCAGCAGAAGTTCTACCCCAACTTGAAAAGTGCAACGCACTTCTGGAACGGCGTCGGCCGAGTGGCCTTTACATCCGCGTGTGCCGTCGTCGGACCTTCGCTTTCAGCTGTAAAATAAGAGAATACGGAGATCCTTATCCATCGCTTTAATTTAGCGCAGAGAACGCGCTGACGATTCACTTTCGACAAATGTATTATTTTCATCTGCATAATAGCGTGTCTTATATATATATATATATATATATATATATATATATATATATATATATATATATCTGGCGCACTCGTGTTTTATATATTTTATCGGCCATTAGGCGAGCTTGATTTTTGAAGTCGACGTTTGCGCGCTGAATGGTGATATTATACATTAAATTATTGAATCCGAGTTTGTCTTATCCGACAATATTATACCTGTACTGTGCGAAAAGTATGCTATAATGAAAATTTACCAGTAATAAGAAGAAACAACACGAACAAAATGTTAGTTACGCATAATTAATTTTCCGACGCACATGTTCGTTGCATTTTTAATTCTTGTTTAACCATAAACTTATTCTTGTAACTTGTTTAGTGATACGGTCTTAACGAGATCTTTTTGACGTATCCGCGGGATGGTCCCAGCAGTACAGGATCGTTTTCGCAGTTGGTGAACGCGCAGGTGCATCGTGTGTCATAACCTTATGTGCCACGGTAAAACTGGCAGGAGGTGGTTCTACTGGACTGAAAATAAGAGAGAGGTGCTTTTATACAACGAGATAAAATTATTTTTGTTTTTACTTAATTATTTATGATGTGCGTAGTTCTCGAAAATTTTAAAGCAACGGCTAAAATGTTAATTACTTTCGATTATAACTATATTGAATTGTTGAGTCAGAACTTGTGTCATCGTAAAAAGAGCGTGCAATAAACTGTAAAGAAATATCGATAAGAATATCATTGCATCAACTGATTATAGCTGGCAATTGAAAGTCCAACTTTTGAAGAGCAGACGTCTGCGTTTGAACAGTTATGTTGATGTTCATTACTTAAAAAATTCAAAATTAATATTTGTTACGTAGACTAGAGCTAAAAACACATTATTATTTTTATTAAGATATATATATATATATATATAATGGATTCTCCGGCAATTCAGTCGAATGGAAACATCCAAACGAAAGTGCATCGCGTCAAAAAAATAATACCAAAGACCTTGACTTTATTTCTTATCAAAAAGTTTCCTCCACTTCCTTTTTACCAAAAGCTATACGCTCACACCGGGTTTATCGCACCTGTGAATTGAGGACAGTCATCGTCACCAAATGTATCAGGAGTTTGGAAAATTGTCAGTCGATTAGTAACTCGATGAACCGCAATTATGACGGTGCCCGAAAATCTTTAAAAGTCAGCAGTCGCGCTTCTTTCACGCGTACATAATTCGTTGCATGTCACACTTCAGTGGTTCCACGTGCTGGTGAAAAGTTCTGCGTAGAATAAAAAAATGATACGACCAACTGTAATTATTCTGTTTTGTTTGCTGTCGAGTGTAAAGTGCTTTAAGGAATGGGATACCGAAATTTATGAGAACGACGACGATATTTACCGAGAATACAAAGATGAAGATTTATTATTCGATGAATATTACGACGACAGCATGTTCTTCAGAAAAATTGACCCAATGGACGAAGCTCGAGGGGTGAATGCAAATAACTCGAACGTAGTGCTAAATTGCTTTGGAATCGGCGGTAGACTATCAACTATGCTAGATTCTTATTTGAGAAAAGATGCTAATGGGACAAAAGCTCTAAAAGTTTTATTTTACTCAACTTCGAGAAAACAGTCAAAAAGAGTAACCTTGCGACACGGTGATTTATTTTCATTGGATACAACCGATTTTGATATCAGGCGACGAACAATTTTTATCGTGCATGGATTTTTCTCAGACGGCAACGAACAATGGATCTTTGATATGGAGAAGGCTTTCTTAAAATGGGTAATGTACAACAAATATATAATTTTTGTAAAATGTATTATATGAAAATCTAAATATTTTCATGTTTTAAAGTTTGCTTAAATTTTAAAGAATGACGTTAACGTGTTCGTCGTGGATTGGAGCGATGGAGCCAACACGTGGAATTATTTTAAGGCAGCAATAAATACAAGAACAGTCGGAAATCAATTAGCAACGTAAGATTACGAAATACTGTTTCGTCAAATATTATCAAATATTGCCTATATTAGCGAAAATAACCCAATTTTCAGATTTATTGGCCAGCTGAGCAATCAAATAGAACAGTGGAATGGTCCAGATCCAAGCGAATGGGGCCCGCTCCACCTAATCGGTCATAGTCTGGGAGCCCATATTTGCGGTAACGCAGCTTATGATCTAAAGCGTAGAAAGAGCAAGTGGCCTGTCCAGCGTATCACAGGTCTTGATCCAGCTCAGCCTTGCTTCCGACATTCGGACTTGGCTTTACGATTGGATCCGACTGACGCGGAGTTCGTGGATATTATTCATACAAATGGTAGAATCTTGAAGAAATTGGGCCTCGGCTTACCCTATCCACTAGGTACGTATATGTATTTAAGCGAATGAATGGCCTAGTTGCGGTTGGCCTTACTGTTGACATAGTAATCGACGCGTGTAAGTGTGATGAAACTTCGATCGCTGCCGCACTACGTCACGAGTATTTATAATGGCTGCTTTAATAGCGTCGATTATCTTTTGTATTTTACCAGTCCTATAGAAATTATATACACTAATGAGTAGATTCCACTTAAATTTATCAAAAAAGTTAATATTAGAAGCTATCAGGAATCAGTTTTAAATGACGAAATACCAATCCAAAAAGTTTATTTTGTTCTATGTAATATGTAGATTTTTATATGAGTATACGACATTTACTATATATCTTTGAAATCATATTGTATACGCATGAGTGTCAATAATTATAGAATCATTATATAAATATTGCTTTTTTCCCTAATGGTATATAGCTAGCTGACACGCAATGTATGTAAATGATATCTTGAACCTACAGTATGTTAGTTCATGATATTATTATTTATACATGAATATAGCATTATATTAAGAAATAAATCTTACTATTAGTTTACTGACATATACATTGTTCTTAACGCATTTATATTGATCCAGGTGATATTTTATTAATAATTAAAACTCCTACATCAATATTTAATCCACATTCTAAACTGCAAATATTTAAATTATTTTCTTTGGACGGAATACAATTTATTATCTACAGTAAATTAGCAAAGACTTTGTTTATACTATTTTCTGTGTAATACTCTTGAACAAATTATTTTATAATAACCAGCAAAATATGAAGACTACGTATGACATGTCTATATTTTTTAAATACTTTATACATTTTTATTCTATTGTATTATATTCGTTTTAATTTCAGGCCACGTTGATTTCTATCCAAACGGTGGCAATGTTCAACCTGGGTGTATCTTGGCAAAATCCTCTATATGGAAATATTTACCGTTACCTGTTGAGGGTATGTAATAATTAGTAAAGAGTTAGAAAGAAAAATTTTTATATACATAATTTTATTTGTGCTTCGCTAGTAATTAAGAAAACAATATGCAGCCATGGCCGGTCACCTTTATATCTCACAGAATCTGTAATCACGGCAGTAGAAAAAAATTGCACTTTTTGGGCCCATGAATGGGATATGTCATACATGGGTGTTAAAAAAATATTATCAATGAAATGTGAAAACCAACAAGCTAATCGCCAGTGTACTGAAATGGGCATCAATGCAGAGAAATATAACTATAATGGCACCTTTTTTGCCATTACGGGAAGTTCTGCCCCTTACTGCAGTAAGTTGATATATTTTTTGAATCTACATTATTAACCAAGTGATCAATAATAATCCTTTTCAGATGTCGATAGTCATGCCATGGAAGAATTAAAAAAATTTATGGAGAAGCTAAAAAAGAAATTTTTATTTGAAGTAAAGTAAATTTTAAAACATGTAAATGTTTTATTGATTAAATGTGTGTAAATGCTGTATTTATATAGACTATTTATAGGTTTTAATTTTTATACTTTTTTTACGCATTTTATACTGTAATAAAATTTATTGTAGTAAATAAATACTTCAATTAATTTTATAAACAATAATAAAGAATAACTAATGGTGAATAATCAAGAACAGCTACACATAAGCCAATACTAATAAGTGAAAATAGAGTAAATATCATTAATAGAGGTCTTATTGAAATTACTTTAGTATATATGTAACAATTAATTAATATCTAAAAAACAACTTTGGTATCTCAAAGCAACGCGGATTGAATTATTTGACTACTTGAAATTCTTGATATGTAGCAAATAGCGATACTGTTACAGTTATGTCGCATTATCCTCAGTCTACGTAATAGTAGAGTGATCTTGAAATATCTAGAATCATATGATGTGAAATAGCTCTTGTATACGATATCCTATTAGTATATAACTGGAAGTCACGTAAGAAACATCAGGTTCCATGATTTTCATAACAAAAATAAACTATAATCAGTTATTGTGATCGTTATAATTTTAATACAAACGCGACAAATTTCGACTTGTTCCAAACAGTCGGAAAATTTACATTATTGACAATGAAGCATATTGATTGACAAAGTAATCAAATGTATACGGACAGGAGTATTTTATCGGGCTATCAGTGACGTATAGTTAATTCATATTATTTCTGGTTAAAAAAGTCTGGATATTGCTGGTGTATCCAAACATTAGATAATTGTGTGTACATATTTTAAACTATATAAGCGACCGACTACGCCTCTCTAAGCATAATTTGTACCGCATCAGTAAAGTGTTTACTTCCTATAATATAGTAGTAGCAAATACGTTAAAATGAAATCACATATCTTGATACTTCTTACAACATTTTATTGTATTTTATTATCGTTAAAAGTAATTGAAGCTGCAGGCGGATATAAAGAATTTATGGAGTTAAATAATGATGAAATTTGTGATGAAGATTTACTCACATCTAATGAATCAAATTCGACGGATAAAGCACGCCATAGAAAACTTCGTACAAGCAAAACGGCTTTGGACTGTCTCGGCTTGGGAGATAAGTTTTCTGAAGCTTTAAATTGGTTTCTAAAAATGGATTCAAATGGAACAAAGGCACTGAAAGTTCAGTTCCATGCAATCTCAAGAAACAACCCAAATAGAGTTACTCTTCAACATGGTGAGAATTTTAATTTGACCAACGTGGACTTCGATATCACACGGAGAACTATGCTCATTGTTCATGGCTTCTTGTCAAATGGAGATGAAAAATGGATCTTTGATATGACAAACGTTTTATTAAAATGGGTACGTTCATAATATAATTATTTTTAAAAGTATATTTATCTTATTCAATCTCCTTCTGTAATCATATTTTAGGATGATGTAAATATTTTTGTCGTCGATTGGAGCCATGGGTCTAATACATGGAATTATCTGAAAGCCGCCGTCAATACTAAAACAGTTGGAGATCAAATTGCAACGTAAGTACACGTTGCAATCATTATTTCAATACATCATCATTTTTCTACGTTGAGAAAGCGTAGAATTCATTCCTTAGCCATGCATCAAAAAGACTATTAAAAAATATATGTAATACTCACAGATATGTTTACTGACTTTTTTCATAGTTTTGCTTGTTTTGTACAAAAATAATTTCTACAGGTTCTTTGGTCAGCTTGTCAATGCTTCAAGCGAATCAAATGAAATAGACAGCAGCAAGTATGGGCCCCTCCACTTCATTGGCCACAGTCTAGGCTCTCACATATGCGGCTATGCTTCCAAGGAACTCAAGAGGCGCGAGAGCAAGTGGCTTGTGCAGAGAATCACGGGATTAGATCCTGCTCAGCCGTGCTTTAAGAACTCGGATAAATCATTAAAACTTGATAATGAAGATGCACCCTTCGTCGATGTTATTCATACCAATGGCAGAGTTTTGTCGAAGCTTGGACTTGGGCTGCCGTATCCAGTTGGTAAGTTAATTACATAAGATACTTACGGATTTCGTATTAATTTATAAAGAATACAATTAGTAAAGTACTATTTACAACAGGACACGTCGATTTCTATCCTAATGGTGGCAAAATACAACCAGGCTGTATCTTGTCCAAAACATCGTTATGGAATTATTTACCTTTACCAATCAAAAGTTTGTAATTTATATTTCATAAAAAATACAAGCTGCTTGCAAATTAATTATAATGACAATATTTGTTCTCTTTTAGAAATAAGTGAGACAATATGTAGTCATGGAAGATCGTACCTGTACTTCATTGACTCAATTATGGCTGAAGTTAGGAGCAGTTGTACATTTTGGGCTCTTGAGTGGAATATGTCTTACGACGACGTTGATTCAATTTTACGGACTGAATGTCATAGCGAAAAATGTATTGAGATGGGAATAAATGCTGAAAAATATAATGTCAATGGTACATATTTTACTATTACAGGAAGGGTTACGCCGTTTTGCAGTAAGTTTAACTTTTAATAGGCTGACTTGATCAATAATAAATAATGAAATATGTTTTTTTATTCACGATTTATTTATTCCAGTGGTTAACAGGGATGACCAAAAAGAAGTTAAGAAAATCATCGAAAAAGTGAAAAAGAAGTTACACTGTACTTCTAATGCTGAATCACAAAACCAGACGTTAGTTATATATGATTGACTCGACGTATTCACAACACAAATTATGGAAACTCTTATCAGTATTGAATTTATGACGAAAATAGGGTTAGAAAACTGAAATTTAACTATTTAATATTTATTTTTTTCAGCACTATCGTATTTAATGAAATAAATTGACATTGTTCTTATTAATAATGTTTTAAAACATTAAAATGTATATTTAAATCCACAAAATATATTATTATCAGTAATTATCATAAGATAAATTGATTTATATATTGTGCATATTTCATTAGCTTCTTAAAAAATAGTTATGTAAGATATAAATAATTAATGTCAAATTATAAGTATTTAATTTTGATTATTTGTAATCGATAAACCTTGATTTTAATATATCATTGTAATAATCCATAGTATTGATTGTAAAAAATAAATGTTACGACTTTACATATAAAACGAATGTGTTTTTATTTCAAGGAATCCACATTATATTTTTAAAGTAACTTCGAGGCTAATCAAATATTACGTGCTCCGAATTATGGAAAAAAATATTTGATACCGCAACCAATCTAATCCCTCTATAGTCATCTAATAAAACCGACTCTCACCAGCTTGAATACCAGCTGTTAGCACTATGCAATGCAGCTCTCGGTCAGCCCCTATACACAGACTAAAGATCTCCGAGCTTTTTACGAGCAGTAAATCCGTCGGCAATTAAAGTAAGTGTCACGGTCGCTTTCCGCGAGCGAGATTTGCGATTTAGCCGGTCATCGCGCGTGGGTGTTTGACGTTGCACAAGAGGTTAACTACAGGCTTAGTCGTGCCCGCGTATAGGTGAACGGAGATATCAGACGTCGTTCAAAGCCACGTGACTTTTTACGATTTATTCGTTCAAATGGAAATTGAAAGGTACTTTATGATCGTTAGGCGGGACGTGTGGACTGGTGTCGAGTTAGAATGAAATTGCATAGAAAACAAAAGCATTCACAATTCCTTGTATATAGAATATATAATAATATTTTTAAAGAATGATTCTTTTAGATTGCCTATTTAAGTTGAAAATATGTCTGACATAATTTACTTATTGCGCAGGCAGGTACAAGCGTGGGGAATCCCCAGCCTCTGGGGAAAAGACTGCCGTAAAAAAACCCCAGATCAGTAGGTTTATGGCTGTTCCTCATCATTAGCCCTTAACCGCTAGACGACCCTTTGCGATGTACCGTTACTTACGTTCGTTTGCCTGCGTTTTATCTCGTGTATGAACCCTTGAAACTTCTGCAGAGTGAGTCGAAATCAGGTTACAATTCTCTAAAGATATGCGTAGCGTCCGCCAGAGGGAGACAATCCAAGGCTTTAAGGAACTCCAGAAACCTAGTCTAAGTTATTTATGTTTTAACTGTTATACAGAGAAGCAGACTTCTACTTTTATAAGTTATTAAATAAAGTATATACGTTAAACTTGACAATGATAAGATCTACAATACTGTAATGTTTATCATTAATTTAATCTATTAATTAGACGTGAGCTTATGTTCATTTACTTGTGCTGTGATAATTTTTGACGGAAGTTTTCAACGATCTAATATAAAATGTCTATTTCTATTGACCTTGATCATTATGCTGAGGGTAAGCAATACATTTTAATTTGGAGTAATAGCGTAAAGATACAATAGTAATCTGTGCATATAGAGAAAAATGTTCTGCAGTTTTGTCAATAAAATGCTAACATTGCTGCTCTATACATATATACACATATGTGTGGGTGCCTGTGTGTGTGCATACATAAACTTGATACTAACCTTTGATTTACAAAAACTAACTAATCTTATCGAATTATGACTGTTGGCAAGGAATTTATGTAAACTATGTATGTCCACTTATGTAAACTACACATCAAGCTGAGTTACTTCACAACAGGACTAGTAGTTTTTATTGTAGTACCTATCTATGACACTACCTTACCGACTGATATACCCAATACGTAAGATGCATGACATTTTTCATTCAGGGCATCAGCGTATATATTTGAGAATTTGATTCTATTAGATTAAAGTATCATATGCATCTGAAACTGCTGCCGTCCTTTCGTTTGGCAGGCCCAGCATGCCAATAATAAGAAATATATATATATATAACACATACACACATATACAAGGAGGAATAATCGATCGCATTCTGTTTAATTACGTTGTACATAGGGCTGGTAAATCTCTCGGAGGATGTGCAGGTTAAGCTCTCCAAAATTCACGTTATAAACAATAAAATACGTATGATCACGATGCATATAAACCGGCTTGTCAGGGAGTATTTCAACGATAACTTTACTTCGGAGGTGAAGAAAATCGAACATAAGATATACATCGCCAGTTTGTTTGCGAAAAGTAAACGCTATGCAGATACCAAAGTAATACTTTCCAATGAGATGTACGCTCTAGTCAAAAAGAACATTAATCGTTTGGACTCGTACTTGGCGCGATTCTCGGATGAAATCAAGATGCAGTCGATCATCTCCAATGCACCCGATCATCATAGCAAAGAAAGCAGATTTCTGCGAGATCAAAAGAAAGCACAAGAAAGGGAACGCCGGCAGTCCAGAGAAAGGGAAAATAAACAGGCGAATGACAAAAGAGAAGATAAAGCCAGAGGGGATCATAAAGATGTACGTAATATTTTTTGTACTTGATATTGCTGTATTATACTGTATAATAATAGTTATGTGAATATTTAGTATTCAAACATTCATACTGAATAACGTATAGAGATTGTCCATTTTAAACCTGAATTCAGTCAACTACATATCAACCACAACAAACCGTCAATTTCCCTTCAGTATATCGGGTATTGGCTTATAATGTAAAAGACTACTAAAATTAGTTTGAAAAATGTTAATCTTACCAGGGCATAGCCTCGAATTTTTTTCACTAATTTTGGTCTTTTAATAACTACCAAGGGACAGAGTCAAATATAGAACTTTTCTTCTATATATCTGTAATATAAAGATTGTTTTGAACTGTATCGACACAAACTAGGATTATATATTTTCGTTATTTAATTATGAAATTGATTTTTAAATAGCCGAATTGAGAATCAATTTTTCTTATGCCTTGGCATTTAAAATGATTCATACAATTTATCACAATTATTATAGAACTTATTGATTGAAATCCACATAATATTTCAAATGCTATTATGATTTGTTACACTATTATGGAACGTTTATTATTTTCAATGAGAAATTTAAAAATTCGTAAATGTGATATGAAAATTATCTCTATTATCGTACATATATGCTTGTTTATTCAATCTATTATTATTAATATATAGAGTATATTTATTTATTAACAATTGTATAGACAGTTCTCAATTAAAATACTTTCTACTGGTTTTATAGAAGAGAAGAAACAGCCAAATTAACGAACTGAATGAGAGAATCAACATAAACAATATACCTTATACATCGAAAGACAATTGCTTTAGAATTGATAGTCGTCTGAATAATAACCATATAACCGAGAAAAGGCAATCGAGTGCTAGTACAATCCTCGACGTAAATAAATCATCTAAAGGTAGTAATGTTGTCGAAAAGAAATCTAGCAGTAGTGTTTACAAAAACGAAAAAGCAACACGTAATATTAAACAAAATAACCAAAAGTCATCTAAAGGTAGTAATGTTGTCGAAAAGAAATCTAGCAGTAGTGTTTACAAAAACGAAAAAGCCACACGTAATTTTGAACGCAATGACCAAAACTCAAGCAGTATTCATGACAATAGCAGCAAAGGCCATAGCACTAGACATGACCACAACAGTAAAGAGCAAAACTGTAATCCTGATCACAGAGACACCAAATCAAGCAGTAGTCACAGTAACAGTAAAATTGGTGCTAGTAAATCAAGTAGCAATGCATCACCAGCAAGTCGCCATGAAGCCAACTCCTTAACCGACAAAAAAAGTACGGGGCAGAACACAAATGAACTAAAAAAGAGTAAAAGTAGCAACTCAAGTCGCAGAAAATCGAGTACTAGCAGATCGGTTGATAAAAGTGCTAATGTCAACGTCCTAAAAAAAGCCGATAGCAGTAGCAATCGGCTAACATCTAGTAACGATCCAAACCTTTTATCTAAAAGTAAATGCCAAAAGAAGATTAAAGATATTAAAAAACGAAAATATGATGAGAAAAATAAGACTAGCGATGAAAACCAGATCGATGTAAACGTTAAAAAACGAAAACTCTCAAAGACGAACGATGAGAATGAGTTCAACATTCCAGTTGACCCAAATGAGCCAACTTACTGTTACTGTCAAGATGTATCATACGGAAATATGGTTGCGTGCGACAATGAACAAGACGTGAGTTCATTTTCTTTTTTCAAACCAAATTTAAAAAAAAAGGATTGTTAACTATGTATTTTTTTTTTCATGTCTGCAGTGCGACATTGTATGGTTCCATTTCGGATGCGTAGGTTTAAAATCGAATCCACCTGGAAATTGGTTCTGTAATGAGTGTGATAAAAAAAGACGAAACTGTGGGAAATCCGTTCGATGATTGTGCTGACATTTTAATGAACAAATTTTAAAAGCATATTTAATATATTTCATTCATATTTTATCTTCTTATAACCATCACAGAATTAACGAGAAAAATAATTTTGAAATTTGTATCTACGGTTTCGACCAAAATGTATTCTTATGTGGACTAATTAAAGTATTATTCTATTCACACGCAAAAGCAGAAATCGTCTACTATCTAAGATTCATAGTTTTCTTGGAAATATAGGTAATAAACCATTTCTGTCTCCGTCTCATTCTGTAAGGCGCCGATTCATTTACAATCTACCTCTAGATAAGGGACGCCAAACCCTATATAAGGGGTATTAAACCGACTAAGCGCCGCACCGGAACTTGTCGTATCTGGTTGACCCCCCACGATAGCATCTTTATGATTACATATATAAATACAAAATATAGCATATCGACGGCTCCAGAGCTTCCCACATAGGGCGTTATTCCCCTCAGACGTCGACATGGTCTTGGAAAATAATGATGAAATAGTCGTGCTTCAGGTATAAACTTATGTTAATATAATAGAAGTTAATAATGCAATACAGTAAACATTGTATCTGATTTCTAAAATATTTCTTTTCTTTCCGGCTGGCGAGTAGACTAGTTGAACAAGAAGTAACGCAATTAACTTGCTTCACTTTTTTTAAAGTTACTTTATGAAAATTATAATCATAATTATACAATTTCAATAATATAACTAATTATAAGAGTAACTAACTTTGTTGATACATTTTCAAAGTAGATTAATTCCAAGTATTAACGTGTAATATTGTGCAGATACTAATAATAATAATAATAATAATAATAATAATACTAATAATAATAATAATAAAGTATAAATATACAACCGTAATGTGACAATTTCCAGAACAATAATTTTCTTTCGTCTGTCGACGATATATTTAATTAACGTTACGTAAAATAAATTTATAACTTTCTCACGATGTTATACTTTAATAACTATATTTACCACACGCTTACAAGAATGACAGTATCTTAAAGATTAGTAACTTGCGAAAAAAATTAAATTTTAAACAGTTTAGATAAGCAAGTATCGTAATGTGTCACCCGCAAAAGAGACCGATTTCTCGATCAAGAAAACATTTCATTTTAATGGTGTGATATAATTCGAAAAATCTATTTCTCACTGATTCGCAAGTTCAGTAAACAGACAAATACTTATTCAAGATTCGAAATACAATATTCAAAGTCGCGAGCATGTCTTACATCCCACCAAATCCACTATACGTTACACCTTCAATCACCGACAATAATCTCCCACAGCCAATCGCGATACCTGCTCGCTCTATTTAATTCGTTAACAAAGACGAGTAGCCCCAGCTCCGAGAAATCTGATTTATCGAGAAACCGATATAAACAAAATCAAGTGTCTCTCTCTCTCTCTCTTTCTCCATCTGCCCCTTAATTGGCCGACGCCTGAGTTACGGCTTGAATCGGAATAATCGGTAAAGCCGAGCGTATTTACGAGTCGCGACTGAAATAATAGAATTCATTACCGGTATCTCGGGGGCGGAGAGAGAGTGAAAGCGCTCGGAGCATTATTAATTCCCCCGTGTCTTATTCAATTTGCCGGCAGGCCGATAAATCGATCCGGAACCGTTAAATACGCGCGAGTTTTGCACGTGTGCCGCGTGAGAACAACAACGGCGGCGCAAGTATATAATAGCGCCGAGAGGCTTCGCCGCGCGCGTGTCTTATACGATATCGCGCGTGTCCGCGTCGCGGCCGAGATTGATATCGATGCGAGTGTTTACGGGTTCGACGAATCGGCCGCGGGAATTAACGGGCCGTCTCTGCCAGCACAGAGCCTTTGAGCCGTGTGTCGCCGATCCGTTTCACCGATACGCTAATTTGATTCTGAATTGTTATTTAGGGTGCACCTACTTGTCGCCGCTGATTTATGTTTATTAGGCGAAGATTATTACTTTTTCTCTCGCTCTCTCGAATCGTCGCATAAAAGTCAAGAGTGTCCCGCGCCTCGTTTGTTAAACGTCGTAAATAGTGGTTCGTTACAATTGAGGGAATTAAATTGAAACGATGTCGGGATATATAGGTACGTACATCTCGGTTGGCTGGACTCGTTATATAAGAAACTTTGTATATAAACTCGTCAAAGTAGCTCCCCCGCAGTTCACGAGCATTATCCTTCATCATTAAGCAGCGCATTCAATAGGCGCAACATCAGCGCACCGACTTCTATGCACAGTAGAGAACACGTGTATAATATATGTCATTCGATGCGTTGTCCGATAAATCCTTACACATATATAGATCGTATATAAAATCTCCACGCGACGTCGGTCCTTTATCCGTTACACAATCTCTATCTCTTTCTCACTGTTCACTGAGCGAACGGTCAGTTGATAAAAAGCAGTTGCGCGAGTGGCAAAAACAAGCCTGAATGTAAGCTGATGACCGAGTTTAAATTTTATGTAACGTACAAAAATTGTATCGTATTTCTGCCTACAAGATTAATAATCGTAAATTTAGCAGTAGAATAAAACTAAAATTCAGTAGAAACCCTCTATTGAACCCTTGACAAACTGGCATATAGGTATACATTCACGGCATAGGTATGTGTACACGTCGTATATACCAACGAAGCAAAAGAGAGGCAGACTTCGAAAAAGTCAACGACTGACCTTGGTTATCCATCATCCGCGCGCTCGGAGAAAGAAAGAGAAGAGACACATACGGCATGTGGGAGGTAAGCGCAGCTCCCTCAGCCGACTCCGAAGGATTTACCACCAACCGAGTGCACACGGGTATATATACCGTAACTCGCGTATACATATGTAAGCGTCTCTCACTCTTGTGCGCACGAGTCAGACGTGCGCGGCATTTATCTGTGCAGCACTTTCCGCGCGCTTCGTTTCGTAATGTAATGCCCGGCAGAACGAGATGGATACCGCGAACTCTCGAAGCGTA
The DNA here is from genome assembly GCA_020010945.3 of Muscidifurax raptorellus. Lineage (NCBI taxonomy): Eukaryota > Metazoa > Arthropoda > Insecta > Hymenoptera > Pteromalidae > Muscidifurax > Muscidifurax raptorellus. The sequence goes on from CM052077.1 coordinate 6,461,524, forward strand.
GGTGTATTTCCTATTTCTTCGTATTTTGCAATTCTAAAAAGATTTCCTTATATTATATATATATAAGCCGAAATTAAATGTAAAAGCTGTAATTGCGAACGAAGTTCAATCAGCGCGGAGAAGCATTGGAAAAAGAGCATAGAGAGGGCGAAGAGTCGGCGAAAGAAAGAGCGCGAACGCGTATACGAGGGGTTTTATCTCTCGGTGAAATCGCGAAATTGCAGTGGAATTACCGATCAACCTTTGATAATTAGCGCAGAGTTAATCGCATTCGCAGTCGGTTCGGAAGAATTCATCAGAAGCTTTTTAGTAATTAAATTTCGAGCACTGCGAACTGAGAAATCAACGGAAAAAAGACAATGCCACTCCGATGGCGTGCAAGCATCCGAAATTGGCCGTATAGTCAAACTCGAGTAGTAGCCGTGAGAAAAAAAACAATTTTGCACTAGCATGTGCCCCTACAGTTTCCCATTCTCGAGTCTCCAGCTAGCAAAGTAGCCAAAACTGTCCGAGTCTAATGTCATTAGCTTCGGAAGCCAATAAAACATGACAAAATATTTCCTCCCAATTAAAGCTACAAACCAACAATCTTGATCTGTAAAAAGAAAAGAATCGATAACCGCCGAATGAAATAAAATCGCTCATCAGTCTCGAGCAGCTGTCGAACTCCCTCAGCCTCAAAAAACCAGCTCATGAAATAACACAGTCGAGCTCATATACGTATACCGATCTCTCTCTCTCTCTCTCTCTCTCTCCCTTTCGCAATAATACCTCCTAATCGACAAAGCTATACGAACGAGACATACATACGCGCGCGGACAGAGACGGAAAGCAGTCATTGGCGATCTAATGCGCGAATGTCCGCGAGACAAGCACAGATCGGATCTTCGATTTCGCATTCGTCGATCGACTCTCTATCTCTTTCTCTCTCTTAGTCTCGACTCGGAAATGACTACCGAGCCACGCGCCGATCGGTTTCTCACTCTCCGCGGCGGCGGCGCTGGAGGAACAAGCCGATCGTTATCTGCACGCTTCGCGTGCGCGCGGCCTCGGCTGTCTTTTTCTTCGACTTGTACGGGTGCGAGTGTATATGTATATATATATATAGTGTAGGTTTGCGAGCTCGACTGATCGACCGGTGTAACCGGCATCGCTGAGCCGATCGAATTGTTACTGCGATCGTTTTGCGCTGGGAAACGATCGCCGATTTCAATGCGGGATATACTGTATGGAATGAGCTCTCTCTAGTGGGTGTCTGCGCTTTTTAAATCGGTATTGCGAACGCGATCGGATGGCCTTTTCTATTTTATCATCGGTAAATTCAAAACCGCGATGCTTACAGCGTGCGCTATTTGGACGCGAAAAAAACGATTCCTCGTCTCGTAATTAAAAGTTCAACATTCGAGATCTGAGATACTCTATCACACCCTTGCATTTCAAGTTATATGTATACCGAAAGCCCTCATCCTTCATTCACCAAAAGCCAATTCGTCCGAACGTAAGCGTATGTATATAAGTATACACCGACTCCTCTCTGTCCGCACACCCTCCTGCGCAAAGGTGCAGCTCTGGCGCATAACTGCAAGCTACACCACGGTGAAACGAGCCAACTCTCTCTCCGATAAGCATTAGCCTATCTGGGCGTGCGATCAGTCCGTTTAACCGCAGCCGCGCACATAATCGAGTGCGCGGGAAGGACGAGCGACAAGTGCTGGAAGGGGGTAATTGCTTCGAGAGAGCCGAGTGAGCCAGTATGTAGTATGTGTATATATATATACATGTATATATCGAAGCACGCTTGCACGCCTTTTTACGGTCACCTGTTTGTCGACGACGATGACGGCGACGCGCCGACGAGCACAAGAGGCATATAAATTGAGGGTTATGGGTTTATATGTGCACATCGTGCGCGCTCAGCCGGGTTATTGATTATTCGATGCGCTGAAAAATTACGCTGCTGCGCCCGATGCGGCCACCGCGCTTTTCGTCTGCGTCGGGAGAGGAAGTGGACTACTCTGCAGACTTTTTAGTAAACGCGGCATTGCCCGATGTACAAATTTGTGTTTTGATAAGTTATTATTTAAAAATAAGACTGGCCGTTTCAAACTGTCCGCCTGATATAACCGGAAATTATTGCATAAGAGAAAGACCACGAGAGCAAGCTACTCGACATGAACAATCCAAATGATTTATTCCCGTTCACCGTATCCTAAACGTTCCCCAGCAGTCAACGGTCCACACCATCAGCGGCTCATTTCCCTCCGCCCGCTGCGTCGCAATAATCCCCATAAAACACCGATAAGCTACCCACTCCCCCCCCCCCCCCGTCTCACTCACTCGAGAAAAACACGGCTCGTCGTTAAGCCTCGCATATATATGTATATAAGTAAAATCAAGTCTCTGTCCTTGCGGCTCTTTCTCTTTCATCGTCCGAATAACTTGCGCGCGGCGGCGGTTTCTAAAATAACTCTTCCGCGCGTATAGGTGAGCGCCGTGTACGCATATACGATCCGGTATCAGGTGCGCATGCAGTGCGTCATCCCGATAGGATCTTCAAGAGAGCGCATCGGATGACTCGGCGACCTGTGCTATATTTGAATATTCCACCCGCTTATTCAGTGGAGCCGCAGCAACGAGATTATAATCAGCGCTATAGTGGTGTATTTGGGCCGATCCTGCGTTACTTGATTTTATCATTCATGAGTTTATTAGTTTATTAGTGTTCGAGATATCCATTGTTTCAGTTTTACTGTGCTGAATGCAGAGAACCGTACATCTTTACGACCTTATACACAATATATTATTATGATGAATGACTGATTAAGGCGATTGGAATTCCCGTCATTGCGTAAACAAAGAGAAGAGGGAAAGAGAGGGATAAGGGATGGGACTATAAACTGCACCGACAATTTTCTACGAACCCTCCCCGCCCTTCAGACGGGGGTAGTAAAGTGTCGGTCTAGACGATTCTACTGATTTCTTATTGGCACTAGAACATATAAATAGTCTTGTCCCGACCCATTGGTCATCATACCACAGTCAACAGTTCGACTATTCACATCGTGCTCCTGTGTCAGTGTAAAGTGCCAAAAGTTCTCTTCTAATTCACCATGTTTCGTTTGCTGTCTATGAGAAGATTCGAGCAATGGTATATATTTGCATCACCATCATCAAGTCAACTCGACGTAAAGCCTGACGATCACGGCAATACGAATTCACCCAGTGTGCCAAAGATGGACAACGATGAATCGAAGAAGGTGTCATGTCTGACATTGCATCAAGCTGTTGAAAACAACGACTTCAAGATTGTAGGGGAGCTGCTGCAACAAAAAGCTAAAGTGAACAAGCTTTCTGAAGATAAATTGACGCCATTGCACATCGCCGTGAACAAAAAATCCTACAAGATGGTCGAGATATTACTGAAGCATGGGGCCCAAGTTAATCCACGCAGACTCGTACCAGACTCGAAGACTCCGCTGTTTTTAGCTGTGGAAAATAACTGCGCAGAAATAGCTCGCTTACTATTAGAAAACGGTGCTTTGATTAAAAAAGCTGCAACTGAAAAGGATACAGCATTCGATTTGGCCAAAAGTAATTGTAACGAGCCGTTGTTGCAGCTCTTGATAGAGCACGCGCTTAATCAACTGAAGCTGGAAGCTCAGATTGCCAAAAAATACTCAGACGAGGCTAACAAAGAAGAGGTGCCCAAGAAGAAGGAAGAACAGAAAAAGCCGGTGAAGGTGGAGGCTGATATTGCCAAAAAATGCTCAGACAAGCCTAAGAAAGAAGAGGTGCTCAAGAAGAAGGAAGAACAGAAAAACTTGGTGAAGGCGCCAGCTAATATTGTCAAAAAATGCTCATACGAGCCTAAGAAAGAAAAGATGCCCAAGAAGAAGGCAGTACAGCAGAACACGTTGAAGGCGCCAGCTAATATTGTCAGAAAATACTCGCTCCGGCCTAAGAAAGAAGAGATGCCCAAGCAGAAGGAAGTACAGCAGAGCAAGTTGAAGATGGCAGCTAATATTGTCAGAAAATACATAATGAAGCCTAAGAAACAAGAGATGCCCAAGAAGAGGGTGGTACGTCAGAACCCGTTAAGGGCGGGAGCTTATGTTCCCGGAAAATACCAAGACAAGTCTAAAAAAGTCAAGAAGCCCATGATGGAGAAGGACGATGAATCGCTACTTAGATTGGTGCTAATGAAAAACACGCTAGCTTTGATGGAAAAACTAGTAGATGCCAAAAAAAATAAATAAATTGTTAGTACAGGGGGAGCTAAATTCACATAGCTCTGTATGCAGTACATTATGTAAAAATTAGTATATAGTAAAAGTCCAAATTGACTTGCGTATATGCGTGTATTAGTTTAAGCCTATGTTAAGAATTAAATTGTATGTATTATGTAATATAGTTAGTAATTTAATTGTAAATGATTTGGGTATATACTATACCATATATGCGTATTAATGTAAGTGTATGTTCACCTATGACATTGTATATTTTATTTAATATACGTATAATTTAAGAATGAATGAGTTACAAATACTGTGTTATATTTAAGTATTAGCTTAAGTATACATCTGATATCTTTTCTAAAATAAAAAATGATTTTTCTCCAACTCTTTTCGTATTCTTTTACTTTAATTAAGATAGCACAAAACTTTTAATCTTAAAAAACTTATTTACGGTGTTATACAAATCATTAATTTCAACCAGTAAATATTATGATAAGCAAATAACTTGACACTATTATAAAAAAATTGTTTAACGTTGTAAAACGTTTTTTGTATCATTTCTTTTCGTCTAAAGACATTTTATTTAGTTTGAATCAGTAATCGTAGACATTAATCCAAATTCTATAAGATCAAGCAATTTTTTATTACATATAGAAAATTTCCAGTTTTTATATATTAAAGAAAAATATATATGACCGACAATGTCGTTACAAGAAAGTAATTAACAAATCCTGTTGTTATATCATCACTTTTAATTACGGATATATGAATTAAGATATGGATGAAGTCATTTTTTTAACTTCCACCCTGTGATTAAACCGCCAATCATCATTTATTAACTCGTATGCATAAATTCCTTGATAAGTAAGAAATCTTAAATCCAGATGATAACTCAAAAAGAAAAATTTATTTAATGACTTCCTGTCGCACAACTCAGAACGACGTTAAACTTAATCTGATAGGGATCTATCCCGGTGATGACGATAATGTTTTCTTCGTAAAATCATCTTCAATGTAGCTGCTAACTTTTTATGAAGTTTACGTTTAATTTTAGATTTTTACAATCTTTGAGGCTATAAATATTTTCGCATAATTTTTTCGGAATTTGATTATAATTATTGTTTTTCGCTTCAAATCTCAATGTCCGAACATAATGACTGACATTTGAGATATTGCGCGAGTCGTGGTCTGAAATCTACATCAGTAAAACGCACTATACTTTACGACAATAATTATCGTGATACAAAGTTAAATTTTTGAGCTATAAACTTAGATGCATAAAACCGCTTTCCGAATCTTTATTAATATGGCAATTAGTCAACAATCAGCGCTTTAAATTTAACGTTGCATCGCCTACGTATTTTATCTTTATGTGCATGCAAAAATCTTTACCTCTATAATTATGTTTATTGAAGATTTAAAAGAATATTTTATGTCTGCAGCAAATACAACGTCGAATTATCTTCAGATAAGAATCTTTCCTAAATTATAACGATTTCTTTTCGTATCTGCAGTGGCTCTCGAGTTATGAGGACCATACGTTCAAGAAACATGTCCTCATCATCCGGTTTTGGTTACTTGCTTTTCATGGCGTTGAAAGTACCTTCAGTCAATAAAGACATAAAATATACACTCTTTAAAACCTAAAATTATAAAAAATGTACCCAATATTTCATGAATCTTCGACGCATATTTATAACCAGAACGGAATCTCAATCCTTCTGAATCTTGTTCTCTGTCCAAGCGATTATCCTACTCGATCAAGTTTAATCTCTCCGCGCATGCTTTCACGGCTACGTGACTTTCACGTATTAATTAGTCCGTTCACTTTGCGTGGGTTTGTTAAGCGTCGCTCATGTTTATCCGAAGATGCATCGAGAGGAGCTACGGTGTGTCCCCTGACGCTTTCTTTCCTAGATCTCGTTTGAAGTCGTGCCATGAAGACGTCTTTATTTGTTAGGCATACAATTTTTCCTGACGATTGGACTCGAAAGCGATGGTAGGAGATCGACGATGATACGCTTTTTGACGATCTTGAATACAATTAGGAATTAGATAAAATATCTGCTTAAACTGCGTAAATTTCTTGAAAATTTTTGTTATTTTACAAATATATACCATAGCAGTTGATTATCGTTATTTCAACAAATTTTAATATTCATACTTATTAAATTACGATTTCATGCAAAATCAATATGTCTGTAATACTTGAAACTTCTATATCAGATCGTGATAAGACACCGCGTCAAAATACAACACAGGTGTACGTTGTTCCGGCTTGTTCCCCGTCGGAGTCAATGCATTGTGCTTTATCATTGTATCAATCTTAAATTTCCACTATACTTGTTTGCACAGATCCAAAAATTAATATCACATTGTCAATAACTGTGTTTACCTTTGAGGGATTTTACTATCATATAAACATAATATGTAAATTTTTTCCGGTTAATATATCATGAAACTTACAAACTATTTAAACATGTTCTCACCGACGAAGTAAGTTATACTATTCTGTTATATCACATTATGTTGTAAGCTTTAAATTTGTTTTAAAAAATAACAATATTTAACTGAAAATTCAAACCAAAATTAAAAAGTGCTATGCTCATTTTTTAAAATAAAAACTTTACGATGCTGCTTCGGCAATCATTCGAACCTGCTATAGCGTGAGCCAAACCCAATAAAAAGCTTCCATTTAAATGCATGAACCAATCTCAATAATTATGACAAATTTGATGTCCCCCCTAAACCAGAGCCAATATAATTGCACATAGAGACAAAAAGCAAGCGCTATAGAGAGAGAACGAAGATAATACACGTCACCCCAGCTCACCGGCGACTTTTATTTCCCAAAAAGTATCCATAAAAAGACAAGCCGCTCATAGAACCGCAAATGCAGCAGCAGCAGCAGCAGCAGAAGCATCGACAGAACAGACCGTAGGCGAAAAAGAAATCGTCTGCCGCAGAGAGATAATAGCAAACGATTTTGTAGATTTGAAAGGAAGAGGCGCCTAGTCTCCTTTGGCGAAAAAGAGTTTCGAACTGGTCTCCGTTGCATATTCCGGGCCTGCAAAACTGCAGCCATATGCCGCGCGGCTATCATTTGCAGGCTGCACCGCCGGCACATGTCTGCGCGCCCGAAAACCCGACACGGTCACGCACGTCGCGACGACTTTTTTCTACACACACCCTCCGGGAGGAGATTTGGCCTTTCGCTCCGTTTTCGGATTTGACTGTTGTATTATGTGCCATGTATGTATGCAGATTCGTATATATATACATATATAGGAGAGCTGAATCGGGTAATTATCGATGCGGCGTCGCGCCCTCGAGATGCAATTTGTAGATTTGTATCTCGTGTGGCTTCGATTTCTGTGTGTAGGCAAATTAGGTCTACTGCCCTGCAAAGCTCGATATTTCGTGATACCGCGGGCTGGATTTTGCATACGATTAGCCATTCGTGTTATTTACTTCGCTGCGAAATAAGATTGAATGAAATTTGCATGGGCTTTCTTTGTAATTTGCGACTCATTACCCCTCATCATCTTTCGCGAATTGTACAAATTTTGAAATTACATTTCGATGAATTCAGCTGAATATTAAAATTATTATATATTTGCGATTCTTATTGAGACTCGAGAATTTTCGTTTATCAACGGATTTTTCGTTTAAGCTGATATATCTGCTACTGTGTCGATAATAAAACGATTACGCAATAATTTTAAGTTTCCGGTAACAGGCGTAAAAAAATCATATATACGGGAAATAAAGTATTATTATTATAGTCTAATTTTAATACATACTGAAATCGGTTTGCACATTTGCATTTGGGAAATGCGAAGGGTTGCTCAAAGATTTCGAGAAATTCCAATTATTGCGGTTTTTATATTTTAAAATCTTTGCCAATCGAAAATTTCGAGCTACTGCAATTCATGGATTTTTGTATGCATACATTTTTTAATTATGCCAAAAAAACGAAAAAAATTTTTCAATTTTTAAGATTTGATAACATTGGATTGATAGACAGTTCTGGGGAGACTGCTTTGCAAATTAGCAAATCAAATATTTGTGCGCATATAATTTTTTCCAAAAATGTAAGCGGTACTTAAACAACCTACCCAATCTTACGACTCAGCAGTAAGCAATGGAAATCGCAAGCCAGTTGTGCAAAGATTGCGACTACTCTACGTATGCTATCGCAGTCTGGCAAGTGTCATTGTAAAATAAATGTCTTTCCCTATGCGTTTAAAACATTCTCTAAATCGTTTAAAACAGTAGGAATTCCCAACACATCATCCCGCAAAATAATATCGAACCATAATTCCACTGTATCGATCGATTCCATTCGATCAATGAACCCCATCGCAATGACCGCAACGGCCGATATTTCCAAAAAGAAAAACACATATCGAATCGAAAGTCAGCAAAATATCAAAAACCTCGCGATCGCGGCCCGACCGTATAAGCCTCGCGTGCGCATGATTGCAGCCCCTCGAGCTGCCGGTCAGGCGGCTGTATATATACCCATTCCGCGCCAAATTCAAAGGGCGCGCGCGCGCTCGGGACTTTTTTCTTTTTTCAACGAGCGCTACGGGCACTATATAGACGCGCGCGTCGGCGTTAATAGCGCATCTCGCGGAGTTGGCTCGTGCGCGAAAAAAACACAGCCTCAAGCCTGGCTTTACTTTTTCTTTTTACTGCAAGAAGCTTGTTCTAGGAGGTATAGGTGTTATTGCCGATTGTTTGGTTGCGATTATCGTTATTGCGATTATTATCTTTACGGTGCTTTACAAGGTACACTTCTTACTAATCACAATTATGCCACGATTATCAGTAACGATTGTCCGTGATACAATTATTCGCGCATATCTGATTGAAAAGTTCTACACTGCGGCTCATATAACAATAATTAACGATCGCCTACTTATTTTATTGAAACCAAGCACTGATCACCCGCGGCACGCCACATTCATTGTCCTCCCAACCGAAACCGACATTCTCTCCTCCACCTCCGAAAATCCTTCTTATTTTTCAGCTCTTCCTCGCGGGCAAAGTAGCAAATCGTCAGGATGCGCGCGTGCGCGGCTCGCGCATACCCTCGGGACTCGTGCGCGCGCGCAAAAATCAAGAATTGCACTCTTTCTCTCTCGACGAAGGCCGGCTCCTAACAACTGTGTTTAAAAGCGGCCAAGAGCCTCCGTAGGCTATATGCACACTCTTTTAGCGAAGCTGCTGCAGTATCCCCGATTTTTCGGAGCCGGCATATATACACCCGCAAGGCCGATCGTAAAGTCTTTGCGAAGTGAGGAGCGTAAAAGCGCTGCTGCGGAAGAAACGGAACGAAATTGTCGGTGTTATATATAAGCTAGAGCGAGACTGTGTCAATGTTGCGAGGGGAATCGAAGCAGAAGAATTCGGAAGGTTTCCGCGAAACTATAAAAATAAAGACCGAAATGACACGTGGTATGTACCGAAAGCTCCGGCCTGCAGTGATGCATTTTGAGGGAGGTGGTGACGGACGATAAATATTTTTTTTTTTAGTTTGTGAGACGACGACTCGATGTTTATGGAAATGAAGAAGTTCCGTGTTCTGCTGCACCGCGAGAGTTTTAGCGCCGAGCTTATATTATACACGTGGTTGCGAGGCTGTTGTTTGTGTATTTATAGGGGAAATACGAAATAATGTAGAGGTTCGTTTGTTATTATAGTAAATATGTATGAAAGAGATAAGTATTAACTGCGTAATGGGATCAGTGTGATCAGAAGGAAAAGTTTGCTCGCTTCATCAATTATTCATTTATAATACATATCGATATACGATAATATTCATCAATGAACAATCAGATCGACCTAGTTTCTCTTCTATTTGCTTTTCCAACTGCGCACAATTTCCCGATGAACATCTGCAAACCGATTCCTCTAACTATACATCCAAAGCCCAAAAAAAAAAAAAAAAAAAAAATACATCCTCTCCCCAAAAACCGAATCAAGTTCCTGTACACATCATCTGCGCTCGGTATAATCCAGGCAACCTCCCGCTGTCGAGAAGCGGGGGTGCGTCCCGTTGCACAAAGGGCCTTTTCCGCGCCGCTCGTGATTGCGCGCCTCCACGACTCCAATTTGCGCGCAGCGGGTCGTCCACTCTCTGCACCGCGTCGGACTAATGCACGCGCGCGGCTCTTCTCCAAGGTCGTAATATCTCTTTTGGTATGTATATATAGGTATATACACAGAGATAGTGGATTTTGCGCGGCTGGAAAGGGCGCTAAAGCGCAATGCATCATCCGATGTGTCTCGGGTTTTCATCGTTCTTTTTGCCGGAGTTTGGACGACGTGTATAGGACGTGATTTAATGAGCGGACTTTTGGGATTTTGTTTACTTTGGGTTAGTTAGGTTTCAAGCGCTTACCTGTAACTGTAAGATGATGCATACCTGACGCGTCGGTTGTATCGGATAATTTTAATAAGACGCTGTATCGAAGCGCATCGTAAATCGATCGGAAGCTCATTCGGAAAATGAAATCGGATACTTTATGCTTGCCCGTGAAATATTGCAAGAAAGTCGTATACGTATATAGGCTAATTCTATTTACGCGCGCAAACCTAGGCCTCTTTTCGCTCGTCGGTCTTCTGCTCGAGAGATTTTTGCAGCGCGCATCGTTATTAATGGGCCCCACGTGCGGGGCTGATGATGAGTTTTTGTCTCGTAATTATTTTCCGGGCTCTGAGCCGCTCGCAGGACGGCAGTAGATTGGCCGGCGAGCGAGACCAGGCGAAAGAAAGACGCCGCGCTGATGAAAGCGCTATATACACTCGTATACGGGGTGGTCTTCACTCCTGCGTTTCAAAGGCATAGATATATGTGGTGTGGAGTTTCTTGGATGTCGCAAATAAACATCGATATCTTCTCATTTTCATTGTACGCCGAATGAATCCTGACCTAAAAATTATGCCTTATATCGCAATCTCGAGCGAGTAGTCTGACAAAAAAAAATACATCCCCGCACGTTGACATTGAAAAAAATTCACGCTTTACAAAGTTTCATCGGAGCGAAATATCTCGGTGCTGCTATATATACACGCACACATGCTTTATATACATATACAGTGTCTCATTAAGTGCGAGAGCAAAGGTGTCCAGTCGCTCGCTCCCATTAATCGCTCTCCGGCGGCTCATTTGAATAATCCGATCTCGTTCTTAAACGAACGGCTAATCGCGAGAAGAGCGCGCAGTGATGCGTTTGACTGACTGAGCGACCGAACTCTCGTTAATTACGCTATCTGCACACGTCGCGAGATGCCGATAACCGGGGTTGATACGTATAAGCCTATTCGCGCGTGGTGTATCGTAATACACGTAGACCGCGAATGATTTTTAATCGATATTATACGTTTCATACATCCGAGTGTTTTCAACTTCTCAACGATTTATTTGTCATCGTGAACCAATCAGCACATCGTCGGCCGAGTGCGCGATGAGCTATAACCTGCGATAAATCGAAGATCCGCGCGAGAAAATTGATTATCCACACGCCGATTAAGGGACAAAATAAGAACAGTACTCCTGCGCGCGCACGCGACCACCTGGTGCATCCTCATCTCGCGAGGATGAGGATGCGCGCGGCCTTGATGGAGATCCGAAATGGCGCGAATTATTGCCGGGGATAGATGCACGGATGGAATGAGAGTATATTGATAACGAGAAAAAAAAACATTACGGGAATCTTAAAGAATGCTAATAACTATTATAATAATCACGGAGCAATGCATCAACGCTCGTAAAAATTATACACAATCCATTATCCTCTATCGACAAAACAATCTCTCCATTCTCGTCCGTCGCATATAAAAAACGAACGCGCCTCGCTCGCGAGATCTCATTAACCGGCAGATTGATTAATCCGTTAGAGTAAATAAGCCTCGCGAGGTATTAGCGCGCGCTCACTGCTTATTCAGTAGCCGAGCACGAGGCGCGTATTCATCGAGCTATGCAAAGCTGTTCTCGACTATATAATGCTGGTAGACGCTCAGGCGCGTTTACGCGAATGCGGTGCACTCGCGGCGTAATGAAATCGACGCTGAAGCACGTTCCCTCGGGTGAGAGAGCAGACTACGTGCTGTCTCTCTCTCTCTCTCTCTCTCTCTCTCTCTCTCTCTCGCACTTCCTCGATGTTTGTTTATCTCGTTTTGCAACTGGTGCGTTGAGTCATTTATGAGTACTAATGTACAGCGTTATTCCAAGGGATATTATATTGTGCCATTACTGGCTTGATATCGTTGATATTTTGGGTGGCTTATGCTGTAACTGATTTATGCTATGTAACCGTACCGATACCGTAAACGAGGCAAGCATTTTTCTAACTCTTTTCATTATTCAAAATATAGAGCGAACCAACCCAAACGAACTTAATTTATCATTAAACTAAACCACACTCGCTCATCGCTTCTATATCTCGCGGCTATTTTATTGATCCCCCTATATCTCGCACTCTATTTCTCACTCAACTTTTATCTCGCCTCTCTCTCTTTCTCTCTCTATATATATACGCCGATCTATCGGGCCGAGCGAACTTTACACCGAGCTCCGCATATATCCATGCGTCACGATAATGAGCCAACATATCTCGGCGCTTAGTTCAGCTCGACTGCGGCGCAGCTTCTCGCGCTCTATTGCACTCTTGCACCTCCGCGCGCGCGCACAGCTTCATGCAGCTCGCGCGCACCACACTACCGAACTGTCAGAATGATTTACGCGAAGGGTAGAGAGCGTCAAAACCAATATCGGGGATTATTTCAGAAGGGAGATGCTGCTGCACCTGTTGCGCTACCATCTACGCTGTGTATAGCTGCCGAAGAGCTTTTCCACTGATTTACGGGAGTGGGTATTGTACCAACGGCGGCATGATTGTGGGGGAGGAGAGAGAGAGACAGGTAAAACTTCAGGAGAGAGAGAGAGAGAGAGAGAGATGAATGGCTGCCGCGGGTGTGGGAACGTTAAGTGAGTGGCTAAACTCGATTTTGAAGGGTTACGTATACGAGCGCGGAGGAAATAGTTTTGTTTGCAGAAATTTATATGCGAGGCAGAAATTTATTTATGAACAAGTGGCGATCGATCGTACCCGAGACTCCGAAAGACAGTCTCAAGTGGGAAAAATTGTGTTCGGTGAAACAGGAAACGTAACGTTTTAATTCACTGGCCGACTATATTCTCCAGTGCAACAGTGATGAAAATCATTACCGAATTAACTTCGCCGCGAGAGATCCAATCGCAATAATTTAATCAACAATCGACGTTGCAATAACGAAAAACTGCCGCCGCGCGCGCGCAGGAGCTTGCTCTCGATAAATCAATACTCCGAGGACGCATTAATTATATCAACAATCTTTCTCTCTTTCTCTCTCTCTCTCTCTCTCTCGCGCGTGCGCACTGCGCACACGCGAAAGACACATAAAACAATGAAAGCCAAAAAAAAAGGAAGCCGCGCCATCTCGTACATCTTCATCATTCATCGGACCGAGACAAGCGATCGCGCTCATCCAAGGTAAAAGCAATCGAGGATCGCGCGCGGAAGACATTAAAGGGAGAGGCGCCAAAAAGTCAAAAGCGAGCGAAAGTCGAGCGAAAAAATGAGGACGAAGCGAGAGGGAGCGAGAAAGATGTATATGTGCGAAATGTGCGAAATAAAATTCGAGAGAGTATATATGACGCGACGGGGGGTACAAGAATGAAGTGGACGAGAGGGAGAGAGAGAGAGCGCGGAGAGCGTGTGATTCTTGCGATCGCTACGACGTTCGCACCTAATTTTGGATCTTTTATGGCGGTACAGTTATCGGCGAGAATTAACACAGATTATACTTTATATATAACATTGAACTGCGAATAGCTACGAAAGCAGGATTATTTATCTACATTTAATTATACGTCTTCTTCCTTCCAAAGCAACCTTAAAGCAGCACAGTCACTATCGCATCCAAAAGCGGTATACAGCACACGTCCTTTCTCCCGTCGAACTGCGCCAAAAGCCCAGATACGTTACGGGAGTAAAAGGGCACCGCGACGAGACGTGCGTCGGCGCATAACCTCGGCGATTTATTAAGGCCGCGGCATCGCGACGGGATCCCCTGGTGTGTATACACTCGCTTGCGGCGTCATTAACCGAGGCACTCACGCGGATGCTCCACCCGCGCCCCCGATCCGGTATATATGGCCGCCTATAAAACAGCAGGCTGCGCCGTGCGAATAATTAAGACGTCCGGCGATTCGCCAGCAGTGATTCGCTCGCCGCGAGGAGTCTTCGCGGTATATGTATACACTTTGTTGCGGCGGACGGTTATTGGATCGAGAGCGGATTAATATACGGCGCGTGGGTGCAGGCTGGGGAGATGTAATAGGTCCGAGGTTGATTAATTTTATGGGGTGTGCTTATTGCGAGCGTTCGGTTATTTTTATGGTTTTTGTAGAGAATCGCGCCGGGGCAATGACGGTTTGCTGTCGCAAAGGTGTACCGTATACGAATAATGCTGCTTTCTGTTTCACGAAGCAGGCACAGTATAAGCAAGCGATTTTTATATGTGCTTTATTCGAGCACAGCTCTCTCCGTCGACTCGAATTTGAACTTCAGCCGCACTTAATGCGTTTATGCCGAAAAGCAATCGTCCCTTCGTTTTTGGAATCACCCCAATAAAATCTGGAGGCGGGCGATGCCCCGAAAGAGGCATTTAATGCTCGTTCGTATCTCGATCGCGTGGGTAGCGGATAAGATACGATTTTTTTTCGCTTTAATGAACGATTTCACGGTATCTTTTATGACTTTATTCGCGGTGCTGCCAGGTATATTCCGCAGAAACTTCACGAAGTGAGAATATTTTTATTCTCTTTTTCTGATGGCTTATCGTAAAGACCGCAATGTACAGGTGACGTAAAAATTTTAATATTTTTTGTTCGAAAAATAAGTATGTGTTACATATTTTCGCCGAACGAGAAAAAAATAACGCGTATTTCAACTCAAATTATTATCAAACAATAGGCGCGAGTTGAATGATAAAATAATTCGAGTATTTCCAGAGAGTTTTGTAAATATTTAGAAGTGCACGCGAGCTCGTAAATTTATCAGAATTACAGTTTATCGATCTTCGTAAAAAATTCTGCTATATAACTCCGCAAAACAGAAGATACCAATTCGTACACACCATCAGTATATACAGCCGAACCCACACAAGAGTCAAAGGCCGGCGAAAGTTCAAGGCACTCGTTCCTCCATCCTCCTTCAAAGAGCAGCAACCGAACCGCATCACGCCCAGCACGTGCATATATATATATATACAGGCTCGCCCGCACAGAACAAAAAAAAGGTCGGAGCACCCGCGCACGCGAACCTCTGCCCCAAGGGCCTCGTCTGTGTGCACATCATAACGCGTGCGCACGATGTTATCCGCGGCTACGTTATGCCATTTTAAAAGGCTCGTGCGCGAGCTGCAGCTCCTCGTAATTTCGCTGCTGATGGAACGCGGCGCTCCTGGGCCCAGACGTCGCGCGTGTATACGTTATATACATATATTCGAGGCTCGAGGGTTAACGAGACGTGCTGAGCCAGTGACGAATTTTACGGGTTGAATCTTTGGCTGTTTCTCGAATTTGAATCACAATGTGCTGTTGTGTGCTATACTAGGAATTTATGAGAGGTCGTAGGGTAATTTGTCGTATGCTACCTAATTTATACTGCATAATTATGATAAATGCTTTCAATATTCGAAAACCAACCAAAAAGCTAGGAAATACAATGAAAGCTCTTACGCGCATAATTCGAAAAGCAACTATACCTCATCGCCATACGTATAATACCTACACCAAGCTCAATGCACGATTCCAATCAAAAAGTCATCAAGTCACGTGGAGACACTATATATATATACACCTTCATATCCTTCTTCATCCGGCGATCACTCGAGTTCGTTCGCCCGCAACGGACCTCGAGTCCTTCCTTAATGGAATTCAATATCGTGCCTTAATGCTCTTAATAACGCGAACGAAAGGGGTCCCTATATACACGCGAGCTATGCGCAGGTATCCCTAATGCCACCGGGAGTAACATAATAGCCGGGGCCAGTGCCGCCTACGCAAACTGGCCCCGGGCGATATTCGATTTCGCGCGCTCTGAAAGTATGCGCCTCTATTACACACCGGAGCCCGTCATCCTTTTTCTTCTGTCGACGTCCATTGGCTCGCAGGTATATATATGTAGGTGGGTGTTTTGGTTTATGGTTTCTTCGAGGAAACGAGGAGGTTTGATGTTTTATAGATGAGGCGGTTATATTGTTATACGACTATTTTAATGAGTTTTGGATGCATTTTTGTGCAAAATTTTAGCGTTTTTTAAGTTTGCAAGGATTCATCAGTTCAGCCCTCGAGCCGTTCTATTTTACGCTAAAAAGTTAACTAAAAAACTAAAATATCTATACTTCCGTATAATGTATACCGCAAGCTTTTTTCAAGATTTCCAGCTGCATGTACAGTATACGCACTCACTCGAAAACCCTGGGCCGAATAATTTTTAAAAACTATATCAACTCTCGGCATATTTAAGCGTCATTCGGTTCGGTGCAACGCTCAGCAGCTTTTTATCCGACTTCGCGGGTAATTGTTCCCCTTCGAGCTAAACGGATTCTCCGAAAGATTATTTTTCGAAGTACGCGGCTGGAATTCTTTGGCCGAGACCGGGGCTACCATATATACCTGTATACATATATATATATATATATATATATATACATCCCCGCGAGTAAATTAGTTCGTTCGTTCGACTGGTCGCTTTTTCGTATACGAGTCCCGGTCTGCCGCGGGGGGCTCTCGATTTAAGTATCTGCTTAATACCTTAAGTAATAGAACCTGAAACAAAACCGTTCTCTCTCTTGCGTATTTATAAACGGCCTCTTAATAGCCTCGATAAATCTCTGGCTTTGGTAACTTATGCATAGGAATTTGATAACATTCCTCGCATAGTGGCAGTAGATGCAGAGTGTATTATTATCGACGTGATTGACTTTCGATGACTTTTGCAACAAGGCATCAGATAAATTCAGTCGATCGACCGCACTATATGCTAACACGCGAATACAACGCGAATTTCTCGTCGGGATGAGATATCAGTGTCCCGAAAAAAGCCGATGAGAAATCGGCCATCGATAAATGTCAAAGGACGCGGATGATCGAGAAAAAGGAGACGTTATTTGCCCCACCTATACCCGCTTTGCTCAAATATAAAAGACGAATTGCTTATTCCGTGCGCGTGAGACCGGATGCCGTGTGTCTGCCCGCGATTAACATTATAAACGCACAGCGTTCGCCTCGTAATATACACACGCACACACCGGCCGAATATAAATATAAATATATATATATATCTCGCGCGTATATGCGTTATGTACGGTGATCTCTCTGCGTGGGCTGGTAGTCCGGCTTTTTCGTTGCGTCATCCCGTTAGCATCTCGAAAGGCGACCGGCTTCTTTGGATGCTGCTGCGGCTGCCTTGTCATGTGCGCAAAATTGAAATCATGACGTCCTTTGTGTTTCCCAGTCAGATTGATGTTCCTTTGCAAAAGAAATTAAAATCGCTCTGATATGCCCGGGATGCGAGAGAGGAGGCTCTCTCCGCGCTCGGATGGAAAATTAACATTCAATTATAACGAGACCGTAAAGCTCTCCATTATGCGCGCACAGAATATATCCTTTGCGCATGATGTATAATATGAGCTTCTGCGCAAATTATTATAACGCTCGCGCGCGTATTCGGAACGGCTTAAAATCGATTAACTGGGTAAAAAGAGAGGAAAGTGGAGAATCCGCCGCGGTATTCCGAGCGAGAGGAGAAGAAAATGCCGAGGTGGCACGCGAGAGTAGAGCCGATCTCGATCCGCGGGTGCGGCGTAATGCGGGATGGTAGTTAGGTATATACGAGAAATTCCTTAAAAAAAATTTCAGTTTGAGCGTAGCACAGACTTTAATAAATATCAAGTAGTACATTCGCACTTGTAACAGTATGCTATCCAAAACTGCCTTGCTGGGCTTATTTCGAGAGGACTCGTATATTGCATCACTGCAGATTGCTGTTTACACGTATTCTTACTTTGGCTTTGTTCAGTTTGCGCGTATTTTGTACAGATTTTGTCTGCTTAGCTATTTAAGTTTTGCCAACAATAATCGACTTAATCATTCCTCCAGTTTGAAAATAGACAGACTACAAAAATATACACGATGATATATATATATACTTACCGTCGATGTTCAAGGTTCGTGTTATTGACATCAATCGATAAATGATCACGATATTTCGTTACGACGTGTTTAGTGTTATTACAACGATGTGAAGTTATGTTTACAAAAATATAATCGAAGGCATGCTAGACATTCGAACTATTATCTTTCGTATAAATAATATTTTTAAATATAACTCCTGTTAATAAAACCGCATATAACATAAAATATCGCGAGAATTCCTGCGCTAATTTTCTATGATATTTAAAATAAACTGTAACGATTTAACATAAAAGCGCAGTGCATGCACAAGGCGAAGTCGCGTGCGTCATTACGTCGTGCGTCGTGGCGGTTATTTATTTACGTGTAAGTATATAATAAACACAAACTCAGGTGCGCATCGCTTTGCTGCACACATGGCTGCGCACGCATATATATATATTCGCTGAGGGAATGCATTTGCTGTGCCGCGAGCTTTTGTATACACAGGACTTTGTGTTGTTTTTTTTTTTATACTATTTACGTTGAGGAATTTTTTTCATGGTTAATCGACGTTATTGGAAAATGTTCACTGTAAATACACTCGCCGCGTTATTTTAAATCGTTGACGCAGGTTCAATTTACTGTGAGCTAATACGATCAGAGATATTGTTTTTATTTATCGCGATGGTATATTAGAGGATATTATTTTTTCGTGATTTAGAATGAACGAAAAATAGAAATACGTTGTTAAATATGGGCTCGTTCGTTCAAATTTACGTTAAAGAGCGATGCTTCGTGCGTGTGCGTTTGGTAGAAACTAAAGTAGTATCAATACTTCACAAGGTTAATGAATCAACTTGAATTTTCAAGCTGGTGGTATATTCAAAATAATAAATTTCTCTTCTATACCTCCTGAATACTTAATGCAATGAAAATTGATTATCAAACGAAATATAACAGAGCTAAATTATTTACGCCAATTCACGCCAAAAAAGGAAAATCCAAATCAGCTAGTATAGCATCTCGAAAATCAACACACTCATCAGATACGCGCAAGATGACCGCGGTAGCTCGGTGGGCAGGATAAAAGTCAAGATCCACCTCCCCGCGGGCACAATACTCGCGCTGCCATTGAGTGATTTCGCGTCGCGCGCTCGATTCTCTCGAGCGTTCATTAGTCGGCCGATAAACGACTCGAGCCTCGTCTATCTCCCACCACTGTAAATACGTTGCGCTACTACATATGCGCGAGTCTGTATCAGAATCTCAAGGCTCACGAGTATTACCGCGAGCGCAGGCGTTTTCTCGCTTTTTTTGCGCTTTATTTTTTCACCCGCGCCGCGGCTGCTTTTCTTTTTCGAGCTGAGCTGGTGTGTATAAAGATGCAAAAGAAACTCGCGATAAAATCAAGCGCACCTCGCGCGGCTCGTAATAAACGTTGCTTTATTGTATAAAAATACTTTTTAATTTTTAGCCCTCGTGCGCGCGCAGGGTTTCATCGATCCGCAGCCGCTAATTAGGATTGTTCAATAATAACGAGCGCAAAGGTAAACGTTAACGAGCATTTGCAAATTAAATTATTTACATTCCGCGGGCAAAAACGTTCTCTCTCTTTCTTAACCTTCGCCATCGGTATCATCAGCCTTATACCCCGAAGAGCAGCTGCTTTGAGTCGTCCGCCCGCGGCAGGTGGAAATCCTCCTCGCGGCTACTTCTTGCAAGTTGCGGCGAAGGTGGCGGTGGCGGCAGCGGCAGCCCTAATCGACAAGCCGAAATACTCGCTTAATTGGCCGTTCATGTGTGCGTATATATATGTATATAGCGACGCGCGATTTTCGATTTTTGTCGTCGGCCGAAAAAGTGAGATCGGCGCAGATAAGAGCGCGAACGTAATTTAAAAGGGTGTCGCGCGCCGCCTTTGTCTCTTTCTTGTTATTGCCGCTGATGCTCGAGTGCGTATAAGTGACAGCGCTGCAGAGGCGTCGGCTTTTTTTTGTATACTATATATAACATATACTCGTGCGGTTAGAAGCGTTGATCGATATAAGTCTCGGGGAACACGAGCCGCGAGATAGGAGCGACAAGTTGCTGCGGATCTTCGCTTGAATTTGTATGTTAATGTCGCTGTCGCTGTTTAACGTTGCGCTTCTTTTTATCGACGCGGACTCCTTTACTGCGCTCGCTTGCATTTGGCGCACCGATGCGGGATTGTATATTGGTATTAAGCGACTTGAACGCATCGCAATGGTTGTCGCTCTTTTGGAAGGACAATATAGTATTGCTTAAGACGATATTTTAAGATTAAATATTTTGCGAGAAACTTCTATATACGCAATCTCAAAATATTCCCAAATCGCATTTGTAAAATGAGAAAATATAAATCTCGTCGGCAGTAGAAGTTCGGCGCTCCGCGCATCAGCATGATTCCGCCGTTGAAACGTCCAGCTGCTAGTCGGACTTTCCGCAGCGCGGTCTTCTTTATTCCGGATTAAGATAATTTGCGCGACAGGCGCGAAACACGCGCGCGGCGTAGATAAGGTGGCGGAAACGTATAATCCCGCGCCATCGTGTGTTATAAATCACGGGACGAATGTCCGCGCGGGTATAACTATCTCTGTTGTTTGATTATTCGCGGAATCTTATTATGCAAGCTAGTCTTGATTGTAAAACGGAGAGATTAGTATATATTATATGTTGCTATTCGGATCAAGAAAAAGTTAGCCAGGATTTGAAGATAAGGCCTGTCGTCGACTCGTCAAAACTATTGATCGATTAAATTTTGAAAGCTGAATAAAAATTTCGTCTACACTCAATGATCGTAAAATAACGTCTGATCGCCGCCATCGTCGGAATAAATCGACTGAGACACATGTTGAGATGAGAATTCCTATAATTTGATCGATGTCGCGCGGGACCGTCGACATCTCTTTTCCCTCCGCATAATTTCCAGCCTCGCACTCGACTTTTTAACCTCGAGGCAGCGCGTATTTATCGGTGTCTTCATAAGGAGAAAATTTATTTCCCACCTATATACGAGTCAAGAAGAAAAGAACAAGCAAAGCTCGACCTGTAAACGCCCGATTATTTATTTATCGACGAGTTAATGACAACAAGAGCACGTCGATGGCTACTATATCACAGCGATAAGAGAAAAACAATCATGCGTACATCGACGGTAGCCAGGACGAGTCCGTTCCGTGCTTCGATCCATATACATACACACAAGCGCGTATGTATATATATATATATACGCGATCGAGAGGAAGGTGGCGGTGGCAGCCCGTCGCGCGGCTGCAGACATCAAAGGGCGCCGGCAATAATTATAGAAATATGCGCGCGTTCATGCAAACTGGCTCTCCCGCTCGCTAAAGGAAGCAGTAGCGGAGCTGCTGAGGTGGTATTCCTATATACGTGCAGATGCAGAAGAAACGACTCGCGCGGAGAGAGAAAGAGAGAGAGAGAGAGAGAGAGAGAGAGAGAGAGAGAGAGAGAGAGAGAGAGAGAGAGAGAGAGAGAGAGAGAGAGAGAGAGAGAGAGAGAGAGAGAGAGAGAGATCAGCCGAAGAGAAAAAGGGGCGCAAACTAGGGTGTTATTCTAACTGCTGCCGGATGTTATCGAGAGTAATACAGTTATTTATACGGGAACCACCTCGTTATCGCGATAGACTCTCGCGCGCGTTTGAGGCAAAAAAGAAAATCGCGCTTTTCTCTCATTCGATCTCGCTCCGTTGATGCTGATCTGCTTTGGGCTTGTAGTGCGCGGATGACTTCATTTGCCGCTGATGCTTCCGTCTTGATTCCAACTTTTTCCGAGAGCTGCGAGATCATACGAAGAAATTTCATCGAGTATTCCGGGAAGTCGCGCGGTGCACGTTTTGAATGCAGCTGCTGCGCGTCTTCGGATGTGGGTTGGAATCATCCGAGCTATGCGATAACGAACAGCTGATTGCGGAATACAAGTTTGAAGGGGAATATCTTGAATTGACATGTTTTTTTTTCGTCTTCAGCTGTGCGTACGAGTTTCACAAGTGCTGCAGCGATCGATATACGCATAATGTATACAGGCTTATTATACTTGTGGAATTATTGATGGATGCAAGAAAAAAAAGAAATCAAACGTAATTGAAATTAAACGTACTGTTAATGACGCTGTAGATCGTTATTACAAAGATTAGTGGAAAAAAGCAAGTTTCATCGGAGAAAAATATGATCGCGAAGGTAATTCGCTATATACAAGCGCGGATTGCGTTATAAGGTTGTTCCATAAATCAACCGCATTAAATAATTACATTTTTATAAAACTCTAGTAAATGAGCAAAAGTTCCTGCCCAGAGACTATAAATATATATTAAGTAAGGTGAACAGTAGTGCGCGGATTCGCGAGTGTTGTGAATAGAAAGACAATTTATCAAGGCGCGCGCGAACCTATGTAATTTCGCTCCGAGTATTTTATTTTAGCAAAGTATTTTAAGTTTGCGCCTCGTATTGCATAAACTCGGCTAGAACGATTATAGAAACGCTACGTGCATCTATAGAAAAGTAATTTACTCTGAACTTTTTAATTTTATTTCTCGTTGCTCGCTATAAATCATCGATGTCAAAGCACTTATATCGCTCGGTAAAATTCAGAAGAGACGGCTCAAAATATTCTATAAATACGTATACGCAGCAACATTAAATCCACATTATATAGCATATACCTACATACTTTATCATTGCGCTCTGTATAAACTTGGATCAAGAAAAAATGCGGACAACGCGACTCGCTGCACTATACTCAAGGAGAATCTCAACGAAGCGCACAGAAGCTCAACTACATCCATCGCGCGTAATGGACAACAACGAGTCAAGAACGCGCGCTTAAGCCACGAAGCGCGTAATTATAATAATAACGCGTGCGCGCATGCGGCCGCCCGCGGTACCATATCGCGGTATTATTATCCGTAATGCTATTCAAACAGAAAAGAGCGGCGCATGCGCGGCGATGGCCGCGAGCGTGACTATTATTAACGTAATGTTACTCGCGAGTTTGTAGCGCCGGTAGTTTCGCGGAAGATAGATATATCTATCGGCTGGGAGCACGTCTGGATTTTTTTTTAGGATTTCGGCAAACGTTGATCGAGATGGCTATCATAATGTTTCGGCGTACGGTGGACCGATAATTGGAAAATTATATCGTTAGCACGGTTGTCAAGGTGGTGTGCGCATAATGCGTAGTAATTTTCAAGAGTTATCGCTTGGCTTATCGAAAGGTGCAGTATTATGTTGCGTATTATGACATTTTAATGTTGATTTTATATATGCGAAAACTGGGATAGAGAGACGGTTATTATTGCTATCGGATTCTCGTATGAGAGTTGGCAGTTTTTCTTGAATTTCTTAAAAATTTCTATTCGTATATGCGACGGAACCTGCGAAAACAAGACGATGGTGATTTTTCAACGCAAATGTAATCAATCATAAATCAATTGCCGGTTCAATAATGATACATTTTTCCGAGGCTTGTCCTAGACATAATTATTAGTTTCACAATTTTTAGCAACACTGATATGCAGATATCAACAATTTAATTTGAATTTGTAAGGATATTTTTTGCTTAACCTTATTATTCATCGCATTGAGCGATCAAGAATTACATCTGAAAGCTTTTTTACATGCATCTTGATGATTGTTTAGAAGAATAATTTATTTCCTGATGAACTTCGAATGAAAATACACGTTCCTATGATTTTTACAATTGTATCAATTGAATATGCATAGCTCTATAACATGGTAATGAAAAAATCATTGAAAAACTACAGGAATTTTTTCGCGCCCTCAAAGGCACTCATCCGACACTGACATGAGCTTCTATATAGTTGTTGACGTTTTGACTTTCATAAATACTATTGAGATTGTTCTTTCACGCGCCTGTATTAAAGCGTATCATAGAACAATTTAATGGTATAGTGCGGAAATACAAAAAAAAAATAATGTTTTCATGTGATCTCTTATTACACTCATGAATATAAACTGCTTTTTCGCGTGTAAACAGCTCGCATATTTTATGCTAAACATCAATTTTCTCGCACATGTTTATATGTAGTGTGTTTAAAAAAGATCGAGAGCCAACACTTTTATGATTAGTTTAGTAATTGACTGATTTACGAGATATTATCCATCGCATAATGCATAATCGCAATGAAAAGGAGACAACGTCGTAAGTCTTGATCGATGTATTGCAGTTAACAAGAAAACCGTGACAAACAATCCAAATTGTGAAATAAATAAATGAAACAGTATATAAAGTAAATCGATCTGATCTACTCGGTCGCGCAGATAACGAATTTTATCAGTCTATTATATTATGCTATTATATAATTGTACATGGATTTCAAACTTCACATAAGATGCATTGTCGATTCAGAACTTTTAAACATTGAGTAAGTGCAGACTAAACATGTCATAAATACCTTATAGCTGAAATTTTGGGCACAACCTCCACACATTAATACAATTAATCTTCGCGTTAAGCAAGTTCCGAGTTAAGCTTCTGAATTTTATGAAAGCGACCCAGTTTCTTGAAAAAGCGCCGTCAAGCCACATAGATACCAACAATAATCGCTCGCAGTTGGCAAGCTGGTGGAGGAGGAAGTGGGTGAGCGCGAGCAAAGAGTCTCGCACGCACGTGAGCGCGAAAAGACCGGACGAAACCCGCGAATATTAATCTCTAACCAGTGATCTCCTGACAAATGCGAGACACGCCGGGGATTTTCAGCGCGCGAGCGCGCTCGTGTCCGCGAAAATCCCACCAAGGCGGCTACTAATTTTATATGCAAAATTATTAATCGTCGCGGCCGCCGCCGCCTTGGAGTTTAAAAATAAAGCCGTAATCGAGGGAGATGTTTGTGTCATTGCGCGTTACAGCGAGTTTTTGTTAAAATTACGCATTACACGCGGAAATCACGCGCGACCTATTAATACGGAAAATTTAAATTTGTTCCAGTTAATGAGGTACGCGAGCTCGATGGTAAAAAGTGCACTTCGTCGCTTGCCGAGATCTTTGACGTTCTTTTCCGCGAATTTCTACCGTTGACATTTGCATGATTCAGTAGAATATACTTTTTGCAATAATCGGACTTGCCATCAATGATCACTATAATACCAGCAAGATTGATCGAACGGAATGTATAAGTTCATTAAAATTTGATTTTTTAATTACATAGAGTATAACATAACTTCTGTCGACTATTTTTTATATATGTTTAATTTAGAACTGTTTCTTTAAAAAGCACAATTTAGTCTTAGATGAGAAGCCAGGAGTTATAACAAAGATATGAATTAAATATCTTAATCGTATTGTTTACCAAACCTTGCACAAATAATCTAATAAAAGTTACACATGATGACTCATTTGTCTCGATCCGAAAACTGATAAACAGTGGAACTTGGTCAGATCATCAATCCTGATAATCTGAAATGATAAGGTTGGGTATAGAGTACAAAGCTGTAGGAAATATTCATTCTCCACAAAGATGTGGAAATCGCTGGTGTTGTGTTTTGTACTCTCTGCGCTTTCCATCACGACTGCAAAGCCGTTGAGAAAGTCATCGAGATGGTGGGACAATAGCATCATCTACCAAGTTTACCCTCGTAGTTTCAAAGACAGCAATGGTGACGGTGTCGGCGATCTCAATGGCATAAGCAGCAAACTTGAGCACATTGCGGAAATTGCCGACACATTCTGGATTTCGCCGATATTTTCAAGTCCTCAACGAGACTTTGGCTACGACATCTCAAACTACACAGCGATACATCCTGAATACGGTACTCTAGAAGATTTTGATCGTCTTATAGCTAAAGCTAAACGTTTGGGATTGAGGGTTTTGTTGGATTTCGTGCCGAATCATACATCGGATGAACACGGATGGTTCAAAAAGAGCATCAAACGAATCCCGCCTTACGATGATTATTACACTTGGAGAGACGCCAAGGTAGGACCTAATGGCACTAAATTGCCTCCAAACAATTGGTTGTCATTCTTCACCAACTCGGCTTGGGAATGGAACGAAGAGCGTGGACAGTATTACTACCACAATTACGCCGCTTCACAACCAGATCTTAACTACCGCAACCCAAAGTTACGAGAGGAAATGCAGAACGTTCTGAAATTTTGGTTGGATCGTGGTATCGATGGATACCGTGTCGACGCAATAGCTCACTTGTTCGAAGACAAAGAGTTACGGGACGAACCCAGATCAAGTCAAGATGTACCACCTAATGACTACAATTACCTTGAACACATCTATACCCGGGATCTGAATGAGACCTACGACGTTGTCAGTTCGTGGAGAAAATTCTTCGACGAGTATTCCAAGGCCAACGGGGTTGATAAAAAAATGCTACTAATGGAGGTTGGCTCCAAGTTGAACTTCACTTTGAAGTACTATGATATTGATGTCGACCCCTTCAACTTTGGATTCGTTCAGCATCTGAACAATGATTCCACGGCGCTGGATGTTGGTTCTAACATTGAAAATTGGATACAAAATATGCCCAGAGGTAAAGTGGCCAACTGGATTGTAGGCAATCATGACGTCCACAGGGTAGCATCCAGATTTGGCTACGATAACAAGAGAGCCGATCAGATGTCGATGCTCTCTATCGTACTACCAGGAATTACAATCATCTACAACGGCGACGAGATTGGTATGGTAAACAGATTTTTCTCCTATACAGAGATCGTAGATCCAGCTGGCTGCAACGCAGGTCCTGAAAGGTATCGTTTGAAGTCTAGGGATCCAGAAAGGACACCTTACCAGTGGGATGACACAGTTAGTGCTGGATTTTCGACAAATCCAAAAACTTGGCTGCCAGTCCACGAGAATTACAAGACTTTGAATCTAGCTGCACAAAAGAAAGTAGAAATTTCCCACTTCAAGATCTTCAATGCCTTGTCCAAATTGAAGAAACTACCAGTTCTAACTAGAGGATACTACAAGGCTTTACTTGTCAATGACAATGTATTGTCTATCATCAGATATTATCCTGGGCAAGAATCCGTTGCGTTATTTATCAATTTTAGTGATAAGGACGAAATAGTAAATGGTCGGTGGACGATCAATATTCCGGAAGAATTGACTGTCGTGGTAGCAAGCGTTAAATCTGGACTAAAAACTGGTGACAAAATGAAAGCCAAGAAATTATTGATTCCTGGTTCTGCATCTGTGATACTTTCTTCGGGCGAATTAGTCTCGAATCTATTCAGCACTATATAATAAAAAAATGTATATCCATTGCATTAAATATCTGCAATAAATGTGCATTTGTATTATTATTTTTTTTTAATTTTATCAAATTATCCTAACGCTTTGTGAAAAATAATCTGTAAGCATTTTCAGTGATACAGCAAGTCCACAATTTTTTTCAAAGCTCATTTCTGTCCATCTCGAGAGCCTCCAGGAAACACGTATCTTGTCCAGTGGTCAGTGGAGTACGTGTAATTACGCGGTGAGTTAAAAACACGAAAGGGAAATTACCTATTACAGTCGTGCGTTTCTCAAGCATGTTTCTATAAAATACGCCTCTGCGCCCGCTACACGGCCTCATTAATAAATGTTAGAGCTATGTCTGTCTCTTTTCCTCCCTTAGCATATTATTCTTGTTCGTACATTTAAAAATCTCGCAGTATCATCTTACAGTTTATAATTATACATAAGATTAAGCCGAGCGCAACGGCAGATTAATTATTTCTTGTTCTTGAAAATTTCAATTTCACTTGACGTCACAATATATGATGTCTAATCAATTAAATTTCGCGTCTCTCGGCAAATTACTAAAATTTTTGAAAAATTGCGTCTTCCACGACTGTTTTTCTCCTCTTAGAAGATAATGAACAAACAGTGAACTGACTTTCTCAACCAGAAAAAAAAGTCCGGCAAAACGTTAGGCCATTTAGACGCGCAAGAAAAGATCTTCGTTACTTCCTATATACGCGCCTATTAATAGTGTTCTCGCCGCCGAGAAATTAATGGCTCAACAAGTTCGTTGAAGAGATGGGCGTTTTTTGCTGCGATTACCGGCCCGTCGCTGCAGTCCATAAGTTTTCGCTTTATTTTTCGAGTGTATATTTGCGCAAGCGTAACCTGCCCGGTAAGTAAATCGCTCAATAAAATCGAATGCTATAAAGCGGCGTTTTTCCAGGCTTTGAAGACCAAAAAATCGTACAACGCGGCTAAACTATATATATACACACTCACACACACACACACGCGAGTGTACAGTTCCTCTCGATTCGTTTTTTGGAACAACGCCGAGCTGAGCTTCTCATCGCTGCGTGAGAACCGCGAAAGAGAAAATGGAGATGATGGCTATACATGCTCGGACAATTTATTTACTTTTTGTAACACTTGACGCTCTCTGCGCGCGCGCACCGCGCGGAGAGATTGCGATTCAATGGGGATTCTTAATTTAATTGACTACTAAATTTTACCGGCTTATTGTTGCTGGCTCTCGCGAAATTCAGTTTAATTATATTTACTTACTTTTCTGTATAACTAAACGCCGCGGAGATAAATATATCTGCGTTGGAGAGGTAATTACTCGGCTCTGCAATTCGAGCGCAAAAAGGTTTCCTTAATTACGGCAGGATTTTTACGACAAACTTTATATTTATCGATCACCGGTAACACATATATTTACATTTATGCGCGCGCTGCAAGAAATATGGTATCATTGTACTTGTCTCCTAGTTTCTTAATCTCGAGTTTTACCAATGTTTAAATTACATCCCTGCGAAGCATTAAAATACATGCAAAAAACCTTATATTATGTTTATCTGAACCACGAGACTTTCGTGCACACTACAGCAACATACACTTAACTCCTCGAATCCATGTGGAACAAAACGTCAATGTATATAGGAGCTCGTGTACCCGCGGCAAAATTAGCAGCCGTCCATATCTTAATTTACGAAACCTCGCGAGTGAAAGACTCCGCGGTCTCGGCAAAAAGTCCTTATCCTCTACCCAAAAAAACTACACACACACACACACACACAGACAACTTTCATCGTTTTACTCCATTCAAAAGCCGCGACCCTTGTATCCACTGTATTCTAATTACGAAGGTGGGCAGTATACCGTATCTGTCCGCGCCGGATGTGGAAATTTCGTGAGATCGTCGTCTTTGTCGTGTTCGCCGTCGTAAATTTCCTCCCACCCGATGCATCATGTTTATGTATTACCTGATGCAGGGGTTGGACCCGTATACACGTAACCGCGG
Organism: Muscidifurax raptorellus; assembly: GCA_020010945.3. Classification (NCBI taxonomy): domain Eukaryota; kingdom Metazoa; phylum Arthropoda; class Insecta; order Hymenoptera; family Pteromalidae; genus Muscidifurax; species Muscidifurax raptorellus. The sequence goes on from CM052077.1 coordinate 6,491,253, forward strand.
CGATATGTTCGAGTTCGCCCGCGACGGAATAAATTATTTTCGTGCGCCGACTAGGCATTATATTGTCTAGTGTGTATACTTCTGTCGGCTTTGGATGTAAGGTGTGTATATGGATCCGAGAGTGTATAAGCGAGACGTGCGTAAATCAGTGCGATAACGCGTGTATGCGAGAGTTTGGGAAATTTTACGTCTGCAAGGCAGTTTTCAGACTCTATCGCGAGCTCTATTTGATGGAGATAGTATGTGGAAATAAACGGAAGCTATGTGTGTGTGTGTGTGTGTGCGAACAGTGTTTCGCGAAGCTGTACTTTTATACCGCGTCAAATGTATCATTCGGTTTTCTATAATAATTCAAGCGTTATGAGATCGAACTCAGAGTAAAAACATCATATGCCTTCTGAAATGTAGTTCGATGATGAAATTTCGTAATAAATAAGGCAATCTAAGAGCTGTATATCTTTTCAAAACTGTTATGTAAGATAAGTGTTGCTATTTTACAAAAAACTTGACAAGCTTGCTCATAGCCTCATTTGGCGTGTAGTTATGTATATCTGAAAAATTAGAAAACAAATTACTGAATTCAATTCACGGATACGAATGAACAAACAGGAATATACTTTTAATTTTATCGTTACTCACACAGGAGACTCGGAACAGCGCCGTTTTCACTTTCCATCGCACGTCACTTCCGTCATGTATACAAAATAATTTAATTCACAGAGCGCGCAACGAAGAAAGCATCTATATATACATGTATATTAGACAGCAAACGCACACGTCTAGCCGCGCGCGCAGCCGTTCCTTTAATGCAAAGTGGCTGTTGAGGTGGGCAAGTTCCGGTAAATCACCGCAAGATAAATGTTTGTTTTATTGCCTACCGTTTTTCTGTTAGACATACGATTTCTCGCGGGTTTTATGCGAGGCGTGTTTTGAAGAATAACGACGCACTATACGCCGTAGATCCGCATGAAACATCGTCCCGCGCTATATACGCACTTGCAAAAGCGGACGAGAGAGAATAAGAGAGCCCGGATAGACTTTATGCTCTCGTAAAGTTTCTTCGAAAACCGAGCGATCGAGTTCGCGGCTTTATCTTTGGCTTTGGCGTGGGGATTACTTTATCCAAGCTATTCCGATCGATCGTGTAATCTCTATCGAATTACGTTTAAGGTTATAGATTTCATCGGATCGGTGCAAGTGCCTATATTTATATATACCGTTTGATTGATTAGCGCTTTCAATACCTCGATGAAATTCTTTTTTGAAAAATTCCAACGATTTTTATTTCTTATATATCTAATTAGTTTAAAATTAGTAACAAATTACTTCAAAAGATTGAATTAACTTTTCCTTTTGCGGATTTAAAGCGTGAAATTATACAAGATGAAACGTGTCCATTATTTTCTAATGCTCGTGTAAGTTCGCTGTCTAATGCGCCGGCTGAAGTTAATCCTCGTCACTAATGGATAATACCACTTCAGTGTATATACATAGAAGCAGACATACCGCGCGCGCCAGATCCGCAACTTATGAATTTTCCAATACGATCCAAACTGATTCGAAATGCGACGTCTCTTAAATTGATTATCCCAAAATGACTAACTTATTCGTTTGCCGCTCGCAAATAACCGTACACCCCCGATGCCGCAAAAAAAGAAGAAAAAAAAAGTTTCTCCAACAAGATTCATCCGAAAAACAGCCGCGTGCACTTTAAAACAAACCTCAGCAGCAGCGATTAGACTCTCGTTCCTGCCAGGCGCGCGCGTGCACTTGGTCGCGCCGCACGTGCAACGGAGCTATATCTCAGGCGCGATAAATCTCGGGAGTCAGGTGGACGATGGCCATCAGCCGGTCTCGGTCCCCGCAGCGCGCGCTGCGCCCCCTACTCTTCCTCCTCTCTTTCTCTCTTATCTTCTTTTCTCATTTTCAGCGGTACAAGTATACGAAGGGACTCGTGACACGACGCGCGCGGCCTAGCGACGACCTTTGGATCGCGACATTCCGTGACCCCGAGAGCCAGCCGCGAGGAATACGCAATTGCGCTGGTGGAGGAGGCGGAGATAACGGCGAGTTGGAAAGAATAGATGGACTTAGTTGGCTGCTGATATGGAGCGGACGTACGGGGAAACGGTTATCGCTGCGTATATAATCGTGTTATATACCGATAAATCGTTTAGTCGAACGGGCTCGAGTTTCCACACGTCGCTGCTGCAAAATTAAACAATAACAATATACACCGTTAACCAGAAATCACCAGCAAACAAAACCCAGCAGCGGCGATCTCAAAACCCCTCTCCACCGACAATAAAACTCTCACAACGATAGCTCGACCCGCGAAGTCCAGTTCGTATATATATATATATATATATATATATATATATACGAACGCACCAGCTGATCGATCTATCGGAATCTCGCCTCGTCAGCGCCGTCGCTGCTGCTGTTGCTGCACACTATATATGTACGCACAAAGAAAGACGCAGCCGCGGGATGTAATCACGCGGTCGCGATCTTATCGCTCCCGAAGATCAGAAGCGAAAGAGAAGGAGGGAGCGAGCTGCAGTGGCGCCTCGAGGCTCTCGTGATATCATCGCTCGACAAGCGGCGGCACAATGCTCGACGTATTAATTAATACGTCCGCGCCTATATATACGTATGTACTGTGGACTATGCCGGCCGTTTTGCGAACTGAGGCAGATTTTTCGATTGTCTCGATTGTTCCTCTGCTATATCGAAAATCGAGACGAGTAGGTGAATTCTTGACGTGCATCTCTTGTATATTGCGTTGATTCGATGTGTCCAGCGCGGAAGCAACGTGTAGCGTAACGTCTTAATACGTCAACAGAGCAACAATTAACTTTCTGATCTATAAACGTTTAATGCTCAGCTCGAAGCCGCGCGAGTGTAAAGACGCGGCGAAGTATCATAGACGCGCAAGTCTTCATTACACGGGCTTTACTGGCAGTACCACCCAGAACCATTACAGCGTATTATACGCGTCCGGCACAAATTGCCGCTTGTCTATAGTCCGCCGACGAGAATTTGTTGTTGTTGTTCCTTTCATATATATGTATACTCGAGGTGTAATATGCTTTACGGCGAAAACAATGTTTTTACCGCGGCTAACGTATCTCCCAGTTCTCGTCCAACGAAATTTCGAGGGCAAAAAGTGCTTTGTTTTGACTATATACACGTACTACACTAGCAGCGCGTCGAGGGCATATATTTCATACGTATAACGCTAAAATTCCTGGGGAAAACGATTTGCCATGCATTATGCATCGGAAACTCTACACGCGGCCAGGAGGATTTCGCAATCTTGTCGTATACACCTTTTGCATCTGCACGAAAGCTAAACACAAACGTTAATTTATCAGCTATATACATATGTAAAGCTTAAAAAAAGAATATATAAGTAATTAAATATATAAGTAATTAAATACCCTGTCTGCCGAAAAAAAAATTCCTCTCCACCAACAAACGAGCAAACTCCTAACGACTTTATAACGCTCGCACTTTCCCATGGCGAAATCTGCGCCTTCACCTGCCCTAATCATGCAACGAATTCCCGCGCGCGATTTAAGTGTGAAACGCTCGCACTTGGCCTATAATACACAGCGCGCGCTCGAGAGACATTATTATACGCGAAAAGAAAGCCGCGCCGACGACGAGGTTCTTGCGGCTACCGCCTTTGTCGCGGGGAGTTATCGCGTAACGCGATACGCGAGAAAAAGGACGGGTATATATAATTTTGACGGATTTGCCATGAGACTGTACGTAGCTCTTATATCCTTTGAAGGCAATGATTTCGCGACGGACGTTGTATTCTGGGTGGTCGCGAGGATCGTATTACGGAGCGACACTCGTCGTAAGTACACTATGTATAGTTACACCGGAGTTTTTTGTTAGCTCGATTTTTATAGAGCTTGCTTTATTATACAGCCTGGTAAACTTTCTCAGGAAGCACGCGAGCTCGTATATATATATTTTATTCCAGAAATTTATATCATATCTAAATGAACGAAACCTTAAATTATACGCAGCCCTATCGGATCCTCCTGACGAAAGTATATATACACAAGCGGCCCGCCGAGACATAATACACACGCGCGGAATATTTACAATACACGAAGTCGACGTTCTCTCGCGTGGGCAGGTCGTCCCACGCGCGAAGGGCTTCACCCGCGCAAGTGCACACCGAATATAATATATAATAACGACAGAAGAGCCGAACGAGTTGCGCAACGCGTGGGCGGCCGCTTCGCGGGGAAATATTTATTCCGCATTGTCGCGCCCTCTGTTATAATTATATATCATGTTGTCGTATCGTCGTTTGATTCGCGAGTGCGTATACTTTAGGGACAGCCGAAATTTATATGCGAAGAGTTTTTGGTAGTGGGTGTACGCGCGATGGTGAAAGGACGACGCGGTTATTTCCCATATTCGCATGTATATGTATATTAAATAATTTTCATTTCACTTGTACACAGCGGTACGATAATTCAACTTCGGTAATCATGCAAATTATCCTCTTTCTACGCGCGCTCTCCTGCGCACTTGCGTCTAAAAACAATGCCTCCATATTTTTCCGTTGCGCATCTCGACACGACACGCCATTTTACACGCGGAATCTACGATCGTATCTGAGTAATTACGTCCAGACTGAAAAATTCGCGGGTATCCATAGGCGCACGTAATGGAAATTTTGCAAGAGAATCTCTCGAGATTACAACTCGCGGTAGAGGTTCGATTTCGATCGAGACCCGCGCGCGAGTCCCTCGGCAACTATATATACGGACTATGCGCGGATTTATGACTTCATTCATTCCTACGGCGATTCTCGTCATGCTGCGTGTATTTATATACACGTACGCGACGTTTTTCTTTATCCCTTGTCACCGTCGCGTTGCGCAAGATGTATATACATATACGCGCGTAGCTGTAAGTCATTGGCAATTGCATCGGGAGCGCGCGACTTTTTTTTTCTCAATGTTTATTTTCGCGATTACTAAACAGCGACGTTAATATTTCATTAACATTCTTCCGACATGCAGAGCGGAGTAGTATCTCAGAAATGTCACCTGCGAGCTCGAAGGTTTCGACGTCTGTCGCTCGCTGGAAGTGTTTAGAGGAAAAAGCGGCGTGTCTGGAGAATTCGCATTATACGTTAGCTGTATGTAAGTCGGCTTTTTTTTCAATCTCAAAGTTGAGCAAAAATTTCGAAATACAATATATTATAGTCGGGCTCGCAGGTGATTATATATACAGGTCTGCACCGTTATATACTAGAGGATTGAAAAAATAAAATTTGATGGTCGTATAGCCAACGGCAGTAATTGATTAAATGACCGAAAGAATATCTATATACATATAAGACACGCCGCAGATACATTAGTCGCGCGGAGTCTTACCGAGTCAGACTTGTTCTACTTGATCATTAGATTATCGTTAACCGCGGGGTGTTACTTAATTGACACCGAGCTTGCTCGTTCGTTTATAATTTAGTAAACTTTTGCTCTTCTTACGACTATATCGACCCCATTATTTTACATAAATCAACTATGAGGCAGAAATCTCGGTTCATTAAATCAATCGATAAACACCACGCGCTGAAATCACCTACACGCGCAGCTCTCTTTCTCGATAAAGCTGTACGATTCCAGCAAAAAATCCGCGCACTTTAAGGGCTCGTAAAGCCTATATATAACATACGCACAGAGGCGCACCTCCGCTAATCTGGCCGAGCATTATCTCGCATTGTTCTCGATCGGCCCCGTGTAGGTCGTTATATAGACTCGGCCTTTTGCGCCGATTATAAGCGTATATACATACACCCGTGAACGCGAGCTTTTGCTATCTTTATCGAGGCCGAGTAGGTGTCGCGTGATTTAAGCGGACCGACAGCCGACGATTTTCGCTCGATCGCGTGCGCGTATTATGGGACATATACTTGCGCTTGCAATATACTCGCGATTGCGAAATTGTCGCCGAGAAAGAACTCGCTCGAGATATTACGAGCACGTGTGTCTGTGTGTGTGTGTTTCTGCAGCGCGCTATGTAATAACCGTCGGAGATATTGGAAGTGGCGCGGAAAAATGTTGATTTTGATTTAAGCGACACTGCGGATTTGTCGTTATAGCTACGTGTGAGTGTACACCGATGATTTATACACGCGAGAGCTGCGAGGGGAACGATTATTGCGTTATTTATTGTTGCTTTCGATTTCCATGCGTCGATGATAGTGATGAATTTACAGCTGAATCAAACTTCTTAATCGAGCGTTATATTGCTCGCTATTCTATGCATACGCCCACGATCCCTCGCACGTCTCTCATAAGAACACAGCGCGAACGGGAAATCAAAGCTCGGAAATAATTCTCCATTCGAATAGCACTGCGGCTCTCTCCCGCATCGATGCGCCTATTGTCCGCGGCTCAAGCTCCGCGAAAAAAACTACTATAGTCTCTCTCGCGTGGAACAATCGCCGCAGTAGCTACCTACGGCCCTCGCCGCCAAAGAATACACAAGCGAGGAAAAGAAAAAAACACGCGCGGCGTGTCAATGCGAAGATTGCCCCGGTGCGCTCGCGCCGCGAGCTGTGCCATAAATCGCGGGGCCATTGTCGAGAGGCGGCCGCGGGGGCCTCGGTGATTTGCAGCAATTAACGTATGATTTGTAAGCGCGAGTTTCGGTGCGCGGGAGCGAGAAACGCGCGGTAGCGGCGGCCCTGATGAGGTATATGTATATATATGCGCACGGGTTTTCGCATTAGGACTAATTTATGCTTCGAGCCTACGGCGATCGAGTTATTATTGCGCGGGGAGAGAAGAATGGGGGTCGCGGCAGGATCTTGAATGATGGAGGGAATCGAGTTCGAAGTTACTGGAGCCGGTGTATGTAGACGTGGGCTGCGGATAATATAGAGATAAGCTCGTGCTGATACACGCCTGCTTCATTAGATTAGCGATAATTTTGTTCTTTTTACGTTTCTTCATTACTTTTTTAGAAAATAAAATATATTTTAATCGCTCCTCTCAACGACTCCATCTTAATTTCCAGCGCAGTAGTCCCGGCAGCTATAAGCGTATATACACATTTACAATCGCATGCAGCGTCGAGTGTCATTCGCGAGGCCCTGACGAATCTTCCCGATCGCGTCCCACACTGCATAGACGAGCGATTGCGTTTTGCTCGTAAAGCCCGTACCCTCTCATAGCGAGATAAAACACACGAGGCGAAGATCTGCGCTGCACGTTTTACTGGAATAGTCGAGTGTAACTGTAATTTTTGCCTCCGCGCAGCCTCGAAAGATCTCTGGAATTCTCCACGTGTATACGTGTGCATATACTTCTCCGCTTGATCTGACACGAGCGCGTCGGCAGATTTCTGGCTTTGATAGCCGAGTGGCGTATAAAGACGCGCGAATTATGGTTATTGTCACACGCAAGCCGAAACCTACTTCGCGGTGCGAAATGACGCCTGATAAGTTTTCAAAGGGGCAGTGCAGTTTATAAGAGGGCTTTGGATGAAAGCGAGCGTATGTGCGTGTTTGGCAATAGTTTAATTGGAATCGTTGATTTAGTTTTTTGAGAAATATATGTTGCTTTCTTCTGTGTAGTAGTGTTTTTAATAATTAGCGCAGAAAAGATCCTATCCTACAGCTACACGCGCTTTATTTAGAATTAGCGAACTAGCGCTTGATCACGGACAAATTCTCATACCATTTATATCACCCGCGCCATTATCAAGCTTTGAACTTAATTCAACATACACTAATAAGAAAGTAGCCAACTCATCAAACATATTTCGAGCAAATCTATACTTTACCTCGATCGTCCAAACACGCGCGCCACGCGTATATACCTATATATATAGATAGGAAGCCGACGCTCGCGGCGGCAAATCTCTCTCCTCCGCGCGCGTGCACGCACAGGAGCGCGGAAAATATACGAGCGCGCTTGGTTCTGCTCTGCATTCGGCGTCGCTTAATCATCGTTAATTACGGCACGCGCGCGCGCGTTCAGTCGATCGTTTGACTAATTGATTTCCAGCACGCCATCGGATGACGGCGAGGATTAAAGGAGAGAGACGCTCTGAATTTATTCGGCGGGTAAGCCAATCGGATCGGTGTAATAAAGCCGTGGGGGCACCGGGATGAAGGATCGCGTGGAAAAGGAGACGCGCGGGAAAATCGATTGCCGATCGGTGTTGCATTTGGAGATGTATCATAGCATAATTGGGAAATATCATTGAACGCTATTGGCTATGTTTGAGAACGGGTTTACGCAGCGATTATTAAATAACGAAACCGGTGAGCCATGCATAACGATTCCACGATAAACTTCAAAATCAACGAGCCGAAACATATCAGATCCGTTGTGTGTAAAAGCTTGCGCATCAGGTCTTAGCAGCGAATTCGCAGAAGAGCCAGCTGCACTGCGTGGGCAGACAAAAATCATCCTATGCCGCGATATCCGAGAGTCTCCGCTACACTTTCGCGGAATCCCCGCTCGTGAATGAGTCGAAACCGATGACATTCTTCGCGGAAAACGCCACAACACTGTGGGAACGAACGTGTGTCCACGGCGAACAATAAGCCGGCACCGACGGCGGCCTCACAGCGACATTGGAAGGAATGTCGGCGCGGCGGACATTCGCTCTTTCTCTTTTTCTCGACTGTTATAACAGCCAGAGCTACTGATATTTCAGCGGGTGGACGCCGAGTACGATGAAGTTTTCGGAAGAGCGGACAGCCACGGGCTTCGGGTGACGAAGGAGTAGATCCGCAGGTTGGCTATTTTTAGAGCGGCCGGACGGAATGTCGTTCGGCGAGCTTTTCTTTTTGTATCGGCGTCGTATACATCGATCGATTGTTTTACCGCGTTCTGTATACCGCTGCGATAAAGATACCGGAATTCCATATCAGCATATCGGAGAGAAATGAAAAATGATCCGCGGCGAAATTCGCCGTTCAAACAATGCGCGCACGCAGTCTGAAAACGCGCTCTCGAATCCTTATCTCGACGATCCACGATATACCTATAACGGTGTACTCCTCCTACCTTGCGCGAGCAATTTCCACGGCGAGCTTATCTAGCCTGACGATCGGACCGCGGCTTCATTATACATTTTCGCGGCTTTCTAATTGCGGACACCGGTCCACACCTTCGCCACCTACTACGAAAAATCGCCGATCGCCCTATGGCTACGCGGCGTATCTCGTACCGATCTTTGCATCGAGCCTTGTCCTTACCGGTCCATGACTCGCACGCGTATATATACCTCTGTGCGGAAAAGCGCTGAGTCGTCGTCGGGCACATATATATATATATCTGAATGGAGCCGTCTATCGGTTGCCGCTGGCACAGCTCGATTTATGCTACCAGCTGTAATCTACGCGCATATGATCGGTATTATGAACTGTGAGTTGTGGTAGCTTCGCATATATAGGTATGCGTGTGCGAGGTGTGTATACATGCCACTGGTTTTGAATGCTCAGGAAACGACTGTTTGTTTATTGCTGTAAGGATCGAGCGTTTGTTTGGACGCGGGAGTATCTGTTGCTCAAAATTGAAAATGTATATGTTCGGCTTTGTGTTGATAGAGTAAATACTGATTTGGCTTTTTGGACCAGTTTCGTTGTACCGTATCATGATGTTCTGTTCAGTAAACATACGAGGAAAATGTCATCCGATGTGTACATAAATTTTCAGTTTTCAACGAGCTTTTACTTAAATTAATAACACACTGTAATATATACAAGCTAACCGGTTGATCGACGTTTCACTCTCGTATTTACGAATTTATATCCAAGCGAAGCGCCCAATAATCACAACAATCGGTGCAATCATATAACGGTATATAACATCGACGAGGATCACTCTATATCTGTATTTCATCATGTATAATACAAAAGGTATATCCTGTTCCTGCCGAGCGAGAAACACGCGCTACATATACACCTCCCATTCATGAGAGCGACAATAATTCGGGCAGTGTTTAATCAAGACGCGAGATAACAATTACATATTATCCCCCCGCGGCTTTTTGTATACACATATCTGTCGTCTCGATCGAGTTTCGATCTCTCTTTCTCTCTCTCTATATATATATATGTGCCACCTTACTTCTATACGGCAGCTATATACATATACGCGCACTCGACACTTTCACCATCGTGAGACACAATCAGCGTCGCGGAGAGTCGAGTTTTATTAACAATCTTCTGTCTTTTTATATCCAAAGCTGTAACTGCCGTTGTGAAACTGCCCGGTGCAATAATAATCACCCGGCCGTAGTATAGAATGTCGGCAATGTTTGATTTGACGACGATTAGTATATGCGCGCGCGCCTGGCGCTGTGTGTATACACGCCGAGGAAATGATTCAGGGGCTGACTGACAAGCGTTAGATAAGAGGAAAATTTTCGCCCGTGTGCACTTTGCTGCGCGCGCGCTGACGCTAATGGGATACGGCTCTCGAGGTTTATCGTTTGCTTGTATATATATGTATATATATATACATATATAGGCGAATCGCGGGTTCGCGTTTGCGAATTTAGATGCTTGGTATATGTTTTTCGTTTTTTTTTCTCATTTCAATCGCACGCTCGAAAGTGAGAGATAACGTATTCGTGCTTCTTGTATTGCTTACTATTATGGACGTTTTATCGATTTGCTTTCTTTTATGCTTTACAAATCAACGTGACAAAGCACTCGAGGCGTGAACAGCGATTTGCTATATCGTTCACCGAAAAACCGAACTAATTCATTTGACTATACAATTTTATCAACCCATTGAAAGTGCACTTATATGAAGTTAAAAATACAGCCGAACCTACACTATATATATATACAGCGTATATGTATATATGAAAAGACGCGCATACAGCACGTCAGCGTCTCAAGGCTCATCGCACACGAGAATCGCGCGAAAAAAGCCCTTGCAACGCTCACGTCCTTCCAGGCAAAAAAGTGCCCTTGCGCGCGGATGACTGCAGAAGGCGTCGATGGCCTGGCGCGCATTAGCATAATGCGGGACGAGAGAGCAGGTGCTGCGGTGGCGGCGGGGCGGCGGCTATATCGGGTGACGCATTATGTTATTAGCCGGCGACTCGCCGGCGAATTATCGGGACGTCACGCGACGGACTGCTGCCGTTGCTGCAGCGCACAAAGAATAAGAGCTTCGACGGCGGGAGGAGAATGAAAAGGGAGTAGGCCGGTATACACGTGTGTGTGCGGCGTCTGCGGAATTAATGGCTATTGTTTGCGTCGACGCGTTGATATATATACATATATATATAGGTGTGCGGGTTTAATTATTTCTCTGCGGACTTGATCAAGGCACTGGAATATCGCGAGAGATATTGCAAGTGTGAAATGCGTTACCTTTTGATGAAAACTCGTTGTCGAGTATATTCATCGACGAGATTCGGTGGAAATGTTCAACGAACTATATATACGTAATATACAGTCGTATAATTATATCCTCGTAATCGTTGCGCTTTTATTACTCTCGTATTTTTTAAATTTAATTTACCCAAAAGTGCGCACATTACGTAATGCGTGTATATATAAACAGCCGCGTGGACAAAATCACGAGAATTCGTATAGGCCGAGCATCCTCGAAATATCAGCGTAACGAATCGCATTGAATAAAAAAAATCATTACCAATCAAACAATCAAATAATATTCAAGGAAGTCCAAAAAATTTAATTTAACGGTAACACCGCGGCACTTACAAGCTGCAGCATTACAATCGCCGACCTTATCACACACACACACACACACACACACACACACGCGCGCACGCACAGTAATTAACGACGTCACTTTTACAAAACGATCGATCCGAAAATCGCCGCTAGCATAAATTTATATATTTCCAGCTCAACAGGTAGTCTCTTTCCCAGCCGCGCATATATATACGACGTGATAAACAGCCTCCAAAAGCGAGGAGTCTATATTATCGCGATCGCGCGCGCCGCGTTTCCATATATATATATATATATACGAACACCTTCTACGCAATTAACCATGCAAACGAGAATATACGCGAGGCGCGCGCGAGTCTTGGGCGGGGACAAAGCGCACCTTCGTGCGCATCGCGATAGCGAAGAAGGCTGTGCGGTGCGCTTACGCGAGGAAGGACGGATCGGGTGTAATGAGCCGTGTATTAACGAGATGTGTACGCGAGACTTTTCGGGGGTGCGCGGTTTGCTTATCTGCGCTGCTGCGGTTGTGTAATTGTGCAGAGAAGAGAGAATTTGGTTATTGAGAGGTGTGTACTTTTTATAAATAATGTAACGACTGCATATACATTACTGCGTAGCGCTGAAATTGAGCGGGTTAAAGCCCCCTAAAAAAAGCCATTGTTCAGAAATCCTCACGTAACGCAGGTGCATATCAACATCGTGCCGCCGCATCGCTACTTATTCCCACCTAATTACACCGGGCGTAAACTATATACCCACGAGCCAGCGCAATTACGCCGACTCATATATATATGTGCGCGCGCGCGAAGCGTTAAAGTGCCATTAATTAGAGTCCCGGCTAAATAATTATCGATGGGACCTATACTCCTTCCGGGCCGCGGCGTCTTCGCGCGCAGCTGCGCGTGCGGATGAAAAGTACAAATATGCCTCGAGACCGGTGAGCCTTGTAACCCCCTTGCCTCACTGCCATTTCTCTTCATTTCGCCTTGAGAGAAGCGCGAGTAAGTACCCGCGTATATAACTAGTATTAAGGCAGCGAGTCCGATAAATTTTCATGACTGCAGTGCTGTGGACGGAGGAACGAATTTTCGGAAATTATCGCCGTGTGTAGATAGTCAAATGTGTAATTTTTTTCGCTTCGCGTACATTGATATATAATTGGAGGCGTTTGGGGTACGTGTACCTTTAGGTGTTATTAAAAAAAGCTTTGTATCCCTCGGATATTCAATCGAGCCGTTATGTTCCCTTCGCTCGGAAAAATTATACGAGGCAGCATCTGCCGCGTTTAAAAGCGACGTTGATCGGAGTGCAAATTAAAGTACGCCCTTGACGCTCAATCGCAAATGGTAATTTCGAGTTTAATGTCAAGCCGCATCGCCGATAAGAAAATTCCATTGGCACGTGAACCCTTAGCCCCTTCATTCTTCTCGCGTAACCTCATACTCTTGTGGACGGAAAAAAAACGATTCGGCCTGCAAGTCGATTTATGGCGGTCCATAATAGCGGAAGTGAGCCGCGCAGCTTCGCGGCCCACGCGAAAGGAGATCGATCTCGAGTGTAGAATTACGGGTAATTAATTTTTTTTTCTTCCTCCACTCGCACGATACCTTCGCGGATACACAATGCCGCAGCTTGCGCGGATACGCGTTGTTCGGAAAGTATGCGGTTATTAGTAACTCATTAATATAAATGCGTAGTACAAACTGCGAACAATCATCTTTAATCGATTCGAATAACAAAAAACACACGGAATTATAAACGTAGAATTCAAAGAGTCACGTCAACTGCATAAGCCATACAAAACAACCTCGTCACGTTTGATTCCCCATCGGTCTCCGCATCTACCCAGCAGTACATTCAATTTTAGTATCTCCGGAGAATCTCGCCTACGAGCCTATCCCCTATCAGCCATAAAAGCTCGCCAAAAAAGCAAAGCAACATCAACGAACCGGCTAACTACGGCGAGTGTAATAAAAGCGGGAGGAAGCGCATCGCAGGGGTGAGTTTTTTGCGCACAGCGCGAGCCGGTACACACTGCACGGTGGCGGTCCCATTATCGGGTAAACGCGCTATTAACCGAAGCCGAAGAAAGTCCCGGACCCAATCTAGCCTCGTAAAACTGGCGGCGGCGTAATAACGTGCGAACGCGCTATCCATCAGGCGCGAGAGGGAGTCGCGATGCCCGCGAGTAGCGCGCGGCACCTTGAAACCGGTAATGAAGGTCTAGCGCGTCGCGCCGCCGTTTTCATGAGCGTTAAAGCGAAATGTCGCAAAAAGAGCCGCATGATCGCGTGGCTGCCTGAGCCTTCTCTTCTTCTGCGCGCGAATTTTATGGCTTTTGGGGGCTTCGATGCGTAGCCGTGCGCGTGTAAACGATGCGTGTAAGTATTGCTCGTCTTCTTCTTTTTTTTTGCATTGATATTCTCTCAATATGAAGCTTAATACATTGTGCGCGAGTACCTGCAACGTCCACGACGAGACGTTCTAAAAAGGCTGCGTACGGTCCTAATTAAAATTTGAGAAACTGTTGTCATCGTTTCGCGCTCACGCCTTCTTAGAACATCAAATATAATGCGAACCCTGTGTGCTAACGACTATATTAACCTTTTCGACCTCCTCCGTCTGTCTAAAAAATCTTCCTTATCTACGGCCAATTAAGACTTTACGGCAATTAGAGGCGGGCCGTTTTCACAATGGACATCATCAGCAGTCCGCGGCATTCAAAACTTTCAACGAGGTGCGTAAAGTCCGAAGCTGTATACTCGTGTCGTCTAATTAAATTCTCAGGCTGTATACGCGCTGAGATTAGGTAGGCTCGTGTGAAACGCGCGGCTGGACGCGACACGCCTGCACTCCACTTTTCTACTTATCTCGCGAGTTTCTCCTCTTTCGTTTTTTTTCTCCTCGAGTCGCTTTTTATCTTAATATTTCTTGCTCGCGAGAGAGCGAGGAATGGGAACTTATGTATATAGGGGCAATGCGAAGGAGGTCCTTGACTCTCTCGGCGATGTGAGAAAAAACAAAGAAGAGTCACTTTGTCCGTAGGCGTGTGTGTGTTTTGCTACTGGAATTTGCATGCGATCTCCCGGGGGGCGAGTTTAATAGTTAATAATTCGCGTCTCAACGGCGAACAATCCTCCTCGAAGTATAAATAAAGGCAGACACCCGCGTCATTTTTAATGAATCTAAAGCTATATACATCTTATCCCGAAAACCTGCGTGTGTCTCTCCCGGCAAACTGGATCACTCAACGAACAATCTCTCGTCCAAATCTCGGCAGTACCACCCACGGCGAGTCTCTCTCTCTCTCTCTCTCTCTCTCTCTCTCTCTCTCTCTCTCTCTCGAGCCCTAAGAAAATCCGAAGCCGCGATAGCATCTTTCTCGCGGAAAAAAAAACGTCCGAGAGGTGTCAAGCGCGAGCGGTTCTCACGTGCGTGCTCACAGAGTTGGTGTATGTGGGGGGGGGGGGGGGGGGGGGGGGGGGAGATAGCGTCGGGCTCGAAGCGGTCTGGATCCGCGTGTACGCGATATCATTAAGGAGGATTTATGTCGCGAGAGGACGAGGAGCGTGGAAAAGAGGCTGCGATGTGACGGCAGCGTTTGTTTTTAAATTTTCGGATGTTTCGGACACTTGTTCTTTGGACGAAGCGAGTGTACTTGATAGTTGAGTGGTCGTCAGCGAAAATGTGTAAATCGTATGGTAAAATGGTTTTACCATAAACAATCGCTTTTTAATCCTCAGCAAGGCAGAAAAAAGTGAAAGCGAACTTCTCTTTTCCACAGCATCATCAGCAGGTCGCGCAACTCGCCGCTGCGGCAAAAAGCCAACCGTAAATTTGTCAACACCAAAGTTTCCCTCCCGATATTTCACCTTATTTTTATATTTTTTTACGTCAACTCTTTCTCTCGGACCGTCGACCCCGGAACCGTTCAAATTATCCCCTTTCAATGCTCCCTCGCATACACGTACATGCATCTACCGCTACACGCACACTCAGGGCACAGGTGAACCGTATATATATAGACGCGGAACCCGCTCGTTAAATAGTAAACAAGGAGTAGCGCAACGTAACGTCTCAATGGCAAGAAAGACTGCGCCTCTCACCCCGCCTCCATTATCTTATCTCTGGGCGCGCTCGCGCGTACGTATATACATATATACAGCATCGTATACACTTGATCCTGTCGGTCGGCGCCTTCGGGCTGTGTGTGCAGTATACGATGTTCCCGGCTGTGCGTATAAAAGATAGCTGGAAAAATTCGGCGAGAGCGTGTACCGTTACGTAACAGTCGGCGCTATATATTTTCTATTTTTAGATGAAATTGCGTTATTATGTTGGCTTATTCATAAGTATAGATCGCGCGAGTGCTTTTGGCGCTCCAATTTATTCGGGCGTAATAGCGGCAGGACGAGCGATAAATCGATCTAATCAAGGATCTTTTATTTTCATCGCGGCAACAACAAACGCTTGCATTAATCACTGGGATACGCGCCTTGTACGAGTTTAATGGCGAAAATAAGTCATAAACCTAAGGTTCTAATAAGCTCACTTCTCGATCATACCTACAGTCTATCTTCGACTTACGCACGGCTTATCGCGGACTTCAAACATATTATATTTCAAGCAGTCGCGCACTTCTCGCAACTGCTCCACGCCCTTCCTTGTACAAGGACGAGTTGGTCTTATCTGTACGCCGAGCGTCTGTATATATACATACTTGAATGATACAGTATTTATATATACGCTGCATCGATGAGTGAAAAATGCGCGTATATTTAAATGCCACAAGCTCGGGAGCTGCTGTTCGGTGAAGATTAGTCGCGTGCGCGCGTTATCCGACGGCCGATTTATCGGAGAGTAAGCGGCTGATAAGGTCGAGGGGTAATTTACTTTAATTAAGGAGCTTAAAAACGCGGGAATTTTTAATTACGACGGTTCAGAGCGTTCGATGTATCGGAGTGGTATGAACTGGCATCAGATCGAGATGAGATTTTTATTCGAGTTCATACTGATCACGAGCCTGGTTTGATTCCAGGTGTATTGTTTGAAATTTGGAGCATCGAAGACCAAACGTAACGTAACAGTTGCCTGCGTGTATAAGCCTGTGTTTATATACATTATATAACCTGTTACTCTGATGGACTCATTAAATGTATACCGGAATGAGATTTGATTTGAGATACGCAATATGAATAACAACAAGAGAAACGCCGAGCAAATACACTCATCATCGCTAAAAACTCTTCGACTGACAAGTGAGTTTCGACAATTATAAAACGCCTGCTGCAACGACACGCAGTCCAGTAATAATTCCTCGCGCACGACGAAGAATGAAAACGTCAAAGTTGGCAATATGAAAACGCTTCCCCGCAAACGAATTGACTTCGGCTCTTCCTCTTTCTGCCGTCTCATTCCTTCTTGCTTCCGCAGAAGCGCTTGCCGCGAAATCGAACAATCACCGACGCTCGATCCTTTCAACCATGGCTCGATCATTAAATTTAATAATTTAGCCTTTGACGCGCGTTATTACCGACGCGTACACACACACACACACACACACACACACACACACACACACACACTCAAGCTTCTGAATCGAAAGAACATCAGCTTCGTATCCTCCTTTACCTACTCGGAAGCGATGTCAAAAGCATGCCAAGGAGAAAAGGAGCGATTACACTTTGTGTCGCTGACCGTTAGACGTGGTATTATTATTAATACGCCGTTCGACGAGGGGATTTTAATGGAAGCTCGATCGCGACGCGATGTGTGCGTTGTAAGGATCGAGGTATTGTGTCGAAGCGACTCTCTGCGGGATGTCTACAAGCACGACGATGGCGATTGACTGGCTGATGTTTTCTCTCGTCGAGGGGCTATACAAGTTATGTACCGGGTCCTCCTCGGATTTTTTGATAGCTCTATCTGTGTGCCCTATTTGAAAAGAAAAAGACTGAACGCAGCGATTGGATAACAATTTCTATAATACAGTTTTTCGAAGTATACACGGGGCACTGTGATCACCGCCGGTAGTCTATATGAAGCTTCATCCGACCACGTGTAACTGTGCGAAGTACCATTTGCCGCTTTATCACCATCATCCTTTATTTGCCGCTTCTTTATCTCGTGTCCGACAAGGTGGAAGCGCGACGCGCGGCTACGACTAATAACCTCTCGATTCTCTGTAACCCTTGGTTGACCCTCGGCGAAGAAATATTGCTTATCTTCAGTTGCGACTTTTGCGAAAAAATCCGCATCGGCTTCGTTCAGCGGTTATGCACACCAAGGAACTGCGTATATAGCATCCTCGAAAGTCGAGGTCAACGATTTGTCACGATAATGAGGCTTCGATTAATCGTTTTCGAAGAAGTCTTCTTTCTTGCGTTCAGTCGTTGCGATGGAAATATTTTACTGCGTGAGAAGCAACATTTTTCCGAGCCTCATCCCGCATATGATTTGATCGTGAATGTGTCGAGGCAAGGCGGTTATTTGCATCAACAAAGTAACCTCAAAATAAAAAAACAAATTAGCACCGACAAAATTACGCACGAAAATCACAGGGAATTTATTCATCCTCTAGATAATCCAAAAAAAAAATTGTACAGGTGTCAAGAATAGATAACAATAATTCCTATATAACGAAAGCAACAAACGAAATTCACTGATCACAAAACGTCGAATCAGCCGATCGCTCTACATCAAGTCGTCCTCCTGCCTGTCCTCCTCGTTCTCGCTACCGGAGTACTGGCTCTTGAGCAAGCTTTGGCTCCTGGATCGATTGCGGGTCTGCTTGGCACGGCTATTGCTGCGGCTGCGCGACCTGCTGGTCCGTCTCTCGTCGGGCTCGCGATTGGCCTCGATGGAGGCCGCCTCCTCCTCCTCCTCGGGGTTGGGCGTACCTTCTTCGCGCACCAGCTGTACGGGGGTCGCGTTACAGTCACCCTTGCGGCCGCGAGCCGCGCACATGCCGCAGGGGTTCTTCTTGCGCCGGCGCCTGGTGCCGCAAGACGCGCGCTTGCGCTTCTTCATACCGCAGGCCGAACGCTTGCGACGCATGTTGCAGCCGCGACGTTTCACACCTTGAAATTGTTGTTGTTGTTGTTGTTGTTGTATTTTTGCAGGTTAGAGCGAGCTTTTTCGATGAGTTGGCATTGAAGGCAGAAGCAAGAGGAGAATCGCAGGTTGTGCTGTGTAATGATAATACTTACGTTTCCGTTTGCCGCAGCTGTCCGTCTGCGCCAAGTCGAGCGGTCCGATGACTTCGGCGTCGGTATTCAGGCTGTAGCCGGTGGTAGTCTTTTTCAAGATTCCGTACTCAACTCCGCGCTTCAAAGCTGTCCGCAGCTGCGAATGGATTGTCGTAATTAATGATTTGAATTTTCATTCCATAGGAAAAATACGCGAAAGTGTGAGCGCCGAATGGCGGCCAGTGCCGGTTTGATGAAATCGAGCTTTTCGCAAGCTTTTCCACATACCTGACGTTGAACGGTAGTCTCGGACGCGTTGTACTCGGCCATGATGTACTTCATGATCTCCTTGGCGGTGGAGCCTTGGGCGTCCCTCAGGTTCCTGAGAGCGGCGACTACCAGTCCGGACATCTTCGGCTGCGACTTCTTCGTCTTCATCCTGAGCTCCTCTCGTCGCGAAGCAATGTTCCTTGACTTTCCGTTCCCCGCAGCGGCTGCTTTTTCAAATTTCCAATTTTTTTCCTTTCTGGTCAGTGATAATTTTCCATGCTGTGGTCGCTCCGAGAATTTTTCCGTTAAAGTTCGGCCGAGAAAAAGGAGTCCTGGTGAAGAGGAGAGATGAGGGAGTAGAACAAGGTCCGGTTACCTCGACGGAGCTTGGCTGACTGAGACGCGTTGCTACGACGAGCGTCAAACATAAGCCGGCTTGTGCTTGCGCCGTCGTCATGGGGAGGCAAACTTCGCTGCTTCGTTGTTTGTAGGAGAGAGAGAGAGAGAGGCTAGGTTTTGTTTTTCGAAAAGTGTTCAAAGATAAGTCGGAGTAAAGTGCCTTCACCTGGAAATGAGCGTAGCTCGCGAGTGAACGTCAAAATTCAATAAAAAATAGAGAGCGGGAAATCCCAGCAAAGGATTGATCTAATTATTCTTCCGACACGCGCATATCGTACAAAACAAAAATAGAAAGCCGGCATCTCTATTCGCATTACCTCATCCAATCGATCACCCGCGGCCTCCCGCTCTACATATGCCTCTCACAGCAGCACTCTCCGATGTAAATAGCCCAAAAGAAACAATCAATAACTCCCGTCGGCTATCGGCAAACAGCATAAATCCCGGAGCTCTAATCAAGCTCTCGCGGGGCGCAGCGCGTAATCCCGAGATTTCGAGCGCGCGCGTGAGAAAGATGACGGATGATTCGCTGGGCGCGCGAGGAATCAAACGCGAGAGCCGCGCGCGTCCGGACTCCCGCGGCTAATGCAAAGCTCCGTGGACTTATTAAATGATTGCATTAAGCCGCTCGGCGTCCGCGGAGATTAATTGCCGCGTTATTACGTCTTCATGTGCGATGCAGCTGTGTATTATATACTCGCGAGCGACGCGAGAGAAAAATATGCGTAGGACGTGCGTGAAGGGCGCTGCCGTATGGTTTGGATTTTATTGCGCGTTGCGCCGAGCGAGTCGAATTATTTTATCGGGTGTACTCCTTGGATATTCGATGCGCGGATTGTAGGCAGTTTTTGAAAGACAAAGAATTCTCACACTTTCAATCGACGAACTTACGTACACTTCCTCAAACAATGATCCGAAGCGAGCCCTCGGCATTCATAGAAACAGCGCATAACCGTCTAAAAATTCATTCGCATAGGCATCCAACCAAGCGGATCCTCCGGTGCATTGAAAAACGTCCCTAATTTCCCGGAAATATTCGTACAAGTGAAATCGCTCTCACGCTACGTCTATCGCAACAGAACGAAATCGACGCCGCGCGAAAAACACAATAGCAGACAGCGCGCGCGTCGCCTTTGATTTAAGCGCAACACAGCTCTCCACTCGACTCGTCTCCGCAGCGGGTACACCACTTTATTATTAGACTTGTAAATAGCAGACTCGCTCGTCTCCGTTATATACTTATAAACTCGCGCGAGAGAAACTCGATGCAGCAGCGGCAGCGCACCTCGAGAATGCGAGAGAGGCGCAGGTGGAGCGTGATGCGGAAAGAGTGACACGGGAACGTTATGAAGCCGAGGCGGCTGTGTAGGCACAATTCCGCATGACCGATTTTACGAACGAACGCGGCCAGAAGAGATAGAGAGAGAGAGAAAGAAAGAAAGCTGTATAATTGGAGTGATTGAGAGCTTGCGGATTGCCTGGGTGTGCGAGAGAGGACTTTTGTCCGTGCGGTCAGATATGTTAAAATAGTCGTGGGAATGATACGATTCCGGCAGAGGTACGCGTGTATGGGAATTGATTGATTTTGCGATATCGCGTGTATAATAGCGTGATTTAGATGGAACTGAGGCTTTTCAAATCTATTTAATGATATACGGCGCGCGAAATATGACAAATCAGAAAATTAATACGTGAAAAGCTGCATGAGAAGCTGACTGACAGCTGTGCGAGGAAACTACTCGCTCTCGAGTGGGCTGCGAATAAACTGATGCCCGGCAATTAGTGTCAGAGAACGAAAAGCTACGCGCGAAGCTACGAATAAGACAGAAAGTTGCGGAATAAATTTAGACTGTTAACATTCTCTTAGGCCTGTCGTAAATAACCATAAATTTTCCATCAAAATTACACCGAGACAAATAAAACGTATATACTTTCATCAAATAAAACTCGCGTAATACGCACCGCCGCGCTTACGCGCTTCAAGAAACGAGACTCCTCGATTTTATTTATAACAGCGGCATATCCTCGCTGAATCTTCCGAGAAAATCTCTCGCGTTACCTCTCTATCTTCACCTGCGGCACAAACTACCTACTGCCGAGCGCCAGTCGCCCGGATAAGATAAAACTCTACACCTCCACACGTGCAACAACGGCCACCCGCGCCAACAGCATCCGAGAGGCGCGAGGAAAGCGCCTCAGCCGTGTCACGTGTTTATAAATAGTGCTATGCGGGGATCCCCCCGACGTAACGCAACGACCAAGTAGCGGCACCGAGAGATTTACGAACGCGGGAGGCACTACTGCACGCGGCGAGGCGTTGAACGCGGAACGGAATTCGCGAGAGGCGGCGGAGAGAGAGAGAGAGAGAGAGTTCGGCGAAAAAACAAAGCGAGACCAGCCGATAGAAGTTCGAGTGCGGGGCTTTGCGACAAAAGAGCTGAGATTTTTTTTTTGGTCTCGCGATAATTTTATTCAGAGCTCGACCGTTTGTAAAATCTCGATTGACAAATAGCATACGACAGGCGAGCGGGCCTATTTTCGCCCCGAGGCAGGCGAAAATTAGCCAGCGCTTGCGTATGTACTCTCTATCTCCGGGAAATCCGCAGACTTCTTACCCCCTTTGAAATCCGTGTACCCACCATCCGGCAACACATCCGCGCGCGTTGCGTCGAAGCCGCAACAAGCCCGCGGCTGCAAAAAGGGAACACGACTCTGCGCTACGGATATGGCGAGGGCGGACAGCCGACGTAAATAATCTTGGACTCGAGCGCGGAAACGCTGGATTATCGCGTCTATAGCGTTGGCTTGGTGGGTGCGCGAGTTTTCACGCGCGAGTGTATGTGTGTGTGTAGTAGTAGCGCGAGCTTGTCGTCGGCCACTAATTTTACGCTAAACGGCGATCGAGACTACGCCCCTACTGCTGCTGTATACGCTGGAAAAATAGAGGATACGAGAGATGAACGGATGTGCGTAGATGTTATGCGATGCTTTCGGATTTTATGGGGATTCGAGTGTCACGAAAACTTGGCCTCATTCGAATGTATGGAAGTTTGAAAACGTTGAATGGGCATATATTATTTGTTACTTTTTCAGAAATTAATGCAACCTTATATATAGTCTAAAAGGCTCGGTAGGAACGATAGAATCCAGGTTGCTTTTACATCATGTGCGCCTTTATAAGAAACTATAAATTCTCCATATCAAATCGCTACAACAACTGCATAACTCAGAACCTTTTACAGCTATAGAATCCGCACATTTTTCAAACGTGACTGATACATGATAAACTGTCAGAGCATTTTACCGCAGCACATCTTTTCCTAAACTGTATAAGCTACACTGCAGCGTTCGATCTTTTTTCGCAGCTCTTTACGCGCGTGATTAACGGCTTGACATTTTTGCCGAAAGACGAGCGCAGGCGCTCTCTCAAACATCCTGTTATACCGGAAAGTAGCGAAAAAGAAACGCGCCAAAAGTCGCGAAGCCACTTTTTTTCTATCTTCGCTAACTGAATCACGCGCGAGTTTCTCGCGTTCCCAGAAGAATTTACAAATGCCTCTCCCACGCCCTTAAGCCGTCTAAGAATTTTTTCTTCTGCTGCTACTCCCTCTCTATATAGCAAGCTCGTACTCGCGCTGCATCCGTTTGCTTTTTATACGCCAGGCTTTACGCTTTTTTATACGTTTATTTGCTGGGCAAATTTTTTGGATCGTGTATATTTCGGTATAGTGCTAGCGTAAAAATAAAGGTCGTATATACTCTGGATGTATTTTATTGTAGTTTAGGTCCTTTTAAGCTCAAAACTCTGAGCTTTTATGCCATGGAACATTTCTATTAAACGCTTTTGTGTCTTTAATGTTAATTTAATTTTGATTCTGTATATATGTAATATCAAGAAAGTTTGGACTGACTGTTAAAATCTACGTCATATTATATTTGTCTGAATTGACGGTAGATGAGGAAACCATCAACCGAATATCATACATATAGAGGTGCGGCTGTGCTCCTCAGTTACAGGGTTTACGTGCGATATACGCAAAATTGCTGCATACTTGCCAACACTATACGATTCATAAAAAAAATTGTATACTATATACACCGTATATTCTCTTAGAAAAGCAACACCAATTAACCAAGCAGTCAGCGAACTAAATAAAACCTATAGAGAATCTCGGAAAAAACAAATGCTCGATAAGCGCGCGCGAGAGAGCGTATATGCGCGAGAAAGTAAAGCAAATAAAGAAAACGGTATCTCAGCCCTCTCTCGCCAGCTCAGCACCTCTCAAAAATGATACATCGCGTTCCGGCTCGCTCGAGCTTGGGAATTCATTATTCACGGAGCCGAACGAAGCATATCAGGGCCGCAAAAACGCAAATAGTATATAGCTCCTCTCGCTCGGCCCGTGCAACCCGACGAAAAAAGAAGCCAAACCAACACCACTTATATGTATATATATATATATATATACACGTATACGCATCCCCCGGCCGATTTTCCGCGCGCGCGCGCTCGCGTCTAATTGCCGCGCGCGTCGCCTCGGAGAGAGAGAAGCAAACAAGACGCCCAGAAGCAACAATATGCAACAAGCGTATAGATACACGGGTAGGTACACACACATCTGCGGGGAACAAAAAGTTTAGCGCAACAGATACAAGGGCCCGCGCTGTTTGGAAATAGCCGCGTGAATGCCCGGCTTCTCCGAGATATGCGCGAGCATCCTTGCCAAAGCCGTTATGAGAGGGCTATAATAACAGTGGGCCACGTCGCGACGCTGAGACACGAGCGAGAGAGAAAGCTGCTCCTCATTAATGGACGAGAGAGAGAGAGAGAGAGAGAGAGAGAGAGAGAGAGAGAGAGAGAGCTAGCGTGAATCGCCGAAGAGACTATGAATGCAGCCTACCGGGGGAGTAGAGTCGTCGTCGTCGTCCTGAGGGACGTATGTGTGCGTGTGGAGCGAAGCGATGGTAATAATAATTCGGAGCGAGAATAGCGCGTGTCGGACAATGAGGCGACGTGGACGCAGCTTATAGTGCATTCAGGTTTTCGCGCGGATACGCAGGCGGAAAGAGAGTCGTTTATTTGGACGGCGGAGTTATGAATGTAGCGGGAAATTCGTGAATGCGGTGTCGCCGGCGAATGGGCCGTATTAATTTAGGGTAAATAGTGCCGAGACACTTGGGAGTTCGTTCATTCATTAAGGGAATATACAATGTATCGGTATCTTCAATCGGGTATGTTGCATCCCTGCGATATGGTTTATATATAGATGATGTCGCTATATATATAAAACTAAATATTCTGTTTCAGATTCTGCGATTGGATTCGATACAATTTTTGCAGTATGCGAAAAAATTTTCCTAAACTAATGTACACTCCCCAGACAAATAACGAGAGTACTGTAACAAAAACCCAAAAACTCCTCCACTCGGGCACACACGCACTGATTATAACGAACCTCTCAGAGGAGGGTATGACGCTCGTCTTCCGCGCTTCGAGGATTGTCGCGATTATTCATAGAGAGAGAGAGAGAGAGGCGCGGGCGCAACACTAATACTGCTGCTGTTCATTCTAGCGCTGGCTCTCTCGCTTGCGAAGAATGGCCCTCTTGTGTGACCGAGAGATGAGCGGCTGCCGTGGGTGTGACGAATTGGAGGAGCCGCATTTCTCGCGCGGCTCTGCCGACTATTTTCGCGACGCCGTCGCCGGCTGACCGAGATGGACTGGAACTACTTAAGATTCTCGACGATTTTTGCGGAGGCGGCCGGGGGAGCTTGGGTTTATTTTCGATTCGCCGCTTGCGCGCCGATGATTGATGCTCGCGGCCGGGAATTGTTTTAGGCACGCGCGCGTGTGTGTATATAACGAATTGCTCGGTATAGTGTACAATTTACATAGGTGTATACTGAGATTTAGAGGAAGAAAGTGGAGTTTACATTACAGTGTCTTTGTCTATTTTTGAAATTGAATCTTTGCTTTCAATTTGCAAGCTCCGAGCAAGCTTTTGGCACCTGTACAATGCTTTCGATTGTCCTATGTGCTCTGAAAATAAAGCACATCTCTATAACGTGCGAAACACTCTCTCTCTCTCTCTCTCTCTCTCTCTCTCTCTCTCTCTCTCTCTCTCTCTTATACATTCTGATTTACAGAAGCTGTCGAGGGAGCACATAAGAGAGGATCTCCGAGGTTGTGTTTACATTCGATAAAGTTGTCGCGAGCGTCATTAGTGGCTTCTACGGTTACAGTGAATAACCGCGCGCCTCCGACGTTAATCTCCCGCAGTCGTTTGATCTATCATTCTTCCGCGGCGCGCAGCAATTATTCCCCTTTGAAACGATTCAGCTGTCAGCAAACAACGCGACATCCATCCATCTATTCTTACGCCTGTATATCCTCTGCAATATTGCGATATAAACGTACGAGCACGTTTGGAAAATTATATACGAATATAAAAAAAAATAAACGGCCAATTTGTCAGCCGTCCGGTATCAAAGCATCGCTGTATAACGAGCGTTCAACTATACGCATAAATTAATCATCGTCATAATTCTCGGCTCCTCGCAATGCGCGCACACCCGCGCGTTTCGCAAACAAGAGCGTTTCGTCACTTGGCCGCCGCGCGCTTTTCTCTCTTTATCCGCAAGCTGAGCTTTCCTGGCAAGCTCCGCTTCGAGCCACCCGCGCCACTTCCGAAAACGATTCTCGTTTGTTTTCTCGCTATACGCCCGGGACGTTTATAGTGGGTGCGATCGTTTAAGACGCGTAACGAGGCGTTAATTCGTCCGTGCGAAATCTCCCTAGAATTATTCTCTGCATCTCTCTGTTATGCGAGCGTGTATATATATAGGCATATGCGTGTGCGTGTGTATTAATGACGTCGCGTTGAAAAGAGAGAAGGACACGATGAGGCGACGTGTAACGCGCGCATATAGCCAGAGATAATTTTGCAAAATGAGTTGGCGTATCTCACTTTCTTTCTTCGTGCATTTAGTATTTGTACTCGCAGTTCTTGGTATAGCTTAATTATAATTATCCGTGTCGTCGTTTCTATGTGTATGGATAATAGTGGAGATACGCGATAAATGCGGTATATTATACAAAACTTTTCTTTTAGATGTTATTGTATAGGTAGGCTTATTTATGCTTTTATATGGGTATTTTTACAGTTGTTTATTTTTTCGTTTCCATCGTCTTGCTGGTGTGAGTGTTGGTAACGACCATAATGCCGATGTTAAACTGAAGTTGAAGAGACGATGGTCTTGCTGTTCTCCACATTTTACAATCAATTTTTCGTTTGCTAGTTAAAAAAATTAAAACTTTATATAATTGGTAGAGACCAGTTTTACCAAATAAAGGCAACTTTTACCAAATAAAGGTAATCATTTCAGCATTTCCTTATGAGATTAAGCAAAATTTAATTATTAAATTAATGCAATCTTCCAGGGTCGTCTTCTTTTATTTTCAATGTATTCCCGGCCTTCTCGGCTCAAAGAGTGGATACTTTTTTATGAATAAATATTTTATAAAAAAAAATATAATATCTTGTAATTTTTGGTGCGCGCGCAATTACATCAAGTATAAATATAAATGACTGATCTCCCATATTAAGTAAATTTTAATAAGATACCGTTGGCGATGTTTAATTTCGCATTATTGAATTATTTAAAATCCAGTTTTCGAGAGTCAACGTAAATCGCTTCTAATTTTCGCAAAAATCCATCCCAGCGCCACCGTGTCGACTAGACGATCGAGGCGGTACTTTCATAATTGGACCACTTAAAAATCGCTCATACCTGCAATTTCGTGGCTTACACTTTTATACTTTGCACACTTTGGCATCACCAGAAGCGCAGGCCTAACGAGGCTTCAGCTGTTTTGCCCCAAGATTTTAATGGACTATTTATATTTGCATAATTTTCCTCTCGCGTTTCGCGCGGGTCACACTTTTTTATCGTGCTAGGAATGAAGATATTACACCATACCTATATACGAGCATTCGTGTTTCATTAAACCGCAGATGGAGAAATTATACCAACTGGATTGCGGAAAGATATTGTCATGACGCTTGCAACGTGTGTGTGGCTCGATTAATACGATTTTAACGATCGTGCATGCATCTCCTTGAGCGAAGACTCCGCTGGTGATCGTCACATTTGCAAGTCAAAAAAGGCTGCGTGAAAAAATGTATTAATTTTCGAGTTGATTGAATGTCTCTTTACGGGCTCTTTTTTTCATTGGCAAAAATATCATTACTTTTTAATCCATAAAGGTACATCGTGACACTATTCCTTACGAAATCGCAACCCTATTCTAGATTCGTTTGTTTTCAATCTATAAACTGCATGGAAGATAAAGAAAAAAGAAAATCAAATTCCATGATCCAGCGATACACACTCGACTATAACAAATCTTCTAACCCACTGCTCCAGCAAACATCGCAACCAAAACGAACGACAGCATTGTGCATCGTCTCGAGCACACTGACCTTGACAGTGTATATACCTATACGCAATATATATATATACACCGACGCGGAGACGTCGCGTCGTCGGGGGCGGCACCGCTTTCGCAAAACGACAGCAGCAACGCCGGCAGCCTCCTCTCTTGCGCGCGGCCAGACGAGCGCAATAAATAAGGGCCTTCCGTCTTCCAGCGATTTTGACAGCGTGCCCCCGCGCGTTTACGTGCACCTTTTTTACGCCGTCCCGGCCCGAGTTAAATGCCTCCTGTATACTCCCACCCGCTGCTCGCTTTATATACATATGCGCTTTTTTGCGAATGAAGCTCGAGCTTTGTTTCTGGAGGAGAGTTGTCTACTCTTGAGCCCGTTGCCCCCTTTTATTCAGCATAAATTTGTTTTGTACAAAGTTAAATTGAACGGATCGAAGTATTAAGAAAACACAATGCGAACAAGCTGAGTCATTTTAATTATATTGTAGTATTTTCAAAGAAAGCGAATAACAAACTCTCTATACTATACTATATAGGTATTATATTACAATCCCTATAATTTCTATCTATCTATCTGTCATTTTGTACTTTCCTTTGGCAACTCATTTTCGCGTAAGCGCGTATATTGTTATACGTATTGCTCCGCGAATTCGATGCTTTTTTAGCCAAACCACAGCGTCGCGACGCCTTGAGTAGGCAGTCCTTTATACCCTAAGCTTGCGGTTAAAATGTTTAGTCTGGCACTGCGTGGGATTTCGAGTCCGCGATGACACCGGTGCATATAAAAGTGCTTCTTCATCGCTCAGACGCCAAGCCTTTGTTGTCTCGAGGTCTTTATTAATTTTTTCGCGCGAAACTCGCTTTGAGGGAGTAGATGCGGGCACGCTGTTTTGGTTGAACGCGATAATTAATGCTGGCTATTCGTTATATGCAGTTTAATGCTTTATTTTTCTTCAATAAATATTCCGTGACTTCGGCGTCCAAGTTGATTTTATTCTCTGCGCGAAATCATATGCTTTGACAATGACAGCTTTGAGAACGAATTGTACTTGATATTATTGAGATTTGACATCACATATTTATTATGATGATCTTCGCCTTGGTACTTAGAATAATATTTACTTGATATATTACGTTTCTGGATAAACTTAGGTTGGAAAAAAATTATTACATAAAAAAGTGACCATCATTTCTTTTTGACAAGGTCATGATTTTACAACTGCGATAAAAGTTTTATGTATAACGAACCTTCGTTATACGTTGGTGAACACAACACGTAGAATAAACAAAATTGTATATTTTACATTAGTAGCATTAAATTCGACGCTATACAGATATTTACTTCAATTATACTTCTAAACTATAAGCGCAACAGACTTTGAAAGAAAGTAAACAATTCCCTACCAGCTATAACTATATAGTACATTGGCTTATTTGACTATATTTTCGTTATCACAATGTCGTATGTTTTACACCGGCAATAAAAGCTTCGCTTAATACCATCATAAGGCATTAGTAGGTGAAAACAGCGTAGGCCAAGAATATCGCATGTTTTTGCACATTTTTGCACATTCAAATTAAAATACATCATCTTCAGCATGAATATGTGCGTTATATTAATGTTCGCAATAGTTATATTTCTTCACTGGGATGCGGTAAATAGTACAACCATATAACGTATATATTTATATATAATAAACATTGAAGACTAAATAATCATCCTCGGTATAGTTTCAGTGTCGTCCACTACCAGAATGCGAAGATCGCAATTTTTATTGCCGCAACGAGTATCGAGCTAAAACCTGCAACGTAAGCCTATAACATAAAATTGATGCATCAAATCTTACAAATAAATTCTTTTCTCCCGAAACTAATCTACAGAAAACGGAGGAGTGTTTCCCAACCACCACACCGGACGATTCAGTAAGCAAAATCCTGCTAAATCCAACCACCCACACGAGCCTGGACGGTTACGACAGTTACTACATAATATGGTAACACTTTGTACAAACTCATCCGAGCATCGTTAAATAAATCTAAAATGTACAAAACTCAGATTAATAAAACAGCCTAAAACAGAAGCATTTTCCAACGCATACATCACACGCACGCACACTCCCGCAAGACATGAAAGTCAGTTGAACGCCGCAAGCACATCTATGCTTTAAATCCCAAATCGTCCGTCATCTTCCACTGGCAAATAAACTCATTCGCTCATAAGCGCGCGCGCGCGCGCATCGCTTAGCCGAGAGACAAATGCGCGGCGGGACTCGACCGCCGGCGCGAAACAAAAGTAATCACTCATAAATCTCTGCGCAGCCAAGAAACTCGCGCTAACAAAACTTGCAAGACAACGACGACAAACGGGCCTCGTCGTCACCTCTTCTTCCAGGTCGATCGACGAGCGCATTCTCGTATGTATAGCTATACTTATACGCACGTGTGGGCTGCTCGCGAGCGCGCACGAGTGACGCCGAACACGTGTCCCATTGTGTCGCACTTGGGCCACCCACTCCTTCGTATAATACTCTCGCTTTCTCATGGGCAGCTAAGTGTGCGACGAGAGAATGAGACGAGTTACTTGAGAGAAGGATTTTAGAGTCGTACATCATCGTCGCTATTATTACGCGCTACACCCCCGTATACGCTACTGCGGCATAGTAGCCAGAGCTGAGCAGACAATCTCGGGCTCTCATGTGAATTTTCTTCCTCTAGCTCACTCCGCTTCCATTTAACATCGTCTTTGTTTTCTCTCCGGAGAGGCTACGCATGTGCGTTTAATTTCGAAGACGAGCGAGGAGGTATGCTTTGATTTTCGTTTTTTTGCTCTGGAAAATAACTACCGCTCTGATGATTTAAGCGGTTTTGGCATGCTGATGTTGCCGGCTCTTGTTTTCTCGGAGTGAACTCGCCATACCGTGTTGTCATTGTCTTTATGCATTTGTCATTGCGAGATCACCGCGGGAAATCGAACGAATTTAAAGCTGCCTTCAAAAAAAAAATGTACAAACTTTCTCCCTCGATTTTCCACGAGCGTTGCACGCGTAACGTTTTTCCCCAGGCTCGCGGAATTCCTCTCACGTTCCACAAATAAACGTGACAGGGCCGAAAAAACGCGACGCCTGCGTGCATATCGCCATCTTCATAAATATAAATCTCGCCCATGAGCGCGTGTCCATCTCTCTTTCTCTCCCTCTCGCACCTTTCTCCTCGTCGTCGTCGTCGTCGTCGTCGTCGTCGTCGTCGTCGTCGTCGTGCAGCGGCGCGTCCATCTCTCCCGTGACTATATACACGCGCTACCCACTTTCCCTCGTCATTTCTGCGATTTTGTTTCTCGCGCTTGTTGTGTCGCGCAGTAGCGAGTCGACATTCTGCTCGCGATTATTAATAAGGTCGCTATTTTCGTCAGTGACTCTCAAACCATCGCATGCCCTCTCTCGCTCCCTCTCACTTATCTCGTGCAATTACATTTGCGATTCGTCACTCTCTCTCTCGCTCGCGAGACTCGTCCACGACGGCTCGTTAAAATCGTTACAGATTAATATTGTTCGTTATATCCCGCGGTAGTCTGCGAGAATAATAACGCAATCTTGATGATGTCTCCTTTCTGTCTCGAGATTATTCTTTTCTTGACTCGGTAATTCGAGGTGTCGGGGATACGCGTGTACCTATATATATATATATATATATATGTGTGTGTGTGTGTGTGTGTAAACTTTGCTTACTTTCGGGTATACGTCGAGAGGAACACGCAGTTCCGTTATTATAACGCGGCATGATTTATTTTATATTTTGAATTTCACACCGCTCCTCATCAAGATCACACCTGCGCGAACGAAGGTGCAGCAATGCAATACTTAGGAATAAATTGAAAATCATTAATTTAGTTTCTCGGGGAGAAGAATAAGGAAAATTCCTGGTCTAACGGCTCTTGCGAAACACAGCCGGAGGATCTTCAGCCGTGTATATACAATTGTAGCTACAACGACGCTACAATGCGCAGCGCCTGTACAATACACGCGCGAATGGCTCAGCTGCGTTGATATATGCTCGCCCACGCGGTAAGCTTTGACACGAGCGAGCAAATGGGTGACACAGGCTTTGGTGTACTTATTATACGTGCGCGTGCGACTTTTGTGCGTTTGGGCTCTCTGCGGTTCGCTCGTTTTGTGTCCGCGAGACACGTGTACGTTATGTACATATAGCAGGTATGCATATATAGGTATACGCGGGAAAGCGTAGTAAGGCAGAGAAATGTGGAGGGTTCGGCTGATAAAACTGTAATTGTGACTGGCTCGCGCTGTGCGAAAAGTCGTGGTCGAGATCGATCTATCGGTTGTAATTGATTTATATAGCCGCTGCCCACAGATTTATGTTAAAGCGTGCGTTGTGCGACTTCTTTATAACGAAATCATAATTGTCACGATGAATAACTTTCATCAAAATATCTATATGTAAGCAATGAAAAAACTGTTTGCTCCTCACAAAACAACAACAATCTTCCCATAACGACGTTACGATACTTTCCTCCTCTTATATATAAATTCAAAACGCGCGCATCGCATACAATTTCCCGTTGTGTCTAATCTCTCGATTCTTCAGCCATTTATTATGCGTTCTCATGAATACACACTGGGACAAGTTGGCTCTGGGCAACCAGAGGACGAGATAACACCTTCGCCAGTCGTATTTTGACGCTTGAAAGGTGCTATATAGAGGATTCAGAGGCTGAATTAGAAAGCGTGAGTCGCGGCGCGATACGCCTTGTTTATGTCCGCGACGCGCGCGAGTCAATCAAAGTGATCGAGCGTTTTATACTCCGGCGGGATGGATGTATTTTTATTCGTCGAGACAGATTCTTCAGATAATCTGCGTGGTTACTAAGTGTCCACGATCAGATTGAGATTTCGTTTATTTTTAAAACACGCACGTTTTGAAAAAAAAAAAAACATATCGAGATTACTTTTTGTACATATATTTCCGGGTTACAATTGTTTTAGAACGATACTCTGTGAACAACCGGTTTTCGAATTAGCGCAGAATATAGTGAAAGTCGTATGAATTCCGTGATTTTGAATAAAACGTTAATTGAGTTACATATAGAAAGGCATATGAAGGAATTAAGCTCGTTTCCAGTAGAAATCGCGAATCAGCAATAATAAACTAAACAATGAGCAATAAAGCACCGGAATTTATAAATCCGGCGTTAGTGTTCGCGTAACCAGGCAAAAATTTATAACGCCGCTTACAACATCGGACTCCACGAAGCGGTTAATATATGCTTTAAAAAGATTAATAGCGCCAATGAAGCGTTAGAAATTCTCCGCTCAATCGAATCAATCGTATCCGCATTCTGACATCTTTCTCTATCCCTCCTTACTTTATTACAGCGGCTCAAGTTGCATATATACCCTATCCCAGGCCCCCCATAAATAACATTTTTGTCACCACGGTAATTAAAATGCATAATTAATCCAAGCGCTCTCTCTCTCTTTCTCCGGACTTTGTAGAGATGAATAATCATCAGCTTAAGCCGAATAAATAACTGCAGCGCGCTGTACGAACAAATCGCGGCGAAACGGCTACGTTACGCGGGCTTTCATAAATTATACTTCACCAGCCGCGTAATGAACAATGAGACGTGCGCGGAGAGAACCGTCTTCTCGTGATGGTGTAGGAGAAGTCTGCGAGATGTTTTCGTTTGAACTTTGAGCTGCGGTAAAGCTTCAGACATTCAGTAGAGGATTGTGTATGCCAATGCGTAAAAGTTGAACGCAGAAACTTTCTCGCTTAGAGATATTAAATTTTTTTCATTCAATGACTCGATAATACTTATCAACGCAACAATTACACATCCCTCGTATTTCCTCATCATGCGAGATGTTACGATCTCTTCGTCTCCTTCATTCTCCATCCATTATTCTTCCTCCTCGCAGATCTTCTCCTTTTCTCTCTTCGCGCGCTGCTACCGTTTTCGCGCGACAATAATTCCGGAATATACGCCCGGCTCTAAATATATATATATATATATATATATATATATATATATATATATATATATATGCGCTTAGGCAGCAGAGGGGAGCGAGTATATATGCGGTATAGCCGATGACGGCAATATTACTGCGCGTTATGATTAACATGACCGGTGCGGCAGCGGCGGCGTTAAACCGCGCAATTAGCGCTCGTTGCTTTCGCGCATCGCTGGACCAAAGAGATATCTGTGGGATGCTTTTACGAGTCGGATGCAGTGGCGGCGAAGCCTTTGTCGACTGCTGCTACAGCGTAGCCCAGAGGAGTAGCTTGTGTACTTGTAGAATTTATGTGGATGTAGCTGCGATGCTTATATTGCTCGCTTTTTGCTGCGTGCGGTAGGTATCGTTGTGTATCGCGACAATTGTGGGAAAATACTCAAGGGTATTTTAATCGATTTTTTTACGCGTAAAATCAGACTTTTTTTCAAACGGTATATAACGAATCCGTTAAAAGCGGGGGTGCGCAGGTCCCATCTAAATTCGTCGTCGCGTTTTTCCTCGGCATCGACCTGTCACAATCTAATATTATCCCACGCGCAGCTCTTCGCTTTGATGTGCGTCTACGCCTGCAACACACCGCACTCGCGTCATCCTTCAAGAACGTTCGCATACTGCGGGCTCGTATACTCGGCGCGCGCGTTTCCACTTTCAAAAGAGATTTTGCAGTGGCCTCGTCTCGAACTTATATGATACGCGTCGCGCGCTTCAACTTCACTGTATGACGGATCTTCTCGAGCTTTTTACTCTCGTGCAACGGACGCGCGCAGCTGATTCGCACTTCGGCCAAATTCGCGTAGGTGTGCATTATACACATGCGTGGAAAGAGCTGTGTGGAGTGATGGGCTGAGATGTATACTGTGCCTGGTTAGCGCTTGCCGAGCCAGATCTTCGCGTTTCTGTGTATTCGGAGAAGTTTGATCTATTTCTAGGGATCCGAGGGAACTTCATCGTTTTGAATGTAGTATACCTTCGTTGTCCGATCTTATTGTGTGAGGTAATAAGCGCTACGACGTGTCATCGCGTTAAACGCGCTTGAATGTACACGTATGCTATTTAAGTATATTTTACCGCGTGTATACATAATTACAAGTACACGGTGCATCGATTGCATCAAAATCTCAAGAAAAAAAATTCACAACGAGTCGACGATTAATGATCGCAACAGGTATTACATCCATCGAAGTTGTCGCTATCGATTGATATCGATCAAACGACACATACGCACGGTGTCGCACGATTAATAACGCGTCCCGCGAAACGCGAAATACAAGAGAGCTATTAATCTATTTCGAGACCGCGACATACACACAGTGTGTATGTATTATTATTTGCCGCGGCAGTGAATCGCGATTACGTCAGAGACGCGGCTCTCGTGGTAACGAGACTCGTAATGACTCTCGCATGTGTGTGACTTTCATTTTCCCCGATTTTTTTCCTCCTCTTTGCGCCCGTCGTTAAAATCGAGTTTTATTAACGAAAACTTCGAACCTTCGAGCTGAAAACGAAATTGACGTGGAAAATTATAATTCTCTCTCTCTCGCTGAGCGCGTTTATTACGCCTACTATGTACGATGTAACGACTCTCGACGCACACTCTGTTGTGTGTTTGAACAGCATAATTTATTGTGTTGCGCAAATTTTTGTTGCAAGCGCGCGCACTTTGTATATACACGCAGCTATATAATTATTTTAATAAAGATTAACAAGCTTTTTTTCCCATTAGTACTGATGCTTAGCTTGGCTTTCACCTCTCAAACAATGATTTTTATACGATTTGATAAAATACAAGATTATTTCCATTCAAAGGATTCTCGATCAAAGGATATGCATCGCGATGAAGAAAAAAAACGCCGTTATAATAGACACACTGCGAAAATTCCAATTAATAACAAAGCCGTAAACCATTTTTACTATCGACTAATGACGAAATTTATAATACACGCGCCCACAGCACCGAACGGGATTCAAAGGAAATCCAGCCGTGCACGAAATTATCAGCTAGCGTTCTAATCCTGATTTCTAATTTACTCTTACGAGCCGCCTGCGCTTTTTTCCCTGAAGAGCCTTAATCCACCTTCACCTGCGGCGCACACAGTCAGCTGTGTGTCTGCGTTGCTCTGAGGGGGAGAAAAAAAGGAACGTCGTAAAACCGAACTTTTATAGCGGCATTTCCGACGATGAGTCCGATTACGGGGAATCTTCTGAATCGAAAATCACGTGAATGAAAGGAGAATAAAATTAACGACGTAGGAGACGCCACATATATATGTGGGATCTCGAAAGGGGGATAAAAGCATGTATAGGAGTTATATAACGAAAGCTGTGGAGATGAGTAATTATATAGAGACGTTTGAGTCGCCGCCTGAAATCAAAGTTATCTGAAATAATGAAACGATATAAAAAGAAATAAGCTATATATGTATCGGAGGTATTTTTGATAAACGATTACAGTAAATATATTCCTCCTCTGGTATATACATAAATAAGATTAAAGACGCGCGTGAGCACAGAAGTTGAAAACCGAAGGGAATTATGTCCGCAATTACGAATATTTCGAATTCGCCGCGATTCTCGAGCTTCTCTACTCGCAACTGAGAAATTCTACACAAGAATAATTTGTAGCAAAATCCATCGATAAATCCGGTTTTACGCGAGCGCGCGCGCCAATTTTCCGCGTTTCGCACACACACACACACACACACGCGCGCGCGCGCGCGGAATAAAACATTCCCGGATGAAAATCAATTTCTCGCGCGCAACGGAAAGCTCGCAATTATAAGAACTCGAGACCTTCCGAGAGGCAGCAGTATATATAATATGTGTATACACCCGTATCTGCAGGAGAGAGCGAAAAAAAAGACGACGAATTTAATCGGCGTTTTTAAAATTCCGCAATCTTTCGGCTTATCAGATCGGCGGGCAAAAATTACAGCTAGCGGTGCGAAATCAATCGAGCCTCTCTTTCTAATTAACGAGCCTCCTTTTTCACGCGGCGTGAATTTTCTCGCGGCGGCGGCAGCTCAATTGTCACGATTTCGCGAGAGAGAAGATTTTAATTAATGATTCGCGACGCCCCGCGTGTAAAAAGAGGAGCGCGCTTATTAAGCAGCCGGAGATAAATTAGCTCCTGCCGCGGCGGTCGCGGAATTTTATTACACGTTCGCCGTTTGAAGGGGCATCCGTCTTGGCGGCGATGTTTTTTTTTTCTCGGGGAGGTGCAAGTGCGAGGTGGCGATGCGAAGTTTGGGAGACGGTTATTCCGGGCAACGGTATAGATTATGACCTGCTTGTCGATGATGATGATGCTGGTGATGATGATGAGGCTTCTGGGTTATCGATAGCGTGGGGATAAACGCCTGGTTCCGTTTTGCTAAACTGCGTCTCAAGTATGTGACGAGAGTATGGCATTGATTTTGTTGGTATCGAAGGATTTGTATCCGTTGAAAATTAAATTGCAATTGTACTTAAGCGATAAATGTGCCTTAACAACGTTATTTGTATTTCAAATATTCTTGTTCGTAACTATGTAAGAAGGATAGTTTCTTAACTGCAATATGAAACTGAAAACCCCGGTGTCTTTTTATTACGGTAAAATTGAATTTTTCTCTTATTATAAACTGTAACTATATTACATTTCTTCATATATGAATCCTTTTTTATCATATACTTACGCTTATGTAAAAAGACAGTTCAGTTTTTCATAATAATTGGAGTTTTATATTTATTTTACCACTTGAATCATGAGAAAACGAATATTGTTCTCGATAAAAAATAATGTTGAACACAGAGGAAAGAAACTATTTCGTAGCTGTCACCACTTGCAATTGAAAATCGTATATCTGCCATGTCTGAATCAATAGAGCAGTTTCGCACTGGCAGTATAAATCATTATATAAGCTCCGGCGAGCAGTTGGTCCTAATACTAACCTTTTTTCCCTTGAAGAGATAACCATCGCTAGTCCAAAGTACGACTGATTCCGCATGATCGCATACCGCTGTAGCTCGACCGAACTTTTATTTCCTCGTGTAATAGCCCGTCAGAAACTCCGAAATTTAAATACCCTCGCGAATCACTCGGACACCCGCTCATCCTTTGATCCTCGTCCAAATGCATGACACCCACTCAGCCCAACCCCGTATATAAGTCATCCCCCTCGTTTTCTTTCCGCGCACTCGCACGATGAGTCGCGATAAAAAAATCTCATTTACGTTGCACCTTGCGCGCACGCGCAAACGGTAACGCCCGCTAAATTACGTTTTTTCCAAATCGTTCTTGCCGCCACGCCCACTATATAATATACTCTACTCTCTCTCTCTCTCTCTCTCTCTCTCTCTCTCTCTCTCTCTCTCTCTCTCTCTCTCTAGCCAATTATATTCTGCATACAATATTTGCGACCGATGCTAACGATTGTTAACTTATCTATATGACGGACACTTCGTTGGTATCTTGCCTTTACGATAATCGATGCGTTTTTTTTTTGTTAATCGCGATTTTACTTTTACTTTTAGTCTTAGTTACTCCTTTGTTTTTATTTACTTAGATTTGATCTGCTGCGCTCAATGTCTTTTTTTTTATTTTTATTTTTTGTTTTTTATTTTATTTTATTTTATTTATTTATTTATTCTACTTTGTACATATTTTTTATTCATTTATTTATTTATTTATTTTAATTTTATACTTTATTTAATGTTCATGGGTCGACATTAACGTCCTCCCATTATTTTTGACGATTGTTGTACTGCGCATCTATTTTTCTGTATAGACCTTTTTTTTTGTACATGTGGTGGCTACATGGACCTCAGAGTCCTCAGCCTTAATAAACTACTTCTACTTCTACTTCTACTTCTCTCTCTCTCTCTCTCTTGCAGAAGGGCGACGGCCGTTAGTGCGCGTACACCGCTCTTTCTTTCAAAAAGAAATTTTTGATCGAGTAGCCGATTTTTTTCCTCATTCGCGAATAAATCACGAGTCGGCGTCATAAATCATACCGAACGCGCGAGTGTACTCTCTGCCGTTCGTCGCGCGTCACCGATGTGTACATACATAGTAGTAGGTTCGCGAAAGAAGAAAAAAAAGTCAGGGAATATATAGAGCGTCTTTTCGAGCCGCAAGTTATTTGTCAACCGTAATTGGAAAGATATTAATGAGCCGCTCTGAGAGACTTTTTTCGGCGCTCTCGCGGCTCGCATACTTATATGTGACGAGTTTGTTTTAACAAGGCTACGGGTGAGTTATATGGAGATTGCGTAACGAGGGGCGTTTTGAAAAATTGAAAAGCAATGGTAATTAAGAGATTATTGTTGTTATTATGCTGGTTTATTAAATTACGAAGATTAATTAGTCACTCTCTCTGTCTACTGTGTATATACTACATTATACGTATAGGCTTAAAATTATAGATCGGCGCGATGTATCACTCATATTTGCTCAACATTGGCTTACGACCTGTATTTATCACGAATCTCAGGATATACGCCGAATTCGTCGCGTTTTGATACGAGTACAATCGCTCGATTCCAAGCGTAAAACTCTCTTCATATGCGTAATTACGTCTGCGGGCTTTTTCTGCTTAAACTTCTACGGCAACCAGAAGCGACGGATCATTATATAGACGCCCGCGCGCGCCCTTAAGACTGCACCTGTCCATTGTTCATTTCGTTAAAATCATTAGCCCGGCCATTATTCTTAATTACCCGTTCATACTGCGATCGGGCTTCCTCCTACTTCGCCGCGGATAATAACGCCTGTTTGCCCGCGCTTACTCTATTTACGTGTAAATATATATATGTGCGTGTGTGTGTGTGTGTGTATAAGTATAAAGCAAGAGGCTGCAGGGAAGAGCGCGAATTATATATAGAAAGTAGCGGATGAGAGACTGCACGGGGGGCGTATATATATTCTGATCCGATATAACGATGCTGCGCAGCAGTAGCACGGTGTGTGTGTGTGTGTGTGTGTGTGTGTATGTGTGTTTGTGTTTGGAACGCGTATAAACGTTCCGGGAATAAGGAAAAAGGAGCATATCGTGTATGAGTACCGAATAGCGGGTTTGGCACTCGGAGCGTGTAATTCGTGTAGTTTCGGCCTGTTTTCCGCTGTGCGCCGTGTGTTCACTCTCTCGCGCCGGGGAAAATTATTCTCGCCGCCGCGACATAACGCGTGGTATTTGAATTTTGAACTTTTGTCGAAATTTCGTCACGCCGCGAGAAACCGGTTTCGTGACGCAACTGCCCGCGCGGACACACGTGTATTATATCGATCCCACGTTATTGAAATTTCCGCGAAAAAAATGAGCCTTGGTTCACTGGCGCGATTTATTCGTTCTTTTGCGCGAAATCCGCCAAGTCGAATCGTTATACAGGTGCGCGCGTATTATCGCGAAATCATTATTTTCCCGCAGTTTCCTTTTTCTCGCGGCTATTTTATCGCGGACACCGTAGCTTACTCCGCGATAATACTGCGCGGCTCCATATAATCAAGATATCTTTATTACAAGTGTTCCCACATAAACAATTAATTAACCGGCCGGTCGAGCAATCAATTACTCTCTTCCTATATCGTGAAATCCGGATATGCTAACCGCGCAAAACGGCACTTGCGCAGCTGGCTCTCAATGGGATCGGTTCGCGCGCATGATGGGCGAATCGCCCGCGGGATCGTACACTTTTATAACGCGTTGCTCGTGTGCTGTTGCGGCTTTTTTTTGTTTCAGGCTCTTCGAGGACTCGCAGCTTCATGCTGGTGTATAGAGACGAACGAGAGCAGACCGACAGAGAGAGAGAGAGAGAGAGAGAGAAGTTTTTTTTATCGAGTAGCTGCGAGCGGTATGTAACGGACTTTGGGGCTATTGTTTGAAAAAGTGGCGCTGCTGATAAGTTTGTGGTTATGCAAAAAGTCTCGTCAACGATATTTGCCACTTTATGCGTGATTTTTTCGAAAAAAAAAACAAATCTCTTTCCACGAAAGCCTACACACGCACTATATTATACAATCCGTCCTTTAAATATCCAAACTCCTATCGAAATTTATGCAAACCACCGAGTACACACCCCTGCACTCGC
This sequence comes from Muscidifurax raptorellus, assembly GCA_020010945.3. NCBI lineage: Eukaryota > Metazoa > Arthropoda > Insecta > Hymenoptera > Pteromalidae > Muscidifurax > Muscidifurax raptorellus. The sequence goes on from CM052077.1 coordinate 6,532,368, forward strand.
TCCCTGCGAAACATAGCCATCGGGTCAAATCGGCCGGACCGATGCAAACTTTATATATGTATACGCGCACTCTCATTCATTATAATTCGCGTCCACGCAACTTTTCTCTCTTCCTCGATCCGCCTTTCTCCTTCGGATTTCGGACCGTCGCGTCGCGCGGCGTTTATTGGCTCAGCCTCGAGCATATGCAAAACTCCGAGAGGCTCGACTTAAAACGGGATATTTGCGCTTCCCTCCGATGTCCGGCGGTGTGTACGAAAAATTGCCACTCGTGTCTCTTCTCGTCTCTTCTCTTTTGTTTTTGCGTCTGTGCCCCGGAGTCTCGTTTTGCCTATACGCGCGCGATGTTTTTGCCACGGCTTTAAAAATGACTCTCGAAATTAGCTCGCGACGACGGCGCTTCGGGGGAAAGTATGCTAATGCCCTTTGTTACATTTACATCTCCGAATGTATAGCACGCGGCATAGCGAGCTCGTTCCGATTTTGCAATATTCGCGCATCGGCGGCGAGCGAGAAAAGCTTTGACCGCAGCAACAACGCGTCAGTTTGCCTGGACTCCCCCGACGAAAAAATTCTTCCCGCAAGAAGAAAAAGAAAAGACGATCCCGAAAATCACCTTCGATGCACACACTCGTATACACGTGCCAGCAGCGGCAGAAGCTGCCTCGAGGGCACGACTCGGCTACCGAAGTGCACGTCTCCCCCGTATATATATATATACACGTTCGCGCCACTCCCTCTTCATTTTCTCCGGCTTTTTCGAGAAAACGAACCAAGAAGCTGCTGCTGCTGCTGCTGCTGTAAAAAGAACAGATAAGAAGCCGTGCTGCTGCAGAAAAGTGCACCGCCATCCATCCATCCATCGCGAACTCTATTCTCTCCTTCGCCATGCGCACGGCGCTAATGATAGCGTACGCGAGCGACGTGTATGGTATATATATATATATATATATATATACACACATACATGTGTGGAGAGGAAGAGCGAGAGAGAGAGAGGAGCAGAAAATACCGGCGCATGTGATGCCAAGTGTGGATATACCTGACTGTTGGACGCGTAGGGGGGCTATACTCGTGTCCTGATTACCATTATCAGCGACAGCGAGCAATGATACGTTGGCTCCCTTTTGTGGGCGATGGTTTTTAATTTTTCCTTTTCTTTTCTCTTTTCGCGTGTGTAAGAGGAGATTGCGCTTTTTGGCAGACGTCCGCAACTAAGGATTATGGACGATCGTTCATCACTGCGGTAATTAGCTCTGGACTGCGGGAGGTTCGGTGCATCAGTATATATACATATAGACTGCGATGCATTTGCTATTGGTCTGCTTTGTATCTCGGGTTTATGTATCGAATTTTAGGTGCAGCTCATATCGATTGCCTGGACTTAAAATACATAGACGCGCGTTACCGATCGAAAATCGGTTCTTCTGATCGAGAGCACGATATTTCAAACTTTCGACATTCGAGTCTCAACTACGGAGAATCGACTATGCAGCGCAGAAACTTCGCGGACGCCTCCGCACTGTGCGCACTCGAAGCATTACGCATCGGCAGCAGAAGCAGCATCAGCAACCTTGGAAGCTCGCGAGCACTGCTGGCCCATTATCGGCGAGGTATATATACCTTGTAGGGCATCTTCCGAGGCACGTAGAGCCTTAAGTGCTATCCCCGGGGCTCACCTCCTCCTCTTCCTCCTTTGCTGCTTGCTTCTTCTTCTGCTTCTCCTGTTCGCGGGCTGTGCTCCTTGTAATACACTCGCTGCTGCTCTTCTACCCCGGGGCATCGAGCCCAGTGATTACCCATTGAGGGTGGAATTCATTACGGCGAAATCCTTTAGCGAGAGAGAGGCTCGAATGGCCGGTATAAATATATATATATATATATATATAGAGGGGGAGGATGATGCACCGGCGTAAGAAAGAAACTGAGCTGAGGAACTGAGAATGTGAAATGCGAAACTGAGAGATTTACAGAGAGAGAGAGAGAGAGAGAGAGAGAGCAGTTGGTTCGGAGTAATTGAAGTAAAGAAGTATAAGAGAAATAATTAAAGGCTGAAAAATCGACTTCTTTTTGAGAGCTTGATGATGAAACGGAAAAAGCTGATCGGGTTTAAGTATGCGCCTATTGATGACTTTCATCTTGGTTTTACGAGTTGTCGGAGGTTTTACGAGAAGGTATCGGAGTGATGTACAACAATTGCTTATAATAAACAATAAAAAAGTGGAGATGAAAGGTGTAGTGTTTATATTTGAAAATTTGCCATTTTTTGACTCCAGTTAAAAAGATTTCCTCGTGCAGTGGGCTCAATATAACGATGGGGGAAGTATAAGGAAAACTCATATGCACTACCTGTCCAAAGTAGCTTTGCTGTATTACTTCACGTATATATATATATATATATATATATACTCGCAAATCGTGTAATTCACTTTAAATTGGAGACTTTCAATGGTTTTTAATAACAATTTTCAGAGATAGTATATAGGCTTGAAATGTTTATTTTAAAAGGATTCACATTTCTCTTCTATCCTTTTCCGTTGTTTATCTCAATTTTTTCCCGAAATATTTTAGTTACAGTCATTGCAATGTTTCACATACCATACAAATTACACAGCGTTTAATTTATAAAGTAAAATTCCAAGAAGCTCGACGATCCACACACAAATCATAACTTTAATCACATAAAACACATCAGTAGAGTACGAACTACCAGTAAAAAGCTACTACACTAAAACCACACACACACACACACACACACATGCGAGTACATGTACAGCCGTCTTTACAAACGCTCCGCAAGAAGGAAGTTCTTGGCAGGCCAATATGTACATGTATATATATACCGACCCAAAACATCCAAGCCGCACACGAGAGAAGGAAGAATAAGACGAAGAAGCTGCGCCTCGCGAGCGCATATACGCGCCGCCGAGTGAAAAAAAGTTAATGACGAGATAATTGCGAGGGCGAGAGGAGCTGCGGGAGTTATATGGCGCGCCCGCGCGCAGGATCACAATTCGTAATCGACGAGCCGTGCAGAGCGCGTATATATATATATATGTATGTGTGTGTGTGTATAGATAGTTGTTGCAGCAGAGGAGGAAGAAGAAGAAGAAGAAGCGCGTGTATACCCCGGAGGTTTGTCTCTTCTTTCGGTGCACTGCCGCTGCGGTCGGCTAAATTGCTCCAGGTGTTTTATATGGGCTACACCGGTGAGTTATATACCATACCAACGCATGTATATATAGTTGTGCCCCTTTTTGCTTTGTTGGCTTTGCAATGAATGGCGAATAAACAATGGATTAGTTCGGGAGGTTTTTTTTTTGTATATTAATATGTAAGTAGCAAAAGTCTGCGTTATAAAAGAGCAAAGTGCGCTCTTTATAGTAGCGATAAAAGTATATGTACACCGCGAAATATCGGGAGTATAAGGGAGCATCACCTGTATAGATTTTATCTGGAAAGATTGATTGTGAATCGCTTCTTAAATTGGAAATCGCGCACTTTTTCAAAGTCACACGTTCGCTGGCGCAACGAACGAAAAAGAAACATGTTCCACACGGTGAACCTCATTAATCGGAATCTCATATATATATATATACACGAAGAACGATTAAGCAAGCGTCAAATTCCAATATGATCAATATGCCCGATAATTATTTACAGAATCCCTTTGAAATTAAAATATTTGCGCCCGACCATCGGCAAAGTGTATTCGCTCATTAACCGCAGGTGTTAAGAATATTGATAAGCCCACGCGACGAGTTCGCCTCGCTGCTCAAATATTCATAACGCAATAATCAAAGTTCAGCCAACTATATACATATATATCACAGCCGCGATCTTCAAACATGAAAATCCCTCGAAAGCACTTCTATAGAGGCCCCCGCAAAAACACGAGAAATTTCGACGGCCGCAGCAACAGGCAACGTATCCGCAATCGTCCCATCAATCAAACCTAACTCGAGAACGCGCAGCGGACTGATTCTCTCGAGACTTTATCAAAGCACGCGCGTTTTCCTCCGAAGCGCGCAGACGTCGTTCCTTTTTTCCGCGCAGCTGCGCGTTTTTGCTCCCGTCAAGAGAGCTGAACGGGCCCGTACGTGACAACGATAATCAGCCAGTTAAGTGGGCCTTAATTTCCTTGGTGCGGGCGGTCGTGAGGGGAAAGGGGACAAGAGGCGAGAATAAGAACGAGAAAACGCGCGGCAAGTGGGAATCAGGAGCGGAATGACAAAGTACACGAGTGAAAAATATATAGACTGTGAATTTTTTAAAATCTTAATTCGAACGAAAGCTATGCACGAGGTATCTCTTCGTATACGCGTACTTTTCAAAACACACAGGAGGCAACAAAATCCACAAGCCCGGGGGCAACTCTTACGCTGTCGACGTGCAAAGTTTATTCGCAAAACTACGTGCCGAAAAGAAGTAGCGTGCAAGAAACATCCGTGTGTCGGGCATATTCTCCCCTGTGTATATACACACACCTGTCCCCAGAAGCAGAAGTGCACGGGTATGTATAGCGAGAGATCGCATAACTCGTCCCCTTGTAATTGGGCCCAATCAGCTTCGCGGGTTCTCAATTGCGCTCGGTTTTCACGGCCGCGGAGAGAATCCAGGTCTGCGTGGGCGACTATACTGCAATGGCTTCTCTTTTGAAATCCCGCGGTTAAGCCGACCCCAGATTGCCGGCTGATGATTGCCGCAGTTTTTCGGTATAATGAGGGTTATTTGGAAACTTTGAAAAGGTACGAATATATATGCGCGCTTGCGAGAAATTTCGGCGCTTTATGCCCGCAGTGCGTTTTTGCGTGTGTGTGTGTGTGTATATATATATATATATATATATATATATATATATATATATATATATATATATATATATATATATATACATACATCGCCTGTGTCCCGTTCTTTTTAGTGCGTACTTCTCGGCCGAAATCGTTGAATTTAAATAATTGTTGCATGAAAGGACGATGATTTTACGTGTAACGCGATCAGAAGAGAAAAACTTTACGGGTTGAGAATTACTGTCCGCACACGAACGCGGGCCATATCTCTCGGGGCTACTGCAGCTGCAGAGCGAAGGTGGAGGAGTAAGTAGGCGCAATGACAACTGAACGTCGACTCGGCGAACTCCGTCACGATAGATACGAGGTATTTTGTTATGAGAAGTAGTATAATACTTCATTCGATGACTCGCGAGAGAGGATCAGTCAGTTTTGCTTAGCCTTGTATGGCCTATATTTAGGCTCATTCCGATAACGTCGAGGTTTTTACATAAGGAAGTTTTTTTACGAAAACTCAAGCATCACCACAACCTCGCATCACAACAATCTATATAAGCTCTGAAAAAGCACCCGAGTCCTCGTACCTTCGCCAGATATATCAATATACGTACAACACTCCACGAAAGTTCTATTAATTAATCAGCCGCAAAACGAGAGTATTCTATCCCGCAGCCGATACATTTTGATCGCAGTCGCAGCAAGCTCGTTAATTACACGCCTTCGTCGACTTCTTCCTCGCTGCATATAGAGGAAAGAAAAAAAAATGATCGACTCTGATTTACGTACTCGAAACAAATGTTAATTAGCGTCGTTCACTCTCTCCTCCGACTATATACTCGTATTATACCTTTTGTATAACACCGCCGCCGCTGTCGCGCACGCAAATCCGCTAAAAGTCCGGCGGGCACTAAATTTTCATTAGCTTTATATTTCTAGAATCGGCGAAGGCGCTTGCATTTCCCACGTTTGCGTGTGCGCCTGTATCCGCGAGTTTAATGGACCTCAGCTCTTTCGCGACGCGATTAAATGCGAGCTAGGAGGAGGCGGTCAACTTTACAAGTGCCGGTATCGAGCGCAGCGAGGATCTCTGCTTGATGAGCTTGAATCGGTGACGGAGATAGCGCGAGAGATTCATTTGCGAAAAGATCGAAATCCGCAAAGAAATCCAATTATATCCGTCGCATCTCCATGTATTATACGTATATACCTATACCGTATAATACGAGTTTGAATCCCGCGCTAAAAGCTGACTCCCGCGATCGCCGCGGAATATCGAGGTTCAGCATCATTTTATATATACAGCTATAGGCTCGCGCGCAGCTTGGCAGCGGTCATCTATTGTTCTCGGCCTTTTTCGCGGGTCTTAAACAGACCGAAGCTGTGATGCGCGGCGCCATTACGCGCGGCAGCGTCACGCTTCTGTTTATAGCATGTACGTATACGCGTGAGCAGAGAAGAAGCTCTCCTTATCTAGATCGCATTGTCCAGCTGTCCGGATCTATCACCTCCCACAATGGGCGCGAGCTGTGGCGGTGCGGATAAAGGAGCTCTCTCTCTCTCTCTCTCTCTCTCTCGTGAAGATATGTATTTTCAGGGAAAACGAGGAGAGTTGTGGGCGAGAGAAGGGACAAAGAACGTAGAGAGACGTTTTGGTGAAACGGGAGGGCTGCACTGCGGGATTGTTAATTGATTTTGACTCAGTGGGTTATGTCAAGGTTTTATTCAGGAATTATTATATAGCAGTTGTTTTTAATTAACAAGGAAAATTTTTATCATTATGGTAAAAGCTCTTATTATGGCGTGTAGAACAGTATAGTGTACCATATTAATTTATGCGTAGAAAGGGGGGAGGTCCATTAATTAGACGATTTATTGTTTCTTTGCATTAAACTTTCGAATTTATTTAGAACAGCTAGAATTTTTCGAATTACGTAGTTTAGATTTTAAAGAAACAAACAAATAATTATTTAGAACTCATAAAATACTATGGAGATAATATACGAATTTTCTTTATTATTAAATCCATTTAATTAGAAATCACTTATTTAGAAATTTCAAGCTTTCTATTATATAATACTATCTACTAATATTATATTATTTATGTCGATCTTTAGAGATACCAACAAAAAGATATTTGAACAGTATGCCCAATTTATAATAAATAGTTGAAATAATATTTTTTGAAATAAAAAAGTCGTTTTTCATATAAGAAAATACATAATCCGTCTGGTTTAGCTTTTATGAAATATCATACTTGAAAACGTATGAATATAGTATATAACAAGAATGGACAAGGTAATGCTCCTCGATGTACGAACAAGTTGTTAAGTTTATCAGCAGGAACAACAGCTCGACTGTTCTTCAAATCGCTTACACGTCAAAAATTATACAAGTCCGGTAGCGAGTAAATAGACAGGTCTAATATCGCACACTAAATATCTCACATTAAGCCGAAGAGAAAAAAAGCCATATAATGTCCCGGTCTCTTCATAAAAATTCTCCTCCTAGCACACATACGCACCAGTCGCATTAAGAAACTTAATAAGCTCCGCGCGCGAAAAATGAAAAAGCGCGCATTACAACCGGCTTTTCCCTATAATACATCGACGCGGCGCGCAAATTAGTTCGTTCATAAACAATTTCAAAATTCCTCCTCCGATATATCCCACAGCTCATTAACTCGATCAAAGTACATAGATTAAGCAACGCGGCCGCGGCGCGCAAAGAAAACGATCGACGAAATTAGGTCCGCGATTGTTTTTGCTTCACGCGTCGTTGCTGTCGCGCGCGATTTCTTTAAAAAAATACACGACGACTCTCCGCGGCAATTTAGCACTGCGACTCATGCATAAATTAACCGCCGAGCGATTTCGTCGCGCAATTACCAGCCGCCGCCTGTCGATATATATATAAACGTATCTGCACACGCAGACTTTTTTCTTGTATAATAACAAATTTCGCATACCACCGGGCGATCGGGATTTCCCGCTGGACGTACTTACTTTGGAATTATCTCAATTACACGCGAGCGCTTACATATATATATATATATATATATATCTGCACACGAGATGAAGAAGCGCGACGCGTGCCGTTGCGACGAGTGATGTTGAAACGAAAAATGGGAGTAGGACGACGCCGGTCGGCGTCTTATGGAAAAACTAATGATCGTACTCGGTGCTCAGCATCCCGTATTTCTATATATATAATTAGTTCGACTGTCGATTACGTGTATCAGAGTTGTACCGTTAAAAAATTGACAGGTTTCACCCATCATATTTATCTCGCGGCGGCGTGTGTAAAATTGCCAATCTGGATCGTTTATATATATATATATATATATATATATAATACTAAAACCCACGCAACCAAAGCTTGCGTGTCCAGTTAAAAATAACGAGAGCCATCCATTCGTACAATAATCCACCTCGTTCCGGGTGAATTTATAATAACAGCAGGTCAAAGCACTGTGCGTGTGTATACACATAAGTGCGGCCCTGTGCAACACAAGCGAGTTCTCGCCCTTTCCAAGCGGCACCTCCCGCTTATCTCGTCGCATAATCCAGCCGCGCAATCTTCGCACTCCGCATATATAGCTAAACACGGGCCGGACAAGTTTATGGCAGGTCCGCGTACAATGACAGCGGTAACGAGGCCCGCAGCGCGCGACCTGAAAATCCGCGGTGTAGACCTGCTTGGTATACACTAGGACCTCTATAGTGCTCGTGTATTTATCTTTCGACGGTGTGATTCCATGTATGAAACCTACATGATTGAAGCTTTAAATTAGAACAATCGTCTGCGATGAAGCAAACGTAAAATAAATATTGCAAATCTTCGCGTATATACTGCTGCAGATATTAATACAAAGTGTGCGTACGGCTCATTAGAGCGGATTCTCTTAGACGCATATATACATATAGAGATGAGGCTACACTGCGGTGGGAGGGACAGGCAGAAGCTGCAGCGGGCAGTTAATATTGTCTCCCGCGGGCATATTTTACTCGGCGAGATAGGATCTACGTTCGCTCTCTCTCTCTCTCTCTCTCTCTCTCTCTCTCTCTCTCTCCTGGGATGCCACGCTAAAAGCTACACATGTTTATCAGCGAGAGGAGCTTTCTCTTTCTCTCTCTCTCCTCTCTTGCGCTCCTCTGAATCCTTCTGGATGCTTGGGATTATCTCTCGCTCAGGTAGACCCTCGAGCATTTTGCTACCGCGATATATGTATAGCTTTTTTTTATTATTCGGATATTATTTATTAACCGGTCTCATTCTTGAGTATAATATGCGCTGCGCGTCGTCATTGTTTAATTGAATTCAAGAAGCGACGATTCGTTTGTTTCAAAACAAGGGCAGTAAAACTGCTGCCTCAAATCACAGGAGAGGGTTAATTGCCTCAGCGCAATATATATATATATATGAATGCATCAAACATATGATACACGCCCTTTTCCAAAGCAATAACGCGCGCGCGGATAACGCGCTCGGTGCTTCCGTTCGTAGCTCGGGGGCGTGAAATAATTCCCATCCTTTCCTCCTACCACGATCCTTGATATACATTTTATACGGCCGTATAGGCATTACAGTGCGTTCTGCACCGGGTGCGGTTCGAGGCTAAATTAAAAAGCTCTCCCTCGCGCGCCCGAGCACAAGTATTAGTAGTCGCTGCAATCAAAATATATAATAATGATCGTCTCTTGCGAAAGTCGTTCTCTGCGGACAACATGGTTCTGTGTGCGCGGAGATAAAAAAAAGTCATGGCCGATAAAAAGAAGAAAAGCGAGGTAACGCGGCATATACAAGCGTATACTTGCGCGTGGTGCATTTGAAAGTTTAGCATATGCCGCGCGAGAGCTAAAAAGATTCGAATGGCTGGTGATCGAGGCTTGAGGAATAGTTTATCACTTTCAGGAATGAAATCCCAATATGATTCATAGATATATACAAATGCGTGCCTTTTCGTAACGGAATCGGCTGGGGTTATCGAGGATTAATTTATTATTACAGAGCTATGTGTGCAGGTGGATTTAAACGAGAAAGTGAGAGAGACGGGAATTGCGACGTGCATATCATAAAGCTTTTGTTTTGGTTTTGTCGAGAGATGAGTAGTTTTCCGGCTAATGCATATATATTTAACCGCGTGGGTAGTTATTTATGATACGCGCACAAGGGATTGAAAACGGGTAGTCAAGTTTAATGATGTACAGGCTCGTGAAATGCAGCAATATATGCTGATGGCCACGTTTCCACGATTGAAATTTATTTTTCGCGCTTTCATCTGTTTCTGTTGGTCAAAGAGATTATGATTGGACGACTGATAGTACTTATAATATTGTCTACTTTGGAAGAAATTACATAGCTAGAAGTACCTTTTGGCTGGGAGAGTAAGAAGCTATTTTTGTTTTTGCGAAACCCGTAAAAACCACTTTTTTAATTTTTCTATACTGGCACAAACACGTATTTTTATAAATTGCGAGAGCAATAGCTTGTTTTTTAATGAAGAATATGATGAAACATAAATATAAGTTAAAAATCTCACAGTTCGATATTCGTAAGGTATTTTTAAGATATCAATCTTTAAAGTACCCATTCTCGTTTCCGAGAAGAAACCAGCGATATTTTCTACTTAATACTTTATTTTGATAATAACAAATTATATTTAAAGTAACTTGAAGTTAGGTTACTGCAATTTTTTCAAGACAATCGTTTCCGAGAGAATAATCATAGTTTCAAAAATTAAAATGTTATCAATAAATAAATATCCATAAATAATACCCGTTTTCAGTGGCGAAGGGAGCACTTTTACTCACTGCTATAACTTTCGCGACTGCTGGTAATTAAGCAACCGCAATGTTTATTGATGGATTGTTTTCGTTCAGGTTAAGTATCAATTTATATACGGTTGCATTGCGTTAGTAATAATAATTAAATAAAGTAAGTAAAATGAATAAAAGATTATTTTAAATAATTGTAAATTTAATAATTGTAAATTTGAGAATTGCACATTTAACGATTGTTCATTTACTTGTTCTAATAATAAAAATATTTAATGTTTATTTTGAGTACATTTATGAAAATAATACACATGATAATTGCGATGCCCCCCCCCCCCCGACCAACAACACTCGCTTCGCTCGTGTCGCAAATGTCGGGGCGGGCATCGCATTAAACGCACTAAAAAGAAATTTAGTCATAAGGTTAAGGCTAATTAGGGAAGCGTACCTTCGACCGGGGATCAAGAAAAATAGTATACGGCACATGAGATGAAATTCGAAGGCCCGCCACTGCGTGAAGGTGGCGCCCGAGGCTTCAACTTTCATCTCTTGTACCGTAATCTACTGTTACAGAATCAGCTATTTTCACATAACAAATCTGAATAAAACTATATTATAATATTACATTTTATTATAAAAATCTTTTATACTGTTATACTGTTATAATATTAAAAAGAAAAAAAGTAATGGGACAGAAAGTAATCATTGACTTTTTAGATAAAGAAATTAATTCAAATTACAAACAATATGGAATTTCTACGTTCACATAACATTTTTTCCTCAAACAATTTACAAAATGAAAACCGTTTATCCTTAAAAAGACAGGTTTTTAAATAATTTGTCAAATGATAAGAAGTAGTATAAAAGTCAAGCGATTCCAGCAATACCCCAACAGTTGAAGTTATCGCATATACGTAAAAACCACTTGAAAGAATCCTTTTGAAACATGTCGAAGAAAATCTTCTTTGTTATTTGCATTGTGGCTTTAATTGCCAATAGTAAGTATAATAATATTTTAACCTTCTTTTTTTCCATTTTGTCAATCTTTCATAATAATGTTTTCAATTATTCATCTTTAAAATAAGATGTGCTTTCGTCTGAGATGCCTCAATAATTTTAAAATAATTAGCATAATTGCATTTAGATAGTGTCAAGTTATTTGTAAAACATTATCTGTAGTATTTGTAATAATTACTTGCTTTTTTACGTAGCATTTGCCGATGACCGATGTGATACAGAAGGCGTTCGCTCTTGCCAAGGACCTTGCCAAGACAATTTTCCGGGTAGATTAGCATCGTATAAGAGCACATCTAAATTCTGCCAATGCGTACCACAAAGTTATGATGAAGCTTGTCCCAATGATTCCAGTGATTCTAGCTAAACTTTTGCTAGGCGTTACTGTACGAAATGTAATGATTGAAAATGAATTCATAAAGGAAAACTTTGAAATTATATTGAGTTGCCAATTTTTTCAGTCACATTTGACGTTACCTTTCATTAAGCCATAATTTACAGTCAATATATGAATTATAATGAAAAAGATTTTTAATAATTTAATAATTTACATTCACACACAAAATTTTTGTATGAAAGAAGTATATTATATAACTGCGATGATTGCGAAAATTAGATGATCGTCTATAAGTAATAGATTTTACAGTACCAAAATCGTATTGTACCGTTCAAATGTTCCTTATCACTCGTTCGAGTCCCGTATGCATAGTTTACTATCAGACCAAACACATTGACTTAATACGCACAATAAAAAAGTGTAGGATTCGTTTATCTCTTCGCGTTTACGAATAGTACAAACTTGCCGACGATTTCTTTAAAACATCGCTTGGCTTCTCCGCTATCATTAACACTTTTCTAATAACTCGCTATGTTAATACAGGTGCTACTTTTTATCTCAATCCAGAATCTAAACTATTGGTCGTGTCGAAGATATTTAGACATAATTATTCTACCGTCAGTACAAAGTTTAGCGATATTGCAAACGAACCTCTGATAACTTCGAATCCATTGGAGAAACAATGATGGAAGGAAACAAAATATACAAAGTCGAGCTACGGGAGTTGGAGTCGTTGTTAAGGAAGAAGCTAGGCGATGAGTTAAATTTAGAACATTTTAATGTTGAACCACTTCTGCCTCCTGGCGAGAACTATGGCAGTAGCATTCTGAAAGTGCATGCAATAGTGAGAAAAACAAAAGATACAGAGAAGAAGATTTTGGATCTTGTAGTGAAGATGATGCCACCCACTGATATCCAACGACTCATTTTTGACAGCTGTTATACATTTAGGAAAGAAGCATTTTTCTACGAGGAACTAATACCGTCGTATCAACAATTGGAAGGAGAGTTTGGAGTCAAGGATGATGAAGTTTTTGATATCGTGCCAGAATTCTATGGGGCAAGATATTCGTTGAGTAGCGATATAGATTTGGATGACGATGCGGCTATAATTATGCAGAATCTCATCGTGTTGGGATACTATACGGGAAAGCGACATGAAGGTAAGCTATATTTCTTGATCATGTAAAGGATGAAATCGTGCGCAGCGAGATCGTAACGTATTGTTCGTAAAAGTATCCAATTTGTACGAACAACACGCAAAAGATCGTATTGGAGACATTAATAATTCAATACGTATGCTTGTTTAAATGTAGGATTGGATTTCGAGCATGCGGAAATCGCGCTAAAAAATTTGGCCCGTTTCCACGCACTGGGTTTCGCGATGAAGCACCATAAACCCGAGTATTTCGAGGTACTCAAGAAACGCTGCAAAGGTCTGAAACCTCCAGATAAGGATGTTTTTGAAAAACCTACCGAAATGTTTATTAACGCCATAAGTAAAGATCCTGAGACCTCGGCCTATTCAGATTTTGCTGAGGTAGTGATGAGCCAGGATTCCGCGAAACGATGGGGTATGCAATCTATTGAATCTTGGTCAACTATCATCCACTCCGACTTTTGGGTCAACAACATTATGTTCCACAAAAATGCCGATACTAATAGAGTCGACAATATTAAGTTTGTCGATTTTCAAAATTATCAGTATATGAGCCCACTGCGTGAATTGGTCTTTTTTCTCATAACAAGCCTCAACGATCATGCGATGGATCACAAGTTCGACGAGTTGCTGAATCTGTACTATAAAAACCTTATTCAATTTTTGTGGTGGTTCAAGTGTGATTCAGAGCAATTTGCAAGAGATACCTTTGACAAAAGACTGAAAATCGACGCTTTCGTGGAGTTTCCACATTGCGCTTACATGCTTAAAGTCATAACTGCGAATATTAATACAGATGATACATTTCCTACCCCCAAAAAGATTATGGACGATGAAAAGCCGAATAAAAGAATGCAGGATAAATTACGCAGGTGTGTGAAAAAGTACGCAGAGAAGGATTGGATGAGCAAACCGGAATGACTGGTTTTAGAAAGTTACAATTATATTTTATAAGCTACTCAATATAATAAATTATATAAAGATACATTTTCAAAGAGATGAAATTTCAGAGTTAAAACTGCTGATTATGCAATTTATGTACAGAAATAAAATAGATTATCTTAATAATCTTGATTTATTATATTTTTTTGACCATTTGTTTAACTTATATGTAAAAGAACCTTATACTTTACACAAAAAAAATATAATAATTTTACACATGTATTTTTAGCGTAAGACATTAATTTGTTCGGCCTAAGTTTGTACAACTGTAAAAGACAATATTTTTCATCGTAGTTACCACAGATACACATGCACACACGTTCATCCACATCAATTTAAAAAAATCGAATTCTTCTTTCATGTGCGTCAAAACACTTTCGTATAACGTGTTCATAAATGCCAAACTTAAATTTTTATTATAAATACGAAGCCACGCTTAAAAATAAGTCACTATTATATGTATAATATAAAATATTGTTGTCACTTGTAAATGTTTTAAATCCTATAATGGATATTGCACATAAATAAGTTAAAATTTAACGCATCGTTTTTCTAGCGCGCTATAATCTGTAATACGAAAGAATATTACAAAAAAAATGAATGTCTTTTATACATTATTCTTCAAGTACACAAAATCAATTAAAACAAAAATCTACACCATTATATCACTTTTTGGCACACATTTGCTGACGAGCTTAACGCTGCTCTTGATTTTGCCATCTGTGTTTAACGTGTGCGAGCACGCAAAGTAGAAACAGAAATCATTTCCATATTCTGCAACCTCCACCGATAACTGATCCGGCACGTTCGAGCACTTGATATTAAGCTCCTGATTCACCTCTTTTTCCTCCTCTCCATTGTCCAAAACTCGAATAATCCGGAACTTTCTGCACTTGTATCCGGAGCATTTCCCTGTCAACAAAAGAATTCCTCCATCCTTCAGATTGTGAACACCTATCCAATGCGCATCCTGTGCGTGACCAGGAATCCTCGTTGTCGCGTTCATTTTCACATTAGCTGATGCGTCGAGCTGGGCACAATAGGCCCTTTTCTGGTCCATCAGACATATTCCATATAGCTCGTGAGCATTGGACACCGCATAATGTACCTTTGTCGGATCAGAAACAGTGACCCTCATCAGATTGACTCCGTGTCCAGTGGGACTGACGTGCATCGCTCTGAACCTCCAAGATCTGGAGTCGACTCCACATGCATAGAAGCCCTTATTTGGTGACAAAGCCTCGACTGGCTCCGTGTGGACACTGGTAAAAATTGGTATAAACGAAGCTGGATTTCCAATTTGCTTGCCTTCGGTGTTATAAGTTATTCTGCAGGTAGAAGTATTCTTGCAGATAGCTTTGTTGGATATTGTCACGTCGAAAGTATCAGAATATATCACGACATTGCCTAGGAGAATCATACCGTGATCCTCGATGGGAAATGATAAGTGATTGGTCGTACACTTGGCCATGTTGATGATGCTGATCCTGATGTTTTGGATTTTGAACTGACTGTTCTCGCGACGCTCCCACCAAACCATTATAGCTCTGTTTTTGGTGAAACGGTCTAAAGAGGATACTCCCGTGATCTCGTGCTTCACACCGTCTTCATCGCTTCCAACAAGCTTTAAGTGGCAGGTTTCACGATGTGTATTGCTGTCGTTCCTAAATGAAATTATAATCGTTGTTGTAAAAAAATAAAATTTTAAATTCAAAACAAAAGATGTAGAAATTCTGTTATATTTTCTGTAGGGTCAATTAACATGAGTAGAAATTTACCAAGGAAGAATCGGTGTCTCAATCGTCATGTTACAATTCATCTCTCTGGGCAGTTTATCTTCCGAGCATACGGCAAAGAGGAAACTGTTGTCATCTGAAGCAATATGTCGGCTATATCTGAATAGTGCTTTTCTGTGAAACTTCCATTCTTTCTTGAAATTTCGATACTCCGAAACGCAAAGGTACGAGTGAAGATATAAAACAGCAAAAAATATTAGCAGTCTTTTAGTCTGCCACATCGTGGTGAACGTTGAATTGAAGCTTTATTTTGTTTAAAACCGCTGTGGAAAAATATTGGTATATATCGTAATGTACCATAGAATGCGTAGTATTATAAGCACTTGCTTTTTTCCGTCTATTTTAAAAATGAGATATAAAAATTTGGCTATACTCGTGAACTTTGATATATTAAATGGCTACTGATTACAACTTACTTATGTATGTAATATAAGAAACTTATTGACGATGTGATTAGTTCAGAAGACCAAGTTGCACTGTCTGCGCTCTAGTAATCTTAAAACAATAAATCTGACTCTGTTATTTACGGAGAAGTGATAGGACGACTATCGTGAAACTGGCAATACGTTTGATAGTCCATATCATTTCGACATAAAAAATTTCAAGTCTAATCTGAATAAAAAGAGTTTATATGTAACTTTAAAGATGAACTAGTTTGTTTTCGTCTCATTTAACCTCTTTGGGTTTCTTGAAGAATGTGCAATAACAACATTCTGACAAAAAAAAATTGAATTTCTTTTGATTCTCTCAGCTATAATGTTTGATATATGCCATTGCAGGCCTACTTACGAATTTAATAGACAGCAGCAAGTTACATCATAACTTGATAATCTTTGAGCTTGATTAGTTTCATAAATAATAGTTACAAACAAAAGATTTGCCGCAGAAATAAAAACTTTGAAAACTTAAAAAAAAGCTTTTCTGCTTTCATTTTTATAAATCAAAACCTTTTTAAATTTGTCTCAGTATTATGAAAATTTGTAAAGTTGCGGAGCTAAATGACTTTTTATCGTGCAATTTTTTCCATCATTTAAATCTTAAAACCTATAGTTCATGTTCAACTTATAAAGAATTTATGCCAGCGCAAACGACTCGCATACGCGGATTACTACTAGTAGCAAGCAATAAGGTAGTAGTCCGGTACATGTAATTTTGCTCCTGTCATTCTATATACTCATCCTCATAGATAAGATCCAAGTTGCATCGGATAGCATCGTAGAAGTTTCGGATTACTCTCGATAGGTCGAAAAATATAGTGATTCGATGGAAGGCGTATAACTTCGAACATTTTTGATAAGCATCGCAAACGCGGAAGGTATAGAGATTTTTCTTTGGATCTCAAATTAGTCGAACCCATGATGATCCATAGCTTCTCTACTATTCGTAAATCTACTGTGACGATCACTTTTATTCAATGAAATATTAAGATTACAGAAGTACGTATATAAAAAAACAAACGCCTCTTATCATGATCGCTATAGGAATCGCAAAAAATTCGAAAGATATATAACCAAAACTTCACTAGCGATGTCCTATATACCTTGTATAGCTTTGAGTGGCGTAGCCGGATAAGATTAGCCACTAGTTGATTAATTAGGAAGATGATTCCCTATTACCTGTAGATTACACATTTATAAAAATTAAAACTGGTTTACGAAGAGGACACATTTTTCACAATTCATCGGAGTACTGCACGCCAGTGCATAAAAGGAAAAGTGTTTCGCACCATCCGCAATCATGAAACATTGAGCACCTCAAAGGCTCAATATCACGCTTCCGTCGCACTTCCGGCTCATTAAAAGCCAACGGTGCATCGTGTCCAGCGCTTGGATTTTTCAGCTTCCCTCGTAAATTCATGGCAAACTGGATCTCGGCGAGGAGTCGAGGCGCAGAAATCGACGAAAAAACCAGAATCCACCGAAAGACTTGCACGGCCGAGAGGGCCCAAATACTCGGTGTATTTGCATATTCGGCACGAGCTGCTCCCGGCGGTCCGAGTTAACAACAATAAAACGCCCGGTAAACACGTGTTTCGCGCGCGCGAAACGCGTTATATTATGCGCTAGCTCGCGCTGCAGTGCCTTGGTTCTCCGCTGCGCAATTTATTCTGACCCCGAGTCCAAAGTGAGCGAATGAGAGAGATGCAGTATTATAAGGGCGTTTTCGAGCGTCGACCACTTTTTTCCAGCTCGCGTGCGTTGGTACCTGATGCGCACCTTGCGCAAAGGTAAGACACCTGGGCGCGCTCTGTGCTACGTCGTAATTTTATAAACTGCACTTTCAAGTTTTTATTTTTAGATTAAAAATGTAACTTATTTGGATGGCTGATGTGTACTAGATGTGTTTAAAAATAATTTACGTAAAGTAAATAATAAACATTTATGTTCGTGAACGTGCCTGATTAAATAACACCAAATATTTAGAGATGCAATAAATTGCTCTACTTTTGCAATTAGCAAAAACAAAGGAATTCCAAGCTTCGATAGTGCACTCGCCGCGTAGTCTTATGTATACTTAGGGCGAAGCACGCAAAAATTCTTTCGTAATAAAACCAAGCCGACGAAAGTAACAAGATTCCACGCGCGAAAAGTCCTCGTAAAGTGCGTACAATGATTCGGAATCATAAAAGCGCCGCGGCCGATCAAACGCGTATATCTACGTATACACCTTCGCGTTGCATATTAAAACACACACACAGACTGGTCTCAAACTCACGTAATCAGCCGGCACAGCCAAGAGACATTATAGAAGCACGCGGTTAACGTAAATCACACAGTTCCGCGGCGCACAAAGCTATACACGAGTATATATATACACACATACAAGGCAGAGCCCATGCATATATGCGATATCTCTTGCGCGACCTACCCTTTCGTGTATAGGCCACTAAACCCGCCCACGCGCTCGCGTATTTTCAAGCCGCTCGCGTTCGACATTCACAAGGACGGAATTTCAGCGGAGGGAAAAATATAGGCTACGCGAACCTGTGGAATGCGCGCGTTATATGCACGTGTCCGAATGCGCTACACACGCATGACGTTATTTATTCACAGTCGTGCGAGTATCTCCGATCGATAGAGAACGGAGAGAATTTTAGTTGAACTGCAGTGTCCGTGCGTTGATATCGTGCTTTTTTCAGCGACTGATGCGGTGATTCAGAAATGGATCTAACGAGGAGATGGAGATTAGACGAATGCTTTTGATCGAAAGACACGAGATATGCAGGAGCTTTTGTAAAAGGACTTTCGGCACCAGTCGTAAATCGCGTTGGATACGCTGTTATTTATTCTGTTGTCGCTTATCGTTTAACGTATATACGCCGCTGCATTCCTCCTTAAAATAACTTTGTCATAATTATCAAATGTTATTTTCTGGCATCGAAAAGATGAGCCAACATTGCTTCGAAATCTGGAAAATAATAAAGCTTCGCACTCGATGAATACAACGAAAAAAAAACAAAGAAACACAGCCGAAAGAAGAAAAACGAAATTCAAGTAGCTCGTAAACGCTCACGATTTTTCCGCAGTCACCGACGTCCGCTCGTATAATTCAGCGTGTGAGAAAGTTTAACCGCGGCGCTGCAAGCTGCACGGAGGGAAAAAAGAAACCGGCGCAACAAGAAAATGTCTGCTCGAGAGAGCGCGATCATAATCGGATTACCACACCTAATCTCGCGATCGGTTAATCAATATATACAGCGCACGAGACGTCGATTCGATTGAGCGGTAAGCGTACGCGAGTGTATATACGTATAGGTATACAGGCGAACTTTTTGCGCCTTACGCGATTTATAATTCCAGGCTGTGCGGCGCCGAGCATACGCCACACGCCACGTAATAATAGCGCTCGTAACGGATGTCCGCAGCGATTCTAGTTAGTCTCTAAACAGCAATTTTTCAATTTTTTGCCCCACTTATTATTATTAGAAACGGTTGGGTGTAAAATTCATGTGGAGTATTGGATAGCTAACAATATACTTTTTTAGATTATTATCGTCATTGGGTTGAGTGAAACTGCTATTGATATATACTGTTCACGTCATTTATATAAGTGATTTATTTTTTCAAAGATTCGATTTCTTGATAATTATATACTACAGAGTTTAAGTCATATAAAAGAAATAATTATTATACTTTATGTTGTACGAATGTGTCATAATCTATCATATGAATTTCAAAATGATCATGAAGAAAAAAATGCCAAGTATACCTATAAGTATCGAACGCGGCTCAATAATACCTCAATTATTAGGCGCGGCGCCAATGCCGCCGACGCGACGCCACCGCGTCGCGCAACTCTATAACGTCAACCTAATTGGCACTGATAATTTAGCGTGTACGATACGTATCGCCATTCTTTTCAATTATCTAGTTAATAGTAAAATACTTTTTTATTTGCATTTCAGCTCACTATATAATGCATACGCAAAATCTTTATCTATATATACAACATTAATATTGATCGATTTAGTCCAAAGAAATAACAAACAGTCAGCTAGATCAGATCTATAAAGGCTGTTTTAGCAATTAAAGTAACGAAAACATGATTTAATAGACAGGCGAGTTATTCACGCCTAGACGTGTTAAATAATATATGCAATTTAGCTCGCAAGGCGAAGCGGTGAAGTTCGCAGACGTGCCAAAAATACACTCTCTCGAACGGAGAATCACCTTCGAATATAGATACAGTTTGCCTTTATTGACAGAAAACATTTCAATGTAACTGAGAAGGTAAAGCAAATTTCACAAATCGCTCGCAATAAATCATGCAAACGGTTCCTCTCCTTATTCTCCTATACATTTTTACAACAAATCCACATCAGCATATACAAGTCCTGCATCAAAGACCATAAACTTGCCCAAAGAAAAACCGCACCAGCAAATTAAAAGATTCCATTCAGTATACGTACAAGACATACTTTTATACCACGGAAACCATGTGATCATCACGATTTATCTACCCATCACATATCCCGCGTATCCAAAAAAGATCGGACTCCAGATCGATCTCACCAAGGGAGATAAATACCCCACAAAGAGACTAAACAGAAGCATCGGAAGCGATATAAAACTAGACAAGCGGCCGTTTAAGAATAAGTCAGCCACACGGAGCCGAGTTCCTGGGCGGGCGATGCTGACAGGGTATACACACGCAAAACACGCATTCCAGGACGTTGTATCGAGGTGCCCAGGCGGCTTATATAGCGACGCCGTAGTCGCGAGAGATCCATCATGCAGTGTGTCCGCTCGCGCTGAAGAACACCGGAGAATTTCAATGGATCGAGGGAAATAAAAGGAGAACGCTCTCGGTATACCGATGTACGAGTGCTGATAGAGAAGTTACTCTTGTTGGGAGGACTTTTATATTATGTGGATTTTCGACAGAGTCGAATCGAACGGAAAATTCTAATTTTACAACTCACCCGCTCGAAGAAGGACAAACTCGCGGAGAAACGGGCGAGCGTTTTCCCGATCCATCAGAGCCGATAATCGCGCGTATATCTTCGTCATCCACCACCTTCTTTTTCCTCGAAGAATTCACTGGCCGCGCTCCAATTGCGGCCGATGAAAGTCGTAAAGCTGCGATTTATGCGCATCTCACGCGCGAGGACGGGATTGATCTATGCGTCTTTGTGGGAGTGAGGAGCTTTTTCGTTGGGATTTTGGGACTGCATTTTTGAGTAGGGCTCGAAATAAGGATTACCCCCGTTCACATCTGAATATATTTTAAATGGGATTATTGTGGACTTTAATGCTATATTTATATCTTTTCTTTGCTTATTATTAACTTCACTACATTCGCTTACCAACTAAACTTAAACGATTTATCAATAACATAAAAAACAGCTAATTTTCAATTTCGCATTACCTCAGACCCACAGAACCTCGCAAAATAACATATCCCATTCCTCCTCTGTCATTTAATTCGAACGATACACGCCCGCGTTCGAAAAGTCGTAAAGCACACACACACACACACACACATACACAGCGAATGCGAGGATTTACAAGCGCGAGCAGAAGCCCCGCGGCTTTTGGGTTCTCTCCTGAATATATCGCGAACGCGGGAAGTAATTGCGCGCGTGTGTCTTTTTAGCACGCGAAGAAAGTGTGTCTATACGCGACCGTTATATATATGCTCACTTTAGCCCGCGGTGGCTTTCGTCTGCTTTCGAGAGAAAACGCGCTGGACGAGACGGAGTTTTACGTATACGCGAGGATTTCGGCGAACAAGCTGCGTTGTTTTTCACTGCTTTGTGGGACTTTTTATGGTGCAACTGGTGCGCATATATGATACGATTAATCAAGCGCAGGATTCGCGGTATTTGTTCGCGCGAAAAACTTTTATTCGGATGGATTTTTGGTCTGGTATACGGAATTATAAATCGAAATTTTAGAGCCGGGCAGAAGAAGACATGGTTATCTCCGTTTTTTGGAGGAAAAAAAGTTAATGAAGTGATATACTTTTACGGCCTCGAGTATCTGCTGTACACGTACCTTAACTCCGAGGGTAGTATAAATTTTGAATATTATGTTCGATGCTCGAATTGACGTCACCGATTAGCGCTTAACACCCGCCGAATATTCAAGTGAAGTAGAAATATCCATAATGCGTAAGTAACGATTTGAGAAGTGAGTAAATTTTGATATTGTTTTATAAAAGTATGCATGATTATTAAACCGAACTTTTCAATTAAATTACTATCGCAAGAGTTAAAAAACGTAAATTATACAGCATCGATTTCCCCTGCGTACGTTATTAAAAAGAAAATTTACTTACGCGCCATTTTAACACTTTCGAAGTAAATCGTTTTCGGTGATAAATCAATTATATAGTAATTACAGAGCTCGAAATTTCATCGGCATGTAAATATGCCCGCGAGTATATGTGTACACGAAATTTACGCAGCATTTACATATCGAATTTTCGGAAACGCCGCCGCGGCGACCGGGTTATTTTAAATTCGCAACGAATGCAAAAATAACCGCGTATAAAACATATATATATATATATCGGCTAAGTGTATTTACGAGGCGTCGCACGCGCTCGCGCAAAGGATCGTTTAAAGGCGGCGGAGGTTATGCAGATGAGGCTCCATATATCAAAAGATAATCGCGCGAGTGTAAATGCGCGCAACAATTATTTCGCGTGAAAAAAAGTGCAATTACGCATCGACGGCGGCACGAAATTTCGCGCGGCAGCTCGTTTAATCGCTGAAAAATTGAGTCGCGGCAACTATCTCACGAGGGGATATATTTTCGGCCGATATTTTCGTGCGTGTATATTATGTATAAGCGTGAGTGCCGCGAATTGATAAAAATATATAAGGGAAGAGGCGCCGCGCGGCTTATCATAAAGTTCCAATAAAACCGCTTATTTTAAGCTTTTGCGGATATTTGTGGCTTGTGCGTATATTGCTCGTGTGTGTATAAATATAGATGCATAACGAGAAGAAACAATTTGACATTTAGAGAAAATATTTTCTTATACTGGTAAATTTATCATCTAAAGTCCATTATATACTTGGTTTAACACAGCGAAAAACATTAACGAATTTTAAAAGCTCACAATCCATATCGTCGAAGATAATTATTTACTACATCCTCCTCCCCCCCTCCCCCCAAAAAAATGCATGACACGCGTTAAAGCCAGAGCACCCTTGCGAACCGATACATTTCAATAAATCTATAAATCAATCCAACCGCGCGGCAAAAATCAAATCCAATTTAGCATCAATTATCACCCGACCTCCGCGCCATCGGAATGCTAATCAATCCGGAAACGCTGCACATAAGAATTCAAGTTCAAGCTCGAGGATAGGTCGAGGCCGCGCGTATTCAGCTGTCCTATACACTTCGAGTACAGGGTACCTATACATATGTGTATATATATATATACACACACATAACGTTCGTTCGTCGAACCGTCCAGTCCCGCTAAAAGGACGATCAATCTTCAGCGGCGCGGCGCGCGCGTAATCGCTGACGTTTCATTAGGGAGACGCACAATCGCTCTTTCTCTTTAACGTAGGTACGCTTATACCTGTATAGATGTATAGCACACGTAAAAGTTGCTATTGAGACGCGCGCGATAGAGAGAAAAAAAGGGGGGCTCGAGTTTCGGGACGGCGCGCGAATCAAGTTGATTTTGCACGGATACGATGAGCCGCTCGAAGGTTTCCATTAACCCGCGCGTTTTACGCTCGTAATGAATATTCTTGATTTGCCTTGAGCCCAAGAGATGACGCGCGGTATATGGAGCGAATCGATGGATTGGCTCCTGGAAGTGTGCGTGTGCGAGGGGTTGTAAAAACCGACGGAGTTTATTGGACGAGAGAAAAGAATCGGTTTCTAAGAATCTTTTAAACTCAACTTCGTGGCTACATACAAACGAAATAATCTGCATTTTAAACGCGTTATACATCAGCGACGAATTTTCAAGCACAGCGCACTCGAAAAACCGCCTCGAATACCAATAATCATCGCGCAGCGCATATAACATCATGAATATCTCTCCAAAAGCGTATCACTCATCCGAAAATTCTGGCCACCTCCGTGTATACGAACATTATTGGAATATGGGATATTTTAATTAAATAAAGTTCTTAACATAAACTTTATAATGCTCTTTATTCTTTACGCACTAAGGAAGGACCAACTAACCACTCGGACTGTCGCAGAGAGAATGAGAACCTATAGCAATCTGATGGCTATATTCAACTCTCCATAGCAGCATACACACATACACATACTTATACAGTATCAATTACTTTTCTCTCTCCCACACCATACTATAAACAATCTTTCTCTCACTGTTGATACATTTTTGCCTTATGACGTAGGCTTCTATGAAATCGCTTATTCCAACACGCCCCCTCAAAAATGTATCTACTAACAATTAATAAACAAACTAAATCATACACAAATAATTTTTATAATTACTAATTAAAATAACATCAAATATATTAAAGAAATTATACATAATAAATACATAATATATAAAAGTGAAAAATTATAATTAAATATATAATTTAAAATACTTCTGAATTATACATATAGTAAAATAATCTAAGCTAATGCAAACACTCATACAGTCCTTCCTTGTGCTTCTGGGAAATTACAAATGGTCCAATATTCATTGCATGGATTAGGGAAACCCAGAAAACCTAATCAGACCATATCTTAAATAAATTTCTTAAAGTTACTACATTAAAATAATAAATCAATACGCTGACGAATATCATTCCAGGCCCATCTCTTTTCTAAACTCTAAAAACTTTACAGCTGATAGTGGCTTAGTCAGCAAATCGGCTAATTGGTTACCTGTAGGAACATACATAATTTTAATTACCTTTTTTTCTACTTGTTCTCTTGAGAAATGATACTTTATATCAATATGTTTGGAACGTTTGTGACTGGTTGGATTATTAGCTATACTAATACAACCATTGTTATCCTCATAAATTATAATTGGTTCTATAAAATTAACATTTATGCTAGCCACTAATGACTTCAACCATAAAGCTTCTCTTACAGCTTCAAACAGAGCCATATACTCAGCTTCTGTTGATGAAGCTGCAACTGATGCTTGTTTCTTTGTGTTCCAACATACTGTACACCGTTCATATAATTTAAATATATAACCAGTTGTACTTTTTCTATCCGTTCCATCACTACCTCCCCAATCGGAGTCAACATAACCACATAAAATATCAGTATAGTTTCCTTGTTTATAAGTTAATTTCAACTTAATTGAGCCTTTTAAATACCGTAAAACTCTTTTCAAGCATTGCCATAATTCTTTATTATTTTTGCTAGAATATCTGCTCAAAATATTTACTGCTGTACTTAAGTCAGGCCTCGTGCATACCATTACATACATTAAACAGCCAATAAGATTTCGACAAGGAGCATTACATTTTATATCAGAATTAAGAGCTTCATAATTGAGCTTACTAGGAAGTGGGGTATCTATAGAATTACAATCACTCATATTAAACTTATCCAAAACTGTTTTAATATATGAACTTTGATCTAAAGTTAATATACCATTATTTCTTTCGACTTCAATCCCAAGAAAAAGTTTTATGCTTTTCAAATCTGTCATACTAAATTTATTCATTAAATACATTTTGAAATTGCCCATTGTATCTTCATTGGCAGTAACAATAACTAAGTCATCAACATAAAGCACAGCATAAATATTTCTCAATACATCATTTTTATCTAATATATAAATACATCGATCGACTGATGAATTTTGAAAACCAATTTCAATTAAAGTTTTTTCAAACGTTTGGAACCAGCATCTTGCTGCTTGCTTTAATCCATACAGAGCTTTATTTAACTTGCAAACTTGATTACTTTTACATTGAACACCTTCCGGAACTTTCATATAAATTTCTTCAGCTAATTTCCCATTTAAAAAAGCAGTTTTAACATCCATGTGATGAATTAACAAATTAAATTGGTTGGCAAAAGCAATAATAAATCTAAAACTCGAAATTCTTGCAACTGGAGCGAAAGTTTCATCATAATCTACTAAATACTCTTGAGTAAAACCGCGAGCAACTAACCTAGCTTTGTATCTAATCGGATTTCCAAATTCATCATTCTTTATCGCAAATACCCACTTACAATCAACTATATTTTTATTTTCTGGCTTATCTACCAAATTCCAAGTCTTATTAATTAAAAGTGAATTTATCTCATCATTTATAGCTTGCTCCCAATGTACTCTATCATCTCTATCCTTTATTTCTTGAAAAGAACTTGGAATTTTACATACTATTGATTGTGCGCACAAAATATAATCATTGCTTTCTTCGTATGAAATATGAGGCTGATGTTTAATCCTCTCACTCCTTCGAGGTTCGAATTTTGTTTGATCTTTATTTCCTTCATTCTGAGAGAGTGAGTCATTGTGTATATCTGTTTCTTTTACAGATTTTTCTGCCTTATCGTTTAATTTAACGATTTTTCCAGAACTATAATCCATTGTTGAATTCAGCGTACCTGATTTATTTATATCAGATACCTTTTCAACTTGATTTTCCGGTTTATCACTTTCTTTTAATTCAAGTATTGGTCTTGAATTTAAAAAGTTAATTTCATCAACTATTACATCTCTTACAATCACAAACTTTCCATTATCCACATCCCACGCTTTGTATCCATTGGGTTCATATCCAATTAATATACCTTTCCATGATTTATCATCAAATTTCGATTGTTTAACTTTATTATGAATATAAACTGTACTACCGAATACTTTTAAATACTTTAATTGTGGTTTCTTTCCATGCCACATTTCAAATGGTGTTTTATTAAATTTTAAAGCTTTAGTTGGAGATATATTAATTAGATACGTTGCAGTTAAAACTGCCTCTCCCCAAAATATTTTTTCCATTTTAGCACCGCTTATCATAGCACGGGCTTTCTCAGTCAACGTTCTATTCATGCGTTCTGAAACGCCATTTAATTGCGGGGTTCGTGGAATTGTTAAATGGTAAGTTATTCCTTTTTGTACACAATATTCTTTCATTTCGTTTGAAAGATACTCTCTCCCATTATCAATATATAAATTTACTACTTTTAAATTAAAATGAGTTTCACTTTTTGCTATATAATCTTTGAAAACTGAAAAGACATCTGATTTATAGGTAATCAGATAAGTTACACAGTAATGTGTAAATTCATCAAGAAAGATTACAAAATAATTTTTATTATCCACCGTCGGAGGAGTGATCGGACCGCAAACATCAGAATGCACTATAAACAATGGTCGCTTGACGTATGTCTTTTCTTTAGCTTTATTAAAAGGCAACCGCGCCTGTTTACCATTTATACAAGCTTCACAAATATTATTGCTCGGCATTATATTTTCAATTTGACTTACGTCATCAACCATTCTTTTATTTTTAATTTCTAAAAATTTCGATTTGCCTATGTGACCTAATCGTTGATGCCACAGTTCATAATCATTTTTATTAACGTTGTAAATATTACAATCAGAATTTGCACTATTGGCATCAACAATAAAGTCAATTACAACTAAGTTGTTCATAGGCCTACCTTTAATCACTATATTACCACCTTGTTTTACCTCGACGCCATTTTTATCAAAAATGACTTTCATTCCAGCTTGTTGCATTCTGCGAACCGACAGTAAGTTGTGCGGCACCTCTGGACAGTAGAGAACTTCCTCAAGAGTGCCTTGAACGCCCATGTTACTCGTCACACTGATTTTCCCTTTCTTCGTCGCTGATATAAAAGTGCCGCTTTTGGCAACAGACACTTTGACAGGTGGATTTAATTCAACAAAGCTTTCAAATAATTTGTCATTATTTATGAGATGATCTGACGCACCGGAATCTATTATAAATTCCAATTTGTCCTTTGTCTCGGACTGAAAATCTCCAGTCATAAAGGCAAATGGAGTACTTGAAAAATTTGTAGTCGGCTCTTGCTTTGCAGCTGATGTTTGAGAATTTTTATTTTTGTCAGCTAGGTATTGTTGTCTCTTCTTCTTAAAAAAAACAATCACTGATTTTGTGGCCAATTCTACCACAAAAATGACACGTGAATTTCTTTTTATCACCAGCATTGTTCTTAAATTTTTTATTATTCTGATTTGAATTATTTTTATTCGAATTTTTAAAATTTGAATTATTTTGAAAGTTCTTTCTTTTGAAATTAGTTGAATTTTTTTCTTCTTGATTAACATGAAGTACTTTAGCACTTGTGTCACTATTTTCGTGTTTTATTTTCACTTCCTGATCTAACAATCTTGTTTTAACAAAACCCAGTGTCAGGTTATCTTCAGTCAATGTTTCAATTGCCGTGACTACTCCATCATAAGTTGCTGGTAAAGATAAAAACAAATGTGACACTTTATCTGCCTCTTCCATTTTTGCACCTGCAGCCAGTAACTCAGATACTAGTTCATCAAATACGGTAAAGTGCTTCATCAGTGTCGTATCTGCATTTAACTTTAATGTAAGTAGTTTTTTTCGGAGTGCCAGTTGCGTAGCCAAGCTTTTTCGTTCATAAACGCTATCTAATTTTTTAAAAACTTGCATTGCTGTCACATCATCACTAGCATAATTAAGATAAGAATCTGCTAAGTATTCTACTATAACACTTTTAGCAAGTCTTTCGGCCTGATCCCAACCGATTGGCTTTGGATTTGGCACTTGATCATAGTCAATCACTTTTAACAAATTCAGTTCACTTAACACATTGCGAACTCGGAATTTCCATACACTATATTTTTCGCCATCAAAGGGTTTGATATTTCTTTTAATTTTGTGTTCCATTGTAACTTGATTATATTACTTTCTAAATTTTTACACTAATTACACTAATTTCACTTAACAAAACGCAGTTTAAACGTAACTGGGCCCATAACCTATTGGAATATGGGATATTTTAATTAAATAAAGTTCTTAACATAAACTTTATAATGCTCTTTATTCTTTACGCACTAAGGAAGGACCAACTAACCACTCGGACTGTCGCAGAGAGAATGAGAACCTATAGCAATCTGATGGCTATATTCAACTCTCCATAGCAGCACACACACATACACATACTTATACAGTATCAATTACTTTTCTCTCTCCCACACCATACTATAAACAATCTTTCTCTCACTGTTGATACATTTTTGCCTTATGATGTAGGCTTCTATGAAATCGCTTATTCCAACAAACATCCTCTTTACCTCAGCTCACTCTCTCCCTCCCGGGCAATTACCCCTCCGAGAACCTACCCACTTCCTCGGCAGCGCAACGCCCGAGGTAATAATCGCACTCGCAAATGAAAGAGCAGAAGCAGCCTTATATATATATATACATAGCCGGGCGAGGAGCAACCTGTTGCTTCTGCGGCCGCGCGTGCACGCGGTGTATGATTTGTCGGTGATTGATGGGGTCGCGGGTCAAAGCGATCCTTCGCTTCGGGCGTTGCTGTTGCTACTTTTGCTGTGTATATCTGAGTATGGGGAAAATACGCGAGAGGGAGATTTTAATGCTTGCGCGCATTGCCGCGGACGGTTAGGGCGCAGGCGCGATATTTCGCCGAGGGACAGGCCTGGCACGTGGCAGAGGATGAACCTTGTATATATAGGCAACTAGCTCCGGGATATTTCATGCGAGCGTTGAGCTGCGCGAGTATTAATTTTTTGAGAATTTGACCGAGTGATCGGGTGGTAAGTGAATGGTGTAACGTATATACAAAGTTCGCGTGTGGAAGAGTTTATTTTTCAAAATTATTTCGTCCGTAGAATTTGTCGATTAATGATTGCTGGTATGTGCGGAGCATGCGCGAAATAAAGCAAACCAACGCGAACAAGCAATTGCCAGTCATTAGCAATTATAGCATATTATGGCTAATAGACGTTCAATCGTATATACATATATAAGCAGCGCAACGGTAGCCGTAAACATCGAGCGCGTACTTTCTCGCTACGGTGATAAGTGAATATACTTAAAGGGCGTATATGCAAAATGAGTTGCGAGATTCACGCTCGCGCGTACATAGTAATATATATATATATATAGCTTCGGGGCGCGGTGCTTTTCTACTGATCAGCCGGCAATTTAACCTACACGTGCAGCACCTCGTGTACCGATGCATTCGTGAATCGTCTGACTAATGACTATTGATTCGCTGTGTTCTTATACGAGGCTGCTACACACCTGATGATCGCGGAGCGCAATTATTCCGTATTCCTCATTAACATATTTGCTTTATATGCGAACGTTTTAGTCAATTTACGAATTGGAGGCGTTTATAATTCTTGTAAGGATGTGAAGAGGAATCAAAATTCAGGATGATTTTTACAGAGGAAAGAATGTTTGATATGACAGTATAAATTTATTGGAATATTATTTTGATCTTCATTCAGCTTTAAAAACTACGATGATATAAATGAGAAATCACCAGAATCACGTTATACGTCCGTATCATCCATTATCCAAATTTGATGTTACTATCTCTTAAATAGTTTTATAAAAAAATTAGAAAGTAGAGTGACTGCACTGGCGTTTTCTCGCATCTTCCACACAAATCTGACTACCCTAATTAGTCCGCGGCTTGCGCTAACTAATTCTCGCTATTAAGATTGCGTAGCCGGTTTATTAGAGCGATGAGAGGAGCTATACTCATCTGAATAATCATCCGAGCGAAAATGCGTATCAAGTAGCAACAAATAAGTCTTATCGGCCAGAGCAGATTTATCGACTCACTGGAGAAATCGATGGGATATGTAAATATGGAAATGGGCGATTTTCTGGTGCTCGGTTATTTGACGTGTTTTTAGCCTGGCCTTATGAAACCTTCCTGTTTGTGCCCGGATTTTAACTGAAAATGAAGATACACGGATTAAGGATTTGCTCTTTGCATATATATAGGAATGTATAAGAAAAATAAATTGAATATCACATGGAAGCTTTTATTGTTCATTTCGTAAATTATTTAAAAGTCTTTTTAATTGGAAAATTATACAATCGATATTGTATTCAAATGGAATACTATAGGTACAAATTTAGTCTGATGCAGATAGCTATCACTTTGACGATAAACTATTCAGTCTATACCTTTTGTTCCGGAAGTCTGATTCCGTGCATACTTTTTAACTCTTCTGGGGTCTGAAAAGTTAAAAAATATACATTTTAATTCTATTCGTTAACTACTTACGAACCTTTTAGAATTATAGTTATATTGTATTGTTAAAAACTTACCCTATCAGCGAAATGATTAATACCAAGTGAGTAAGAAACTTCTCCCTTGTTGTACTTGACATTGTGTTCTTCGACACGTTTTTTAGTTTCTAAGTAAATTTTGTATCTACGCTGTTCTTCTTCTGGGCTCTCGTATTTTTTTTCAAACTTGACCTATAACAAAAGACGACAATGCCATAAATAATTTTACTTTTTAAGCTCGATCGATAAATTGTTTTCTTAAAACTTACTTTATACTGCTCCCATTCATCGTCTGCGAGGACTTGAACTACCACGACGGTCATCAGCAGTGCAACAACTAGGAACTTCATGGTATTTCTGTAAAGGTATAATTAACTGTTTATAATTTTCCACAAATGACTAATATTTATTATATAAAGTCTCATAAGCTTATTCGAGGAACACTTAAAAGCATAAAACTCAGCACTTATTATACTACGCGAATAGTAAACATTATTTTATAACTGGTAAACATTATTTTTAACTTCGCATTCGAAATTTAGGAATCGCCATAAAATAATGTAATGTTTTATTTAGAAAAATTCCTCCGAAAGTACCTTTAAACTATATTTCAACGCGATCTCAAGCACAAAAGTCAATTATTTGATTACGTACTACAATAATAACAGCTACGTTGTTTGACTCTTGCTTATTTGCTTCCCAACGACGGAACCGTGACTGGCGGAGAATCAGGAAAACACTGAGCTATAAACAAACGACCGCTGCGTAGATGTGATAGTGCACGATGATTTAGGAGTGTTTTTATTCACGAACACAACATGCAGCTGACCGATAAGTAATACAGTAGTGATGAAAAGTTTAGGAAATTCCCGCAGTCCGTTACAAAAAATCGACCCGTAATGTTGTTGGTCGTAAAGAATATCGGTGAATGGCATCATAACAAAAATTATTTAATAAAAATCAAATATAGTCATACTATCAATAGCGGCAAAGTCATTAAAAAATTTGTGCTTCATTTACCGTAAATTTGCATGGAATATTTTAAATCTCCACATAGTACATCACAAAGATTAACCTATACTCGTTAGTTTTGCTTTCTAAAAATGAAAAATCCCTTACATCTCAATCAACGCATGCCCGCGTAAAATTAAAACTAAAATCCTATTTCCTACTTTTCCATATACATAACTAGTCTATACCAAACCTCGGCGCCGAGCTCATTAGTACTCCCAGAAGATAAAATCTCTCCCACACAAATGATTCCTCGAGACCTGTCCTCGATCAATAATACCAGCACTAGCCCATACCATCTCCCACAGGATCCCTCGCGCAAGACTAATGACGTCCATCACGCGTATCCTCTAATTCCATCTAATTGCCATTAAACGCGTCCACGTAATAAAGAAGGATCGCCTAATTAAAAAACAAACGAGCCTCGTGCGAGGAAGAAAGCAAAACGAAAGGAGCAGAGGACCTCCCTATCCGCGCACAGATAACATCCATAATCGCAGCCTCGCGATCTTATCTGCTGATTTATGAATCGCGCGGGAAGCCCGCGATATTCGAACGAGCGGCACTACTACGCGGTCCCGGGGACAATTTGTTGCACGTCCCCGCAAGCGTGGGAGAACGACGCAAAATTTCCGTCGCAGGGAACTCTGCTCCCGGGTTTATAATGAGGGACTATATGCAGGCGCGAAAGTCGAAAGCTTAATTATATATATATGCGCGTCTGAGTGGATGGTGTAAAACAAATGGCTGCCGAGTGTCGAGCTTTAAAGTTTTATTATAAACTTGTGCTTTACGGTAGTTTTTCGTTATTAATTACGCCTTTGATGATTAATTCGTCCCTTTGTGACACTGGTAAATTGTGTATGTATGTACGTGGCAACGAGAGACGCTGGTGTCTGGTACTTTTATTTGTGGAGGAGAAAATCGAAGTTTGTTATTTATCGAGATGATGGTTACGGAGTATATACTAACGACATTTGCTTATCGGCTTTGATTTCATTTGAGTACATACTGTAGTTCCTTGACATCCATACTTGATAGCTTCATTATCTCTTATAGAAATAGAATCTGACGAAATTATTTTGTATGCATGTGTTAAAACTATCGACTTCAACGAGGAAAGTTCAATCTCTTATGTCAGTTCACGAAGCCCCAATATAAGTTTCTCAAAACAAGATAAATTGTCAAAAAACTCCGAATCTACGCAACAATAATAATTTATTATATACTTTGACAAAATTTCTGCCATGTAATATATATATATATATATATTCCTCGAATTAATAAACACTGCAATTGATATCACGTTATTCGTATATACCAAACCATCCTCCCAGTGTATATTATACCTTCAAAGCTTCGCCAACTGCCTTCCAGATATATGAACCGCAACAATCAACACCTCAATATACGCCACCGCAGAAACAAAAAGCGAATAACTCCCCCTAATCTTCAGCGAATCCATTCAATTACAACCGGCAAGATTTCCCCGATAATGCAGCGCACAGTTCGCCGCCGCGCGGTCACCGCAGTCGACCGCAAAATCCTCCTCCTCCTCCTCCCCCCCAATCCTATACACACACACAGAGAGACACGCAAATATAGAAACTCGCGCGAGAGAAAGACGGAGTCGCGGAGATAGGCCTTTGCCCGGCGGACGGCCGCTAATCTGGCATAATCAATTTCGTCCTAATTGGGGATTACGCGGAGGCCCAGCGCTAATAGATTAATTTATTAGGCGAAAGCCCTCAAAGGAACCGCCGACGCGACGTGCCTGTCCGCGCACGACGTATTAAGTATCCGACGCCGATCGTTAAGACGCGCCGATTCGCCTGTATGTGCAGCGAACCTCCTCCCGAGGGAATTTTAATACCGCTGAAACGAGAAAGACAGAGAAAGAGAGAGAGACATCTTTTTCGCTGATTAATTTGCATTGTTTCTTCGCTGCGGCGAGGACAGCGCTGCG
Organism: Muscidifurax raptorellus; assembly: GCA_020010945.3. Taxonomy (NCBI): domain Eukaryota; kingdom Metazoa; phylum Arthropoda; class Insecta; order Hymenoptera; family Pteromalidae; genus Muscidifurax; species Muscidifurax raptorellus. Next base: position 6,566,866 of record CM052077.1, read on the forward strand.
CGAGTATTTTTAGTCACTGCCGTATAATCTCGGAGTAATCTTGTATATATATATATATATAATAACGAAAATCTGCAGAGTCGCATCGGCGATTTTATAATACAAAAACGTTTAATATCATGTATGTACCATAGTTCGACATAATCAATTCTTGCTTCACCAGCGAAACAACTACATCTGTATGTATATATACACGGGTCTCGCGGTGCAATTGTATATGCGCGAGTTCCAGTTGTTCCACGTGAAGATAAGCTCCGATGTTTACAGAGCGAGGGAAGCATGTCTACGAGCCGCGGCAGGAGATAACGCGCGCGAGATTAATCTACGACCTTCCTCGTGGCCTTTTATCCTCTTTATTCTTCGCCTGTTTTTTCTGCTTCTTTCTCTTTGGTTTATACTTGTGTACACGTGGCATAGCGTGTATGCGAAACAAGTTTACGCTTCGGGAATGATGTATACCGTGTGCCGAAAATCACGAGAGGAGAGCTTCCTAAATAGATGGTACAGAAAATTTCGATTTTCAGTTCATTTCGTACTTGGAGAGCATCGAGCAATAAATGAATGGCAAGAGCAGAATTTCCAGCAGACCGTACCATAAATTCATTTTACCCCGACACAGGGTATCATTAGCGCCGAATAACGAAGCGATATTACGTGCTCCAGCTCGGAAATAACGACGGCGGCACTTAAATCTCTCTCTCTTTATTTTCCTCATCGCATCTTCTTTCCCTAGTTCAGAAGCCATATATCCCACGCAGACTGAGATACACCGGCGTTAGCGGGCTTATTCGCAGAAATATATAAATATATACGCGATTTACGCCGCTTCGCTTCGCACTACTGTACATCAGCTGAGTAGATTCTCGCGCATTTGTGCTGTGTTTATATATATATATATATATACAGAGGAGAATGAAAATCGAGGCGATGTATGTTTAATAATAATATTTGCAGTTTATGAATGTATGTTATAAGCATTTCGTTGTAAATAAAAGTTTTAAAAAACACTCTGCAGTTTTGCACGCGGCTATTATGCAGTCGATAAAAGTTACGTTTGCCTGGCGATAAAGTTGTATATACGTATATATAACAAAGACATGCTGCTGTTTCATTTTCTAGCTTTAAACTCGAATGTTTCTCGCTGAATTATATCGATATAATTATACAAATTTCGTTTAAAACATTCGTATTCCCTGGAATCTGGTACAAAACGTTACAGGCCGTACCGGTTCCCACCTGTTACCACTTACAATATATCTCCAATAACAAACAGCCACCATCTCTCCAAATCTCGAGAAAACAAAAAAAAGGAATCCTTTATCTCCTGTTCTACAAGTGCGATCCCACGAGAGGATAACAGCCATCTCGAGGACCGCAGCAATTTATAAATCGGCCGACAAGTTTTATACTTACAACGACGCGGCGAAAAAAAAGCATCGGGGAGAGGTCGATCAGATAAACCTCGCGAAAATTCGACCCGGGAATATACATCGCTTTCGGCGCATTATAAGCAAGTGTACGGCAGCAGCCGTATATGCAGGCACCGTTACAAACATACACGCCCGGTCATTTGTTCTTATCGCGCGAAGAGATTGTCAGGTGTATTAGTAAGTCGCGGAATCGTGCGTGGGCCGCTGTGCAGACGACTCAGACCACGATGCCATATTCAATTTTAAAAGCGCCCGAGTATCGAATTGTGACAAATATATTATTATTATTACACGTGTACCTATTTTGAGTGTGATAGAGAGAGAGAGAGAGAGAGAGATAAAAGTCTATACTTTGAAAAGAAACTTTTTATCGCCGATTCATTCGCTCGTTACGCAGCTACTCTAATTTGCATGCAATTTTTGCATCAGCGGTCGAAAAAAAATTTTCCATTAAACGCAATGATCGAATCCTCTGCTCTTGCCGCATCCCTGTGGTAACCTTTCGACTCGAACCAAAAAAAATACGAGACCATCCCACAATCATATGCCCACATAATACATCTCATACCAGTTCTCAGCTCGAATTCCGTCGCGCTTACACGCATGCACCGCCACTACGCATCAGGCGCATTAGCGTTTTTAGCCTCAATATACACTCCTTCCCGGCGCCGGTCGTTTACGCGCCGTAAAAGCCGTCATCCCCTTTTTCTCTTTCTTTCTCTCTCTCTCTCTCCCTCTCGGCGCAAAAAGCGCAGCCGAAATAATTATCGGGCAATTACTCTCTCGTAAAAGCCAAGGATGACGCGCACGACTCTCGGTTCGCAAAAACTGTATCGACGACGATTGCCGCGCAGCGCCGATCGTAAAGCCGGACTCGCGCATATGCATGACAATAAACGATCTCGTAACGGTGCTCCTATAAACCGTGGACGTTTCCTTTTTTTTTATCATTGCGCACTCGCGCGCTGCTGCCCCCGAGAGCGTGACACTGTTTATTGCTGACATCGGGGCGCTTCTTCGGAGACGCGAATGTATATACTTATAAATTTCGCTGAGTGCTTACCGGTTTTTTTCTCTGCTCATTGCTGCCGCTGCTGAGGTATTATATCGAGGAAGATATAACTCGAGCGGAGTTACGCGGCTGGTTTTGTGTTTATGCAAATTCGAGGCCGTGACATATACTGTGAGAAAGACTGCACGCGCGCGGCTGATTATACTTTCGAGATGCGATGAATGTAGGATTGTAAGTTTTTGGGGAGAGAGAAAGTTGCATGTGTGTGTGTATTTTGGGGAAGAAATCGTTCAATTAGGTGCGGATTTAAAAACGAGGAAAATTGCTAATTTAACGCGTGTGTGATGAAACAAATTTCATATCCGAGCCTTCGATCCCGTCATCTTTCCCAGGGTTACGAAGCGTAGGCGACGGATTCAATTTGTCATAATTACAAGGCAGCAAATGGCCTCGCTCGCGCTACAATAGACGGCTTTGTCGGCTTGAAAAATTTAATGCTACATCGGCATACACGATGATACCGATCGATTGATTTATATTGTTCCTTATTCCAAACACACACTCACACGCTGCGTCTGCGATCTCTTCCCGGAAAAACAATCGACGCATTATATTATTGATCTTCGATCTGATCAAACACTGCTTACAGAGTATATCAAACAAAAAATGCAACAATTCAAGCCAAGCCGAGATTTATCAATTTCTGCGCGTCTAAAAACACGAATTTTCCAAAAGACATCAATAAGCAATCAATAACCGCTCGTGGACAATTACCACCATCATTCCCTCATATATGCATATATCTACACCGACCGCTTCTCGCTCACACAATACCCCATCTCGTCGTCTCTCTCTCTCTCTCTCTCTCTCTCTCTCTCTCTCTCTCTCTCTCTCTAACGTGAGTTCCCGATTTTTCCTCTGAACCTCCCGCTATTGAAAGTCAGCTAAAGCATTGAATCGCACATACATATGTGTGTGTGTGTATAGGCGCTTCCTCGAGGCTCAGAAAAGCATCATTCATCATTTATATATGCCGCGGGAGTTTGTGCGCGGGTGACGCGCTTTTTCTCTCTTCCCGCCGCGGCGAACAGGACACATTGTTAAGGAAGGCGCGAGAGAGGAGCGACACAGGTGGTCCCTGCGTAGGCATTTCCACGATAATCCAGCGTCTGTCTCGCGCGCCGTGACCTATTCGAAGGCGTGAAATATCGCTGGGTCTCGAGTGCTGACCCTAGGCCGCCAATTAATTTTGCAAAGCGGGAGAGAGGACTCGAAGCACACGCTGTGCCATGTGCACTGATGCCTCGTCGACTATTGTGCGAGAGTTTTGCTGGATATAGGAAATGTTTGCGTTTGCCGGTTCATTTCGAGGTCAAGTTCGCGGCTGTGTGTGATTTGCGTGGCCTGAGCTGGAACGCGTAGTTTTATCTGTGTGGAAAGATTTAGTTTTCAATTTACAATTATGAATTTGGACTAATGATACTCGAAGTACGGATACTCGAAATTGCAGCTTATCGTGGTTTTAAAATTGAAGATTGTTTTGTTAAAAGATAGTAATGATTCAAGATTTGAAAAGCTTAAGCGCCATATGCTTAGTGCTATAAAATTAAGAAATAGACATAATTGAATAGCAGACATACCGGTATATGATTAAATAGTAACATCGTATAAACAACGGCGGAAAAGTAGCAAATGAAAAATCAAGGGAAATCCCGCGATTCCACGGCTATTAAATAGTATAAAGCCATAATCCTCCAGAACGCGCAGCATCATCGCCGCGGTAAATCATCCAATAACCCTCGACAAATCTTCCGATCCGAAGAGGCATTTGTCGCCGCGTCCTCTCTTCTAATAGCCTCCTAAAACAGCGAAGCCACTCGTAAATCGCCTCCTCTCGCGCGAAGCTTCACCCTCGTCGGTTCGGTTCCGCGAGCCTTGCAAATAAAAAAAAATCATCTTCGCCGCATTCCCCTCGCGCTCGCATATAACTATAGCACACGCGTGGGTGAAACCCACACGCGCTTTGTGCGATCGCGGACAATCCGCTTGAGCTTTGGGATTTATGTCCGCGCGCGAGCGCAAATGAGATCGAGATTTATCGTCGTGGGAGTCGGCGTATATAGCCGCGCGTGTATGTGCGATATACCCGGGAATGCCGCCTGTCGTGGGAGAGAGTACTTGATGGTGCACTTTTGAGAGTATATATATATATATATAAGTATACTGCGTACGTGCAAGTGTTTGGTTAATGCCGAGCCGCAAGTGATCTTGACGCGCGCGCGCGCCGCGGCTGCAGCGATAGGAGACACCTCTGTAAATCATTGCGGGATGTTGTATAACGCGGATGATAGGGGAAATCGGATTTCTGGCTTTATGTCTGTATTGATGAAGCTTTGTGCGGACTGCGCGGCAACGTCTTTATATCGCGTATTGTATCAATTTCTATGTAATACGATATAGTATAACGCTGCTTTAGTATATGTATGTAAAGTGATTCCTACTACCCCGAATTCGCCTTAATTTTTCTTCGGTTTCGCACAAAAAAAATGCACTATAATCAAGCATGACCCAACTCATCTTCATCGAAGTCTCCGTCCGCATTTAAAACTCCCCCGACAAAGCTTATATATATGCGCACCGCCCACCCAAGCGCCACTTGTTTGCGCACTCGCGCTCTCTCTCTCTTCCCCTGCGTAATTTCAGTCCGAGACCACCGTGAATATTCATAGGCGGTAATGATGCGGATAATTGCGATCGCGCGTGCGCGAGCGGCGGCTTTTTCACGGTCGGAGAGGAGGCGTGCACGCCTAGAAGAGGCGGCGCTCGATTTTTTTCTGCTCCGGGCTCGTTCGGTATCTGTATACCTGGTACAGAGACGTAATACAGGTAGCGAGTGCTGGTGGATGAGATTTTATTATGCTTCTGTGGTTGTTAATGGATTCAGGTTTTTCTCTGTGGATAGTTAAGTATTGGAAAAAGTTGTTAACATACGGTACGCGTATGTACACGGTCAAGGAATGAAAAGTCGTTGTAGATTGAAATGGAATTAAAAGCCAAGCAGAAAATTTTCTCGAATAAATCCGAGAGTCGCAGGCACGTACACCGTCATAAATATAACGACGACTCCAAATATTAAATTTATTCCGCTCGCTAATTACCCTCACTATTTCTGCGTGCCAAGAGTCCTCCGTACCTCCCCCTCCAAGTGCCGATCCATTATACGGAATAACCGCGCACGCGCGGTAAAAGAAAGACGCGACAAAGGCGAAAATCACGACGCCTAAATCATCGCAACAGGTTAAATAATTCGCGTTTCACAATCAAAAACGCATAAATTCCCGCTCGCTGAAACTTTATTGCAGAAATTATAAATTCAATTTTCTCTCAATTGGCGCACTCGCGAATTCGCGGCTGCCTCCCGCACACGATGTAAATTAGCGTGACTTACGGTGCCGAGCTGCGTTCATTTATTTATTCGCTCGCGCGGGGGACGAGCCGCCGCCGCATATATGAAGCTCTCCTCTCCAACTATATTTATGTGTATGAATTCGCTGCGCGAATTCGCACTATGCAGGCGTATTTATTACGCGCGCGTACGGATATGAAACCCGAGATTTCAGCGAGGAGGAGAAGGAGCTGGAGGCCAGAAGGGGGCAAATGAATCAGCGTGATGAAATTCTCGAGGCTGAGCTCGAAATGACGTATAATGGCGTTTAAGCCTGGGAGAGCTAGTTTGTCTAGTGCATAAGATTCTGGGGGTTTTTCTCTTTTTGGATTTTGAGAGATATGGCGCGCGTCGGATGGCTTGTCGTTGCGTAAGCTGTTTTTTTTTCAGAGGGTGGAATGATTTCAAGCGCGAGGTATTCTGTATTATAGCGAGTGAGCGAGAGCGTGTTTTAATGGGGTATGTGCGGGTAATGTATGCGGTTACGAAGTTTTTGGTATGGGGGAAACGTTTTCGTCGTGCGATGTGTCTTGAAAATACGTTCATATTTTATGAACATTTTTTGGACCGTTTCTAGCGAGGTTATCCTATAAGGAGAATGTGTAACTTTCGCCGGATATTTCGTCACTTAAAACCGTTGAGGTAAAACCAGCGTTTCTTTTTCAAAAACTATCCTATTGTACACCTGTTACTGTTATATTTGAACTTTATTACGAATTACGAGGAATATTTCTTTTGATGTATTAACGTCACAACATTATGCATTGCATCGCACGTTTATGTTGATTCAGCTGCTTTCCACTTGGATGCGACTGGCGCTAACTACTCGATATGAACTTTTTGAGTCTCAGTCACTTCTAGAATGCCTAATCATAACTATGCGAATTTGCAAGTTTTCTTTGAGTTTTGTTTCTCACGCGAATTTTAACATGAATAAACGTTGCTTGTTTATAGTGTCTATACTGGGATCAATAGTGTCTGCGTATGCCAGTAATGGATTTTTGGTTGGATCGAATACACCAGTGTGGTTTTTAAAATCTAACGTGAGATATCCTGAAAGTCCTCGACTCAGTGTGATTCCAAACGTAACAGCGATTTCAGTTACTTAATTAATAAAATTATTGGATCTTGAAAGTGATTAAGTACTTTTTCGATATTTAATTGTTTCAGGCTCTCAAGAAAGCTGGTTTATCAGAAATTAATGCAACATACTATGTAAGTGTCTAGTATTATATTAGAGTAAATTTATCTACGTAAAATGCAATACTTTTATTCAGTTACTAGATAAAAGAGATGATGAACGAGACCGTACACTTATTAAAAAACAAACTAAACGGTTAGACGAGCTTTACCTAGAAATATTAGCGGTAGTCGATTATGGATTATACCAGTAAATTATTGGCTTTGAGTTATACTTAATAAAAAATTCTAAGCAACAGCTAATAAATAATTTATATATATATAATTCTCAGAAAACTTGGCGAAAATATCGCAGATGCTCTCAATTACGTCGTCAGTTTCTGGAACGGAGTAAGTTTACGTTACGAATTAATCACGTCACCCACAGTTTACGTCAACATTGCTGGAATAATCGTAGCTAAGGTAGGTACACATAAATCATAACTTGGTAATTCGTTAAAAACTTTGATAATTCATTGCCCCTTTTGAATAGGATCCAAATGCGTTGTACTATATTAACCAAAGTAAAGACAGTAGAGGAAAAGTTAATGCAAACAAAGTCCTCTTTGAAGGTGGAAAATATTTTCTTTACGAGAAGCGTTTGAAAAATTATGATATTGCAGTAACAATGACAACGTAAGTAGACTGAATTATAAGCTATATCCATGCAGTCTCGTAAAATTAATGATCTTTTCTATCGTTCAGAGAGGATATTTGCTCTGCAGGTGCCGCGGATATTTGTCATTCGAATATTGTAGGTAAGATAATAGAATACTATATTGATCTCACTCTTGTATGCTATATATTGTTGTTGAACACAATTTTTATATCTCTTATCTTCTTTTAAAGGACTTTCTTTACTTGGAAAAGCTTGTCATTCGCATCTCAATACAGCGATCATCGAGGACAACGCTGGATTCGGGGGCATTATTGTCGCTACTCATGAAATAGCTCACTTGTAATACAATTTTTAATCTCAACAAATATATATTAATCATACATAATTACAGAAATATATTCTTCGATAAATTCAGACTCGGTGTACCGCACGACGGAATTGGCAAAGCCATAAGTTGTTCAGCAAGCGATGGCTACATTATGACACCTTCAGCGAGCGTAGGTCAAAACAATTTCAAGTGGTCGACGTGCAGTAAAAAAATTTTGCACAAATTCTCATTGTAAGACTGCGACGTTCTAAAAATAGCAAATAATTGTATTTTAAATAAATCAACATTTATAGGAGTAGTGGTGCGAGCTGTTTAAAAAATGCACTAAACGTTGGATCCACAATCATACCAGTATTGCCGGGAAAATTGTTGAGCGCAAGTCAACAATGTGTCCGAGCTGGATACGGCACTCCATGTTTTGTAAGCGTTCTTTAATGATCAATTAACTAATGGAGTTATTTGACTTTGTTCTAATCAATTACTTTTTCATAGAATGGTAAACAAATTTGTAACGCGCTATCCTGTTTTCGAACTAATTACAAGTACTGCGATGCCGATGGTCCTGCAGCTGAAGGAACAACGTGTGGAGAAAATTTGGTTTGTACTACTAATAATTGTAATCTTACGAATTATTTACTACAAAGGATGCATGCACCATAATTATCTGCTTTTTGTATAGTACTGTCGAGATGGAAAATGCGTACCAGAAAATTAAACAATCAATAAAAGCAACAATCATTAAGACATAAGTATATACAAAACAATTATTTCATCGCACTCAAACCTTTCTAAAAACGAAAGAATGCAGTCATTTTCGCACTACCTTTTGACCCAGCGATTTCACTCATACGCGAATAGGAGAACCCAATAAAACAGAAGCGTCGAGGACGTTGATGCATGTCTACGATCATTCCACGTCATGACCGGCAGCCGGACTCATCATCACCGAACGAACCGCCAACATCTACTCCATAGTCTTACGGTCACCAGCTCGAATGCAGGCCGAGTCAGGGGAAGAATTTCTTGTACGTGGGAGCGTCTACTTATCAAAATTTCAAATCGGAAAATCGTGTTTGTAATGAAAGCGACTTCAAGATTTGAAAACGTCTTTCCTCAAGCGTAGTTTAGTCTACGTTCATCTCACCCGCTGATGCGCGATATTTATATAAATATTATTATACGATATTTGTATAAAAGAAAAGTAAATTTCGAATTTTTCTCGGACACCTGAAAGGTTACATACCGATTAATCAATAAAGCTTTATCTCAATTTTCACATCGAAGCTTCATTGTGAGAAAGCGCGCGTTTAATTACCGAACGGGCCCACACAGACCGGTAGCTTGTTATGAAAAATCGCGCAATTATGCTAAAGCCCGCGCGTGTATCCTCGGACTTCGGTCAAATTGATTGTCTCGAGTGTGTGTATCTCGATCGTTCGGTTTAATATTACGCGGGTCCAGAGAGATATCGAGAGTCAACAGTTGCGCGCTCTTCGCGAAGTATATAAAAATTCATGGAGCCCGCATGATCGCTCCACATCATTTTTTATCGCGCTTCTGTCGGTGCGGATATTCTGCTCGCGCAGGCTTCGTATGTGTATCGTGAAAATTAATCGCTACTTTGGAGAATTTTTATACATTTTTTATGAGATCGAACCTTTACGATCAGGCGGAAGCTTACTGAGTAGCATGTTGCCGTAGTTTTGGCCCAAGAGACAAATACCTGTTGCGCGTTCGATATATATATATATATTTAGCTCCGGAGTCTTCCACGGTGCGTCAGCACCGGTAACGTTTTATTTTATTATTCACGTATACATTAAAAGGTTTCGCCATTAAAATGCACCGTACCGAACTTTCTACTTTAAACTCCATTGTGTCATTTATATCGATAATGTTCAATTTAAAAACTCGAAAATAGCGCTAATTGATGGATATTGGCTGTAGCATCAGAATTAAATTTAAGAATCATCAGCGTTTCTAGTTAGCATTATTTGCGAATTCAAATGCCTTTTAAAGCTGCAAATTGCAATCCTATACCTACACCACATTTAAACCCTCGATATCTTCGTTCTCGAGATCAGTACAAACAGAGACATCATTTTCCAGATAAAAACACATTTTTCACCTCATACACGTGCACACATCCACGCTATTCTCGCAAAAACCCTCGGGAGGATCTCAACCCAGTCCCTTCCGAGCCATTCCGTGGCTTCTCGCTTTTTCAGCAAACCTGAAAAAGGCATCCCGCTGATCTTGACTCGTATATATATTTTTGGGCCGCGTCACTAGCAGTAGTAGCTATATACGCGCGCGGCTCCGCGATAATTGAAATTAACGGTAATGAGCATCGCGCCGACAGAAATGGGATGCCTCCCGCGTATACGCACGCCAGAGCCAATTAAGGAAACTCTATAAATGCTCGCCACGCGACTTTTTGGTCGGCAAGACAAGTGTCACCGCAGTGGGTCCGCGATTTTAATGCTTCGCTGCGGACCGAGGAGATTATAAGCTTAACTTGACGATGATAATGATGATGGGTTTGTTCGTTTGCCTGATAAGAGCTTGAGTATATATATATACGGTGTGCGCACGTTTCTCTACTGAAGTCGGAGAAGTGGAGTTACGATTTAAGATGCGAGTGTACAGCATTTAAAAACAAAATTATTCAGCTTTGTATTCGCCACATCTTGTAAATTGATGGAATATTGCTTATACACTTACGTGCGTAACGATGCTCGTTATTTCATTTTATGCATCTTATTCTGTAAATAAAGTATTCGTATAATCATAAGAACTGCAGTTCCATTTGCAATCTTTGCAAAATAATATACCTAGATCAAACAATTTACAAAGAATAAGGTTGAATGAAGCAATACCCAATGAAGCTGTAATTCATAAACTTTATTAGAATACTATACGCAAAAAAACTACAAATTCTCGTAAAATGCAAACAGCTACTTCGCAAGAAAAGAAACTACTCGATAGTGTAGCCTCGTGAGAAAGCGCTCAAGTTGGCGAAATCTTGACTCCCGCGGGACAGAACACCCGCGGCGCGCAAAAAGAAGGACACTGCTCTCGCTTGTCGCGCCTTTGTGAGTGCGCGCACGCGCGGGATCTCGCGCCGCCGATCTCTTCAGCCATATAAGAGTATAGGCGACCCCCCACGAGGATCGTCGAGGACGCGCGAGATTCTGTACGTATATGCGTAAGTGAGTTTTGGCGATCTTTGCGTTTTTACACGAGAAACCAGACATTCGTGCCTATGTTGATGATGCATTGAATTTGACGTTTCATTGCGGTGAAGCCGAGGTTTGGTACTAATTGACTTACTCGCTGAGCGTCACTATTCGTGATCCAGCGTTTGAGAGCAGTTTTGCAGAATATATATATAATATAATGCTGTGTACAAATCACAGGAATTATACAAGATTTTGTTCTATGTGCTCGTCTTTTACTCTCCCGCGTCTGTCTCAAAGGGTCAATTAAAAGAACAAACCCCGAAATTTCAGTATTCAGTCGCGATCAATCTTTCTCTCTTCGTATATAACCTCCAGCTATATAAATCATCAAGCCCAAAGCAACATTCTTTTTCCACTGCAATTTGTATTTTCTTCCAGGATCACAATGACTGTATTTTCGCACAATTGGTCAGTCACTTTTGTTTCCGGCGTTTTTTTTTTTGACCTGCCTAACTCGACAAGGTACCCGAATATCACGTCAAACCCTCTTCATTACTCGATATAATAGCTCTGATGAATGCGCGTGCGGGAGGAATATTACGTCTTAAATTTGTCTTACCATAGAAGCCTAAAGTTTTACTAATAATTTTTAAATAATAGACGCTTTCATATAATATGAGAAAGTAGCATTTCAAGCATCACTTCGTAATTTGCAGTAGCGAGCCAAACTCTGCAAAGTTCTCGAATATTTTATCAAAATCTATGACCCCCAGTCATAACGCGCCCCCTCGAAAGCTCCAGAACCGTTTTTACGAATCGTATCACCTCGAGCAACGCAGCCGATGATATATACACACGAGAGAAGCCAAAGCCAAACTCTCGCCCCGCCGCTCGGCGTAATGACCACCCTCGCATTGCCCTGAGCCAAGTGCAATGACGCGCCATAGACATAGCTCGATCATTATCGCGGGGGCCAATAATCAACGGGAGGAGACAGGCACGCACATTCGCCTATAAGTGGTCCCTGTCCGTCTGTCTCTTTCGCCGCGAGAGTTCGTTGATCTCTCGGCGATTTTGGCAGAGAGAGAGAGAGACGAGGGTACGAGCTCTCGAAAAAAATGCTCGAGGACACTAAAATTTCAGAAACGCTATATACGTTTTGATGTTAAGCTCTGTGAGCGTACATCTGAAAAAGGGCGCGGAATTATATCAGTATACTAGTTCACCAATTGTTTTATTTCCAAACACATCGTTAATTGATAGTCCAATTAAAAAAAAAAAAAACTGGAAACCCCACAGATCCATCCTACCGCACCTCGGCCCTCGCGCTCTTACAACACTTATATACAGGCTCGCTATCCGAGCCGTAAATCATCCTAACGTGCAAGTAGTATATAAGTAGTAGTGTACAACCGAGCGATTCGCGTTTATACGACTGTGCGCCGGTATATTAGCTATTACAGAGAGTTATGACGGGCCCTGCGCGACTGCGCGCTGACTCGGTGATCGCGCGATCGCGCGCTTTGTACCTGCGCGCTGCTAGTTATATGAATTACGCGCGCGGCAACCTGCTCGTTTTGGACTGCGTGCGAATTAGGAATGCGCTCCGTGATGGACGGCGCGTCCGACTTCGGGGCAAAAGGAAGTCGGATTTGCGCTCGTGCGGCCTTGCTCGGCTCGAGTAGGATTTTGCGCTTAATTGCTCGAGGGAATGAACATTAGTATGGATAGTCGAGAGCCTTCGGTGGCTGGATGGACTCGGGAATAATATACGTAGTCGTGCGTATAGCTGATTTGATGCTGCGTTCGTTAGGATTTGTTAGGAGTTTTTCATTGTGAATTTTAGAGTCGCGGGTATAGGTTTTAGCCAGTAAGGTATCGCATGAAAATTTAGTTGTGATAAATTTGTAAAATTCGATTTGGAAGACAGTGAACCAGCCCTAGGACAATTCATTTTTTACACTCTTCTGAAATACACGATGCCCCATTAAACTGAAAATGTCTCTTTTGTCCCCTTGATAGAATCTTGACGTCGTCCCATTCAACGCGTCAATCATAAATATTTCATATATGCGCTTCCTAATTGTTTAAGTACCCGCCTAGCAATTTCTAGCCCGTAAACACAATGATTTTCCAATTTAAAAATCAGCATATTCGGCAAAAAATCAGTCGACCCGCCTGGATTATACTAATCGCGCATTAAGCTTTAACATAATTACGGCTCTTAGAAACGCGCGAACGGCGGCAATCCCGTCGTTGTCAAAAGCAACGCTTGCAAATTATACAGCTTTTGAACAAATTAACGAGCCACGCGCTCGTCCTCTCGACGCTCGATTCTTCGAAACTTCTCTATATAATGGAAGGAAACGAGCTGAGCGCGCACGTGTCCAATTCCTCGCGCGCGTCGTTTAATGCAAATATTCTCGCGCAAATTCCTATAATGTTCTTGGGGAAAATAACGAGGAATTATGGAGGCTAATGATCGTTGTTTCCCGAAAAGCATTTTTTGCGCGGCCCGGAACGCCCACTTTTGGCCCGAGGCGCAATGCATCGTGTTTTTGCTCCGCGTCGAGCTGAATCCTGCATCTTTTTTTATATCGCTTTTGTTTATGATGTGTCCTGTCACGCGATGCCACCTTTAAGGACGAAGATGCTATTAAACGCCGCCGCGTGGCTTTGGTGCAGAGACAGCGAGAGACGAATAATTTTTCTAATCAACCGTTATATACGATCATTGTTTGGTATTGGCTTTTTTATATACCAAAGTTGTGAAAAAAACCTTCAGTTCACTTAACCTAGATACATATTCATCATCAGTATATACTCACGTGTAATACTAAACATTCGAATAAAATTATCTCTTATATAAAAAATATATATAAGATATTGCATAGTATCATAATCATTGACCGAATCAATATCGTTATCGATACTTTGGGTATATATCTTCAATGAGCTGCCCTCAGATAGCTGGCATAATGTTTCTATTTTTAGGCACGACTGTCACGGAAGTGCCTTATATTCTAATTATTCTGTTAAAATCTCATAAAGATACTTTAAAATTTGTTTATTATATAAACCATTAGTTGCGATAAAAATTCCGGCTGAAATTGATAGATGACGTTGTGGGGTTTTCCCAAGATTGATAACTCGTTGCTGAAATTCGGTGGAGATAAATTGAATGTATTCCAAAGTTATCAGTCCTCGTACAAACTCGATGCAGCAAACAACCGCGTCAGTTTAGGCAAATTGTTTCTTATTTCATTTAATTTTGTCTGTGTGTTATAATATTGGCATTTACCGTTACAGATTAGTTGCATGTGTTTAAATCTGTTAAAACAATGGAAGACGCACCTTTTATTTCAAGACCTTCGGTTTTTGATAAAGACAGGGTTGTTACAAACCGAGTAACGCTCAGGATTTTTACGTTCTGTTCTTTAATGTGGCTCGCTTGTTCATTACTAGGTATGGTAATGTAAATAAAACTTTCCAATAAATATTTATAGAAATTTAATGTGTTATTTTGTTTTAGCTGCGTATGAATCCATCGCTGGTTCAAAACTAAATGGAAACGAACCAAATTCAGAACAAAGACAAACAGTTTATGATGCACTGTATATAATACATTTATATCCATATATTATTTGTCAATAATTATATATATTATAAACAATTATATTATTAACAATGTTTATAACCTTTTAGTTTTTCTACTGATTTTGGCTTATGTTGCTTTATAGCAATACTATTAACGATAGTATTATTGGCTGCCATACGACACATACCAAGATTTTGCTGCGTGGTGTTTGTCACATTTTGGATTCCTATGTTTTTTAATACTCAACTTTTTAAAAGCAATCCAAGTTTCATGACTGGACTCGCGATGATTGCGCCATATTTAAGCTGTGCATTTACACTATACCTTTTGAATACAGAATGGCTACACTTGCCCGATCGAATTCTCAAAGAATCTTGCAAGTAAGGATATGAAATATATTATATACAACTATAAATGCAATGTACTTATTATAATAACACTGAATTATTAAACTTGTCTTTTCAGAGTGTTTACATTTTTCAAGTCTTCCATAGTATTCGTCATTTTACTAAATATTGTGTGTCTCTTTATTGTATATGTTACGTCGGTGACAACAGTATACATTGTAATTTTGAAATTACCGGAAGTTCTTATAATATTAAATATTATTATAGCGGCGTGGGCTATTTTAATTATTTCGTGTATTGGTTATATGTCCCTGAGCGCTACTTATGCAACGTCGTTCTGGACTGAAAATAAAAGTTCGAATAACGGCAGCTTATGTCTACGCTCTTTCAAATTGATGTGCAAGTAAGCGACTGATGAATACTTTTTAAACATAAATTAATTTATTTTTTTCTTTTCACTATACTGATGATATATATATACATTCAAACAGATACCATATTGGTACGGCAGCCTATGCCACATCTCCAATAGGAATTCTCAACACTATCTATAAACAAATAGTGCATGCTTGTAGAAAATACAATGAGGATCCCAGTGCATCTTTAATAATCTTCTTTATCTACAATTTCCTTGACTGTGTTGTTATGAAAATCGCCTTCTTAGGCGCTACAGTTAAGTGTGCAATCAACGGCACAAACTATCAAGATTCTATGGATCAGGTGCTCGAGGACTTGAAAAAACATCCCAAACGATGTTTTGTAGTGACAAAAGTAAGTTGCTCAACTGACCTTTTTGATATATTCACCGCTGACTCAATACTTTACCGACAAAATTATTATTTTCTTCAGGTGCTGGAGTATGTCGCAACATTTATTTCAGTTATCTCAATAGTCGTCATGTTTTATTTTGCCCGTTCTGTTATGGAAAAACCTGTCGACGGTGCCGATTATCCTGTTAGATTTATCTGCCTCCTTACCGGTAGTCTCATGCTTATACTGCCAATATTCTGGATGTTGATAACTGCTGCTTACACGATACTGTTCTGCGTCATCGAGGACCTATCGATTCATAATGGCAGCCATGAAAGACCTTACGCAATGAGCGATAAACTACAGAAAGCTCTTAACCACAACGGAGCGCCAAGTTGCCTTGGACTCTACGCAATCATATGTTTGGGAATCGCACAGTTATGGTTTTTCTTTCTGTGGGTTTAAGGCAAAGCGCGGATTTTTTGGAAAATCATTTACATCAGATTTATAGAAGAATCGTGTAGCGCATAAAATTGAATTTAACATTGCTTTCCGATAACTTATACATTGGCAAACGCTTACAATTATTTTATAAGACAGGAAACACAAAGGTTCCAAAACTTTGTTACGTGAATTCTCATTACAAGGCTGACTTAGAATCAACGTATGCTTATTTAAACAGGCAAGTTTTCACCGGACCTTGATAAACAGAAAATGACGGAATTAATGTACTATTATAACGGTAAAATAATAAACTTGCCTATGCTCAAATATGAAGGTATCTCTACTATCATTATTTGTATAATCGTTTTTCGAATTATAAATTTTGACAAGGTGCTCTAACAAAAATGGAGTTGAACAAGAGCTTGAGGAATGAATGTTGTTAATAGATATTGCAGAGTTTATTGTTTATAATAGCTCACTCTTTAATCTAGAAAAACCAAAAAGTGGACTAAAATCGGTTTGTCAGGAGGACATATATATTTGTACCTGTTTTCATCAAACAGTATTAATAAACGTTTAATAAAAAAATGATATGCAAGTAACATTTATATACCTTATTAGGAGATTGATGGACATGTTAAATCTAGATTATGGTATTAGCAATGTTTTGATAAGATTAGTTAATTGTCTAGACTCAATGGTAATAGTTTTCAAGAGCCAAGCTTTTTGGCGTGACCTAGTTATTTATCATACTCGGTAACAGTCGGATCTTCACACGCTTATCGCGTCGATATGAAAACAAATTTAAACTACAGTCAAGAAGACAATGTCAGAAAATTCTCAATGGAAACAAATTTAATAATTTGAAATTCATCTTATACCAACGAATAAAAATCAGCTTGATTAAAGCGTACATACAATTCAACATTACAGAATTTGTGCAAACATCAAGGTCTTAGTTGTATTTTTACATAAAAATATTGCAAAATAAGAAAAAAACATTAGAATATACATAATCAAAGAATATACTAGCTCATAACTATTAACTCATGCTTTTAACTACACTAAGTTTAATCCACGTATTAAATTTAAATTTACCGCACATCAGAAATAATACGCGAGCAATTCATCAGGCATAATTCCACCATTTACTTCTACGCTCCACATCTAAATTTCGCAAATCTCGCGCTCTAATTCCAGATCCTGCCATTTCGCCTGTAATAAGATATTTTTCACAAAGCAGTTGGTCCTTCCCCAAAAACATTCCAAACCTCCACAAAACCCACCCATATCGCAAATTCGGCCCCTATTTATTTAATTAAAAGATGCACGGCTCTGCGCACAAGAAAATCGCGCATAACGACGGAATAATGACAGTCCGATGCAAATGAAGATCACCGCAGCTTAACACGCAATCAAATTCGGAACACGCGCGCAGTTGCGTCAAGACTTACAAATAAATATTATCACGTAGTTCGCCCTACTACTATGCAACCGTGATCTGCTCTGCTGCACGACGAATAATCATTCTTCGGGGGCCGTTCAATTCAAGTGCGCATGCGTGCGTATAATCGTGTTTAAGACGCAAAAGACGAAGAAGGTTTCGGTCAAGTTTATGCGCACGCGTATGCTAATTGGGACTGAATTTGCTAATTATTATTATATCGAAGAAGAAGGACATGACTTGTGGCAGTTGCTGTCAAAATCAATCATGTATTCGAGACGAAAAGAAAACTGTTTTAATTAGTCTGGGTAAAAATAATGAGAATGTATATCATTTATTCGATTATATAATTTCTCTTTATATTTAAAATCTTTAACAAATTACATTTAGCTAAATCTAACGTCCGACTATATAAATCGCTATCAGCAGACGAACCAAAAATATCCGTCCACCCTCGCCTTAAAAAAGCCGCAATAACGACAGCGCAATTTGAGCGCCGGCTTGAATTCCAACGGAATGTGCAGCCGCCTCGAAAAGGAATGGAATTTCGTGGGTGGATCCGCCGGAGAAGAAGAAGAAGGCGAAGAAAATATGTCCTCGGGGTGCCAGGCCGACAGAAAACTGCACGGCGCATTTAACTGCGACGCGTTTGACTCGGGGCATATAGTCGACGAGCTGGTTCCTGGCCTCCGCTTTGCGCGCGCGCGATCATTGTAATTAAGCACTTCCCTCTGTCTCCGTCTGTTCCGTTGCTCTTCGGGCGCCTCTTTCCTCCTTTATATAGTCGCGTATAATGCACGCTGGATTTTTGAGACTCGCAGAAAAGGACCGAACGCGGAATGTCCCAGTCCCGAGGCATCGACTGACTGACTGCGGTGCACGGCTGGAATTCGACGAAGAGACGATGACGACCGAAGGCGATCGGGGGTGGATGACTTTGAGTATTTATTAAGTTCTGAGAATTCGGTTAGAAATCATTATTTATGCAGTACACTCTATGTTTTTTCATTCTGTATGATTTTTTTTATTTGTGTAGTGAATGGAACCGTTGTTTAACAACAATTTAATAGTTTCATATATGAGGAAGCAAAATTTACAGGTGATGACATTGAATTTAAATCATTTTGATTCATATGATTGTTCCTATGATTTTTGTAGCGAAATGACTATTTAAGTCGTTTGATCTTCGCGTGTTGTAATATTGTAATCTGTGAATTACTGGATGACTGTCGACTATGTATAAAGATAGTACTGAATTTCATAATAACATATTTCTTAATTTCAAATATACAAAATACGAAACATAGTGCAGAAATCACTGGCTCAATCACTGGCTCTTTTAATAAGTAATTTTTTATTTAATAAAAGGTTACTCTGAAAATAATAACATTACATTTATAGTTGACTTATATTAGATCCGTATAATACTGATTACTTAAGAAAATCAAAGTATGACATATTTTTTATTAAACTTTAAATAACTCACATTAATTTACTTTAATAAAAAAAAAACAAAAAATATTCATACATTAATTTTTTTTAAGTTGCGTAATTTTTTTTTTACACAAAATGTTTACAATTTTGAGATCTCCAAGTATATTCCACCAATGGGAGCAGGAATAAATGATCTTGGGATAACTTTGTACGGAATACAAGTTTTATCACATACATCGACTCTAAAATTATTTATAAGCGTAGCTATTCCAATTTTCGTCTGGTATTTTGCAAATCTTAATCCTGCAAACAAATAATTATAAGGTGAATTCTTATTTCGTCATAAACAATCATAAGTTTACTCCTTACCTATACAATTATGCGGTCCATCACCAAACGGTAAATAATTCATTGAGTGTCGATTCTTTTCATTTTCTTCAGTAAATCTCTCCGGATCAAATAATTCTGGATTTGGAAAAATGTCTTCATCACGATGTATTGCCCAGACGGGAATAATTACTTGAGTTTGTTTTGGTATTGAGACTTTCGTTCCAGCAAAAGTATACGGAGCTACTGAAGATCTTTGCAAGATACTGCCTGGTGGATATTTCCTCAACGTTTCTAAATAATAAATAGTTTAAATATAAACGTTTAATCTCATGTGTACGTTATTGGATTATCGTCAAGACGAAGGCTTGCTAAGCACCAGTTAAAATAATATATCAATTGTATACAATATACTTATTAAATGAATTTCCAACTTATTTCTTACCCTTGACAACTTTGTCTAAATATGACATTTTTTTAATATTCTCATATGTTAATTTTCCATCTTCATTGAGTACTTCCTTAATTTCTTCTCGGAGCTTTCCTTGGCAATTTTGATTAAGTGCTAACTCATACAATGCATTGCTCATAGTCGTCGATGATGTTTCGAATCCAGCGAGAAAGAATATGAATGCTTGTGATGTCAATAATTCATCGGTGAATTCTAAAATTAATTGCCATCAAAATTCGATACCAGAACAAATCCAAATAAAAATATGTCTATACCAAAATTACTCAATGTATCCGGCTGATCTTTCAGATCCATAAGCAAGTCAACGAAATCGTTCCGCCTAATGTTATTCTTTTTCCTGTACTCCATTGTCTCTTTCAACAAACCAATAAAGAAGTCGATCGCCTTATTATAGACATACGGCCTCAACAGATCGTACAGCCTTGGCATCCATTCCCTGCATATCCTCCTCAACGTGTTCGGTAAATTATTCGCCATCAAATCTCTCCCCGCTTTTCGAAAGTCGCTATCCTTATCGCTGAGTGAATTGGTATTTAACCCAAACGCGCAAACACCTATGGCGTCTGTTGTGTACTTGGCTGTCAGTTCGCGACACTCGACCGGTTCACACCTGTCGGCCAGCTTCTCCACATACTTCTCGAAGTGCTCGGCACATTCAGAGATCAAGTAGAACATATCTTTTAATTTACCGGAAGTGAAGACCGGCGATAGCTTATGCCTTAGTGGCTTCCACCTCTCATACTCCAGCCCTAATATATTCTGGGTAAATGGGTCATTCTTTTTAGGAACAACGGGGCTCCGATTTGGAAAAACGTTAAAGTCCTTTATCAGCACGTCTTTGATAAGGTCGGGATCACGAAGAATCAGTATCGCCGAACTTTTTCCAAAGACACCGACGAAGGGCTCATTCTTATAATCATCGTAGTACTGTTTTATTAATAGGGCAAAATTTATTTTGCCAAAAACTACGTCCTTAAAGTTGCCAAAGATCGGAACTGGTTTCGGGCCCTTCACATGACGTTTCTTCCAGAAATCGAAGTTGGATGTAAGGTAGTAATGGAGTCCAAGGAATAAAATACCTATTCCAGCCAAAATTTCAACTATGCCAAATTCCATTTTTTTTTGTCACTATACTAATAAACATACAATAATAGAGTTTGTTTGGAAAATATAAATTTAGTTTATAATATTTGATATTCTATAAAAAATATAAATGCAGTTTTAAGAATTGAATTGCAGTTTACTTTATTTTTATTATACCAAGTAAAATGAGTGTGATGCCGTATAAGTAAGACAAACCAAACTCTCATACAAATCATAGTGAACATTCATTTTCTAGCGTAAGGTTTAGATTACCTGTCAATACATTTGTTCATGTCTGTAATAGACTGACAGTTTATGCGTTTTATTATCCCAGTTATCACTCCGATACATTTAATACTGTTATCTAAAGAAGGCATGATAACAACTGATTGTACTGATGGTACTGTACAAAACTTCTTTACCATCTCTTCTGAGAGAATTAATTAATCCCTTTAGAACAATTTAATAATCGTGTTTTATAAATGGATAAGTTCAATTATACACATGTTGACTAATCTAGATTATAAGTGATTAAAGATAGCAAAAGCTTTATATAAAAAAATGTATCAGTATATATGCGTATGAAAATAACTGATTCGACTTAGATGTTGCGTACTTGATATTAAAATTGGAATAGTACAATTTACTATAAATTTTTAAATAACTTAACATTGCTATTTTAAATGATGAAACAATAAAAAACTATGAACAATTTTCTAATAATAATTGCATATTCTTACTTAGAAAATTGCAAAATCATGCACAATTGCAAAACTATCAGTCATTAAAACTGAATATATCGCGAGGTAAATAACAAACCTGGTTGTAATTTGCGATAGTATTTATCAGTACACTTATATCAATGGAATTTTACGCAGTGCATTTATCCGAACAATGCTCACATTTATATTTTTTACAATTTACTTTTTTGTAAACACAATGCGCTAAGTCTATCGATTTTTATCCAAATCACGTACTCACAGTAGTTAGATGATGAGATAAATTCAACTATCTTTGCGTTTGGCACAGAGATACGGGCTCTATTTATTGCTTACATCTTTCCGTCGCAACAGACACGAAAACAGCTCGTCACAGCGTAAGTACGCGTTGGCTACTGCGCGATGCACGCGTCCGACTACAGCGCCACGTTAACTCTGCTTCTCTATCGCTGCCTCCGGAACGGCTTTATCCGGCTTGTTCAGTTCGAGGCTCGCACTCAAGGATAGTTACATTCATTTAATACGACTATAATGAGTGCATGTATACACGTACGAAATGACTGCGATCATTATCATGACGCGTCGTTTTATAAGACGAACACTAGGTATATGTAGGAAAGTTTATACATTAATTATTCTGTTGACCTATTGTCGGCCAGTGATATGATTCGACTAGTGAAGAAATTGTTCATTTATTATAATCCATTTATGATATTCAAATATGTACAATGATAGTTTTATTTTATTTTAAATATTAACAAGTCAATAAAACTATTAGCTTTTATAATGAGACTGGCATGTATCCAGCTTATTTACGACTTTGTAATTTTTAAGTATATTCCACCTATAGGTGTAGGAATGGTTGATCGAGTCTCAATACTGTAAGTCCGCAGAGTCTTATTGCATACATCTACTTTGAATTTACTTATTAACGCAATAATGCCAATTTTAGTTTGGTATTGAGCAAATCTTTCTCCTAAAATCATAAAAATAATTTGATTTATTTAAAATTTCAATGTTAATCAATAATGATTTCTTACCTATACAATTGTGCGGCCCATCACCAAACGGCAAGTAATTCATTGGGTGTCTAATTTTGTTGTTTTCTTCACTGAATCGTTCAGGATCAAATTCTTCTGGATTAGGATAAATTTCGGGATCACGATGTATTGCCCAAACTGGAATTAAAACGGTTATGTGCTTAGGAATGGTTACTTTTGACCCATAAAAAGTATAAGGAGCCAATGACGTTCTTCGTAAAATACTTCCAGGTGGATATTTTCTTAGAGATTCTAGAGAAAAACAAATTATCATTTAATACAATAAATAGTTATGAATATAGTTCAACATAAGTAAAAAAGCAGTTTTTACAAACAAAATTTACCTTTGACCACTTTATCTAAGTACTTCATGCTTTTGATACTTTCATACGTTAATTTATCCTCATTCTTTGTTAGCTCATGAGTTATTTCCTCTCTTAACTTATCTTGAATATTTTGATGAAGAGCTAGTTCATATAACGTATTACTCATAGTCGTAGATGAAGTTTCAAATCCAGCAATAAAAAATATTAAAGCTTGTGCTATTAATAAACTATCTGTAAATTCTGTAAGAATGCATATCATTAAAGATTTATTATAACAATCACGTATGGTAAGTTTGTTGCCCTTATACTTGTTGTTGTATAATGATAGGATACATACCGAAAGTACTTAACTTTTCTGGTTGATTTTGTAGATCCATTAATAAGTCCACAAAATCATTCCTCCTAACTTTATTCTTTTTTCTGTACTCCATAGTTTCTTTAAGAGTTCCAATAAAAAAATTTGTGGCATCATTTTGCAAAAATGGAACAAATATTCCATAAAGCTTTGGAAACAACTCACGTAGTATTCGTCTAAATTTATTTTTGAATGTACTTGCAAAGAAGTCTCTACCAAATCTTCGAAATTCACTATTTTCATCATTGAGTGCATTAGTATTTAATCCAAATGCACATACACCTATAGAATCAGTTGTAAATTTTGCCGATAATTCACGACATTCAACAGGTTCATCTTTTTTTACCAACTCGTTAACGTACTCTTCAAGATTTTTGGCACAATCATTCATTAAATAAAACATGTCTTTTAGTTTGCCGGAGGTAAATATAGGTGATAATCTACTTCTCAGAGGTCGCCAACGGTCATGTTCTAAATTAAGAAGATTTTCACTAAATGGGTCATTTTTTGAAATTGGAACAAGTGCACGGTCGGCAAACACATTGAAATCTTTTATCAACACGTCTCTGATAAAGTCAGGATCTTTAATTACGAGCGTGGGAGAACTTCTGTTAAATAAGCCAATGAACTGCTCATTTTTAAATTCTTCGTAAACATTTTGTATTAATAATATTGGATTAATATTTCCAAGTATTACTTCTTTGAAGTTACCAAAAATAGGAATTGGCTTCGGTCCTCGAACTTTTCTCTTCTTCCAAAAATCAAAATTGGACGTAAGATAATAATAAAGACACAAGAACAATACACCCATGCCTATCAGCATTTCAACGACTCCAAGCTCCATTTTTCTGTACAAAAAAAAACAAACGAATTAGTAAAAAATATCAATTGCCATGCTGTTTATTATGGTTGGGACGTCAACTTGCTTTTGCATGTGATAGCGAATGAGATAATAAAACAAATATACGAATTGCTGACTAATGCCAAGAATTTAAAGTCTAATCATCATCAGATATAACATATTATCTTAAAAAAACACGATGTATATTTACTATAATATTCTAAAATAAAATACTAATTATAGTATGTACTAAAATAAATTGTTGTTTTTTTATACATAGTAGTATATATCATTGAACCTATCGTCAATAGTAGAAGTTTTTATATTTAAAACATACGTTTAAAATACTTAAAACTCGAAAAAAAATTTTACAATTCATCTTTATTTTATTGAAATTTGTTTCCCAAAAAGATAAGTGGTATTATTCAAAACGCAGAACGAAGAACACAATGCATTCCCCTTTTTGAAGTAAGAAAATAATAATATTAATAACAAGAGCTGAAGTAATTATAAACGGAAACATAATATACAAACATCACTTTTTTAACGAAGGATAGATGTACCTATGCATTTTTTACACAGAATTTTCTTTTATCTTATAACTCAAATTATAAAATAATATTTTGTACTCAATTATCACAATAGCTTAGAAAGTGCAAAAAATTCAGTTCAATAGTTCAATGTTATATTAACCACTATTATTAATTAAACTTTACTTGGTGAGATGCAGTCTTAATGTGTGTCTGCTTAGAAGAAACGCGAGCACAACTTGATTCAGTCAATGTTTCGTTATCACTGACAATAAAGCGTAATCTTCACTCGTTTTATGTGATTTGGTTGCCTTCTCACCTAAGATTCATCTGTATTAACACAATGACATATCACAAATCAGTTATGCTGACAAATCATTTATGCTGACTCCAGATAATTGCAGGCTCGAAACCATCAAGCGTTGTTTTCGGAATAAGGAGAGCACTGTGAAGAAATTATTAAAATATGCACACGAATAATGATTTATTAAACTCTTTTTAACTTCCGAATATAAAAGTCAGTGAATAACGGCAAAGATGCCGTAAAGATGCCGGTTATCTTGTGTAACATGATGTGCTATACAATATATAGCTTAGCAGGCATGTCTGTGCTACATTTAGCCAAAACGCTGCGGGCTAGATACGCGATAAGCATTCAAGCGGTTTAAATACTATGAGGTTTTTGGACCAGGTCGTATGATTCCAAACGAAACTTTGAATACTCATCTTCGACTCGTTATAGATCCATGGCTTAGTGAAACAAAGCGTTATGTCAGCTTGGGCTTTGCATAAAACGTATTTCTTTATAAAGTTGCCGTATTAAAAAATTGCTCAGTTTTTGAAGATTTATTTTCACAAAATAAAAAATATCAGACAAATGCAAGAATAGGACGCAATCCCGTACAAATTGGTTTTATACATATACTTATATATATTAACAAACGAAGTTTTAAACTTATTTCTTATACTAACCAAGATTTTGAATAACATTTTTTTAAAGCGTATTTATAAAACTATATTCAACACGCGTTTACATAAATTAACATAATACATACAACAATTATGATATATAAGCATAGTTTGATTTTTTCAATTATATCAATTTCAGATTAATAATTATAAGTTAGCTCTTATAGATAGAAACAGTGCTTAGTACATATCCATATTCGCATGATAAATTACAATGTTTTAAATTTTAAATGTATTCCCCCTTTAGGTATTAATAAAACTTGCCTAGGGTCGTTTTTTTTTCGAGAGTGCAATTCATTTGATATTTCCACTTTAAAGTTTTTCAATACTTTAGCGACTACAGTTTTTGAAACATAAATTGCAAACTGGGAACCTAAATATATTAAAATTGAAATTTCATTTGTAATTAGCATTATCGATGACAGCAAAATTCTGATTTACCTATGCAATAACGTGGTCCGCTTCCGAATGGTAAATAGGTCATTGGATGTCTAAAATTATTACGAGTATCAAATCTTTCAGGATCAAAAACTTCGGGTTCATTATAGTATTGACTGTCGTGATGTACGGCATAATTTGGTATTATGATTTGAGTATTAACTGGAATCGTTACATTTGTTCCAGAAAATGTATAAATCTCATTCGACGATCTCTGAATATTTCTTAATGGATATTTTCGAAGTGTTTCTATAAAAGGTAACAAAAATATAATTTTAATTCAAATATATATTACATAAATCTTTACAAAGACCTTTACAACCAAAAAACAATTTAAACTAATTCATGAAATTGTCTGATATGAAAAAATAAGGGTGTTTTTGGTAATATAAATTCAACATACGTTGCTACAGACCACATGCAAACCTACTATTGTATTTTAACTGCCTTATTCACAACACGATAACATGACTTATTCAAGCCATATTTTTAAACGCGATTCGAACAGTGTATTATTAAGGTGAAATGATAAAACTTGATAAACTATTGGAAATTGCGGTATCAAATCAAGTGTACTTGGGATTTCATTATAACAGTAAAATTTCATATTATATATTTATTTATAACTCACCTTTCCACACTTTATCGAGATACTCCATATTTTTGATGCGATGGTAAGACAATTTTTGATCCTGTATTTCGTCTCTGAGTTTATCCTGAATAAATGGATTGGCAGCAAGTTCGTAAAGCAGACTACTTATTATAATTGCAGTTGTATCGGACCCAGCAGTAAAGAATACATACGACTGTGCTGCTAAAATACTATCGGTCAATGCTGTAATAAAATTATTCATCGCAATGTTTGATAAATAAATACATAAAGTTTATCTATGTTTATAATGGATTACATGTTCATCTGCTACATATTCAGATATACTATATATGTCTTACCCAAGTTTTCAATTTTTTCCGGATTATTCTTCAGATCTAATAAAATTCCTACATAGTCTTTTTTTTTCATTCCCAAGTTACGCCTGGTCAAATCGACTAGATTCATCATTTTTAAGTAATAACCCAACAACTTTTTATTGCAAAACATGCTACAATGCTTGTAAATACTCGGCCAAAACTGCCTCAAATTCCTCCTCAAATAATTCCACAAGTTCGACCTTATCCTCGTCTTGCTGACTTCTCGAAATTCACTAACTTCATCCTCGAACTCGTTCATTTTCAATCCGAATCCGCACTCCCCGATAACTTCCGTCGTAAATTTGGCTATGAGTGCGCAACATTCGATAGGCTCCACGGCTCTCACCTCTTTCTCGAGAAAAGCGACGAAGCTCTCGGCCACTTCGTCCATCGATTCGAACATGCCCTTTACTTTAGAGTAACCAAATGCGGGCGCGAGCTTTTTGCGGAGCGGTCGCCAGGTGGACTCTGGTAAGTTGAAGAAATGCTGGGACAGCGGCTCGACCCGATCGTGGACGCGGATGCCTCGATCCGAGAACGCAGCGAAATCTTTGATAAGGACGTCGCGGATCAAATCGAGGTCACGCAGTATGAGAACCGGCGAACCGTGAACGTAGATGCCGATCATTCGCTCGTTAGCGAAATCGTCGTAAAACTTTTTAATTAGCTCTGCCGAGTGAATCTTACCGAGAATGTTGTCCTTGTAGTTGCCGAATAATGGCACGGGCTCGGGACCTCTAACGTTGCGCTTCTTCCAAAAATTGAAGTTCCTAATCAGGAAGTAGTAAATACTGCTGACTATTATAAGTGAACAAACAACACAGCAAAAGCTTTCGATTATCATCTTGAATGTCTTGCCTAAAATAGTAATATTTTCTTTTCGGATATTTTGTTTAAGTATACATAAATTTCTAGCCTACCGCAATCAAATAGATGTATACCTGCAATGAACGATAGCTAAAGGCTTTGGAGCTTTTATAGGTTCGGTGACTCACTTCTAGAGTGAATTCCCTTTCTATACGATCGCTTTATCGGCTGTATCGTATAAGTACTATTATTTCACTTACGTTCACTGACCACTTACGTTCATTATGCCTTTAGTTTTATGCACCGACCTTTAAAATTTAACTTCTAGTTTTCATTTATAGAAGAATTTAATCTACAGAAATATAATAGACAAAGTGTGACAATGCGAAAAGATTAAATTTGTACTAACTTGGTTACTATGCCACGCACTATAGTGTATACTATACATAGGCTTGGCGCTGCGATTATGTTGAAATCTTTTGTTTTTCGCGCGATGTTCATATTTTTTTACTCTGAAAGAATATATGGTAACGGCACAGCAATACTTTGATATAGTTTTTCAATTATATAAATAATTTAAAAAACTTGGACTATTATCTCTTTTAGCTTGAAAGCCACACCAATATTCATTCAATGTTATAATTATGTACGCCGCAATCAGCGCAGACATAAATATGCTTTATATGCACATTGATATAGGTAATTTTTGAGATTATTGAAAGAACTTAAAAGTACACAAAAAACTCTTATAAAAAAACTTTTACTTTTTAGCCAAAAAAACTTTGAATCAAGTTCAAGCTAAATCAATGATTAGGGAAAAGTGATGTAAAAAATGTGTATACACTTTTATTTGTAGATATATCTTTATCTGATAATACGCTACATAAAAAGCTTTTCACCTTATTTATCGTCTGGTTTAGGAATTTAGGAACGCTAATTAGAAACGAAATGGATATCCGATTACATAGCGCCAATATTTAAGATTCAATATTTGAGTTTAAGTGATAAAAAGTTTAATAAAATCTGTCGCATTTAGTTTTGTTAAAAAAGTATTGTTTGAAATTTTAGGATTAGTTTCCATGAATTAATTATATTTCATAAAATTAATAGCGATGAAATATATTATTTAACCTATCACAGACACAGACATCCTTTCTGTTCTTTACAAACCTCAAAAATTAACAACCAAATAACCTGCTATATTAAGTCGTATAGGTTTTTTGGAAAGAAGAATATCTGACCGGACACATATATACATACAGTGTGAAAAATAATTTTTAAATCTACGGGATACCGTTAAAGGAATATTATTAATTAATTTCATATATTAGAACCTGCAAATACAAAAATATCAAGAGGAGAGTGTGTACAAGCATCAATAACTAACTAAAAAGCCTGTACATACCTTTTTACAAGGCAAATATTGAATTGCACTCAGTTGAAAAAAGTTCGTTTTTACAAAATTCATAAAATCCAGGATAAGTTCGCATCTGCATTACACGACTCTCCCTTATACGTATATAAATCTATACATTTGATTATATCAGAGCTCCTGCTGTGATAATCGTGGACAGATTTTGATAGGATTTTATTACAAAAATTCTAACAGTATTGTGCTGTGTGGATGTGAGAATTATAATGAAGGAAACAGCTTTACGGGCAGATGTCACGAAGGAAATATGTACGAGACAGTCGCAGTCAGTGGCGAATTTACGCTTCGCGCGTGCTATCGTACGTGCCCACGATTGTAAGTATACCATTGAATAATTTCTTACAATCTGTTGGAATTATTTCTCTGTGTATTTATTGATATAAAAGCGTCACAATTATTATAGCGGGAGTACGAAAGTCGAGTGTAGGGGAATTTTCACTATAAACATGCTTTTAACATAACGCGAAGTTACATCGAATAATACACTTAGAAACAAATCAAATGTTTTTAAGTTTCAGATAAAATCCATCCGTTGGTAAAAGTGTTGATAATCTTGTGTGCTTTACATAATTTTTACAAGTCCTTTCACAGACTTCAAGTTTAAATTTTCGAATAGTCATGGCAAGTCCCACTTTAATTTGGTTATATGCAAAACGTTCTCCTACAAAATTAAATCAACTCATTATGTAAAGTAAGAAATATGTAAGTAAAGTATATGCAACCGCTATATCTTTATAATGATTTTGAATATAAAAATAAATATTTCGTTACTCACCAATACAATTGCGCGGTCCATCACCAAAAGGCAAAAAAGCCATGTGGTTTCTCTTGTTGGTAGTGTCTTCCTCAAATCGTTCAGGGTCAAATTTATCGGGATCAGGGTAGTACGTAGGATCGTGGTGTATCGCGTAAGTCGGTATCATCAGACTAGTTCCCTTTGGAATGGAAATTTTAGTTCCCGGAAAAGTATGATCATTGATTGATTTTCTAAAAAGCGTAAATGCGGGCGGATATTTTCTTATTGTTTCTGAAATGAACATTAGCATTTTCATTAATTTTAATTTCATTACACCCGAGGATCTATATATTGCAAATGGTTTTCTACATCGTCGATACAAATAACTTACCCTTAAAAACTTTATCCATATACTTCATATCTCTAACGCTATCGTACGACAATTTTCCATTATTCGCGGAATAAGCTGCGTTTACTTCTTGACGAAGCTTGTCTTGAATGTCTGGATTTAGGGCTAGCTCGTACATAGCATGGCTCATTGCATTGGACGACGTATCAAATCCAGCAATAAAAAATACGAAGGCTTGTGCTGTCAAAAACAATTCTGTGATTTCTGCAAGAAAAGTAATTTTATGAGTTACGAAAATGAAGTAATATATCCTCTCTTCAAAACGTACATTAAAATAATCATCATTCTTTCTACAAACTGTAAACTTGGCTTACCCTCGACAGCGATTTGTTCCGGATTTTCCTTTACATCCATTAACGCATCTACGATATCGTGCTTGCGTATATTATTTTTCTTCCTGTACTCCATGGTCTCCCTAAGCGTCGCAACGAAAAAATCGATGATCTTCTGATCTCGAGCTATTGGCTTTAAGAAACGCGCCGACCAATGCGGTAGCAACCTAGTAAGTCGTCGCGCTCTGTTGTACCAGGAGTCAGCAAAAATTAGTCGGCCCATTCTTCGGAACTCACTTTCCTCGTGTGAAATAGCGTTCATGTTTAATCCAAATGCACATACTCCGATCACATCGATCGTAAACTTGGCCGTTAAATCCCGGCAGTCGACTGGTTCATCTTTGTCCACTGATGGAAAGAAATTGAAATCAAATAAACATATCAATTACAATTTGCCTGTAATGTATACACTGCTATAAAGACGTCTGCTATCGCCAGCTTTGAATGTTCTTGTTAATAAAACAATATTTTTTCTAGTATCTTTATAGACGCGTATAGAAGCTTGCTTTTTCAAATTTTTGTTATGTTACGTGCATAAAAAAGACCAGTTTGGGCACCTATAAAGTGGAGCAAAAATAGAGTTTTCCGAGTGTCCGACAAAAATTAGAGCAAGATTATCTTATTACAATTCAACAAATTAATCCATTTTTGCCTGAAGGGTAGAACGAGCCTACAATATTCTGGGATTCAGAAATAAAGCGGAGCAAACATTTCGTCACTGAAGCTTGAAACTGTCAAAAAGAAATGGCTGTTCTTGTAACCTTGTTTTAAAAAATACGCGAACAACAACGACGAATGTACTTTTCCAAACTCAGATAACATTTAAGCACTCGTGACCGTCTCGCACGTCTAAGGTGCCCTCGACTACCTTCACTCCTGTTCAAATATCATCCTTACTTGTACCGTTGTGAGTATTAATTGAATGAGTCTCAGAAAAAAATTATGAAAAATTTGCACCACTTCATCAATACCTACAAAGAATGCCCTAGCATCATACAACTTACCTAAGCTCTGCATATACCGTTCGTAATGATCTGCACAGTCGTTGATCAAATAAAACATGTCTCTTAACTTCCCCGACGAGAAAGCTGGCGTGAGTTTCTTTCTTAGCGGCTTCCATCTTTTAGGCTCCAAAAATACAAGATGCTTGGACAGCGGGTCTATGTCCTCGTGAATTTTGAAAACTCCTCTATCCGAAAAGTCCGAGAAACTCTTGATCAATACGTCCTTAATAACGTCTAAATCTTTCACTACTAACACTGGCCTACCCCACAAAAAAACTCCGACCACTGGTTCGTTGGGATATCCATCGTAAAGACTTTTGAGATAGTCTGCTTGGTGAACTTTCGCGAGGATGACATCCTTGAAGTTACCGAACAATGGTATGGGTTTTGGTCCGGGAATGCCGCGCTTTTCCCAAAAGTCGAAGCCCATGATCAGGTAGTAATACAGTAGAAGTAAAATAGTTCCTACGCCTAAAAGGAACTCTACTATCCCAATAGCCATATTGTTACAATTTTCTGGTATATCGGTACAGAAGCGGATTCCTTGTTTACGCAGACCCGTCGCGCTGCGCAGCTAATTGCACAGTGCACCTCTCCGTACTGAGATTTTCCGTTTTATATTCTGCGGATCTAATTACACTAGCCTATGGATTCGATTCGATTGTAATCTATCGAAAACCGGTAATACCGGTAAAATAACCTTATTTAGACCTTGATATTCTTAGCCCTGAGATTTTCGTTATGCAACTTTTTGCGGCAAGCACATACGTGGATAAATTGAGCCTGTACTCGTCAGTCTTCGTATACAGCGCATTTATAATAAACACGAATCGAATTGCCTCCGGCACGTGCTCCGCTGTCGATATAAAACTGAAAAAGACACTGTTGCACGGCTTCACAGAATAAATAAGTCAGCGATCCTCAACATCCGTACCATCGACATGCGTATTATCGTATCGTAAAATATTTTCGCAATTTTCTTTCTTTAAGGGCCCTTAATGGTTATTGACACTTTAATGGTTTTCATTAATGAATCTTGCGCGGAGAATCTTTACCTATCCGACGCTTCGTGAAAGACACACATACCTCTACTATAGACCAACGAACAGTTGCCAGAACCCTTGTTCACCACTCATACGCATGCCCGAAGGTTTGGTAATTTGGCTGGATAAAACGCACCGGTGAAATGGTGAATGGTTTGAATCAATGATGAAACATTTGATAATAATCGATCAGAGTTGTAATAGTCACTATTATTACCGAACGTGCGTCTGGCCCGAATGCCCTTGTCTCCGGATTCTTCACTGGATCAGACTAAATATATTGTACACTCATACCTACGACTCGTACTGCAAATGCAGTACTAATAAGTTAAACGAGATCTACTTCAAATGCTTAAAATATAATATGCTAATTCATAACAACGTCAGTGTGATCGACATTATTTTAAAAATGTTTGAAGTAGGAGGAAAAATATATTCCTCGAAAATTCGCAATACTGAAATTAAGAAAATTACATTATGTTGTGTCATACCTTCAAAATTTAAAATTATTATTTTGTCAAAAACTAATGTAACTATTTGTAACAAAACTAATGTTTGTTTAACTAATGTACAAAGCTTCCTCTATAAGGAAGTAAAACACTTATTTAGAACAATATCTTGTATATCTTAAATAATTTTTATTTGCTTTTATAATACATGCACATAATGTAATTTCCGTAGTGTTAGTATTGCAAATCTCCGAATAACATTATTTCCTCGTAATAAATTAATGGCAAATCAATATGTAGTCGTCTCTATAAAAACGATTGGAAAACTTATTTTGGATAGTAAGACGCGAGAATATATTCGAAATATAATCATGCTCTATAATCGCGATTTTTCAAATATATTTTACGCTATCGATACTGTTTCGTATGCATATCGGTTTAAAGCAATACTAGAATCAATTCCTGCTTGTTTAGTTGCACGTATTTAATATCAATGTATCAATAATACCACTACTTATTTTGTATAAGGTAATGTACAATGTAGTACCATATGTTAGAATTCAAACGAATCAAATCTTTTTAAATTTCATATATATATATATAATCCGTCTGTAGATGGTAGTGACTACTAAGTCGTGTTTCTAAGAGTTACATAACTTTTGCCAGTTCTTTCGCACAATTTCAATTTAAGAATTCCTATACTCGTGATAAATCCTATTTTAAACAGAATTTGTGCGAAACATTCTTATATTATTTTATTTCCTACTCCATAGTCTTTCTAAGCATCGCAACGAAGAAATTGATGATCTAATCTCGAGTTATGGGCTTTAAGAAACGCCCGGACCAATTTGTACCAAATAGTTACCGCAAAGCACGTCGTGCTCAAGAAAGAGCGTTGATATGCAATCCAAATACGCAGATTCCGATTACATCAGTCGTAAACTTGGCCATTAACCGCCGGTACTCAATAGGCTCGCCTACGTCTGCTAGAGTTAAAGTTTGAAAAAAGAAGAAATTAGTATCGTGTATCTAAAACATTACTGCAGTATTATAAACATTATATGTATTAAAAATTTGTAAAGTGGGCTTTTTTGGACCGAGTGTGGAGATTGCAGTGCGAAGGCGAGCTAGCAGGATTGTAACCACACGAGGTCAAAAAGCCCACTTATTCCTTAGTACACGCAATATTTTTTGTAACGCGTGTATCAAACGCGGCAACCACATATACATGTATATATACACGTATCCTGCACAATAGTGTAAAGACAGTAGGATCAGCAAACACAAGAAGCCATAAACACGCAAGGGATAACCTCGAACCGTGAACCAAAGTTTCTTGCTGGAGTTACATATTTCTTCCTACATGGCAGTATTTCTTCACAGATTTACGCTCACAGATCACATCGTCGCTGCCATTCTGATGCATCACTCGCCTGTATTCGACCGATTCGCTATAGTGTGATGATGGGACTTTCTTTCCGAACACAGTATAACTACGAGTAGCACAGCCGCGGTTCTTGGTCAAACTAATACACTCCTGCATCACGTCGTCGCTATCAAGTCCTTTGTTCGTATACAATCCACTTATTAATAAATCGATTATCCCCAAAATCCAACAATCCGGTTGAGATCGCGGTAAGCGAAACGCGGATAAGTAAGTAAGCGGCTGCGCGAACTTACATTGTCGACCGCTCGCCAGATGGATGCACACAATGTATGCGCGTATAGCGCAGAAAACATTTGAACTCGATCGCTTCGAGAAAGACATGCAGAGAACAGCTGATCGGCGCTTTTTTGTTTTTATATCCAAAAACAGGATATACTTGGCCGTATGTTTTATGTATATTTGCAGTGCAAAGTTCCGAGTAGCTATGTTGACGTATTCAGATAAAGCTTGAACGAAATTTTCGAGATGAGTAGGTTCTAGCCAATGTTTCGTTCGCGAAACTTGGCACAGTGATATATACCTGTAGATATTTATAAAATGAAGGGCAATTATAGATCGTAGTTTTTCATATAATGTATTGTTCTTACACCGCGTTCTATAGTTCAAAATATTTTTCAAACAAGCAAAAGTAGAAACATTCTTCGCGAATACGCTCACATGCCCGGCACCTACTTATATAGACACAATCTCAAAATTGTCTGCATTTAAATTATCTTATCTTTAGTTGAATTTTGCATTCTAATGCGATATAAAAATGCAGTTTAAGATTTCAACTATAACTACGACGAGAATCAAACGTGTTTTTTTTTCTTCCTGGAAAATACGTAATTTTTTAATGATGCACAAGGTTTTTATCTCGTGTTGAATCATTCTTGTAGAGTGTGATTTTGTCGCTTGTTATCTGGATACAAATTATTGTCATGGTTGATATATAAAAAAGTAAACAACTTGACTTCCAAAATATTCTATGAACACCATAATGTATATCGATGCGTTGCAGAATGAACTTTACTTAATTTAAGATAAGTTTTCAATTAGGTAAATAATAAATAAATAATAACAGATAAATAAATATCACTATGAAAATAATTTAAATTTCATATTTATATGAACCTTACAAATAGAGTACAAAAATTATAGAGCTGTGAATAGTTTTAATAACGTAAAGTTTATTGTTTAAATTAAATGTGACAATGTTACATATCATGTCATATCTACAGAAAAAGTACAAAGTTTGTAAGTCATATACGTTGTCAGCGCAATAATCTTGCAATAAATGACTCGTCTTTTTTATGATTCTTCTCTCCGACGATCCGAGCGTGTTGGACTTAAATTTCGTGCAGAGGCACACGCGCGATTTTGTCGTGTAACTCATATTTGGACTTTTCACGGAGAGGAAGATATGGTCGGGAAAGGAAGGTAAGATAGAGGCTGAATTGATTTTTGGCGATGTGGATGTATGTATTTATAAATTCATTCGTGTATAAGATTTAAAGGGTGAGTAAAAGATTAAAATACAAAAATAAATCGCAAATCGCCGAAAGCAGCCACGATAGAAGGCACGACAAATTGCTACGCAAAAAGCGGATACTCCTTCCTCTCTTTACTACTCGTATCTTTGGTCCTCATTGGGACGAAAGATTTCGATAACTTTTCATCATGTGATCGTCAGATTCACATTGTCGGAGGTAAATTAACAGTTCCTCGGTACACCGAATATTGATTCTTGCTCTCTCATTAATAAGAAATTGTTTTCGTCTGTATTTTATTAAGATATAGGCATTCTTTCATGATTCCATGCAGTTGAAAAAAAATCAAGTAAATTATTCAAATGAAACTTTATTGGGTAGAATAAACAGTATTTTAAAGGAATAAAAATATATAAATTTTAGAAATGAAAAAATAAGTATCCGATCGATTTCTTAAAAGTTTTACGTATTATGCTGATAAGGATCTTTCTCAGAGTATAACGGATTATATATAATATTCATATTCGCTTAAAAAATTACGTCTGATCTCGCACTAATCTTTATGATTTCTTTCATTTTTTCTTTGTGGTTTTGTACTTTTTTTCTCCAGTACCTTTCTTAATGCTTGCTAACCACATCGTACCAAAGTTGCTACAGACTTTACATGCGAGAACTTGGTAAGTATATTAGCTTATATATTTTTTTTTATATTTTTGCATTTTTTAAATTGTTTGTTCATCGGTTCTTTTATACGCGTACATGTAAATGAGCACGAACGTTTACATTTTTATACTGCTATTTGCCTACGTGTACAATACTTTCTACCTGTATAAATAATTT
Source organism: Muscidifurax raptorellus (assembly GCA_020010945.3). Classification (NCBI taxonomy): domain Eukaryota; kingdom Metazoa; phylum Arthropoda; class Insecta; order Hymenoptera; family Pteromalidae; genus Muscidifurax; species Muscidifurax raptorellus. The sequence goes on from CM052077.1 coordinate 6,604,115, forward strand.
GGCGTAAATTTTCTATTTGGAAGTTAAACAAATTTACGACCAATGATCTAATAAAATTCAATGGATCTGCAGTAGATGCAAACTCGTTTTTCAATAAGGTACGCGTAACAGTAAAATTATTAAAGCATTCAGTCATCTCGACAAACGATTTCCACTTCAATAATATGCTTTGTATATTAATTAAAAAACATTGTTAAACTATTTTTATAAACGTTAGTAAAAACTAAGTTTTATACTTCCTAAAAAAATTATATTTTGTCTTCTTTTGGTATTTTAAATAAAAATGTTGTTCTTATGTATATGAATCAAGTTTGCCTGTTACTCTGCTAGTGGGTTTATTCCATGCATTTGGCTTAACTTTAAGATTATTCATTAACCACATTAAAACGCTAAAAACATCGTTTTATTTTAATTGCGTACCAACAAGCTACAGAATGTTTACTTGACACTAAAAATTGAAAACAAAAAATAAAGTTTGACTTGACTTAGGTAAACAAATGAGCAGTTAATATACTCCTCGTAATAGGCTTTCTCCTTTTATAGAAAACGATACACCTATACTGTACACAAGCACATAGTTTCTAATTGTCGCTTTGATGAAACGTTTCTTAAGCCTAAGCGCTAACATATTTACATGCGGAATAAATTGATCGATTAATTATTTAATAATTAATGACGATTACAAATAACATAGCATGTGTAAGACACTAAGGGATTTTTATAAATATATAGACGTAAATTATCAATAATCGGGACAAGCTCTCTAAAACAAGAGTGTTTGTTTAACCGTTCCATCAAAATTTTCAACATTGTTCTGTCTCGATCAAAGATTATGACCAGCCAGTCTTATGATTCTCGTCTCTTTGACGTTCAATTGTATTACTTCGAGAAAAATGTGTTGTTCTTCGTTCAAATACTACATCTTATAAATATCTCTTGTGGCAACAATCAATGTTTGAAAACTTTAAAGTACAATGTTAAATTGCTTTTTAGATTGTCAATTTCAGATAGTTTTCTAAAATTAATCGTGGTTTTAAAGTTATCAATAAAAACTATCTAAAATTAACAATCAAAAACAAATTTTTTAATTTTACGATGTTCGTAACGTCGTTTTATTTTATAAGCGTTGTCAAATTTGATACTGAAACAAATCGGCGTGGCTTCAGTAATATAAATTTACCAATCGCAGAATACCCTTTTGTGTCTGTTTTTAATTTTTTCTATCGTATATTCATTTAAAACCACTTCAGAACGCTAATACCTTGTTTTTTCTTTGTTTAAATTGGTCACGGTTAATTAGCGAGCGAAAACGTAAGAGGTTTTCATTTTCAAATATTGCTGTATAAACTTAGTAATTTATTCGGTGATGCCTACTTTTTTAATACTTTTTTTATTTTATTAACTTGAATTTCTTGACCTTCGACTAATTTAATTTAATTTAAAGTAGTCGTAAAATTGCAAAAAGCTTTTATAATTTATCCCTTCTTATATTTAAAGCCATAAGAGTCAACGATTTAAGAAAAGAAATACATTAATATTTTAGCTGAAATGAGTTTTACACAAATAAGTGTAAATCAGGGATAATAACTCGTTTAAAGTAAAAAAAACGCGTAGTTCACTTTTTACCCTGTATGCAAATTATTAACAAATGATGAACAACTTATCTATAGAAATATAAATAGTTAACGAAATATTTGAAAACGAGCTTTATCATTGTTTTTAAAACGTAATGCATTTATTGTATCATCTAAACTTGATTTAACAAATTTAATAGTATTCGTAAAAAATAATATCATCAAACACGATATTAAATTCTTCAAAATTTATTAAAAATTTTGAAAAATTTCTGTTACAAATTTACGTAAAAAGATGCATCATTCTTAACGGAAGCTGAAACGAATTTCTTTAAAAACTTCAGCTTACAATTAAGCGCCGCTTCGCCAGCGCCAACATTGTTCATTTCTGCCAGGAGTATCACACGTTATAACTTTTTCGTTCGCTCATTTTTTTCATTTCTCATGAGTTAGAATATTTATAAATTCGAGTTAATCATGAATTCGCGATGAAAGAAAAAACAGAGGTTCTCAACAAATAATCGTTAGATTTACAAACAAAACGATGAGCGCTAGTGGATTAGACCGGCGGCAATGCCCAGAGCGTTGCTGTCTTATCGGCGGAGGTACTAAGAAACGAGAATTCCGTAGGGTGCCAGCGACCTGATATGACCTTGTCTTGATGCTGGGCAACAACGACACTCGGTAGAGGCATCGTTAAGTCACCTAAAACAAAGAAGTTATTAATTAAATTTTCATCTTTTCCATTTTTAACTCTTATATCATGGATATTAATATAAAAAAATACCGACCCTGCAGATCTGTGAGTACGAGTTTGTTGTCATAACCTCCAGTGAGAAGATAGTAAGCCGACGGCGAGAATCGGATGCTTCTTATGTCGGCAGCATGAGGTTTAAAGCACTGCACCGTCCTACCGCCGCGAATGTCGTAAAGGACGCAGCTGCTGTCCTCGTGACCAGAGACAAGAAGTCGTCCTGACGGGTCGACGCAGAGTGCAGCCACTGGACTACCAACCTTTAACGGTAGCAAATTCTGATTAGACAAGTAGTATATTGAGATCTACTCGAGCGAGCGGGATGCAAATCATCCTTAGAGGTTTGGTGTGACATATTACACTATTTAAAGTTTCATTTAGCAAACATATAAGCAGTTTTGTCCACGAGAAATAGCGCAAAACGTCTGAGGATGATTCAATAAAAAGGTCGATTCGAGAAAAGGTAAAAATGTTGGTAAAAAATATTGCCGCCTGTTTTACCGACGAAGCTAATGTTCCTTTACCATATTCTCTACTTAATATTTGTAAATTAAGAAATTAACGAAAAAGCAAACATACCCTACTACCAGGGACGGTTGCCGGTGTATGCATGTTAACGCAGCCACGTGTCCTCAAATCCCAGAATCGCACTGTCTTGTCCTGGGAACCGCTGACAAACATAGCGCCGCCCCAATTATACAGGGTGAGCACGTGACCACTGTGACCACTTAGGGCCTGGAAGGGAGTGCCTGTGGCGCAGTCGGTAACGTAGATCTTGCAGTCGCCAGCGCCACCGCTGATCAAAAGACTGGATTTGTTCGATGTATCTTCAAGGAAGCAGAGATCGCGCACTGTGCCGTCGTGCATCGTAAGCTCGACTTCTTGGCCTGTAGTGTAAAAAATAAAAATTAGGCAACTTTTTTCCTTCTAAGTTAATTTTGAGAAATCTAGGAATAAAAAGGACGTTTTACCTTCAAGATTAGAGTTGTCAGCGTTGAATCGCATGAGCTTCACAGTTTTGTCGTTGCTTCCGGTAGCCATAAGCTGACCGTCCGGCGTCCAGGCCAGACAATATATCGAACCCTTGTGATGTTTCGTTCTCTTGAAGAGAACCGTCGGCTGATATGTCTGATGGTCTTCCCTAAAATCACGATTAAAAGCTTCATTGATTAACTGCTCAAAGGAGTTTTCATTGATAAGTAAAAAAACTTTAATAAAAAAAGTCAACTACTGTAAAAATAAGGAAATTTTTTTCACCTTGCAGTGAAAGCCTTGAAGCTTGCATTTGAAATAAAAAAAAGAATGGGTTTAATGTCTTATGTGCAAAATATAAATAAAATTAATTGCAAAAGTGAGAGTTTAAAGTCAGTATGGATACTTTTAATTTACTTCACAATATAACATCAACGACTATTACTATATTACGGGATATATAGATAATAGTTTTATTATACTGCTTTTTGTTGAAGGTTAGTTTGTTTTGCCAGTGTGTATGCAATTCTTCAAGTCTAAAAGTTTATGATTCGTCACACAGTCGCAATCGAATGCTTTAATTACATCAATATTACCCAGCATATTCTCATATAGAAAGTCTCAGTGTACATCGAAAGTAAGAGCTGTCTAGAATTTACACTAAAAATTATCAATAAATTCAGCTTTCGCTTTTACTAATATTGCTATAAATACTCGCAAATATACGCACACACTCGGCTATTACGTCAAACCAATTTTCCAATACGTAGAAATAAAAATCGGATAAGTGAATGACCTCTCTCACAAAGCGATTGAAATCGACTGATCTCCGCAGATTAACACTAACAAGGTAATACAGAGCCAGCATAATTTTGCCCACGCGGGAAAAATCAAACATGCAATATAACCCTATAAATTTAGTTTTCGCTTGAGCAGTTTTGCGCGTCTACAATAATTCTTCAAACTGTTTTTCTTACCAAGAGCAGCGCGGACGGACGCTCTGTTCGAGATACACGAACTTTACCCACTTCCCATCCGAGCCTATCTAGGGTAAATCTTTTAAATATTGATATTCTACAAGTATTTCTATGTTAAATCGATAGCCATGAGATGTTTTGCACTGAAATTTATTTTGAAAATCAATTTTATCCATACAAATCTTGCGGAATAAAATGCGACCATTCAAAAACTATCCAGCTACAATAAAGTGGCTTCCTATCTGCACAGCAGCTGCATGGTATATAAAAAAACTCTCATTCTTAATTGATTAATGATTCTCCACGCGGCGAACCATGTGAAAATGAACAAAGACGAAACGAAGAAATGGAAAAGATCATCGCGCTCGGTATTGTATAGCAGCACGCGCAAGGAGGAAACGGGCGAGAGGAACAGAGATCGCGAAACTTTCTCTCATCGCGCGAGAAGAGAAGAGAGGCTTGCACTGATCTTAATTAACCGCTGTTTTCTCACCGCCATCAAAGTCGCGCTGACGTCTCCACTGTTTTTTCCCTTAACGATCTGGGAGTTTCGTTACTTCATTTACACAACTTAGTTGCATCTATTGTCTGCAAAAAATACTTTCATTTTCGGAATGCCAAATGAGAGCCACCATTAGACGGAAAGTCGTATCGACGATTATTAATAACATTTCCGTTCTACATAAACGCATGGAAATCAACGAAAATTAGTTGCTGTTGTTTTTTTCTATTCTTGTACATTGCACGCAACCATTTGAAATTTAAAACATTTTACTATCGGTATGGGCAATTTGCGAATGGGAAGGATTTGAAAATTGTTGCGTTGTCAACGGAGTAATAATTTATGCTGATTACCCATTACTGTGTTTAAGATGCAAGTTGGTAAGAAATCTCGAGCTTCCGCTTGTAAATTAACGGTCGCTCCAACAAACACATCCGCGCGCATTTCTCTACCTCGAAGATTTATTGTGATAGAAGGCGAGTACGAGTCCGGTGATCAGAAAAATGTTTACATTTTTCTCGGCGATTCATTTACAATCCCAGCATGCATGGAAGGCTGTGAAAAATTCCCCCTTTCTACGCTAATTTTTCTTTGAATCAAAACTAGTTTTATCGAGATTTAATACACCTGAAATGCAGGCGTTTCTCTTGCTAGATATGTTCGTGATTAATAATTATCTCGTTAGTTTGCAATTATTGCCACAAAAACCGTTTTATATTTTTTTGTGCGACAATTTAACTATATATTATTATAAAGTACATTATATTTGATAAAATAACTTATGAAATATAATTGCAGTCTTTGCTCTTGGATCTTTAATTTTCTACTTTAACAAAAAATATATATCATAGTGCGAAAAAACTGCACTTATTTAACTTCCTTCTAGTATTGAATCAGCATTTGATTTATTTATTCGAATAGTATAAAGTTATGAAATCCTGTCCTTAAAACTTGTATGATTCATTAAACTGCCAGAGCAAGCGGACTACCTTTCTAATCACCCATTAATACCGAATACGTCGTACTGCGCATAGATTTGTTTAACGCACACGATCGAATCGAATCAATCCGTTAACCAACAGATCTCACAATGAAATGCATTCCACGAAAAAATCGTAACGATGACTACTAACAAAGAACGAAAAGAGCATCACGTTTATCTTTTCACCGAAACTTTCTCAAAGCTGTCATTTCTCCAGTGCACTCGACAACTCAAATCCACGCTCGCGTTTATTATTTTATTATTCCTCGCGCTATTTCTACTCGCGTGCTCGCACTAAAAAAAAGGAAAGGATATATACGCGACGCCAGAGGAAGAAGCGTTACGTTTTCATGTCGCTCCCGTGTTCGGTCGCATTGTTCGTCTTGCGCGCTCCGTTTGCTATGAGGGACTCATGCTGACCACAGTACACGCTGGCATTTTATATATATATATATAGGAATGTTTTCTTTTATAACACGGGGCCTGGTCTTATATTAATGGACAGGATGTTGGGAATTTTTTTTAGATTTAGGGAATTAGCCGGTGGGCGCGCGGTTATGAATTTTTAAGTGGCTTGTGAAAGCGTAAGTCATTATTTTGAGTAGCCGCTAGTTCCCTGTGTACTAGCTTGTGATAGGGTTATTTTGCCTTTTTAAAGAATGGTTGTATTTACGCGGAGGTACTTTAAGACAATTCGTTTTTAAGCTTTTCTTTTAAAAACACATCGGATGAACGACTATTTTATCTTTCGACAGCGAATTTGTTAAAGTTTGGGGAATTCGGAGTATTTGGTTACAACATTTCGATCTATTACCTCAACGGTGCACTTTCAAGTTGTAACAGTAACTCCAATAATAGGGTAAGGTACACGGCCATTGCTACAGAGTAGGTTAATTCGTTTATGCTCTACTGTATGTGCGACTGGAAAATAATTGACAAAATAGCCGTTGGTCGATTATATAGCAAGAAGCACTTTTTATGCCAAGTTCTTGAACCGTATCAGCCTAGTGCGCGTGTACCGTTTTTTATCTTTTTTAACGGTTGCATACAAAATATCGCGCTCTCCTCGATGCACGCGCGATCAACGGTTAACATTAAAACAACCATTTCGATAGAATTAAAATTTTAATATAAATTATTATTTCAAAATACCAGCGCATCATAAATTGTCCCGCATACCTAACAATCATCAGATAATGTAACAGCTAAGTACCATCACCGCACGAGCAAAGCGTAAATATAAATCTTCCAAATTTATGAGTAATTTATAAAGAATAGATTAACGCTGTGCGCAGTCGCAGCAGCCTTCAAATGCCAAGGCGTCTGTCGCCGTCGTTATAATAGCAATAACACTCTCAAGGAAATAAGAGATGCTACCGTGGCGCGTGAATTTTCACCCGGGCGACAGGTGTCAATCTTCCGCCTCGCGATTTCTCGTTTCAACAGAGAGCATCGCTCTACTCTTCTCTAAACGGATAATTTCAAGATGGTCTAATCAGTGCTTCCGAGAATTCAACGTTACTGTTTGGTCTTATAAACATTTTTTAAAATGCATAGACACACACGTGCCAATTTTCGACGGTACCGTTCGACGTGTAATTACTTACAGGCAGTGGGCAACTCTGTAATGAACAATGAAGAATATATAGTTAAAGGTTTAGAGTATCTAGATAATTATCAGTGTTGAGTAGCAAAATTCGAACTTGACTTTCACTTCGGTATGTACTTTCGTGGTTTTAAAATTCTAACAATTTGTTGCGATATTATCGATGAACGACTGCATATATACATGCTTGAACTCTAATCCAGCATGATTTGCGCTTTATGTTGCAGGCGAAAAATATTGCGTGCAGTAATTAGTAATCTTGCTTGTGTGATGCGTGTATATTTGGCTATGTAGCGATGTTATGTAGTGTAAATATTGTCAGCCGCAAAAGCATCAAGTGTTGTGCATTCCGTGAAGTAAAACAAAAGTTTGATACTTTGCGCAGCTTTCTCTTCGTGATTCAGAACATCAAAATATATATACTTTTCTTATATTCTTATTCGAAGAAAGCTGCGCACAATCGACTATTTTATGGGTCATGTCGAAGTTTCGTCTATTAAATATAATCCTATAGCATCAAACTTTATGACAATCGATATATCTTCAGACCGTATAAATCTATGATATATATTTATGAATTTCGCATATTTTAAACGTGAAACTTCAATTATTCTCTACGTTTTATCCAAAAATAGATCAATATGGACGACAAAACTTCTTTATAAAAAAAAATCAGCCACTCAACTCTTATTAACACGATAATACAGAAAACAAGGGAACTCACCGAACATCATGGAGCTTGGGATAGGCGCATATCCGCAGCGTCTTGGAATTAGAACCGACAGCATAGAGCTTGCCATGCGGATGGAATTCCGCGCAACGTACGGCTTGTACATCTTCAAGGGCCGTGACAGCCACAAATTTCGGACGACCAGAACCACTGCTTCCATTGCTGATGTCTAGGTCAGGCCTTGGCTCTTGCTGCAATAGAAACAATTTCAAATAAAAATTACAAATAATTATAATTTTGATCTATAAATTGAATTGAAAATTAAATTTATAGTTTTTATATGTATTATGAAAATAACGATTGCTTAAAATAAAAACGTTGTCACAAATAAAAATTGTAAAGATAGTACTTCGATATATTAAAAATAGAAAAAATCTTAAAGTAAGATCATTATTATGGCGCGTGTGTTAATAACAATTCCACCTTCGCCTCGTTGAAGCTTAATAGAGTTTGAGAAGTCTTCGTAGTACGGACGCTGACTTAACATCCATAATAATTAGTTTTGTGCGGAGATTGCACAATTTACGATGCTACTGTAATCTCAGATACTGTATTGTTGATTAAAAGGTTCCCATTTGTTTTGAGATATATTACCCTAATTTATATCAATAAAATAAAATTAGCATGATCAATATTATAAAATAAACTATTTTTAATTAATTAACTGTTCATTTATTTAAACACAAAAATACGAGATAAGTAAGTCCTTCAATCCTTAAACTATTCGGAAACAACTTCCGGAGGATATCATAGCCAACGTAACGGATGATGAAACCGTGAATAAAACTAGAAAGTTGGACATCCTAGCGGATGAACACAAAATGTGCGAGCATATAACTGTTATAATGTCGATAGATACTGAGATATCACAAGAGAACAACGTTCGCGTGTTTCTCACTCCTAATTCATGCTATAACTAATGCATATTTAAGATACTGTACAGAAATAAAAATTTAATATATATTTAGTTGGTACAATATTCTCTAAGCCAATAGTCGTTAATAGGTTGACGTATATATACAAAAATTAAAATAATTGAATTCGATTAGCTAAAAAAAGATAACACTATCGTAATTTATCTTTTAACTTGTAATACTATACCGGCGTATATGACTGTTATTCAAGATTATAATTTGACGGACAAGGAAAAAAGGAGTATCAAGAATATGTCAAGCAAATATAGATTTTATTATCCATACAAATCATCCTTTCCAGGAAATATAATTAATAATAAGATGACGTGAAAAATTATTAATAAAGACAATAAAAATTAATTCAAAATTATTATATTAGAATTTTTAATTTTATAAAACACCGCCTCGAGCCAGTTATCTTTTATCATCACATTCCAGAGATACAAATTTCGTGTCAGAAATAAAGAAAAACACGCACATACGAAAAAATACTTTATTTTAATTTTCTCGATTCAATCTTCAGCCAAAACCCACCTTTGGCAGCTGGACTAAAATTACTGGAATCATACACCAGAGGTATACAAGTCTTTTCACAGGGAACCAAATTGTATTTCTCCAGTAGGTTAACAAAAAGCACTTTGGTTTCCATCAGGGCGAATCGACTGCCAAGACATACTCTCGGACCGAGACCGAATCCTAACTTAGCATCGCTATTGAATTTGCCACCTTCCAGGAATCTCTCAGGATTAAATTTGTCAGGGTCTTCAAAGTACTCTGGATCCTTATGAATCGCGGCTACCGGAATCATCAACTCGTAACCGGGCTTCATCATATAGGGATTTGCTCCTGGTTTAGCGGGTGGTAATTCGAATTCTTTTGAACATACTCTACTGAGCATAGATAACACTGGATGCATTCTAAGAGTCTCATGAAAAATGGCGTCGAGATATGTCATATTATTGACGATTTCATAGGTCAGATCACCATGACATTTTTCCAATGTTTCGTCAATTTCAGCCTGGAGTTTCGTTTGAAGATCCGGATTCACAGCTAGCTCATGAGCCATTAGACACATGTGACTAGTAGTGGTCTCGAAACCACCTATGAAAAAGACGACCGCCTGAGACGTAATATCCAGAATATCGAGGTCCATATTTTTGCGGGCATCCATTAATAGCTGCAGCATGTCAGGTCGACTGATGCCCTTCTCTTCTCTCATTTTAATCGTCTTCTCAATTAAGTTGACAAAAAAGTCACTATCCTCCTTCGGCACCATTCTCAGTTTGATCAACTCACACAGACTTGGAAAGAGGACAGTTAAGACCATCTTCATCATCATCCAGCCATTAGTAAAATTAGTGATTCTTTTGACAATCTTGTAAAACTCGTTGTTTGGGTCACGCAGGCTGTTCACCTCGATGCCGAAAGCACATGTACCTATTACATCGTTGGCGTATCTAGTGAATAAATGCTTCATATCAACTGATTCTTTACCAGAATAAAGATCCCGAAATTGATCAGTAAAGTCTTTGGAGCACTGGGACATCAATACGAACATTGCGCGCATTTTGCTCAATGTAAAGGAGGGACTCATGATGTGTCTGGTCTCTCGCCACTTTTCTCCATTAGCAAAGATGAGGTTTCTAGCTAGTAGCGGATCAAGGTTGTCGTTAAAAAAAATGTTGTGATGATTAGCGAAGTGATCGAAGTTCTTAACGAGGACACTCTTGATAAGATCTAAATCACACACGATAACCAATGGTGAACAGAACGCATGGCAGCCCATGTACTTAGCTCCGTTAGCGATTCGGTAGGCTTTCTTCATTGAATCGCTTGTATGTTCTCGGGAGAGGAAGTTCATGCCGGCAAAACCAAGGAAAGATATTTCGAAAGGCTGGGGTATACCCAGCTTTCTGAATCGAGTATTGACGCGATAAATATGGTACAATGAGCCCAAGAGCACCAAAAAAAGTACTGTCCATATCCATTCGGACATGATGCACTGTATCGTTTGCAGATTAATAATATTCTCGAAATATTTGCTTAATTGCTTCGCGCGATATGATACTCTGCCCGAAGCTGAGCACATACTGCGACTGATGTTCTACGCCTGCGCGCGACTCTGTTCGGCTTAGCCTAAGGCTTGCTATTATTGGCATTGATTACGGAGTACCGAACTCGATGATATCATGTGCTATTTAAAAACGCATGCGGCGCTGGCGATTTAAAAGGCCGTTTGTGTTGACTAGTGCAACATAATTTTTTGATAACTAACTGATAAGAATTTCTAACAAAAAAAAGTACTCTCTATTACTTAACGTTTTTTTATTTTTCTCAATAATTTCCAACTGTAAGAAACCCTGAAGCAAGCAAAGTATCATCAAAATTGCCCATAACACACTTCGCTCAAGACTCGATTATCTCCCGCACCTTGGCAGCAATCATAACACAACAACGGCACTCCGGCACGCTTTTACTTTCGAACTCCTCGCGCCCCTCCATCGCACCTTTTCTCGACTTCGCATATAGTAGCTCTATAGTACATGTATATACACTATCAGCGCCGATCATCTCTGCTCATCAGCAAACCAAATGAGATTTGGGCCTCGTTATCTGCGCAACCCGTGCGAGACGCGTATAATGACGAACATGAGCGGTTAATAACGCATCGCTGTGCTCGCGTTTATAATGCATATATGAGCAGGTACGCGCGCGCGCACGCGTGTGTGTACTATCCTTAACGGTAAAAATGCAGAGCGATGCTGTTTCCGAGATATGGCGCAGGGAGTCTTAGAAAGACGGTGTTTTTTGCTGATGAAGGTTTTAACGCGGAGGAGTTTCCGGTTGTACTCTGAAAGGTAGTCGTTTGCGATGAGGGTAGACTGTTTCTTTTTGTGGGCAGTTGAGAATGTGCTTGCGAAGATTTACGATTTATTGGCTGTTAACAAGATTTAGCTGTTTGATAAGTTAGTTGAGCACATCAAGCCCTTCGCTTGATGACTATGGATTATGCTTATCAATTGAAGTATTTCAATATATTTTGATAACAAATAACTGCTGATAAACTAGATCTCACGTTACATATAATCCGCATTATTTGAAGCTCAAATAATGGTTTTTCGTAACCACAGAATGACCGAGAAATTTTGAAGAGTCGCTTTTACGAAACTCAACATTTTAATAATTCATTCATGATTGTTTTGGGATAATGCTGGAAAGCACGTATCTTCATTTGATCGAGTAACCTGGAAATATGAAACTTCGTCCTTGTCGCTGTTTTAATCATTCCACTTTCACCCGGAGGAATGACTTTTCCTATTCAAATGTAGTTCAATAACCGTGCACTTGAATTCAATTAAAATAAGGATTGCTTAAGATGTGATTTTGTATAAATTATATCATGTACATTTTACGAATTTTAGGGACTGTATTCCATTTTCGAAGTAAAATTCCTATCCTTGTTGTTAGTATCAAATACAGGTTAGAAATGTAGGCCAAATATAGAAGCAGATGTTGAGCGTCCGGTATTTAGAGACTGACAAAAGAACACAGCGGGGAGTAAGAAGAAATCTTGTACTCAAGTCTTGCTTCGTCATGAAAAATTGCAATATTCGTGTCTTTGCACGCAGCTTTAGAAAATAAGGAAGGAAATAAAAAAAATGTTAATAGCTAATGATTAGAAATCAAACTTTTCTTGTATTAATAATTTATGCAATGTTTTTAGTTCAATCAGCACGGATTCCTCGCATTGGCTCACCAAGAACGTATATAAGCAATATCTAAGAAATTTATATATTACGTTATACAGTTTATGAAATTACCTTATTTTACGTTTATTTATGATGCAACGCATAACTGAGGGTTGTAAGACGATAATTGTAAGACATATTCAGGTGCAATGAGCAGAACCTAGTAACGCACAATTTTGTTCCTTTCCTTCCGTACACGCGTTACCAATCATCGAGCATAATTTTGAAAAAGACCTAGAATTGCGTCACTTCGCAAGCGTACATGTAATCTATAATTATATACGGCCTAGCGAAATTTTGATTGGCAGTTTTATTTTTTCGATGACCCAACGATCAATCAATTTTACGTGGGTAACGTCGTAAAAGACCAAAAGGTCTATGAATAAGAAGGCGTAAACGAGAAGATAAACTGCATTATAAAGTGCAATTTTCTGGTCTTATGATTCTGTTTTATTGCATATTATGCAGTTGTTAGCATAACTTAAGAAAAATTCGCTATCCCACACAATATAGTGAAAGCTGAAAGACCTCTGTTTGATTGTCAAAAATCCGATATATTTCATAAATAACAACTGTTCTGAAACTTCTTCTTCAATTTTTTATCTTTCAATTTAACAAACACTATCAAATTTACTTAATAGTCCAATTACACACCTGTTCTAAACAACCTCAATTTTTACCTTCATATCCACAATCCGTAATTGATTCGCGGGAAAAGTAAATTCAAGACTCTGAAATATTGAATACTCCGTGATAAAAACCAAAAGGTGCTTTCATTCCTCAATCGCGAGGAAACGTGAAAGAACCAAACGATCCGTCTGAGAAAGGAAATTGGGAACGATAGTTTTACGAGGAAGCTGTTGTACGAACGCGACGGCGTTTACGAGTGAGAACGAGGTCGGAGGCCCGCGCAGGATCATCAAATGAAGATCTCGCGAAGAAACATCGCGGTTATTTCCTTCCGCGAGATTTCTGACGCGTTTTCGCTGCGGAATACCGGCGAGTCACTTATTGATCATTATCGGGAACTTATTGCTTGAGAGTCTGGAGTCGGTGCTACTGTAAAATTGGCACGTCTTCGTAAGAGTTGAGCGGAATGTTGAATTATAGCGAAGTAAATTGACTTGATGCCTCGTTGTTACGGATGGATTTAAACGCGTTTGAGTTACCCGAATGGATATAAGTATTACTGTGTACATCTGTCTTAACATTATTCTATTTTTAATTAAAATAAGTGTAAACGATAAGTATCGAGTTCCCGTCATCCCGGCAGATACGATCGTTTTTATTGCCTTTCAAAAGAATATAGGAAATGCGCATTCTAGTCCGCGACTAACCGACAGCATTAAAATTATCGGAACGAATCGTACGAAGCGAAGCGCTAATTTGCAGCATTCCGTGAAAAAAGTGCGCTTCCTATAATAGTAATGAATCCAACCCCCCTCTTCCTCTCACAAAGCTATATACAATAAATCGCATGACAATGTAGCCTACCGCATTGCGCAAACTGCCTTTACGACAAATCGCTAATCAGCCACCAGGAAACGTGCGATTGAATGGAAAAGAGTGTATAAGCTACCCTGAGAAATCGGGAAGCCCCGGGATAGAAACGTCTTACTCAACGTCGGAGTGCGATTTTCACGCTTGATATATCGCGGATAGCGTATGCAGAAACTCGGACCGTCAGGTGCCTCGATATACATATATATATATATATATAGGCTCACCGTGTGTAGCAAGTATGTGGAACGCGAGCCGCCGAGCGAGTGTGCCAGCTAGTGGAGAGATGCCACATCACCGTGAATGAACATAACAATTACCGATGGCTTTTTCCGCGCAACGCAATCGGGTCGTCGGCGCGATTTGCTGCGTTTTTGCGAAATCGAATGATGACCCGTGACGCGACGCGTTGCGTTGATTCGGACTGTTATAGGAAAGTGCTCGCGTTCGTTGTGCGAGAGACGACATCTGCTGCAGTTTCCTTTGCAATACCTTCGTTTCGCGGAAACGAAAAATTATTATGGCTATAAATAAGTAGTTTTGGCGTGTGTTTTCACAAGAGTATTCATAAACACGATTAATAAATTCAGTTAGACAGATCCTGCTACGCCCATGTATCCGTGAATTATTTAATTATAATTATCTCCTTCGGCCAATTATGAGCGAAAAAAAGTTGGCGCGTAAATTAAAAGCGCAATAACTTTTAAATACGTTCGAGCTACCGTGCGCGATTCGGAGAAAGTAAAAAATCCAAGGCGCGCGTGCGAGAGGCAGGGATAAAAGTCGCTCGAGCATCGTAATTTCGCGCTCCTTTCCCGAAAGCAAGAAAGAAACGAGAGGACGACGCAGAAAAATCGAATCGAATCTCCCCCCGTCAGTACGCGTCGCGCCTTTCTAAATCGGTAATTCCCACTTTGTCAGGCGACACAATACAATTCCCCAAAGCTAGCCGTGCGATTCCGTGCGGACCTCGTAACACACCGTCACAGTGTTTGCGGACGATATTTCTGTGAGAAAAGAATGTATATAGCTTCGTTTTACACGCGGCGAGTTTTCACTTTTTATTAGTGGGTTGATCGGTATAAGAACGTATATATAGGTGTGACGTATCATTTGATGTAGCGATTGGGATGTTTTGACAAAATTAGAAAGTTGGCGACAAGATCGCAATTGATATGGACGAATACGAAAGCAAATATAGATTAAGCCTGATGTAATAATCTAGTTTTTTGAATAACAGAAAAGATCTTATTCCGGCATGTAACTTTTCAAATGCTAATGAATTTGTGTACGCGAAGAAATGATGTATGACAAATGCATATTAGAAGATCAGTGGCCGGGAGAACCGGTTGGCATTCTTTGAGGTTATGACATACTTTTTTCATCTCTGATGGACAGAACACAAGTCTCCACAAATGAAATCTTCTTATTTTTTTCTCGCAATGCGTGCAAATTTTATATTTCAGTCTCAATCTATAAGATAATGAAAATCTGGATCTGTGTTGACATCCAATTGAACTAACATGACTTTTTAAAATAAGTAATCTACACTACTTGCGCTCCAACAAAATGCAGTCACTTTCTTTAGTTTTGGTATTGAAATATCGACAATTTGAACTTTCTCTGTAATCATAAGTAACGAAATTGATTGATTATTAAAAATTCTTATCTGTGCAATCTGTCTATATATAAACCGGTTATTGATATGAGTTATTCTTATTTCAGACAGTGCGTATAATCAATATGTATTAGTGGATAAGATCTCCGCTATTATTTATTTTGCAAACTTTGAAAGAACAAGTCAAATTCTGACAGACAAAGAGTAATAAACAAATTTGATGGCAGCTGTGAAGTTCTGTTTAACTAGCTGCAACGCCGCAGTGTCTTATTTGGAAATCTAAAATTGCCCAATGCTCGTTTCCAGCCCGCTTGTTTTCTCTTCTTTTCGCGAATCTTTGCAACTGCACCCGCACTTATCACGCCCAAACTCGGCAAGAATTATAAAAATTTGAAATGCGCCCATAACCGATTAGCCAATCGTTGCTGTAAGTATACATTCACCGCTACATTAGTTTTGCTCACACGTTTTTAATGTTATGTCCCGACAGTTATCTGATTCGAATATATATTTTATATACTTCGGGTACTAAGAACTAGAATAATTTCCAATCAGTCGTATGCCTGATTGCCGCTTGCTTTATTGTTGTCGATAGATAAAGTGCTGAAATAATTTTAATGACGATGCGAATTCTTATCTTAAAAAAACTTCACGAACCATATAGCTCCCCCTTCGTTTCCCAGGCTTTTCGTTCATCCTGTGGCCCCTGGGTGGCTTCATACTGTTATCGAACGCTCTTCCATTCTTCTCCACATCGACCTCCAGCAAGTTCTCCATCGACCTCCTCCCGTGATATCCCTTGCTCATCCCATTGCTCTTCGGACTAGTCCTCACCCTGTTCCCGTTCATGTCGTTATACTCCTCCCACTCGCTGACTTCGCTCCTAACGTCCTCCAACGACCTGGTACGACCCACGGCACAGGTGCACGGCGGTACACTATGTCTTCCTCCGCCCATACCCGCCGACCCCGAGCTCTTGGTACTTCGGTTTCGCGATGGCCTGTGGTGATGCGGCTGCTGTCCTCCTCCTTGTTCCAGCATCATCATTCTGGGAGACACGGCAACCGGTGCCGGAACTTGGAAACCCGTCGGTAGAGCTTGAGCCGGTGGTGGCGCGATGGCATTTCGGTAGAGAGGCGTGAGGTAGTAGTAATCGCCACCCTTGTTGGAACCGGAACCCGGTACCCTTGCGGGCATGTAGTTGTAGTCGTGACTTGGAACTGGACTCATCCATTGGGTGAGGGTATCCAGAGGCATTGGCCTATAGCAAAAAGATGGACCTCGGGAGGACGAATGAGAGTTTCGATAGACCGAGGGCCAGGGTCTGTGGTGCTTCATGTCCGCGCCGTAGCGAGGATCCAAGATCCTGATGTCACCCATTTCTGAGATCTTCGATTTTAGTAGATTGATGGGTTCGACTGATAGGTTGTCGTGATCAACATGGATAACAGCTTTGATCTAGAGCAATAGCATTACTCTGGACTTCGGTTCGAGCACTAGAAAATTATATACTGTAGGTAACCACACGCGAACTATACTCGAAACCGATCAATTAACCTATTCACGGTCAATAAAAATCGGCAGATTTCCAATACACCTTCGACAATGCGTTACGGAGCAAGCCTCAAGTTTCATTCATTCGACTTTCTCGATGAAAAATCCTCTAGCCACAATGGTCTCTCGAGCTGCCCATCACAGAGCACCAGTCGATAATTGCAACTTTTTGTAGACAATTAAGGAGGTTAATTGTGATGAGCTTCGCACGTAGAGAACATGTATCTCGAAAAGGAAATTTTATCCCAAGAGAAGAAGCCACTCGGCCGTGGCAGAACGAATCGCCGGCGCAGAGCACGCGCTCACGATTTTCGCCGCTTTCCAACGACGATCGTAGATCGATCCGATATCTTGTAAAGACGAGGCACCGATTTTACCGATCAAACGAGCCGATATACCGCCTTAGCACTTCACTCTCGATCTCCGTAAATCCTCTGGTCCAAACAAAAGAACTGTCACCGCTTCTATTCGAAGCTCACTATACGAACACCGAGAAGAACATAACTCATGAGGAGAGCTATCGACGAATGCAGAGAGTCGCGTGCAAGCGCCACGAGTAGACTGAATGCGCGCGCACGCTCGAGCACACGGTTACCGCTGCCGAGCGAAGCGAGCCGCGGAGACGACCCACTTCTTTCTCTCTCTTACTTGCTCGACGAAACGTCGAGAGTTTCCCCACCTTGGGAAATGCGGGCGTCGCTGCAGCTGGGAAGGATCTCGATTTTCAGGCACACAGTGTTAGACACTTTCTCGCGCCGCGTAACTCTTACTCCGCGCGTTCGGGGATATATTCCCTGTGTGGGAGGATCCCGAGCTGCATTATGCGTTTTTCGGGGTTTCGGTGAAACTTGAGGTTTGCACTTTTTCGCTTTGCTCTGGAATTTCGTGCTTGAATTCATATATATGCTTACGCGGAGAGAATGTCGTTGAAAGGTAGTTTGTTTTAATGAACCAGCGCGTTTATGGTTAATGAAAATCTTGTCGAGCCGTTTTCAGATAAACAAATATCGAAGTAGGTTGGATGTACAGTTTGAAAATATGACGCGCTAATTAGAAACTTATTGCAGGTATGAAAAAATGAAACACACTACTTTCCTCACGGCAGGCTTTTATCAGTAAAAGTAAGCTAGCTTTCGATCTTTTTATTATAGGATTCAATTTGAAACTTCCACCTGAGCGTGCGCAGTCAACGCGCGAATACAATAAGCTGTACGCTCGATCCTGGCATTCTTGAAAAGCAGCCTGCATACAAGCGAGATTAGCATAATAATTTACGGTGTACACGAGCTATATTCGATGCCTTCTTCTTTAATTAATACGTGAAAAGCGCGATTATAATTCGAACTCGTAATCGAACCCGCGCGCGGGCATTGTTAAGAGTAGCCACGATATAATAGTTATATTTTATTACACTACGCGCGCTGTATGCGCAATTTCGCTCAATTTGAGCCCGTAAACGCAGCCGTTAAGCCGGCTTTTTCCAGCGACCCTCGTTACGTCGAGCTATCGCGAATTAATGCCGCTTTTAATAATATAATATACGACGAGGCGCAAAAACCTTTCGCGAGAGGATACGCCCGGAGCAGAATTTGAAAGCGCGAGCAGACTCGCGCTTCTGGAATTTCTTTCGAGCGTACTTTTACACTATGTCGGTGCGCAGGGGGGTCATTATTGTTACACATTTTTGTGTACATAACGAGAGACCGGGTTCAAAATCCTTCCGCGGCTTGTATACTTTCATTTTTCTGCACAGGTCTACTGATGCTTGCGTAAATGTTGCTGCTGCACTCTCTATACATATTTTAGCGGCGAAATTTCACTTGATTTGCGAATAAAAAGTGCCGATCTATTTCAAGGTGAATTTTCACTCTCTTCGCGCGGCAAGAACGTTGTGTTTACTGTGTAAATATTGGATGTCAGTATTTGTTGATACTGCTGTGCGATGGAAATTTTTTTAAAATCTAATAGAAGCTCTAATGCGATATTCAAAGCCTTGATATGAACAATGAAAAAACAAACGCAGTTGCGCACGTCAAAGTCAATCCCTCAAAAAGAGAAACCATAATCTCTCGAATCTCAAGGTGCACCGGTCACCGAAGCAGCCATCAAATCCGTCAATTCCTTTCTCCCTCTCGGCATCCTATTCTCTCTTGTCATTCTTTTTTTTTCCTCCTCTTGCCGCGCACTTTTCGAAGGACAAAAGTGCGTGTGCACAGAGACGGCAGCGGCCACTTGTTCGTTTTCCAGCCTAGCTTTCTCTCGGCTACGCGCCACGCTCCGTTAATAATCCGACGTTTCTTGTGTTCCACGGGTCCATTCCTTATTTTTTCGCTCTTGACTACTGGGCTTTCGCCGGGACGAGCGTATACAGGTACGTATGAAGAAACGCGGGATGTGCGTACATAAACAATGTGCAAATTATCGACTTCTAGCGCGAGGACGTTCCGAGACTTTCGTCGGGATTGATGGACACTTATTCGAGAGCATCCTTGCGGTGTGGATTTTTTCTGGGTTTAACGTGTGCACAGTGTCGTCGTAATTTAAATGAGAACTCTTTGCGCCTTTCACTATAAGCACCGTGAATTAAGTCGTACATACGTCAGAATTGATTGAGCTTTTTCCTTAATTATTTAAAATTTGCACATTTCTTGCATTGTGATTCATCGAATTATCAACGTAAGTATATTTAGACTAAAAAAAAAGTTTCTCTAGCCAGCGAGAAAGTGCACACAATCCATAATAATTAGCAGGAAACGTCATAAAACAATCGTACAACTTCGACCGAGCAATTCGCATTCCATATTAGATGCAAATCCTTGCCCAATCTCCATATCCGAAAACGACAGTAACATAACAACTGTATAATACAAAGCCAATATACGATTCCTGGATTCGTGTATACATATAGCTGTCGAAATCTCACAATAGA
Source organism: Muscidifurax raptorellus (assembly GCA_020010945.3). Classification (NCBI taxonomy): domain Eukaryota; kingdom Metazoa; phylum Arthropoda; class Insecta; order Hymenoptera; family Pteromalidae; genus Muscidifurax; species Muscidifurax raptorellus. Next base: position 6,624,476 of record CM052077.1, read on the forward strand.
AAACACGAGCCATTTCACTTCCGGGTTCCCATGTATCTGCGAAACCCTGCAATCTATCCACTCAACGATCCCGCAACTGTATCATTACGGAATTCCTTGGAATCAATCGCATCTGCATCGATCCGTAATCAAATCCCCGCACGCTCCCGATCAATCGCAGCCGCGATAATAGTCGAGGCAGTAGAGAAACGTTTGTACACAAGTAAACGCCTCGGATATACGTAAGAACGGAAGATATGGGTCGAGACGGACATTCTTGCCGCGGGAAGATGCGTGCGCGCGTGATACATTGCAACTTTCAGGATGTTGAGATTGTATATCCGAAATCATGGAAAAATCTATCCTGAGCAAAAAGATTTCATTTCATTGCATAAGTTGAAAGTACAATATTTTTATAATTGCATATCGCCTCGACTTTTCTCATATACAACACTACGCCTAACATGTACACACCCAATAAACACATCTCCCAGAGCGCAGAGATCGACTGGCGAAATCAAGCGCCGGAGAAAGTGTACCACACTGCAGACTACTAGATATACGCGACACGAAAAGGCAAATTGCCATCGTCCACCTCTCCCCGCCGTCATCATAGAAATTATAGCCGCCTTGCGCGCGCGCGCACCCCCTTATTCCAATATACATATATATATATAGCAGAACATCCGAGTTTTCTCTTCGCTCGCGCGCGCAAAATGGAAAGCGAATTTCCGATCGATGAGCTTATCTGTATATACGTATAGACTGATGACGAGGGATTTTGTTTGTTTGCTCTCTTTGATATAGCACCGCTGCCGCCGCCGCCGAGTTAAATAATAAGCGGTTGAGCGCGGATTTTCCGTTCTTTTTGGAAGAGAGAGCATACCACCTTTCTATATAGGTGTCCGATAAGGAGAGCCGCGTCGTGGATGTTTACCTCTCGCACTTTCACTTGTGATTTGCTAAAGTTTAGATAGATTATATAAATTGAAAGTTATTGAACCGGCGGATTTTCGTCGTTATTGATGGTCAGACACCGGATTGAACGGCTCGGCTGCGGTTGATGAGATGAATGATGGGCCGATCGGATAGAAAGCCCGGGCTACAGCTATTATCCAGCGATTTTGAATTATTTATGCGTCTCGCGATTTTTTTTATGCGAGATATATCTTACGCATAATTTTGTCTTTTGGGTTAATGCTGCATGCGCGATCAACGAAAAAAAAGCACAGTTAGTGGACCCGAGAGAGTTCCGGTAAAACCTGCAGTGCAAATACTATCTGATAAGATCCTTTTTGGTGACCTGGCCAATCAAGACTAGCTGAGACCGTAAGACACTGGCCTAAAAAGAACCGGCGAAGTGTGACGATGTATTTCTGGAGTGAAAAATATTTCTCGTTTTCGGTGATTTCATACCAGATCATAGTCATTCGGATGTGATTCTTGTACTATAATTATGCAGTTCATGTTAAATTAGTCAAAAGATATAACGCAGTGCGTATTTATTCTCGATATCTCTCTTAATCTACATCTTTTATGCAAATATTCTTCCTATACAATCTTTCACTGGCTCGCGTTAAATTTCACCGTAAATATAATATGGTTAAAATAAACAAATCTCAACGAAAAATGAGTGAAACTCGAGCAAACGTGCAGTTAAAAGCGAGAGTGTTCATATAACGTCTTGGAACGCGGTACATAATAAATCATTCTCACGGGAGCCAAGGGACTAGAAATTCATTCGCAGATCTCACTTTGTATAGCGCAAACTTGACTCTTTCTCTGCATGACCAGTTCTCTTAATGGCTACTGAATTACGACGTGTGGTACCACATGTGAACAGGGATGATTAATCGCGCCAACGAAAAGATAGATAATAGCGAGGCATATCGCCCCGTTGGAGGTTGTCGTCAGGAATAAACGCGTAATTATAGGCGTCTCCAATTTAAGACGCAAGTAACAAGTTTACTTTATAAATAGTTATTATTTTAACTAATCTAACTAAACATTACTAAAAGCAGCACGATAGAAATGATAATTGGCGCAAAGCTTAATCTGAGCAGGTAATAAATAGCTGTAATAAAAGCAAAATTCATTTTAACCAACAACTTTCAAACGTGTTTCTCTATAAAAAAAAGGATAGAAAGAATTTTTTGAAATAATTAATGCTTAGCGTCTCTCAAAATTATTATACTGCACCATATAAGTAAAATTGAAAGTAGATATATTGCTAAAAGAAGTGTTACACCAACAACTCGCTACTGTGCTAACGGTGCAAAAAAAAAAGAGAAAAAAAATAGAAACATAAATAAGAAAGCAACGTCGTATAAGTCCAAATTTCACGAGAGCCGCGATACAAGAGTGTACATACAGATCCGCGAAGCGAAACGCGCGTCGGATGCGAGGAATAAAGAGGCTGCATCGCGATTCAATTAACTGTAAACTTGTTCTCCTGCCGGCCGTAACAAAAGCCGCCGACGCTGATGTCGGTGCAGAAATATGGCGAGTTATGGCGAGGAAGGAAAAAGCTAGAAAAAAAAAGAACGAAGGATGCGCGCACGCTACGTATCGACGCGCTTGACTGCGATTTTCCGAGACGGGAGGGGATGACGAGGATTATTATCCTGTTTTAAGGCTCTAGCGAGTCGAAAAAGTGCGTATTTTGAAAAAATAGCACGGCTAATTTAACGCCGAGACTGTGGGAGGACGTGGGATATTGCGCATCAGGTGCAGTTCTGGATAACAGTTCGGTCACAGGTCGTGAGTCTCTTCGACAACTCGAGTCATTTGTACGGACATAATATATGGCAATAAATCGCGGATAACGTAACTGTAAGATTGTAATTTTGTAACGTTATTATGTGACAGTTTTACTTTATGAACAGTTACTGTAGTTTCTATATGGTTCACACTTCATAATTATAAAAGATAAGAAATATGATTCAAATAATTTAAGAATATTATTAAATATAATGTTTACAAAAGTATCGTCTGTTGCTTATACAATTTCTTATGCTTTCACTTTTCAACTGTTATTTAGATTGCAAAAAGAAACCTGAAAAACTTTTAAAATAAGCGTTTTATGTTATAAGCTATTAATTTTGCATATTCCATAAAGTGTATAGCCCAGCAACCTAATCAACAGATGATTAAACTCTTGGCGAAAGGTGATTAGTAGTTGATGATGAGATTTTATAGTACAAAATAAAAAGACATTGATTTCTTGTGAAGTTTTGTAAATATTATGTTTCAATCCATACAAATGTTTACTACTATCCTATAAAAGACTATTAACATATAATTTACTAGAAATCTTCAAATAAATTCCAACTAAATGTATGGTTATCGAGGAACTAAGTTTTTAAACTCTAGTTTCTGATAAAAACGATTTCTGCTCGGCTAATCGAGAATCGTAGCGTATGCCTACTACCGATCAGGACAGACTCTGCTTTCTTGTTTACCAGTTCTCTACATTACCGATCTCTACTACTCTCCAGTTTCATTAAGTAGTCGTGCCGCGGCGCTCGACTATCCTTTATCTCCAGTGGTATCTCGATGATCTGAATGACACAAAGACGCAAAGAAGAGCGAAAACACCTCGTTTCTAAATATTTATCTTCTCTGAGTCATTATTCGTTATTGATAGTCATATATATATATATATATATAATAGTCTGATGTTTTCATTGAGACGCCCACGCACTCACTTCTATTGACGCTTCTGTGTATGTTTGAATATAACAACTAATCCGGTGGTATTTAGCAATTCAGATTTTCAAAATATTTGAAAAAATTTAGTGGCAATGTTGGTTTGATTTTCATTTCTTCACCTTGATATATGGGTATTAGCATGAGAATGCTATTTTTATAGGTGTGTTAGCAAACGTTACGTCAATTTCATTGTCCTTTTGGAGACAAGTATTATTTTGAAATTGCGAAATATATGACGAACGTTGTTATGTTGCACAATCATCAGAACCGAAGTCTTTATATTTTTACATCTATCTATATATGTTTTATAAATTGTTTAAAAAATATATAAGTGCCACAAGATCTAAATGATCTGGTAGTATTAAATTTGGATCTTGAAACATTTCTTTGGAGAAACCGAGTTTTAATTTTATTTTTTTTGTAAATTATAAATTATTATTTAATGATAAGGTATGAAACATTATTTTCTATTTATAATAAGATACTATACTTTGACATCTAATTTGTTTTCGTGTTAATTATAACCATTGAGTTTTAAGTTGAATTCGTGCCTTTCACGTTTATTGGAAGCTTCGTGATATTAACTTTCTTTTAAGTCGTTATCCACATTGCGTGAAGCAATATATATTTGTGACCTTACTGTATATAAAAGTTGTCCTTTCAGTGAGCACTATACAGTCATAAAAAATCATTATACATACACATGATATACATCTCTATGTGATTGTGTTTTGCTTTTAACAAAAGCACGCGCAGGCCGTACACATTTACAAAGAATAATGATAAACTGCTATGTTGCCTGCAAAGAGTTTTTATGGGTCGAAAGTTTTTCACGCATTCGCTTAGAATGCATTTAACAAGAACTTTCAATTTTATGGGTGGAAAGAACGTTATGTAAAGGAACGTCTTCAGTTTATGTTGCTGAACTAGATTGTTTCAGATTTTCTCAAAGAATAACAACCAAAAACTTATTACCAAAGTTAATTAATTTAATTGAAAAGATCTCAATTTTTTAATACTCACGTGGTTGAGTAAAGTAATATTCGTTGATTGAACTGAATTACTGGTACTCACCTGAAACAACAAGAATAGTAAAATTATTAACGATAATAATATTTAAATTTAGTATTGTAGCACAATTTCATAATTATGTCAATTGCAATGAACGATACATATCAATCAAAATCCCCCCTTATACAGAATCTAAAGTAGTAAAAATATACGAGATTCGTCATCACCAAGACTTTCTTATCGTTAACTCGGTAGCAGGGCATGAAAAACCTGTCAAACCGGCCACTCAATACCCATTACCCAGCAATAATAATTTCTCCTTTTTCGTTCTCACAGTATACACAAGCCACAACCCACAACGATCATCCAATCGATAGCTCGCGCGCGAACTTCACCTTCGCCGCTCGCGGATTTTCCCAACCCCGCTGCAGCGACAATAAAAGTCGTGACGACGCTCGGCTCACGAGATAAAATAGGCGCGCCAGTATATAGACGGGAGGTTAAGTCGGGAAAGATGTGCGCGAGAGGACGGCGGAGGAAAAAAAAGAGGAACTACGCCGACGTTTGGTTTCACCGCGAGCTGCTGCGGCACAGCAGCGTATATATATATACACAAGAAATCGCTGTTGCATCCGAGACCAGCTTTCACCGAATCACGATTATCGCGCGCGTGGCGGAAGTCATTTCACCGCGGATTTTAATTTTTATTTTCACGAGCTGCTCTCTGTTCGAGGGACAGGTAGTGTGCGCGCATGTATAATTTGCGCGCGACCAGTAATGGAAAAATTAGCCTGGAGATTGCGCGATGCCAGCTTGACGAGGATTTTCCGCGATTTATTTTTATGGCGCGCTGTAGTGAAATGCGATACTCTGGGTACGATTGTTTTTGCCTGGCTGCAGTTGGTATCGATGGCGAACGGTAAATTTTGCGTTTCGAAAGCTCACTCATTGTCCTAAACGTATATAATATCGGTTATTATATTTGTGTATAATTCGAAATTTCGTAATGAATGCTAGATTTTAAACATTCCACGAATAACGGCGAAAACGATTACAAAATTCCAAGGTAATCGACATTTGATTTTTTCAAATGATATAGAATCCCAGTGTATAAACGATGCTGATATACTTTTCTTTAATATCAAAGATTCTTAACATCATCATTCAACGAACGAACCATCCGTTACATATTTCGCTAAATATTTGTCAAGATCGACGATAATTACCGGATAGTCGAGAGAATCCGTCTGATCGCCTCTAAAATTTGGCTGACCCCGCATCAGGCTCCTCGGCGCCAATCCCGTTAGCGAGCTCTTGCCGAAATACGGTAAATCTCGCATGTCGCCGATAACCTCTCACGTGCCAATACTAATCGATCGGAAATCAACAACACCGCAGCGCACCACCGATAAATTCGTGTTCACCACTGATGCGAATCAAAAACCTCTCTCCGCACTAGATGTTGAAAAAAAACACGCGAAATTCAAAAAGCCAGAGTAGCACAATTAAACGACGAACTTCTAAGCTAGCGACGGTGCACATACACACACGCGCGCGCACAATAGAGTGAAGGAGCCCTCGGAAGCTCTCGTCGCGTGCGCAATCGGAGAGGCTCTGCACTTACTCTGAAGCTCTCGTGGCTGTGTCGCTACTCGTGTAGCCGGCAGCCAGGTAGGTATGCGCCAAAGCGTAAGAAGACAACTTTCCATTTCTACAGGCGCGCACGCGACTCGACGCCGTATAGCGGCGGGGGATATTACGCTATACAGCCGACCTTTCTTATGCGCGAGCGCGCTATACCGATTTGTAACGCGCCGTTGCGGGAGTTAACTTCGTCGTAGCTGCAGCTCATTTTTATCAGCATTTCCGTGATTTATTTGGCGACTTAGAGAGTTTAATGTTTGCTCACGGGTCAGAGGCGATTGTAATTAATGGCATCGAGGAAGTACATGTATGTTATGTAAGTTATCGCGCGCAGTAGGGAACGCGCGAGTTGAGGTAGCCAAATGTATTTGGATAATGATAGTACTTTGTGTACGATTTTATTGAATTATGTAATTATTATTAATGCTCAGTCATGCTGCGTTAGCTTTTGATTGAGAAATAAAACATTGTGCCTATTATGCCAGAAGTTTTAAAACTTCTCTATATATACAGTTTTTTATTTGTCGATGTAAGTGAAACGAAATTTTACGTAAAAATAATAATTTCGCAGGATCAATCGTAAATTGCAAGAATATTAAAGTAAAGTTAAAAACCGCACGGATTAACTTATTTTATGAAGCTTTCGAACGAATCGAAAACCAGTAGCTCTCTTCGATTTTCACGCCACTTTTCCCTCCGAGGCCTTATACTTTATATACGAGTAAAGAAGCCATTTCACAATCGTCCAGTTACGTTACACAAAATCAATCTCTTTATCAGCGCCTTATATAAAATACCTCTTTTAATTATACTTTGAAATTAGGCAGGCGCGATAAGTAACGCCGACCGGAGAAAATGCGCTTGTGTAACTTGCGAACGGATGAGAAAAACCCGACGACGTCCCGTGCGGTTTGCCGCGAAACCATAATATAACAATGGTGCAATTGAGATTAGACGGCCGGGGCGCGAAGCGCGCGCTCCTGCGTGGGACACACATTTCCGAGCGAAAAAAAATATTGTCCCGGTGAAAAGATTTCCGCCTGTTTCGCAAAAAATACGAGGTGCGCGCGAGAATGGAAAGTGTAGCGAGGATTGTTTGGCTTGTTAAATCGCACGACGGCGAATGAATATTCATGAAATCGATGAATATTTATAATGGAGTTAGCTGCTGATTTGTTGGCGCGTTATGTTTTTCATTGAAAAATTAATTGAAGGTATACAGTGTTGGCTTTTTTTAGCGGAAATCGTATAGCAATTGGTGGGAATAGGTATCGTTTGTTTTGATTGAGTAACAATGGAACATGCGACGTATATGTTCAGTACAAGTGTCACTTTGATTCGAAATAGGTATGTCATTTTTATTATTGAAAAAAATGTATTATTCAGATTTCAGTATTTTTTATTACAATAACTTTCGAAGTAAGTAAAATCGATTTAAAGTCATAATTTTCAAAGATTATAACCGCGCGGTAGCAAAAAGTCGTTACTTCCACTGTTATTAGATAGTTCATGCCACTTGACTGCGGTTCATTATATTGAAATTACTTATTTTTAGTCACCATGATAAACTTTCTTTCCGCGTACTGAGAAACAGTTAATGAAAGTGAAATTTGAAAATTTAGTTTCAGTTACAAGCTCTAAAGACTAAAAATATTTGTTAACCATGTATTACCCGTCAAACAGTTTACATCATAATTATCGGTTATCGAAAGCTTATGAACAAAGTGTCTAATATTGGTTTTTAAAGCCGAATTACGTCAGTGACTATTCTTTTTTCTGCTATTCCAAATGTAACCAGTCCATAATAGTTCGATGAGATTTACATGGAATTGTATAACAAAGCCTCCGGAATATTCATAAATCAATAATTTATTCGGTTTCCTTGACACTAGCACTTATACATCTCAATAATTTATGCATACAATGCCGGAAAAATGATTTAGTGCAACTTCGAAAAAATGATTCGTCATCTTTTTGTTAAAATTCATACTCCCTCTTATATAAACCTTTGGAAAAACAAACAACTATTCAGTTTCCCAATATAAAAAAATGATATTCTTCTCAATTATAATTTACATTAAATAACTCAAGAGTGACGATAATTCATCATTTTAATAAAGCAATTAAAATTAATAATTTCGGTCCACTTATTATTACTCTACTTCTACAATAATGCTTATTAAGCGCATTACAAATTGCTTTATCCCCGCTACAAAGGCAAATCGTTTAGACAAGGCTTAAGCACGACAAATTATTTTGATAATACATATCCATCACTCCGAGCATCGCAGTTCACAGTCTGAATATCGCGGAAAGTAACTCGCGTAACAACTTTATTCCCTCAGACAAAAAGCGAGAACAAGAAGGTGAGGAACGAAGCACAGGCCTTATAGACTCGCGAGTCCTTCCTGCTTCCCGATCTTACGAGGCGCGCCGTGGCTCAACGACGCAGAACCAGGGCCTCGACGCATGCGTGTATTATATATGCGCGGAATAGACTACGTTGGGTATAGAGGAGACGCCAATAGCCGTCAATTTTCGTTAACGGGACTCGGCGCGCGCGGCGTCGATCGGTCAATCAGCGGGGACAGCCTTGCGTGCAAAGCAACGGTACAGAGCGATGCTTTTATGATGTTTCCGTGTGAGTAAATCATGGCGTGTCGTCCTGGACTTTTGGGCTTCTTCCGTTTCGTTTTAGGATTTTATTGCGCGTTCAGAGGTTCATGACTTTTTTTTATTGGTAAATGATTTTGCTCGCGGGATACCTGCAGTTGGAGATTCTTATATTTCATTGTTGGTAGTAAAGAAAAGCCAGTGTTTGCCGTATGTAATCACGTAAATTAATGTTAAGGTGAAAAACAACGCGAGATCAATTCCGAGTTTGTTGAAAGTATAGTTATCTACACCTGTCCAGATACTCGTAGATTCATTTTGCTCTTAATTCCATGTTATGGAAATAAGCGGTTAAAATATTTTAAGCAATAAATATTAATAATGAATTAATATTTAGATTGTTGCGATTTCGGATGTCTAATGTCATGTAATAGAACTTTCTTTTCACCAAAAATATTCAATGGAAGTTTCTAGATTGACGAACAAATTATAGTTATATATAAACGTAGCATATTTATGTTAATTTATGAATAATTAAATTCTACGCCCAAGCTTTAACGCTAGGCGTGCAATATGACTTAATTCAAGATCTGACAGGTATCATAAATTTTGTTGATTTTTACGCTAGTTTCTAATAAAAATATTACACGCCTATATTTGTATTTCGAAAATGTATTTTAATAAAAGCGGTTAATGACCTACATTATGAATGATCAATCGACAATATTCAAGAAACTGAATAAATATGTTTTTGCGATTAAAAATTTAATTTTATATATCGAAGAAAATAATACATTATCGATTTGACTGATTATGTTAACTGTACTTCAATACCGAAAGCTGTAGCAGCAAAAACTATATCTGCGAAAGATAGATCTCCATAAATTCAAGACACGTGGCCCAAAAAAGACTGGCGGGCCACTGTAGGAAACGCTTCTGCGTAAGTTCATTTCCTCGCTACACATATGTGCTCCAAAGGCCTACGCACAAACATGTTGGCAGTTGCCGCGAGCAATGAGAAACGCCTCTTCTACTAATCAGAGATCTCCGCATCAATAACAGTAAGAAAAGAAGCTGGTAAGAAATATAACACTTGATAAGTTATAAAAACGAAGCTACATAAGAAATCATAAAAAAATGCAATTAGGTATCACAATAAATTGAGTATACAAACATTGAAAAGTGTTAGGAAAGCCTCGAATCTCATCAGACCAAAAGCAACAATATACGCCATACCCCTGAAGCTCCATTCTTCCAACGTCTCTATATCCGAAGCTATCCATTCTTAAAATCACACTTCTTCCCATCTTACGCTCCCGACGTTTATTTACGATGACGCAACGATTCGCGCATATTTTTCTCATTTTTTTCGATCCACGCATCCGCGATACCCGCACAGCTGTGCCTGGAATCGCCATATTCAGCAAAGTGCGTGGGACAAAACGCTAATATTCTCGAGGTGGCGCATGAACTACGCAAAATCGCAATAAAAGAGACGAAGAGCGAACAAAAATTAATAAAGAAAAATACGCACGAAATCTGGAAAAAACCGCGACGACGCAGGCCGTCAGGGCCGCGATTGTTTCGTCGACGCGTGGGTGATAGTCGATTTAATCGCTTGTTTCAGGAAATAACGGCAAGGACGAACGAGTCGAGATGTCTGGGATGACAGAAGCTGTTTGTGCTTCATTTGTTTACAATACCGAGAGAATTTCTCGATTGTCATGCCCGCGTGTGTCGCCTTAAAAATATCATCGAAAATACGCGTTTACGGCAGTTGTCTACATGGTTTTTATCCTCGGAATCAAGATGTGTACTTTTACCAATGGCAACAGTCAAGTCTACGTTACAAATAGATTTGATTGACAAAACAAAATCAGTTTTCAATAAAAACGCAGTATTATATACTCAATTGCCTTGCATTTTTATTTCACTTCGTTTTTGCAAAATCTACTCTAATGCAAACTCTACTTCGCACTTCGGCCGCAATTACTAAAGCCGTCAAAACAGAATCACCTTATCCCGCTGACCTGAAACCGGTTCCCGCGATGTACAACACGGCTTTTCCCGAAGAGGTCTCGCGCCGCTATCGGCTCGTCCTTATTACGTTCGATTGCATCGACGACCGGCTGATTCGTCGATGTAAGGAGCGAAACCGAGGGATAGACGGAGAGAGTGAGGGGGAAAAAAAGATCGCGTCACGCACTCACTTCTGTCTGGCATTGGAATGGCTTTCGTAATTGAGCCAAACGAGACAGAAAAAGATGGTAAGAAGGATCGCGTGCGCTACAGCTACTGCGCTGAAATTCCATACCAGATACTTGTCTTAACATTTATAGCTCCTAATTGTCCCGATACTTGAGAACCCCCCGCTGAGTTGAATCAATTGAGCGATACCGATTTTTTCGTGGAGCCTATAACTGGGAATGATGTATTGCACGTTAGATCCCTGTTAGAAAAATTGATGATTTTAAGCTAATTATTAGTTAATTTTTTAATAGAAAACTCTACACCACTGCAGACATTATTACATTGATGAAAATAAAAATTCTATTTTTTTATAATGAGCACAGAGATACGGTGTCTGCTGTCATTAACAAGATTTCAATATTTCGTGTGAATATTCACCCACATCGAGTTTCATAAGTGTCTTTTATAAAAAATAACTTATTTGTTTAAGCAAATCATAAGGTATCGGATTGATACTCTACTGCCATCGGAAAAACCAAGTAATGGTTTTCATCTTCAATCCTCCATACATTTACATCAGTGCACGGTATAGGATATTTTTTATAACCATAAAAAAGAAAAGTTAAAAAACCACATTTTCCTGATCACTCGACAACCCTGAAAAACCACAAGCGTCCGTGGAGGAAGAGTCTTCTCGCTGTGCATAATCGAACTAGGCGCGCGAAAAACGCGAGAAAGAGAAAGAGCCTCTCGCGCATTGCACTCACACCACACAACAGACAAACAGACAGGAGAGAGAGAGAGAGGAGTGACTAAGTGCTGCGGCCTCTCGCCATGCACGGCATACCGATGACGCGAGTCCGTACCGGCAGATAACTACGTCAGATACACATATCACGCGAGTATATGCAAGCATGTATATTATACCGCGCGCGCACACCTTTGGGAAAAGCCGTTCACGGCCCTGACCATGCGCGCACCCATGAAATTTCCAACACACACCGTTGTGTAAACAGTGTCCGAGCGAAGCGTTTCAAATAAAATGGCTTGTTTTATTGTTCTCCGGAATCGGACTTTCGAGAAGACGAGTAAACTTTTTGTCCTACATGCCATTAGCATACTTATGTTTAGATAGGCTGATCGGAGAAGGAATGCGCGTACCTTTTTTTAACGCGGGAAAGGAGGAGAGACAATCGTATAGTTTATGCCGATCACTTGAGAGATCGGCAGCATGAGTCACCGGATCGAAATTGTGCACGTGCGCGCCGACCGAAAGGCTTGAAAGTTTTTAGCGCACGTTCTTCTACTATAGTTTAAATGGACGATTGGAAGTATCCGAAAGCTTTGGTGAAGAGCAATTATGAATGTAAGAAATTTGGATTTTTGAGAAAGTTTCAGTGATGCGATAGCTCGTTAATCATTTATGGATTGATGACAGGCAAAAGATTTTCAATTGAGTTGACTATCGGTTTTGGAAAACGAAGGATAACGTAAATATTATAAAAATAACCTGTGAGGTTTTTTCGCGAATCTTTGATTCATAAATTACAGTGTAATTTATTAAATTATAAACTTAATGATATTTAAATAAATTTTAAAATAAACGTTGCATGTTGCTATGTTGGGTAGACATTACTTTTAATCAAATCGGCCAGGGTATCCTGATGGAAAGACACTCTATGCGTCTTTCTTACTTTTTATAAAGAGTATAAAATTTTCCATGCCAAAACTCGCCATCAACTTTGCCCGGTCCTGCGTGATTAAAGAATTTTTTCTACCGATTAGCCGCACTTAACATCTTATACAACAAACGCAAGTCATCAACTCTCCATATTTAGACACCATCGTACCGAAATGGTCGGCTCTTAATGAGACTAGTAGTACCTCGACTTTACATGCTCATGTTATGTATCCAGACTAATTGTTCCTAGAACCGTTTCTACCGCCTATATCATAAAGTGCTCCTCACACCCTCTCATAAAACATCAAAGAATCTCCAGTCACCTCGTCAACGCTGGTCTCGCAATCGTTCTCCTCCCAGATGGGATCGTCCCATCCACCGGACGATCCTGACGATCCTCTTCTGGTCGGGTCCCAGGAATGCCTCTTATGAAGGTTCTCCAGGGAATCGGCCGAGAATTTCCTGCTATCATACGACGGCGACATCCTCGTATGCGAACCCAGACTACTCAATGAACCAGCCCTCAGGTCATCCTTGAAACCTACTCCCTTGGGTGTAACGCTACTGTAGCCTCTCGAGAGAGTACTGTGCAAGTCTCCGGACGATGACAGCTTCTCCCTGATCTTGGCTGTGCTGGACAGCATAGGCGACAGACTACCGTCCGAGTCCTTTCTGATCAGTGAAGGCTTCTGCAGATTGGACATAGATTTGGCCACGTAGTCGCGTCTTAGCGGAGCGTTGTAAGTGCTGGATGTATCCTTCTTCAGAGAACTCATGGATCTGCCCAAGCTGTCACGTCGGATGTTGGGCGACGAGGTGCCGATCGGTCGATGGTACGCGTCGTGCTTGTGAATCGAGCTCATAGACGAGCCCAGAGAATCCTTTCTCAGACTGCTGGGAAAGCTCGAAGGATGAGCATCTCGCTGGGGTACTGACATGGGCATGTGCAGAGACGATCGGCGACCAGTTGGTGTGATGGTCGTGGTGACGATGGTCGTCGGGGCGTTTTTACGAAAAGCACAGTTTTCCTTGTATCGGTTGCCGTGGATCTCGCAGCAACGGTCTACTTTAGTTTCGAGTCGGACGACGCGAGGTTTATGCTGGTCCAGATTCACGTCCTTGAACAGGGCCTCGAGCCGCTTTATGGCGGCCTGCTGATGACCGGGTGTCATGTTTTCGACGGTCGTGTTTTACGAGGAGCTGAGGAAATTCTGTTGACTGGTTTTATGCGCGGAGTAAGACTTTTTACTGTAGATGCACTGATCAGAGAGTTACATTGGAGTGGTCGCTACCTATTCTGGAATGTTGGCCGGTTATGTCGAGTATGCGTGTCGAGGTTGCGGAATTGATTTTGATGTTTTTGACGATAATTAAAAGGTGTATATATTTTCTGTCATGAAAAAATTGGAGCAAGCTACCGATATATTAGAAATTAATTATATAGAATAGTTTCTGAATGACAAGACAAACTTATGCAAGTTGTCTGTAAACTATAATTATTTGAGCTTGTATAAACCGAACGTATAATCACTTGTTTACTGCTGTGCAAGTAAAAAACGATCTCGCTCCGTTACGTTTTACAAGAATCTACTATCCCAAAAAACATCTATAAAATCCAGAGAATTCGATATGCAATCACCAAAAACATCAACAATGCAATAACCACGACGTCGTCTAAAATCCTCGCATATACCTTCGGAACCACGCGCGCACTTTCAAACAGCTCGGCTACGATAAGCCGGTGACAATAAAACGAGTCGCACAAACATACATGTAACCACGCAACAACAATACCGTGTGCGATAGGTTCGCGTAACGCGAGCCGGAGCAGCTTACTTAAGACACGTCCGCGGAGGTACTGCGCTCCGAAGCAAAGTCCCACGGCTCGCCGTCAAAGGAGAGAGACCCCCGCGCTAGCCTTCTTGCTCTCGTATATACACACGATCAACGACGACGACGACCACGACGGAGAGTCGCTCATGCCGATCCCCACTACCACGGCACAAAGAGTCGATTCCTCGCTTGCTCGCACGCGCGCACGGCACATATATACGCGAAAGAGAGACGGAGAAGTTCGCCGAGGGGCCCGCCATATTAGGTCAAACTTATGGGTTTGTCGCGACCGAGCGCGAAACTCGTGTGCGCATTATGCACGCGAGAGATGTGTGCTATATAGGTGTACATTGCGCTTGAGGTAGGCTTTGGTGGGAGGGTTAGCGAGAGAGAAAGAGAGAGAGAAGCTGGAGCGGCTCTGATGCCACGTTTCTGTCGTTCGAAAAAGGAACATGTGGTGGGAGGTGAAGATTTTTTTTCGAAATGATGGAATGCTTTTTTGACGCTTGCGCGCGGTGGTAATTTGTATTTCGAATGGATCGAGCTAACAAGCCGAGTGATTCGTCAGTTATTCGAATCGGATAAACTGCAGTGTTATAATTAGATTTGGATATTGAGTGAATTTTTATCTTTTATATACGTCAGGTGTTCCAGTAGGTTTTTTCAGTCGAGATTTAATGGAACGATCTGAAAAGAAGGCATTACTTTCGCCATCGAAATAACAACATACACTAATATGCTACAATAAAATGTAGATAACGCATCTTTCATAATTGATTTCAATTATTTTTAGACTCTTTATCCTTATCAGCTTACTCGATCCTTTGTTCATAATTTCGTCGTGCAACTTGCGCAAGTAAACATACTTTACTTATTCATAACACAATGTATTTATATCCACGATAAGAAAAAATATTCAGTCGTATATCCGACATAAAAATATAATTGCTGGATTCGAAATTTCTTAAAAGGATTGCGCCGTTAAAATGTTAATAAAAATTTATGCGCGGTTATTTTTAACACCGAGCAGAATATCATACCATCCGTTATCGAGGCGACTCACCTGCAGAATAAAAAAGTACGTGACAAAAGTTTCAGACCACTTTTCGCTTTTCATTCTCTCAAACATTTATTCCACATTCCTCGAGTGATCGACGTCTGCACCAATTCAACGACAATTATACAATGTGACTCGCTAGAAAGCCATAAAACATCTACCTCCAGAATCGACAAACGGAAATATATCATCCGTTCGTTCGTATACGAAATGATACGATTAAAAAAAAAACAGCGAAAGATGAAGTTTATGGGGTCGAATGCGCAATATAGCAAACTCGTGGAAGGTAAACACGAAGACAAGGAGTATGTGCGTGACACGCAGCTTTTTGTAGTGCGTGAATCGAACAGCTGATTTATGCGCGATTGTGCCGAAGGATGTCGCGCGCTTTTTTTCTTTTGTATAATCGACAGAGCTACGCATTTGTCGGGATTAGAAGCATAAAGATGTCAAGTTCAGAGAGATCCCCTTTTTGCTATGGATTTATTATGATCGTTCAGCGAGCTGGTGTCGACGAGAATGTAAAAATAAACTTGAGAAAATGGAAAGATTAGATTGTTCGTATACTTTGACATGGATTTTAAGATCTTTATGGCTCAATCGATCGCAATCTGTTTGAATCGGTAATTTGATCATTTATCTACTGTTATATTATATATAAAACGTGTGTACTTTCGATTAACATATACAAAGATCGTTCGGAGTTTCAACCATTACTCAGCCTATTAAAAATATCTTAAACATTCGAATTTCGATGCGCTTGAAGAAGTAGCACAAAACCCAAAGCAACCGAAACCAACGACTCTCGTCAAATATTTGAACGCCTCAGTGTTAGCAAAAAATTTTCACCTTCTCGTGAATCAGCAAACACGGAATATCGTTCGCGCTAAAATCTTCTAGAAACAATACTCGATCATAAAAAGTCATATATAAGTTAAAGCGATCTCTAGAACAACAATAACACTAAAACGTATATCCCACGAATCATGCAGGAAATCTCTTATACTCCCAGTGAGGCGTCCCACGACGATGACGAATGTACATTCTGGATACTTTAACGGTTCGCTACTCCGGAGATATAGGAAGAGCAGACGCTGTGTGTAGTGTAACTGTCGCCGATCGAGGGACACGCAATATGCCGCAACGTAATAACACTGCGCGTACGTGTTACTCGCGAAAAATTAAGCACATAATGCGTATGGCGTTGTGCTTTCTTACGTGCGTTTGTATATATAGAAATCAATTGTGCGAGAGATTGGCACAGGATTTAGAGAAAAATGTCTATGGATTCGCCAACGGAAGGAATGTTTTTGTTGCGCGATAATAAAACACGATCGAGCGATAAAAGGAGTACCGTAACGCAGCGGATATCGGCGATCTTGACCGGATTCCTCAGTCGAAGATCGATCAATTGTTTCGCAGAAGTTCATTGGTCACTGGTTGGAACGTACATTTTTATCGAAAGTAACTTTTAAAAATATTTAGCTACTAGGACTTATTTTTTTTTTCAATGATCAAAGATACATAGTGCATTGGTTCTTAGTGGCCTTTCTAAAACACAAGTTTAGTTTCAAATGCAAGATATATTTCAAAATACTATTCAATCCACACTCCAGAACGTTACAAATGGTTGCTTTTCATTGTAACCGTTTTGTAACGAAGGAAAAAAAGTATTACGCTACGATGCTAGGGAATCGAAAGTGACGTAAGATCAAGTTTCCGTATCGAGAGAAAAAGGCGTTACAGTCGTATCTTTGATCTTTTACTGTTTTACCGACTCTGTTAATTGAACGCTCTCTTGTTTTGTAGTGGCGATCGTAGGTGCACGTATACGTAACGCAGCTGCCTCGGAATAATAATTGCTCTAGTCATAAACAAGCTTCCAAGTTTGTGTCGAGATGGAGCCACGCGGCCTGCATTTTTATTCAACTAGATCTCGTTTCAGCTGGTTTTACTTATTTATTTCGTACATAGTGATTAACCAATATATATATATTATAAATGAAAGGCAAATAATTTAAATCTATTTAAGGACTCTTTTTATAATCTTATTTTTTTCACGATACTCGCTAATTTATCGGTTAAACACGGAACTGACGTAACAGTGTGGACTTTTGGAAATAAGGCATGTGTTTTATCTTTCTTTCTATTATTAAAATGTGTGCTTAGTTGAAGAGCCGTAAGTATCTTTGAGTTCATGACCGATACCGAGCACGAGCGAACTTCGATGATTGACTGGCGTGACGTATACAGCATAGATAAATCGAGTAGCAAATTTTGTGGTTATAAATATCAATAGATTACTTCGCTACTGAGAAATGGATTCTGGACAGCTTTTTTATAGTTTGGCACGCTTGCAATGAATAAATACTGAAAAAATATACACGATCTTATCGCATTCGTCTGTTTCTACCGACAACTCGAGCGATTGTCAAACTTGACGCTGCTATGCTTTGACTAATTTGAGCGCGCATTGAATTGACTTATGTCACCTTGAAAAACTAATTATTCGGCGTTTAGCAGCCAATTGTTACGGGTACCTACTCTAAACTCAGATTGCGATTAACTCCAGGCGGATTTGTATAGGTGAGATTACATTACAACATCGTCTTGCGCGTCAAAACAAATCGTTAGAACCTCTTGCATAACATCATTTGTCATTCTTTGAAAAATCTTCTTTAGCCAGACTGACACAGTAGGTGTTTTTTATTCAAACAAAAAATTGAATTGTATGACTTCATTCGCTGGCTAGCATTTTTATCAACTACTATTTTCTTTTGAATCGCTAATAGAATTTTCAGGAGTCACCGCTTGAACGAACTTCTCTTTCGTCGAGGTATCTTATTTTATTTGAACGAGAGCGAACATATAATGTATTATCAGAAAGTTCAATCTTATACAATGCAAGCAACGTTTTCAAAACAAAACAAATCGTTGAAATTGGATTACGCGCATCAATATACACCGTCGTCATCAAAGCGCGCGCTTGCACCTCGAGAAATCCCAGCTGTTGATCTCCGGCAACAACGCGCTACGCTTGCAAAATATGTGCACATGGGTGTCGCGGCTATCGGATTACCCAGCGACGACGCCCACGCAAACTCGCGATTCCAGTTCACCTTGGAACGACCAGCTGAGTATCTCGCGCCGGCCGGCGCCTTTTTGACGGGTAACCGGTCTCTCTCTCTCTCTCTCTCTCTCTCTCGCTTGCAACTGTAGATAATAATAAAATTAACGTTGGATGAAGTGAGAGCTGAGAGGTGATCCCGTGCGGAGCATTATTCGAGTGAGCTTTAGTTGTCGGTTGACTGGTTGTAAGATCGGTATGGTATCATACCATGGTGTGCATCAAATTTCGTATCGTATAGAAATAAAAAAGGGATTATATAGGATTATCACCATTTTCTAATTAAAAGCTGAGTAATTAAAAGTTTTCATTCGTTCTAAAAACGTTCATTGTCTAAGAGTATGTGTAACTCACAAATCTTACAATCATCAATTGCGTAAACTCGTAATTCAAGCGTTAATCATATTTTGTCGTGAATAGTTAATAATAAACCGTTCTACAACACTGATACCAATTCACCAATATTTGCATTTTATCATCTCGATCTAATGACCCACAAGGATCGGCCACAAATCCTACCTCATCATACCAAGCATATCCAGCTAACGATCCTCCAAATCCGACGTAAACGCCACAAGGAAGTACAAAATTCCATCGCCCACTTCCATTGTCTTCCGCGATATGTTGGTCATAATGAACGAATTCGCGCCTGGATTATGCAACCGACGTATAATAATACGTGTTCGAAAAATGCGACGTTCGTGGAATAGCGAGTAACGCGTGGGCGAGTCCTTGCGCGAGAAGATTCTCGTTGAGAGCCTCGCGCGGCGATAAATAATCGCGTCAGCTAAATAGACGTCGTTAATTTTTCAATGATCGTACAGTGCGACCTACTGAAAAGCCTGCAGATTAGTGCCGCGTGCCTGTCGTACATGGAAAATCAATTCTCTGGGTTGTCGACACTTTTTTTTCGATTTTTTTTCGCTAAACTGTTCGAGAGATTTTGCTTATTATACGAATTGTATTAAGCTGTTGCGTCAGCGAGTCTTGAAAATCGTGTTTATTTAGGGCTCTTGTATAATTGTGAGAAAAAACTTGTTTTCGTAAACTACCTGTGTTTAATGTAAATTTTTGCTCTTTACGTATACTGTTTGATTAGTGCAATCATCAAACGCAGCACTTGGTTGTACAACACTGAAACCATACAAAATTTACATGCCACTGAAGTCATACAAATTTACATACGACTGCGATTTCGTCATTTACTTCCTTTTGTGATTTCAAATTTGCGTTACGATTTTGGTAAGAGTGATAATGTCGTTAAAAAATGCCCTAAATTCTATTATATTATAATTCATAGAAGATGAATTACATCAATCAGTTATGTTAAGGACGATTTGCATATGCAAATATATTAGCGAATTAATCGAAAGTGGTTTTCTGCGAATGCAATTTAGCGATGAATCAACGTTAATTGTACTGTTGTTAATCGAGAACAACATTATCCATGACCTCACAAAACTCTGAGATACTCCATAGACAGTCAATGATGCCGATTGTACGTTGAAATCGCAGAATTACTGTTAAGAAAGATCAGTAAATGCACTGCAAAACTTAGATTTTTGGCGAACAAACTGGAAAACGAGAGTAATACACTCATCGTTGCCGGAACCTTGATTCCTTTTCTTTCTCTCTCTCTCTCTCTCTTCGTCATGTCCTTAGCCTGGTTGTAAATTAAGCCATCGTGATGCATTTCTCATGAATGTGCATGTGCACGATCGTTTTCGTGAAAAAAAAAATCTTGGGAGTGCTTTCTCTGTAACACACGTCGTGTGTACAAAATTTGTTTGTTTACCTTGTAAACTGCAGACAATTTTATGCCCGAGAATTGATGACAATGGTAACGTTTCTTGCAGAATCTCAATGTCAATTCTACCATATTGTATGTATGAAAACAAAGGATCAAAATGGAAAATCCTCACATATACATTCTCATGCGAAGTCGACATCAAAGAGAAGACAGTCCGATAAATCAATGAAAATTCTCTTATAATAAATCAAACTCACGAGAGAGTTTCGTGAATCCAAATTCGTTCCAGCTGTCACGACATACGAAAGAACACATGAAAATAAACGCGATTGTCTCTCGTGCGACGCGCCAGGCTCTGGTGTTTTTTTTCTTTTTTTTTGCGCCTCCCGCGTTTTTTCTCTTTGTGAGTGGGACACACCGACGCTTCCTGCTGATGCTACCAGTGCGGCGAGCAGTACACACAAAGAACCTTTGAAATGTAAATGGAAAGTCGATGACGGCACTAGCAATTGTCAAAATAGCTTGGCTTATATCTTCGAACGAGTGAAAAGAGCAGCAGCGAGCGTGTACAATGTATGTAAAGCTAAAATTAACCCGGTTTGATTGAGTTTCTTCGTTTCTGCTTTTATCGCTTGGATCGTGATTACCCCCGTTAGATTGACTGTTAATTGCGGGCTGACAATGCGAATTGCATTTCTTCAACTACTTTTATTTGCGTTTATTCTACTTGGAATACAATGCGAGTTGGGCTTATAGTTTATAACACGCTGGAGTTTTCCCATCGAAATTTTAATTGGGAAAGATCGTCATTACTGATTAACCGAGACCAATTACTGTAATTGATCCAATTCAGCTGAAACATCTCAATTTCCTGGCAAGTCTGATCGAAAAATAGAATAGCGAGAGTGTCGGAAGTTGAAGGAGAAAAATTAATTTTCTGAGAATAAATGAAAAATAATTCTTTTATGTTCAATATATCGGCGTATGCAAAGAATAACGCCCTATTTCAAAGCGAGCTTATTTTTAAGACTTTACTATGTCATAGGGCGTTCTGGAACCGGATCCTGCGATAGGGCGTTATTCCCCTCAGGCGTCGATTTCACATATCGAATCGAAAATAAGCTTTGTTACATCACATTTTATTCCGTTATATCTGACTTAAGAGGAAGAAAATACTGTTCTAAAAATACTTCCACAATAAACTATAATTGAATCATCGGCAAGTAGAAATTACGCAATTCGAATTGTACAGCCGACTCGGCACAGCATGAAAGTGAGCTCCGCGGAGATTTGTGCGGTTTATACATACATCTGCGATTACTTATTCGGCCAAGTTGCCGCTAAACTGAACGTTTCGCACTCAAGCACCAGCTGAGAGCAAGATTTCGCTCTTTATTGCCATATGCAAATGACGGAGAGCCATAAAGTCGGGTTTGATTTTCAATTTCAACGTTGTTTAATGGTGGAATGCGAATTTTTATCGAAAACTGCCACGATTTATCAATTATACGCGTAATCATTTCAGTATGTCAAGAATACCAGTAGACCTATTAAATTCAGTTCCCAGAAATAAACATTAATTTACCATACGCAGTAGCAGACCATTGAACCATACCACTTACTCAAAATAATAACTCTATAATACACAACAGAATAAAACAAAAGCATAAACGCTTACCTTAAATGGTTTAACGATGTCGTAATGCCCTTCGTGTATTCTCGCGTCGAAATTCGACGACGTGGAGTTTTGCCTCCTGCAACAGAAAAAAGGAGGAAAACGCCTTACTCGGTAACTTTTTTTCGTCAACGCGACAACGTACAATTCAATGGCAATACAAAAGAGGCTTGTGCACACAGTTGCGTAACTCACGTTAGCTGATCGGAGCCGTTGGTCGTTGGTTTCGGTGACTGCATGCCGGACCTCGCGGGTGTGATCGAGTGCACCGGCGATTGTCCTTTGCTCAATGGCTGCTTCATACTGGAATAAAGAGAGAAACGTTTTGTTAGGCGGAATTAACTTTGCAAAATCGTGAACCGGGTTTTTGCGATTGTGGGGTGCAGAGAGTTCTATAACTTTTGTTATTTATATGGTAATCGAGCGTGATTGTTAATTTTAAATTGCAGACCTGACTTGGTGGTTCGAAAATTGCACGGATTTTCAGGATTATTATCAGGATTATGCATTGTATAATTTTGGGTTTTTTTTTGCTTGATTTCTGAATCATGCTTAATTTTGGAGTACATGTATAAAAGTAAGAATTATGAATCGATATTTCCTCGATATTGCGTAATCTTAATCAGAGCTTTAAAGCACTTTATTTTCCTTTCAAAAAATGCCACGAATTCCAGAAACGTGTAATCTTCTAAAATACGCAGATATGGTTTATTTACATAATTATTACGTTGGCATTCACAGGTGCAGATTGTTAACAACGAAACCAATCAAATTTTTAAGGTTATTTTAGATTTGCCTAAATGCAGAGTCAGACAGCATCGCAAAACGTATGATCGCATAGCTCGATAAATCATCTAATCATCAATATTTCTTTCTTATTTAACCCTCTAATGTCAATCGCTAATTGCAGAGCAAAAAAATCCTCCCTATTCAGTCATCTTGACTCAAGTCATAAATCCCGTTCAAAAGATCGAAAAAAGTTGACTATTTCGCGCTCGGTATAGTAGCAATTTCCGCAACGAGTCGCACCGATCATCTCGAGAAAGCCTCGATGATTTCATTGCGCGTATACAGTGTGTGATTTATGAAACCTGCACGTACAGATCTGCCGGCGGTCATTGTCAATTTAATCGATTCGATAGCTCAGCTTGTGAATTCGCAGGTACAGTTAGACACATGCGCGAGACGCTCGATGATTAAGATTTGTACCTTGAGCGGCTTCCGATGTTGTTGACACGCTTATGTACGAGATTTTTGCAGGGGATAGGTTGGAGATAGAAACGTAAGAGTTTTGGATAGGATTGGTAAATCACCGATTGTGATGTAAGATTTATGATGATAATAGGATCATTGCATAATTGATGAATTTTTAGTTTCTGGTAATTTAAAATTTTTATAAATAAAAGTTGGTTGATGTTAATTCTTATGTTTCGTATAGACGGGTAGATAATGTCGATTCTAAAAGTACATATTTTTGCAGTTTAAACAAGCTATTAGTGTACTAAAAACGTCATTGATATACATTAGAATTCAAAAGCTATGCCATCGGCTTCAATCGTTTTATCATCGAAAGTATCACATTGATTCTCGATGATTTGGTTATCCCAAAAAAAAAAAATTATGAGCGGATAATGTGAGGCCTAAATAGACGTTATGTAGTTAACTTATGTATTGCGCAGACGTTTAGATTCCCTATATCTTTGCTAGCTAGAAACCAAAGAACTGCACCTATGTATATATTTGCTAGCTAGAGACTAGAGACAGCTACTATGGTTTGACGACACTACGAAAAAGGATATAATATTTGTATAAATTATTGAAGAGAAAAAATATCTTATTCTGCATACTATTGCGCTTAAAGCAGCTTACATTCATTATCTGAGAATGAACAAAATTTTAATAAAATATACATTTTAAAATATGAATTTGTATATAAGAGTTAGAATAGACATGCGATTATTATTCAAATTCTCATATGGTAGTAAGCTACATCCAAAATTATCCAACATAAAAATATCCAGTACTTCATTTTAATCATGGCTTGTTTTATTATTCCCCTTTTTAATTCTCATGAGCTCCTTTAATCATGATAATCAAATTTAAAGTGGATACTCTGATGTTAAAAAATGCAGCGTCACACAACGCATGCGTTTACATGATTAGGATTACATGTTCTAGTCTCAAGAAAATGCACTTGACGATGCTTGATGACCAAACGGTTTTTTTCACTCTCGGAAAAACGGCTTTTTATAACGGTGAAATAAAAAATATTGTTAGTACACATATCGCAACATGTTCAAACATTCTTCAACGCACCAACTTATTTGCAAACAATCTAGAGCGTATAAATCTTATTACTTATAATTTAACGTTGGTCCGTTAACTTTGCAAATTTCATCGGCATCGATCTGAACGTCATTAAAAATAAAAAAGTCTAAGAACATCTTAATAAACTATAATACAATTCCCCGCAATACGGCTTTGAAATTCGTAGATAAGCTTGTTATTTACCGGCTAACGCAAGGCGGCGTGCTTCCCGAGCTCCTGAGACTGCAGGTGCTGCTGTGACCGTTCGGCTGTTTGCTGTACACCGGTCGATTGTTTACGGACACGCTAACCCGTTCCGCGATTCGGAAGCGCGGCACAGTTGGCTTGTGGTACATCATTTTGACGCACTTTTCTCGTCTTCTTTTCTGTTTATATATGTGCCTCGACACTGATGCGACGCGTTTAAGTCAGGCCCTTGATGGAAGTCATGAAACTTCTTTCGGTCACGTGTGTCGTGAAGATAATATTTATGAATTACGCTACAATACAGTATCTATATTGTGACTGTTTTTAGTTCACTTATAGAAAACATTCAAAAGATGAATTTTATTGACACACCGCGTGTACACTCCAGCAAAGCACGAAATTAATCGAGGCAAAAAGCTGAATAAAAACACGAAGACTCAGCCAACGTCGAGAAACTAAAACCACCACTTTGATCGTTCGAAGTCAGAAAACTGCGTGAGAGAATTAACAACTGTGTCAATGCAAAACATCACTTTCTGCAATCGCCATACAGCCGCACAACGTCACTTTAAATCTTCTGCATCGATTGCCGCGGGTTTTATCGTCTCACGCCTACGTAAGAAAAAACACCATTTACATATCTCATCGCTGCTGCCAAGCACCAATTTCCACCGTCCACGCGCGTTACGTTTCAAGCCATCTCGACAATTTTCAATGAACAAACAAAAAACTCCTACCCGCAATTATTCCCGCCGTACTCGCGACAAGATCCTCGAGACGACAACAACGAAAAAAGCAAATTAACACCAGTCCACGAGAAGAAATGCACGAGTCGCGCTACTGCATGTGCACGCGATGCTACCGCCTACGAAGGCGGACGTCGAGTGTACTGCTGCGCTGCCGCTCGCGGAGCGTCTCGCTATCTTGGCTCCGTATAGTGAGCTATATACGCGCCGCCGCGCAGCTAAGCGACCGAGCTGTGCCGTGTGCGACGAGGTTTTGGCGCGGCCTTTGTTGTCTTGGGGTGGGTACGTCGACATTCGCGTGATGAGAGGTGATTATCGAGGATATTTCCTTTTTTTTCCTGGTTATAAGCAGGAATTTTTGGGTGGTGGGTCGACGTCGTTGGTGTAGGTATTTATGACTGTTCGTTCTGGAATAGTGCGTAGTTTCGCGATGGAAGATCGATGGCGGTGTGCTTGAGTTGATGTAGTCGTTTCTTTTTTTACAGAAGTATAGTGAAACAGTATGAAATTTAATTCTTGGAGAAGACTGAGAATTAGAAGAGAAAATTTCACAGTTTTAGTGAAACGAAATTCCTTGCGTTAAACACATTCTGATGAAACATAAATCAATACGTAAAGCACGCGTCTGATCATACCCCGTCCTGTATTTACTGCAATTGTTAGTTCCCCTTTCTAATCTTAAAAAGTTTGTTTAAACTTTCGAATCACACTTTACAACCGCATCGCAACTAAAATCAAACCAACGAATAAATCACAATTTCTCGAAATTCACTATAATTGAATACCCACTAAAAGTAATAGCTAGCCCTAAAATTATAAGATATAATAGTTATCCTTCTAAAACGATGAATCACTCGTATTTTTCAGCACATCTATATACTCAGCGGCAATCGATACGGCCATTGTTATTTCATTCATGTACACTTAAATCAAATCAAAACACATCTACTCGAAATCAGCGCGCGCCAACGAAGTTTCCAACGCTCCCTGCAACTTCTCTAAACTATACCCCACGAGTTGCCCGGACTACATACAGATATACTATATATATGAGCCATATAGGTGCGCGCGTTCCACGCGAGCGAACTCGAAATTCATCGAGGCGCGGCAGGCGCGCGCGTGACGCTTCGGGATCGTATATATATATATATATGCTATACCTATAGGCCTAGCTCTCACATGCACACGGGTTTTATAAAGAACCGATGTAAACGTTCGTGCGAAATGATCGCTCGATATACTTAATGGGGAGCGATTGTTGTTGTGCGAGCGTTCGATGCAAAATTCAGCCGGCAAATGTTTGGGAGCTGCTGCTAGGTTGATGATTTTTTGATTTATCGAGGGAAATGGAAAGGTTGGTTTGGAGATGTAATTTATTTGTTATGACGGGTAACGTTTGGTACATGCTGTTTCACCGGGTTTTCATGGCGTACGTGCAAACAATTCTTTATCTGGTATGACGTGGAAGTTATGAAACGCAGGAATCGGTTTCATTTAATGCGCGTGTGGGTGCGGGTTATATTGTATCTACAGTTATTAGTAATTGGAACGCGTTCTCTTGGCGAGAGTATGTCGATAAGTTTGAAAAGCAATACAGGCCATTTTCTCACATTAATCTGCTAAAATTCGTTATGTACTTCTGGCTGTGAGAAACTCACTGCTTTTCTTTCGATGTGAGAAAAAAAATAAAGCAAATAACAGATATAGAAACAGGATCCACGAATATCAAATTCGCGCTACAATATCGCTCAATCTGCAGTAAATTAATCTCGACCCTTATCAAATCCTGTTCCCATTTTCCACTATCTCTACTATCCTATTGTACAACTAGCCTAACTAGTCGAGCTCAAAGTTCGCTAAACTTCAACCCGCTCATTAAAATCACACTCAAAAACATTAAAAAATTCCAGCTTCCCTCTTTATAATTATAAAGTACCTGTATAACGATCATAAAAAAATTAAGACACCATAAGTTCATGCAAATTTAAGCATAAATAAAATACTACAAAAATGCTCGAGAGCGCACTGCTCATCTCCGGCGTCGAGTATAAATAACAATAAGGCTCCGGAGAGGGAAGAGAGATAAGAAAAAAAATACGCGCCCATCCACGTGACCGTCTAGCAGCTGTCGCGCGCATAGCAGTCCGTTATGCTCGCAAGCAAAGGCGCGCGCAGTTCAAACGAACGCGGCAATGCCTGCTTACTTATATGTGTGTGTGTCTGTGCCTGCCTCTACGCTTATAATAATTTTCCCCTGCGAGAAGCAACTTTATAATTCATTCGTCCTTTTTGCTCGCTTCCGTCTTCGCACGTGTGTAAGCTATAGCTGGAGGCTTTTACTCTCTTCCGGTTTTCGGCTGCTTATTGTTCAGGAATGTATATTTGCTTTCGCTTTCCTCGAGCCACGCTCTATCGTGAATAAATCGATTTAACGCCGTATATAACACGTCATTGTGCAGCCTCACCAAACTCGGACATCATCTACTTAACAGTATTTCTCATTCAAATCAGTCACCGCCTAACAATCGCTTTCCCCTATCACTCCCAACACCTGACCGACAACTACACTCAATTCTACGTACAAAAACCCAAAACAATTATATACGACTGTCGAAACAATACACCACAACAGCAAACGCAGCATCCGTCCCCTCGAGCCAAACCCATCTCATTCTCTCCATCTATCTATCTGCTTCTCCCAACGGCACAAGAAAGCCTCAGAAAAGCCTCTCTCGAAGTGTGAAAATTCTCGTCTCGAGTCTTTATTCGGTATTCCACGTAGCCGCCGACGGGAAAAAGACTCGGCGGCGGAAGTCGTTCTCGGTCCGCGCGAGAGTTATTTTCGATTATATGCGCGCGCGCGCGGGGAGGAACAGCCTGAGCGAGTCTAAACGTCGGCCTCGTCAAAGTGCACGCGCGCGTTTAAAGGGCCGCACAGAGAGTCGACTATAATGCGCGCGAGCGAGTCTTTTTACGGATCTCCAGGCTAACGAGTTTACCCGCGAGCCGCGGAAGAAGAAACGGATGGAGCGTGTGGAATGAAGAGAGCGAGGGGAGAGATATGGGAGGCGAAAGAAATGTTAATTGAAGGAGCCACTTGTGTCCGATTCGCGAATTGTTCGAGAAGTGCTTTTATATTTTGGTTATTTTTTTATGGAATTTTTTTTTTTGTTGTTGTGCCCTCGCATTTGTCAAAGTTAGTCGTGTACCGGCAACAAGTGCGAATTACTGAATGGAAGCTTTATGAATATGAAACTATACTATGATGATCTATGGAAAGATTTCGAAATAGAAAACTCTAATTTCATAATAAAACAGATATAACAGATAGATAATAAATTTTTAGATAACGGATAAAATTTTGCTGTTCAATTACAAACATATTCTTGTAGATCTTATAAAAACAAGCTTCCGTTGTATTCAAGATAAATTAAAGCGTGAAATATCAATTAAACACGTAAAAACATTGATTCTGCTCGCAGAGTAACGTAGCGTAAAATTGAAGCTTGTTTTTATGCTAATATATTGTAAACAAATTCGCTAATCAATTCGCTGAATTAATAGACACACAGTAATAAGCTGAAGATTGACGCGCGAATAACACAAAACGAGGATAGAAAGCTGTTCTTACACTCGAAGCAAAAAAGTCCCGATGCATCAGTCAATGAACGCGAGGAAAGCATAAGAAGCTCATCCTTTCGTAGTAATGAGAGAAATGCTGTTAGCGAGTCTATGTTTTGCCTTGCAAACGATCTGATAGTGGTGGTTGTACATTAGTTTCGCGCGCAAACTTTGCATATTATTCCTATCTTGCGAGTCAATGAACTTCGTTTAGCGCAACTGTTACAGGTTTTGGAGAGCACTGAAAGTTTACATGAATATATAAGTATTCAAAGCGTTTATGGAAGTAACGCGGAAAATCTCTTTGATTTCCAGATATTGTAATTATACCTCTCTGTAATTAATAACTCACACGTGCATATTATACATGCAGCGGTAAAACACGTGCCGATGCGATTGAGGCTATAACGCAAAAACGCGCTTGAAAAAGTATTGCACGCAGTATAAAGTTCTTACGATCAAAAAAATTTTAATTTACCTTCACTTATAGCGATCTCAATAAAACTATCGCTTTCTATCGAAAAATAACAACTTACTGCGAGTATGGAATACTAATAAAAGTGAGAATCAGACTAGTGTTTTTGCGCATCCTACATCTGATAAGTCCACGAGCGAGCGCGGAACGATTTTCTCCCCTTTCCAATATTTCTCGCTCAACTTTTCTTTCCTCCCACAGCCCATCGTTCTCGGAAAAAGCCAGGCGGAGTTGATTGAAAGCGAGTTAGCGAGTTTATACGACGTCGGCTGTGTATGGAAATTATTGACGAGGCGATTGTCGTATCGAGGTGACTAAGGAGGACGTGTATAGTGCATTTGAGGTGGTCAAGGTTGAGAGATTTATTTCAAGCACGAAGGTTGTGGTAATCGTAACTTTCTGTTAAGGGATTTGTATGTAGGCATAAAGTTTGATAATAAAATGGTAGAAGTAAAAGATTGCAATGATTGTAATTTGTTCAAAGGCACAGCTATGTATAACCGTGTAACGGGACATATTTTATTTTTGCTCTTTGGACAATATTGCAGCAAGGAATGTTTCTAAAAATATTAAGCTTCTACTTGTAAAAAAAAGATACGATCATGAATAATGACTTATGAATAATGATAAACTATACTTTTAGTCAAAGCCCAAGAGATAACACAACTGCGTTTTCTATAGTGGCGTTATTGATCATAAAATATACTCGAAGAAGTAATTTTTCAAAATTTATATTTATTATTCGAAATAAGAAAGTACAAAGTCAACCTATAAAAGACGAAGAGACGCGTAATTACCAACATCTGTGCCTGGATACTTATCTCGGGAGTGTGATCGTTGATTTGAATTACGACTAACAAATGGTTAACGGAACGAAGCGTCGACAGCAGCGCGGGATACAAAAGGAAAAATCTGACGTTTTACTTATTTGCTGAATGCTGCGATTTGCCCAGTAACATTTTACTCGTTACTTGAAATTAAAACGTTGAATTTGAGCTCACGTTTAGTATTTCTAGAATATTTTTTTAGAATTATTATAAACGAAAAAAAATATTTATACTCCTTTCAGCTTATCAGAAAATGTTAGGGCGAAATTCGCACAGACGCAGTCCTGAATCCTTGTTCCTCCTCGAAGACATTTCGCAAGAAATTTCGCGACTCCTTGTCCATGACCTCTTATTAACGTCGCGGCAGCGAATCCACCCACTTGTTGAGCGTCTCTCTTGCAGTTCGCAATTAGCGCGATACGCGACGGACAACAAATAAGCCTCTGTCCCTTTACCACGTGACCAAGAGACTCGAAACGATGAAATAGTCTTTTTTGCTGGTGCGTGGAAATCATGAACGTATTGATTATTGATGTTTATAATGATCACGTGTCTTTGATACTTTAGTCTCTAGAAGGTCAAAATATTATACTTTTTAAAGTCTTGTGTTTGTAACAAAAGGTACACTTTAATCAATAAAAAAATGATTACGTTGAAGCTATAAATGAAGCATCAACAGAGCCGAAAATTGGCAAGTGCACACAATTAGCACGAGCACCGAGTGTCTGGATCACGCGCGAACTGCGGCATCAGGAAGAGATAGTTCGATCGAGATGCGAAAAACGAACGGGCAAACAGCCAACACATCGTGCAGCAGGCGCCACACGTGGTGCATAGCGCGCATAGCACGCGTTTTAGATTGTAGACACACGAGAGCTTTCGCTACTTGGTATCAGTAGCCTCTCGTAAGACAAAAGGTTGCCTGAATCGTGAGACAGCAGAGGTGAGCTACGTCAAAATTTATTGTAAAATATGCGATATGTCGAATTTTTACGAGTTGTTATATTTTGCATATTTGTACAAATTTTTAAGGCAGTGTACAATTTTAATTGATAAGCTTCAAAGAAGATTATACGCTAAATTTATCATGTTTAAAGAAAGAAAAAAAGAAAAACTTAATACCGTTGCAAATTTATTCTGTGACTTTATTTGTGCGACATATTGTTAAATTAAATTTCCAGGTCAAACTCAGATTCACACCGTTCAAGTTCACAGGTCAAAGTAATCTCATGCAGATACCCCTTTAACCAAGCTAAATAATCAAGCATTTTTATCGCCTCGTACATCATCGAACTGAATTTCTAACGATCCTCACACTGCGAACAGCTCGTTCGCGAAACCGTTTTTCCGAAACTACGGGCGTAAATAAGTCCCAACGTACGGTAATTCCTCATCATAACGTAACTTCATTTTTTTCCATTTAAACCTGTCCTTTTTTCCAATAAAACTCGCATCACCACTTTGTTGTTCCCTTGTAACGTATACGCGAAAAGAGCACGCGACGGTCGATCGGAGATCATCGACCGCTTCTCGGCACTCGTCGCTTAATGAACGTTATAAATTACGAATTAGGTTTGCCGAGGACTGGCATGAGTCTGCATTAGCAGCACGACGCTGATGAAGAATCCGCTTATAGAACGAATTTAGCCTCGTTGCGCTTTGTGAGTAAAGTGTACATACACGGTTATAGAAACTGACTCTACTTTACAGTATACTACTCTGCGAATTCAATGGGTTAAGATTGATATGATGTATTTATAGTGTGTTTTAAACACGTAATCATAATATTGATTTTATTACGATGAAACTCAAATGAAAGTATTTCAGTTAATTAATTAATTGCTTATCTTATAAAGTTACACCATATAGAGAAATCGAAAGTGGTACAAGTTGAATAAAGTTATTTTCACAAAAATTATTTTCATACCGAAGTTTCCAATTTATTTCATTACAAAGAATGTTCGTATAGTATGTTTAATTATTTATAAGTAAATATTCGTAATTACTTAATTTATAAACTATGTCGGTGAGAAGCTGTGCAGATTTAAAATTCAAATTTCAGATTATTTGCATTTAGCAAATTTTCATTAAGTATAATATTTTCATTTATGGCAAAGATTATAATACGCACACATCCCGTAGCTTTTATATTTAAAAGAAGCAACAGCAATTATTTTCAATTAAGAATAATAGTATTTTCACTTATTCTAAGGAAGCTATCGAAAAGCACAGCTAATTATTGACGTCTATGTCCAGGTGACAAACAATGAATTTTTTCGCACGCCGTGTTGTAGTACGTCCGTGCTTCCGGTACGCGGCTTCCGGTCACGGTTCCTGACCAGTGTTCAGACAATGTCATCGATCGATGTCAACGAACCGAAAATCCTGTGTCTAAATTTTTAGACGCGATGAGATACTTTTTAGGCGAGCAAAAACGAACCTTAGAATTTCAATGTACTTTCCTTTTCATTGAATTTTATAATATTATTTTGTTTTCCTTGAAATTCGATTACTTTTATCACGTTTATAGAGTTAATGAAAGAAGGAAACAACAAGTTCGTAAATGTGACGAATCCTAATAAATTTAAAATCACAAAACAAATTGAAAGATAAGAGCAATATCACAATCCCATCGTAAAATATTTAACCGGTATCCTGTTTACCTCCTCGTACAATATAATTTTACAGCGTTTCCCGGAATAAACGCCTCGGTAAATTACGACCAAAAATCTCGCCTGACTCATGTAAAAAAAAGCGAGCGAACCAAAGCACCGCGCTGCTCGCATTCATATCGTATGAGAATGAGACGCGCACTTGACATTTTGCGTCGCGATAATTTTAGCCCATTCACGAGGACGTTTACGAGTTCGCCCCTATTCGCGGCGATTTGTTCCGAAAACAAGCGCTAAAAGAGATAAGAGAAATCGGTTGCCGGGATTCGCTAGTAAACACCTGCATTAATGTCATTAAACGTGTTAGATTTAATGATATTAGTTGCCAGGTTGTATTTTGTGAGCAATTATTGTGAATTTTATATTTTTGGTGATAGTATCTTGTGGAGCGTTTATTTATACGGAATTATTTATTTATATATAAGCAAAGGAATAATTTGAACAATTTTAATTATTTCTAGAATGCATTGATGGCATTCTAGGCGGTAGGGGTGAACGTGCTCCGGTGAAAGTAATTTCACTCGTTCTCCCTTTCTTTCATTCTTCCTAGAGGCATTCCCTACTGAAAACTTTGCTATTTTCATCGCGCCGCCTTGAATGTCTAGACCCCATATAGCCGCTATTTTCGACGATATTTTAACACCATAATGAGAAAAGACGATTACAAACAAAGTATTTTCAATCAAGACAAGCAGCGGCTTGCAACGAAATTATTGTAAGAAATATTAAAATTTATTTTACAATTTTAATCATTGGAAAAAATGCATGTGCCACAGCTAAATCGGTTTATGATCTATAAATTTCAATCACGGTTGAAAATGAGCGGCAGGAACCTGCGCCATCTAATGTACAAGTCACCTAACAACTTTGCAATGGTACGCTACTGCGAGGATAGTGTATAACCTGCATACACTAACCGATGATAAAGCAGGAAATACTCTGAGTTTCATACACTGATGCAACATAAATTACTTTTGTATTTTCTCTTCTATATGCAAATCACCATTTTTATGCTTCTTACCTTTTTATTAAAAGTCAACATATCTTTGTATCGATATATTTTTGAGTTTCTTATGTGGTTCTGAATGACCTTAATTTTCAGCTGGTAATACCATTAAAAATTACTGGTGATCTCCTTACCTTTCACTCTGCAATCGATTATTGATCGCCTGCGAAGACAACGGAGCAGCAGACAGTTGCCTCACCAATTCGTCTCTTTCCTTCTCCTTTTGCTGTATCGTTTCCTGCAATCGTTGCTTCTGTTTCTGGTATTCTTTAAATAGATCACCATTGTAGCTTTGTTCCAGATTTTGCTGTTGCTGTGGTTGTGGCGACTGTGGTACCTGGTCACTAGCTCCGAGGACAATAGGTCTAGCAGGAGTGGGCTCAGCGATTTTACCCTGTACGATACCCGTTGGTTTATCCGCCAAAGAGTCACGCCGAGAGCTTCGTGCCGTAGAAGGCGCGGGTGACTCCCGTCCTGGAATACGACGCTCTGGGGTCGAGGCTGCTGATGGATCTGCTTTGACACCTGAAACAGTATATTATTTAATTTAAAAAATGTAATTTTAAGTACATTATTAATTATTATTTAATAACGATAAATCAATTGTAGGTTCCTATCGTACCGACGTAATTATTTTTATTCCAATAAGGTTCTATCATTTGCTTTACTATAGATGTATTACCTTTATCAGTATGTTAATATTATTTAAACAAAATATCACATCTAGAATCAGAGTAGTATCATATTTATCAAATTGCCAACTTCCTGCATGAAATTTAAATAGCAATCTGCTATTTAATTTAATCCTTAAACGTACATAATGGTACATTCTACAAAAGGTGTAAGAACATTCCAGCAATTACAAAAATCACATATAATCAGCGAAAGCTTTCCCACTTTACAAATTAAATCTCATTCTATTTAAAACTGACATATTTGCCAAGTCCCATCATTAACTCGTCAGCAGAATAATAAGCCTCTCTTTTCGCTCTCTCGTGCGAACAAAAAAAGGAAACCAAGCCCACCTTCCGGGCTCTTGGAGTGTCCCCTTGTCCTCGGCGGCGCCTTAGGTTGAGCCGTTGAATTGATAGTCTCTTGTATCGAGGGCAGCTGCTGGAACTCCGCGTAACTCGAGCTCAGAAACACATCGCCCTCGTTCTCGAACAACCTATCAACACAATGAAATCCGTTAGCTAACGTACGTGATATTCTTTCCTAATGACACACGTACCTTCTGACGCATAAAGTGTTATGAAATGTTGGTATTAATAAAAAAATATCATGAGAAAAAGGAAACAAATTATTAAACCTTTCAAAGGTCTTGATGTTACATAACAAGCGTCGCATTGAAATGTATAGCAGCGCTCGGTCCTAACTCAATTGTCTCATTCATATTGGGCTTACGTAATCATCAATGATTGAAATCTTTCGAATGAAATATCTTTTCAAACCATCTTTTCTCATATCAATTAAAAGTGTTTCTAGATATCGATTTGCTTCCCATTAATAGCATTTAGCATATGTACAGATCCATATTATAAAATTTAATTATTCCATAGAAACACAATAAATCATACTAGTCTCAATAGTTACATCGCACAGCATTCCTACCTATCGACACTCGTATTCATCAGCTTATTATTCTTGAATCCAGTCAAATGAAAGCTGGCAAAAGAGCTCCTAGACATAATAGTATTATTGATATCCCCTGTCGACAACGCCATCAACGCAGCCGACGGTATATTCATGTGTCTGGGTCCAGGACTCCTGGGTCCGAATCCAGCCTCGAGAGCCGGCACGAGACTTCTGGACATCATGTCGGCGGCGGATCTGGGTCTCGTGAAAGGCATTGCACTGTGCGGGAAGGTCTTTGGTTTGATGGGGGTGATGAGCATGTGCTCGGTCCAGGAGGTCTCGAGCGATGGCCTCTCGAGTCGCTCGACGTCCACGTTCAGGGTACGCTGGGCGAACGGCACGGCGAAGGTTTCCGGTGGGATGGACTGCAGCCACGAGAGCAGGCTGAGATCCGAATCGCTGAAACCCACCGAGCCGTCCAGCAGTCTTGAGAAGCTCATTTCCACCTGGAATTTTAGGGACTTTTAGACGGTTTGTACTGGAATGCTCAAGCGAGCAAGATTTATTTTTTCATTTGCATTAGAAAATACTAATATTATGAATTAAAGTAATGTTGTTGAGGTATAGCCAGATTGCAATTATTAAAATGTTTTTTGGTTCCTTAACATTTTCATTGCAAAAGAGTAAATAATGTATTGTTTTGTTAATACTTGGTATATATAAATTCTGATAAAATCAGATCTTGAGTATTTTTCTAATCGATCCCCAAAAACATTGTATTGATTCCTTTAAACAATAAAATATTCCCTTTAACATTTAACCGGTAGAGTACGATTTTAAAGCTGCGTGAAAGCTGTAATCTGACAGTAAGCCGAAACTTAACCTCCTTTCGTAAAAGCTCGATATAGGGAATTCAACTCAGCGCTAGGTCAAAGATTTTTACTTTTACTGCACATTCATTGCAGTATTTCCTACATCTCTATCATAAAAGCGAAAATTTATATAATCCAGCTTTACATATATCTAGCTCCCCCCCCTCTCTCTCTCTCTCTCCCTCATTTCTCTAATGCTTATTTCAATATTCTTGTAAGACTAAAATATTTATCTAGTATCCTCGTGTATCCTACTAATTTACAAACAACACAAGTAAGTAATTACCTGCTCGCTCTCCTTAGAGCCCGTAGCTTTGGCCTGACAGTAATTCACGCAAGATTCATACAATATTCCCTTAATAATGAGCTGTATCAGTCGGTCATTCTTCGCCACAGTGAAGGGGTGATTCGGATCGCTGCTTTTCCTGTCCCCGGGCAGGAACTTCTCCACCAGAGGATAGACTTCGCGGAAGCATTGCACCCGGGCATTGCTGGGGTTCCACTCCTTGTACTGCAGGTGATCAGTGAGCCTCGGTAAAGTGAGTAGAAGACACAAACTACTGTACTCGTCCTTCGTTGGGGCGAACTTCTCGATATCACTGAGGACTTTGACCACCTCCTCGACGGCATTGTCGACGCTGCCGTTCGTTCCCGTGCCGATTATGTTCGCTTCGGACTTGATGCACAACAGCTCTACGTATTTGTGCCTGGGGAAATTGGTAAAGTTATATAGAGGAACTAATAAAACGGCAAGCAAAAATCTAACTAAAGAGAAACACTGTGATCTGTAAGTAGCATAAAGAAAATGGTAAGTAGGTAGAACCCATCGAAGCCGAGAATCACGTATATAAAAGCTACTTATTATTTATAGAGCCCAACAATGGAATTACACGTATCAAGCCTATATATTCCAACGCGATATCCGCTAAAAGAAAAACAGCACTAGCATACTATCCTTTTTACAACCTACCTGAGTATAGAGTAGGTGAATCTGCGCATATCGAAGTCGGGCAGAGTCTCAAGGGGCTGTATAAACTCGAGCACGTCATCCCATTGGCCGTCGAGGATGAGCTGGCGCAGGAAGAGAACGTCGTCGCTGTACTGGCCATTGATGACGCCGGTCTCGCGCTCGAGGGACAGCTGCGAGATGTGGAGGTCGCGGCTATGCAGGAACTCGAGGGTCAGCCGGACCACGTCCTCTTCGCGCAGCGTCAGATGCGCTGCCGGCATCACGTACCGAATACGCAACCTGCAATCAATCGATAAGAAATTTATTACGTTGCGGATTTGGACGTTTTTTTAGTTTCTCGATGTAATTCATTTTCGTCAGGCCGATGATACGCAGATTGCGAGGGGACGTACTCGTTTTAGAGGATTTTCAATTGAAGTGTTGTAAGCTTTCTAAAATGTGTCTGTCTGAAGAAAGCGATTGTTATTTAATTCTTGGTAAATCGGAACACTAATGCCTTCGGCTGAACTATTAACGCATTTTCTGCATTTGACAACTGTAATAAGAAACCTGTATAGTCCTGATGAGACTTTTTCTCGTGAAATAGAAATTTTGCAGAGTAATATTGAAAATATTATATCGGTTTCAAAGTGATTAAGAAATGTCTTAATACATGCAATTTACTCTTCGTGAATGCTAATGAGAGTCACTTTTACATTAATTTACATAATTGAGGTACTTATTTATTTTTCGCGCTACAGCGATGAAAATGCTCATATTAAAAACGTATATACAAACTAGTTCAAATTAACATATCAGTGAAAATAAGTAAAAATTTCCCATTGCAAGTGAATTACCATTTACAAGGTATAACTATCAGCTATGAAATCTTAATTGAAGTACCTTTCTTAAAACAAGACAGTAACATTTTTTATACAGTATATGTAAATAGTATGTATTATGTATGTATTTCTGTCACCGAGTGTATTGGAAATTTTCCATAGTTTATATAAGTAGTATAAATCATCCATATACAAGACAACACAAAAAGTCAGTAATAAATATCCAACATCTCCATCCTTTATTATTTACCCAAAAACGAAATCTTCATTATGAACAAACCCGAACCTCAGCTTCCTGTCGAACAATTCACCCCCCCCCCCCCCTCCTATATACACGTCTACACCGTGCATCTCCTGGCATATAAACCACAGCGCGAAGCAATTCAATAGCGGGCATTCACAGCCAAGCTCCGAAATCGCACGCGAACCTCTACACCCCACCATAATTCTCCTGATGCATGTACACGTCCACATCCTGCATTCGATATTCGGCGCAAGAAGACGAGGCCGGCAAACAGCGAATTCGTTAACAGCTGCATATGCTCGCGTGACAATCAGGGCACGTCACGTCAGCAGAATGCCGCAGGGGCAAGTGCAACGAACTCGCGCGAGGAAACATTCTTCTTGCTCTGCGGCTCGATCGTATAAACGCGTCGGCGTTTCGCAAGCTGCGCTGAGCTTGCAAGAGTTTGACGACCGCGTGCATGTAGGAATGGAGAGTCTCTTGGGTGGTGGGGTTGATTTTCGTTTTTGGAAATGTTGAAAATAGAAGCGGAGAGCAGCTCTACGTTGCGTGAGGGACATTTCTATGAGGCGAGAGTAATGAGATCGTTCAACTTGCGAGGACTCCGCAAGTTCTACGTTCACAATCGTGTATGAGTGTTACATTGTATTTGTAGTGCAATATTGTAACGTTATTAATTTTAAAATGCTCACGATAAATCACAATCTAAAAGCAGGCTGAATATTCGTTTGAATATGAAAAGATTTGACAGCGCAGTAGAAGATGCATAGTTATATTGCATTATGCATATCACAATACAAGCATAGTTATATTAAGAAATAAAATATTGAAAATGAAAGAAACATATGGTATAAGTGCACCACACTTATTCGGTAGTCTTGACGATTTAATCAAACTTAATCCAGTTTCCCCGTGTGTAATAAGTATCAAAGTATATTAAAAACTTTACTTTATGAAATAAAAATTGAAATTGCAAATACATTATCTCAAGTATTTTGTATGATTGGTGGTCATTTTTGTAACTATACTATATTACGGTGCTTGACAAAATATATTTTTGTTACTTAATTTTAATTGGTGAAAATGATTCAAAAGTATTCTGTAATTCTTACTACGCGTAAAAAAACTCGATTTATAATTATTCAGATCATTAATTAATTACAATGAACAAAACACGTTTTCTGAGATAGGTGACGGTCAATCGATGTGGAGCACTTTTAAGGTGGGGACAATGAAAAGTACTAATTCAGTAGTATTGAGCAACTAAAATTTGGATGCTAACCAAACCGCTGCCACAGCTGAGTAGTCTAAATTATGTAGGACATACTTACCACATGTAGCATTTATACATACTCATCATAATCAATGTTTAATTTTATCTAGTTTTATTTTTTAAAACGCTTTTTTCTTTAAAAAATTATCTATTTTAATAACTCATTAGGTTTAACAACATTTAAAGAATACTAGGCATCTATTACTTTAAATAATGTATATCTGTCACAATAAATAATCAATAAAACTTCTAAGAAATGTATTAGGACTAATGTATTAAATAAGAAAATGGTGTAAAGCACGTTATTTGCGAGAAAGATTCTATATAGTTAACCTAAACTACGTACACATATATGTGTGTTTAATTTCTGCTTTTAACATACATTCCAATAGCCCTTTTCAAGAAACAAATAATTTTACAAGAAAACTTTGATGTAAGAATTGTTCCATTATAGTTGAAAATGAACAGTTCTTACACTTGTGTTCTTTAGCAATTATAATAATTACCAAACAAAAATATTTAATATACTGACTATCTACAAAAAATATATGGTTCATTTATTTTAGTTTTAATATATTACTTGAATATTATGAAGTCTTTTTTTATTTCTAAAGCAATCATAATACGGTTAAATAGAAAGAACTTAAATCTACGATTATGAAACTGTCATAAGAACTTTCATAAAATCGGATGATGCTACTGAAACCTTAAAAATTTCAGTATATCTATTATACTTCGCCACTAGTATCATATCAATAAAATTGCAATTCAATTTGACAACTTTACTTCAATAAACTCAACACAAATTCCGTATAAAAATTTGAAACTTTTTCGATAATACTACTTTTTGAATTTACGTAACGCAACACTGATCTTGCTGAATTTCTTCGAATGCATGCGCGAGTGCGAAAGTGTTAGTGTGTAGCAATGTCAAAAAGTTCGACGTTAGCAGATTTGCTCCGAATATGATATGTAAGGCACCGAGTTCACTTTTGATCAGTCTGTGATACGCACTTGCACGGTGAACAACTTAAACATTAACAATGACTGTTCGGATATTCCTGCTGGTGAGTTTGTGGATACATTTTAGCAAAAGCACACGTATACTTTGAGTTTTATAAAAAAAGCTATTGAATGCAATTTTTAATAAAAGATAATTATAAATTATTAAATATTATAGATCTTATTAACGAATAACATCTTTAAATTGCAGTGTTTCACCGCAGCACTTTTACTGATACACACATCGAATGCTCAAGGAATAGCTGGACAAATTCCTCCAGTATACAGTGTTCCGAAATACATAAATCAAGGCTTGAACGCGTATCGTCAGGTAATATTGTTTTACATTTATTACACATTTATCATTTGAGAGCAAATGTTCTTTATACTGCAAGATGTGTTTTTAATTAAGACTTTTACAAAATTAACCATAATTTATTTTTCTTTGTAGACCCAGCAAATCGCTCAAGTTGCTAATGGTCTCGGTTTACCGGTGCCACAAACTCAAAAAATTGTATCTAATGTCGCAGTTCCATTAATACCACCGGCTCTAAAACTTGCAACGAACGTCGGTCAACCCTTAGTGCCTCAAGCTCAAAGATTTGGAGCCAACGTTGGTCAGCCGCTATTGCCGAAAGTATTCCCAGGCGGTCTTCCAGTCTTACCTCAATTGCCTCCTACTTTTGCAGCAGGCACTTTGCACAGCAGAAGACCTCTTCCAGCATCAACACTCTTATTGAATGCAAATCCATTATTAGCACGAGTAAGTGTAGACATTTTGTGTTACAAAATTAAACCGTATCTGATTAGTAGGTATTTAATAAATAACCTTTACTTTTATCCATCATATTCAAAGTAATAAAATTGATGCATGATTTTTAGATAAGTCCATTGCAAATAAGATCAACTGGTGAAGAAACAAAAACTGAAAAAGAACAAACAGATACAGCTGAAGAAGCAAATACTGAAAAAGAACAAGCAGACACAGCAGGAAAAGTAAACACTGAAAAAGAACAAACGAATGCAGATATAAATCCCATTAATGAACTTTCTGACGATGAATCCAAAGAAGTTGTTGGCTCATCAGGTTCACTTTATAATGAAACTACTACAGACGAGATACATCAAACAAAAACTCGATCCCCAGGTACCCAAAAACTCTTCAGTTTATGTTGAAACTAGTTAAAGTATATTTTCATACGATAGTAACGTATCTTAAAATATATAGATGATTTTGATTAATTTCAGAATATGTATCAGATTTATAATCATGTTTCGTTTATTTGTAGATAATAAAGGAGACGATCTTGATTATCTATCAAAAGCGGCAAATCCTATTGATGATATTGGAAGTTTTATTAAAAAAGTTGGTCATGGACTGAAGCATTCTATGGACAAAATAGACACTACACTTTGGCCTAGTCATGCTAAACCAGAAGTGAAAGAGGCCGGACCTATAGATACTATACCGTTTAATGAGTGGGCCAACTATCCAGAAAACAGGGTACACAATGTCTACATATATTTTAAATATATTAAATAAGTGGATATTGTACATGATGTGCTTAATAGTTAAAACAAAATGATTTTATTTTATTTTATACTACAATTTTTTTTAAAGAAAATATTTTTCTTAAAAAAAATTAACTGCGATTATTAGACTTATAGATTCTTGTAGAACGTGATTCAAAAATTATCATTATCGGTGCCAATTATTCCGTCAATTTAAATCAACCTTAAATTGGTTCAAGCGCATTGTGTGTAATGTATCATTTCTGTCATATTAAAATTAAATTTAAACTTTTTACAGAACTTAACTTACGAAAAACTATTGCTAAAATATATAAAAGAGGTAAATGCAAGTAGAAACCCCGACAATCCTTTGCCGATAGAGCTGTCATATTTACCACCAAGGCAACCTAACCCACAAATGAAGCAAGTTGTACGTGTAGATAGTATACCGTTCAGTGAGTGGGCCACCTATCCAGAAAACAGGGTAAACATATATTTTAAGTATATCAAAAACACATAAGAAAATTCAGTGAAAAGGAAACACATATATTTAACTTCTAAAAGTGAGTCAAATCATTATTTTCGGGAAGTTGTATCGATAATTTATAATCGGTATTTGGTGTAAGTTTAATCAAGCAATATCTATAATGTCGCAAAACTCGTAAATAAACAAAGAAAAGAACA
Source organism: Muscidifurax raptorellus (assembly GCA_020010945.3). Lineage (NCBI taxonomy): Eukaryota > Metazoa > Arthropoda > Insecta > Hymenoptera > Pteromalidae > Muscidifurax > Muscidifurax raptorellus. The sequence continues at coordinate 6,667,561 of CM052077.1, forward strand.
ATGTATACATTTTGACTAGGAATGTGGGATAAAACCACCTTAATAAATGGAGATTGTAATGAAACATTTATGTCGAACTTAAATAAATTTGGGTATTTTTACAGGACTTAACTTACCAACAACTAATGATAAAGTATATAAAAGAGGTAAATGCAAGTAGAAACCCTGAATATCAATTGCCGATAGAGTTGGCATTTCTACCACCAACGCGTCCTAACCATCGAATGAAGCAGGCTGGACGTATAGATACTATACCGTTTAGTGAGTGGGCCACCTATCCAGAAAATCGGGTAAACATATATTTTAAATATATTTGAGATTATTCTATCAATTTGACGATTAATGACGACAAGGGAATGAAATTTTATACATGGGAATAGTACCGAATAAAAAACCTATAGTTAAAACATTAAAAAAGTTCATTGCTACTACAGCGAGAAATTGATATTTAAATTTTTATTTATCATGGATTCTTAAGTGAAATTGGGATTTCATCGTATTCATTTACTTATTATACAATGCATTTGAAAACATAATGCTGTTCAAAATTTTTAGCGTAGGACAAATGATTCTTAACGAATTATTCTTATGTAATAGTATATTACGATATTAGTGGCGTAAGTCGTATTTTACGCATCAGCGTGTATAAGCACCCTAGCTTAGCGAATGCGCTTAACGCAGTTCCCCGAAGAAGAACTTAGGACATGTGTATCATAAACCATTTTAAAGCAGTAACTGCATACATCTGCAATGTCACTCCTATCCATGCCGTACGGAGTCAATTCTTGCTCTGTGCAATAATAGACTACCTATGTCATGAAGAAGCGTAATAAAGTGAGTAAAATTATCATCTTCTCGGACAATTTTATTGATAACTAGAACGGATAAAACTGGTTAACTAATATTTATAATCAGTACTTGGTGTAAGTTTAATCAAGCAATATCTATAATGTTGCAAACCTCGTAAATAAACAAAAAAAAAATGAAAAATGTATACTTTTTGACTAGCATTGTGGGATTAACTACCTTAATAAATGTAACTTATACTGAAACGTTTATCTAGAACTTAAATAAATTAGGACATTTTTTCAGGACTTAACCTACCAACAACTAATGATAAAATATATAAAAGAGGTAAATGCAAGCAGAAACCCTGAATATCGATTACCGATAGAGCTGGCATTTCTACCACCAACGCGTCCAAATCAACAAAAGCAGGCTGGACGTATAGATACCATACCGTTTAGTGAGTGGGCCACCTATCCAGAAAACAGGGTAAACATATATTATAAATATATTTAAGGTAGTTCCGTCTATTTTATGATTACCGAAAAGAATGGATAACATACAAAACTTATAGTTAAATTTTTAGAAAGATTCATTGCTTCTCAAGTAAGAAATTAATGTTAAATTTTTTTGTGATTTAACACAGTAATTAATGAGAAATCAGAATTTCAGCGTGCTTACTTACCCATTTGACCACTGCGGAGCGTTATATAAATTGTTCATAAAGAATTATTGTTTTTAAAATGCATGATTGAGGACCTCTTACTCATAAAATTCTTCAACCTGCCTTTGAGAGATCGAGCAAGTCAACCCCATATATTTTATAAAATGCATTGAGAGATAGAGCCGAAAATAAAACTATTATTCGCATCCTATAAAAGAAATTTATTCCAAAAGGAAAAACATACATTTTATTTCAACTGTGAGTCAAATCAGTTTCGTTATAAACCGTTTTCTTGATAATTAGGACGGATAAAACTGGTTAATTAGAATTTATAATCCGTATTTGGTATAAGTTTATTTAAACAATATCTACAATGTTATAATGTTATGAGAAAAGTAAAAAATGTACAGATTTTCACTAGGAGCGTGAGATAGAACAACCTTAAGAAATGGAGACTGTAATGAAACATTTTTGTGGAACTTTAATTAAATTTAGCTGTTTTTGCAGGACTTAACTTACCAACAACTAATGATAAAATATATAAAAGAGGTAAATGCGAGTAGAAACCCCGAATATCGATTGCCGATAGAGTTGGCATTTCTACCACCAACGCGTCCAAATCAACAAAAGCAGGCTGGACGTATAGATACTATACCGTTTAGTGAGTGGGCCACCTATCCAGAAAACAGGGTAAGAATATATTCTAAATATGTTAAAAACACATAAGAAAATTCGTTGAAAAGGAAATACATATATTTAAGTTATAAAAGTGAGACAAATCATTATCTTTTCGGAAAGTTGTATAGATAATTTATAATCGGTATTTGGTGTACGTTAAATCAAGCAATATCTATAATGTCGCAAAACTCGTAAATAAACAAAGAAAAGAACAATGTATACATTTTGACTAGGAATGTGGGATAAAACCACCTTAATAAATGGAGATTGTAATGAAACATTTATGTCGAACTTAAATAAATTTGGGTATTTTTACAGGACTTAACTTACCAACAACTAATGATAAAGTATATAAAAGAGGTAAATGCAAGTAGAAACCCTGAATATCAATTGCCGATAGAGTTGGCATTTCTACCACCAACGCGTCCTAACCATCGAATGATGCAGGCTAAAGCAGAAGGGGCGGAAGGTGGACCTTTCGATATTGTGCCGTTCAGACCTTGGGCCGACTATCCAGAAAACAGGGTAAACTAACACTATAATTACCATCACAATTAACGACTGCAATATTTTGATCACATATCATAAAAATTAATTTTTCTGCAGAATTTAACTCACAGTGAACTTATCGAAAAGTATAAGAATGAAAATTCCACGCCTGGATTTAGAGTGTTGGACCAGTTGCCAACATTTGGTAGGAATATGATAGATCAATTCCATAAATCAATGTCAAAATCTTCGTTACTGCAAAACACTGAACAAAATAGTTTCAATAACTTTCAAAATAAAGAAACTAATCCAATGGACAAATTATTGAACTCTGCAGCAAAATTAGCTGACAGTTTTATCGATGCAATGTCAGGTTCAGGCAAAAATAGAAATGAACCGTCTGATTCAGGGCAAAGAAGCAATCCCATAAATACATATTGGGAAAAAGCTTCTGGTTCAGCTAGTCAAATGGCCGATTCTGAATATCCGGAAAAAGCAACCGGCTCAACTGACCAAATGATTAAAAATAAAGAATGGCAAAAGATGATAGACTTAACTGGTCAAATAACAGATTCTAATAAAGATAAAGATCTTGCATCAAATCAAAAAAACAATCCATTGACGTATGGTGCAGCAGAGATGACCGGAAAAGATGCACAATTTGGAATACACCCAACTCAATATTATAACCAACAAATGTTTCATCCATTTTCTTCCCCGGCTTTTGGAGGAGCTTGGAATCAACCTGGCTACGCTGGCCCAATATTGAACCCAGCAACTAACTTAGCGCATAGTATCAGGGGGTTTAACAACGGTGAAGAATATTATAAGAGCAGCAATCCATCTGAAATATTGTCTAATCCAATGACGCAATATACTGCGATGTATCCTGTATTATCCAGAACGTATAGGCAAATGGCTCCACCTCTGTCACATACTGGGCCTGGAAATATCTGGAATTCAGCGACTGGTTTAGCAGATAGTATTACAAATATAGCAACAAATCCTGGAAAAATAAACACAGGGCAAATTCTGGGATCAACTGGTACAATTTTTAACGCAGCTAAAGATTTAGCGGGTGATATCGGAAAAGTGTCTACAAATCCGGGCAGTTTTGCAAATAATCCACATGGCACTTTTAAACAAAGTGATTCGCTATTAAATCCTGTCAATCCTATTGGAACAATTATGAATTCAGCAAGTAATTTGGGAAGTCAAATCACCAATATGGCATCGAATCCTGCAAGCCTTGTAAATAGTCAATTACTTGGGTCTGCTAGAACTTTAGGTTCAGTTTCAAATCAAGCTGTTGATGTTGCTGGTAAAATCGTGAATGCAGCTTTGAACCCTGGAATAAATGGAAATGGACAAATATTACAATCTTCAAGCCCTACATATGCTGGTGGGTTTTTCCCAAGAAACAACCCGTCTGGATCAATTGTAAATTCAGCAACCCAATTAGCCAGTCAAATTTTGAATACTGCAGCCACAAATTCTGGCAATATTGGAAAAATACCTATGCTTAAATCAACTTCGGCAAACGGAAACTACTCTCCTCCTCTAGGATCCCTATTTAACTCTGCATCTAAATTAGCTGGTGATATAACAAGTGTTGCTACTGGGAAATTATAGGTTCTAAAGATATCAAGAAGTCTATTGTACTTTTTTAAGGCTAGATAGTATTTGTAATGTATTACTTCACTTGTTTAGGTTAATTTCGCTAGTTCATGTTAGTACTAACATGATTATCTTAAACTCTATTCATGTATTTTATTTATTTCATTGTCATTTTACTCATATAAAAGACATTTCTAACGTTATATTCGTCGACTATGTAATTACAATAAATCAGATATTAATTGATCTATTCGAAATATAGATAATAGCCCTTAGAGACTGCCGTCCAATGTATATTTATATATAAACATTTCAATTATTATATGTAATAAAATGTATTTTTAAAGATTAGCGCCTATAAAATTAATGGTATTAATAAAATAAAAAATATGTTATGCATAATTCAATCAATATCATTTTTATTTCATGCCATGGCAATATTGCAAAGAAGTCCCTTACCAAGTTCAATACTTCATATAACCAACTGATTCGTTTAGAATTCGAAGGGTATCTAACGACCTGAGAGTAGATGAAGCAGCAGACCGTAGAGATCTATGATAAAGGTATGATACGCGTAACGCACTGTAACGTTGCGGATTTTAGCACCATTCAACTCTTCTTGGAGAGAACAATCGCTGTTACGAAATGGTAAATTTATGCAAGATCTTGAAAGACATATACTGAATTTACGACTTGCACTTTCTTCAAACTCATTCACAATATTTTTGTCTAGATTCATTATTTACGCTTTACCAATAATCATCATTGAAAAGTATTATTGTATATTTGCAAAAATATTAATAAATCAAATTAATTGACCATTCGCACAATTATAAAACTGCAATGAACTACAATACGCCGGAAGTTATGAAACTTTCATAATAGTAATTTGTTATGCTTCATTAGCACAAGCCAATATAACAAGAGATGCTGTTCAAGCTTCTACTGGTACTCTCTAATGGATTCTTGTATACTCAAACGTCTTAAATATTTCAAACATAATTATAAAATGTTAAAATTTATTATAAAGTCATTGTAACGTACTAGTACAAATTTATGGAAATTTTCACCAACACTGCGAAACTCTAAGACTTCGTTTCCTAATTCTTATGTATTTCGAAATAGCGAAATATTTTTTCCATTGAAGCTCTAGGACTGAGCGAATACCAGAAGCTTATCGATTCTAGACAAAGCAAGAGCCGAGCTTCCTCGTTTTCTCTTTATAATGCTTACTGCGGCAGACTCGCGCCTCTGATTCTGCACATGAAGTTCATAAAAAAGAGATCTAAAAATCATCATTCCTTTCCAAAAATCCCGCAGCAACAGACCAGCAGGTAAAGCACTCATCCCAACTGGTGCAATATCGCTCATGTATATAAGCGACATCTAGTTTCCTCTAACCGTCGGCCTTATCGATTTCTATGTCTATGGAAACGCGAGACAAAATCTCTTACCAGGTTATTTTTTCAACGATCACTACGTCATATTTTCACGTGGTAGTCCGTATTTTACGTGCAGAGGAAGTGTAAAATTCTATTGAAATGTGAATTGTTGAATTGCTCACTGAATTGTGTATCATATTTCACTTCTACTTAGGTAGAAGCCAGTATTTATGACGAAAGATAGATTTATATTATTTTAATTTTCTCCTGGTTATAAGATAGGTGAAAAATTGAAACTAAAATGCGAATTTATATACATAAATTACATATTTCTGCAGCGTTCACGCCGCCAAGATCCCGTTATATCATAGTGTGTAAAGAATTTTTATTTTTGAATTCAAGTGCGCGATATAATAAATATTTGGAAAGAAATCTTTTATATTTAAGATGTACATTAGAAATACGACGCTTCATCGAGTAAGCACTGCTCAGCTGAAGAATTTAGAAATACCTTAGGTGGAAAAATATGAGACTCTACATCAAAATTTTATTAAAACTGTAGCGATATCTAAGGTACGCTTCGCGCACACAATTTTCTTGAGGTTATGAGTTCGAAGTCTTGACTATATTCAGACCGGATATTGATTCCTCAACGAATCAAATCGCTTTATTAACAGCTGCACAACATCCGAGCATCTCTTTTTTAAGAGAGATAATAGTGTTAAAATGCCTACTTTGTATGAAAAAATTATGTATAATAAATAATAATAAATATCGTGCTTAAAAATATTTTCATAAAATTCAACGCATTAAACGCCCCCCGCTCGTACATACGTAATCCAATAAAAACTGTCCAATCTCCAAAACATCAATGCCAAGATATAAATCTCACGGCGATCGATCGTCCGCATTAATTCGTCGTTTCCCCTACTCCCCACAAAAGCCACACAGCAACTTCCATCAAAAATTTTACGTGGATAGGCACCTCCTAAAGCGAGCATCGATTGCGCGAGGAGGTGCGTGGGCCGCACGAGTAAAAGTTGCGTGGCGTGCATGCAAACTAGACACGAGTGGGCCGTCGACGCACGTTTTCTTTTTTTTCATGCTATCCTCTAACGCGCTCCAGACTTGCGGCGCTTTACGGACAGTGCGTCTGTCTAGCGCAACCCGCGATTGTTGAGAGAGACGCACGCGGCTTATTAACGATTTCCTAGACTGTGCATATAGGCATGTGTCTGTCTGCCGCATTGACGCGCTGCTATAACGCGTATTTATTTACCATGCAAACGCGCAAATGTGGAGGAGTTATAACAAATGAACTTTATGATTGCATTTCAGGCTTTGAGAGATTAAAATTTTTTTTCAGACAAGTACGTACGTGGGTTTGAGTGAGATAAACGATGTTGTCGTAAATTGTATTGGCTAAATACCACTTGATAAGTATAATAGTTCAATGGAAAAATCAGCTTATGGGGGAGTACAGGATAGTATAAAATAAATAAAAAATAGAGAAGTTGTAAAATATTTAAATTTTGAAGTTGCATACTCCTTTCAATCCAGCTACAAAAACATTACCTAATGCTGTTACGAAAGAAACTCTCACTAATCCTCTTTCATAGCTATTAAAGCCCCTTTTTTGAAAAAAAAGAGAACTTAATCCTCTACGACTAACAAACGAGGAGCAGTATAGTGCGAAAAAAAAACAAGCAAACTGTACCCTGAGCACATACGCCGACAACAAAAAACCGTACGGTCTGCGTCAACGCAGCCACAATGACGACATCGTTGCACCGGTGTTCTTAGCATCAGTCGCTGCAAAAGAGGCTCATTATCCGCGTTAATGACCGAGCTTTCAAACCAACGTGCACCTTTGACCCCGTGGAGCGATATTTGAGTCGCTCTACGAAAAGTGACTTCCCTGAACTACACCCGCGTTTCTGCACCGTCCCAGACAGCTTTTCACTTCCGGGTAGACTCTCGCGTCGCCACACATATTTCGCGAGCTTCAAATGACCAAAAGCTGCGTGCGTTAAAGCTAAGACGGAAAATGCGACGAGAGCAAAGATGAAGATTATAATGTTCCATGGAAGACGTTTTATACGAAGCGATGTAGAGGAGCAGTTGAGTTTTCTTTTTGCTTGTCTTGTACCTCAAGTTTTGCTATACAGTGGCTTTTTCAAATATATCAAAACTTACATTTTATTACGTATTTCATGTGTATTTTTTAAAAGTTAAAATAAATAATATGCATTTAGATAAACATTAACATATTTGATTTAATGCAATAAGGATTTGAACGCGTCGAGTATGGTAAAGATATTCGATTCGATGTAATAACTATAAAGATTGTGGCTAGTTTTATTCACTCCTACCAAAAATAATTTTTTCGAACCATCAATAAAATTTACCATAAAGATTACTATTTTCCCTTATCGTGATACTACGTGAGACTTAAATCAAATGATATCCCAACAAAGTTACAGGTAATTCTAATGTATTGTGTTTGGAAGAAAGGAAAATACGATGGTATCGCACTCTCGGATTCCACCTAAGCAATCCCGTAAAGTATCCCCCATAAGGAACATTAAGAGGGAAGTCGTGGATAACGAAAATAAATTGACAAGGTTTTTCCTTTTGCCTCCCAGAGTAAAGTGTCAGATATATTCACTAAATAAATAAGTCCGGCATCCGCAAGGTCGTCCCAAATTACACACTTATAAATTTGGAATGTAAATGAATTGTTAATAGTGATAGCCGAGTCAATACAACGTGACATTGGTTATATCGAGACAACTTCAAGGGATGACTTTGCAAACTTCATTCCAACGTAATAATACTCTTATATTATCATTTTGAAAGCTATTTTATTATATTTATTTTTCGATCAGATGAACTCTAAATGGTTTAGTACAGATGATGATGAAGCAGTTCTCTACATCATATGTGTACATGCTGACTGTAACTCTTTTAAATAATGAGAAATGCAGCGATTAATGACTCGAATCATCAACATTCAAATTCAAAGTACTGTTCAGTTACTTCATATTTAATAGTAGTTTAGTGAATAATATAATATTTTCATAAATATACTATTATCAATTTAAAAAAAAATATTCAACTTACAAAACGACCGTATTCAATTCTATCGCGCAAGATAAAATCAATAAACCAATTATCCGTAAACATAATTCAAGCGCCTTTATAAGCCATTCTGTAGAAGAATCCAATATCCATCTCCCCGCAAAACCACAACAAGCTTCAGTGCAGGAACAAAAACTCCACGCTCTCTTCTCGTAGTTTGCACTATACTTCGGATATGAACAACAACCGCAGCGAACAATCGGAGCGCAGGTATATACCAGAACCACTAGCAGCAGTAGCATGACCGAGAGGAGAAAAAAGCCGGCCTATACAATGTATCATCGGGATAGAGCTAGATAGCGTGCAATTTGCCGTAGTACTAGCTACTGAGCGCGAGAGTTCGCTGCACCGGCATTGTGAATCGTGCCATTCATCCCGAGCGGCGACGTTATTATTATTCGTCTGCTGCTGATGCAGACTCTCTCGTTTTATGCGGAGCGGAGAAGGAGGAGAGCTTGATTAAAGTCAGATTAAGCACGAACAGGACACGACGGGAGAGACACTTGCGTGCCTATTTTTTTGTTCCTACGAAGCTTGTTACCGGCACTGATCGATTGTTCGTTTTAACGATTGCGTCAGGCTTGGAGCTAACTGGATTGGGATAATTATCGCTTAATCGAGTGCAGTTGAATTTTAAAGAAGGTTCTTAAGAAGATTGCTTTTGAGTAGAACGGTTCTGCTTCTTTTAGAAGTTCTAAATTGTGTTTCTAAATTATGCGTACAACATCCAGAGACGAGACGATAATTCAAAGCAGGCAAAAACAACCGCGACCACGAGACATCTACAAATCCCAATTAAAATTCTGAAAACCAAGAACCGTAGATCCAAAAAAATACGTTTAAAATCCCTGGAATGCAGCCTTTCGCTTTCCTTCGTACATTGTTGCATCAAGCGCTGGACGACACTCGAGTTGCGCGAGCCGCAGAGAGCAGCGCAATTAGGAAAAGCCGCGAGGCATCGCAATGAACATCGCCGACAGATTACACCGGCCACGAGCGCGGCACAATGAGAAAAGGAGACACGCGCGGGAGAGCCGGAAGTGGTGCGCGCGCGTGCAGAGCGCGTGCCAACGACGCACGGCGCCGTTGCACCGCCGCTAATTATCGATGGGATAGGCCAAGGGAACAACTGCTCAACTGGTAGTTTACGGTCAGGTGGCTTGTATAGCTGGTGCTAACGGAGCTTGGCACTTGCCGATTTTGTTCGAGGTTATGATTTGGTTTTCATTCCAAGTCGAGATATAATAAAAAAATGGTTTATAACGAGTAAATTTTTATTGACGTGTATAATATGCCAATTCAAACAAAGAGCCCATATCTCAAATTACACACATCCCGCAGGAAAAATCAAATTACTTTTCCAATTTAAAAATCTCGCGTGGCTCTAAATCGAGTTAAGAATTTGCACATTAATGCGCAACCCCGCAATAATTCAATGAGTCCCGCGTTAAATGTTTATAACGCCAAGGGGGTGTATAGTAGCAGTAGACGCGCGCGTCATCCCTATAAATTACGCAGGCGTTGCGACGCCAGAAGTCCTTGGGACCCTTTGGATTTGCGCGTCTGCACGCACTCGAAGCAGCAGGTAGTCATCTCCCTCTGATGCCCCCTCCGAATTCTCCCGGTGACTTAATTAAAGGAAGGAAACTCCAGATTTTTTGCTGCGTCACTTCCCTCCTCGACTTCGCCTTCCAGATTCCACGGAAGAGAGTGAATTTTGTAAAGTAGTTTTCTTATTTTAGAAAGTGGTTCAAGCTTCTCATTTTAGATGTATAATCAGTAATTTGCATTACGTTACAGCCTGTTTGTTTTTATTGCGCGGATAATTTATAACTATTTAAAATTTTTTCGAAAATGCAAATAAGAATCTGGAGAGGAATCCCTTCGTAGATATAAAAATCACGCGATATATACCTTATGGTTATTGAAATCATCCAGTAGCCATCATTGCGAGTCTCTTCATAAAATATTTACTCCATATCCCTGCGACGAAACATTATATCACAACCATTGCCACGTGCTCCCCATTACACCGTTAACTGTATACAAGCAAACGCGCTGGTGCATATATAGGAAGTTCGGCTCGCGACATCGCTGTTTTCCCGAGAAAGCGTTTACGCATCTATCTCTTTTTCTCTCTCGGCACGCATTCATCTCCTTCATCTGAGTGGAAACGCGCAAGACCCGTGTCTCCCGCTAGATTTTTACGGCTAGGAGCTTTCGCGGAAACCGGAAGATCGCAACTGCTGATGTAACCGGTCGCGCATTTTGCGGCGATGACCCTTCGCTGATGCTTCTTCCCTTTTGGCTTATGGCCGCGGCGGAGATAATCTGTTGGTGCGTTAGAGCGCCCAGGTTTCTTCCCTTCGGAGAAGCATAGGATTACCGATGGTCAGCGACGAGTACGCGCAAAGTAAGTATATTTTGAATAATGGTGGTACGCGTAATCTGGATAGATGCGATTTTCAAGGTGTCTTGGGGCTGCTATAAGCGTAACTATCATAGAGATAAGTGCAGTGGTTTTGGCTTGATTAGCTTGTAGGAGAGCGAGTTGTACATTTAACGGTATAGTCTATAATACGTGATATGATGGAGTTAAAGACAGGCTGTGTTACATATCGAAATAGTTCATCACTCGTAGATAATGATCGAGTTGCCATTACTAACCTTTAACAAACAATAAATATGGAACTGGGCATGGTGTTTGAATTTATGGAACTAATGATGATTATATCAATTATTAAAACTGATAAGATTACTGAAAGTTTACGGTAAAAAGCAAGCAATTATTGAACAACTGTACCAGAACAATAAAGAAATGTATATTGCTATGAAACCACCTTCACACGAGTCGAACGCGTATTTACGGTAAATGAAAAAAATCAATACTCTATCTTTCCAAACTTTTAATCCATAATATTTTCAAAGATCCTTCGTTACCCCAAAATACCGATCACAGCAGAATCGGAACCTTCATCTAACAGACGCCGCTATCATTGTCACACTCCACCGATGTCCACAAAAAACTCGCTATAGCAGTCCTACGCCTATACCATTACCTAAAAACAGCCGATCGAGTCGAAGAAAAAACGGAAAAAGGAATAGCGCGAAGCAGGTCGCAAGACATCCGACTGCTCGAGCATCGCTATAGAGCAACGTCCGTTCCGGACTGAGGAACTCGAGACTCTGAGCTGGCGGTGCCGACGCTGCTGTAATTGAACGCGATGAGCGCGTACGTGCGCCCATCTGCACTGGTGAGTCCTACGGAAGAGGTGGCTATGAGCTCGCGAGTGTGTGTACACAGAGATAGCGAGGAAACGCATAATCGCGTCGGAGGAATATACGCTACTGAAGCCGCAGAGCGTGACAGCGCGAGCGAGGAAAAATTTTGATCTTGAGAGGTGGTGTACTATACGAGAGTTTGTATGAGAAAAATGCGCTTGTGTAGGATGGCTAGCGTTGCGCCATTTTTAATGGATGGAAATTGCAGTTTTGGAGATTACGAGCTGAGTGGTGTTGTTGAAAAGTGCTTTGGCCTGGATGAGAAAGTTTTCTTTGAAGATTTGTGCGCGGTTTTATGAATATATTTGGCGTAGATTTTGCGGATGACGATAAAAGTTTTATTGGTTGTAAAATTTTCGAGCCAAATTGTTACCACTTTTGATTGTACGTGTGAGTGGAATTCTATTTTTTTTTTTTTTTTACTGAGTTACTAAGAATGAAGGATAAGATGCGCGAGGAAATTTAAAATTGCACAAGTTACTCGCAGCTAAACTTGATTAAAGTGACTAATTAAGTAGTTTCGAAGAAAAATGCTCTAAGCAACACCTTGAAATTATACTTTAGCATTCTGAAAGGTCGAGCAGTTGAACAAGTTCATTTTATTCTCTAAGTTTGTGCAGAGAGTACGTTTTGGAAACAATATTAGGAGAAGTGAAGAAGTTTTCTTTATTCTTGTAGATTTTAATTGTGAAATTTGCTAAGAATCCGTTGATTGCATAATTTATTCGCATAAAATTTAAATCTCCTCAAGAAAACTTTTGAACTAAACCTCGTTTCAAAATAATGCACTATAAAAGCACACACCTCTTATAAACGCATTGTATAAACTAAACAAAAAACTAACCAAAGTTACACTCAAAATACATAGTAACAGTCATAATAATTCTCTTAATAACACCATTAAATTTCTTATCTCGATCAAAAAGTCTATCCCACTGACTCTCCTTGCGACAGCTCTCTGTTTTTAATCTCAAACCCAGTCCAATTAGGTAATGACGCTGGCATTAAGGGCCACAGAAAACAAAACAGGTTTTTTCCGCGACGACGAAAATTCGAACCGGATACTTTCGTTTGGATACAGGTAATGAGGCGACTCTTACCGCACTCGCGCATTACCCACACATACACGTCGAGAGAAACGGGAGAAAGATTTCTCTGACCTGAAAAGTGCGTGCGTTGCTCATTTTTTTTTTACTTGCAAAGCATTGCCTTGTCGGTCTTTATAACTTAATTGAATGCAACCGCGCGATGCGATCGATGCAACGACGCCAGATGGACGAGGAGACGACAAGTATAGTTACTCGCACGACGATGGACGATTCAATAGAGCAAGATTTGAAAGGCTACCGTGTTGAAAGGTTGTCTATAGGGAAAGAGAATGAGAGATATGCGCGAACACGTGTTGTGCTTCAGGGAGTGTGTTTCACTAATTCATATATACCTGAGAGTGGGGACTTTGAAGAAGCTAGAAGCTGGTTTTACGAGAGTGCAAATGGTAGGAAACTGAGCTTGACAGAAGTTCTTTGATAAGACAGTACAAACATGTTGTCATAATAAATATGTAAGTTATAATTTACACGATTTGATGGTATTTTGTTATTTACTGTAAAATTTTCAAACTTACTGAGAAATAAAAAATCGATACTGTAAACAGATTTTAATGCAACTTATACATGTCATAATATACGAGTATACTTATCTTTTGAATTTTTTTAAAGAAAATTATCTTGCACAATTATTGGCTACTTAATTTAACATTACAAAGATTCTTATCTTTCAGAAAACTTAATATGCGATTCCGAAAATCCTTCGGTATTCCCACATCAATATCGATCAGCAAAATAAAAAGCAATTTGCCTTCATTCCCTCTGACGCTCTGACGTGGCTCACATACTTTTCCCCCAAAAATGGGAACAGATACCTCGTACTTTACCTACAGATTCGTGTCATTAAAAAAAAAACAACAAGCTCAAAACCGCTGCACGACTGTAAAAGTCGTACTTAACGGCACCGCGAATTGGCCAACAGGACTCCTTATAATTTCGTACCTTCCGAGAGTGTCCTTCGAGAAGTCCTCGACTGCAGCGGCGACTGCGCTGTTGATGGGGACCGGGGGAGCCTCAACCGTTGACGTCACGACCACCATTGTCTTTAAAAGCCTGTTCCATTATAGTAACCGGCAGGTATTTCCCTCATCGGCGCCATCCAGCACTAGTACCACTTCGAAATTCCCGACGGAAAATATTGCTTGATTCGCACACTAGTCACGTGATTTGCACCTACGGCCTTGATGACGTAAGATATTATTTCCTAGGTCAGGCACGTAGTAAAGGTGAGAGTATGTACAGAGTTTTATTTTTTCGCTTTATCTCAGTTCCCTTAGCACGAATTGGTCGATGATGAAGAAGAACTAGTTCTGAGCGGCGAGCCACTTTGCTGCACTTGCACTGTCGAGCGACGACAAGGAGGACGTGACACTTTTACCTTCCGTTTGCATCGAGCTTTTACACTGGATCAACATTTTCCGGTTTCGAGAGCAGATGAGGAAAAAATCGAAGTTGGTGATCGGATATTACCCAAATGACGCACAAGGTGACGTCATTAGTCTTGAGCTTTCTTTTTGAGTTCTAGTTTTGGATTGACCTGCACTATAAATGTTTACAATTTAGAGACATAATAAACCTATAGTGATTCGAAACCAATCAAGTATTTTCATTATTCTTCAATGTTAATGACTGAAAAGAACAATTGATTTAAGATCATTGCATCACGATGTAGTTTTGAAATGGAAATTACGGTTTGCATAATGTGTTCTATTATTCAATTCATATTCGATTTTAAAAATAGGAAAACCCAGAGTGAGCAGAATTTGATTTGGCAATCTCATTCGACTTGACCTACAATTTAAAAGTTCAAAGCCATTTAATCGTCGGAATAATAGAAAAACTTTTATATCTATCCACCCACGTCAATCCACCACTTGTTACTAGGAGCGCAGAAAGAAAGTTGCACTACCCGATTTTTAAATTTTCACGACCCATCAGTCACAGAAAAGTTGTCAATAATCCTTTTTCTGTGTACCAAATGCTCCTTACGACACCGAAAATAAGTTTTATTGACATCTTTTCTCTCCCTCTCGCTTTCTGTATCAAAAACAGAACAGACCCATCAATCCTCGTGAAACAAATAAGAAAACTGCCACACATCAACGCACTTCGATATCTTCTGCTACACAGCACAAACAATGAAACTCATCAACAAAATTCACGTGCAATACAGCAAATTATAAATGAGAGCTCGCGAGACACGGGTTTCCTCAAAGCCGACACGACTGCGACTGCGGTTGCTCCGCAGCCGTGCGAAGCGTTCACCTTCCTCCTTCGTCTCTTTCTATCTCGACTTTCCTCTCGCGCACGGCGGTAGCGCGCGCACACGTGCCATTGCGCTCGAGAGGCGTATGTAGGCGCGATATCGCAACCCCGTGAACAGATCCTCGTACGAGAGGCTCCTGCACCCTCCAGCGAGTCTGTAGATATAGTCTGCTACTATTCAGTGGGCGGATGACAAAGGGAGAGAGACTTTCTTTTTGCTGCGCGGCTCTCTCGAAGCTTCCTGGATTGTACGCCCGAGTGCCAGAAAGAGAAAGAGTGCGAAGGGAGAGGGGGGGGGGGGTATAAGAGAACGAAGGGTGCATGTATGAATTTTTTTCAAGGTTAGAATTCGTGTGCAATGCGCTGCGAGTCTTTGTCCTAGCTGAGGGTTCGTTGCTGGGAGAATATTTTGAAAGTACTGGCATTGTTTTTGCTGCTTTTCTTGTTAGTTGAGATGTGTTAGAAAGCGAAATATTAATAATAGACCGTATTTATTCGAATTTTTATTTAGGATAAGATAAAAATTCAAGTGAACTGAAATACTTTGTAAACAAATTAATTTTTATAATTTCTTCTATTATGACCCACTCATCTAAAATATAATACATATACAAATAGCATTTATATATTTTCACAAAAGAAAGAATTTTTACTCTCCAAATGTTTCAGTTTTTCTCGGAGAGAAAGGGAAACCGTCGGAAGAACTGAGGACAAAAGGTTGTGTGAATACACCAGTCTATCCTTCTATATACATTGCCACGCTTACGCCCTTTATGAGAAGAAAAGAGTTATATTTTATCAAAGTTATTCTAGCAAAAGTAGCGTTGTTCCCGGTTTTTATTGTAAACATATAAGATATACTTCATTCCATATAAACCAAATACCTATTCCGTTTACTTTCATTTATATATTACTTTAAGCTTAATTACATTAAAACTTGAAATTCTATATTAATATAAAGATTGCACATTCTATAAACAGCATTCTAAATTTAAAAGATGAGCTCGATTTCACTAGAACACTTTACTTAGTTACATCGCGTTGACACAGTAGCTTGTAAGAGAATTGAATGAAAGAGTTAATTTTATCGTAATCGATAATGCCACTAATTATACAGGCGATACAAGTTTACTTTCAGAATTTATTCATTTGAATATCAACCATAATGCTTCAATGTAATAAAATTACATCGACTCGTATAAACAAAAACAATTGTAAAAAAAAATATTTCAATAATGCATAATTTAGATCAATCTATTCAGAACAGTCCCAAAATAGTTTAACGATCTTTCGACGGTAAAGTACACTGCTGTAAATAACTTATCAATGTTGAAAGAAAGCATCTTCAAAACTACTCTGCAAATAAACGTACCAGTCATTCGCATATTGTCGACACGCTAATGACCTAATCAAAAGTTTTCCTACGAAACGTAGTATTCTAAAATTCATAAAATGCAATGGAATGACTATGCGCATGCAGGTTCTTCTTTCCTGATTCGTCAAGAAAACGAGTAAATTTGTCTGGTAATCATGCTATGCACCTAATACGATTTCCTGGAGAGGGAAAGAGAGCAACGATTACTTCCTCGCAGCAGACTGTGCATTTATTCATTTTAGCCCTACGTTTTACTCTTTTTACTCGTTATATTGTTTGTCTCGAACTTTTTAATCTACAATTATATGCAATTTTATTGAGTGTATCTCAATCTCAGTAAATCTATAAAGCTACTATCTTATGCATCTACAAAAGCTCAAAGAGGTGTTAATGAAAATTCATCTTACATTCACTGCTCAAGCTATATATTTATGAAAACTTTGGCTCTAACTATTGAAAAAACAGCCGTTAATCCGAAATTATCCTACAAACGATGATTCCAACTTTATCGAAGATAGGAGCTAGAGTACTTCTCTCAGTGGCACGATCTCGCATCACAGATGAAAGCTTGCCCAACGAGTTTTTCCGCAATCATCGCCGTTTGCCGCAAAAACATAAACATCTCGCGCGCGCGCATCTTATTCCGAGATTGCCAAGTCGTGTAATCGATACGCTTCGACTTCTGTAGGCGCACGCAGAGAGAGAGAGAGAGATGCAGAGAAAACGAGCCGACGTTCGTCCTTTTCGCGAAATATGTATAATACTGGAGAGTAAAGAGTGAGAAACGAGAGAAGGAAAGCACATCTGCAGAAGTAGTCGAGGAGAGATAGAATGACGGAAAACAGGAGCGAATAATCGATTGACAGAGCAAGGCCTGGCAAGCAGCCACCACGACATTGCCATAATTGAAGAGGAGAGATATGTATGCCTAATCGCGGTGCCAATTCCTGGAGAGACGATCGAAGTGTGTCGAATCGCGTCCTTCTGTGATTTTCTCTGAGATGTAAACATCGCCTCTGGATATGTGTCTCCGTTTGGATTGATATTTCTGTAGTACATGTTGTTCCAAGGTACTTTGATTGAAAAAAACAATGGCCATTATATTATTTTTTATCAGCTTAGAAGATTTAACTATTGTGTTGAAAATTCGTAGCTGCAACTGGTGTAATGCGATTAATTAAAAGAGAAAAATGAGTCTATTCGTTATCGAGGTAGAATACAGTTATTTTTGAATAAATCATAAGAACCTATGTTAAATCCGAAAGCAAGAACTTGCCACGTTCGCTGTATAATATACTTTATTATTCAATTTTAATTGAGCAGAATTACGTGAACGTAATATTATTGATTATATATATTGAATAGAGTCATAATCGTGAAAAACCCTGATAATACTTATAATTTTAATTATGTGAAGGTGTTATCTGAAAATACAAGTGAAATACAGAAGGCTATGCAAATTTGTTAATCCATCCTCAAACGGAACTAATTAGAGATTAACGAGATCATCGCATAAATAGCTAGTCAGCAGTAATAGCAATGTAAAGTTACCAATGCAGCAAATGATCAAAAAGTCTTTCTTTTAACCTACAAAGCCACAAACTTTTGAGTAATTACCTACCGATCACCATCTAACGATTGCGTTGTCTCGTTTGGGTTACGTGACAGGAGTAAAAATCATCATTCTTTATATATACATTTGACATTATATTATTTATTGGCAACGACCATCACCTTACCGAGAAGTCCTGCAATTCTTCTGAATTTCTACATTCTGGACATTCAATCCAATCAGCAAACTTGGCTCTCGTATAAAATCGCAATTTAAAGCCAGTGCATGAAAAAAAATCTCGACAAGCAAAATAAACGTAACGCACCTAATTGCAAGTCCGTCTAATTAAAAGACTGTTAATCCAAATGTTGCATGTCTCTCCATAACGCCTCGGACGCGCGCAATATACTGCTCCCGCCGATAGCATTATACTTTCGGTCACAGTCTAAATGCGACGAGACCGCGTTATGTATTTAAATTTCGCCTCCTAAACGCCGCGACGTACGTTCAACGGTAATTTTTTTCACTGCGCCATCCCGCGTGTTGGCGCTACTGGTTGGCGTGCCTGGATATCGTTAAATTAGCGAGCATCAATTGCAATTAATTTGTTCCGCGTTCGGCGACGGACGTGCTTCCCTTTCACTGCAGAGGTGGGAATGTACTCTGCGGTGTATTTATATTAGCGAGATTCGAGCCATGTTGGTTAGGTGTTTCGATGAGATTTATTGGATGATAAAACAGGTAATTATTTCTGGGCATTATTGAAAAATATTAAGAGGTTGATGAATGGACAGTAAGTGCGAAAGAAATCGATGCTAATTTCAATTTTGAAAACATTTTATATCAGAATATATTGTTGAACGATGATTCAAATCGTTCTTCTCCATATTTTTATCATGAAACATACAATTTTATTAAAATGCCTTTCATTGAAGTTAGAAATCACATGCTAAGCAAACTCAAATTTATTACAATAAACATGGGTCGTCTTTTATATTGATTCTCTATATACACCCAATTATAGCATTCACGATAAGACAACACCCACCTTAACGATCTGAGAATTACAACTCCGAGAATCTTCAATCATCCGCGTAGTATATCCCGCGAAACGAATCTCTCAAGATAACCCGTATATGCGATTATACTCACCGCGCGCGACTTCCCCACCGTTTAACCGAAGAAAAATGCCCAAAGGCAAGGCAACACAGCAGCAGCTGTTCATCGAGTGAAAAGCAAATCGAGAATAATCGACGAGCTTTCCAATACACGCGTATAATTCGCGGCACGTGCATCCGGCCTCACTGCATTCCTCCGCTATTATACGCACTCGATCACCGGCCTCGTCGTCTTTTTCATCTTCTCCCTCGCGGAAATCCGACACTTGGAGCCGAGGTGTTCGACGTTATTACGTTACGTTACAACTATAGCGTTATACCGACGCTCGACTTTTTTTTAACGCGTTGCACACACTGACCGAGTGAGTCGCGCGTGCGGGAGGTCTCTGTATGCACATGTGTGCCGATCGAGCGCCGGCGCGTGTGCCAGATGCCAAGTTTGCGCGACGCGCGATCGCGAGTTGCCCGCATATACACGAGATCCCGTAATTAAATCGTGCGTGTACCGGAGGTGCATGTAGCATTAGAAGTGCAGCGGGTGAATTTGCGCGACCTCGACGCTCATTTCTTTGATGTATCGAGAGTAAGCTAGAGCGCGCTGGCGTTTCGCTGAAGTGTTTGCTGCGTGAAAATTTAATGGCCGAGTTGGGTTTAAACTGACGATAAGGGCTCGCTGCTTTGATATCTTGTATAATTTATGCGATGTACGGGATGTGAATCAAATTAAATTAATTTCAAAGAATCTTTGACGCTCGCTTTGACGATATATTTGTCTTGTATAGAGATGTGTATATTTACAGTAGGAATTAATATCGGAACTATCTTAAGTATTCTAAAGCGCACTTTGCCACCCTCCTGTTTGATCAGGCTGAGCAAAGAAGCATTTATCTCGGCGGGTTACTTTTTCGAAAAATATTACTTTGATAAAAATTCTGAAAAGGCAATTTTTCAAGATTCCAATTGCACACACAAGATATCACGTTGATCGTTTCTTGAAATTTCGAAATAGCGCGTATACTCATGAAGCATTGCTTGATAGTGCAAAAACGTTCTATATATCGCCATAAGTAAATCATTAAACGAACAATATATCATTTCAAAATAATCGAAAAATGCATCTCCGTAAAATCATGACCACCATAAAGAATCGCTAACAGCACCTCAGTAAATCACAATCACTTTCAATTAGACCACGTCCACAAAATAAGAATAACACTTTCGTTACGCCGCACTGAAATAAGCAAAAGCCCGCGAGCTTTATATCGCCGATCTTAAACCTCGTCCATTAAAAAAACAACCACCGCTAGACTAGACATGGCTTCTGGTACTCGCGTAATTGCGCAAAAATCTCGCGGAATCTTCAGCGACGGTCGTTGAGGCTCTGCGTGAGCTAAGAGAGTCGCGATATTTTTCCAGAGCAACGAACTTATATCGCGAGATTCAAGCCTAGTGCACTGTTAAAACAGGAAGTTAAAAATCGACTTGCGATATTGTATAGTATATTGTTTCTACGCGTCATATTTATATATAAGCGAGCTGCTTCTAATTGGGTTTATGATATATTTATATGAGTGACGTCTGCGTGACTTCATTAGTCAGCACTAATTATATTATCGATAAATGTAATTAACGTTAAACTGAATCGTTAATTTTTCACGTGAAAAGCGCATTAATATTACCGTTCTAGATATATAACAAGAAACTTTATTATTAAAAGTTTAACTGTTAATGAACTAAGATCCCATTTTATATAAACGAATATATTATTATTTAATCAGAAATTGTCCTCATTTCAGATATTCAAGCCCAATAAAAACAATGATCACGATAATAATTTAATTAACAAAAAGGCATATCATCGCCGCAAAACAACTCAACTCTCCATCATCCGAAGCTCCATCCAATTCAACTAAAACCACCTCCGCCGCGCGCTGCACACATAATCTTCCATAAAACTTGCCAACCGCAAAACGACCATCTTCTCATCCAACTGCAATCCTTCTCTCTCTCTTCCATATATCTCCACATAACCCCTGCAGTGCAACTAGTGACAAGCGCGGCATAATACCCATAAAGCACCTGCGCAGTACCTACAAACAAGCCGCAACCGCTTCTTACGAATTCCCGCGCGGGAAACCTGTTACTCTCGCGCGCGAGCCGAATCGACGTATATAGGAGTCCAGCCGCACATATTTATATCAGAGACGCTATACAGTATATAAGTAACTGTACAGCGTGTATATATATATATGCCCAGGGAAACTTGTTTATCGGAAATACTCGATAAATTATTCCGAATATCGACCGCTTTGACGTCGACGAATTGTACAGGGCATTCCTGGGATTTTTGTACTTTTGCTGTTGTCGGGAAACAAGCGGATGAAGCCTGTGGTTCAGGCGTTTAACAGCTTTCACTTGCTTCGGGATCTACATTATTAATAATGGGGAAAAACCTTGGTGCGTTGTCGATTTGTCAGCAGGGATGAAAGCATCGTGTTTTAGAGTTTTTTGTTTGTTGGGAAAGTTTCGCGAGTTGTTTTAGTCTTGATTTATATCAACGTATGATTTTAAGAGAGAAGAAATAATTCGTCTGCGAGTGCCAGGATAAAAGAATTCAATTTCACAAGTGATTACACTTCCCCGTTAATTTATACAGTTGTAAACGGATTTATTTTGAGCTTTCTCCATCATCATGTTTGACTTACAATAAGACATCGCGAAATATAAAGTACAAATTATTTGAATGCGCTTTGCTACGAACTTTGAAAAGACTGTACTTAATATTTGTTTTTATTTATAATGAATTATTATTGTATCTATATCAAAAAGTTGGTACAACTTAAAAAGACATTATTTTGCGCTTACGTACGCATCAACGTGGTACAATTGCCATAATACATTATAAGCATATCGACATATTTATTTTCCACGCCCGGAAGGCATAATTTAGATATTCACGCATCACTGCCCAGGAGCACACATATATCTCTGTACACATACGCGAACCTTAAAGTTGAGTGAGTGCATCTCCACTCGACCGACAAAACGATCAGCTGATACCAATGATTCGCAACGTCGCGTCTCGTTCGACTCGACAAATGAGCCGATGCGCCAATGCACTCAAGGCTTAGCCGTAGGCCCGATGGTTCTATAAACGTATACAGCGTGTATACTCGATGATCTCGGCAGAAGCTCGACCTAATGGACATTGGTTCCGTCGGTCTAGATTTTCAAGTTAATGGTCGTGCGAAATCACATGCTTGGGGATACCTTTTAAATTTTCATACACACTATACTTTAGAGGGAGAATTTTCTCCATTCAAGATTTCCTCTTATGCATACTTGACCAAAAGTGAGATCAAGGTCGAAAACGTTCTACTTTGAATTATATTTTAATAATGTGTATAATCGTAGATGAAAACTTATAATGGTTGTTCAAATTTCAAATTTGGCAATAATTTCTTAGAAGCCAGTTATTTTAAAATATGTATAGAGAATAGAGTTAAAATATTTATGCGGAATATTGATATCCCGTTTAAAGGAAAAAAATTTTGATAACATACGCAATGCTATTAAACTCTAAACCCGTTTTACGCGGCATCTATTTAAAAGGACCACTTATTTTTGAATACCAATTTTAATAATAGCAGTTTAACAAGATTATAGTATATATAAGTACATCGATCGATCGGCGCGCGTTGAAAAGTCTCATATATGTTCCAGTTGCGGTACCTATAAAACTTGTAAGGTTTTATTGTTTTTCTGTCGCCGCCAATGTCGCGATTCATATAAGTGATTGGAGTAGCTTATACGAGTTCAGACAGCTTTCGCTGAATCGTGGCGATGAAACGTGTTAATCGGATATTGTCTAGCTAAGCGATAAATTATGCATTGCTTTATGCAACTCTATTACACCGCCGTATACATAACACTTTTGAGTATATTGTATAGTATTAACAAGTTGATAACGTGTTAAGTTCTGATTATCTAATGTAATTGGGTCAACCTTTGAAGATACAGCCAATAATTAGTGGCCTTTGAAAATGCTAATATAACTTATTAATTTAAATAAGGTATACAAATTTAAATACACGCGGTAATTAAGTTTTCAAAAATATTATCGACAAATACATTTTTTATATTGAATTTAAATCAGTCCAGCTTCATAAATAATCGCCTTCAAATATATACATGATAATATTTTTCACTGGATTTGAAACGGATTAGTCAGCAAATTCGTTCTATTTATAATATTGCCACAACTGCGTGTAGTCACAGTTTAAGAAAAGACTAAGCAAGTGCGCAAAAATAAGATTTCACGTAAAATGTAAAAATAAAAAATTCCGTTAAATTAAACTAAAATGTATTGATTTGTTGAAAACAAACTTGTCAATGAAACAATAATAAAGCGTAGTTGCAAGCAAGTGTCGCGTTAAAAGAAACAAATTTTTAAACAAATCGATCGCTATTAAAGATTTGTTCAATAAAAGAACAAGCTGTGCTCTCAAATTTGCTTCGCACGTATATGTACACATATATGAAAAGTATGAAAATCAAACAATCACATAAAACTCGCTTCCCCGAATCCGTACCAGGCACAAGAAAAAAGGCTCACGCCCGCCTTCTCGATTTCCCAATTTTCGCGAGCCGCTGGGCAAATAAGATCGAATGACACATCCCCGCGACAACCTTGAAAAGCGGGGGGATGATATCGACATTTCAATCACACGAGCTAGCGGGCATAACGACGAAAAAAAAAGAAAGCTACTCATCCGCGTCCGACAACTTGTAAACAAATGCGCTCGACGCCCGAATTTAAGCCCGAGATACTCCAATGGCTTGAAATGTAAACAAAAAACCGAAAAATCAAGAGCAGCAGCTGATCCCGTATACTTCCTTCGCGCGCGCAGGGAAGGGCTACACAAAATTGAGGTTAGTTTTCGCTCGGTGGTTGGCCCCCGACAACGGGTAAGTGTAAGTATATAGAGCGAGATGAGTCACGAACCTCGCGGTTCACCGTGTATATATATATATATATGTATGTACATGTATATATGAATCTCATTAATAGAGCATTGTCTTCAACGAAAAGTCGGGCGTGACGACATATTTTTCACGTATATAGGCAGTCTCCGTCGTACGAAATATCCATACGACGATCAAAACAAAACAATCGAGCTGCGCAGGAGCGCAACCCCAGTGCACTCCCTGTCGATGTCAATCCTCTCGCCAGTAGCATCGGGGGGCATAAACTTATAAACAAAGGCTTCGCGCGAAGAACCCGAGAAAAAACGCTGCGAATATCGAACGCCTCCCTGACAAAGGACGATATACATTCGATCGACCTAAAGGAAACAAAAAGCCAGGTAGTAATAGCATTAGTAGCAGACAGAAAGCGCGCGACACGCGGATATAGACTGAGCTAATGAAAATACACTGCCGATGGCATGCGTGTACGTTGCGTGCTCCTCCCATTGCTTCCTTTTTTCTACGGACGCGCCGGCAGGTACGCACCGGCCTCCCGATAATTATGCAATCGGCCGGGCGACTTTCGCGCAAATGTCCGTGTGGGCGTGCATTAGTGTACTCACCGCTGAACGAAGCGAAGAACGTCGTCGTCCGGAGAGCTGCCAGCGCACTACACTACACCGCGAACACCCGCGCACACACACATGCGGGATTATCACTCGCGCGGCGCACGACGACACACGGAGCAGCAGTCTGCCAGACGATCCGACACGAACTGTGAGGTGGCTAGTGCGCTCGAGCGCCGCGATGAGGCGCCAGTAACGGGAGAACGACATCTTGGATTGCGGGATCGATACGGGCGCGTGCGCCCTGCTGAGGATCGCGGATCCGAGGCTTGGCGGGAGATTTTGAAGTAGCCGAGTCGAATTTGACTTGCTTTGTATAATTGAAATTAATGGATTACAAATTGCGTGGCTGTTGAAGTAAAACTCATAGATGAAAAGTGTATATAGAGATATTCTTTTACGTGTTTTTCTTGATTTTTTTTAAGAAAGCGCAGTACTTTTGTACAATTTTGATTACAGAAACAGCTGTAAAGGTAAGCATATTTAAAACGGGATTTGGGCCATGATTATGCGATGATAAACAATGATAACAGTACAAATTCTCCTTAATTCTCTCGTTTAATATACACAAATTGAAAGACAAACTATGTAACAAATTATCAAAGTAAACAGCATCACCGCACCATTCACTATACAGTCAAAAATGCCGAGTTACATCATAGCGATCGTTAATACTAAAATATATAATTATACATACGAAAAAGGGACCGAATAGCGTAGTATTCAAAATCTGGCTCCACCGTTGATTATCGAAGACAAGTACACTGAGAGAAATTCAAATAAAAAATGCGCTTAGTGAGATCAAGACTGGCACTAGTTATAATTCACTTGGAATACACAATTATTTAAATTTAATAATAATAATTTAAATATACTAACAAATACACACGTTTCAGTTTGATCTGTTTTTTAAATATTTAATGTAAGTTAATGCAAACCTTCCAGTCTCTTTACGACACACATATTTTCACACGCATAATTCATACTCTCCCTGTATCATCGAAAAAGGCGATTCATTTCATTTAACTTCTCGACAATTGATTCTCCTATATGACATCGCGTAAAGGCCATAATCACCGCATGGGCCTTAGAATCTCGCAATCGCAGATATTCTCTCTGCCGCTATCATACATTTCACATACTCATATGGAAAAGGAAAATCATTCTTTGGACGTTGGTCGCCCACGATCAGCACTTTTGTTTCTACTAATATCTAACATTACAATAAACGGCTTATTTAACGTTTATCACACATATTTTCTGCTTTAACGAGTCGTGTGCTCCATATCTCCACGCCATTCAATTCCAATCATTATTTTCAGTCGCTGCCATTAAAGTATTTAGGAATTATCCTTTAGAAGAAAAATACGAATAGGAAGTTCTCACTCGATCATATTAATAGGTTCAGTATTATAGTATTCTTCAGGTTTAATCACGGCTTAGCTCTGGAAAACTTCGTTCAGAGCCTTAAACGTCAATCTTTAGTTGAAAAATTCTGATTTATCTTAAAAGGTCTGTGCATTGCGACATATACCGCAACCAAGAGCGAATTCTTCCCCTGTCGGTGGGTGTTTAACATGAAGTGGGCACTCATCTCCTTCCATCTGTTTCGCTTTTGATCCTGCAAATAAATTATTTCAACTATTAGTGATCAATTGCATATAGATTTAAAGTTCGTATACTAACAAAAGGCGATAAAAACCTGCGGGACAAGAAGGCAGTTCGTTTTTAGGTATATTAGTGACTCTCTGAAAATCATCGTGACATGGTTTACAAAAGTGCGTGGTCCCAAAGCAGAAGAATACGGCCACGGAACAGCAAAACCGGCACTTGTACTCCAGGAAGTCGGTGCCGTGTTTAGGACACATCTGGGCACGAGCCACATCGCTGCAACCGCCACAAACAAGTTCAGTCGGATCAAATGACTCGCCCCCTTGCTGAGCGTCGCAGCGCGCTTCGCCGCCGTAGTAGGCCTTTTGACATTTATAACAAACGTAGTAGGCATAGCGGTCCATTGCATAAGCGGCTGGATCCTGGTAGTAACGACCACCTGGTGTTGTGACTGCATCGGCTCTGAAAGTTTGAGAATTTGCAAAGCATTAGCACTTTATTGAAGTTTGAGAAAAAACGTGTTATTTATTATTCTAATATTCGGCTATTTCATGTAAATTTAATTAACATTTTATTTTGAACGTACTTATGTAGGCCTTCGTACTCCAATCTCATAAGCGCCTTCCGTTTTACGTCCTCATAAAGCGCCTTAACGCTCGCTAGTTGTTCCGTAAGGTTGTGATTCTCCATAGGTATTTTACAAATTGGACACAGCGAGAAACTGAAGGTGATTCTTGGCCCATGCCATCGCTTCAGCAGCACCGTTCTACAGCAATGTAGATGGAAGACGTGACCGCATTGTAGTTGTATTGCTGGTGCGCATGACAAAGCCTCGGTGAAGCAAATCATGCACATATCGTCGGCATCCTGCTTTAATTCGCAGGTGGGGTTGCAGCGATGCAAACAGGGAAGGCACGGACGTTCGTCGCGCACGCCGCCACAGATGTGACCGCACGAATGTACCTTACTGCAGGCATTTTTCGCATGTTCTTGGCATTCATGATCCGAACAGGTGTTGCCGATAGCCAGAAGGCCAGTGTTACCTACAATTCCAGAGGAAAATTTGTTTTATTTCTTGACATCAATATTTCACATTTCCTATTGATACAGATATTGAAATATTAAGTACCTGTCGTGCCACAAAAACGGCAAACGCCAGACGTTGCTCCAACGGGTTTTTGTGGAGGTCCGTCGCGAAATTCTACCAAAGCCTTTAATGTCTGACTGTCTGCTAACACAAGGATCCAGAAAAGCTTCATACGTCCACATCCTTCGTGAAGATCTACACGAATAGCTTCTTCCTCTTCTTTACAAACTTGTCGTACATGCATTCGTGTTCTGCGATGAAGATGCAGAACTCGATCGCAATCGGCGCACAAGTTTCCGCAATTATTGCACTGAATTATCGCCGTTGTTTCGCCATCATCATGATTACTACATGTAGGCTACAAAATAATCAAATGATTTTTAATTAATCAACAATTTAAATCATATTTCATTACATTGTTCTTATATTAGCTTTTGTAAATTTTCAAAACTTTATGAAAATACGCGAATACTTACTCTAGGAGGTGGAGGTTGACCATCGGCGCTGCTCCATTGACCAGAAGATAACCTTTCAACATGATCAGAATCTAATACGCAAAGGGAAGACAAAGCCAACCAAAGAGTCGGCGATCGAAGACATTTTGTTGGATCTCTGTTTTTGTCATCCATCCTGGTCAAATTCAAAATGTTCTCTGCAATAGCAGCCTTTGTCACAGCAGCCCAAGCATCTGACAACTTTCCCTGTAATTTATAGGGTAAAATATAACATTGATAGTTACATAATCCAGACCAAAATATTTATGATCGAAAAGTACATACAGAAGCCATGTCTTTCAAAAACTGTATTATTTCTTCAGCCAATTTTCTCGTAATGCAGCCTCTTAGCCACCATCGCACTCCCACAAAACTCTTGGGATGAATACTCGTAGCCAATGAAATCGATTGCAAAGCTTTTCCATTGCTTTCCTTATCTTTCACTTTAACTTGAACAGTTAAAGCCTTGGCTATACAACTTAGGAAAACATCTAAAATACCTAAACTATGTTCATTGAATTCCATTGATTGCGAATACCCATTACTTGCAGCTGATATAATACTGAAGTCAGATGGTGGCAATCTGTCTGCGCCAACAACATTGGCCAATGCCTCTGGTTTGATTTCAGGTAAGATTCTTCTTAAAAGAGATGTAACCTGCCTCTGAACTCTTGCTGATCCAGTATGAAGTAGACTAAGAAGATCTTTCAAAAGTCCGCATTGATGAGAGAGGTAGTTTCTTCCTACAGAACTTCCACTTAAAGCTAAGACCATTGATAGCATTTCAAAACAATAAGTATCAGCTGCCTTTGGCATATCACTGTTGTCGCTTATCAAACTATTGACTGGGGTCGGAGAACACAAAAGGGTTTCCCACTCTTCTCTAAGACGAACTGTTTCTTTTCGAATAGCTTGAACGATATGCGTACAAACTTGTTTTTGAAGATTCGTCAATTTACTTCTACTGAATAAAATGCCAACCATGTGTTCCCGAAGTTCATTACTTTCTTCTAATTCTTCATTATTTGGTTCTATAACTATAGATGAAATTGGTCCTGAATTTGGTTGCTCGCCTTGAATTAACTTTCCAAATACCTATAATATTATTTTAAATTAATTTTATATACTAAGATGTAATATAAATAAGATTTTACCGAAGAACTTTACCTGTGACGTGATTGAACGAAAAACTTTTAGAGTTTCTGATTCACAGTTCTTTTGTTGAATGGATATTGCATTAAGCTGTTTTCCAATTTTGAGAGACTCTCCTTCAATTTCTCCAAGTACTCGAATTTGTCGGACCCTCAATGAGTTATCAGGTCCTTTTAACTCAAGACCGACGACAACATGCCGCGGATTTATAACTGGACATTTAACCCATCCAGTAGATCTACTTTCTATTTCAACAGTCTTTAACTTTACCATTTCATCTGTATCAATGCCCGATTGGAATGTAACACAAGATACTTTATGCTGAATACAAAGTAAAAAGAAATTAATTATTTCGAATATTTTTACGAAAAACACCTCATAAAAGATTAAATACACTTACAGTTAAATCACGACAATTATCAATGTGAATGTAAATCATTCTAGGGAACGAGTGAGCGCCGCATATGATTGTAATTGTCTTAGTTTTATCTCGATCTTCGTCACCAGACTCCCAGAATGTTTCGGTTGAGTTATCTGTAAGGCTGCTGATCATTGCTTGTCTGCTCGACGTTTTGATTTCGACTCCCGATGTTAAATCTTTGAGTGACTCGACAGTACTAAGTATTTGTCCAGATAAGTTTGACTGGTGGCTCTTGTGCATACTCATCGTTGTATCCTCTTCTTCCTCCGAACGAGAAAGTATTTTGCTAATATTGCTGAAAACGTGACTGCGGTGCAAGAACATGTGATCGGCAGCAGTAAACTGAATTGCCCAGCATCTCACAGCAGCCCGTTGTAGCGGAGATCCTGTAGTATGAAGTAACGAATTATATATTTCAAAGATTTGTAAGATCTTAAGAATATTATAGACGTAACTATGAAATAACATACCCGAGGGAGGTAGAAGCATTAAATCAGCAATGGTTTGTAATAACGTATGAAATGATGTAGGAAGAGGATTCGCAGCTTCGCCAGCGATGGTTAAGTCACTCAAAGGGTGCTCGCATACTCCAACCATGTCCTGAAAAATAAACTTACTTAGCAAAAATCTTCTACTTCGATATTGCCAGTGCATAAGTAATAAATTTATAGATTTAAACTTACGTGATCTTTTCTCCTTTCTATGCACCTCTTTCTATTATCATCCTCATTAATATCCATAGAATCCGATACAATCGGTGTAAGTGAGGCGACGAACCACCAGAGCAAGTCGTGAAGGCAGATTGGTTGAGTTACGCTTCGTAGCAGCCAGTTCAGCGCCTGCATTGCATAGACCCGACATGCAGCGCGCCTTAAAGCCTGCTTCATCGCATACTGTAAGTGCTGGAGGTTATGTTGTTGCAGGACAAACAGCATTACTGGTCTCATTAACAGTTCGATGCGATCATTGTTGGCGATCTCTGTCGCTTGGTTTGACGAGACTATTGCCGATTGATCCATCGACGGGACTAACTTTTGAAGCGCCGCCGATGGATAGCAGAGCAATGATGAACCAGCATCTGAAAGATCAATATAGACGTTTAATATTCAAACTTTTCTTATTCTAAGCGTAATCGTAGAAGTTTTCTTGAGTTATTCTATTAAAATTATTATATTATCATTACCATTAGTTAATTCGCTACTGCTATTATTTCTCTTTCGCATCATAACTACTCGACCGTCATTACTGTTTTTCGCCCAAGGTGCTCCAGTCGACATTGAAACCGATCTATGGAACATTCCTCGATTTTTCCCGCTATCACTGTCACTATCGCTCATTGGACATTCCGATAAAGGCTGTATGCAAAAAATATTCTTAACATTGTATTACATTAACTTTTAACGATGTCACTGAATTTTTTTAATAAAAACAAGTTTACGTATTCCTATGCGGATTTCAAAATTTTCAGTGACATTGACACAACAGTAAGCATGCAGACAACATCTATAGATAAATAAAAGCGAAACCCACCCTTCTGTTACTTACAGTCAACCCACTGCCGTTACCAACTTCGAACGACGCCTGCTGCCCACCCTGACGCCTAAGTATTTCCTCGTAGAACTTTTCCTCGTTGCTCTGAGAGCTCTGAACACCCAGAGCAAGCAGGCACTGGAATGGTCCGGTCGAAGGAAACGGTCCGGCCGCTTCCGGAGGACTATAATTTTCCGCTACAGCGCTCAGAGTCTGTGAAGGTCGTCGTTGTTGCTTCGGAATATTGACACCTGCGGCACTTGCCAGATCAAGTAAGAACATTGCATTGTTCTTGACAATTATATGCGTGTCATCGTTTTCAGGCGACGTTATCGGCGACATGAGCTTGTTCGTCTCGCCCATGCGTCTGTGACGTTTGTTCTTCTTGGCCTGTAAAAATCGAGTAATTATTATACCGAAACTAAGTTCACAGATGCCAATTTTTTAATTACTAGAACAAGCATTACAAGGGTGATAAAAGTTTCTTGACATAAAAACTTTTACGGATCCATTAATTTCAAGTCATTACGAGGAAGGTACCAACTTCTTAATTTCTTTTTACGGAGGACATAAGGGAAACTAAACTTACGATAGGAAATAAAACAAAATTAGATTAAAAAACAGCGATAAAGGAGAAACCATGAATCTACAACATCCTTCGGCATTCTCGTGCACTCACCTTCAAGTACTTATCGCGACACGTGTCACACAACAGATACCACGAACTACCGCCACCGCCACCATCTCCACAATTACCGGCCCAACCAACACAGTAATTCCCTCCACTATTGTACCCGTTACCCCCGGCATGCCATCCACAGCCCGGGTGCATGAGCTTCATATGATAGGTCACCGGCGGCGGGAACATCAGTCCGCAGAGCTCGCACGTCGTCTCGCGCTCGATACCGCCTAGATCATCGACGACTGGTACCTTCGTAATTGGTTTCCACTCCTTGCGATCCTTTGCTCCACGTTTCTCGCGTTTTTCAACTGCAACTCCGTTGCTCTCCTTGGCTGGTGTGGAAGAAGGTAGCTTCGAGAGTTTTATAGCTGGAGGTTGAGCTATCGGGCTGGGTAGAACTGTCTGCTGGTCAATCGCTTGCAAGCAGTTTATACTCAGCTCCTCCCACAGGAAAACTAGGCTCTTCAAGGCTGGAGGTAATACTGTCACCGTCGTGAATTCTGGTAGCGCTGTGAGTGTATTTCCTTTGAACATTATATTCAAATTAAATGTGTGATTTACTTCAATAAATAACAATCCGTTTATAATCCATAATTTGCAGATGTTACAACGAATATCGAGGACTCAGTTATGTACAAAACCAAACAAAAGTTTTAGCTACTAACCAGCTGGTGGTGTTTCCTCCTTGATACCCGTTGTTGGCTCCTGCTTCTTTCTGTTCCTGTTGGCGTTGGCGTTAGCCGCCGATCTCGTGAGACTCTCTAGAGTGCTGGGTTGGATATGCAGATAGTTACCGTCGTTCGTCACCTCGACAGAATGCCTCTGCCTTGCACGCTCCTCCCGTGTCATTTCGTTCTTGCGACCCTCGTTATTAGCTAACGCTGTTTGCCGAGTAACTACCAGTGCGCCTTGTTTTGGAAGACCGGGATGAAATTTGAGGAAACTTGCGCAAGCCATTGCGTCATGTACGATGCCCTCGTGCCAGAGGAATGCTGCGAAGACAGCGCGAAGACACTCTGCTACTGATGGACTTATAGCTTCCTTTACCTGTATACATTTGTGGTTAAAAATTGCATATTTATAATTTAACGAAGGTTTTGCTAAGAGGATATAAAGCTCTCATATCATTTAACTTAAATGCACATCATACCTTTTCTTTATTAAGATTTAGTGTCCTGCTGGGACTAGGTGTTTGCTGATTGTTGGCCGGCGACATTGCACGTTTTGCTCTCGTTTTCACAACTTTGCTGTGATCGCGACGATACGTTTTGGAAACATGACGATCTTCTTTGGCATTCGTAGAATTGATGGCAAAATGACCCTTCATAGCCGTAGTCGCACTTTCGGGACTAGTTTGCGTTTGAGCCTCGGAAACCTTTTTAGAAACATCTTGAGAATCCTACATAAAATTACAATAGTAACTAGATTAAGCTCAATTCAACTATTTTTTATAAATATTGTATACAAATTGTCATACTTACGCAACTTATGCTCAGCTCCTTCTTTGGTGTCTCGGGCGGGCTAGAGGTACTGCCCTCAGACCTCATGTGCAGCGAGCTACAGCTCGGACTAGGCGATAAGTCCCTGGTGGTGTTCGCGATAGAACTAACACCACTTGGTGACGGATCTCGCGTGAGGCTGCTAACCAGTGCACTAGTGTCGCTCTGCGTTGATCCACGACGATGCGATGCGCCACTGTCCGCCATACCACCAGAGACTGCAGAAATTGGTTAATATGCTTGAATTGTGTTTGGTGATATTGACACTATTTTTTACGAGGGGCAGGGGCAGTGATGGTGGTACGTGAATTCGTAAGGGCTGGTCGTGTTGGAGATTTACAAGAATGTTGAACAATAATGGTAATAATAGTTATAGTGACGTATAACAAATAATTAATTATACGAACCACTACTTTCTCTTATTTATCCTCCGAAGAGGTTATTAAATATAACTGATACAAATCATAAGAGTTAGAAATAATGCTAATAAATAAATAATTTTTAATCTAAAAATAAAACAATATATTTGTCATATTATAGTTCATGCATTTTATTAAAAATATATTTGATAAATTGAATTAGATACTGTACCCAATCTAGCTCCCATATTAGTAATAGTTAATAATAATAATAATGGAAATACAGATTTCGTATAATGGTTATTCATACTTTGAGCGTGCAATGTACATCATGCATTTTCAGTCAATTTATTTAAAAATCTAAGAAATCTATCTGGTTTCAGCATTTTCATACTTTTCTGATGCTAACAACTTGTCTGTGAATATTCATGTTCATTCAGAGTATAGTGCATTTTATGTCAGGCGAGATATATGCCAATATTATAAAAAATTCTGAAAAATTAAACTACATTATGCATTACATTGCATTATTTTAAACAAATATTCGAATGAATAATAGAAACTGGCATTGCTTCTATAGATGTAATATGCATTTTTTAATTATTTATCCGCAGTTTACTTTATATATTTTTACACAATTTTTCTGTTAGAAAATGTCTATATTATTATATTTGAATATAATAGATCATATGAATTGGTAACAAAGTACACAATAGTTCTAGACGATTATGACACTAGTTACACACTAATATGAGACGAGATGAGGAGATTATGACTGCAATTATATGAATTTAAAACAGAATTGCTACATCTTTTCAAAGGCACGTCATTGCGTTTGTTATGTCTTACCTAAGGGTGAGATGCCGACACTTCGGGGGGAGCCGAAGAGCAAAGGACTGCTGCTGGCACTGTCCCCCCCTCCAGTCAAATTTTTCCCACCTGATAAGTTTTTATTAGTTGCAGTACATTTAAATCTATCCACTATACAGAAACACGTAAAAATGGTATTGCAAAAAAGTATATTGTACAAATCTTTATTGTTTGTATGTAACATGTACATATCTAAATATATATATATATGCAAAGATTGCCCATATTATCGCATGCTGCTTGCATTAAAAAATATGCTTGAATTATAAATAATTATGAAGAAACATACGAAATGTTATTTAAACAACTAATTGTCAACTGTGAATCTGCATACTTTTTTTCGTTAAGCTTAGAAATTGTGCTTTATTGTATATAGGTGGACAATAATAATTGATTTCAATAACATGCTAAAACAACATACAGTTATGACGGCTACAATAGTAATACATTTTCAAACTGTATAATATAACTGATATAATTTAATATGTTTATGCCGATGATATAAAACGATCAAATTCTATCTATACAAATCTATACAAATTCTACAGAACCAAAATAATGATGCAAAAATGTGTTGTTTTTTTGTGAGTCACAAGTAGAAAAAAGCATCGCTGAATTAAATAAAACTATTGTACTATAAATGATCCCAAGACAACGTTAATTATTGGAATAAGCAGTTAGTACCTTGGGCATTAACAGCAGGTGGCAAGAGACCAGAACCAAACGGCAGACGGCTGGAGCCAGCTAAGACCAACACCACGTATTTGTTATAGCTAATAAAGCTGGGTTGCTTTTAGTAAACAAAAATATTTTTGGCATCTGACAAATAAAGATTATAGTACATTGAACTTTCAATACTTAGACGGTCAATAGCCATAAATATTCTCGTAAGTATACAAAATAGATGTATGATTCAAAACTATTTCGAGAAGAAAAAATCTAATACATCCATCATAAGAAGAATTCTTCTTAAGGGAATATTAATATTGTAAATTGATTAATTTGTAATAATGATTTGCAAAATTTTAAAAAAATCTGAAGTTCCCTTAAGTTTAATCTTGCGCCATTTTGAATTCAGAAGCTCAAGACCGAGCACACAGAAAACACGCACTAAGTGCGCGTTAATGCGCGAAATAAGAAAATGTAGATGTGTAATAAAAGAAGATAAGTAATCAAATTATAGACATTCAAGGTCACTGTATGGAAGAAAAACCGTGTGATGCCAGAATTTGTTTGTGTTTACATACCAGGAATAGGAACTGGACTGGAAGATCTGCTGGCAAGTCGAGGTGATCCAGCTTGCGGATTCTTCGGCGAAGAACTGCGCGACATTCGCCGCGGTGTCTCCGGTGGTGTGGAACCGTTTCCGTTCGCTCGACTCTCACCCATGGCCTTTACCAGTTCTTTTACGGATACACCCACAAACTCCGAAAAATCCCTACTCATATCACATAACTCATTAGTATGACGAATTCGCACCAGAGCTCAATATATTAAGTAATGATAAAAATATGCAATGATTGTTAACCTTCCAGGTGAGCTCCTCTTCTCACCATGAGTCTTGTCATCGCCCCGAAGCCACTTCTGCAAAACACTGAATTTCCCACCTCCTCCTCCAGCTCCACCACCTCCTCCTCCGCCTTCGCGCTCTCGCTCTTTTGTCGGACGTTCTTTTAGGTGATTCTTCGGAAGCTTCGTGGAAGGCTCGGTTGTCTTATCAGCGGTGGACGTCGCTGTGGCCGTTGTGGTACACTTGTCGCTGCCTCCCAACGAATCCTGCTGCTGTTGTTTGATACCAGTACTATAGGTTCCGAAGAGGAAAGAACTATTAAGACCGTCACCGGAGCCGGCGCTACTAGGTTGCGGAGGAATGCAGTTTTTAAGAGATTTGGCCTGTTGCTGAGCGTTGTGCTGGTTGTTCTCCTGACTACCCGAAGGCATTGATGGCGATTTGTCGTAGCCCTTGTGATTCGGCATCTGATGCAGTAAAAATTATCATGTTAATTTACTGTATACATATATATATTTTTGTAAATAAGTGCAAACCTGATTAGTAGGAGTTAAGTCGGCTAGAAGTTGCTTCTTCTCGGCTACGCTTTCATCATTGTCTTGATTGATTTTCATATAGGCCACGCCGTGCTTATTAACGGCAAGAGACCAGGCCTCTCCACCATTTTCGAAGCAATATTTACTAGCTGAATCGTTATCAATACGAACCCACGTGCCATATCGGTTGCTGAACTGTTAAACGTATGAAGAGAATAAATTTGAATGTATAATAACAATTTATTTTGATCAAAGTTTAAGCGTCTCGGTAACTACAATTATAAAAGCTTCTTACGTTTTCTTGGACTGTAACAGTATTTCCCAAGGCCAACGTACCAACGACTGCAGCTTTCAAACTTGGCCTACTCCTTATGTTATGACCGGAAGCACCGCATGTAACCACCGCCATAGTTTTCCCGCTATCGAACGTAACTGTTTTTCTTTTACTGCAATCAGAAAATATTATATAAAAATATATTATGTGCAATATTACACGTGAATAATTAGTAATCTAGTGTACTGACTCTTCGCTTAATTCGGATTTTTTCTGTGCCGAAGCTTCTTTAGCATTTTGATATGCCGTAGATTTTGGTTCCTCCACTGGCAGTAATAAAGTTTTCCCTAAATGTTGATTGTACTGTAGACACCAGGCTTCTAGGTGTCCACTATTGCAGTATTTCGTTATTGTATCTACGTTCAGTCGAAGCCACACTCCATCGTCATTGTGAATCTATTAACGTTAGAAATACAAAATTTAAAATAATACAGTCTTTTATGTCATATAACTGAACGATTATTCAACATACCTCATCACAATAAATAATCGTGCTGTTGACCGGTACGACACCGATCTGTTTGCTTTGGAGAGATGGATGTGCCCTAATCCTGAGTCCAGCGCTATTTTTCGCCACGAACTTTCTCACCCTGCTCGGCAGATGTTGGGGTTTCTTTACGATGTTCATCGCCGGTAGTTCCATGCCCTGAGGTGGCCGTTTCACTTCAACTTTGTAGTTCTATAGACATAACATATAATCGTTATATAATTTTTTTCTTTTTAACTCAAAATTTGAAAAATTTAATTTTGTAAGTCATTTTATTTTTTTAAAAGCATCAACGTCACATATTTAACATTCCTTGCTGCTACTGAAATGTATTATACTCACTTCATAATACTTTAAATATTTACTCATTACTAGTTAAAAACAGTTTCGGAAATATAAATAAAAGCCGAGCATTTTAAAATGTTTCGAACTATACTCACGTCCTCCATGTCGTAGCCATCGATGTTGATCTGTATCGAGTACCAGCCGACGGAGAAGGGTGTCCAGGTGGCCTTGTACGTTCCATCCCCGTTGGGCATAACCATCATGCTCTCGCTCGAGCGTTTTAAAGCCGACGAAGTGAATCGCAGCTCCTCGAACGAGTAGTTTCGGTAGGCCTTCATGATGGTGATCGCGTGGAAGCTGACTTTGTACGGATCGTCCAGGACTGTGACCTCGTAAGGCGCGTCCAGCGACGGCTGAGGATGTCCACCAAAAGTCATCGGATCCGGCTGCGAAATGCGACGGATCTTCTTGCCCTGGTCGGGCTCCGACAGGTCGCGCTTGTCTATAGGCACTGCTTTCGCTTCGATCTGCGTGAGAGATTAAAAGTATAATGATTATTGAGAGATAAATTTCATGTAACGTCAACGTACATATTAATATTAATAAAAATTAAAATACAAAAGCAAAATAATACAATCAAGCGTAAAAAGATCTCGATGCTCACCTTCAAACCGGGCACGTGGACGATCTCCCCGTACTGGTCCCTGGTGACGAGAGTAACAACAGCCGGCCACCCGTAGCGCATCTCCTCGCTCGCGTATACGATCTCGCACTTGCTTGGATCGACGAAGCTGTCCGGCTGGAGCCATCGCGCTAGTCTGCCGCCACTGGTGCCCGACGTGCACGACACGAAGTCCCTCAGGAACAACCTCTCGTTCGAGTGGCAACTGCAACGTAAAAATACAGACGCTTTGTGTTAGCTGGACTTAACTTTGATTAGGGAACATTAATACTGTATATAGGTGCGTGAATAGCCCAATTATATATGTGTGTGGGAGGTGTGATTTACGATATTGGTATACAGGCGATTTAGCACTCCATTAAAGTCAGGATGAGGTGTCTACGAATTATGAATTATCGGGCAATATTCGGTGAATTATTGCGTTTGGTTTATGCGTATAGTCGCAGGTTTGCTGGTTATTTTATACGATTAATAAATTTGACGAAGCCATAAAACCACAGCGCTGTTTTAATGCATCACGAGTAATTGTTTACAAGTATTTATCGTGTTATAAATATCGTGATTATCAGAAATCATAACGGCAAATTTTGTTTATAAATTCAAAATCTTTCATCGCTTTCACTTCCAAAAAATGTCGTCCAGCCGCATAAAAACGTGATTCCAGAAATCCTCATTCGAAAACGAAATTCGCGCATAAACTCGCGCACCGTCGCGTCCACCCCTTCAATTTGCAGTAAACCCTCTCTCCTTGAGGCAGATCAATTCCGCAGCCAGTTTCGTTTCGGCCAGTCCATGAAAATCCGGCTGAAAAAACAGCTGCCCCTGCTGCAGCTTGGTATAATAATCCCCGAAAAATCAGCGCTGCCCGAAGGAGAAAAAAAACGGTGAATCCAATCTCCATTACGCGAAACATAACTGCGAGCTTCGCAATTTACGGAGGCCTGCGCGAAAATAAGAGCTGAGATGCAGCAGGCTCTCGTTCCCGAGAAAAAGGCCGTCCTTAATTGGCGCTGCGGAAGAACAGCAGCGGCGCGTCGAATCTTATCGGTGTCGTGTGCTCTGCGACGACGGTTTTCTCGTCTTCGTCTTCTCCTGCTTTTCTGCGCGCCTCTGCACACTGCGTTGCTTCCTTATGTGACTGTGTGGCTATACTTCACAGGTTGAAAGAAAGAGAGCCGGACGCGCGCGAGGCCCTAATAAGGCGGCAGTGACATCGGAGCCACTTGACCGATTCAGAGCGAGTCTGTGTTTTGTGGCTGTGTGCACCTGTGACGTTATATATATTTACGTTCGTCGTTGCGACGGGGAGAGATGCTTTTTATACTGTTGCACGTTTGCTGATGGTGTATGGATGATCGGAGCGTCCGGGGATGCGGATGATCTTTTAGATTTCTTTTGGGCTTGACTTTGTTGTGATATCTGACCTTTGCAACGAGTTACTTGGAAGCGTGTCTTCTCTATTATGGTGTTTTTGAAAAATATATTTTAAAATACTGTTAGAACACGAAAGGTTGTCATTCAAAAAATAATAACAATGATAAAAATATATACATTTTTAAATTCAATAACAAAAATCTCAAAGATAAATATTTGAACAGACGGTCTTATAATCTCGAAAAGATGCCGCGCACAGAGAACAAAAAAAAAAGCGATCCCTAAAATCAGCGCACATGTGCTAACAAACAACAGAAACCTCTCACAGATTTCAAACAAGATCTCGCAATCTGCGTAAAGCCCGAAAAGTGCGTCGCCACTCGCACAAAACAATTCTCCTATATACACCCGCACCAAGCCCCGCATCTCCACGTCAACAAAACGCTTCCTCCCATTATATCCCCACAGCGCGCAGCATCTCATTATCGCTCGTGTCGTCGGATTTATCTCTATTATAATAGGAGCCGACGGCAGTAGAAGCAGCAACAGCAGCAGAAAAACTGCAGCGTGAAACTTTCCCGCGCGCCACATGGACGGCACGTGGTCAAGGCGTCGTGGCAGGTACGGCAAGTATATGCGGCATCACGAACGACCTTAAGGGCCTCTTTCGTATTGTGCCGAGGCACGAAAACGCAGAGTATAGCACGTGTCGCGCAGACGTTGCTGCTGCCCTCGCGCGAGCCATTTCTCATGGGAAATTAGACGACGGAGGCGGTATATATACTCGCTTTCTACGAGTGTATTAGAGGTGTGTGCGAGAGAAAGAGAGAGAGAGAGAGGATGCACTTCCGCTTCCGATAGCCACGAGCGAGCTGTGGGAGTAGTATAGGAGCCGAGTTCTGTGTAATATAGCGTATCACAATAGGCGGAGGTTCGGCTCTTCTTTCGGCTTCTTTTTGTGCAGC
The DNA here is from genome assembly GCA_020010945.3 of Muscidifurax raptorellus. Lineage (NCBI taxonomy): Eukaryota > Metazoa > Arthropoda > Insecta > Hymenoptera > Pteromalidae > Muscidifurax > Muscidifurax raptorellus. The sequence continues at coordinate 6,708,488 of CM052077.1, forward strand.
TCGAAGGGTTGTGTAAATGTGTAGACGGGGCTCAAATGAGCTTGTTTAGAATTGTTGGGAGCGTTTTTTGGAATTTTCTTTTTTTTTGGAGGAAGTGTATTGAGCTCGCTCGCGCAGAAATATATTGAGAAATCGGTATAGTCGAGTTTTTTGAATTATAAACTTTTTTAGTTCTCAAAATGGAATTTTCACACAATAAAGAAATTGATAATACCATATTACCGAGCTCGCGTGAAAGTTTATTAATTTTTCTGAATTACCGACTTTTTAAAACTTGATCCCTCGCGCATGTAATAAAACAATATACCAGCTTCCTTATATACACGTGCGCTGCGCCGATGAGGCGGTGCTCCGGTGCACGAACGTTTTAATTACTTCTGCGCCGGCCGTGTAATAAAGCCGCTCGTGCCCTCCTCTGCGAAATTACTGCAATGACCGCGAGCCAGAAGTGAGAGAGAGAGAGAGAGAGCCTTTTTCCCCGCGTAGTTTGCATTTTACATGTGGCGCCTTTGAGCGTACGTGGGACTATGTTTAGCGCCCCGGTTTTGTTTCGCGAAAAAAGGCTAGTTCGCTTTATTAAAATTGAAAATTTCGTTCATTGCAGAAGATTACAACGAGTGGTCGTGCTTTTTTAGCGCGCAATATAAGCATGATTAAAATTTTTCAAAGAAACTAGGGATTGTGTTTTTTTAAGTGAAACAAAATAAGCTTATTAATTTTATAAGTTCGTAAATCAAGCATAAAAATTAAAGTAAGCAAAAAGAAAATATTCCCTCCGATTTCAGCTTGGCAACGAGGAACTCGATACGACCCCCCAAAAATCAACCAATAAAACTGCAATCAGAGTATAATTTACAGACACAAGTCCGACCGCTCGAAAAAAGAAAACATAGAAGCCCGCCGAATATCACAAACAAACCCGCCCATCCTCAGTGCGTCCGATTATATATCTATATTTAGAACCGCTCCTCCCCCGCTCCGGCAGAAAAGGAGGCAAAAGCTCAAGACTTGTCTCGACCTGCAGCTACAGTATACTTACGCAGCTGAGTCTTTCGTTGCGCTTATACGGACGAAACTTATGCACGTCGCGAGCGGCGCATGATACACACTGCAGAGATCGAGGGAGAGAAAATCACAGGCACGAGAAGGGACGCCCTGATGTAGACCCTCGCATGGGAAGGAGAGAGTCTCGAGGAGAGACGCTGGAGTGGGAGACGAAGGAGTATATATATCTCCGGTTTCTTAGTTTAGGCCTGGATTAGAAGGGGGGATGGGGGACAGATTTTTTTTTGTAAGGCGCTGGGAAACGTGATGGTCATTGCTAGCTAAAAGACATGCCTTTTTTCGTTTTTCAAAGTGATGGTTGTTTATTGAAAATTAAATTTAATCAAATAATATTTAATATTACTAATTTGAATAAGATATTAATTTAAATTCAATATTTGTTAGTCGTATAATAATTATTTATACTTCAATTTAAATAAATTTCAGACAGCCACAAAGGTTGTTGAGAATACAATATATATATATATATATATATATGTATATATATATATATATATATATATCGAGATTAAATATCAATTTTATTGTTGTTCCAGGATAATATTTTATTCGTTACCAATTTATTACACGTTATAAGTATATAAGTGCGCGCAAAATCGAATCGCTGGCGGCACCGATTTACGTTTTGTGTTGAGAAAGCTTTTATATGTATAGATTAATCTTAATCCTCTCACTTTAGAAATGAGTCGTAGTTTCGGTTGACTCACGCTAATAAGCTAATAATAAACACAGAAGTTTCTCTTGAATCATTCGCGAACTACTGCAGCCAAAATGATTTTCTCTTTTCCGGTTTCGCTGTTTGTAAATAACGTACATTAGTTTGTTGTAAATAGAAAGTTCTACACTGTCAAAGAAAATAATTCAAGTTTTTCAATTGAAATAATCGTGCCTCGGGCAAAATTTGTCTTATTTCCAATGATAATCGGTAAACTACAAATTTTATCGCAATATTTTCTATACATCCGAAAGAACGAAAAACTGATGCAATATCAGTTCAAACGAATATGCGTAGAATCTCATCATCAATAAAAATTTCATCTTCCGAAAACCCATACAACATTACGGTACCACGCAACACTACAACGCACCCCAACAACAACACCCAGCAACAGCAGCGGTACACGCGCGTACGCACATACCAGCAGCCGCAGTATTTCCAGCATATCTCTTTTAAAAGGCCTCGCACTGAACGCATGCAGCCTAGTAGCACAGGCACATAGCAGCCGCGAGCTACAGAGTAGGGATAAGAGAGCAGTCGACTCGCTCTCGCTAGCGGTGACGTTATACACGTACAGGGGAATGGGTAGGGGCGAAAAACGGCTGTGGCTCTCTTCTCTCGATCGGCTCCTCGAGCGCTGCAGTGCCGATGCGGCCTCCGACACGATCGCGTCAGCTGGTCTCTCGCGCGCAAGCTATATACGTAATATAAGTACACGACCGGTTCGAAAGTCCGCGCGGAGTGTCTTGTTTATATACCTGTCGCGACTGTGTGCGGCGCGTCTGCGCTTTCATCGCTATCCTGGACCACGACTGCGCAGAAGATCCTTCGATTCACGCATGTGCCCGCAACGTGTTCCGGAGCATACCGGGGATACGTACACGTTGAGTGAATTGTGCGTAACGAGAGCCGTGATTGTTCAAGGATAATTCGTGTAATATAATATCCAGCCGATAATTACCGGTGACTCGCTGCAGTTATAATAATCACCGCGGCTCGTAACCAAGCGCCTTGCGCGGCTCTGATTACTCATTTTAACCTCGACGTTGGATTATTCACCGACAACAACATCGTCGATTCCTCGTCTCACCTTTTTTTTTAACGCGCATTTATATAAAGAGAGTATATAAATCGGAAAAATTACGAGAGCGCGCACGAGTGACATGCCGGCGAGTAGGTGCGCGAACCGCGAAAAATTATGATAGAGCCTTCGGCTAGCCAGGATAAACAAGTAGACGACGGCTGCTGTGCGCGAGCCTCATCTTCCTCGTCATCAGGATCTCGGGAAAATGAAGAGCTTTGTGATTATGTGTCTGTGGCTCGCTGCGGCAATGGTGTTCGTCGTCGCGGAGGAGCAACCGAACCCAGAGGAAGCGGCCGCACCGAAACCCGCCGGGATTTGCGCCATGGACGGCTGCAACTGTACCGTCAAAGCTCACCACTGGGTTTTCGTCAAGTGTGTCTTCTCGGATTATCAGGTCATTATTTTGTATTTGATTTTTCGATCGAGCTTTCTTTGTTGCATACGCAGCAGAAAAGAGATATGATTTTGAGCAGTAGGACTTTTTCATTATTATTTCGCGAGATATAATGGAGGGCATTGTGGGATTGCTTCCTTTACATTATATATTATTATTGTGCAATAAAGTCGAGAATGAACGTGCACCACAATGGGGTCACACTTGACATGTTGCAATTTCATACATACGCGTAATTATTAATTGCGATCGTCAGGATTGAGGTTATTATATAAAAAAAATTATCGTCGATCCTCATCGCGAATACGCTGTTTCTACTGATATTGAGTGCGATAGTATTATATATTATTATGAAAAAGTATTTTGCTGAGAGACGGAACATTATCAGAATGTATTTTAACGATGGCTTTCATTGAAGTTCTGTGCACGACTAAACCGGAAGTCCGCATTAATCCAATCACTCTCTTGAAGATCACTGCGCTTGTGAGTGCATAATAATAACGCGATTACTTAAATTTAATTCGCCGCAGTTCATGCTCTATACGAAGACTGTTGTTTACGACGGAATAAAATGTCAACTATTTCGCGTATCGAAAAGTCAGCTCAAGAACGCTCGGCCGATCCTTCTTGATGGTTGTAAACGTGTTTAAACCGTTTTATTGCTTTACGTAAAATTAGAGATGCGGTTTAGCACTTGTACTTTACAATAAAAACTTGATTATATCTGTTGCGATAAATTCATACCGAAAATAAAGTATACCTTTTGGGCAATAAAATATTCGTTGCTATTTTCGCTATGTAAATAGATACCCGCAGCTCGTTATCGTAAAGGTGCAACAAATTTTTCTTTGAGTTAATCTTTAGCTTCCAAGTTTTGCTTTCGTTGCATTTAGTTACACCTTCTTTCAAATCGAGTTTACGAGCAAGAATTTTAAGAGCCGCGTGTATTACGTTTTTCTCGCTAAACCATGAATACCGCTGTATATCAAATAACGTTCCAAGAATTATCTCTCAAATTTTGCGTCGTTCCGAAATAGTATTATTCGCTTTATCCGCTAAGCAATCCAATAAATTTTTTATCTGATTCACGCATGCGAAGTTGACATCATTCGTGTAAACAGAAATTATCTGACTCAATCGTTACAAATGTACTTTGTGTTATCGCGAATCGAGTGTATTGACTCCGATTCTTGCTCTCTCTCACTCGTTATTTTGTTCATCTCCCCGATTCATCATTTCGTTTCAGTCAAGCTCTTATCATTGCAAGTATAAAACATGTTGCTTATTGTAGCTGTTCGTATATATAATAGATAACATTACCTGATCAACTACAAAACTCTGTTTCAGCTGAAAGGCTCGTATAAAATCTCTGAAGCTTTGAGAAAAGCCGCAGCAATAACACATGTTTTCAGTTTCTCTCTCTCTCTCTCTCTCTCTCTCTCTCTCTCTCTCTCTCTCTCTCTCTCTTTCTATCCTCGTGTATAGTTCAGAGCGCATTTTGCACTCATCAGCGCGGCGAAATCAAGAAAATAACCCGCCATTAGCATTACGGCCAATTCCCCAGACCGTAAAGTCGTAGCGGGATTAAAAAAATTTCATCCTCGATTACGCACTATACTCCCCCTTTCCAAAATAAAAGCAACACCGGCTTCGGCTCCTTCGCTCGTTTTACGCTCGGCAACTGGTTTTCTCGATGTTCTCTCCCTCCTCTTTCCCGGTCTATTTCGAAATAAGACGAGATCGAGGATCCACTCTCTCGCGTGCGTCCGACTGTAAATCCTTGGCTTTACGCGTGAAATGCATCCGCGCGCGGCGCAAGGCTTCTGCTATAATATCCACTATATGCGGCTCAAGGGGATCGGGTCGGCTTTTTGTGCGTCTGCACCGGCAGCAGCGAATGTATTTGTCGTCGTCGTCGTTTGCCCTTTTCTTTAACCCACTTTTAACCTCATATTCTGTATATACACCCAGAGGAGACCGGCGCGGGAATCGAGCGGAGGCAACAGGCTGGCGATGACGTTCCGAGTAGGAGAGAGAAGTTTTTAAAAAAGTTGCGAAACTTTCGTAGAACGGCGGCTGTTATACGAGGATTGTGTGAAGTGTCCAGTAAATTGCATGAAAGGGAGTCACGTAGGCTCGGGCTGTCGTTTCCTTATGTGTGAGGAGTTTTACGGCTTTTAATTGTTTTATTCTTTATCGGCTTTTAACTTTGTTTCCGCGAGCTTTACGACCGCGAGAAATCTAGAGTGTGTTCTTTCGCAATATCGTTCGTAGAAAAAAGAACTGGGCCAAAATTCATTTACGCAACAAAGCAGCTGCCGTATTATATACTCGCTTCGAAAATATTATGACTCTTCCACAAGAACACTATACGTCGTGTTTATACATGCGCAGAACGCAGCTCACGAAACCTCTTCTCATCCACCTCCATAATAATATGAGCAGCCTCGGGGACTCTCTCTCAAAATATTTTCACGCGTCCACGCCTTTCTTATCTCATCAGCTCTCGAAATCATAAACCTTCGGCAGTTCATCCTAACACCCCACAGTTATAATCAGACGACGTCAGGACGAAACAATAAAGCTGCGGCATCAGCAAGAGCCCATTATTTCGACTGGCGCCTTTGACAGTCGCGGCGGAAAAACGAAATCCAAAATGCAGCGCAGTCGGGGCTTTGAAAAATTTGTCACGCGTCTCGCGTGCTCGGAATCCCGAGCAACTCGCGCCCCTACTCGAAAATTTGTGGTGCGGCTGCAGCGCCGAGACGAAGATGCGTGTCGTCGAGAGGAATTTTAGAATTTTTCTTGATGCGCTGGCTGCGTTTGCATGTTGATTTCGAGTCGCATATAAGAATGATGAAAATGAAGGGAGCAATGTGCGAGCATCGCGTGCCAAGAGTGAATTTTTCTTGACATATGTAGGTATGAACAATTTTTTAATTTGTTCGAGCGGAGATTCTTTACAATTTTAACGTACACAAGCGGTAGTTATATATATTGTCTGTAACGTGACGATCTTCATTATTGTAACCCACGAGCTGGACACGTCTCGTAACGAGGTGTTAAAATTCAATCTAATCCCTCAATCTTAAATATCTGTAAACTACCATCTCGGTCTCAGCTCAGCTGACGAAGCTTTAAACATTCTCGAACCGTTTGTTTCCGAAAAACTGTCGGATACCATCGTGACGAGAAATAAAAAATATCTACACGTGCGTTTTACCAGTATCGAATAACGTCAGAAATTCCCGAATCTTGTCTATATACAATATTTATGTCAACGCCTTATAAGTCACTCTCGATTCCTCTATTCTGTATAATCCTCCCTCGTATATACATTACTTAACGACGCATCGCATGGAATGCACAATGAGCCCGAAAGAGAAAGAAAATAATAGAAAGTTCACGGAGTCTCTCTCTCTCTCTCACTTGTATTACCTGGCGCGGGATTAGCATATAAATCATCGCCTCGCGTATACAGTGTATACATATAGAGAGAATAATACAAGGGCAAAATGAGCGGCTACCGTAAGTGAAAAATGCGATTACCAGCCTTGCAATATATGCAGAGTAGAGAGCGTCGTGCTTTCTCTCGTCAGGCGGGTGTGAACAATGGGACGTGATGCGCGCGAAATCGTACGCCTGCGATGCATTGGATTATAAGGACTACTCGTGATGAATAATATATACCTATATATGCAGGCAAAATCAACGAGTATTAGAGAAGTCTGAAGATAAGTCGCGTGACTAGCCACGTTGAAGAAAAACAGAGATGTAGCCGGAGAGTTATATACGTATATATATATAGGAAAATTCGGATAGAATTACTCAATATAGTGCGTGGGTGAAGGCTAGGACAATAATATCCTCGGGATTAAGATAACAGCAAGGATAGGAGGACGGTCTTGAGAAAGTAAACAGCAACGGGGAGATAAGGACTTCGACGAATCGATATGAGCGCAGCTCACACGAAGATAAGAGCCGACTGCATATTATGCATATACACAGCAGTAGTAGGACAACACGGATCGTCCGAAAATTTACGAGTCTCCGAGTGAATCAGAGACTGACGGCGAAGGGCAGGCATCAAGGGCTTATGTTGTGGCGGTATATAATGAAACGTGATCTCGGGAAGGAAAGATAATCGGCCGCAAAGATGACGAGAGAGATAAAGGAGGAGCTTCGGGAATACGAATGGAGAGACAAAGAGTTGGAGACGTATGAAAAAGTATACGTTACCAAATTAATACGGGATGCACGTGTGAGTATTTTTTCTCCTTTGTGAATAAGGAACTGATTAAGCCGTGTTAACGGCGCAGTGTCTTACAAGCCATTTAGAGAGAAGAAACAAAAAAAAATAGAGACGATAACAGAGAGATACGCCGTGTTTTTGTAATAAATTTAATATTAGACACGTATGGCGCTGCGATATATGAAAGTATAGCTCGAGTCGAACCATCGAGTTATTACAGTGCAAGTGTACGCGCAGTCGCAGTGTCGCTGACGAAAGAAAAACCGAACGCAGCTCGTTCAACGGAGAACAACATACAGAGCACGAGAGCACGAGAGAGAGAGAGAGAGAGAGAGAGAGAGAGAGAGAGAGAGAGAGAGAGAGAGAGAGAGAGAAAGGCAGCTAAAAATAGGACAAACAGAACCGAAGGGGGAAGAGTTTGAATAGGACCCAGGAGACCGAAAAAAAGGGCTGAATCGCGGCAGGTATATAATATACGGAGTGTCTATTATACATATATATGTATATAGTTACAGCTCGGCAGCTTCGTTTTTGGGTATTTCTCAAATAACTTTCGGAGGCTCTTCCTCCCCGGAGCAAATATTGGCCGTTCTAGAAGACTTTCATTTTTGTAATTCCCATATTCCATCGCGAAGCAAGTGCTCGGTTTTTTGTTCAACTCATTAGCGCACGATACAATTCTGCTTTAGTAGAAGAAACTTCAGGGCCGAATGTTTGAGCACAAAATTAAAGCTACCGCCGCCGGCATCTTTTACCACTCGTGAATCACGTTCGCCACTTTACCAGCAGCACTTATAACCCCGTTAACATTAATCCCTTAACAATGAAATATATTACGGCTGAAAATTATGACTCAGCTGACGCTGCTATACCACTGCCGTATCTCACGAGAAACAGCGGCGCGATGGGTACATGTGCTACACGTACAGACAGACACACATATATATTTAAATCCCTCTCGAAAGGAACGACAGAGGAGGAGGCGGCATGAAAGAAATTCTGAATGGGACGTCGCACGGAGAGCAGGTAGCCAAGCGAGAGAGAGAGAGAGAGAGAGAGAGAACTTGCTGTGCACACACAGGTATTATTGTGTGTCATGCATGTGGAGCTCGGCGTTAAATCGAGCGCTTATGGAAATATTCTAAGCCTCTATGACATTCTGTAAAATGTGTTTTCACAGAATGTCAATAAATTTTTTTAACTTTTCCATTTGTCAATAACGTTTGCACGCGTGAAAACCAAAGTAATTAATTCAATGGAATATTAAGCACACGGAATTAAAATCCATCCTTTGATCGAGCGCGGAACGCACATCACAGCCCTATACCATACGAGGCGGCGTCGTTCCACTTGCTGCGCCTCTTCGCTCGGCTGGATTACATCGTTATATACAGCCCCATACAGTCTTGCTCTATGCAGTATAGTGTATAACGCGTAAGCGATGCCATCGTATAGCTGCAGTCCTATCGCATATATATATAGCCCATACTTGTGTACGCATATACGCACGTAATAATAAGGAGGCCCTTCCGCAGCTTTCCCATGGGAAACAGGTTCGCCGCCGTAAATCCGTCACGCTCGATGGTAGGAACGAAGCCAGGGAGAGTGAGATTGCGATTGCGACGAGACTCAGGTGCTCTTTTATTTTTTGTTCGCCTCGATGATGTGTGTGCGTTTTTTCTATGCTGCGCGCCCTATGGGTATTAACTCCGGTCGCGCGCGCTTGAGTGTAAAAAAAACTCGGCCGATAATTCGTAGCCGATAATGATAATAATAACTCGTCGCATCGCCGGCAGAACAGTCGTGGAAAAAATTCAATCGACTCGAGGGAAACCGTTGTATTTTATTCATCTGTGTATGTGGATGCAAATTTCTCCTTTAATCAATTCGCCGGTGAATTATATGCCGAGCTAATTAGCCAGCGATGATGAATAATTGTTGCATATATGTCGGGAAGATATATGTATATAGTATAACGAGACGCGCGAGAAAGAGCGAGTCTTTCGCATCAGAGAGACGAGCGGAATATATTCTTTGTATATATGTATATAACCGAACGAACATCCTGAGGATATACACAGCGAATCCGAGATCGACATTAAAATATTATCGAGCGAATGGCTTGGATATATACCGTTTGAAAACATGCTAATGGAATTCGCGAACTGAACTACGCGTGATTCACTTTACGAGGCGCAGGCGATCTCTCAAGGCTTCGCGCACGTGCGCGCGACGAAAAAAAATCTCTCGAGTCTGTTTAACAAAGACAGCCTGTGATTACGAAACGTTGAAATATCGAGCATATGTGTGTATATCTATGCTGTCAGAGTTTTTTTTGCTATTAATATTCTAGGTCAATATTCTGCGCTTCGGCTCGGGAGGCTTTATTGAAGAGATTTCAAATTATTCGATGCGTATAAGTTTATGTAATATAAAGCATATTTACATTCATGAAACTAAAATAAAACCAGCTGACAAAAAAAGAGACTTCGACAGACAGTCTGTCCACCGCTCGCATCAAGTCCAATAAAATCGTTGAGAACCACTGATCTCGCGTGGAAGAGTCAACGACTCTGGTCAGCTCTCTTTATCTCCTTCTCTCGCCATTAGAGGGTCTCCGGCAGGCTAGACTCGCCTGCACATGCAGCAACAGCAGCAGCAGCACGAGAACCAGCGGCTTATGTAGAAATTCCTCTCTGACCCTTGCGTCGACGATAGGCGGCTCGCCATGTGGACATTCGCCCTGTATTACCTCGTTAGAAGCCGACGAGGGGGCTCCCGAAGTCTTTTTTTTTTTTTTTTTGTTCTTCTATATTAATTATCAGTCGAGCGCGTGCGAATATGGTGGATGGGCGGCGCTATTGTAAGCTTGAAATTGAGCTGTTAATTGGCTGGATGGCAGAGTATATGAGAGGGAGTATGCGAAATTCCGCGTATATTGTGTAAACACGAGAGAGCGCCTTGGCTAATTAACCCAGATATGTAAATGACGCTGCAGTGCGACGATATATGCTCCTTTGTTAATTTATTTGACAAATTTCCAGAATACGCTTTTGAACGATTTCGAACTTTTATGTAAGTTTAGAGCCGATTTGTTGAAAGTATCGAGTCGTTGCACGATACTTTATATATTCACCATTAATCACTCCTTTACGCATAATCTCGATCTGTCAACTTCAATACTATCGATCAACGTTCGCTTTCAGTATAGCGGATAAAAACAACAAAAAATCCCGCAGTATCACACACGAACTCGCGCAGATTCGATTTCCGTGGAGGTCAAACGTATGATGAAAGTCAATTTACGGTACACTCGTAGTCAATACACTGCAGAATCCGCGAGTGTATTACGTAACATTGTATACACATTATACACCTCTACATCCAGCTGTGAAACGAAATGGCCGATTCATGGTAAAATGTGCTCGGCCTCGAGGGTCGAGGTTCGATATTTCGAGCTTGTATAATATTATACACGCGTTGAATTTCGACTTTCTATACCTCGTCGTCGCATTGGTTGCGCAACGAGAGCACGCGGCAGCGAAGTCGTCGGTCCGATGATTCGCTGTTGTTATTGTTGTTGTGTGCTTTTTTGCCGTCGGAAGAGACAACGACCGGCGTTTCTTTTGTTTAAGATAATGCCGTGCTCTGCGAGCGATAGAGAGTGATTCAGACGTTTAATTGAACTTCCAGTCATTGTTGATTTCTAACTGCAGCCTGCTCTTTGATTAGGCGCGATCGCACGGTTGTTCGCAATCGCGGAATTCAACGAGCAAATCTGTATTCTTGTATAAGACGCGGATGTGCATTTGTAGGACTATCGTCTTATATACCTATAAAGTTGTTGAACATTGTTTTCATCCGACTGAAAAACAAGCCGAATTCTCTCGTACTCGCGCGGTAAATCAGCTCGATAAAATTTCACGCGCGCAGACTCCAGTCTCATTTTATCCGTATATATAACACACACCGCCTCCCGCAGCAAGTCCCAATCAGCGGTGTGGCGGCAGACGCTACGCGTATATGTACCGAAATAGCCTCCGGAATCGACGATTACGATAAGAGCGCGACTCCCTACATCGCACGCTGCGCAGCGTGAAAATAAGCCGTACGTTCGTCGCTCTTTCTCGCTATACATATACACGTCGCAGAGGCACGTGGGCGGTGCGATTTAATGGGAGCGTGTCGCCGAGTGCAGCCGGCCGAGTACATTCGTGTGTGTTGTACACACATTCGAAAACGAAAACGCAACAGCGTGTTTTATGCATCAGGCCTGTCTGTATAGCGATATAGCTCGTTATGCGCGACAAGAGCATCGAGGGCATACGAGTATAAGCTTGCGTCGCGGGTATAAATCTTGAGAGTTCGCGAAGAGTATATATATATAGGAGGGACAAGAAGCGAGAGCGGATGGAGTTGTTGTTTGGCCGGCTGGCTCGGGGCTTTTTGCGCTGGACTGAATATCGATTAGGTGTATATACATATAGACTCTTGGTGAGAAAAAAAGACGGTAATAATTTATACGCAGTGCGATATCGAGTACATAAATTTACGGAAAAGTGAAAATCTTTCCTTTCGCACAAGCGTATAAATATATTATATCCGCAGAAAAAAAATACTCGACTCCATTTTTCAAAGTCGTCGTAAACTACACGCCTGCATTAGCATTTTCAATATAGAATCCTGACAAAAGCAATGCCTAAATCACTCAGAAAAAGTGTCCCCGCGTACAAAACACCTCCTAAATAAACCCCTCTCCAAAAAAAAAGAAAGACCCCCTAACAGCTCTGCCAAACAAAAAATACCCGCAAGAGAACCCTCGACACGATCCCGGAACACCTGAGCTTGTCCCTCCGCGATGTACATATAGCGCCGGTATATACCGTCCAGAAGTTCGTCGTACGCGACTCGACTGTATTACGAAGAGACGCGGCGCAGCGTCTTATCTCGTCGGCGCATCGACGTCCTGCGCATAAGAACGAGGAGACGAACACTGTCAGGATTTTCGACTGCATATAGGAAGCAGAGCATCAGTATAGGGATTAAAACTCGACGTTCACACGAGGGGGGGATGAAAATGGCTTTTCTTCTTCGGAACTGCGTAGAAGAGGGGGGAGAGCTCGATTTGTCATTTGTCCTCGGGATGCTTTCTTTCGATTTTTAAACGCTCGGTCGCTCAGTGCCGAGAGGAGACGTGGGAAGAAGTCTGGCTTAGGCTTTTTGTTGGATCAGTGCGTAAGCAGTTCTTTTTTCATGGATACAGGGGATATTGATGATGAACTGGAAATGTTAAAAATCAATTTGGGTTTTCAGTATTGTAAACTAATTTTCTAAAATCTATGAAACCGCAGAGATCCGCGAGATTAGATACGTACGTTAAACTGCCAAGAAACCGAAGAAGCTGTAACAACAGAGTCGAGAGCCCGCTGCTGCAGTATACATATATATATATATATATATATATATATATATATATATATATATATATATATATATATATATATATATATATATATATATATATATATATATATGCGCTATAGAGAGAACTCCGTATAAATCTCGCGACGACTACGAAACGCACTTCCTAATCGAATCAGATTCACGGCGTCACTTATCATTCCGAAGCTGTTGATTCCATTTGAACCCGAGTCGCAAGGCTGCGTTTCTCGGTCTATACCGAGTCAGCGAGCCTTTAATCACGTTCGATGTTCCACGCGTAGTATAGTCGCGGGCTGCTAATCTTGCGAGAAATATTCCGTGTGTACGTTTGCATCGAATGCAGTATGCCATTTTTAGATCGAGTTTAAAGTGTTTTTGTCGATTTGAAGGACGAGAATAGTTTGATGAAAATACATGATACCATAACATTTTTATTCAATCTTCAATAGTTTATATCTATTGAGTTATTTGGTTATCCAGAGTATTTTTATATAGTACCGGAAAGTTTTACAGTTATCTACTGCAATGGCCTGTTGAGTTGGACTCGTATGAGTCATATAGGAATGATTTTCGGAATATGGTGCTTGTCATGTTGAGTAAACTGTATATAAGAACTTAACCAAGTGGTCAAGAAAAAATTACGCGTTAAATTGGCTACGCTGAAAAATAAGTCGTTACAATACTATATTCATCACCTAATTGACAGTGATCATTTTAAACGTGTACAGGACTCATAATTTCGAAAGATGAAAAGTACATACTGTAAATGTACAGGGTTATAGATACAATCGAAAATTAGAAACTTCTCACGCAATGACGCAACGCCATCTGAATTTCCCGTTAGCAGCCCATCCACGCGTCATTAATTCAATCAGATTCCCAGAAAATATAAGACACGCCGAGCTATTGTGAATACCGTATAACCACATGGTCTCGACTCTACGATCGAATATACATATACACTATGACCCTCGAAATGTCGTCGTTTTCTCACACGTGGACACACTCGAGTCCGCGACGACTTCCGGGGCTCGCACAGGGTTAAACGCACAAGTACGTGATGCTCTCGCGCTCAGGGAAACACACGTAGCCATCGCCGTCGTCGTTAAGTTGCATTGTTATGCAGGCCGTGTTGTGCGGCTGGATGTTATATATTACTATGTGCCTTTCGTAGATTTTGGAGCTTGATTTTTTTCGAGGAAGAAGGGTTTATTGATATAAGCAGGAAATTGAGTGTTCGGTGATTAAACGCAGCGTGGGTTATAATAATTGAGCTGACGTTTAAAAATGCGAGCTCCAATTATTCCGTTTTCTAATTGCTCGTTCATATACAACTCCCGTGAGAATATATTAATGAAATAAAGTATATAAATATCGATCCGAGCGACGGTTTCTCAATGCAGCCGCGATATTTCTATTCGATTTTATACAACTTGTATCTCGTTAGCATTTACCGCGACATACTCATCGCGGCAAAACAAACAAGTGGAAACGACGCAAAAAGCCAGTATTAGTTGTCAGGACAAAACTCGTGTTTTACTAATGACGAATGCGGTCTATATACTTCTCGTCGTGAGTGTGTAAGTTCACCGGTGCATGCGCGTGAACTGTAAAACTGTCGCTTTCATTGAGGAATTTCTCGCCTCGGAACGTAAGAACGATGACGCCATCGTTGGCAGTAAAGCAGCAGTTGGTCTCCCCGTGAGCAACGGCAAATAACGTATTATTATCGCGCGACTGCTGTGCAGCTAGTATACGATTCGTTGAGTTCAAATCACCGAAAATAGACGGGCCTAAGTATAAACTTCTTCTTTCGAGACTTATACTCATCGATTGCTATCTCTGAAGAGATTGAGAGATGGAAGATGAAGCGTTATGTCACTTGCATAAAGTCAATTCTGCAGTAGTTGATTGTTTAAAAAAATGTATTTCTTATACATATTTAGGACATTTCGATGATTTATTACGCTGCAGCGGTATCGATCTGCCAATTCGAACGTCGAACAATTACAGACCTTCTACCAATTCACGAAACACCCCCGAAAACGAAATGATAATTAACAGTTCCTTTGTCACCTCCGACATCTCCCCTCCAAAATAGAAGCGATAGTATACCCCCGGCTCAAATCACAACACGCCACTATTTTATAAATTCCCTCGAGCAACTTTTGCCCGAAAGCCGATACACACGCGCGCACAAAGCACCACTGCGACGGCAGAGAATATATACATATATATATACACCGAGGGTTCGCTGGCTTCGTCTTCTCAATTTATCCACAATGGCTCTCTTTCAGCGCGCAACGAATCTCTGGGTGTCAATTCGACGAGGACGTCTATCCATGCGGGTCATAACCGCCGGCAGCGGCTCTCTGGCGCATGCAACAGATTGAGAGAAAGACCATTCGATACGAGGGTATATATATTTTCGAGCCCGAGCTGCGCCCGGCAATTGATCTTTAATGGGGAATCGCGCGTCGAGGGGACAGCCAATTCATATCGATGCGTCGAACTGTTATATGCTATTATGTATATTACGACGTGCAGTTTACTCGTTTTTTTTCTCCTGTCACGGAGAGACCCACCCGCCAACCAATCAACCATCCATCCATCCATCCGTAACACTCCTTAATTGTAAAAATAAGCCTGTTGGCTGGTGTTTGGTAACGCGACGATTTGCATAAATAAATAAACACACCTGTTGTTGGTGATAATGATAATAATAATAATTGAGTGTTATTTATAATATATATTTATGATGCATTGCGAAGGTATAGAAAATGCAGGTGCGTGGATTAAAATTGCATTATGCACATTTCGAAATTCAATGCAAAGCTGGTGGGCAATAAAATTTCAATATAACGCTACTGTTAAATATTATGCATGCAAATGCAGCTTGCAATATATATTTTTAACGAATGCAGCGGTACGAGAATAACAAATCGTCGGACGAATTATCCTGCTCGTATTTTCATGCTAAGCAGGAATAAACATAATCACTTTTTTGCTACCACTTTGTCTTACCCACGGGATCATAATAATAAAAACAATAATAAAAGGTTTTAACCTGATTTCTCCTACGCTATCCAATACCGTTCGAGACTCTTTCGAAATGTGCATCAATCTATACGCAGAAGCGTATTTTCATACTATCAAGAAATACACAGTGAATCACAACTAGACACCATCTCGTTATATATACTTGATATATATCAGAAAAGATAAAAAAAGTTCATCGCCCTGAAAAAAGAGCATATTATATTCCACGATCTATCTCTTCCGAACTTTCGCTCTGAAAACCATGCGGTTATTGAAATAATGAAATCGAACGTCTGTAAAATTTCTCGCTTATATTTTCTCATTTCAAAACTCGAGCAAACGAAGATCTCGCCACCGAGTCTGCAGCTCAGACTGATTGCGGATCGCGCGCGCGCGCTTTGTCTGGAGAGAGTGAGAGTGAAGAATTTATTCGGGGGCGTAGATATAGCCGACATCCTGCTTCGCTTCGTCGTGCCGCGCACGAGTAGCGTCCGATGAATGCTCTCCGCCACTGGCGAATTACACTTCATGTATGTGTGTGTATATGTATACGAGTCTTGTTCATCGTTTCTTCTCGACTCTCGCGCGGTATATGCGTTCGCTCTCATTTTTTTTTCGTTCGTTTTGTTTTTGATATTGTTGGAGAGCCTTTGTGCGAGTTGGATATGAGGGAATCATCAGTTTCCGGTTTAGCATTGTTTTCGATTTGTGGTGTGGCGCTTGATAGCCTTTATACACCGAGATTGACATTATCGAATGCTTCGCCGATGCAGTCATTTTACTATCGTGTATTTTTTTTATTGGCGCCTAGCTTGGCTTACTTATTGCCGTATGCGCTAATGCTTGAATACGAGAATGATTGAATCTTAAAAAATGTAACTATATGAACTTCTAATGATATTGTAAATCATATATAAGATTTGTAGAAATCGATTGGATTATTCCTGTTCTTATATATAACGCAATCTTGCGTATACTACATTCATTACATCATCACGCGCGTCTTCTATGAGCACAATATAATATAATCCTACTCTCTATCACTTATCGAATCAATCGATCAATCAATCCATCAATGCTATCTTAAAATATTGTATTACATTCCTTTACCGGATACAGCGCACACCTGCAATAATCGTATAACACCTACAATCCAAAATTGTGTTTTAAATATTTGCGTCGTCAATTTTCACTCATCAATGTAGATCACTCGTCGATATACCCGAAACAAAGGCTTTGACGCCTCGGTCGTGTCTTTCGACTGCACGAGTTTTTGCTGACCGCTTACGCCCTTAAATACTAAACTACGAGGCGGCCGACAGGTCGAGAGCTTTCGGTACTTACATGTGCTGCCCGCCGGACGGATATAACGCGCCGACGACTGTTATAACGAATTTACGTCTGCAGCTGTCCAATGCACTGTATGTGTGTCTGGTGTAAAAATGAACGTTTATAATCGTTAATATTACGTCTATATCATTTCGTAGTTCGCCAGACAATTCATCAAGTTATAAAAAAGGATAGTTATAAATAACCTCGAAGAATCATTCGCAGCAAAGAAAAGGCACAGCAGAGCAACTGGCAGGCAAAGCGAGAACGACGAGCTCGACGATGAAAAAGAAAAAGTTCGCTCGCAAATTGTAATCGCTCTATAACAAGTCCCCCCTTCGTCGTCTCCTCCTTCTCCGACATGAATTAAGTGCAAGATGTCTTTGACGCGCAATCTACTGCACACACTCGCAGGCACAAATAATGCGTATACACAAGAGAGGAAGTGTCGTAACCGCGTATAGCAGCAGCAGCGACTCTTCGTGCGTGAATAATTACGACGAGGCATACGCGCTACTGCTGTGTGGCTACTGCATCAGTTCGAAATCGCGTATAGAAGTAAGTGCAAGTAATTGCGATGCCGTGCGGGGAGTATATGTGTGTCCGAGGAATCGGGGAAAAAACTGGGAGGGATATACCGGAGATGGTTTGGCGTGCGATGGTTTCGTTTTTTTGTTCCCAAGTCGTTATACTCTGTCTGCATGGAGCGATGTTTCTTGCTGTAACTGACTATATACTCTCTCGGGATAAAAATAGAAAATACCGAGTCTGTAATTATATATAGTATTTTACAGTGTGAATTTCGAATTGGCTCACAGCGTGCAGTAATTGCCTGCGCACGTCCGAGCGCGGATGTTTAACAAAAAAAAAAAAGAAAAAGTAATAATAACAAACGGGACGACAGCATTCGATACACTTATAACTTTCCTTCTGATCTCGCGTAAGAAATCAGCCAGACAGCATTCTCACGAGCAGCTCACTCCCGCGCCCACATATATCTCTGAATTCGAGAGATTCGTCACACAAAAGTAAATGACCTTGTTAAAGCTCGCATTCATAAGGTCAGGACAAGGTTGGTATAGTTATTTCTATATGGAAGCAGCAGTCGCCGACTATATTATAAGCACTCGTATTTAATTTATGATAATTCAGTCACACGCGTTCGCGCGACAACGGATCGACGCGATTATACAATAAAAATCTAATTTTTAGAGGATAGAGGAGCCCTCCGAGCCGTTATAAAATCACGGCTGAGTGTCATACACGCAGTGTACAGCCGCAGTATGTGTGTCACAGCCACGTCGTAAAATGGATGGCGGCTTGTTTTGTGTCATAGAAGCCGTGCAATGCGATGATGAACTGAATAAAATCTCCATCGCGAGATTTTTTTGTAAACAAAAGCTAAATGCAATCAAATATTCATGAGAGAGAAAAAGATAGAGAGACAGACAATTAGTTCCGCTCGATTTTCGAAAAATTAAGTCAAGCAAATCCCTCTAACAAACGCGAATCTCATTATACAATCGTCGGAATCCCCCGAGATGCCGTTCGTTAACGCAAATGTCTCATCATCCTCCTCCTTCTCGTGTTAAAAAGTTCCTAAAGAGCTCACAATTACACGGGCAATTAGCGGCAATTAACTCAGCCGTGGCTAGCCGCCGCCGTTTCGCGGATTCTCGGACGAAAAAGTACAAAAGAAAAGTGCTAATTTAATCCCGCGGGAAAGAGAGAGAGAGAGAGAGAGAGAGAGAGAGAGTCCAGAGTCGAGGAAAGTTCTATACTCTCTGCCCCGCTTCCTCGTTTTTTTGCGACGGAGTAATATCCCCGATGGGTTTATGCGATTGCAATTAGCCGATTAATAAATTGGCTGCCGCGCCGCCGTGTCTGGAGCGAGACGATTCGCTCTCGCTAAATTGCTTAACCGAATTATCGCGATATGCAGGAATTACGAATTTGACTCTTTCACACCATACTCGCCAACGTTCATCGCAGATTGCTATTTGTTATTGTGATTATTGCTTCAAAATTGAAAGCTCGAATCTGACGGTTCGCGTCGTAAAAGACGGACGCCCGACAAATCGAAACTGTCCGGATAAAGGTCTATTAAACCCGTGTCATATCGCGCACACATATATGCGTATATGGGTATCGCATCTTTATGGCGATCTCGCAAAGATTACCCACACACATGCGATGTGCGGGATTTGGCCATTCTTATGCGCTTTTATCGCCGGGCAATATTGTTCCGGGGCGCCACTATCATCGAGATTTTCGTTGTCGGCTTTGAAATTTTGGACGGAGTCCAAATTTCGAGCATACCTCTCGGCTACGCTTCGGTGTGTTTACAGGGACTTGGGTAGTTTGAATCTCAATGTCGTGTTTTGGATTCAAAGGAAATGGAATCGGCCAATAAAAATGTTGAACATTTTGCAAATGTATACGGATGCATTCATTCGCCTAAGGTATATTTATAGCACACTCGAAAATTTTCAGTGGCACATCCAATCGCTATCATTCGAGAAACAATAGCAGCAACGTCAGACGATAACGTCAGCCTCTCGCGCTCCACGGAAGAATTTATCAAGTCTCTCTCGTGTATACATATATACGTGAGCGCGTATACAGCCACATGCAAGCGCACAATGCGGGTCGTTGAACCTATCCCAGTCGAACTTCGACTTCCGCGTGAATGAGAATAGACAAGCGCATAGAGCCTTATCGCGAGGGCCACTTTCACGTTTCATGTAACGTCGCGAGCTTGGCCCGATGGTGTGCGCTGTCTATTTGGAAAAAATATATATCGACGTGCGGTGTTCCGAGAAGTCGAGACAGCGGCGAGGCTTGATTTTTCGGCAGTGCTTGTATAGTATACATATAAGTAGATAACCGGAGATACCAGCTTGATTACAGAGTTGACTCAATTATTGCGGGCATACGCCTTTTTCGTATATATACGCTTTATCTTGGTTTTACGCTGGCCGGATAGATATAAAAAAAGATGGTTTTTAGCGGTTGAATCATTATTCGAAAAACATAAGCTCTAATTTGAGACTTCCGCGGCACTCTTGAATACCAGCACGAGCTTAATAATTCGGTCAGGATTGCTCGTTCGTCCCAACAAGTTAATAATAGAGTCACAGTAGAGTAGTGGACGCGTTATAATCCGCTTGCGTCGTGTCTATTTGCCTACATTCACACGATTCCGCACTTTGAATATGGCACTAAAGCGAGCAAAGTGTACATCAAGTCGCGGGGATTGCTTTGTCCGCTCCACGCCGGGGCGCTAAACTTCTGAGAGACCTCTTTGCGGGTCAAGAGGTCGTCATCTGTTCTACTCAGTTGTTGCATACCGAAAGTTTATTCCTCACTTCTGACGTTTAATTTATCGCACGAATCAGCTTAAAAACAGAACCAACCATTACTATTCGATTTTTCTCTGTCGCCCGCTTCCCAAGCAGTAGCCTCTTCTCCGCCTCCGTACGCATATGAATTCGCATCGCGACTCGCCCGGTATTATACGTTTGTGTGAGAAATTCTCTGCGTCCTACCCACGTACATCATAAATGCTCGCGTTATATATAGGTGTCGTCTCTATAGACGCAAGGACTCGAGCAAGAGATCTAATGAGAAAATATTCCGGGCGGCTCACTGAATCATCGCAGATAAAAGGAGAGAGCGCGCGTGCGTCTGTGTATATAGGAGCGTTATCTTCGAGTGCCGGACGCGTAGTGCTGTGTATGCATCGAGAGAAGAGGTTCTGGGCGCTTGGAATGGAAGTGCATGCGGGATTTTTTTGAACTGAGCTCGTTGGGGCTTTTGAACGAGGCCCTTTCAATGCTGCGGAGTTGGAATTTTCAGGCTCGATTTAGCGTCAGACATTATTTCTGATAAGATTTATCGTTTTTTTTGCGTACACTATACCATACGTGCTTCCTCGTCATCCAGGCAGACGCTCGAAAATAAATCGTTTACACTAACAAACTCTCGAGCAAATACAAATACACGAGGCGAAAATCACTCGTCCTTTCGCCAGTCGCCTCTTCCAATTTTCATCTTCAGAGCCGACGGCTCTCGATATTCCGAGTGTATAAAGTTCCGACCGCAGCCTGCTCTGCAACTCTCGGAAACTCGCGCGCGGCTGTTTAATTATTTATCTCCACCTGATTAGGCATGCGATCGCCCCCGTCGTGCGGTATATACTCTCTCGAGGCCGCGCATGCGCGCCAATAAGGAGCTGCACCTCACGACTCGCCGAACACAATCGCTTGTTTGCGATTTTTTATTGCTCGCCGCGAACTGATAGATCGAAGGTGGAGCTTCCTTATGGAGATGCGAGAGCTGCTATGCATTGTTTTGCCGCGGCGGGTGAAGCTCATTTGAATGGGAATTTGGCTCTCGGCGTGGCTGGAATGAAAGTTCAAAGAAACGATTGATCGGTTATTAATAAACCGTAGAGGTTGCATCATATCTCGAAGCTTTGTACACAAAGAAAATAGCTCTTCTTTCTCATCAAATAGCGAAATAAGAGCCTACTCTCGCTCGAGACGATTTACGTCTCTCTTGGATGTCGAGCACGTTGCGCTTTTTATTTTCCCATGCACACCCACTCCCTCGCTGACTCCCGACTCGATATTTCATCCCCGCGTCGCGCGCTGACACGTCGTCGAAGCTGCTCGAGATCAGATTCTTCGACGAGGCCCCACGGACTTTCCACACGCTCTATGAGGCCGCGAAGGGTGCAGTTGGTTATATAGCCACACGCATACACACTCGTCGCCCATTTGTCACTCCTTTTCGAGAAAGACACGTGGTCCGGCTTGGGATTTTCTGGGACATGTTGAGAAACGGCTTTTTTCCTCTCTTAATTGCTGTAATATTAGACACATATATGTGGGAGTTTTGGGGATGTTTCTTTTGGGTTAGGAATGTGTCGAGTGGTGTCATCTGCATTTGCGCGATTCATTCTGTTTAGATTTTTGAACACGATATATGCGAACAATCAAGAATATATTAACATAGCTTCATAACAGGACTTTCTTCTCGGAAGCGTTCGATCGACACCACCTATCCCGACAGAGAAGTCATTCAACCTTTTTCAGGTCACTTTACCTACCACCAGTAAGCGGAGTCCTATTCTCTCTGTATTCAGTCCTCTACTCTCGAAATCGCTAAAACCCACATTCCGAAAATCAATTCGAAACTCGTCGACGACTCTGTTGTCTCGCCCTTCTTCCTGCGCTCGTTCATTCTGTCCGTCCACTCTCTCTCTCTCTCTCTCTCTCTCTCTCTCTCTCTCTCTCTCTCTCTCTCTCTCTCTCTCTCTCTCTCTCTCTCTCTCTCTCTCTCTCTGGCGCCGAAACGATCGCAAACCGATGGCTCGAGGCCAAGAGCAGCGCACAGGGTCCGAGCTCGAAATTAATTCGCGACTGCAGAGGCAGCAGCTGCAGCTGTATAGCGAAAAACCTGTATACTGCGCCCGACTGAGAGCGACGTGAGAATTGCGCTTGGGAGGAAGTCGGCACTTTTGTCTGGAATTTTTTTTTGCGTGAACAGTGCACTTCAGCCGAGAGAATTCTCGCGGCGAGAGTAATTGTTCTTATGAAATTAATTGGGTTCTGATAAGGCAGGTGCGCGCTGCGCTCGCTGTAATATATAGAGGATGAGGTTTCTCTTCTTCTCGTTTTCAAATTGTTCATATACTCAAAGAAGATCGTATGCATATTGCCATCTCGTGCTTAAAATAAGTCCTGCTTTCCTGAAATCCGCAAACATAAACGGAGACAATCCAAACAAGTAACCGAATACGTCCGAGAAAAGGCAAGCGACGAGTACAAAGCTCCGAGGCCATAAAAATTAGTGACAAGCTCTCTCCTCCCCAAAACAAACGAAAGCACATATCCACTCCGACCACCGCAAAACAGAGAGCGACGAAGACTCATAACTCGCGCCGCGAAAATTCTCGACTCCTTTGTCCATTGGTCGCTGATGGCGCAAACGCAACCGAAATAAATTGGTAGAGCTCATCCTCCTCCTCCACATGTGTGTGTAGGAAGGAGAGGCATAGAAAATAGAGAAACCGCGCGACGACTTAGTCATTCAGTCGGCGGGAATTAGCGGAGCTTTTTCTCACACTCGGAGGGGCTTTTCACGGCTCGAGAGTCGAACTGGGAGATTGCGCGCATAAAGCCGCGAGACAGCGTGTAAATACGCCGCGGGGATGATGAATTTTCACTTAACGAGCGCTAGCTGTTTCTGTTTTACTTTTTTTTTGGCGAGGTCGTCGATGTGTGTGTGTACGGGTATAATAATATTCGAAGAAAATGTTTAATAAATTTGTCTCGTCTACGGTGGTTAAAAATATGGGGACGATTTTTAACGAGTATGAAGTCGCGAATTTTGATCAATTGCGGGAATTTCGCGTACGGGAGCTTGTATATAATGAATAATAATTATATCGCGATATATTACGTAACGTAAATCATGACAAAAGTCTGGGCTATCGACGTTGACAGTTTTTCAAGAAATGATTTACAATGACGCGTAATGAAAGAGAAGGCGTTAAGTAGCACAGGAGGGATATAAACCTTGTTTTCGGGACGAAAGGCTGCTCAAGAAAATTCCGCAACGATCGGGTTTCTGGAAGTTAAGGATAATTGCGCGCGTAAAAATATTCTTTCGAAACGCCATATATATATGTACACCTCGACGGTAATTTATACAAAAGCCATAAACCGATCGCTTCCATATAATTCGATGCCTCTACAAAAAGTTAAAAATCCCCCAGCATTACCGCAGCAACAACAAAAATTCATAATCCTCGCAATCGGAGACGATTCCAAGCGGCTCCTATCATTTCACCTACACAACGTATGTACAAGCAGCATCGCATATATAGCTTATATAACCTACCATAAACACGATCTCGCCATTAAGGCAAATCGCAATATACACGCGCCGCAACGACATGCCGCGCGTATTTACATATAACTCCCGCGAGCTACTACCATCAGTCGAATGAAAAAAAATCGACTCTCGTTCCACATTCAGTAAGCAGCCTGCACTGCTGCATCTCCGTTTTCTTCTCTCTCTCTCTCTCTTTCTCTCTGCCGTGTTTACAACGTTGGCTGAGCGACGGCGTGTAATTTGCGGCTCAATTTCAAACCAGCACAGGTTTGCCTTGAGCGATCGGAGTCTGCAGGTAGCGAGGATTTCAGCTGCGTGCATTATGTGTGTGTGGAACGAGGAGGAGATATTGAGATATGATGCCAGGCGTCTCGGCTTCTTCGTTTTGGTGCTCGCGGGAAGGGCAAACATTTACGGGATCATGTACGGGGCTGAGATTAATGCGTTGCTTAGGGATTCGCGCGAGGTATTATTGCCATCGGAGAGCGCGCAGGTGCTGCAGCGTTTTCAGAATGATTCGTGTTTGTTTTCGTGTTGTATGGTAAATAGAGATGCTTCGTATTTTATGCGTGAGAGACATGTGCTTATAGAATACATCTCGTTAATCGCAAGCTCGCGATGGAAAAATTTGAACGAAACTGGTGCTCGAAATCCAATTAAAGCAACAAAGAGCACGAGGCCGAAATTTAAATATAAATACGAGTTCCCCACTCGATCGCGGCGATCCTCTCTATTCGAAGAAAAGGAAGTCCGATAGCCATCGATTCGAAATCTTCCAATATCCAGCACCCCATCTACCAGCGAAATTTCCATAATACCGCAGCAGATCTCGAGAGAAACCTCCCTATCTTATATAAACCGCGTCTTCGCCTCCCACGCAGAAATGAATTCTCTCGGGCCCGATCTCGGCAGCTCTCTCTCGCGGCGTGTTCCTCCCATTTTTCACCGATACGATCTTCTCGCCAGCGCGACGTTTAATATTTCTCGTTTTCCCGGGTAATATACACGAGCGAGAGAAGAAGGTGCCGCCGCGTGTGTGTTATATCATCGGTTTTGCCCCCTTATGTAAATTTTCGGGGGCAGGAAATGCGCGGCAACGGGACACCGTGTTATGACGATTCGACGCGTTGGTTATAGCTTCCAAATGCACGCGTCTGTATACTACGCCTGTCTCTCTGTATATGTGTCCACTGCGACGGGCTGTTTATTTGAATTACAAACTCGGAGGGGGATGGCTGATTGCGATGTCTGTGTATATAGGTTTGTTAAATCTCTACCGCTTCCTATTGCTTTTTTCGAAGCTTCGCGATGGAATGCGCGGAGGGCGGTGAGATGGAACGCGGGAAGATAAGTGAAGCAGATATTGGCTGATTATTGTTTTTAGTATTATTGAAGAGACTTAAGAATATTGTAATTTTTCAAGAATCATTCAGATGATATTCGCGGGCTTTCACAACTTTTTCTTAGGCTCGCGTTTTCTGAGAACGAGTTTGGAAAAAATATATATATATATATATATATATATATATATATATATATATATATATATATATATATATATATATATATATATATATATATATATATAACCACATTGCTATAACAATCGCTTCGATTTTTTCCTCAAACGAAACGATTTCCCCGAACAATGAAAAAGCAGCGCCCACTTAAGACCCATCATCGAATAAATTAAACGAATTCTCAGTACAGCTCCGATCAATAAAACGGATTCCTTTTTTCACGAAAGTACATTCCGGCTTATTATTCATCGCTCGTAAAAACAGTATATACCGAGCTCCGAAGCTCGAGCGCAATCCAATCGCAAACGCGCGTCTGCCGCGTATATAATATCTCGAGTGCAGCGGAGAGGCTCGAGTGTCTGCCGACGTCTCTGCACCTTTTTCAAAGCTGATGGCTGGCTGCAGTCGGCGGACTTTATAAATAAAACGGGCCGCTCTCTCGCACAGCTCGAGTTATATGCCGGAAGTGCGAGAGGTTTATTCTAACTCCAAAGACAGTTGCCCTGATAAAATGGGAACGATCGGTGCTGCCGGCGCGTCGGGTGAGTCACTTTCACGTGCTCGGGTGTATATATTATATTGTAACCTTGGACGATCGCTTCTATGTCTCTTCGGAGAGATGAGATGAGCAATCGGAATCGACTGTGAGTTCCTGAGCTTTGTTATGCTTGGATTTTCGTGGGAGAAAAGAGGCGCGTGGCTTTGTTTACTCTTCATTGTTTATTAAACGGCGTATCGTTTATCGTGACTATGAAAAATTATTTCTGGTTTGTTCTTGAGAATGATGGAGTGTTGATTGTCGGATGATGATTCCAGTTTTTTATTTTCGCTCGAGAGCAAATTTCATGTGTTATATTCTTTATAAGCAGGTTACATAAACCATAAATTTCGCGGCGAGTATAAATTAATATGCTCAGAAGCTTAAATACTCTCTACGTAACGTATTGCCGGTTCTAAATCATGAATTTTTCACCGGCGCGTTACGAACAGATGCCATAATGTTCGCGTTAAATCGACTGTTAAATAATTCGCCATACCGCGGCGTCCACGGCGCGTATGAGTCATAAAACCTATTTTGATGCATATTGCGCCCATAAAAGGAGAACGGTAAACTCGAGCACAAACTGATATACTGTGTGGCGTCCTATAAAAAAAAATTTCAATTTTCTATCCTTTAATTCACCTCGACAGTAGTGTAAAGATTCCACGTCACACTGATCGCGCTAACTCGATATCACTCGTTGCGCAGCGACTCGTTAAGCCGATACCGATCGCACAAACGGACGGTTGGATTGCGCAATAAAGGTATACATATACATACACGACTCTCGTAACCTTATAGAAATTACGCCCGAGATGCACAATGGACGTCACGGCACTGGCGTCTTGAGAGTCCGAGAACAACAATGCGATTCGAGATTTCGGACTCGACACGTGTGCGACATCTGATGAATAGGACGAGTTAATACGTGTATATACGCGGCTTTGTACGAGAATAGTATGTAGTATAGCCGTGTAGACGAAAGCGAGAATCGTGTCAGGGAATTGGATGGTTTGGAACAATCTCGATGTAACTTGCATATGAAGGTGAGGTGATTTATTGCCTCAATTAGAATCGTGTGTAACTTTCAAAACTGGTCTATACCGGTCTCTGTTCGTACATGTGGCTGCAGGTCGAGAGCTCACCGCAATGGCCATATAGCTTATATATAATATCCCTGAAAACTCTGAAACGACAAAAATACAAACAGCGGATATTTTAGTAATGATATTTTACGCAACATACGCATAACGACAGTCGCGAGATAATCTTACGCGGAGCATCGCAGTGTCTTGTTCCGCGGTTTCCTCGAATGAAAAATAAAAAAAGCAGCCATCTCGGCATTTGCGTGCGAGCGTGTCACGCGAGCAAGGCGACAGCGCGCAATTACATTATACACGATAATAACGAAATTGTAACTCGCCGCGATGTGACAAATGCTCTCTTTTTCCAGAAGCTCATAAAGCGGACAACCGCACGTTATCTCGAAATCGATAACCGGCGTAAGGTTACACTAGGCAAATTTCCTCGGAAGTGCGCGTTTATAAAGTGTCTTCTGCTGCGACGGAATCCTACTCTTGTAATATTACACTTTCCGTCGTGTGCACAACGCGTGCATATATATATATATATATATATATATATATATATATATACGTATAGAGGAAGAGAAACCCGAGGTGGAAAAGATGACCGTGACGAGGACGCAGGGAATGGTTTTCCAGAAGCTAGTCACGTATCTTCTTCTCGGTTTTTCCCTTCTTATTTTCGAGTGTTTATATACGCGAGAGCAACGCCGGAGCTGCCGACTCGAGAAGGGCCTGTGCGTGCATCTTTTTGTGCCCTTTGCGGTGCTCGTTTTGCGCAGCTGAGGCTGAAGAATGCACGTAAGAGGCGGACCCAGCGTTGGAGTATAGAAGTGCTGGCACGTTTAATGCGTGTTTTGTTGACGTTGGCTTTTTGTTTCTCGATTTCTCGATATAGCAAATGCTGCCTTTATCTCGTAATGTTGTTCCTCCGTGCACTTGATAAAGAAAGCGATTTATCGATATTTTCGCACTAATAATAAAACAGTTTGTTCTAAATTAGAATAATAAAGCGTAAAAAACTAAAACGAAATTTATTTTTCTGATTCCAGGACGTAGACCTGTCCGAAGGCATGATACCGGAAGACACAATGGAGCTCGAGGTCTCGCACTGCCGTGAGCTCCGAATCCAGGCGGGAGCGTTCACTGGCGGTGCTCAGCTAAAGCGCGTCCACGTCTCGGGGATCTATACTCTCGTGGCGAATCGACAGGCCTTCCAGAACATCAGTGCTCCAAACCCACTGCTCGAGGTGTCCGAATGCAACCGCGTGATCCTCGAGAGCCACGCGTTCAAGAACACCAAGGGACCGCTCAGCGTCGCGATATCTCGCTGCAGACACGTAACGATCAAGCCAAACGCGTTCAGTTGGCTGCTTCAGATCACCGTGAAGGAGGTGCCGAACCTCGAGCTGTCCAGCAACGCGTTCAAATTCGAAACTCCGCAGCACGGTCGGCATGGACCAGCGACCAAGGTTAGTTTTTTACTTTCTGCGAATAACTAAATATTAAATTTAAAAAATATCCGATGTTGCCTTTCTAATGCAATTATTCTTCTTTTGCAGATAATGTTCCAAAGCGTCAAAATCCCGGAGTTACCAACGGCAGTCTTCCCCTCGAATGCGGCAGAGATACGAATAGACGATCTCTGGACGGGGTCGATAAAAAAAGATGCCTTTTGTGCCATGAATATTTTAAGCGTGACGATCAGCAATGCATCTATAGTAGAGATAGAGCCTGGAGCCTTTAGTGACAGAACACTTATCCACGGCTTGGAGTTCGTCGACGTGAGAATGACGACCATCAGGACTGGGGCTTTCCGAGCCGGCGCCAATAATTTAACCATTCAGTATTCTAGGTCAGTAGTAAAATTTATTTTCACGTACTTCTTCCCAGAGTTATTTTCTTTATACTCTCTTTCTAGTCTGTTGAAACTTTATCGTGTGAACTTTAGATAATAATAAAATGCTCATTTCAGATTAAACGACGTGGAACCAGGTGCCATCGACATCACTGTAGCGACGGTGACCTTTAACAACAACGAGTTTCACAAACTCCGCCGCAACTCGATAATCTTTCACCAATGGAATCGTGTGGCCATTGACAACAACGCATTCCGCTACCTGGAGGCTGATGCCATCAACGCCGTCACCTCGGACATGGGGAAGGCGCCCAACCTCGAGTTCTCCTTCTCGAGTAACCACATCCACGAAGCCGAACCCAACTCCCTGACATTCGTCGAAAACTCCCAGAGTGTTGCGGCAGCTCGTGTAGGCAGCAACTATTTCAAGCGCACCTGCAACTGCAACTTAGAGGACTGGGTACGCGAACGGGTGGGCAGCAACTCTTCCGTTTCCTGGATCATGGACTCGAGCTACTGCATGGTGGACAAACTGCTTCGCAACTGTTTTAATCTCCCTGAGGGATACCTGGGTATGAGGAACTATACCCAGACCATTTGCTCAAAGACCAACAGAATAAACTGCACCAATCCACCGGCTAAGCCCGAGCCCAGTGTCAGTCCTCCTAGTGTTGGTCCACATCAGTATCCAAGGCACAAGGGTTACTTTGACGTGGAAATGAGCGACCCAGACCAGCTGGAGCACGAGAAGCGTATCATTGTCATCGTGTGCGTGGTCGCGGTATTCTCCTTGGTTGTCGTCATCCTAGCTTCTGGAATATTATACATGCGTCGACGCGGTGTCTGTCCAAAACTGACCTCTGGACCACACTTTGCCAACTCCTGGTTCTCGACAACGAACGGAATGACGGCTGCCACCTCGGCCAGGTCGATCTCACGACTGAGCGTACACGAGTACGCGGGCCTCCAGCCGGAAACGCGGATTCTGGACGTGGAGGCTCATCAAGACGCCATCGAGGAAGACGAGGGAGCCGCAGAGGGAGGAGCTTACGCTTACTCCGAGAACAAGGCTACGCAGACTTTGCCCGAGGAACTGACAGAGGAATACCTGAAGGAACTCAGGGAGAGCTTGAATGACCCGGAAAATTATAGCTACGCTAGGGACATGATAGAGCACCTCTACGATCTTATCAAAGTCGAGGAGAGCTGTAATAACAATAACGACAGAAGACCCTCCGAAGACGGAAACCCCTACGACATCATCAGACCCAGACAGAAGAAAACGCGAGCCGGGCCAAGGCAGTCGTCCGTCAACGTCGGCACGAAAGTTCCTTCCTTAGAAAAGCTCCTACCCAGTCTCGTTAGTCCCAGACCTCAGATAACAGAATACTCCGAACCAAGGGATCAAAGGATCATTGACCAGAATCACCTGTACGCAGAATTACCTGGTGACGAAACAGTGCCTAGCACTAGCAGACTCTCACAACCTGTCCTGGCGACTCTTGCCGGCAGGGCACCACAACCCCTACCCCCGGATGTCATCAGTGCCTACACCAGCGAACTGAACGGGACTGCAAACGGTGTGACGTACGGAATGGATGACGAGGAAGACGGTTCTTCAAACGGTCAAGAGAAACGACCCATGAACTTTCTCCAATGCCTCGGCGACACACTTATAGGCTCAAAGAAGGTGACCGGAAAGAGGCCAGACTCCCTGCTGGGCGAATACGCAGATCCATCGGATGTAACGGCACATCTGTACTCCGAGCTTCCGGAACCTAAGCAGCAGCAACACTCGATGTCGACACTGTCGTCTGGTAATAAAATGGCCAATAGACCGTTACCCACCAAACCCACAGACCACCAGGAGGTCGCGGCCGCGAGAACGTAGTAGTCGTTGTTCCGTCCCGGAATATCTATCTTTAACCCTCGAAGAGACGACCTTATCTCTCTCGTGACATATATGGAAAACACCTCGGACTGAATTTTCCCGTGAAGTGTGATATGTTGAATTCAGTGATTGAACGTTTAAAATTTAGTGGTGAAATGAAAATAAAAAATTCTAGTGCATCTGGTAATGGATGTCCAGTCCGAGGTGTCTTGCGAGGGTTAATGACCTACACGCCTGTCTGTGATATCGCATCGTCGACCGACTGAGTCGACCTCGAGAGAAGATTTTATTATACTCGATGGATTCTTTATCTTATTTTCTATGTATAATATGTTGTCGCATGGACGTGAAAAAATCAATCGATAATATTACTCGATTGTGAAAGTGAGCGCAAACGAAAATGTGGCAAAGTGTATCGAATACGCATAAATTCCAATGACTATCGGGTGTGTTGTGCTAAGTGAGCGAGTGTTGATTTACTGTGTGTACGTGTGAAAGACGATGATGATTAAAATTGATGTATCGACCACGTGCCTCTTTAAGCATATATATATTATTTAATATATCACAGGTTTTTTTGAATGAAAAGCCGATCGCTTTGAATGTATAAACCATATTTGAAAACGACTTTTTCGACGAGTATTTTGATTGTATAATTTTTCGAGGAATACTAAGAAATGAAATATATGTATATGCTCACGTTTTTATTTGTTGTTTTATATATATATATAGAGTTACGAATGTATGAGAGAGCCTAACGTTGACTCCGAAGCGAAAGGGTGAACGCGGCAGAAATATTGCGTGTTCCTTTGTCTCGCAATCGTTGACGCGAGCAGACGGAACGAGCGACATTCTTTATTTAATGACCAACCTCATGGATGTAATATACGATTTTATAAATATATATGTAAATGACTCTATAGATATAATTAAACCTTCATTTCAAAAGGATCTGCTTTGTGTTTACTGTTGTCCCTTATTCTACTCCCCCAGATGACTTTCCTTTATTCTTAAAACAAACGCACGCAGCACTTCCGTTTTCATATGAAAATTATTAAATCTTATTATTTCTATTAAGATAGTAAAAAATCATTATCACAACATCACAAGTGATCGGGTTGAAAATAAACAAAAATCAAATTTGAAGAAAAATAATTTTTATTGTTGCTTCGTTAAAACACTTGCATATATTATAACATAAATATACCTGTGTTCGAGCACACAATAACTTTTTAATTGCAAGCATCCATCACCGTGACATCCCTCGAAAAAAGCAACAAGCTTCCGGCAACCAAGAAAAAAAAGACAGTTAATCGGCGTTCGTCACAGCTCGACGTTTCCTCCAAATCACAAGGGCGCGATGCGTCTAGGTCGGCGTTAAACTGTCTCTTAATTACCTCTCGTGATCGCCGGCGCTCTATATACGCTTCTTCGTTTTATCCCTTCGAGCAGACTCCGAATCTCCAGCGGACTTAATGCGACTTCCTGTCGTTCTCCAGGGCGACTGCGGAGCTTTATCTCGCCGACGCCGTCTAAGAATACCCCGGAGAATATTTATTTCCGGCCGAAGGGCTTTCGGAAATAGCGCCCGCGCGCGGTCTTTGTTTCGCTCAGCTGTGTACCAAGGAAGGGAAAGAGAGAGAGAGAGAGTGAGAGGTGTATCCTATGCAGTCGGGATTTTTGTCGTTCGCGGTCGCGCTCTTCTTTTGGGACGGGCTCATTCGAAATAAACAGAGGTTTAAAACAATTCCGTGTTTTCTTTTATACTGAAAAGTTTTTGGGCGTGGGGTCATGACAGCCAGAGATTTTTTAATTTTGGCCTTGCGATCTGTGTGCATAGTAATTTTATGTATAATCAAAGAGGAGAAAAAGTAGGAAGTTTCGTTTTTGTGGTGGTGATGTTATCTATTATTTATATATGTTCTTCGTTACAATTCGTATAATCGTTTTTTTACAGAGACATTATTATGAGTAGATTAGAGTGAAGTAGCATATTTTGAGAAGATATAAATTGATGAATCAAATTAGAATTAATATTCCATTTTAATAGGTATAGTGGCAATCATGCAAATTGAGTTAAGGTGGTCAAAGTAAATTCTCTTCAAGGTATCTTGTTCCAACAGATTTTTGCTATTTTGTTTTGAAAACTGCTTCTGAAACTTCAAAGCCGCGCGCCTTATGACACTTAAATCACGGGCTTGACATTTTGACGAATTTGCATATTTTCTCACGTGCGCCATCTCAACATTATGATGCTTCGCATTTACATTATTCACATTTTATTATTATACTTATTATAATTCACAGTTTAAACTTTCACAAGAGTAATTTCCGAATTACTTCCGAGTACTACATACACACCGACTTCAATTCATACGATCTCAAAAGCTCGATTCATACAACCAAATACTCATTTACGGGGGTGTGCTCAGGCTCGTGGGTGCGACTGCTGTCTTGATCTTTCTTGTTTCACAAACGCAAGACACGCGTACGGCGGGTGAAAGAAAGAACGAAGAGATATTCTGGTCGGGCCAGAGCCCAAACTATCCTACCCGGGAATGCAAGAGGAACAATTCGACATCGTGTATAGCGGCAACAGCCTGCGGCGCAGCTGTTGACGCTCGAGAGCTTTACCCGCGTATGTATACACACGGAGACGCCTTTTCGTGCAAGCGAGTTTTCTTCTTCAGCGACGGTGGAAAAATAATTTCGCACAGACTCGTGCGAGTGTGATGATGCCATTTCGGTTACAGTCGAAGTGCAGCTCGCTACATTTTCGGCGCACTTTTGACGCGTCTGCGGGTATTATTAAAAAAGTTGCGAGAAAAGGAGAGCTTCTGCGAAGCTTTTGAGAGACGTACGCATACGGCTAAGTGGGTACACTCACGCGTTTGTGATTCGCATAAAGTAGTAGATTGAAATTTTTTTGAGCTATATAATATAATTTCGTTAATACATTTATAACAATATAAGAATACAAACTTCACAATGCGCGTTAATCTGATTAAATCTCAAAACGAAATCATACCCTTGTTCGACGAATTATCCGCTGAATCCAGTTTATTTTTAAACAATCGTTTCAGAGAATCGAAGATATTGGGTCAGGGACCACGCGCAGGACGAATCGGTCGGTATACTGCACGCGCGTACCATAATATATACAAGCAGTACGGCAGCTATAAGCGTCGCACGCGTGCAATATATATATATATATAGCGCTCTTGCCCGCCTCGAATGATGAGATGATTGGTCCCGGCTGACGAGGTCTGATGAAGCTGCCAAGAGCCTCC
Organism: Muscidifurax raptorellus; assembly: GCA_020010945.3. NCBI lineage: Eukaryota > Metazoa > Arthropoda > Insecta > Hymenoptera > Pteromalidae > Muscidifurax > Muscidifurax raptorellus. The sequence goes on from CM052077.1 coordinate 6,742,899, forward strand.
GATCCGACCCGTACACATAATACTATATACTGTACGCGCATTGCGCCTGATGATCAAAATCTCGTCCGCTTCCGTTCGATTCTTTCCATTCAGACACTCTCGGCCGGATTAAGAGCTGTTGCTTACGGCCTGCCGCGAATTTAACTGATTGATTTTGACGAAATTGGGCTGTTAGCGCGTTTTACTCGTGCGGTTTTTCATGATGATTACTCTCGAGATGAAAAATTTTGTTACTACGCTGTTAAAAGAACTTTATGCCGGAGCCTGAAAACAAACGCTTGTACTTGACGTCTTAGTTTATCGGCGAAGACATCGACTCTCGGTCGTTCATCGTTACACTATAGAGGCTTTAAATTTTCAGGCTAGAGCTTCTCAAAGAAAGCACGATAAAAAATAATAGCGCGTGATTAAGATGTAATATAATTTCCCGTGTATATAGACACACACACGCGCGCACCTGGTGCAGCGCAACTATAACTTTCGGCCGTAAACAGAGTGGGGCAATACAGGCGTGATAAAAAGTAACGCGCTAAAAGCCGGTGCTTAAATTTTTCTCGCGCGTCTCGAAGCAAAGTTCCGCCGGTGTATATTGTACATATAGCATTGTGTGCGTACTTTGGCACGTAACACACGATGCGCGTGTACGTATGCCTGTATATATACGGATTGTAAGGGAGGAGATGGTCAGCGGTAGTGGCCGTTGCTCTTTCGCGACTTGGCAATTCGACGTTATAACTTGCGCTCAACGCTTGACTCGACATCGTCGGGACGTTTACGATTGGCCGGCATCTCTGCAGCTATATACCACCGCACGTATATATACACAGAAGGAGAGGAATGATGCTCTTATCTGAGAAATGGCACCTCATAAACAATCCAGAGAATCGGCCTTTGCGATACACCGAGGAATCGCTCCTCGTATAACTTGCTAAGATTATATATAGCTGAGTAATTCTACGTATATATACGTGTACGATATAGACGCTTCACAATTCATATTATCGCAATAACGACGAAATAGATACAGAAACGTTGCATGATGCAATACGTCAAGTATTTCGAAAACGCCCTTTAGCAAAAACATATGCCCTAACCGAAATCTCAAGTGCATATATATATATATGCCTCCCAATCGGTAGTTACATCACGGTACACCCGCGCGGATGGCTTTTCGCGCGCCCGCCCTATACACAGTATGTTTTGCCGTCATTGAATCAGCGTTACAGTAACGCCAACGACGTCGCCGGCATTTGCAAGTTTATTAGAGAGTCTCAGGCGCCTATAGCTCGAACGAGGGATGCTGCAGCTATGTACCGTCGCGTTGTCGCACAGCTGCACAGCAGTAAAACAAGCGGCGAGCAACGCAGCCGCGACAGAGTCTAGTTTACTAAAACATCGGTCTGGCGCGCGTGTCCTATACCACCCTGAGGAAAGATGCTCTATATACCGAATCTTGGACGGCAAGTGCATCGAGTCCGCCAAGAGCGAGGAGCCGCAAGAAATTAACGTTGTCGGGATCGAGCTTTTGCTTATCATTCGAAATTGATATTGCTGGTTTTGCAATTATTAAAAGAAGAAGAAACAAATTTTGTGGTGTATATAGAAAACGTGCGGTATATAATTAAATTCCTTATAAGGCCACTGACATCCGCAGCGAATTGAAAATGGCCAACCCTCTATGGCTGCAAGAGCATGCGATAACTAACTTTTTTTTATTGCAGAACCCCATCGACGCCGCCTACACACATGTTCGCAAGCTGATGCTGCACCTAAAGCTGCAGCACAGCGATTCGAGTGGAGGTATATATATAAGCGTTACGCAGAGACGGGAGCGGCTCTAATGGACCTTTGAGCTCGCCGACGCGGGTCAGCAGCCCGCCGGGTATTGCCGCGCAGTCGATCGCAAGTCGTTTCGCGAAAATTATTTTCCTTCGATAATATCACGCGGACCGCCGCCGGGGAATTCCTTCGCGGGAATGGCAGAGCATCGAGTTTTATCGTTGATAATGACTTTTGATCATTTTTTCGTTTTATTCTATTATATACCATAGAAGCGATTGAAGAGACTGATAGAATTCTAATATAGAAAGTTCTATGCTCTTGTTGGATTTTGAGATTACGTTTGTATGAAAATAATAATTCTTCGAGCGATGAAAATTGGTTATAGTATACATGTAGCAATATGATATAATTACATTCATAAGCGAATCGATAAAATATAATTTGAAGAGCTCTTCTTTGTCCAAGAAAAAACTTCTGATCGAAACCATAAGAAATCACTTAAAACCATAAGAGAACGTCCAAGAAATAACACATATGTTTCTCACGTCTACATCCATATCCGAAATCGTGGAAGCTACTCATATTCGGCGACGGACGCGCGCCTCTCGAAAAAGAGATCGAGCGAAGGCAGGATGTCGCCTTGACTGTCTCCCCCAACTTCTTCGCCCTTTTTCTCTGTCTCCGTTCTTCCATACTGCAGCGTCTTTCGCGTGTCTGGCAAAAGCCGGAAGACGCTTCGCGGAAGGGCAGAGACTCGCTTTTTTCAGCTGCGAACCGACTAGACGCTGGCTTCACCATTTTTTCCTCTTTTTTAAGGTCTCGTTAGAGGCTCAATCAGATGCAGGGGGATTCTGGACTATTGGCTGCAAGCTATTAGGGACTTGCGCTTGATTACTCTCGTTAAATACCTGTCATTTACCGAGCAATATTATTCCAGCGTAAAGGTAATTACGAAGAAGAATTTTTTATCCCACTATTTATAAGTTAATTAAACGTCCCTCTGCTATATTTGTATGCGGGCAAAAATTAAAAATAAATTTTGCCTCGAAAAATTCTCCAACTTCATCGCAGGAAAAAGGTGAAAAATTGCGCGACTTGTTGCTCGTACCTTCTAATTCAGTCTGCGCGAGAATAAGCGGGCGCCTCCTCGGGCGTCTCTGCATACGTCCACGCGAGTTAATCTCGATTCTGCATATACATGGTCTGTTTACACGCGAAATCCCAGAGCATTCTTACCCGCGTAGAAAACTAATGGAAGCCGGGTAGGCGTTTTTCCATTCACGAGGTCTAAATTTACCCCGCGAATATTAATGGGCGCGCAGTGTACGTACGAAGTGCTTTAGCCCTTTGACGCCCGAGTTTCTGGATAATGTGTCGCGTCGCTTTTTCTGTTTTATATATATATATATACACGGTTGAGTATTAAATCTGAAAGACACGCGAGTGCGATTTATTTTTATCAAATTGAGGTTTAAATAGATTCTTTGTTAAAAATCGATATCATTTCTTGCGTAAAGGGATAAGCTTATACGCAACACAAATAGTAACAGTTCAAAAATAAACATCCGCAGAGAAGCAATATTGCCCATCCGAAGCCATCCTCGAATTAGTCAGTCCTCTCCCTCTTTCTCACAAAGCCTCTGGACTCTCCCTTGCGCTCCATAAACACCGAAAAACAACATCCTCGGCGACACACGCCCGTTTACCAGTAGCTCTCGACTTTCCGCGGCTCGTGTGTCGACGACGACACGCGCCCGATTTTCGTTTCCGTCTTCCGCTATATAAGCTTTCCTCCTCCGCCTTCTCTTTTCGGAATTGTATTACGGGGGCCAATTTGGGAATCGAGCGCTCAGCGTGAAGCCTTCGACGAAGGATACGCGCACTCGACGCGAGTAAAGTTGCTCGAATTTCGAAAGCCGAGACGTATACTTCAAAAGTGGCGGAGCCACTTGGACCAAGGAAAAACACACCCGCCTCTGCGAGATGGCTATCGATCTCACTCGTGTATGGAGGTTGTAATAGTGATTTCGAAGTTTATTTTTTCGAATGATACACGTGGGAGAACATTGGAGAAACGTGGCGAGGATTAGGAGATGAAGGGACGATGAGGGATGGATTATTGAATTGCGACGATTAATGTTAATTGCGACATCGATTTCGAAAGGATTTTTTGAGGTTCATTATTTGGACTGCCAGATTTTTAATTATTTAAAGAACCCCGTCTCGAAGTTAAATCGTTATAAAAAATGAATCTATAGTATTTGGTTAATCAAATTGGACACGTATATTTATATATATAAGAACGGAATTTCCGATCAAGGTGAATACGCAGCTTGCGTAATAATTTTGTTTTAAAGAAGGAGCTAACGTAACGGCTAAGCACAGCTGAGTACCATAATCAGCCCAAAAAGCCTAGACCTCCAAAAGTAGCACTCAAACGTCACAAAAGAAACCTCGACCATCAAGGCACAGCAATCATAACCACCAATACCTACACATAGGTACATTCACACCATCAAGCGACGCACAGAAGCGTAGGCATAACGAGCTCTACTCTCGAATCCAATCCACCCTCCGCATGGAGCAACAGCCGCAGGGGCGTAGGCTCTTTTCTCACGCTGCGCGCATTTCGTGTGAACGGAACTCGTAAAAGCGCGCTTCTAGGCCCAAGGATTCCCCCATGCGGGTCGCCCTCGGGGATTCTCGCCGAGGCAGTGCGGGTGTCCTTCGTTTTTTTTTTCTATTTTTTTGGCGGTGGTTGCTTGAAGGAGCCGAGAGATCTTGGAGTCGCGCTGCTGTTCCGGCTTCCGGAAGAGGGCTTTGTATTTCAGAGGCAAGGATTACGCAAAGGGGCAGGTGGGTTTTTGGTATAACGTATATATTTTCTTCTGTTTTTTTCTTGATCGAAGTTGGGGTTTAAATGACTTATGCTTTGAAATGTTTAGTATGGAGTGCTAATTCACGTGATATTCATAATGGACTTACCTGGTCCCAAACGTAGTCGATATTTACCATAGTGAACTTTTCTACTAGAACCTTACCTGTAACAAAAAATAGAGAGGATTAGGCTTAAGACAAAAATATAGCTTTATAAACAAATACTACATATGATTTGCAAACAATTCAGAGTAGCAATAACAATTATAAAAATATCCAGATCTTTAACGCGTTGTTGCAGTAATGCTCAATTTGTATATATAGAGCACAAAACGACACTCGCAACTCCCATAAAAAGGTAACATCCCCAACTATATGCACTTAAAACGCTCAAACTCGACTCGCACCATAAACTCCTCTAATTTCATCAACTATACGTAGCTCTCAAACTCTTCTTTTCACCTCCCACCTCGTAACGCTCGACGCATCTTTAATCACGCGAACTCGATGCGAGCATCCCGGCAACAGCAGCAGCAGCACTTGCCCATATAAATTTAATAATTTCCGACGTTCTCCAGAACTCCTCTCTCTCTCTCTCTCCCGGCAACGGTATAAACAGCCCGGAGCGTCATAAACCGAACGAGAATCGCGGAGACAAAGAGCGCGCACCCTTTTATTACGAAGCGCGGGGTCATAAAGGAAAACTCGGAGTATTATTATCGTCGAGCGCGTTTCTCGCAAAATTAGCTAAAAGCCGACCGATAACGTTGTGGCCAAATGGGCTTTATTCTAGGAGCGCTCGGCGGGTTGCGGCTTTTTCCCCGATTCGTATCTGTAATTGCGCGACAACGTGGCCGGACAATGCGAGCATTCGCTCGTTTCGCGCGGCCCTCGATTAATTCATAAGCGAGAATAGCTGGGGAATTCGTGGGTGCGATTTTGGGAGGCGGGGATTTTTCGGGGCTTGCAGTTGGAAACGGGTTGCGGCGAGAGACGAAAAGTGGATGAAGCTTATTCTCGCTTCGATTGCGGATCGACTGCGTTGTTGCGGTAGTCGATTCAACGCGCGCATATAATGGGAAGGGATTCGTGCGGTCGCATAGTTAATTTTGACGAAGGTTATTTCGCTGTGGCATTGCTTTTGACGACAATAATAATATTTGTAATATTATTCCAATGGTTTTATGTAAATTCAGAAAAAAATTCCAGAATAAAATATGTGATGATAGAATCGAGTAATGCCCATCATTTGCTCAGTCATGACGAGAAACGTCCCCAATCATTCACTATCTCGTCGACTCGCACTACAAAATCATATACGCAGCGTTTCCAACATCTCCGGGGAAAAAGACACTTACAAATAAGAGAAGACGACAGTGATGTGTGCGTCTTCCACTCGGCCAAGATATTTTCGTCAGGGTTGTCGCTCTGAGGCGCGGCAATGAAAACATTGTCTCTCTCGTGGCGATTAGCTGCCTCACAGCAAGTGCACTACTGCGCCTCTGCAATACATCGTACAACGAGACTAACTGTAAAGTCGTTGAGATTTTTCGCGGCCTTGACAGTGTCCGATCGCGCGCTAAGTGGAGGCTGTGCATAAGAAATCGAACTGGAATAAGGCCAATTTCAATGAGTTTACGCTCACGAGCCGCTTGGGACGCGTTGATTGATGAAATTTGCGAGGCTCTTATCGAGAGTGCGGGAGCCGAGTTGAGGGCTCTTCTTTGTTCGATTGATTTGAAGTGATCGATTTCATGAAAAAGCTTTTGTTGTTTTCGTTTTAAAATCGGGGCGTCTGTTCCGAATTGTTTAACGTTGGCCTTGCAAGAGGAATGAATACAGAATATTGCTAGTACAACGTAGAGTTAAAAAAGTAATTATCGTTACAATAGTAGCTGTTGTTCTGCTATGCGCATAGGTGTAGTATATAATGCACAGAGACAAAGCAAGAGGAAGAGGTCGGTTGGTGGAATGAGTTTATTTTGCTGTAGATCAATAGGCTCCGTAACAATGCCGAAACCTTAATACAGAAACAAGAATAGCAGGTGTATTTGCGTCAAGATCAACGAATGGAAATATTGTTCAAATATGTCAGCAAATGCATACATATAAAGTTAGACGAATCAAAAGGCATAGGTGAAGGCCTATCAGTAGGGTTACTTGCGAGTTATATGCAAGTCGTCGTCAATCAAATTGCAAGGGGGACATATGAGATCATCGGGGCGGAAGTGAGCTTTGCATCGAATTGAGGACTTAATTTGCTTGGTCGTTCTCTCTCCAGCTGTAGACGAATTCTGCGATTCTATAAGGAGTATTGCCCGGTAATATAGCCGTGAACTCAACTGTCAGATAACAAAAATAAAAATAATATGATATATAAAGGGAAACGTTAAGTAAAGTATAAAACTGTAATAATCAGCACACCCTTTACGTTCGCGCATAATTAAAAATGCAATATGAAAAAGAATTTTCCAAAATACATTTTTCCACTTATTAATTATAGAATTATCCTGGTTAAAATTAATAACAAGAGTAGTTAGCGTAGAGCAACGCGTTGACCGTTCATTCAGCGGCGCATTCTTAAATGAACGATTCATAAATCGCGCCGCGCATCTAGCGCTATCTGACGGGTAAAACGTCAAATTGAATGTTAGTATATGACACGGACGAGAGATGGCTGCACCTGGCAGTTGTAAAACTTTGCTCTGCCTAATGCTTTGTGATAATTTATAATCGCTTTACCGACTAATTGCTGTTTATCAATTTATAACGATTAGAGTAATAGTACTAACACTCTTTTTAATTTGGCATTTTGATTTGTCTTTTTTTCTAAATTGCTTCTTATCTAAAATTGATATAACGTTCTAAATAAAAATTGAACGCTGTATTATCGGCGACACGTGCGAAAGCTATTAAAAAAACTATTAGCGATATGCCAACGTTTAGCAATCATAAACGAAACAAATAGCTGCCAGCAGAGAAAATTGTTTGTTTAGTAAGACATCATATCTAAATAATACACACTATTCGCCGGGGAACGAGTCAAGCAAACATAAAGGCTCCAACCTCTTTCAGTCTTTTTTATGTATATCTCGATTCATAAAGAGAATCGCTCGATTCATTATTTAGAGAATTAACAAATCCCTCCCCTTTAGCCAGCTGTTTTAATGAAAGATAAACACAATCAATTCCCGCGCGCGCGCGCTCCTGTCACTGGAAACAGGGAATATTATATAGCGCCCGCTTGCGGTAAGAGCGTAATTTTCAAGCCGCCGGTTATCCATCGTCCTTGCTCGTTGTCGCGCGAGTTTATTTATCGATCTCGTCGATTCCCTTCATATTTTCGGCGTTTTATTGTCGTATAATCGTATTAAAACGAACTCACGGCAACCTTGCTATATTTTACTTTTAATTTGCTGTATTTTATAACAGTTGTATTGTTTTATTTATTTGTGGTGCTACGTTAGTGAACAAATTAATTAAGTGTAACTGAGAAGATTTTTCAATTACATTGCAATGCAATATAAATTAAATTAATCAATGAATTTACTAATTTGGTACTGAAAAGCTGGAAAGTCCAAAATACTTGTAGCTGGATAATCTTAGAATGTGCAATAACATTATCTTGTGTACACAACGTTGCATCGCTTTTCCTTCTTGAACTTTGACTATTTCGTGTCCTATCTCTCTGTTTTCATTTCATTACAACGTGCAGTTTTGCTGGCATTGCTGCCACGAGTCATGCTTCGATTTTCCACTGGAACTCACGAGTCAAGCTGCTAATTATCCATAGCAAAAAGTCTCGAGTACCGGATAATTGAGGTCTTATTTCCTCTAGTTCATTTACATTGCGATTCCTCGATACTCTCGCGTGCATTTGCGCGCTCAAGTCACAGAAATAGAAATTTAAGCCGGTTTCGAGCTGTAAGCCGACTTTCTGAAATACACCTCTGAATTTTTCCTCAATAGATATTTTGATCATTGGCGGCAGTTTTATAGAAATTTTGATACCTCGCAATAATGAATTACCCATGTGTACAAAATAAAACTTAAGTTTGTATAACGGAGTATGTCTTCATCTATATAACTCATTAAACTAAAATGTATGTATAAAATATTTCACAGTATATGCATAATGTCGAGCATTTTCCGCGTCAATTTGCACGTTTGTAGCGTTGATTAATTAAAGACATCAAACGCAGCGCGTGTACCGGTCTAATGAACCTAATCTTTCCGCGTGCATATTCAAGATGACGTTCGTTAAGATATAGTCGTCGACATTGCTACAATGCGAACGAGCTCGAGTATATAATGCCAGTTTATGTGTGCAAGTTTGTTTTGAAATTTTGGTGCAGTGTACCTCCATTGTTACATTCATATTGTAAGATTAGCGAAGAGCTTGAATATATTACGAGATTTTTCATGAAGTATATTATCATTAATTCAATGTATTTAAACCATTGTGTTTTATTCAATGTATTTTTTGGTTTTGTTTTTGCTAAATCAATATTCTAATACAAGCTTAACACATGTTATGCCAACATTTTTTTGAGTATGTTAAATTACTAAAGCGCAATTAAAACTAATTTTGGGAAATCGTTATCACACAATGTTTGAGCATTAATCAGTTTCAGTGACAAAGGATACCAAGAGTAGGTCATTGCATTGATTGATATTATCCGAATCAGTCAGTATATCGACTATTACATTGTCAATTTCAATTAATACGAAAACATCCACGGTTAATACTAAATTTGTCGCTACCTTATTGTCAATGCAAACTATATATTCGGATTCGCTATACGTTACATGAAATACTACTTTGGACATTATTCCCTTTTAAACAACATCTCATACATAGAACAAGCGTAAAAAGTTAAATAAAAAAATTGAATAATGAAAACCTACTAAATTTAATTTTCAATTTCAGGCAATTGATGAAGCTTTTGCTGATCAAACTTTTATATATCCTCCATTTCTGCCAAAATATTTTTAATGTTCCAAGGAGAGATCGGTTTTTTGGTGGGAATGATGATTTATCGTTATTTATTTAGTTTGATATTGAGTAATTTTTTTCATTTTATTGTACTACCAAACATCAATAGATGCTTTTATGTAGCTTGATTTTTGACATGCCTTTGTTTTCATTATAATTTTATCCAATTCAATATATTCACCAATTATGTCACACTATAGTTTGTAAAATTCAATTTTCGTTACGTGCAAGTAGTTTTTATTTATTTTTTATTATAAAATACCAATTTAATGAAATATTATATATATACTTCAATAACAATCTATCAAAATAACATGTATTATTTTATTTACATTCTCAACGACTATTTTGTTTGCTTTTGAGGCGAGATAGTGTGAATGCGACCTAGTTTTTATGCATTCCATTAATCGCGTACTCAAATTTGAGAGTATAGGTTATATATCATTTACATTTCGCTAATGTTTTTATGCATTCCATTAATAGCGTACACAACTTTGAGAGTATAGGTTATATAACATTTACATTTCGCTAATGAATAAATGCAATTTAGGAATACACTCACGGGCGTCAAACATCTGAAATTGACTTATTAAAACTTAGCTATATAACTTCACGAGCTAAATATATTCTGTACATACGAAAACGACTGTCTGCTATAATTAAATAACTAACTCTTAAAAATTGATTCTCCGCATGCAAATTTGAAATCATTTTGTTAAATCGGACCATAAAGATTTGACATTTACATATAATAAATCTGTCGAATTTTTATGCGGCGTCATTCTAAAATTCCGAACATCAAAAATAACATTTCAGAAACGTTCTGCACTGTAATAGCGAAAGAAAAACTCTGCAAGCTTCGATAAAAAATTCACTAACCGCGCGAAATATAAATGCAAAACGAACGATATCGCATGATCTCCGCTAGCGCACGTGAGTCTGGACAGTCACAGAGCGGCATCCGAGCGGAAAACAATTTACTCGAGATTCCCACCTTTTCCCCAGGTGACGCGAGAATTTTCACCGTCCGCGCGTAGCTGCTGGCCCGAAGGTAATTTCTTCCGGCCACCCGCAGTCCAGCTTTCGACGCCTGAATGGTCGCAACGCGTCCAGCAGACAAGTCGAAAAAAAGATGAAGATATTCGAAGGGGAAAGGATTTTATTCCGATAAAGGCTGAGAGTCTGAGATAGAATCTTAGATTCAGTTGAAGTTTATTGTTATATATAAGTTTTTATATATAAAATAAATGCTAAAGGGGTTAGACTTTTATTTTGATGAATCAATGAAGTGCGCATCGTATTTGAACAAAGTTCTGAAAAGCACTTCTTTCCTTAAATAATAGAAGGAAAATGGGTTTTCTGAAAAAAGAAAATTAATCAGGACGGAAACATTAAAATTTATTCTCCTTTCTCGACAATTGTCTTTGGAAAAATAAATTTTCTCACGAATTCATTAAGGAACTTACATTTTGAATAAGAATCTCCGAGGCTTCGTGTGCACAAATCTGAACCCGCAGCGCATGAAAAATGATAGGACCAAAAAAAATAACATTACCCTTACGCAATAATGTCGACCATTGTTTATAATTCAGAGTAATATATATATATATATATATCTTTATATATAAAAGCTGTCGCAAAAAATTAAACTTTTCGCAAGTGCAAGCTGTTTTCCTTCCCCTGAACTTCGTATAGTCTGGCGTGCCACATCTCGCAGTCTATCCACTTGACACGATTACTCATCAAAGGTCTTTTCCGCGTCGCAGTCCCGACTAATGGATCTTAGATGCCGAGGCTTGCGATAAGCCGGTGCGCGCGCGTTCTCACGGCTCGGCAAGCTCGAAAAGAGACCGCGTGCACCCACTCTGCTTTGCGGAGACTCCCCACAGCCGGCTTTTTCTTTTTTCCATTCGGCTCGCCGAGGTTTCACGTCTGACTTTTCGCCTTTTTTCCGAGGCTTAGCTTAGCTTGAGATAAGCGATATCGATAGCCGGTTTATTTGTTGAGCGATATATGGCAGCCGATAGTTTTGACAAAAAGTTCCTCTTTTGGATATGTCGCTTTTGGAAAATGAGTTTTTTTCAAATTATTACAAAATTTAAAATACAATTTATGTTGTGTATATGACGGGATGGAAGCGAGGATACGGTAGTATTATACAGCTTGTGTCACTGTACGCTTTGTTATGGAAATCTTGTTGTTAAACTGAAAAAAGTAGTTCCAGAGATATTCTACTTCGTACAGACTAATATCTTACCTAAATTTCACGATTCTCGTGAGTAATTTTTTATCGAATAAAATCAATTCTCGGCAAATATGTGAAAAAATAATCAAACAAGTACACGTAAGTTTTATACACCGTCTTATGAAAACGTGATTCAAAGCGTGATATGAATGTAACCTATATTATAAAAGCTATATTGTCTTTTAACATAATAAAACGAGGGTAATAATGAAATTCGATAATACTATTCAATATTGAAAGAGAGTTTTTGAATTATTCAAATTATTTGAGGAAGAAATTTTCCAGCAGATTTTATCCATATAACATTTCCAATGAGAAATTTCGGATCGGACAGTGGACCCTCGACAAAAAGTTGACTCTCGAATTTTAAAAGGCAAAGAGGGAAAGAGTTAGCAACCCCTTTAAAAAGGCGCCTGACCCATAAAAGGTCCGCGTATATACGAGCGCGTTCATTAAAAGCCTTCAAAAGATATTCGGAAGCAGGAACGGCGGCGGCCGGGCAAGAGCCATTAGATTCTCTCCTGATCCACCGGCGTAAAGTGACTAAAGTGCCGCTCTCGAGGCTTTTCACAGGAGGCGGGGGGTGTCCCTTTCCTCCCACGGCGGCCCTTTCCACGCGCCCGAGGAAACTTGAACGGCGCGCCTCGATCCCCGGCAAATTAAGGGACTGCGTCGTCGACGTCCCATTACCGGATACTTCGTGCCGTGAATGCTCGCGCGCATTGCACAATTTCGAATGACGGGCTGCTCTGCTGCCGGTTTTTTCTCGATCTTTTTTTTATAATTTCGAGGGGCTGTTTGCTTGGAGCTGGGTGCTGCGCGGGTAGCCGAGTCGAGAATTGGGCTTTTAAAGCGTTTTGTGAGCGGTCAGAGTGCTCGACGTTCTTCGAGTGCCATTAGGATTTTGTGGCTTTTTATTTGACTTGTGAGTTGTTTGGAACAACGGTTTATAACTATTTATTACTTTTTTTAATGAATTTTAAAGATAAATTATAAATTCCCAACATTAACCTAGTCTATTGCAATTTTAAAAGACAGAAAGTAGCCGCTTAATGTTATCTTTGAATATTATATTTAGTATATATAGTTTTCGATGGATATTCGAATGATTTTGTTATTCCAGAAAAGAAATCCGATAACATTTAAAAGCCGATGAATTAAATATCTAGAATAAAGTAACATGAGCGAATAAATAGAATCAATAAATTCACTCGCCAACTCTCTCTCCGATTCGCTTGTCCAAATAAATCATAGAATTAAATTTCGATTTATTCGCGAAGAACAGCGATTTCCCATCGTGTTATACAAGCCTCATTATAGTTAATTAATTATAATCGCTTAGTCGCTATAATACAAGGCGGAATTTATTGTGGCCGCTGCGCTCGGACGCGGACAAAGGTGACGTGCATGCACGCTCGCGAGTTCCGGCATAATGAAATTCCAGTTTGACGGGGAGAGGGGTGCCCCCCCCCCTCTCTCTTGCTTGTTTCCTCTCTTCCGCTGCTTCTATTTTGGCTTTGGCGTCTTACAATAAACCCGGAAATCGCTTGAAATGCATTCACTGCTATGCAAAATTCGACCTACTTACATTTCGCCGCGGCAGAAACAATATTGGGATTCTTGTACGGTACACGCTTCTGCAGTGTACGATTTTTAATGAGATGTTTGTCCATCATTCGCTGATTTATGCTGACAGTTGTTGAGTACTTTAATGACTTTAATTTTGCTGCTTTGAATGGATGCTGCTGCTGGTTCTATTTACATTACGAGATTAATTTCAAATGTAATTTGGTGACAAGTATAAAATTCGACATAAATAATACTTTTCAATTGTTTTTGGTCTTGAATTGGAAAAATTGGCAAGGAATTCAAAGACTGTGATTTTAATACTTTCATGTTAACAAAAGTTTGAATTACTGTATTATTCATTGTAAAAATCGACGTATAATATAAAAAAGATCATTTTCAATTATTCAATTATATTTCAACAATTGTAATAGCATCTGACAAGCATGTTTTTGATCCATCATTTCAACAACATATTCAAAATATAATTGCATATCGTAGATTACGTAATTTTTTTCAAAATATTATCATTATTGATTCAAATGACTGGCGTGAAACGTAAATCTCAAACGCAAAAATAAATTTATATTACAACGAAATTTACAGCTTCTACAAACATCCAGAAAGGCTGACAAAAACCCGGGCCTGACCCACATGAAAACCAAACTAAAGCATAAACTTGGCAAATAAATTTCATCGCGCAGGTAAATTTCTGACATTGAATTCTCTCACTGCGAGATCGTGGGCAGTAGACTCGATTATATATTATCGCTGTAAAATTGGTTATCGAAGCCCACCGAGTCTCGCAGTTCGCAAAACTTCCAGTACTGCTGTGAAATTCGCACAACCTCTTCTTACTCGTCGAGAAAAAAAGTCTTCAATCTATATACACATACGCACACTTACACACACATCCCCACGGATATAAGGATATCGATACCGCCAACTTCAGTTTCTCCGGGGACTCGTTGTTCCTCGAGAGCATTTTATCAAGAGAGAACAAAAGGCGCGACGGCGGCTTCTTTCTCGCGAAATTCGTCGATAAGAAATTTATGTGAAACAGTTAGAAAGCCACAGCGAAAACTCTTCGCAACTTTTCTGAGCCGACGCGATAGTTCGCTTCATGTACATATACGCAAGTCAAGAACTGAGAGAGAGAGAGAGAGAGAGAGAGAGAGAGAGAGAGAGAGAGAGAGAGAGAGAGAGAGAGAGAGAGAGAGAGGAGAGAGAGAAAGCAGCAGCCGACGTGCGCATATAGCAGGAGCTCCGAAAGTTGCCAGACCTGAGCGCGATAATGAATTTTATTGGTGTGGGTAAGCTGCGAAGAGAGATTGGGTAAGAGTAAGCAGTAATGGACGGTTACGAGGCGCGAATTGCGCAGGAATTGCATTGGTATATCGACATAAATTGTTTTTGCGCCGCGAGCGTTGCCATTGAATTTTAAATCTGACCACGAGAGTTTTACCGGTGATTTGATTGTAAATCAAGCGATTTGTCAATGCCAGTGGCGTTCTACTATATAAGTTACAGTTCGCCGCTGCTAAATATTTCATGAGTATAACTACTGATAGATAAAAGCTTTTTTAAAGTATTTACTTTGGCAGTCAACATAATATAAGCTAGCTTGTACTTGGCCGTTTTGTCTTCGAAAATGTTTTTAGATTATATATAGAAAATGTATAGGGATGAAATGCCTAAATGTATTAAATGCCTTGAACAATAAACATTATGAACTAATACGGGCTACTTAGATGGGATAGCATTGTTAAACCACCAGAGAAAAAAATAGCAGAACTGTATCAGAACCTTGGAAACAAAGAATGTTGTGTGCCTTTATCAAAGTTAAAAATAGCGAGCGCCTAGTCTTACCGCGAAATGTGTCGCGATAAAGTAACAAAAGATAAGAACTTAGCTAAGACATATCTTAGCAGACAATGTTCTTCACATCATACGTCACTTCCGCTCCGTCATTTCTCAGCTCGGCGAAACATCAACCGTCCGATTAACCAGCCTTAAGCAGTGGCATCATCGATCCAAAGGAACACAACGCCGCTCATCAATACAAGCCTCGTCCCCTTGCAAGTGGCCTCTTTGTTCCATCAACTTTGGCCGGGGATAACAAGGCTCGTAAGTGACGTAGTGCTGCGCGCGTTCCCGAAACTTTGCCTGCATCGAAGTAACAACTATCGTCCTAAATCTTGGCCGGGTGCACGTGGTCGAAGTTCACGGCGGCGGCCCGCGACGCCGCAGGCTGCTGCACCAACGGACCCCAAAGAGTTTCATTATAAAAGCCAAGTTGCAGCCGGTAGTGCTGCAGTCCTGGAGTCTTACTTTGCTGTTTTATCTCTTTTGCGGGACTTCTGCTCTACAGCGCTCTCTCTCTCTCTCTCTCTCTCTCTCTCTCTCTCTCTCTCTCTCTCTCTCTCTATGTCGCTCTTTCGCTTGATTTATCTGTTTTGCGCTGTTTGGAGGACCGGCGGGGAGCTTTTAATTTCGGTCGACGGGGTTAATTTATGGTCGGTTTTATGAGAGTATTGAAGAAAATTGTATTGTATTATAAGAATTAAATGTAGTTCGCGTTTATGACTAATTATATTGAAGTTTATTCACTAAACGGTTTAGTGTGTAACGTTAAACATTTGTCGTCTATGAGTGTCTGGTTGCTATTTTTTTGTAAGTCTTTGCTATAATAACAGGTGAATTACTTACAAGTTTCGAATTAGAAGAATTACATTATCAGTTTACCCTTACAGAATTTGCGTTTTCCTCTATCTTCCTCACAGTCGTATTCTTCAAAACAACAATGATTCAACTCGACTAGCAGGCCTTCTTGTGCAAACAGCAGTTTACCCGCGAGTAATTTCAGTGAAATAAATATGTATTTTTAAAAGGTGACTCAATTCATCGTTTTAATGGAATTCTTCCCAAAAGTTATGAGAACTCTCCAATAGGAAATATTCGAATCCTTTGTCACATCGAGTGCAAGCTTGCAATGACATGACACAGAAATCTACAATGTAGGATTTTACTTTCGGAAAGGCAGATGCTGCAATGCAGGGGTCAGCAGTTCGAAGGAAGGGTTTCGAAGATAGTTATCGAGGGTAAGTCCCCCCCCCCCCCGCGAGTGGCTCAGGACTTTGGGAAGAGATGACTCACATCCGTTGCGTCATCGAGAAAAACTAATAAATACGAGTATCGGCTATAGGAAATCGAGCAATACGTCATACGATTATTGAAGTTTTTATGATTTATGATGATGTAACGGCGCATGAAATCTTAATTTATATCAGTTTTGCCAAACAACTCATTTTATCATAAATTTGTCCTAAATAATCAGTGCATGATTTCAATTTCTGCAAATTCCAAGTATATAATTGCTATACGATTTTACGAAGCTCTCATATTTGTGCCCGGTAAATTATTTCCTGCTTATTGTTTGAAAAGCGGATGTCCTCTAAGAGATTAATTAACCACAATGATAATGCTTTGCGTAACAAAATGTTCATTTGTATATAAGAAAATGTGTTTACGAATAATGCTGCTTTTCAATAAACATTATTGTATGGTAATAAAAATTCTTCAACAACATTTTACTTCTTCTCAGGGTCCCGACAGACAACTAAATTTCAGCAAAAATCATTCGTGGTGCACTTTACACCATCGGGCTACGTTAGCGCTTTGTCGCTCCAAATCCCGCCAACGTCATCGATTGATCCGACACTGTGAAACGCGCACCTATAATGAAACCGTCTTTGAATCAATGTCTCAGGTCGCACAGCCCGCATGTGCCATCTTTATCGATGGTACTTTAATTACGCTTCATTAATCACTTGTTATAGCGCGGTCAGGGTCGTTCTTCTCCCGCGCATCTTTCGCTTGATAAATGGTCACTTCCTCGGGCTTTTCTCACTCACGGATCCGTAAAAATTCACCTTGGAAGCGCAAGGCATCGTCATTGTGCGTCCGAGCCGGCTATTTTACTGGCTGACAAGGACCTTCTTCGTCGTCGTCGCCATCTTCTCCTTTATTCGCAACTCGTGACTAGGACAGTTTTCGGACTCAGAACTGCTATGCTTGCTCTTTTTACGTAGGCCCCAGAAGAAGAATTTCTTTTACAGCAAACCGGGAGGATAGTTTAGAAATGTTATTACACAGGGAGAATGAAAATTTGAGCCTTTATTTTATACTGCTGAATGTTTCAATGATTTCTGAGTTTATCAAAAGCAAATACGAGTAACTAGTATTGTAAAAGAGAATTTCGTACATGCGCAAGCGTCGTGACACTATTCTTAAAACTGTTCCTGACCCATATATCTGCTGAACTATTTTTAAAAATGATGCAATTTTATTCGTATTAAAATATATCAATTCAGCTTTAAACATATTATACAATACAGGTATGTTGCGGGTTAATATATAATAATAACATTAAGTAAAGTTATACGCGATTACCCTGAACTGAAACGAATACGATGTCAAATAGACAAAGACAACAAAAAGATATTTATTGTTTTTATATACAATAGCAGGAAACTTGCCAAATCAATATAACGTATTCACAACATGATGCATTTATTGCCATTGATAACTGACTTCAAGTTGTTATAAAAATATTTGTCATTTGCCAAGCAAACTAATAAAAAAAGAGGCAAAAAGTATATTAATTTTGATTTTTTTTTAAATCATTATTTAAAAGTAATAATGCATTCATGATGTTGGCAAAATCCCAAAAAGTGCACTATGCAGTACAACAAATTTTTCGCCGATAAAGTGGATTTCTGCATCATTGACCGGCATAATTAAATCAAAAACATATTACGTCTTTTATTTATGCACTAATAAATATTATACAGATTAAACTAATAAAAATATTTCTGTATTCAATCTAAAAATAAATACACCATCTTATAAATAAACTTTGAAACAATAAATATTTTGAATTATTATATCAAATTTAGACACCAAAGTTGATCTGTGCTGCGGAGAATTTATATATTGGGTTTATATATTTATTACGAAAAACTCGTGCATTAGCGAAGCTTCGTATATAGAATAAATATTTGGCTCAGCCTTGTAGCGGTATATCCCAGCAGAACCGATGAGTCAACGACAACAGTTGAGTAAACTCAGTACGAAAAAGAACGCCAAAGCGTGCGGACGCGTCGATAAAATTTCGTCGACCGAAGAAACAGAACTGTAGTTTACAGTGAATAGTTTTAAGTTACAAATGTATATAGTGAAGTTTAATGAAATTTGTGCAAATACGAGTAACTTGATTAGTTAGTGCTAAAAGTGTGCCGCGAAATCAATAACAACGTATCGCAATACTTCTCGCGAATATTATTAAGATTCGGAAAACTTTAAAACAGTATTAATAATAATAATAATAATAGTAATTTATGCCTCTCAAGTACCTAAAAACGTATTCAATATTTTCATAACCTCAAAATTGAACTCAAAAACTACAGGCGCTATACAATTTTAAAAATAAAACGTAGTTATTCCCGGCGTCTTATTACTGATTCGCATATTTTTTATAATTAACCAAACTCGTACATTTAAACGCTCTAATGAGATTCATAACAACGTTGCACAGCTTTGAAAGGTTATCGGTTTAAAGCAAAGTATCTAAGATACGCGCATTCATCTTATGTAAGAAGTGTTGAATGTTTTTCTATATCTAACGTGTCACTTCTTGCCAATTCGCTAGTATCTTCTTGAGTAAATACAGATTTTCCCGATAGAACATTTATAAATTAACTTTTAGTTAGAACATATGTTCGAGCATTATAGATAAGCGAAGTAATAAAGCATTACGGTTTTAACCATCTGTCAGTGTATTTTCGTAAAGCGAGCTGTTCGAAATTAAAATGAAAGCTGTACTATTGATTTTTCTCATAAAGTTTTTATCCTTTACGGATGCGGGGAGCTTCCAAATCTCGTGCGCAGATCTCAAGAATGTGGTCGTTATAGGGCAGGCTTTTTTGGCCTTCAGTAATTCAGGGACGAGCGACGTGCCGGTCACATACTACCTGTCGACCGCCAAGCATAGGGAGTCTGTAGAAATCGCTTCTCACAATTGGTCTGGTCTCGAGACCAGTGAATTCGATGTATCGAAAAAAACATTTATCGTTATTCACGGCTTTAAGTCGGGAGGACAAAAATCATGGGTTCTACTACTGAAGGATAAAATTATTGATGCAGTGAGTATAGTGATTAAACAAATTTGTATATAAATCGGATATTTTTGTTATCTTAACATTTTTTTCTACACCGACTAAAGAAGTTAATTTTACTTTTATCGAGTTGTTACCTAAAAACATCCGTATAATTTCTATTATAATTAATTACTGTTATCTTGACGGATTGTTATTAAAAAGCAGTTTTCAAACGCCTTATTTCTTCTACTTGGTTTTTTTTAAATAGCGCACAGTGTCCTTCATTTGTTAGCACAGCTTTGTACGAATTTTTTAAGTACACTGTAACTGCGTTATTGCCTCTTATGTTGCCAGCTGAACGACTTTTGTTTTACACGTGCTTCCACACCCATGCCTCCCACTCTTTTTGTTTCTTACGTAACTACTTGAGGCCGGTGTCGGCTCAGCTATCGTGAAAGAGATCTTGTTGTATTATATACAGCTTGGGTATTTTCAGTGTACATAAAAATAGTATGGGGAATATCCAAATGATGTAAAGTAGGTTATCGCGTGGGCGTACGGGCGTCTGCAATTGAGCACGCACCGTTACATTGTGCGTGACTATGTGCGATCTTACTTTGCAACTTTAAATATATTATTTTTATGGGCCTTGATAGAAAATAAACCAACTAATCATGCTACTTACTAGTTAACAGTTTAGGGGAAAAAAATTCTACGCGCATATTTTGTAAACTGAAATTTCCTATTCTTACTTTTATTATTCTTATACTGCATAGCTTTGCAAATGATATAACGTATTGGTATAACATTGTTACGACATTAGGTTATACGTTCGTATGTTGGGTAGAATTTAAATCTGTGTTGTTTTTTTTTTGTAGGAATATACGTTGTGCGTAGAGTTTTTTTTGTGTACGGTTTGTCCGGAATCTTGATGCGTATAGTTCTGCTAGGAGATTATCGTAGACGATATCCAGGAGACTCAGAATCATAGTAAGACGTAATATCAACAAATAATAAGTACATAAATGACAAAAGTCACACAATGCCTGTCTTAGATTTTATTTTATTTTCTCTGCCGAACACCTAAACATCGTCTACGAAAGTCCCGAAAAAAGTACTCACTATCCTCGAACAGAACTTACACCTACACATAGAAAATTATTGAGTGATTCTCATATTCGAATGCCAGATATTGCCCTTGAAAGATTACTTTAGTAACTAAACAAAATAAATTATTTTTTATTCTACTCAACCTATATGGTACCGAGATGAAATTCAAGCGAAATTTTTACAAAACTTGGTTAATCCGTTGGCTAACGCACCAGAGTATTTTCCATTATGAATACATAATTTAATACATAATTTATTTATTTCAGACACAAGGTAATGTTATTTTAATTGATTGGAGTGAAGGCAGTAATAAGAAGAATTATGTCAACGCTGCTAGGAACACTCAACTGGCGACTAATAGAATATTCAAGTATAATATTTTTTTTACTATACTTAGAGACATACTGCTAATTAGCTAATAAAAAAATGTTTATAATATTATCTGCTTACAATATTGACTTTAAACTACAAGAAACCGATAAAAAAACTTCATTACTATTTATTCGATAATTCAATCGATATCAAAACTAATAGTTTATTTGAGAACAAATGTTTCCCTATCATTTTAAAAATAGATCAATTTCATTCAACTATGTTCCGGATTGAAATATTTATATTAAGATACGATAATTCACCTTAGCTTTCTTCAACAAATGAGGATCGCAGTCAATCGATTAAATAAAACTGGTGAAATCCAATGGAATCACCTACACTTCATTGGTCACAGTCTTGGCGCTCAAGTGAGCGGGCAGACGGCACATTTGCTAAAGGAAGATGACTTCTGGAAAATAGATAGGATAACAGGATTGGATCCAGCTAGACCATGTTTCCAAAACGTTGATCCAAGCGTCAGACTTGATCGAAACGACGCCGATTTCGTAGACATTATTCACACTCAAACGGGAACCGGAGGCAGCGTTGATGGGTTAGGTTTGAAAGAAAGCGTAGGTTAGTACAGCTATTTGAATCCGACTTGAGCAAACCGGGCAATTAATGTAAAAGTGTAAATAATAATGCCTTATTTCAGGTCACATAGATTTTTATATTAATGGTGGTATTGAACAGCCAGCTTGTGTGAGCAAAAGTAAGTCACACAAATATTTACGGTTGTTTCGTGCATTATTTAAGAAATAAAAACTTCATGAAAATAATTATTTTTCAAAAGCACTCAAATGGGACAACATGATCTGCAGTCACAAACTCGCTTACAAATATTTTACTGACGGAATAATCGATGAATTGTTGGGACATCCCTGCCCATTACAAAGTTACCCATGGAACGGAACATATGCGCATGCGCAAATGATTCTTTCATATAAATTAAATGGCTCGTCTTGTTCTGACTGTCCGCACATTGGCCTTGACACCCCTAAAAGCAATAAAAGAGGTATCTTTTTCGTGGTCACGGGTAACAACGAACCATACTGCCGTGAGTAAGACATATGTTAATTATGATATATTTGTATACGCGATTCATGTTGTATAATGAACTTTGCAGAAGTTGGAGATGATGATTTGAAAAATGTTATCAAAGTTATTAGGGTTAGTAAAATTGAATATGCCAACTGTTTCGATGTTGGATTGATAAGTGATTCCTATAAAATTTATTTTATTTTACAGAAACTGAAACGACATGGACTCGTAAGTACCGACGATAGTATTGATTATTCAGACGAAGAAAGTGATGTACTGGCTGCACTTTATAGTACTGCAGATACATTGAAGTTTGAAAAATTAACAATAGCATATTTGCTAACTTTTTTTGTTTTTATCTTTAGACACTGACTCGATCACATACTATATAAGAATGTACGATTATATTAGGATAAGTATGAATAGGGTTAGTTGAACTTAAGACAGTATATTATAATTTTTATACTTGACAGCGAAACTATTGATGATTCCTATTTTTCTAAAATCATAATCAAATTTTATTTAGACTGGCGAAAAGGACAGCATCCTGCTTCGAATCTCAGAATTCAATACATATACAGATGAATTGATAAATATATAACTGTAACGTTGAAAAAGTTACTTAAGATGTAATTAAACAAAATTAACGAGCATTTCATAGTGTGTTGTCATCTAACCTTATAAATCTTGTAAATGATCGCTACATAATAATTCTTTTTTCTAATGTTATATTAAAGGCTAGATTAAATGTGCATCGAGTAGTGGGCTACATTTAGACAGTGATATACTCTGTATTACTAAAATTATAAATAGCAGCGTCAATTTTGTTTTGAACGTATGAAAAAATTACGTGTTTCCTAGTATTAATAAATTACTTTTCGTATTTTGTCAAATATTCCAAAAAACAATATTTACTATCGTAAAAATTATTTACTATCAGTTAAATATTGTTTTGTATCAACACGTATTTTAAGCGACGTTGTTCTATTCCATGATAGTTCAACTTCCTTGCGATACAATTTATACATGCATATAGTACAAGAAAAAGTATACTTATTATTACCAAGTTCCTACGAATTTCCATTGTTCATCGTAGCTAGATACATAAGATACCTATGTAAGACGGCTAGATTCTCGCGCGAAATTGTTCACATGTACGTACAACGACTTTAGAAATAAGCACCTCACTCATGTTGAATTTATGTAAACCAGCAAGCAAATATACATTTTCTACATACACACCTGTTCAGACTATTCGAAAATCAACCACCCAGCCAGACCTGCCAAAATGATCGCGCCCTTTTGAACCCAAGCGTACACTTGCGCGAGGCATTCCGCATCTTCCCACCGTTACTCCTATACTCTCCCTTAGCATAAAGTACATAAGCGATGCAGCGGCAGAGACGAGCTTAAAAGCGGCGATGCGAGCTCACGCGCGCAACGCGACGATGAAACGCGTAAATATTTCATCGAGCGTAAGGGCTTTCCCGCGCGCACTGCGCGAATATGGTGTATTACGACTCCGTTTGATGAACGTCGGCATTAATGGACAAAGCCCCGGTCGCTCTCTTCAGGCTGATAAGCCTTCCTGAGTCTCTCTGATGGAGTAACCTTTTTCGTTCTATAGGACATTAAGATTCTATTAAAATGATCGCGTGAAGAAAAAAAAAAAATAATTTTTCAAATTTGTAAAAAAATGGTTTTTCATGCATTTGTGATTTACTCATTGGATCGCTTCCTTTTGACGTCGGAAGTATCGAGAGTATCCGCTAATAAAACGGCCGCAACAATCTCTAAACTTTGCCAAGTGGAGTCGCACGATTGAAGAAGCGGCCTCAGACGCAGACCTACCACGTCGGACGCTCGCAAGGGAAGATAGACGAAATTTACAGAGCACTAATGGGATTCCTGGATGCTCGGTAGCTCTCGCGAACTCGCCTCTGTATGGCATAATCCTTCGGATACATCTAAGCTCGAAATTAATTTCGAGGCGGACCGTTGTGCTACCGCTGCTGCTTTTCGCTCTGGGCTAAACACTGTGATGCCGTTGCTGCTTCGACGGGACGCGAGTTTTGAGCCTCCGAAGCTTGGGCTAATTGGTCGATCTCGGCTGAAGGGTCGACTGGTGTACACAGACACGCGTGTGAGGATGCGCGAGGGTGGTAATTTTCGGAAGAGGCGGCGGCGTTCGCGGGATACGTGCTGCTGTTGTAATTTGATTTATCATACGCAGTGCCTCGGCGGTTAAGTTTATTTTGCGTCGTTAAACTCGGCGATCTGTTTATAATTTTCTTCTGTAGGAACTTAATATAAAGAGACACTAGGACAAAAGGAAGATTTGAAAATTAAAGACAGCTCTCGGTCGAGCCGGAAGTTGATTATCGACCAGTCCAAAAGCCTTTAGCGTTAAACTATTATCCGGGCGAAATTCGCGGTGGACGCCGAGAGTGGCCAGAAGTTCGCTGGAACTGCGCGGAATGGGCGCAAGGGAGAAAATGTGAACTCGCCTCAAATAGCGACCTCCTTAGGAACTCCGGGGTGCTGCACTATTTTGAAGGGAAATGTTTAACAACAAGTTGCCGGTCGTCCGTGGCAACCTCTAGCTGCGTCGTATCCAGGCCACTTTCCCTACTGAGCGGCAAAGTGATGCCAACGTAAGGGAATACTTAATACAAAAGTTTCGAGTGCGGCTGCACGATCCGTGTGCATGCAGCGCGAAGACTTTGTAAAGAGCTCGCGCTCCCAAATGTAATTATATATGGGTCTTCTGGAAGGAATTTCCGAAGGTTTTTCAGATTTGTTTACCCGCGTGAGAAATTGATAATTGCCATTGAATCTGTCTGAAATTTATTTGATAGAGTTATCCATCACTAATTCGTAAAAATACCGATTCGTATCAGTCGCAAAGTAGTTCACACAAAACCAATAATTCTCGACGACTATACTTTTAATTCATTAATTCTGTTTACCAATAAAATCCACTATCAAATTATCAATCAGCCTGAATCTCATTATAGTTGACAGAAACTGAGTCCTCTCAGCGGTTGAAACTAAAAATGGAGCGCGAAAAATCGATAGCCACTCCTGGGCGTCATTGACACCCGATAAAACCGCGATTTTCACGAGCAAAAAAAAACGAGACCGTGCCGTCGAACTCCCCGTGGTTGCGCCGTGGCTTGCAACGAGAGTGAGAAGGGGGTCGAGCGAAAAGCTCCTTTAAATTCGCCTCCTACGCGCGCAGTACACACACACACGAGCCGCGGGGACATCGCCCTCGGGGATTCTAGCCCGCCTGCTCGTCGTATTTTCACTTGCTTATACGCCCCGAAGACGAGCAAGACGACGACGGCAAACCGAATTCTCGAGGAGCGGCGGACATCGATCTATTTTCTGGCAAAACGAATGGACTATGCTGCTGCTGCCGGCGGGGAACGAAGCCAGAGGGACAAAATACTGGCAACGAACGGTGGGAGTATCCGCAACGACGAGGAATGCCAAGTTATTCTGCGATTCTTTCTGCTTCGCGTTCTGTTTGGGGGAATATCGAGATTCAACGTCTTGTTCGGCTTTTGTTTATTTTCTGCATAGCTACTGCCGTTTTTTTTTTCACTCTGATTCGCATGGACTGCCATGAGTTTAAAAGAGCGGGTGTATTGGCTCTGCTTACATAGTGATATATAACTTATTCGATTAATACTGTCTAGACTAATTTTATCGATTGAAAATTGACACTCGCATAATTACGGTTAAGTTAAATATTTCAGAATAACCTATACAGGTGCACATTCTTAAAAATTTGATTGGATTATTTGAATCAGTCGGTAATATCGTTACACTGTCAATGCAAACTTTTGAAAAATGACATTCCTTTTTAAACAAGACATTAGATTATTACATCTTGCGGTCGTGGTATTTTAGATAAAATGATAAACTTATAAGGCGCTGAAGAGAAAAAGCAGCATAGAACAATATCTGATTAGTGCTGCTTTTAAGCGACGCTAAATTTGATATATTTCAATTTTTCTTGTAGATATAATAAATTGAACATTATTCAATAAAAAGAAATTTAGAATATGTGAAACATGCATAAATGTGATTAAATATAAGTGAAATAGACTAATTTTATTAATGGTGACTGAGCCATCAAATTAGTCGGCCTATTTTACGATGATATGTAAATTTTCTGTGAATGCTTCGTTTCACTTCATCTTGCAACCGCCGCATATTCTGCCTTACTCTTCCATTTTCAGTTTAATCCATTTCCATATTTTCTACTTTCGTCGTCAGAGGCAACACCAGACAAGCTCAACTCAATCCGATATTATATTCCAGTCAAAAAGTAAAAAAGAAACATCGTACTGTTTGCTTGAAAATGTTTTTAAAACTTGTATGAAAATATCCATGCATTTGCTCAAAGTTTAATGCTATTGTGTTGTAAATACATATAGTATACCGTGCGAAAAACTGTATTTAAGTACTGTGCAATGCAGTCGGGTATAATAGTAAATTTAAAATTTTCCGTAAACAGCAAATTCGGCCAATCAAGCTGTCTCTTTTCATTTTTTTCATGTCCATTGCAACCTGAATAAACTACTTACAAGATGGGATCCCATCACAAAGCACAAATTTCAGTGCACCAGAAGCTCTCTGGGATTCCTCCTATTGTACGAGGGGCGATTATTCCGCTCGGCAAAACGAAACGCACGTTGCCAGAGCAGCGCAGTACACGCGTCGAATTCGTTTTCCTCTTACACCTCGAATTTAGCAGCTTTCTTACTTGGGATATATTTTCCTTGCCCATTTTTCGCTTATCCCGCTCATACATGTACAGCCGCGTACACCTTAATGAAAACACGCCGCGAGCGAGATAACTCTCTAAATTTATCTGAGTGAAAACTCGCTACTCTCTCTCTCTCTCTCTCTCTCTCTCTCTCTCTCTCTCTCTCTCTCTCTCTCTCTCTCTCTCTATTAGAGTTTATTTTCATTCGCTATAGTGGTTGGTTGGTTGGTTGGTTGTACAGTGCAGTATATGAGACGTGGCGAGTATGAGAACAGCGAGAGGAGCTAAATGAAAAGTCATTTGCGGGAAAACAACGAGTTCGGTGATTCGATTTGAAGTTGAATTATTAGTTTTTAAATTGTTTAAATCGAATGTGCACAATTACATGTAGTTTATGCATTTTGTGGTTACAAAATATTGTAGCGTTATCTGTTGCCGAATGAACAGGTGGTATGCTAATTAAAACGATGACACGTAATAAATGTAATATAACCGCGTCGATATGATTTGCATCGTTATGACCGCGACTGATTGCGAATCAGATAACTATAATAATTATACACAATAGATAACTTGCAGTCGGAATGTCAACATCGTTGAAAAATCTCCAACGACTTTAAGGTCGAACTAATTAGAAGTGTAAAATTAAATTGTGTATTTCATTTTCGATATTTCACTTTATAAATAGTTCCATTCAGATTACGCTATCAAATAAAACTACCTCTAAGAGTTCTTCATTGCCAATCTAAAATTTCAATGAGCTACAAATCTTTATTCCTCACCCCCGAAGAAAATCTGTCTAACCAAGCGACGGCGCGCATAGTCCCCTTCCACATTCCGAACGTGCCGGCAGCCAAGCCAGCGAACAATAGGAACTTCATCCTAAAAAATTCAGTCCAAATCGAAAGAGTAAGTTCCGTCTAGTAGTTCCCGGTCTCAGTGCGCTCGCGCGTATACGTGCCAGGCGACGTGTGTATTAGAGGCTCTCGCGGGCGCGTAGCTACGCGCCATAGAGCGGTAGAACGTGAGCTCCAGCCTTGCTGGGGTTTCCGTCCAGAACAGGAGAGAGAGAGAGAGAGTGAGTGAGTGAGAGAGAGAGAGAGAGAGAGAGAGAGAGAGAGAGAGAGAGAGAGAGAGAGAGAGAGAGAGAGACAGACATACGAGGTCATTGTAAATCACGATGCGCCAGGACACGCGCGATGAATTACAAGCGGATTCACCTCCCCGCCCACTTTGCGCTCTGGCTATGTACGTGTATATCTATATAAAGAGAGAGAGAGAGAGAGAGAGAGAGAGAGAGAGGGAGAGAGAGAGAGAGAGAGAGAGAGAGAGAAGAGCGAAATGTCGGAAGCCGAGGTTTATACGGGCGCGGGGACTCTGTCGTTTTATTGAGCCTGTGCAAATTAAGTCGACGCTGGCAGCCGTTGGTATACTACGGTTTAATCATCCAAAGTCTTGCTCGTGATATTTATGTCGTCTTGTATAACCCTGAGAGCTTCTAATTGATTTTTGCGGTTGTGAGGATGATTAGAGCTATGTGTGGGGGTAACGGTTGCGGTTTCAGCATTATCATCTATAATGTTTTTAGCACAGCTGCAGCGATGATGAAGTACAAAGCTTGATTTGTTTGTACGTGACGTATTTATACGATTTGGGAAAATGAGTGTTTGGGCAGTGTAATAGTCGAAAGTTTTTGCTTTGGAATATTTTGGAAAATAATGAATTATTTTCACGTTTTTATAAATTATGCCGCGTACTAATTTTAATGAAGTATAGACAACCGGATTTCTGTATGAATATGAATTTGCGTCGATTTGCGTTGATTACGAATTGTTTACTCACTTGCGAATTCAATACTGCAAAAATCACGTACCTGTCACAAACAGAGAAACGAAAATATTATTTATAAGTCTCAAAGCCAAAAAAGATATAAATTCATTTATGAAAATGTAACACGCAAATCATACCATCAATCATGAAAATTCCACTTAGCACGCATCAACCCCCAAAACTCACAAAAAAAATAAGCTCTTGCTCTCCACACCCCAGGAAATCCCTGCGTATCTTTCGTCAGACGCAGATATTAATTCGAGCCATAAAAGAGAAAGCTTTCGCCACCTCACGCAGGTGTGCACGCAACGAACCAACAGCATACTCTCGTCTTCAAAGATCTACAACTTCCCTCCGTATACACATACACAATACCGTCCTTTTTCTCAGAGCTAAGTACTATACGAGGGTTGGACGCGAGGCCAGCTATTAGCCGGAGATATATTTTCTTTTGCACTCGGCGGGGCTTATCCGAGCGCGCAGAATTCAGGTGAGATTCCAGTCGAGATTCGTTGCGTTACGCCCTTCTCTCTCTCTCTTTCTCTCTCTCTCTCTCTCTCTCTCTCTCTCTCTCTCTCTCTCTCTCTCTCTCTCTCTCTCTCTCGTGTGCTTCCCCCCTAAACTCAGACTATTGCTCGCGGATTTACGGCGCAGGGTCAACGCCGTGTGTTTCTCCGACAGAGCTGCAGCGGCGACTGTATATAAACCGCGCGGACTTTACGTGTGGCTACGGTGTTCTATATATACAGGCATGTCGAGAGATGGAGCTCGAGATAGAGCGGAATTTTTCCTCGAGATTTATGGGGTGATGCGGTGGACCGAGTCTTACCTGAATTTTCGGGGCACGTGGAGTCGCGGAATTTTTGCGCTATCTGATTGTACTTTAAACATAGAACGAGACTGCAAAGATTTATAGTTACGCTCGGCAATTCCACGCTTTGTTACTAATGCACACTTCAGGAGCAGGGAGAACTTGATGAATGCTTGATACCGCTGTACACTGACTATCTAATTATACAGGACTGTGTGAGAGCTTTAATCATCAGGTGAGGAAAACGACATCGCAATTGAGCCCTCGAAAAATATAATCTGAAACTTAATTTAATCGTCCCTCCGCGATAAAAGGGAAAAGAAATATTGTTGCGAAACTCGAGCTCAAGACGCAAAAAGCCTCGTCGCGCGCAAAGAATGACGCGAAATTTTCAGCCTCCGCGCTTGTAAAAACGAGCTGAAACTCTTCGCGCGGGAGTAGCTGCCGAGACGCAAATAGAGGAGGACCGTAATGGAATTACAGGATAACGAGGGCACTTTTCCCGATTAGCCGGCGTCTCACTCAGTCACTCTCACCGCCTCTATGAACATGCGAGCTTATGCTAATCTGCTCCTCCGCGACGTCCTTATTTCGCCGTCGGTATTATATACCTCGTATAGGGGGAGGGTAAAGCGCGGATTCACCGGAATTTATAGGCGGCGGAGCCAAGTGCTGCCCGGCGTTAAAGTGATATTCCAACCGAAGTGCTGTAACTATACGCAGCTTGGAAAGCTATCAATGTATAGTGAGACGCGTTTTTCTTTTTCGGGGCTAGGGGGATAGGGTATAATATGAATGGAGAGTCGGGATTTGAATGATAATGAAGCTGCTATTGTTGGCTGAAATATGTGTCACGGTGTATTCTTTTTTAGTGTATCAGCGAGAAAGTTTTCAGAAAAGGCCGCTGCTGCCACAAAGAAACTGATGGCGATGATAAGTTATGATTGTAACGAGTCGAAGAACGCTGTCTACTGGGAGAGATAATTTAATTTTGAGCATGACGCAGAGGGAGACTCAAAGTTTTCATTATAAAATATTATTAATTAAAGTTCGCCTGCACATATACAAAGTTTTGACTTGAATGCCGAGGACGTTTTACTATGTGCGCCGCGAACTAGGTGTGCGTTGTGTAATAAAAGTAGAATTTAGAGATAAAATGTTTTGAGTATGTGTTGTGAAACTTGATGAAGTACTTTATATGCAGTTTATGCATGACAAGCA
This sequence comes from Muscidifurax raptorellus, assembly GCA_020010945.3. Lineage (NCBI taxonomy): Eukaryota > Metazoa > Arthropoda > Insecta > Hymenoptera > Pteromalidae > Muscidifurax > Muscidifurax raptorellus. The sequence continues at coordinate 6,773,688 of CM052077.1, forward strand.
GAGCGCTAATTATATTGTCACCCACAGCCAGTTATTAAATTCCTGCTTTACTTGTAATTTTTACGCTGATCGATATATTTTAATTAAAGTCAAGTGTTCAGCCCTCATAATTAGAATACCCCTACCGATGTGAATTCAAAGCACATCACCGACGTCCGACTAGCGATCCTGGCTAGATTTTTGCGAAAAAAGCCTCAAAATAAGATAGAAGCTTAAGAAAAATTCAAATTTTTCACGACTGCTTGTCGAGGACAGCAAAACGGAGACGAACAAACGAACGTGTAATTTTACCAAAGTCTTCTTTACGAGCGAGAGTGTCTCGCGGCTGGCGCATGAAAATGATGCGCGAGTGTCTTCCTAGTTAAATGAGAGACAGAGACCTAGAGAAGCCAAGAGATATAGAGAACGTTCACGGGAAGCGACTTTAATGAATTCCGATGGGATGAGGCCGTGGCTGCTCTAGTGCAGCTGTATGAGAGGATCCGCGAAGTGCTCGTCGGATAAAAATGGTAATTACGATATAAAGGCATCTCTCTCATCCTTTCCGGAGGGGTATAAGAGGTGCATTGTCGGACGATGGAGAAAAGGGGAAAAAAGGAGGGACAATAAAATGCGACAGAGATGACGGAAATAGAACCGAGACGAGTTATGAGTCCGTTCGAGCAACCAGTTGTGTGCGGATGCGAAATGAAGATCGCGGAGGAAATTTATAAATGAAATTGAGAGGAAAGTGGTTCCTTTGCGAAACTACGGAATTAGCACTGATTAGCACTCAAGAGCAAGTGGTGTTTATATATATAAAGCGACTACGGAGTTCTCGTTTCGTGTGCAATATTATGATAAACAAACGGTCCTCGTGAAGTGTTTAGTTGATACTTGTTTTCAGTGTATTTTTTCCAATATATTGTAAAGAGCAGATTTATCTTTATTACGTAGTGAGTTATAATCATCCTGATTATAAAGACTCTTGTTTGAGCAGTATACACTTCAAACGTTAAAGTACTCATTTGGTATAAGGATCATAAATCTTCAAGATGTTTAGTATTCATTTAGTCACTTTAACTGAGAAGAATTTTAATTGTTCACTCGTATAATTACATTCGCTCCGTCATAATTTATTCTCATTAATTTAAATAAGAATCTTAACGGCAACAATTAGTATCCACCGCGAAAATGATTATTACGTTTTGAATATATAATAACTGTGACAACTTTTAAATTGAAAAATAATATCATCAAGTTTAAAAAAGTCGAGCGCTGTTAAAAGAATAACAAGGTCGCTGAAATAACAATAACTTTTCTTGTGAAATTTCAAAATTGCTTTTCCGCGAGACGAGACGACGGCCTGTGAGATGTATCACCCATAATTAAGGAGGGCCATGCGACAGTAGCGTATCGCTCTGCATAAATTAGCGCAGTGGGGAGCGATTTATACCGTCGCTGGATGTCGTGCTCGCGCTTCTCGTCCTCGATAATGAAAAGGTTAATCAGTCCTTAACGCAAGGCGGGCTCTAGATATCGAGAAAGCTTCTCTTAAAACAGAGACGGTCGCGCCTGGTTTGTGGAGTTGCGAAACTGGATTTCGCTAGTATTTTTAAATAGCTGAGCAGTGGATTATTTATCGATTTATTTTGTGCGGCTTTAGCGGGTTTGGATATTATCTACTTTGAGTATCGGTTAATAAGACATTATATGGCCATTAACATGATCCAATAATGCACTTAGTACACGACGATCAAAATAATATAACGTTTCAACGGATAAGTTCTACTTCTATAAATAATACTTCTGCATTCGACGATAAGAACAGATTCACAGGTAGCTACTGAGCGCGCGACGTCGCGTCGGGTTTCATAAGTAACTACCAATCTAAAACGTTGACTACCTCTCAGGGCGAACGTTAACCTAATACCAACCCTCTCGTAATAAGTTGGCAAACGAAGCTACAAAGGAGGAAAAGACGCTTCCAGCAGCCCCGAGGCCTTAGCTCGAAATAAGCGCGGTTCTCGCAGAAGGGCGAAAATCGCCTCGAACCAGCGAGTCCTATATCTTCAGCCCTCCCAAGAGATGAGTCGAGAATCCAGAAAAGAGACGAGACCTGCTACTCCGAAGAGAAAGAGCCGAGTTAGAAAACGGTAATGGCAAAGAACGATTAAGATGCATCGGTTTATAATGATACCCCGAGAGCAAGAAGAAGAAAAAGAGGCAGGGCCAGGCTCGAGCTCTCCCTCTTCCATTTCTATTTCGTGCCGTAGCTCGCGTACAAACTTAATTACCGTTTAATGAAACTCTCTCTCTCTCCCACTCTCTGGCTGACTCTCCGCCGAAATGAAATCCTTATCTGCCCGAGGATATGCTGCCGCTGCTCGTTCGTTCCGTCTTGTTCATCAGCTTGTTCTTATTCTTCTCTCAAGCTTTTGATATCCATCCGGCACAAGCACGCTTTCTCTTATCGCTTCTCGCTTCGTTCGTTCGCCCGCCTACTTACACGTGCTAATCAAGCAGTTTGTATTATTTAATTGTTATAAGGGCTATGCGCACTGGTTCTTCTCTCAATGATCGCTTGAATGGAATACGCGATTGTCGAAATACGCGAGACCTGAAGTTCCGATTTTCAGAAGAATTTCAAAGATAAATTATTGATCCGAGAGCTAATAATAGATTTATGCTTATGGAAAGAAGCGAAGTCGAGGAGAACAATGAATTTATGATTTTTCCATTAATTTCGTCTGCGATTTATCCCGACGAAGCCTTTGAGTATTTTATCATTCAAAATAGTCTTCAATTAACATAGTATTATTATTAGAAGTTTGGAATGAATAAGACAATGGAACATATAGAATATTTGTTAGTGAAATAATAACACGATCAAATGTGTATGAAATATTTGCTAGAAATGAATCAACTATTTCGGAGCGCTTCTCAAAATAAATATATATACAAAATAAATTACATGGCCCACATTTTCCCGAGCTAACTCACTCTATTCACATCAACAGATCCGCGATAAACCCCATCACCCTAGAAAATACATCACACCAAACCATTCACTGATTCTACACACACCAACGTCAAAAAGTAGAGTAAACCCATCTCATTAAGCAGACATCGTTTCTCCTCTCAAGCTCCACTTCCAATAAGCATTTCTAACCGCGAGCTTATTCGGGAGAAATTCCTGTCCCGCGCCACACGTCCACGAATTCGACTTCCAAGTTCATACATGTACATATATATACTCTTCCGAGAAGCAGACCATTAAGCCGCGTTCAATTCGAGCTCTAATCTCGAGATGACGCGACTTGCAGCAAAAAAAGCTCATTGTGCAACAGCAGCTTTCATGCATTTTTCTCGTATCGTCGCGATGAGAGGAAACGTCGCTGGCAGAAGAAATATATGCTCTCTGTCTCTCTCATCCGAGTGAATAAAATATGGAAGTTGCAGAAGCAGCCGGGTAAGTGGCTCGCGCGCGCGGCGCGTTCTACGCTGACTCGTACCACTATGCTGTGCCAACGCCCGAGAGGAGATAATGCAATTCGCTACAAAGAATGGACGCGCGCTTTCGCTTTTCTCTTTCCAACTTTTTCCTCAGTGGGTTAGTTGGTTTAGGTGGAAACAAACGGAGGTTCCATAGCCTCCTTTCTTTGCCCGTTGTACAAGCCAAATGGGCGCAAGGCTTGAGATTTGATTAGGTTAGAAAATTTTTTGCTTTGCTCAATTACGCTGATGAATTTTCGCGTAAATTAGTTTGTCCTCCGAATTTCAGCCGCGCGACGACGACAAAAGCCATTGCTACAATAGATTTAGCAAACACAGCGACGCTAAAAAGGTATGTACGAATAGTGTGCATATAGATCCCTTGCGCCAGCTCGACAGAGAGCAAACACAGAGTCAACTCGATTCCGAGAAAGCTCGACGCAATATGAATGCAAGCGCGCGCTCGCCCGCGATCCGTCCCAAGACTCGTATTAACTTATTCCTACAGGCAAGCAGAGAGTACAGTGAGAGAGAGAGAGAGAGCAGAGCCAGCGCCAATCTCGCGAAGAAGCTGCGCGCCGAAAATTCGATATAACCTCGGAGGCACCAGTGCCCCAGATGCTCCGTGATCTCACTTATATACATGTATGTATATACACACTCGACGACGTTTCTGCGCTACTGCGTTCTTGCGAGGCTGTTTCCTGTACCATACGTGCGGTGGTCGGGGAAAAGAAAGAGGAATTGTTATTGGCTGTTTGGAGAACAACCCGCGAGCTTCGACATCTAATTTCCGCAAATCCGAAAGAATAACGCAACGAGTGCCGCTGCTGCCGTGGAATCGAGAACGCAGCTCCCGAGCGTATCGTTGAGTTTTATTGGCCCTGGACGCCGCCGCCGCTGCTCTCTTTGGTCTTGCTGCTTCGTTTCTACGCGCGGTTTTTAATGTTTGTTTTTGCTGGGAAGAAAGCCGCTGCGCCGGGAGTTCGTGTGACGATTCTTGATGTCTTTTTCAAGAGTCCGGAAAAACGAGTTGTTATTTTAAAAAACTGACGTACAAAATTCACTCGTTTTTATTTTAGTATTTACACGAAACAGTTTCGTCGGAATGAACGCACATCGGATTGCCTTTACATCGAACTGTTATAATATTTTACTTTGTACGCTCGAAACACTCATTCACGCTAAAACAGGTATAAATTTATAAAATCGCAAACGTACGTCTGCACCAATCGTATATGTTGATTCGCGATCAAAAGCTAAAAAACGTTAAATTAAAAAAAAAACAAAGATATATCCGATATCCTCATCATCGCGACTATGTTATGTACTTTGCGCACGGCAAAGCGATTTTTCGCGCGCTAATTAATCCGGTACTCGGTTAATCAACAAACATCAAAGCGCGCGCACTCTTTTGCGCCAGACTCGCAGTATTATAAACGTGCATCCGTTTGATCGACAAAATTTTGTAAAGGGTTCTTTCCGACCGCGGATGTGATCCGTGATACTGCGAGTTTTATGACGCACAACACTGATGTCGAATTTGATTTTACGACTTGAATGCGGCGGTGTCGCGTTATATTTATGGGATTTCGCGCGATGTGTTATTTCCCGCGCACTCGAGGTTTATTGAACACATCGGTGCGGCGATGGGAACATGAGAAATTTTTTAAGCGACCCGTGACTTTTCGTTGATGCCGGTGAATTGCTCGATGATTGCGTATTAGTGTGTATTTTCGTATATAACGTGTCGACGAATATATAAGGATTCATTGTGTGGCTTTATCGAGCCAAAAGTACGTTATTGAATCTATAAGTGCTTTAGAAAGTATGCAGTGATGTAGCGATTGAATATTTAAGATTGGGTAATGTGGTTATTCGTGGAAAAGTTTGTGGAGCATCGTCTATTTTGGAAGTATATCGAACTATAATCGAACTATCTGGAAGAAGAGGTAAATTATTCTGCAAATATATTGATGGCTCTTAGTAGCGATCTTTCGAGTATTTCGCTATTTTTAAATTAGAGAACTCTATAGGAATTTTAAAGTGAAGAAGATAAATTAGCCATCCATCTTAGAAAATAAAAGCAGCTAACGTATCCTCGCTTCAAATATTTCTAATTAAAGGCAATGTCCTCTTCAATCTTCCTCGGCAATCCCGCAAACAAATTAGCGCCTTTGCACAATAGCCCGTGAATTTCGTAATACTCTCCCCTATATCCGAAGCGAAAATTAGTCGTCGTTCCAGCGGGTGCAGCCTCTACATCTCCCGTCGTCTTGTTGTCGTTGTTGTCACTGACGCCGTACATCATCAATCTCATAATTAACGCCAATCTGCAAGCATCGGAGGTAACACCGACGGCGCACCAGCTCCGTGTGTACCGTGTACACTCGACTTGACGAGGAGCAGAGAAGCGAAGAGCTTTTGTACCAAGCTCGAGGCTGCGAGAGGCTGGATATTCAAACGCCCAAGTAAACATTATATTGTTCGCCTTGTTCGAAAGATTGAGGCCGTATGCGAAGAAAGGATCTTTGGGACACGTTTTCTCCAGAAGTTATGAGAAAATAGAAAGGATCGTTCCATAGAAATCCCTCGAAGTATAGTCACAAGAAGGGAACATAGTGCCTTTCTCGACAATAAATATTGAGCTGTTTAAAATTAGTTTATTATATTGTATATATGTCGCACTAGTAAATAATAAAATATGACTGCGTCATCGGAGTAATTAATTCTATATTGTTGCACATATGCGAAGAGTGCCATAGAGAGTCAAGAAACTACTTTTCTAATTGAGTCGAGAACAAAGGGGGAAATTTTCAGAAGAAGAAAGTGCACTAATTGCGTGACAACGTATACTGCTAGTAGTACACTCGGTTTGAATTGGTTACACACTCCGAAGTCACAAGAGGCGAGAAACAACTGGTGCACTTGCGTATATAGAAGTGGATAAAAAGTTGTTTGTTTTTTAGAAATATATAATAATTGCCAGGTTCCTAATTTAATTTTGGAAAATTATTAAATATACTGAAAATTAAAGAAAATTAGTAAAGAATAATCAATCATTTGATACAAGCCTTATCTGCCACACACATGATAAATAGTGTTATCGTCTATACCTTCTTTTTAAGTTTCAAATTATATCATACAATATTTTCCGAATAATGTTACTAACATTAAAAAGTAGACGACAAAGCATGTCCCCAATTATAATTTTTTCATAGTCTACTATTTGCATGTAACTAACTATATATATATATATATGTATAGTAACCTGTAAGCGCCTCCTATACACCGATAATCAATACCCCTTCCTCAACTCAATATCGGCTACATCGCTTCACTATCAGCCACCAGCGTCTTATCGCAATATCTACGTACCGCGACTCGTAGAATGCACAATCTGCGTTAATTACACGGACGGGGACACTTGTTGATCGCGCCGAGCCCATACGGTGCAAATGTGGAGAGGCGCGCGATGCATCCAGCGCGTCTTTGCTCCTGCAGGTAGGCCGCCGCATCGCGTGCGTGGGCCGATCATCGATCGCGCGAACAAAAGATCAGATTGCATAGCTATGGTAATGAGCCGAAGGAGCGAGTTTTATTTTTAGATTTATGGTCTTTTTATTGGCAGTTGCTCCAGTTATTAGTGTGGATTGTCTTGACTGAAAATTTACGGGAATTTGAATAGTCATGCAAAGTAGCTGGGTGTGACATCGAGTCTAATTAGGCACAACTCTGTGACATCATGATTCGACGAAACTCAAATTACAGCTGTTAATCAATTTACATATCAATGATCAAGGTCTAGATTAAATTAACAATGTAAACGATCGAATCGCTCTAATTAATGTATATACATGCAAAATAAGGGGTCCGGCTTCTCAAACCTACTCTCAGTTGTCGATAATGTCAATAAAATATGTATAGAAGAGGACGACCAAGCAACTTTCTCTAAATTTCCATAACTTAGCAATTCAAACACAGACTAGCCGCCATTTGCATTATAATAGATAATGTTCAGGCTATATTATCCATGGCATCACTGTAACCAGAGTAAAATTGTTGATAACGTATATGATCATAAATCAAAATTTTATGCGAGCCCACTATCGACGAAATATCTATAATATACTTTCTGGAGACGGATTTTTGAATCACGTGTTACACGAGTCGACACTCCCACAGACGTATACCGTTGCATGTATGTATTACTGTATGCGCAGATAATCGATTACACATATGGCCACTGGTGTGTGAGAAATATAGTCTTGGGATAGACCTAACATGTGATCAGCACGACTGAAGCTATTTTTGGTAAGTGAGCTAGGTGCAATGATAATAAAGTTCTGATGTACTGCATAGGCATAGTATATAATATAGTTTACCGATTTTAGGGAATGTAACCATGCATATGTACTTTTAAGTATACTCCGATTAATCTAAACATAATTTCAATAACAATATAACCGTTTTAAAACGTTTACCACTAAAAAAATTATCTTGCGCTATTCAAATGAAAAATATTACTGCATTAGAATGATAAGATATCAAAAAGCTATTATTTACATTTAATAAAAACGATGTACTCATCGAAAAATTATCATGTATAATTATTGTTATAAACTTTCCATATGTGATAAGAATCTTCAAAGAAGCATGCTTTGAAATGCAAATACTGTCTTTTGTTATTTTCCACCACATAAGCCGAAGAACTAAAAAGCCAACAAAAAGCTTATTTTTCAAATTTAATATTTCTCCCTTCAAGGTGTATTTCAATAAGCAGCATTAGAATGAAATCGCCATCAACAAATATTCGTGCCACAGCAGAACTTCAAAAGCACATCAGAAATCACGCCGGTCGCACTTTTCCATCATCGTCAGCGCCTGCAGCATGTGTATACCTCTATACACATCCCAATAGCCCGAACGCGTCGGCGGCCGGCCGCCGGAATCCCTGATATTCCAATCGGGAAATTCCACACGCACGTCGCAGCGTAGCAAGGAATGCGTTATCGATCCGGCTCCGATCAGCCTTAACTTCCGAATATAAGCGCAAATCTCGGGCCTCTCACTCTCGCGCCGTCGTCCCTTTGTTATAGGTGCCGGGGTTGCATATACCACCGAGCTCGTAGCGCGTTTCTCGCGGAAATGAAGGACGTAAACGGAATTTCCCTGTGCGGTGGTGAGTCGGGGATTAAGGCTGGGGAGGTGGCCGGCTATTTTCATTCGATTGGGAAGTGTGCAGCGCGCGAGTCTGATTGGAATAGGAGGATTTGTCGCGTCGGTGTAAGGTGTGACTGAGAGAGTCGATCCGATGAAGAGTTTCATGAGAGTTAACAGGTTATTGTACTGGCGTGATTGGATTTCATTGAGTCGGTACTTTTGATTTGTATTGTGGGATTAGGATTGATGTATCTATAGTAAAATTATTCGTTTTCGAGTATCACTTTATTGATGCTTCATCGACAAATGCGTTAGTGACTACACTGACCTGATTATTTAAAAAAAATATTTTTTTAATTTATTAAAACAATTAGAATATTCATATGAAATTATTTTATAGTTCACTTGTTCACAGTACACGTGCAATAGGTTAACGTTCACAAACAGATTTAGCTTTCGATTCACACTATTTTTTGCAGTCTAAAATAAAGCCCACCATAACCATCAGGCTTCATTCATCACTAGTCCACCCAACATTAATTTAAGTTCTCATAAACCTGCGTTCCCGCGGAGGCAGCAAATTTTTACGAATTCACCCCGTCATAGTTCGCCCCATTACACGCGCGCGCGCGAAAGCTCTGACGACATTCTTTTCCATTCCCAACTTCGCTTTTTCTTCATCTCGCTCCAGCCGCGAAAATCACCCTAGTCACTGTTTATCGCCGCGCGCTCGCGTAATGCACTGCTCATACCACCACCTGCACACGCGGAATATTAATCAGTCCGCCGCGCATATATATATACATTCAAGCGACGTGAATTCGAGCTCGCTGCCGGACTTCGAAGCGCGATGTTTGAGAGCCATAACTGTATGCGGTTAGAGGATTTAAAAGCACACGCGTGTAATCTATATGCGTCGATATCGTCTGCTATCGCAAAGTTTTATCGTCGGCTCATTGTTTATGTATATATATATTATATATTTACAATTAGAAGGATCGGCAATAATTGATCTACATTCATTAGATTATCGATTATTGAGAATGTTGTGATTTTGTAATTTGTGTACTCTTCATAGAGATTTAGAAAAGCAATGTATTTTTGTGCGGTTATTATCTAATGGATCTACAGATATTTAATTTTTATAAACACAAATATAACTTTATACCTACCTACGATATTTCATTATTCAGGAAATAAAAAATAATAATTTTGCCAGATTTATAATTCATTTGAATGTATATAAAAAATTACTTGTGAACTTGAGCTTGTTATGATCTTTTTAATCCGAAAATAATTAAAACATACGAGCTATTCACGTAAACCACAGACTAGTTTTAATCAGACTTCATTAAAAAAAATCTTAACAGATCGACTGGGGTTGCTGAAAGGAAATTAAAAATATCTCCATTAGCAGAACCCGAGATTAGTCGCTAGCGGTAAAATGAACAGGTTTGAAAAGGCGGCCATCAGGCGCTAAGTATTACCCAGCAGAAAAAGGGCAGAAACCAATTCCCTGGACGTATAAATTCACGGAAAGCTCGTTCGGTATAAATGATGCAGGCAACGCATTTTACAGTACATACGTACCGCAGCACACGGCGAAAATTGCTTGCGCGAGTATGTAGGGCTTAAAAAAAAGGAAGAAAAGCTCGCGCATATAAAAAGCACGCTCTCGCTGTTATTATTAACGTTATCGCTGTTAATCATCGCAAGCCTCACCGCAAACTCTACCCTTTTCCTTGCAATATACGCGATCCTGAAAACTTTACAAGCTGCGCCGGTTGTATACATAAACTCGCTCTAATTGTTCTTCAGTGCCGTGGAATTTTATTACTCTAATCCGTGCAATCTGCTATTACGTCTGTAGCGTATACAACGTCCCGCCTGTGCTCGGCCCCGAGAAAACGAAAGAGCTTAATTTATTCCGCGAGAGGGAAAAACGAAAGCAGAAGAGAAAGCACAGAGAGTGGAAAGAAGCGGAGGGGTTACGAAGATTTAGGACTGTCAAGGGCAGCGTCTTAGAAACGTCTATATAAATTAGATATTTATGCGTCTACGAGCCGTTTTTTAAGGCCGGAATTAGAATTCCGAGGCTCAAGGGGTTTCGTGTTTATTACTTAATCAACGAAAGTGAAATAACTGTACGCGTTAATTGTTATTTACGACGAATCAATTATTTCAATTGTCATAAAAAAAAACAATTTTCAGTCCATCGAAAATCGCATCCATCAATTCTCATATTAATTTTCTAATCCTCCTTCCTCGATCGTCACTTATCCATATATCCCCCTGACGCTCCATCTTCTCCTTTGTTTTTTAGGTCTGCCTTACCTAGCGCCGGTCAAAAGCAGGAGATAAAGAGCAGCTCGCTTCTTTGGAGCTTTTAATTTTTGATCCAATTACCCCCCGCATACCCCGGTCTATATTGGGCGACGACGTAATTTACCCCGACGACGGGTCTTTGTCGCAAGCGACGCACGTTACCTCCCACGGGGGTCTCCAAATTTATCGAAAATTTCATCCTAGGAGGACGAGGTAACGCTATTATAGGCCGTTGCCGACGAAACGCCGTGATTTATAAGGCCACCTGCGATTTATCTCGATCCCTTTTTTTTGCTTGTCCTCGAGTTGTCTTGTTATAGGACTCTCGTTGAGAAACAGAGCTGCGCTCGATAGATTTATAAAAGCAAATTAGAATACGGGGTGAAGCATATAACATATTATTCGTTAACTATTAAAAAAAGCTGGGATCGAAGGTTTGTGGAAGTACTTCATGTATTATTGCGTTAAACATTAAACTAAAGTTAATTGTTGGATATGTAAATTCATTAATAATTATGACTACGTCGTTTCTTTATAGAGGCTTATCCCTAAGGGCTTATTGTGTATCTAGAATTTATAATAGATCAGATACGCCATAACCGTGCAATAGATCCGGGCATAAATTCAGGCGATATTCAAAGTATTCCATGCTCTATATAAATCGTACTTGTAAACTTTAGAATTATTCACTTGAGAATATATTCAACGTATTGAAGCTCGGGCTAATGAAATCACGTTACGTGCTAAATAATCAATCGCAACTACTAACATGCAGTATGTGTAGTATATATATATATATATATATATATATGTAGGGTCTTCGCCGTCAAAGTAACCCTCCTCCGAAAACAATTACGCAATCCTCCAAGGCCATCAAAAAGCCAAACTGCTTGGCTAACTTGGAACATCCCGGGCCGATCCTGCGTTATAACTCGAGCGCCATCGGTACATCGCAGCCTTGCGCACACTCGCGACCAACACACACATACATATATCCACGGAGCAGAGCCAACGGAACACGTCGCTCGTTAAACTCCGGCAATCGTCAAAGGGCCTGGCGCGTAAGGAAGCCCAGCAACTTGGACGTCCAGCTCTACTCCTCTTCCTTTCACGAGTTACTACTACTCGCTCTTGCTTCTGCCGCTTCTTCGAGGACGTGTCCACGAAAGCGCGGCGAAACTCCCCCGAGAAGCGGCGCCACCCCCCTGCCCCCTTCTGCCGGCGTCATTTCCGCAGAGTTAACCGGGATAACGATGTGTAATCACGAGTCTCGCGATTATAACCCTTCCGCGTGCGCGGCCTCGCGGGACGTATAAATAACGCAAATAACGGCGTAGATGCGAGCCGCCGATAATTTCACCTGAACCCCCTACTCGGGCTCTATATATCTATCTGTGCGCGATACTGCGGCTGGTGCTTCTATATCTGGCTGAGGGGAACGATGCGACTGGATTATCGGGTGCCGACAATTTTGTACTGCAGACAACTGCTGCGTGATAGAATTATCTTTGCAGCCGAAAGTAGGCTTAGGATAAGAGATTCAGTTGGAGATGGCTAGGTTATTGCCGGATGTTTCAGTCGTTTGAGTCGGAGTTGGCGAACGAGTGTTATTTACATTTTCATCCGGATGAGCTTTTCAAAAGATATGTTTTTTATTTTATTACTGTTCGATAATAAGAAAAGTGGAGTGCAATCAGGCTTCGATACAAAATTATCAATGTATTGATACAATTCCTCATGAATACACTATGCAAATCTGCACTTAAGCATAACACAACACTTTTGGAGAATTGAATGTGAGTATTCTGCGACGCCTCCGGCAGCCAGGTAAATAAAATTCTCCTTATGTTGTGAAAGTACGTTCGCTATAAAACTTTGTAGAATTGTTGGGAGAAATAGAAGAGTCCGTAAAATAGGGCTCTAAACTTGCTTACGAAGAGGAGTTAACATTTTTATTTATATCGTAACCTTATTCGCTACTTTAACCATAAATTCAATGTACATGAATGTCCATCAATTTGCACCCTTTTACGAAGTAATGGGTCGTATCATAACTTCAATTAGCCTGAAGAAAGGCTTTAGTCAATTCAGATAGAATTTTACATAGAAATTACAAAACAGCACTAAAGAAATAAAATTGCTACGAATGCTAGAACGAGATTTTTTAGATATATACACGTAAAACCAATTTCATATCGCGCATACAGTTCGAAATATGCTGTTTGACGTTTCCTTATTACCTCTCTAGTTGAATACCAATTTCCGATGTAAAATAAAGTTTATTTTAAAAACGAATTCGAATCCTTGGCGGCTCCATCGGTATAAATAGTTTCGCGACGAAATTCCGCTCTCGGAATCTCAAATCCCATCAAAGAGACATTTATTTTAAAGGATACCTTATCAGCATACAAATGCGCCCCGACGAAATCTCGATCGCATCCAGTTTGCGCGCCGCGCGAGAAAATAAGCTCGTCTTCTTCCTCGAAGCTCGAATCCAGGAGCGGTCCCGTCAAATTCACACGTCCCTTCCGAGTCGCAGAACATTTATCAAGGCTGAACTTCTTTACCCCCCCCCCCCTCTCTCTCTTTTACGCGCACACACACCTCGTGCATCCGAGCAATGATTAAAGTTTGTAAAAAATGATGCTTTTATCTTTGCTGCGTTTCCTGCAGCTCGCGCGTGCTCTAACTCTGCGCGTCCTACTTTCGAAATGGCTCTTTTACTGCTGGCATCGTTAAAAGCGTATTATGGAACGGATTTCAAAATAAAAATTTCATTTTGATAAAGATTTCCTTTTGATAGTTACTGACAGCTCAACTGTAGCGCCGATGACGGTTATGAAGTCGACAGTTTTTATTTTACGTCGCCGTCGATTGTTAGAGTATAGGCGGTATTCTTTAACAAAGCGTTATAAAATATGTTTTATCCAATGTGAAGAAAAAATGTCCACGTCTCAAGCGTTTTTGATATGAATAATCTTTCTGTACCCTTCAATCAACTGTATATAGTATAACAGGAAACAGACGTTTTTCTGATAACCAAGATAATTTATGATTATGATTATTTTATTCGATAATTGTCGTTGACTACATAAAAGAAATATATTTGCCAGTATTGGGAAATGAGATAACATTAGCCGAATGGAAAACCAAGATAAAGCTGTTAATTTTAGTGCTGTTTATATTAATGATCATCAAAAATATGCAAGGAACAAAACTTTTAATTGCTATGTGAAATCTTGAGTACAAGTTAAAAATTAAAATCAGCATTCTAAAAATAAAAGTCAGCATAGTTTCCGTACGAGTGTACTTCTAAAAAAGTCACTTACCAAGCCTTAAACAAACGGCCTGCACAGTCGTAAATCAAAATACAAGCGTCGCTAGCAGAGCGGTTTAAGCAAACGCGAAACAAAATACGAATTTGAATTCACTTCCATTTCGCGCGGAGCCGCTGGCCAAGCGAAAAAACCTTCTTGCAGAATTTACGAGGCACTATACGCGCGATTCCACCTTCATTCCCACACGGTTCGGTCACCCTTTACATAAAAAAAAGACGGAATAAGAAGAGAAGTAGAAAGGGGTGTGGGCTGAATAAAAGCGAATAGGTACCTACGCACTGAAGTGAAATGTTGCGCGCTCAAGGCTCATCCGCGAGTAAGGCCGACCACCGTCGAGTCGTCAAGACGGCAGGGAGTTTTACGATTAAGCGCCAGGTCGGATCACGTCTTCGTCTCTATCTGGGCGGGGATTTCTTTGGGAAGGGGTAGGAATGACGAGGGTACTTTGAAGGGTTGAAACACGGAGATTTTCTGCCGCATTTCTAGTTTTTTGGGAAATGCTCCGAGTTTTATGGAGTTAAATTTACATTTTGTAGTTACACGAAACGGTCTGGTTTTTATTAGCCAGAATTTTGTATAGGGTCCATGTGAAATTTTTGTTTTATAAAGATTCTTTTTTATATTGATGTATGATATCTGTACAAATTTAAAATGTATGATATGTACAAATTTAAAAAATGAAATGAGATAACATTTATTTTTACTTGAAATATCGTAGATTCCTTGAAAATCAAAAGTATTCAGTTTAATAGTTTTTTTTTTCAAGAGATTGGCTATAATGGGTATGTATATAATCAAAAATTTGCCTGGAAAATCTGACGGAATAAATGTTACTTTGTGCCTATTTAGCCATAGGTCTAAGTTTTTAAAAATCGTTTAATGTATAGCGAGTATTGATACTTGTACGGCAATTAGTATAAGTAGTCACCTTTCGAAATATAATCACTAAACAAAATTAATCAAAAGACTTCGTTAAAATGTTTGCTATATACATTCGATCTTTGAACTCTCAGGACGAAAACTCGCCATCGTCACGTCCCCCTGAGTTCACGGTTACAGCAGCGCAAGCGGAAGTAATTGCGGCAAGCGATCGACTCCCGTCTTTTTACGAGGCATGGACTCCTCTATCTTCTTTCCTTTTTTTCCTTGGAGGACGCGAAGAAGACGGTGCAGAATTTCATGTCGGCCTTCGTGCGCAGAAAACGAGAGGGAATGACGTCGCACCGAGAGGAGACGAAAGTGATTCCCGAAGGAAAGTGTACTGTACGCGCACCGGCTATGAATAATAAAACGAAGGCTTACCCGAAAAAATCTCTTCGTTCAAGTACGGCTCAGAAGAATCTTACTTGAAACCGATAAAAGAGTCGTTCGTTAGTATGAAATGGTTTGGGGAACGATCAAATTTAAGTTGCTTGAATTTGGAGGAATGTAACTTGATCCATAATATATTAAATGCTGTACTATTAAATACGGCCAATGAAAAATATAAAAGCCTGAAATTCTTTAAGAATTCAACTATATAATATGTAAAATTTATGGTCGTATTTCAAGGTATCTATTTTTTTTTATCTAAAATATGATAATATTGATTCTTAACAGCTATAAGATATTTAATTTTCATGAAAAGAAATATTAATCCAAAAGTTAAAATATAAAAATTAAACAATGGTTCAGTTATATGTTTAATTTTCTAGATAAAAGCTAGCGGTTCCATACATACATACACGCCCTTGATTCATAAACATATCAGTTATTATCTATGCAAATTATAAAGGCAACGGAAGGATCTTGAATAATACCAACAATATGGAATTAATTGTACTTTGAAATACATTATAGCGCGCTTCTGCGCAAATACGAACGTTATCTATATGTACACTTCATGTATCAATAAAATATGTATATGTTCAAGTATACGAGTGTTATCTATATGTACACTTCATGTATCAATAAAATATGGAAAAGGAAGTATAGAAGAGGGAGAAATTGGACAAAAATTGGTATATATAAATCGGATGAAAAGTATGAATTTATTGAACTTAAAATATTCTCTAGTTCAAAGAACATTAGCCAGCAGTTTCTCCAGAATGGCTCGGTAAGTATTTCACAGACGATAGATTATAAACTATATGTTTCAACCATATAAAAATAATAAAAAATTAGTCATTCAAATTAATTTAGAGAAAACCCTACAAATCGAAATGAAACTTATTAAACGACCAATATAGTTATTTAATCACGAGAAATAACTTTATTTATTCTAGGTGGCGTCAAAGTAGCAGCAAGTCGTTATTAGCAAGCCTGGCTCTTGGACTGATATACCTAAGTTTATCAGCCGGTAATCCTATACCTGAGCACGATGATCATATATGTTATAAAAAACCTGGTGCAAATGTCCAAGTACTTAAACAAGATGGAGCAGGTTATTACTTAATGGAGCCCTCAGATCAAACCAGTGGTACTTATACTAAAGCTGCTGTTGCTGCAAGCTCCGTACAATGCGCTGATATCGGTGCAAAAATGTTAAGAAAAGGGGGATCAGCAGTAGATGCTGCGATCGCCACACTCTTATGTGACGGCGTTATCTCACTACAAGGGTAAAAATTTAGCAAAATTCTTCATATGATATAAAATATAGCAATCAAAGAATTTAAATTCACAAAATTTTTTTAAAGATTGGGAATCGGGGGAGGTTTCCTGATGACAATCTGGGATGCTAAAGAGAAAAAGGCATATTTCCTGAATGCTCGTGAATACGCTCCCGCAGCTGCCTATGAAACGATGTTTGATGAAAAAACTGCAAAGCAAGTATTTGCAGGTATAGAACTTCTATATTAAATTAAACAACTCTTCTATATTAAATTAAACTGGTATTAATTACAAAATATTGCTTTTTAACTAAAGTATACTTAACATTAAAATGAAATTATCAAATAATTACTATATCTTAAATCAATTGCATAATTTTCAGGAGGTAAAGCGATAGCCGTTCCTGGAGAAATAGCTGGTTACTGGGCAGCTCATCAAAGATTCGGTAAACTGCCGTGGGCCGATCTTTTTGAGGATACTATTAAAATTTGTGAAGAAGGCTCATACGTATCAAGCTACGTAGCTAACGATATTAAAAAAGTAAAGGAAGATTTGGACAACCCTCAATTTATATCACTAAAAAATATTTTAGTAAAACCAAGCGACAAAGACAAATCCCCTGAGTATGTGGGTGTTGGCGATAAAATTTATAGACTAAAACTGGCTGAAACGTTAAGAAAAATCAGGGACCAAGGAAAAGATGTCTTTTACAATGGATCAATTGCTGATGATTTAGTTTCAGAAATTAAAGCTGCTGGTGGAATAATTGAGAAAAAAGATTTTACTGATTATACGTAAGTTAATATTGATTTTACCGTTTAATATAATATAATAATAGAGGATAAAAGTGACATATATAATTTTAGTGTTGAATGGAAAACTCCAGTCAGTACAGTCATTAATGGCAAGACTCTGTATTCGGCTCCTACTCCAGGATCTGGTGCAGTCCTTGCTTTCATGCTGAATGTTCTTGAAGATTTCATTCTTGATGCACCAAATAAAAATGTCATGTATCAACGTATTGCTGAAACTTTCAAATGGGGTTACGCTAGAAGAAATGAAATTGGGGACTTCATACAAAGGGAAGAGTATGCTAATAAAAAAACTAAAGCAGATTGCAAAATTCACCCAAATGATGAAGCAGACTTCAAAAGTAAAGGATATTACTTTGTGAAGCAAAACAATTCAATTTGGGACAAAGATTGTTTAATGTGTAAGCACATGTAATAGTGAACTATTGATTATGATTTACTTTTTATTTACACTAAAATATCTAATAATACAATACATTTTACTCAAGCGGTTGTCTTTAATACGCTGCTCGACAAAGAATACGCCAAAGTAGTTAGAGGCAAAATTGAAGACAATTTAACACACAATGACTTTAGATTTTACAATGCTACGGAAAAAGGAAGAGTCGACATGGGAACTGCCCATACTTCTATATATGCTGAAGATGGATCTGCAGTTTCTGTTACATCTACCATTAACCACGTGTAAGTACTTTTTAACTATTATATTATGATTGTCATTTTTGACAATAGATAACTAAATTATTGCATTTTATAGGCTTGGCTCAATGATTAGATCAGAAAAAACCGGCATTATTCTGAACAATGAGATGGATGACTACAGTTACCCTGGCATAGTTAATGGCTTCCTTGTTGAACCATCTGAATACAATTACGTCAGACAAGGGTCTAAGCTGCGACCAATGAGTTCGATGTCACCAACAATAATCGTAAGTTCACGAAAATAAATGCATATCATTATCTAAAGATTAATTTTGATGTATACATTTTAGCTGAATGAAGATCAAACAGTTCGTCTTGTTATTGGATCTGCTGGAGGAACAAAAATTACAACTGGTGTAACTCAAGGAATCATTAACAATTTAATATTGGGTGATGATATCAAATCTGCTCTTGAAAAACGTAGAATACATCACAACGTAAGTCATTCTTTTTTTGTTCCATGTGAATCGTTATTTTAATGGCTTTGATTTTATTTCTAGTTGTGGCCAATGGCAGTCCAAGTGGAGCCTGGGTTTGACCCAGAAGTTACGGAATATCTAAAAAGTATTGGGCACAAAATTGAAGGCTGGCTTGTAATGACTAACACGCTTGCTGCTGTTGCTGTAAATAATAATAGCATTACAGCCAGTGGAGACTTCCGGCGAGAAGGTGGAACTTGTGGTTTTTAATTTGCGATTAATTCAAAGTAGTATTACTAGATATAGTCTTATTTACTTAATTAGTTGTAATATTTATTTATTTCACTGTAAATATATCTTTAACATATCAAAACCATCATCTATTGTAAATATAATGAATCGAAAATACGATTTTTGGACTTATTTGCAACAAATAAAAGATATGAATATGATTTTATTTTAGTTATTTTAACAGCCACTAATTATTATAATAATATAAATAATAATTACTTATGTTAGTAATAATTCACTAGTCAACTATTTTGATTTTTTAATGTAATTTGAATGGTTTTGTGCATTTAAACGGATATGATTAATGCAGAAAATGAAAGTATATTTTTTAATAGTAAATTCTGTTCAAATTAATATGAATACATTCGATTAATCTGGGATATTTTCCATCCATATTCATAAATAATACATTTGTTTTTTAAAAACATAAGTTTTCTTGAGGGAGTACCAAAATGAATTCATATTTAGTATACATACAAGTGTATTGGAAAATCGTTAGTTTTATACATATAATTTACAAGTTACGATAAAATTTGTATTTATTTTTAAATCCTTCTACGTGATTAATACATTTTTGTTGTTTTAATTATTCAACCAATGTTCTATCCCTGTAAACATTGATTCCCGATTACTATACCTCGTGATCGCAATCAATCGAGCCTTGGCCATTCTCCTCAGTCTCAGGCTGCAGCCCTTAAAGGGCAACTTGCTTCGCTGGCTATTCGACAGCCGTTCGGCGATTCACCTCGTGACTTATGAGGTGTCGGCGCTCAACCATGTTCATAATGTACTAGCCTACATAGCTGTGAACTGCAATGCTACTGGTCTATGGCTTGGCACAACGTATTGGCGGCTGCAAGCTCTGCATGCAACGCGTGATTGATGGTGCGACAATAACGCGGCTCGAGCTTTCATTGAGGACGAGCAACGTCTGCGGCCCAGCTGCAGCAGCGCTTCATTGTCCTATGAATACGATGCAACCGCCTAATGCGCTGGTGAACATTTATGTAGGCTGTGAAAAAATATCCAAAGCTTTTATAATTCCTATTTGCGTAGAAATGGAATGATACTGACTGATGAATATAAGAAATTAATACACTATATTTATTTCCGAAAGTAAGTCTTGAAAACTTAGCTATATTTAAAAATCTTGAGACTGTTTGACTCTATTTGATGGCATTGTACATAGACATCCGCTGTCGTTTGGTCTGTGAATCTTGCTGTAGGATTTCCTCAAAGGGAAAAGCTCGAAAAAATTGAAGACGACGCGTTCGCACGAAGATTTTTCTGTTCCCTCCTTGTTTGTCAGTTTTTCTTTCGCTCTACACTAATGAAACCATTAGGCATCGTACAGCTGCAGTAACCAACGCCTCCGCGGCATCTCATTTCCTTAGACCATCCTATTTTCCTTCACAATTCTCGGGAGCGAAATGAAAAGGAGAGCAAAAAACAAGGATAGAAGAAGAGGCGAAACAAAGAACGAGAGAACCATAAGAAGCCAGTCGACAAAAAGTACAAAATAAAAGACTTACTCTTTTTGTCTACAAGACGGATTATCTCGCTTGGAAAAGCCGTGAGAAAAAGGCCTTTATCTGCGCATTAAATGTGCAACTTATACAGGGTAAGCTAATTGCTCATAGTTAATAATTACCCAGTTGAGTACCAGTTTTACTGGTTGATTTCTTACCAGGATAAGACCCGTCATTATACTGATCCACGGATCTTTTATTTTGCAATGAAGCCACGTTGAAATGCAAAGATGAAACTGAGAAGATTGAATGGCAAGAGATGATTTGGAACTTGATTGTGAATTTATCGTAGCTTTTTACTCAATGTTAAAAGATAGTAAATATACATTGCGGTTTATTTATATGGTTTCTTGAAAAGTAAAATTCAATCTAAAATAATGGATTTTCTCTGCTTCACTTGAGAACAGTAAACAGCAATTACCAGTCTACACATTTCTCCCATTGTGCAGTGTGCAGAATACGAAATCACAAGTAAAAGTGTCGCGCCAGAGCCCGGTAACCGGAAAAACTCAGCAGATCGCGTATTCTCGAGTTGCTTCCGGCTATACAACGAGCCAGAGATCGCGCGTAAAAACGGCAGATGCATTTTGTGCAAAAATAAGGGAAGGCATGTATATGCCTTCACTTCCGCGCGCATTTACACATAAATACTCATTATACTTTTGCGCGGCTGGCTGGTTGTTCGGATGCTGCTTTGAAAGTGTGCAGCTGCTCCAGTCGCAGCTCGAGCTTATTCCAGCCCCTGAGTTTACGATAAAAGCAGCCAAGAACTCGCTGATGCAATTTAAACTTTTGCAAGCTTATAACGCACTGTGGAGGGAGAAAGAGGGAGGGGGCGGAGGCGATGTTATATTGAATCGCTGGACTTTTTTAATAAGTCGTTGTGTGGTTATAAAGAGCTTTTTTCGAAAACGAGAAAAGTTTGAAGGTAATTACAACATGTGGGCTTATAGCATTATACGATTGCGAAGTTCTTTTCGGTAGTTGATTCTCATTGGCTCAATTTTGTGCTCCTACGATTTACAATCGTTGCAAGTAATACATGATCATAACAATTTCAACTGCACATCGAGCAATCTTCAGCCATCATAAAATAACTTAAGTCAATCATTAGTCCGAAACTAGTGGTGGCTCGGTGGCGTCACTTTCGGGTTTGCAATCGAGCAAACCCACACCCCTTCTTCAACAATGAACAAGCCTGGAGCGCGATAGAGACAAAAGCCACGGAAACGCCGACAGCAGCTCTTCCATATATACGCAAACGGGCATAACTCGGTGCAGAGCCGTCGTTACCCATGACGATCACGTATGCTTTCGCAAGGACATTACGGAGCAACGCGCTCTATGCTCTCTTCCGGCTCGTTGGAGTGTCGCCGACTTTATATATACAACGAATGTGATATGTAGCTTTTCCAAAACTGGTTTTAGTTTTGCATAATTCGATTTCTAATCGCTAATTGCTAGTGCTTTAGAGGTTACTGTGCCGATTTTTGAGTGTTTCCAGTCAATTAGGTAAGTTCGGATCAATCTTCTGACACAAAAAGGGATGATGTGCGTATACGCATTTTGTACTGCAAGATTAATTACAGAATGACGGTATAATTGAAAACGTGATGCAGCATGATTAATAATGATATGAAGCAATATTTATGTTTTGAAAAGCAAAAATAAGTACAGGTAATAATACTTTAATCCTTTTAGTTTACAATTTATTCTTTAAACGTGTAACTTTTTAAAACATACATATGACAGAAAAAAATCATACAGCAGGTAAGAAATTAATATGCAAAACATATATACAATATTAAAAAGTAGCATATTGATTCTTTGAGTAATAATATTTAGGTCACTTATACAGCTCGATAATAAGAAGCTTTATTGATGTTACTAGTGACGAGCAAAATCAACGACGGTAGAACCCAATCGAGCTCAAAGCTATACCTACACCTACCCACGCTAAAATCTTGTTTCACATGAGTGCAAACAAATACTTAATCGTGCTTTTGGTTAAAGCGTTTGCTCACAAAAGCTTTTCACGTCCACTTACTTTGTACAAATGATTTAGATTTGTCGCTGATTGATGGACCATCATCTAATTAGAAAGTACTATCGAACAATTCATAAATTCGTATTAATAATTATAATCATCTTGGAAAATACTGCTACCATCGCCTTTTATTCCCGCCCTCGAGAAACGGATAATAAAAAATAGTCGTTAAGAGTAAATACAAAAAAGTCGCCATCGATCGAACGGCCAAATGAAATCCAGGGTAAGACAAGGCGAAAGGCACCCAGACGGTAGAAACGGAACTAAACGGATTCGATTACCGCGGCAATTGTCTGCGCTAGGCGCCGGAGGCGACGCCTTTAACCGAATTAACCGTGTAAATACGGATTATCGGGAAAGACCACCAGTCCCGAGATAAATCGGGAGACGACCTTTCAACGACGAGCCATAAGCCGATATATTCGTTAGATTAGGATGAGTGCCGGGACTCTCGAAAGTCTTTGGCCATTCGTGGATATATATAAAGACAGAGAGAGAGAGAGAGAGAGAGAGAGAGAGAGAGAGAGAGAGAGAGAGAGAGAGAGAGAGAGAGCTGTGTGAGCTAGTGAGATAAGCCAGCGAGTAGTTATGGCGCGCGAGGGGCTCGAATTTCGCGGAGCCGTTATCTGAGGGTTTAATTGTAGGGTTGCAGCGATTTAGATTCGCTGGATTTTTGGAAGTCCGCCGGACAGGCGTTGGGAAACTACGGGTTCTCGGGGAGTTTAATTGTTATTGCCGCTTGCATCTTGAGAGAGTGATTTCAGAAGTTAAGAGTAACTTCGAAATTTAATGGAGTGAAGCATACCCTCTATAACATTATATCAATTTGAACATTTCGTATATCAGTGAAGCCTCATTTTTCGTTTGCCTTGTTATATCTGCAGCATGTATTAAATTATCCTCGTTGTTCAAAATGAATATTAAAATCCAAAAAGACTCGAAAGAAAAAGTCGTATACACAGAAAACGCAGCGAAAATCCTGTGCGAAATTCCTCTCCGGAAAAATATGTACGTAAATTTTTCTTTTTCCCACCATCGTATACCTTACGATTCGACCACGCGAGTGGATCTGCATTTTTATTTTTCTTGCATCGCGCGCCTTCTTCACCTCCTCGGCTCTATGATATTTCCGGCAGCGCCGGACAAGTCTTCTCTCTGCTCATCCCGTTTTCCCTCTTCGACCGGCAGAGCTTTCCACTGCCGTCAGAAGGACAGAAAAAGAGAGGCAGGCGATACGTTTTCCTACGAAGATGGAACGGTATATTCGAACAGGCAGCTATACATATGAAAATTCTTCTGGAGCGACGCGCGCGTTTATGTTGGTCATCGTTTCGTCGACGTCAAGAGCGAGAGATAGTAGACGTGCTACGGGAGAACGTCGACATTCGAAATGCATTGACCTGCGAGGCATAAGGACCAACCGGGACAGGAGAGTTTCTGAATTTCTTCGAGCAGAATTTCCGTATTGAAACGAGGTTCTGGAGTCAAATGTCAAAATTCGGTGTTCATTTTAATCAAGAGGATATTACGCCAAATTGTGTTAATTGCATTACACGAAAGCTCTCGTTTCTGAATTCAGCCGCGATTTAAATAAATCTCGCGTGACTCCAAAACAAAAGAGTAACACAATCTTGAAGCATACATAAATTACCCTTCTCAATAATTCAAACTTTTTAAGCTCCCATTCTCTTTCAACGAAGATAAATTTCGAGCTTCGCGAAGAAAAAAGAAGACCACTCAAACGTACCAGGAGAGCAAGCATTATTCCACCGCGCGAATAAAAAGGCAAGTTAAAAAAACTCTGGTCCACGGATTTATGCAGGAAAACGTAACTCCTTTCCCGAGAATAATGCCGCCAATTCTCTCCCTGGTCACTGTACTCCGCGTATATAGTTTGCCGTCTAAGAAAGGCGGGTTGTCAGCAGGCGTAAGAAACGAGGTCGAGTCCTCCCCCGCTCTTCTCTCCAAGAAAGCTCAGCGAAAGAAAGAGAGACGGGCACGTATAAGAGGATGAAGCCAGAGCGTACTGTGTCCAAGGCGTGTATACAGTGTCGCGAAGAAGAAGCCAGTCCGCGACGACCATAAACAATGAGAGCTCGAGTGTCCAGTGGCGGAACAGCAGGAAGGAAGGAAAGAGCTTCATCCGCGCGACGAGCAGGACGAGACTTCCGCGGGACAAGGGAAAAATAAATTTCGCGGCCAGTCTAAGCCGGTGCGCGGAAGCTGTCCAGAGAACGAGAGGCCTGCTCCGCCCTCTTCGTAGCCACGCTGATATTGGCCGAGGAGAAAGAGAGGTCGAGCGAAACGAGACCGAAGGAGCGTCATTTGTCATCCTTTTGCGGGGGTTATTTTATATTTTATAGAACGTTATTGTCGCCATAAAAGAAGAGTGCCTAGACATGGTTTACGGTGTATTATTGGATATTTAAGAAATGATGATGATTTGGTTTTTACCTATTACATTATCGAATTATTATTATTACCTTACCGTTCAATTACAGAGCAGACATTGAGACAGCTAAATCTTGTCTAGTATCTTGGAATAATTAAAATTACGTTTAGAACTGGTTTTACACCGATCACTCAACTACAATCTAATAGTCTATATGCATCATGAATTAGCAGACAGGAAATATCAATCTAGCTGAATTATTATCAACGCCAACGTTTAATAAATGATGACGCGATGCCAGGACAGAGAAAATTTGAGAATAACAGAGAGCTTAGCTCGAAATGAAAACCAAACTGGCTCTCGAGCATCGTTTGTCATCCTTCCGGTCCGAGAGTCTCTCCTCCAGCACTTGTCCAGTCTTGAGAGAGTGAGAAAGAGAAAGAAAATTTCATAACAGTGCGCGAAAAGAACCGATTCGCCCTCTTCAGCTGAGAGAAAGAGAAAGGGTGATTGAGGACGCGGAAAATTGCGGAAGTTCGCGATGAACTCGCGGGGAGGAAAACGCTCGGGTGAAAAAGTTAAGCAGCGAAACAATTAATCTCGGCGCAGCGGACTTCAGACTCGAGTAACTCGCCGCGGAGAGAAACGCGAGTTGCCGTGCTCGGAAGAGAAGAGAACCATACTGCGAGAGAACGTCGCGGACCAAGTATAGAGTGATAGATGGCTAAGCTTGCTGTGACCGTTGGGATATGGTATTATTTTTCTTGACGAGTTGTGGCAAGGTTTATCGATGTTACATTTTTCATACGAATTTTCAGTATGAATTACGCACAGAAATATACAGGCGTTGCGAGCTTTGAAAAAGCAGTTTTTCAGAATTTCGTAAAGATACGCACGTTTTGCATGCCCGTAAATCACGGTTTATTTCGACGTTCATGCTCTCAAGTTTAGCCTTATCATAAAAAAGAAGCTCAAAATATGGCCTGGCGTTCACTCCTTCATGCATTTTTTACAAGGTGTATGCATTTCAAAAGACGCTGCAGACCGTTTAGAGCATTTAGATGCATTTATATGAATACTTTGCAAACGGTTAGCATAGAGGAAACATTGGATGATATATGTTTCTTATATTTCGTTCCTCATATTCATTTACATATATTATTATACTGTCATCAGTGATAAAACTCCACGTAAAATGTAACTATTGTAACAGTCGAAGGTATTACACCCAAGGGTAGCACAAAATTATCACGATATACCGATCTATCGCTCGGTAAAAAATCAATCCTATGCGCCAGAAAATCCGTACACGATCAGCCAGTCATCCTAAGGGGCTATCTCTTCTGTCTCTCGCTCTCTAATACCGCACAAAAGGGCGAGGGCAAACCAGCAGCTCTCGCACCGTCCCTCTGCAGTCGGAATAATTATTCGTCGAATTTGCATGCTAATTTTGAGGTCACGTTTGGCTCTCCGATGACCAGCGGACTGCTCTGCCGAGCGTCTCTCCCGCATAAAGCAATCAGAGGCTTTTCGATGCTGCGCTTGCCAAGCTCCATCGTAATTCCGCGCCACGTCATTTTAGCCCGGCAATTAGATCCGCGGATGCGCGCGCCGAGGCTTTTCAAAATATAATCGGATTTCAACACCGCCGCTGCTGCTGCTGCTGCTGAGTTGAGCTTTTGCCGATGCGCTGCTGTACAGTTATGCGAGTGTTTGAGTGGTGCGCGTCAGAAACGGGAATCGAGCTTTTAGAAAAATAGGTCGTTTGCCGATATAGCGCTTGCGAAAGAGCAATGAAATCTGCTGTATTTTTGTTGGTTTGTTTATTTTTTTTTATCGGGAAAGGATTAACGAGCTTTAACTGTTTAAAAATGTAAAGCGTGATTTCAGCCGAAAGAATAATATTTCTGCTTGAAATTGCGAACCTTTGTTTATACTCATTCGTGATATTTCATAGCGTATGCATTGTTTGAAACCAAAATAAACTTTTTATATCTTCGGATATCAGGGCTATATGAAACGAAGCCAATTCAAGTCGTATACGGTATACGTTTTTCCCCGAAGTAGAAAAGAGTTATGTTCTACCCAGCATAGTCTTACACTTTGTAATGGCAATTATAAAGCACAAGATAACAACTTTTCACGTGCTCAGCCACAGTTATTATACAACAATAAACGGGAAACTCGTTCTCTAATCATCCTCATCACGAAAATCCCTCGAGACCATAAACTTCTCTGCTCCTCGTCGATTAACAGCCTCGACAGCTCACGAATCAATGAATCCTCGAGAGTTATCCACAAAAATTAAACTCTTCCACTTGCTCGGATAACTGCTTCGCCCCTACTCTGGCTTAAAGAAAAACCGATCGAACGAATTCGCGCGGATGAGAGAAAAGAAAGACAGCGATTTATCATCCCTCGAATGGCTGGAGTAAAAACGGCAGCAAAGGAATGGAAAGTATTTTCCTTCTTTTCTCCATACTTTTTCTCGCGCTTCTTTTATCTGCTGTATAGAGGAGAAGAAGAAGAAAAGTAGTCTACGGACTTACGTGCGTAATCGATCCATCCATCATTGGCGGGGACGACAAATCGCAATAGAAATTCGATAATAATAGTTCATTCATTCGGTAATTGTAAAACGATAATAAAACAATAGTTGTGTAATCATGGTTTGTTTCGGCATTTCGAATATATACTTGCTGTGAAAGCTTCGATTGGAAAATAATAAGCTCGCAGTGTACCAAAAAAAAATGCTCCTCCCGATGAAACGCAAAGAAAATCGAATTTCTTAACCATCGAGCTGCCGCAGGCCAAAGTTCGCCAATCATGTAAACACCGTAGCAACGTTGAGCGTACAATTTCAACATCCCAGCCGCGCACCGTTTCCAAAAAATTACATCGAATCGAACAATTGTCACTCCCCTCAGTCCCCCTCAGGCCAATCCTGACGTGCAACAAAACGCGTTACAGAAAATTTCCGAACGCGCCGAGGGTATCGTAAAAAGCGTGTGTCCTCTCGCTGCTCGATTGAGCTTTCGCCAGACGCACGCGAAAAACCGAGCGAACGGAAGCTCGAGCAGCGGGAATAATTCGGTGGTCGGCCGACAATGAAATACAGAGAAGCCCGAATTTCGCAATTCCCTCCGGCTACTGTCGCCCTTTGCCATGTGATTCTTCTCTGTCTCGCTGCGCGCATATATACATATAGGCAGTAAAGAATAAAAAAAAAATGTTTATTTAGGTAGCCGAAGGAAATTTATTCCGGGGCTCGATTGGCGTGTATATATCTATACGCGTACACGTATATGCAGCAGAATATAGAGGGTCGCCGGGGAGTTGCGGGGTGTGTATGTAGTGGAGGGGATCGGACAGGTATGCGCTCGCGAGTTTATTGAGTCGCATTATTAATTAAAGCGCGCGTTTGGGGTCTATAGCGGAAACTTGAATATTTATTATATTCAGCGGGTAAGTGATTGGATATTGAACGGATTGCGTTTGGTAATTTCAGAGCGTCGAACGAAGATAATATTTTTTTTTGCTTCGAATAATCATGGCTAATGTATGGGCGAATGGTGACTATTGCTTGCAACTCAGACAAGTCTTTGAAAACATCAAAAGATTGCGCTCTTTGTTAATTATACCTGTATCTACCTAAAACGACGTTTCAATTTCATCGCTTCAATACCAACAATTCGCACCGAAGAAGCAAAGGCCATCAAACGTGCATAGCTCCAAACACACTGCTCATCAGACATTCCCTGCAGCTATATACACACACCATCGGCAGTGAAAAAATTTTCAGCGCACAATGCCTCCCCATCGTTTGCTCACCGCGACATAGGTACTCGTCGCGCGTCACGCGGTGAATGCAGTAGCAGCGACAGCCGCGAGACAATGGAAGCCGCGGAATAATATACAAAGCGCAGAGCGCTGCGCCCCTCGATCGCGTAGTAGTCTCGGGAAGCGAGGCGGAACGGTAATTGCTCGTGCAAACGCGCAAATTGTCTGCATAAACACGCGCTTCGGAGACGCTCGTCGTGCTCTCGAGCCCAAGACGCGCGGGAGGAAGGGATGAGTCGCGACTTTGAAGTCTACCGCGAAAACGTCGTGCCGTCGACTGTCTTTTGTTTTGAGGCGGAGGAGGATGTCTTTGCTTTCGTTTGACGGATAGCGACGTCATCGTTCCGATGTCGTCTGCCGTTGATTTGGCTGAGCTTATCGGTATATTGGGGATCGTTTTTCTATCTTATTCCGCTAAAAATGTTGTTTTAAAATTAAAAAATAAATTACATCTATTTTTTCACTTTGTACCGACTACACCTTAACGTGTTTACGCACTTGAAAATCGCAAGCTCAAAGCAATGAGCCATATGTCGTTCCCCATTGCTCGCGCGAAAAGCATAATGCAGGGAAAGGGAGAACTGAAGGTGCGCGAAAGTGCTAATACATGCTCGCCTGATAATCAGGGGCTAATGGGAGGAGGAGGAAGAGGCAAAAGCGCCCGGGCTGACGCAAGTTTTGTGTACGACGCGGAGGCACCGAGAGGGGCTTTTGTGTATACGCTGGAACTTTGTTTTCATTAAGGATGGCGCCACATATTTTCGCTCGCGTCGAGTACGTGCGCGGCTGGTCGTATGCAGCTTTATGGTATCACGTGCTTTTAGACGGAATTATTTAGTTGCCTTTCGTGTAATGCCGGGGATATGTTTTTGCTTAATCGACATTGAGTATAATATACGGTGTCATTGAGCGAAATTTTTAACAACGTCATTATACATAAACCAAAAGTATTTGCTTCAAAAAAGTATTTAATGAAGATTTCGTTTGAGCTACAGGAATAAAATAACGCGACCCTTGCGCGGTTCTTTCTTTCAAGATGATCAAGAGTGCGATGGTAAACCGTTCGACCCTCGAAAGAATGGATTGCGACAGCTACAAAGCTTGCAAGCTATACAAACATCGATCTCAAGGCTCTTGTTTAACTCAGTTTCTGATATATATCGCTGGAGTAAGTGGTCCTTTGACTTTCTTTCGAGACAGAGAAATTTCTCGAGTGGGAGAAAGAAGTATTCTCGGAGTCTTTATATAAATCGAAGACCTTTACGACTCTGACGAACGCCAATTAATCAGATGCAAAATCTTCACAAATCCCAACTGCAGTAATACCAACCACACCAGTTACTACTGTGCAACCCCTCAAATTCTACCCACATGCCCATCTCGCGGCTCTAATTAGCTGACGCACTAACAAGAGAGACCTTGCAACTGCAGCGACTCGTCGAGTATGGCCAGCAGCAGCAGCAAAGGTGTGTGCTTCAGTCACTTTCCCATACAGTTCTCGCACGCATCTGACAAGTCGAACAGAACGCGCGACGTGACGCTCGAGACTCGACACCGGCGGCGTGTGTAGCAGGCCGCAAGCCGCGCATTCGTCTCTCTCTCTCTCTCTCTCTCTCTCTCTCTCTCTCTCTCTCTCTCTCTCTCTCTCTCTCTCTCTCTCTCATCACTCTCTCTCTCTCTCTCTCTCTCTCTCTCTCTCTCTCCTCTCTCTCTCTCTCTCTCTCCTCTCTCTCTCTCCCTCTCTCTCTCTCTCTCTCTCCACTCTCTCCTCTCTCTCTCCTCTCTCACTCTCTCTCTCTCCCTCTCTCTCTCTCTCTCTCTCTCTCTTCACTCCTCTCTCTCTCTCTCCTCTCTCTCTCTCTCTCTCTCTCTCTCTCTCTCTCTCTCTCTCTCTCTCTCCTCTCTCTCTCTCTCTCTCCTCTCTCTCTCTCTCTCTCTCTCTCTCTCTCTCTCTCTCTCTCTCTCTCTCTCTCTCTCTCTCTCTCTCTCTCTCTCTCTCCTCTCTCTCTCTCTCCCTCTCTCTCTCTCTCTCTCTCTCTCTCTCTCTCTCTCTCTCTCTCCTCTCTCTCTCTCTCTCTCTCTCTCTCTCTCTCTCTCTCTCTCTCTCTCTCTTCTCTCTCTCTCTCTCTCCACTCTCTCTCTTCTCTCTCTCTCTCTCTCTCTCTCTCTCTCTCTCTCTCTCTCTCTCTCTCTCTCTCTCTCTCTCTCTCTCTCTCTCTCTCTCGTGCGCGCATACATCCGAAGGGGGTAGGTAGACGTGCGCGCGGAACGCTTTGTCAACGCTTGTAACGAGCTGTCGGGGTTATTGCAGCAGCGCGGCGTCTCCGGCGGCGAGCTGCAGCCGGAACTGACGCGGCGCTTCTAATAAAACGATCGCTCTCGCGCGTCGCTATGTGTATTATATATGCACGTCTGCGGCTCTGGGGATGTGGGCTATGAACGCGTTTGATATAGATGCCGTGTAAAAGCCCTTCGGGTCGGATGGAGCGAGTGAGTTGTCCGGCGGATATAATGGCCTCGCGAAAAGTGGGTTAGAACGGGCGCGGAGAAAAGTTGGTATAAGAGAGCTGGTGATGTATGGTCTTTGCCGAGCAGTGGACGGCTGGGTGTGTGATGATGATGGGGGTTGCGGTGGTCGCTTATTCTGATTGGGAATACGGGACTGGTAGAGCTTGAAATTTCAATATTATGACACTTTGATAGAGATCTTAATCTCGACGGTAATATCTTCTTGAAAAAATGATCGGTATAAAGTGCGAAGTCATATACAATATAGTTATTTGTAAATTAGATAAAAGATTTTGGGGACCATCACGCTCGACATCTACATTCGAATGAGCTCGTGTCGATACGGAGTGTGACTGGTGACCTCTGGTCATTTCCGTTTTATTGAACTTTTTCATGGGCATACGACTCACCCTTCGCGTGTCGCACATAACGACCAATAAATTCGAATAGTCTTCTGACGGTATTACTGTCGCAGCTCCTTGTACCCGGCCGGTAATGTTATAGCAATAATGGGATCTGGCCTATCGGAGTCGACGTTTCATACAATATTTTTCTTTTTTTTTACGATCTATGACGCTAAATTTGCCGATTATATTTTAGTACCCTTTGATGGAAGTATGATTCAACGGATGATTGTTGAAATGTGGAAGGCTTTAAATATGTTATATTGTCCAATCATACTACGTACCTTATGACTAAAAGATATCGTTTAGATGTAACGTGACTCACCTGAAAAAAAAAGAAAAAAAATGGTTGAAGTTAATCGTTGTCAAAATTAAAAACAGCGCGTGTAATACTGCTAATATTATAGACTTTATTGATATGAATCAGGATTTAATAATAGATTAAATAATACTGCAGTTAACGTATAATAATTCACACAAAATAACATTTTAACGTTTGGGTATAACCAACGTATCAAATAATTAAACTGAAACCCCTAATAAAAACACAAAAATCTCGTGTGCATAAAATCTTCGCTTAGGTTACCTTACGAGGAAAACTGCTCTAGCACCGAAACTTTGGCTCCCCGCAAAATTCATCATTAACGACCCTTTTGCAGCGTATGTAGACTTCACTAGCCAATCGCACCTACAGCTCACGATCCCTTCACGTTTTTGCGAAAAGTTTCAATAAGGCGGGAAAAAGGAGACGACTCGCGCGATCTATTCTCATGAAAGGCGCGTCGCTGAAGCGCAATAGCAGGCGCCAGTCTTCTCCTTCTTCTACCTACTCGCCCAGGCAATATCAAACGGCTCAGAGCCGCTTTTCTGTATATCTCGGGGAGGCAATTTTTTGACTCTCACTCGCTCTCTCTTTCTCTATCTTCTCGAGCCTTTTATATTGTAGTCTCTTGAGGATAGGATATAACTTAATATCCGCGGGTAAGCTTATTTTCTAAAGGGGGTATGTGAGTGTGACGGAGAAAGAGAACGAAAGAAAGAGAGAGAGAGAGAGAGAGAGGGAGAGAGAAGAGCGCGGGGTAAGCGAGAAATGATAGCGAGTCATTCTGCAGTTTCGAGAGACGACGGAATTACTTTCGCTCTTTGATGATGAATGCGATAAGAATGAGGAGCAGCGTACACACAGGAATCTTTTTGAAAACAAATATTTGAAATAGAGTAGGTGTCTTGTTAAAAACTATAAGGAGTGTTATTTAAATTGCATGAGCATTTATCCCATTTTTCCAATCTTTCAGTTGGAAAACCATTCTTCGAGACAAGCTTGAACAATCAGAAAAAATGCACAAGAAAACATCTATAATCAACTCCAATATACAGAAGCGATTAAGCCAGCAACGCATAAAGTGTTCGAAAAAAAAGCTCGAGTGAGAGGGAGCAGGGAACAAAACTCGATTTGGCAAAGTGCGCACGCACATGCCCGAGTCGCCGTCGTCAGCGGACATAACCGTCGGAAAGGCCATAACGACGTTCGGCCGCGTGTCGTGCATCGCGCGTAACTCGATTCCGGAAAGCGGAACGACGCAACGCGACGCCGTGTGGAAAATGGCGCGTATAGGCGCATCGTCGGATCCGCCGCTGTGTATGATACCACTTCGAAAGAGACAATGGCAGAAGCGGATGGTGAGAGAGAGAAAGCTCTCGTCGCGCGAGATCCCGACGGACAAAGTTTCGCGCATAATCCGCCTGTTGATGGTTGCGCAGCTAGAAGTTGCAAGTAATTGCTCTTTAGTGGACATCCGCAATCATTTGGTTATGTATATGAGTAACTTGCTGACGTAAAACGTATTTATCGATTCCTCTTCGAAGACGTGACTTTACCTGTAATTATATACTTTTGATGGGCTATAATAATGTATTACATACACGATTCGAAACACATTTTATCTGTTACGTACAAAATTTTTTAGTTAACGAAACAAAATTGAAAGAGGATTACGTAATGGCCTAGATATAACGTATAGAATAACGTCAAACTATACACATCTGAAAAATAAATAAAACCATCACGCGCGCATGTACCTTTTATTTTAAAAACATGAACGTAGTAATAATACACAACGCTGGTTTTTTCAGCTCGGAGATAAAGAATCAACACGCATAGCAGAGAACCGTGTCGCGAGCGAGACAGAAAGCAGTAGGCCATAGTGGCACAGAATTTTCCATGCGGTGGCCGCAACCATTTCGCATCAATCAGTACACATATCCGAGTATCGCAGACGAACGAACTGTGCTCACACCGGCGTATATGCATTTGCGTGGGAGAGAGAAAGAGAGCGAGGCTCCAAAGAGAAATGGAACGCGAGCAGAACGGCCGCGATAAATTGTGCACCGTGCGCGATCCAACTTCGTTTTTTCCGTAATTCCTTTATTGCGGCTGACAGCGAAGGATTAACGATTTTCGAAAGGCCTCGGCGCTGCCCCGCCCCCGACTGCGTCGAATATTTTTGACGAGGGGGTGAAAGGATTAATCTGGAATTTTACGTTGTTTCGGATATTTCCAAGGTGATGTAGACTCGAGCGTATAGTGTGATTCTGCGGCTGAAATATTATACATGTGCGCGCGGGAAACGCTGTTTTTTTTGCTAGAAACAAAGCAATTTGCACTGAAAAAAGGAAGATAAAACGAACGAGCGGTGACATCACTTTGAACCACCGTTTCATTTCCTGTTTCGAATACGCAACGACAAAAAATATGAAAAATTCGTGGGAAATTGATGCGGTTTATACAACGGCTCGATAACGCAGCACATTATAGTCATTTGCGTTAAACTGAAAAGTTTTAAATGTTATCCTGTGAAATTTTATTACATTTCCGTATTAACAGAACCAGAATTATTAACACAGAAATACTCTGGTTAAAATTCAGTGGAAACATTAACGTTTGCTCTCATGCAGGAAAGCCCGAGCAGAAGCTCACTAATTCACAAGTATCTTCCTGGTCGACGTTGTCGGTACTAAACCCCGCTATATGTCCCGCAACACACAACAGTGAAACCTGCACAGCAGCGACGGCATTGACTACATCCTGAGAAGAGCCAAGGCACACACGTATACACATACACGGTCTAGAGGAATATAGCGTCGACGACGATCCTCCGCCTGCATATACGAGCCGTTGTACACCTATACGAGCATCGGGTATAGTAGTGGCGTCGCTTTCTCCAGGGAAATGGAAGAGGGTCGCGACCTCTCCGCTGTCTTTTCGGTAAACGCCTAAAGTAAATATGACGAGTGAGCGTGACACGTATACGCGACGTCGACGGTGGACGACGAAGTGGAATGACGTATGCCGGAGGTATATGTGTGCGAACCCAAGGCTTTGAGTGTTGTATCGTTGGACCAGAGCCGTATTGTGACTTTTTCTCGGCTTCTTTTATGAACGATTTTATGGAGTTTTATTTATGGTTACAGAAGCTGAAGGTGGATATATAAGCGCGGCTTTTGCAGGCGATCGACTGATTACGGACTCTTTCCATTTCTTCAGCTGGTTGAAGAATAAATCTGCGAGATTATCGAGAATCGCTTATATACTGCTCTACTATTATTTTACTTTAAGTTGAATGGATAAAAAACAAGGTTTAATGTCATCATCGTATCACTTCAAGAAAGTCGTTGAAATCAACAACAACAATCATATACTTTATTTACATCGCAAGAACCCGCAGCATCGTATACACACCCGATAATTACGCGCTCGAGTCTCTCGATCTCTCGAACCGACCAACCCGAAGCTCTTTCACTCTCGAGTTCAACGATTTCCAGCCCGCGACGCGTCCGCGCGCGAATTTCAAAGGCGTGAATCAGCGTGCCGACGACTAACGTAAATATAACCCGCCAAGTGGCCGCAGTCCACTCGACTCGCGGGTAATTGGTCGGCTTTCTTCCTCGGAGCCGCTCTATGTTAGCGCGAGAGGATTTCTCCTTCTGCGGAAAAATCGTCGCCGATGATTCGCCGCGGCTACCACAAACGAATTGGAGCAATTATAGGTGAGCTGCTACGCGCGCGTGACGGGAAAGAGAATGATCGGTGCATCCGAATTTATCGAGTTTGTCCCGGATGGTGAGCTAGTTGAGTGTTGGAGATCTGTATTTGGATGACGTAGTAAGTTCTCATCAGATATATATATACATATACTCAAGGTGCTGCAAAGTCGAAGGTCGTTTTTCCATCGAGTTAAATTTAAAACTTTACGATCTCACAAACAGGCTATCCAATCGATTAAATAAGATATAGATATTTTAAAAAATACTCGAATCAGAAGCTCCTCAAATAAACAGCTGCGAATAAACAAGCCAAGCGCGTGCGAAGAACCCGCAATGCGACGCGAGTAAAAATGGCCGATCGTAAAAGGTCGTTTCCCCCCTCCCCCCTCTCGCATCTCCGACTTTCTCCAAAAATACACATACGCGCGTACCGTTAGCCTTGAAAACACCCTGCGAGTCTCGTATATATAATACACGTACGCGAGAGGCTGCTCCGTTTGGTCTAACAAGCCGTTGCCCTCAGCGCACATGTGTACACGTGCAGCCATTCACTTGGCGCGCTCGGCGGCGCTCCTCTCTGAACTCGTTTTTCTTTCGCACTCTAGTGCTCATCGTGCGCGACTACAATCTTTTTGCTCGACGTTTTTTTTCAGTTTTGAAAAAATGCTTTGTGGTAAGTATATACGAGACTATTAGAAAAAGTAAGAAACCTAAGGTACGTCTTATGCTATATCATAGAATTTCTAAATCGTGCATAATCAGCGTGTATATATATATACATATATATATATACGATACATACAGCCTATCGAACATCGATGGCCTATAAATCCTGGGATAAGAAATGCGTCTTTCCTCGGAGTGAAAAATGACAGCAATCTTCGCGTCTCTAAATTTTCCATATCCCAGAAGTAGGTCACGCCCATCCAATCCAGTTCGTCGTCATTAAACACAGATAAGACGTCGAGAAGGTTCTATCCCTCGGCAAAATCGTCGTGCGCCGCATACATACCCCTCGTCGGACTTTCGATCGCGCAATATCAATGACTTTCCTCTTTAGGGACGAACGAGACCGATCCTTATCGAACTAGCCAGATTGCCGAGTCCTCGTGCTCCAGTTTTCCCTGTATATATACATATGCGGAAGTAACGCGTCGTCGACTGGCTGCATTTGTAAATCGGAAATTACAGCGAATTTAACGAATCCCTTCATGTGGAAATTTCAGTCTAATTGGAGAAAACTATACGTTGATTTTCTACGTAATCCAACTTTTTCTTATAGTAATGCTGCCTATACACATGACAATTTTCTAAAGTCGGCGATGTGTTTAACTAATACATTGCTTCTTTCAATAGATATATAAGAACCGCTAAAGCACTGTACAGCTATGCACATCCTTATAAACACAAGCATTCAGTAGTAACATCCCCGATTGTGCAAGACACTAATAGCACCGTGAAAGGCAAAATAACACTCAACTTTTCCACATCACTAACAATCTACTCTTCGTCGCGCTTAACCAACCGTGTCCTGCATATCATTTAGAAATTCTCGTAACGGCAGCTGAACAGCGAAGGTCGATATATCCCTTTCGCGGTGCTCGAGGATCTTGCGCGATCGGAGATCAAGCAGAGTAATTGATCTATCGATCGATCGGTCGGTCATGCTCTACTTAAAGTGCGAGTCGGTAAAGTGGCGCCTACGATAATAGCTGTGTTTAATGCATGGAGTTGACGGCTTGGCTGTTACGTATACTTTCAGTCACTGTTTATGGCGAGTATTATTTTGATATACGATGTAACAGTGAAATAAACATTATATTGTCATTATTACAAAATCAAGTGTATCATCTGACTCATCATGCACAATTGCAAGATGCAACGCGTTTGATGAAATTTAAATAAAGTAGCAGCTGTATTCATTATGCGAGTAATTTAAACCCTGTTAAAACTGAATTCATTGGTCGTCGCGCGATTACACATAGCCGTGGCCAGCAGTATAGCCTAACGTGAAAGCAGGAAATGTTTTCAGTGACGTATATTTTGCACGCGACAGAATCATGAGCCTCGACATAATAAATTGGCCGAGTATAGCCGGCATTTTTTAAAACGATATTTTGAAAAATAAAAATATATCACGAGAATTAAACTGCCTCGAAAATATTTAACGCGCGATCCATTAATCAATGTTTAAGTACTCGCTTATCGCGTCACTTCGCATCGGATCGCGTTATGAAAAAAAATCTCCCTTAATTTATTGCGCGTCAAACAGCCAGTCTGGCGAGTAAATAATTATGACTTGCAGCCGACAAAAGTAAAGAAAAAAAAAATCGTGCGTCGCTCTTATAAAAGATGCCACCGAATCAGCGTAAACAAGTCCGTCTACTTCATTCATCGCGACTTTCCACAATTCTCAACCAGTTAAGTGCACCCAACAAAAGCATTTCTTCTTCCTCCTCTCTATAGGTATACATACAATCCGGCCAAGTGCAGTTCCATTATCAGCTCGCGCGAATCGCCAAGCCGGCGCGCGGCGAATGATGGATTTAATGGCCCGCAGTCGCTGTCAAACGCGGCAAGCGAGTATATCTCTCCTTCTCGTCGTCGATTGTAGTGCCCCCGAGAAGCGAAACACGCGCGTCGGCGCTCGGAGGCGCACTTTTGCAGCTGCGCGGCATGTTATATACGTGTCTACACATGCAAAACGAACGATACGCTTGATTTTGCAGCGCGCGCGCGCTACTCGAGAATCGATTATGCTTATAAGGGAGAGAAGTGGCCGCGGGAGTGCTTTTGTATATGATGCGCCTTTGCGGAAGTGACGGCCTGGATTTTGTTTTACGATGCGCTGCTTGTTAGGCTAGAGTGTTTACGAGAAATTATCGTATATTCGTAAATTTTCAACTTCTTTCCTCCTCGACTCGTGTGTTTTTTAAATTTAATATTGTGAGATCGAAAGTAAGTTTTTAACTCTTCGTGTGCACTCGAAGCTCGCATTCACCTCACGATTCAAACAACTAAATAGCCATCTGTACGAGTGAACGACTTAACCAATTGAATTCAAATCAGTAAGACCACACCGCAGGACCATTACTCCAAGCATCAGTTCGTAACGCAAGCTTCATCGATCACCGTAACCCACCACCAACAACAACAACAACAACAGAAACTACTACACTACCGAGAGCAACTCGTCGCTCGAAGGAATCACCTTACGCACTCGCTATACTTATACGTGCACGGTATCTCCAACCGACGATCGCTCATCGACCACCGCAGGGGACAAAGGATTTTTAGCTCGATGAACCTAAAATTACCGCGGCACGATCGTTGCGGGGCGGCTCGAGGCCCGCGGGCCTGATTTACCCGAGCGAGTCGCGCATTCCTGAAGGGCTCGTGTGTAAGCGCGCCGGTTATTCTCGGAGGAGACCACCAGCGACTCGGCTTTTTGTTTGCTCATCACTCGTGGTTCTGCGCTTTTGCATGTGAGAAAGCGTGAACGCGGGAGATATATAAATACATACATACATATATATATATATATATATATATATATATATATATATATATATAGTTGTTTTGGAACAAAAATTTGCAAGTGTGAATGGAATATTTTGAGGAAAATGTTTTATTGGATGTTCAGGGAAAAGTGTACTGAAATACTTTTTATTGAAAGCTTATTACGCTTAAATATACTGATTGAAAATGCTCTATATTGTTCTTTATAAACACAATTTGGAGTATTTTACCTGGATTTTAGAATGATATTGAATGCGGGTTTTTGCATAAGTAAGTTTACGAAAAATCTCCATTTATCTTCTCTAAAGCATGTAATTCCAACTTTAATTACCACTGATCATCTCTTAATATCACGTAAGATAAGAAATATAGACGAAAATCGAAATTTTAGTGAGCTCTCCCCTTGAACGTTGAGCGATAAATAGATTTTGTCATGTCCTTCTACTATATGTGTTGTTATGTGCATCGAATGAAATAATAATTGATTGGACCCAGGCCAAATTTAATGAAAGGTACAGCAAAATTGTCATGTCTCGATAATCAGAAATGTTAATAGTTCTAGATGTTTGACCAAAAGCCACTGCTGTGTGTGTGCGGGTAAGCTTAATTCTGTATGTAAATTTGTTGTTTAAACTATAAGGACGGAATGATGAGGCTTTCAGTAATATATGCAGAATTAGAAACGAGCATTTCTATTTGAATTATTCATTTTAGATTTTTTGATGGTATTATTCATCAAATTTCATAATTTAAATACCAATTAATATTCTACCCTTATATATTATTATAGCTCATTGAGTTCTGTTAAAAAAAAAATCGAAATAAGATTTTATATTTACAAAGGTAAGAGCGACCAACATTTCTCCATATTGTCAAACGTTTACGACTAGGCTACGTAATTATTTGCACATGCTTCTCCTATAACTTTGCAACTATTTATAATGGCCAGTTATACCCGTTCGCGCAGCAAACTGCTATTGAATACAAAGGTTTCTTTGCTTGATACATATTTGCAGTCCAAGGAAAACCTGAATGTCGTGAATAATGAGGTATGCCTCGTTCTTTCCTCAATGGAGCTATTCATAACTTCAACTAACTCTCAAGTACAAAGTCGAGCGACCGCTAGCATGCTTATTAAACGATTTTTAATAAGATAAATGTGCACGTTCCATATATCAAAAAACTTGTGAAAATATTGGACTTATACAATTACATAAATATAAATGATTCAGTCGATACCGACCAATACTTTAACCTGTATTTCTGAGAATGTATATATTTATAAACATTAATAGTACATCAATAAGTCCATCATTCAATCAGCTCAATCGCGGCAGGAATAAAAAGTCGGTCGAGCTTTACTCTTTACACAGTACTAGACCCAATTCAATCATATTCTTCAAGCGAAATTCAAGAAACGAAACTTTTCCTTTACGAGTCCTCGATATCGAGATTTCTTGCGACGAATAATTAGCGCCAAGCATTGTCGATACCGATGAAGTATTGTACAAACGGGAGAAGCACGATTAAACTCGAAACGACTTCAACGTCTGGACTAATTAGTTCTATCGGGAAATTTGAAGTAGCGGTATATATAACGTCGTTCCTAACGAAGACTAGCATTTTTAATCTTTATTTCTGAAGCCAATAAATAAAATAAATCGAACAAGGCCCTGATAACTCAACGCATCATACGGATATATATCCGCAAGTTTATAATAAGGGTTATCCATAAGTTTATAATAATGAAGATTGAAAATAAGCGTTTTTTTAAAAAAT
This sequence comes from Muscidifurax raptorellus, assembly GCA_020010945.3. Taxonomy (NCBI): domain Eukaryota; kingdom Metazoa; phylum Arthropoda; class Insecta; order Hymenoptera; family Pteromalidae; genus Muscidifurax; species Muscidifurax raptorellus. Next base: position 6,814,863 of record CM052077.1, read on the forward strand.
ACTAGTCTTTGCTATAGGAGCGATGATATAATGTATGCACACTTGAAATCGGTATTGGCTGGTGGTAACAGAGCTTCTATTTGAATTAAAAACTGTCAAAACGTGCCTTAATTTAAAGCGATCAATCAAACTGTAGCGTCAGATTTATTTGCTTAACTTGTGTGCTCAGAAATGTAAAAACTATAATCTTTTATAAATAAATATTACGAACACAAAAAAGCATAATGATCACACAACGAGTGAAATAAATACCGTTGCTTAAATTAAAGCACATTCCACAAAGCGCGCCGCATAAAAAAATTAACATTATTCCAGCACGGAAGCATAAATTTCGCCGACTGAGCCAGCGACATCAGAAGCTCGGCTCTCCCCACGAAAAAAACCGCATACGAATCCCATAGTCACAGTTCCGCGCGTTATCGCGCACCATCCGAAAACATTTATAACCATATAGCAGGAGAAGGAGCAGACGAGGTGAAAATAGAAGAAAAATCAGTTTGCACGCGTAGCTCGAGTCCAGCGATTTAATCTGCATGCGTTTTCGGCGGAATCGAGGCGCTGAATAATTGACGCTGCGCCAGAGGATTTTCTCCGACTCCCGGGACTTTAATCCGATCCCCGCGAGGACACACCAGTGTGAGCATCTCTGTTTCGGTTAGGGGAATTAGCGAAATTCTCGGTCGCCTCTTTCCGCTCGAGTTGTTTCGCGTTTTTAAGTTTTCCGATGGAAAGTGGCGTAGGAATAACGCTATTGAGAGGTATTTCCGTGTATTTTTTGACAAAAAAGTGGTGGCTTTTATCCGACGGTGATTGCTCCTCGCGCTTGCACGGATTAATTCATGCTAGTTTTTCAATTTTGAGGTGAGTGATTGTCAGAGTGACAAAAAATGTCGATTGAAAAAGGTTTGATAAAAAATTGTTCGGATACGGAGACTTATTTTTCGAATTTAAACGAAAATCTTTTGAAATCATTGTATGCCAAGTAATTACTAGGTGATTTAATTGAATATAATGAGTACGGGTATATATACGTAAAATGCATAATGATGTTACCAACGTCCAGGCTGCTTAAAATTACTTAAAAATTTTTCCTTCAACCGCCCATTATGGATCACCCGCAAAAGCTCAAGGCAATAAGGGTGTCGAAGCCGCCCAGGCAATTAAATTTAAGAGCCTTCCGCCGTGACGCTTTTCACCAGGCGAGTCACACAGCTTCGTACGAAGCGATAGTCAAAGGGCTCGGGAGTTAATTACCTGGGCTCGACTCGCTTCTTCGCCGAGCGATCCGCAAAAAGACGAACGCGGAACTTTTATCATCGATTTTTATCGCTCACGTAGCCTTCACCCCCCTCCCACCTCTCACTCTGTCTCTCTCTTGCACATTGCCTAGTCGTAAACCACAAGTGGCGGGCGGTCAGCCCTCGAGTGATATTGGAGAACGGCCGAAGACATTGTGCTCGTTCGCTATGAGACGCTGTTGGAAATTTTCTTTTACTTTATTTCTGAGTGTTGAAGGGCCTGGATGATCATCCGCGACGGTGTAAATTATCTTAGCTGGAGAGATGGAAGGTCGGATAAAGTCAAGGAGGGAAAATATTGCAAGGAAAATTGCGACGATGTCGCCGTTGTATAATCACTACGATGATACCGGAAGGACTTGAAAAGGGTTGTTGATTTAAGGCAGTTTTAAGAGCAACGTATTTTTTACAGCGATTGTCATGTGAAATGCGGCGTAATAACATCGGTATTGCAGTATTATTCGAAATTATCGATTCTATTATTCGCTTATGCTACGAAAATTTACTGAAATAAATCAACCAGATAATACTTCTAGTAGACAATTAATAAAAACTTAAAAAAAAGACTCGGTCAGGGAGTAACGGATATCAGTACCAGTCCAACCTACATAACTCTTTGAGAAAAAGGACTCAGCGATAAGTCGACAACGAGACGCAGACGAATTCGAAATGCCGAAGTAATTGCGCGCCAGAAGCGAACGAAGATGAATTAAGTCGCGCGCACGGAAAAGCGAAGCAGCAATAATACCTTCCTCTCTCTCTTTCTCTCTTTCTCTCCAACGTCTCTCAACGAGACTCGTTAGAGCACCAACCACAGGAGGATGATCATTCGTCTCTTCGTAGAGGCTCTTATCGGCCGCCGTGGCCAAAATAAATTAGCGATGCGGAAAGGCTGGAGATCGAATCGGACGTGTATTGGAACGACGCAAAATATTAACGGGAATGAATAGATCAGCTTTCAAGATACGTCTCGAGTGCAGCGAAAATATGGAAAATCGAGAGAAGAGCAAAGACGGATTTGAAGAGATATCTAGGACAGGAAATTTATAATGAGAGTTCAATAGACGGATACGTTTTTAATTAAAATATATGGATAATTTTTGTTGGAAAATTATTAAATCGAATATTATTAAATCGACAAAGAAACCAGGAGAAAAACAAAGGTGGTTGTAAAGAAGATATATATATACCTATGGGACACATGTATAAGAGTGCTAAAGATATTAATAATAAAGTACATGCAGTGTAATCCATTTTTCATATTTATGGGCAATTATCGTTATACTAGAATTTATATTATTAACCCAAATGTCTGGTGAATTTTAGTCCTTCACTCGCGCGTTTTGAACTTATGAGTCAGACTTTGAGTAAGTTCATGCAAGAGAAAATTTTCAAAGAAGTTACGAAAGATGAAAGCTTTGAATTACGTCTGCATAAAAATCCCATGTTACTGGTTCACAGTACTGATTAAAATGTTTTTTAATTATAAATGTGCAATATTTAAAAGCTCTACTTAATAAAGATATTAATCTAGTATTGGGTGATCAAACGGTGTAATTTGTTTATACGTTTGAAAATATATTTTAAAAATATATCAAGCAACATTTATAGAATGCAGTTTAATTCTACTGAATGAACAATCAAGGTAGAATGGCAGTAACAAGGCGCAATAAGATTCTCAATCCTACTTTTTTCTCGCCCACTTGCAATACAAAGCTGGTCTGATGGACTAATGGCTTGAATAGACTATTTAATGGCCAGTTTAGACATCTCTTGGCCCAGTATCTATAGCGGAGAATCCCCAACGATTACGAATTCTAGTGAGAATGTGAAAATAAAATAAAGTATAAAGAAAGATCTATTTCTCTCAAATAAAACATTGTTTAAAAATATTCATATAGTGACGATGCAAAATACAAAATAACACATTCTTGTTTTAAATTTCCTTTGACTCTTGCCTCATGCAATATACACATAAAGAAATGTGCAAATTCACGAAGGGCCACTCAGAATTACCATACATCGCGACATTCCGTGTGTCAGAGAGGAATAATACAGTCCGCGCGCGGAGCGTGATGAAATGCAGATCAGATCTTCAAGTGAAAAAAAAGGTAAGGCGACAGAAAGAGCAGAGGGAGAACTTCACTTTTGGCGAGAAGCATTCGAGGACGACTAGCAACCACTGCGAGACGAGTGAATAATGCATGGCCAGAGAAATGGACCGTTTAGGCGATTTAAATCTCATAAATGCATTGTTCGTCGTCGGGTATTACGGGCCGCGTTGCTACACTTTGTCGCCTCAGGAAGAAAATGCGCGTCGCTTCCTGATCAGCCGTAATTGCGGTCGGTTAGAGCCGTGAGCGCACATTCAGGTTTGAGGAGCGTGTGAGATTATACGGTTTTCGAGACATCTGGTATTTTGTCGTGAATCCGGGAGATTTGTAACGAGAAAGTACCAGAGTGTGTCTTATACGGCGGCTATGGGTAATTACTGTAAGTTTGAATATTTTAGCGAAGTTGGGTGGCATGGCTGTTGGTTTTAAAAATATTTTCAGTGGTACGCCTGGTAAGTGGATTGCGATGTAAATCTTTCGTATTATTAATTTGGTGTGTACTTTACACATTTGTTTAACTCTATTGAAACAAAACACAATGCTGAGGAATGTATATGGAAATTTTCTGTTTTAACCAGAATTTTTTCGTGAGAACATTTTTAGCGAACTTTCTTTGTTAGCTTGTTGGGCTACTTTGTAAATTTTTCCCGCTGATTAAAGCCCAGTTTTCTAACAAACTTGAAATATACAGAGTTAATTATAAAGTACACCAGAGAAGAGTATAAATTAATATAATGCAGAGAGCAAATATTGCTTAAAAATTAATACAACTCGTTATGCAAACATTTTCTTGCAATTCCGTAATGAATATTACAGTATCTTGTAACGTCCAAACTCTGAAACTTATAATTTATTTACAGAAGTAGACGTATTATGCACAGTAGTTATAATTTTTAAGAGACTTTATAATTCTCAAGTAAAACCGTTTCAAAGGAACTGCAAAACTTATCTTTTAAACTTTTGAATATATTTGAAGGAAACTGACTGGTGAAATAATCAAATAAATGCACACCTCATCCTTGACATAACAAAAAAATAAAACTGCAAATGTGCACAATAAAATCAGTAACATAACACGACTTTTATTCAAAAGCTACTCAGTGGTGCCACCTTCCTTGGTAATTTTTCCGTTTTATCCTTGGAAGGCAAGCAGCTGCTAGTCCAAAGACCTGTCCTTATTTTCTCTGCGCACAAACGAATCAAAGCGCGCCTGTATATGTACGCGACCGCGGAACAATCCGCGCGGGTCATTTGAGCGCTCGCGCGGAAACACTTGCTTTAACACTTTGACACGGCTGCACGAAGGCCAGAGGCCGCGAACTTTGCAATTAATAAGACACATATGCATTGGTAACGACGAAGCGTCGCGTGCGCGCAATTACACGCGCTTTTACGTTTCTTTTCCTTGCCGTGTTTTGAGGGCGCAAAAATCCTTTTGAACTTTGAGCTAACGCGTGTGCTCACTCTCCACTACATATACGCACGGCTTTGACTTTGATTCTTTTGTCATTTTCAAGGAATTTGCAGTGGTGTGCCTAAGTGCGTCATGCTGTATATGTAGATTTTTAATGAAAGCTGACGTATTTGCGGAAATCTGTGAACGAACCTTTAAACTGCGACTGTTGAAAGAGCTATGGCGAGGTACATGAACTTTCTTTACTTACGCCAAGAAATGTACTTTGACTATATTTTTACCGAAACTTACGGTTATATATGTAACTAATAAATCATGTTATGGAATCCCGAGGCTGTTATTGAACAACTGCGATAAAACTTCTTTGAGATTGATTTCAGGAAAAAAATCATTTCTTTGAGCCCTGTGTCGGTTTTTTTGCTAGCGTACCTATATGCGGGTGGAAGCACGTGTGTAAATCGCTCGGCCTAGTTTCTCGATTTGGTCCATTCAATCGAAATACTGAAAATCGCTTTGGCGAAAACTGCTTTGGAAATGGAAACGAAAAACTCGCCGAGTTATACTATGCTCTCTCGAGTTTCTTTCTCTCCTCATATTTCTATAGTATGATATTTCCACTAGTAGACTGAGAGAAAATTCCTTTTAAAGAATGAAAATCGCTTTTGTTCCATAAGGTTTTAATCTTTTCTAATTAATATGTGAAATATTAAACTATATGTGAAATTATTAAATGTCTATAATCGAATAGAATAGGCAAGATTTATAATAGTTGACAAAGTCGGAGTTGCGCACTTTGGAACCATTCTGTTTTTGTCCGGATAGCAATATTTATTTTCCCAGGTAAACTCGCTCCAGTAACTCAGTTTCAGTATGATTTAGCTACGGCGCGTTCGCTTCCAGGTTGGTCGTCGGAGCTTCGCTCTGTGTATACACACACGGGCTTACATATATACTGAGGCCAGCGACTGTCCAGCGACTGGCTTGATCGAACTCTCAACAATTTTACACGTATCCATGAGTATCAGTCATTTGGCAAAACTTGGATTAAAAATGTGACATTACAGATTCTAACTATATGCTCCGAGCTTAAAAAATGGAAGAATATGCGATGAAAACGAGAACAATTGTAAATTCTACTTACGACAGCAGCGCGAACTGGAGTAAAGAACTCTAGAGCTTACCTGAAACAAAAATAGAATGAAAAGTTATTAATTTTGCAAGCACAAGTAAAGCAACATTTATTCGCAGATCACAAAGTAAAAATACAATATTTACCATCGGTTTTATTCACGCTCTCATATTGGATGTGAATGCGGTTATATTTTTTTAGATTATATTTATCAATCAATCATAAAACTTCTCTGCCACTTTGGTGAGTTGTTTAGTACTTTTCCTCGAGTTTCGTTATGACAAATTAGCTAACGGAAGTGGCGAACTGCTAGTATCCTGACCAGCCAGATTTTTTACGATTTAAAATACAGTCCAATCTAAATGTAATCTAGTTCAGTCGCTGCACACGCGGTAATAGAGCATACTCCGAGAAAATATCACAGGTAAAAATAAGTACGAAACGCAGGTGCGATATATCATATTGAGAATTGCAAGAACGCGCCACGCGATTTGATAAATAAATCCATCTCTATATATATTGTTCCGAAATCGCTTTTCATCCAGCGCGCAATACAAACTCGAAATTGCGCGTATAAATTTCTCGAAACGATCGTTCACACTATTATTAAAACAGAGAGAGAAAAGAAAATGCACACACCTAAGCAAACACCTTGAGCATCAGTGAACCCGCCGGCAGCAGAAAGCTAGGCCACTCTCGATGAAAAGGCGATAAGCCCGCTCGTAAATTGCGGGGGCCAAAAGAGCAGCCACTAGACCGCCAGCCGAAGAGAAAGCCAAACTAAGCGAGTCGAGCCGGTGCATCGACACTTCCGCAAACGCGCTGGATTTCCGGACCGCGTTGGTTCGCGCGTCGCGTCGCCGCTGCGGATTTTCGTGAAATATGGAGGGGTGTCCCCGAGAAAACGGGCCAAGTGTCGGCGACGATCACGTGTGCGCGTATATGAGAGCGAGAGCTTGTGAGTCTGTGTGTTAGTTCACTGGGGCGAAATGAAATTCTGCGGCGTGTCTTTGGAATGAAAACTTTCGCCTTCTCCGTGTGTATGTCGCGCTGCGCTTTTTCTTGCTTTTTTACTCTTACTTTCCGACGATTTTACACAGGTTTTTAGAGTAGGATTTCTCCTTCTTGAGATTGTGAGAATGGATATTACGCTTCGAATTTAAATATTTCGTCGGGCAACTCTCGGCTGCAGTCGTTGACGTGACTTCTTTATTATGAAAATCTATGCAAAAGTTATATTTATAAACGTACGTCGTTCGCCCGCTATGTTACTCAACTAAAGTTTATATACTACGAAAGAAACTGTTTCTTTAATCCCTTTAATTTTCTCGTCTGATCCTGACTATAGCTTTTACTGATTATAATTAACGTTTGCTCCAAAGCCAGCCATCCAGTATACATATAGCTTACCATCGGCGAAAATCGTCTCGCAGAGAATATTTTACTAAAAAGGATCGAATGTTTGACTATAGCATGCCTAATCCCGTAAGGGCATTTCGCGAGCTCGACCTTTAGCCGCGCGACTCGACGCTTCGACTTCGATGAATTTTCAAGTTTAGCTCGTTAAGCGAAAGTTCGCTTGGTTGGCCCGAACGTTGACGACCCGGTATGAGTCCACTTACGTGAAAGAGCTTTTCCTGGCGCTAAATTTATTCTACGGCTTTGAGGGTGAGCTCTTTTTCCATTATCAACGGGTAATTAGCATTGATTAGTTTTTAACTGTTTTTGTTTACGGGTAGAAAGTTCGTGAGTCAGAATACATAGCTTAATTTAACGACTTTTAATAGAGACCCTTTTTTCAGAATAACACGGGCTTTCAGTTTGTTTTTGCCGATCAAAACTGATGATAGATTTGCGATGAAAAGTCAGTAGTGTTATAAATACATTTCTATTTGTATAACTCCAGCTAAAATACGACCACTGAAATATTGAAAACTCACTTAATCGTAGTATTGTAAATGCGTAGATTGCATCATTGTTTATTGTTTTCTCCGTAAATAAAAATCTGTTTCATATTCGAAATACCAATTTGAACGTACGTTATGTTTTGTTATCATCTGAATATGTGATTCGGCAATATTGGTTCAATCAATATGAAATTATTAATCTAATTTCAAGATTCACTACAACGAATTTTGCTTCATACTTTTTCCGATTCATAGGTATGGCAAAGTATACCCAAAACGAACGTGTCCGCGTGTCAAATAACCGTTGATTATAATCAACCGACAGCAAATCAAGTACCAATACCGCTACAATCTCCAACTCACTCCCGGTTCCCTTTTATCAATCTTACCGCTTCATTTCATCCATCACGCGCTGCGCCCATAATTTGCATATAAATTCATCTCATCCCGCAGTCCCGTGTAACTATACTATATACTCAGCCAGGCCGCTACCGCTGAACCCCCTCGCAATATTTAGGCAGCGAGGAAATTACAAGCATTGCGCGACTGATACCCCGGCGCCAGCCGTCTGATACGTCAAATATTTGCTCGGCGTGCGATCATTAATTAAAAGAGATTAAAAGCGCCGCGTCGATTATGCTAAGCGCCGAGCTCGAAATGAAGAAACTGGACAAATACGGCCTTGTCAAAGGGGCGAGGAAGAGCATGTGTCCTCGTTAAAACCTCATAAATTGTTCACGAGCCGCTCGGACTGATTAACGAGCCTCCCAGGAAATTACGATGCTGCAGAGAGGAGAGAGAGAGAGAGAGAGAGAGAGAAATGAAACGAGATCTATGCGTTGATCGGCGTTCTGTTGTTACAGCTATTGGATGCGGGGAAATATTCGCATCTGGTTTGGCGCGACCGATAAATGACTCGGGGATTTGGACGCGTTTTATCAGAGATGTATGGTAACGATCGACGGTGATTTAGAAACAACGATTAATTAGGGTTAAGGGTTAAGCTCTTCTTTCAAAAGTGATGAAGTACTTGCCGCGCACAAAAGGCTACTCGCGATATTATGGATAGTGGCTGAGTTTTACGGGTAGCTTGCTAGCTGTTTCTTGGAAAATTTCGTGCGCGCGGTGGTGTATCGAGATGAATAACAAATTACGTCTTCGATAATGAAACTGAAACCCAAGCAAAACTCTCTCCTCGCCTACTGAAACACAAAAAGCAAAGTCACTATACCGAAGCCGCGCATATACACGTAACCATGAGTGCTGAATCATTAACACCTCTTCCACATTAAAATCTCATCAAAAGCTCTGGATATCCATGGAAGCAGCATCCATCCGTGAATATTCGCCTCATCGGCGGAAAACTTCCCTCTGCTACTTCTCAGACTCGTTAATCGACGTCGTGTCTTGCCCAACGTTACAGCTCCACCTTGACTGACACAACCTTTCCAGGGATCTCGTAAGTAGACGTCGACGGAAACCGGTGGTGTTCAGCGCTCATTTGTTCGGGTACAGGCAGGTCGAGAGTTTTTGGAGTTTGTTCCAGGTAAATATTGAACTCTGTATTCCGAGAGCTGATGTTATACTGCTGCAGGCAGTAGCTGTACCAAAGCATTCGGCTTGTATGTGCTCGCACGTTCGAGGGGAAGGAAAGAAAAAACGGGGGCGCCTCGAAGCACTGTTTCAGGGGATCACGGCCGAACGAGAGAAACAAAGAGAAGAGTGGAAGTATTAAGAACGAAATTAACTGGTAAAGTACTGAGAGTAAGGTAGCTGGATCAAAGGACTTGCACGGAAGATAAAAATCTGGGTTGTATATGACTGTATAAGTTTATAAAGATATGTTAATGGAAAATTATACAAGAATTTTTCAGTGTAGAAATATGCCGCGATAGAAAAGCATTTTGATTATTGGAAGTAGCGCGGACGTCCATTAAAAGGCATTTTAATTAAGGAAAATATTGAAAACGTCGACGAAGGATAACAGTGTAAAGCACTTCCCGAAAATTGTGCGACATAACGTAAACTGATAGCAGCAGTGAACATTCGCAATGATTACACTGCATTGTCTATCAAACGGATTAAAGCGCTCGACGAACCGTTGTTCCCTTTTTTGTTTTTGAATATTGGACGCGGCTTCACACGGCTTCCGAACTTCCGCGCAAAACCACCGACACCAAAAACCCGTTATCACGAATAAATGAGATTTTAAAAATACAACGATTATACACTCGGAAAATAGTTTTAAGCTATAAACTCTTGAAGTTTCTATTTCCGGGCCGTACATTGCCTGTTTACAATTACAGCCATGTCTATACAAACTTAAACTTGGTAAATGTTCCTCGACGCACGTATATACAGCACATTATGTATATATACGGCGAAAGGAGCGGAAAGAGACGAGACCAGCAACAAAGAGCCGGGAGAACAAGAGAGAGAGAGAGAGAGAGCGACTTTTCAGCTCTCCCTTCGACGGGCCATTTATGCAAATATTAGCCGCGAGCGAGGGCTCCTCCGGCTACTTTTCCCTCTCGCTCTTATCCGCGCGTGTAGAGTAGCGTACAATGAGGTAGATTGGTTCAATTGACTCGCTTTAGAAATCATTATTAAACTTCCCTCGCGCGTCTGCGCCTGACTTGACTTTCTCTCGGCTCTGCAGCGCGCGAGGAACAGAAGTAAGAGGGGTAAGTACTTACTTCGTGTACACGGAAAAAAAAGAACGGCGAAAGAAAGTCGAAGCATAACAGAGTCAACGATAATCAAACAATGAAATGATAGCGCTGTGTACATTGCGTAAATCATTTGTTCTTGTGCGTGGATGATTCCACCTTGATTTAAAGAAAGACCTGGTTTGTTTTTTCTAGGCATCGATTTGTGTATAACGAAAGAATTAAAATACCTCTGTAAACGAGGTACAGCGAAATCTACTTCGAGTGTATACAAAATATTTGAGGCAATAAGTAGGTAATCTGTTTTATAAGCTCATTATTAGACGATATAAGAGAATCAGCCGACTACGCGATATATAGAAGCGCAAGTGCGAGCTTCGAAGTGCTTTGGCATGTTTAATTCCCTGGCTCCAGCGAGATTCGACAGAGCTATATCTCAGCTTTGCACTTGCTTCTTGTTTCGGGAATCATTGCTGTTTCGCTATAATCACGCAATCGCGCATAATTTAAATGATTAACCAAATTATTCAATTTGAGATATTGCATCAGAGTAAGCTTGACGATAAGAATGTAACTGATCAAATTCAAATTAACAACCGAATAAATTCACCGATAAAGCAACGCATCGACTAATCCTACGCACCCAGCGTATACGCGCGAATCCTTCTCGCCAAGCCAACAATAGTTAACCTCTTCTCGGCCGCCTCGGAAATCACGCGGTTATTAATGGCGCGCTGAAAAGCGCGAATGGCATTAATTCAAAAATACGCACGCGAGCTTGCAAGCGGCGGTACAGGTATAGGCATGCACGCGAGGATTAAAACTAATAACACTTCGCAATCACTTTGACGCGCGCTCACGCAGACTATAGTGTATATATACATATAGCAATTATACAAGACTGAAAGGCGGGCTGCAGTCAGATTGGCGAAACGCGCGCCAACTTGGATTACGCATATGCGCGTATAATTATTCGTCGGGATTACGCGGGTAAGGACTAATTTCCAGCGGACTAATTCGAAATTAATTAACCGTCAGACCCCTCCGGTCTCTCTCTCTCTCTCGCTCGCTCTTCGTCTTTCATGAAGTCGTTATACCGTTGAGTTGATGTATAGGTGTGCGTGCGTCGCGCGCCTCGGATTAAGTGCCGCAATCCGCGACGCAAATTTTTGAGCGTATAGACGGAATGCTAATGCGCAGTTTGCGCGTAAGGCGGGAATTTCGTTGGCGAATTGTCGTGTCTATTCGAGACGCTTTCAATTTCGGCTACTACTGTCTCATTTATTTGCTATATGCGTTAGAATTCAAATGCCGCAATAGTCGAATGTTTTTACAATTAGAATATGAAATCAAAATAGTATTCCCATGCGATAATCAGCCTCGAAACTCAAAGCCTTCTCAACCGAGCGTCGGAAAAGTCACGTTACATTGCAGACGCGAAGAGGGGAAGCGGCCACAGAGGGGTCAGTCTCGAGTGATGTTTCTTTCATCGGGTCGCTGCGGGGAAGAATGATCCTCGAGCGACTAATTTGCCCACTGACAGAAACAGCTGGACGCCGGTACTTGCTCTACTCGTCGGAAGGAAGAGGAAAACTCGTCCCACTTACGAGTTCGTTCTTACCTCGCGCGACTGACTCTCAAGAGGAACTATACGACCGGGTTAAGTCCCCCGAAACAGCGCGCGCAACGCCCCGAGGCGAACTCGTATACGGCACTGCCTGACTCCTCGTTCTGTTGATTCGAAAAACAGCAGAGTCTCTTCGGCGTTTTCTTTACTCTTTTTATTTGCTCCCAGGCATCAGGTGATTCGGGGAAGGAAAACAATTACGAGAGGAGGCTGTGTATTTTGAGGAGAGCTAATGCGATTTTGGTGTTTCTCTCTGGCGTTGAAATAATGCCGGTGCAGCTATATTTTTGTTATTTTACACAGATGCCCAGTAGAGCTAGTATAAATATAATTTCTTGATTTATCGAACGTCAATAGTATACACGAATACAGTGTGCGACTACCTCATGCAAAAACCTTATTTAACCTCCTGAATTGACGAAAATAAATAAATTCGTGATAATCCCCTGTTCGATACAATTACAAAGCAGAAAGCACCCCAAGTTACCGACAAAACTCATGAACAAAAACCATGCTCAATCACGCAGCCAATCTGCAATTTCGATCGCGCTTTACGTTTCATCTCTTTCCACCGCCATCCGCGTCCAATAAATAAGAAACGTTTTCACGATGCGTTACGACTATATATATATATAGGATAGGAAACGGCGGCGGCTAGAAAAGCAATTGCGGCCGCATTCGACTGCAGCAGCCGCAGGAAAATCAATCAGAGCTGCGCCGCGGATGAAGCGTTCGGACCACCTCTACACTCTCCGCAGAAAACTCGGACGGCTATTAAATTGCTCGAGGCCTGCTGAGATAGAAAAACACTCGGAGAACTGAAAGAGCTGGGCGCGCGGGGGTGTGTACGCGCGAACAGCCGAAGAAAAGGCGAGCGGCGAGAAGAAAATTCACCTTAATGTCCTCTTTTTTCTCTCAGCTAGTCTCGGTATTATCTTCGATTTTTTATTCGCGCAGCTTTCTTTGTCTCGATGTTTTCTCGCGATGTTTGTTTCCGTATTTCGCTCGTATCTTCCGGAGGCCGGTTCCTTCTCTTCTGTCTCGGGGAGAATGTTTGCCTGCGGCATTTGCCCGTCGAGTTATATCACTGCGCCGCCGCTTGAGAGTATCCTGCTGCTGCCTTTATAGATACGTAGAGAGGGAGTATAAGAGAATTTGCGCAGGTATACAGAGAGTAGCGTCTGCAGCGGGAATCTGTCCGTTTCCTTTTGCGCGATACTCCGCGGGCGTCGGATTTAATTGACTTCCGTTTGTTTACCGTTTCTGATTTAAGTTTTTTGTTAAAGTCGAATTATGAATTACGAAGTCGATAATTGAATGGTTATCTCGCGTTTCACTATTATTTTACGCTGTGATTTATCAGTTTTATAAATAACGAGACACTTTGCCCATACGTGTATTATTCGTAAAGAACGTTTGAATAACAAGCCTCTCTGCAGGGATGCATCCGCGAAATTTTCCAGAAATCAATTGCGACGTAGCTTTCAAGTGCGCGCGTTGCATCGAATAATAATATTGGAAAGAGACTGAGAACTACTCTCGCAAGAATAAATATAATGGACCTAGAGAGTGAATTGTACTCCGAGTATCGCATGACCTATATTACGTCTGGAAGTCTCGACTACGATGTAACAACTCTAGCGTATGCGCGAGAGTAAAAACATATTTTATCGTAATTTTTTGCTTGCAGACGATACCGAATCTTATTTTAATCAAGTGTTATATTTGTTTACGTATAACTCGTTTATTATCGAAGCTGTTCCATTTCCAGAGCTTCGACCCGATGTAAAAATCTATATACATGGTTTCAAATAGAAAGTATAAAAAAAGAGCACAAAAAGCTTGCGATCCATATATAGAGAAAGCAGGACAGTAAAGCTACTATAAAAATTAGTCTTCCAACACGTAAAGCAGCGATCCGAGATTTTTCCGACCATTGCATCCTATATGGCGTACACAGAAGCTCGCGTACAAGCATCTCTTTGCCAAAAATACAAAACTCGTCCGTTCCGTGGGCGAACCCGTGATAGAACAGAAACCGCTTCGCTCTATACGTCGCCTATTGAAATTCGTCTGGCAACGCCTCGCGAGAAGTTTATCCATCCGACGACCCGAAAACTAGGTAGATCGTTCATTTTTCCTTGGCCAAAGTGCCGAAGAGATAACAACGGACTATCGTCAAAAGAGGTCCGAGAAGCCGAAAAGAAAAACAACAAATTGAAAAGGCACAATCGAGCGAGAAAAATCCAGCAGCCGCCGGCGCTAAAATCGAGCGAATCGCGATAGCGCGAAATGAAACGCTCGGAAGAAAGGGACCGGCCAAAAAGCGCAACAACAAAATGGCCGCGCGAAGAAATGACTCGCTGCTGATGGTCCGGACGGTTGGTCAGAGACAAAGGCCCCTTATTCTATACTAGACGAGAAAGCCGGCGCGCATTATAAATCCCGCAAGGCGCCGGAGATAATAAAAGAGAAAACCTCTGGAAAAGTTAGCAGCAGCTCGGTTTTATCGGGTTGAGAAGCACACAGTCTTGAATTGTATCGGTGTCGGACGTGCCAGCTGCCGTGGCACCAACTCTAGAGTCCCGCTGGACCGGATAGCGCGAGCCCAGCGGAAATTACATTCTTGGACGCGAACTGCTGCTGCTGCCCCGAGGCTCTCTTTTACACTTGCCCAGTATGTGGATGTGGGGTAGGTGTAGATTTCTCGGTTAACGGGGTGGAGTGAGTGTGTCTGTGCGCGAGGGAGAGGGAAAGGAAAGCAGGGCAGTGATAGTTGCGATTTCAAGGGCTCATGCGCGCGATGACTATATGATGCTGATTGGACGAACTTTAATCGTATAGATTTTCGCCGCCTATGAACTGTTTAAAATAATAATGAAGGGAAATCAGCTACTTTACGATGCAACAACAAGTGTTTAATCAATGCTCCGTTGTAATTCAATTAAAAGGTACAATGTCAATTAAAAGCGAATTCGAGGCATTATGTAGTCCATGATAAGCGAGAAATTTAAAAGAAAACTATAGTTTTAGTTTCCGCGCACGCGACAACTAATTTAAAAACCCCGGACACTACATCGGATACCGAAAAACTCACCTCACCGTCCACCGGAAACCCGAACTACTTCTTCATCCAATAAACCGGAGTTTGCCCTAGTATCCCGTCTCCTTAATAAATTGAGACAAATGCCTCCCGGCAGCTTCTTTATTTTTCGCCCGACCGCCTACTATACGACAACAACAACCGCATACGACGCCGCGGAATTAAATTCTTCGCGGCAAGAATGGCGAAGAGAGGGATAGGTATACGGCTATATGTATATATATATATAATAACTTTCCGCAATGTGCAGTGCAGCGTCGATCCCCCGTGGGCGTACTTCGCTCGCGCGCAAACTTCTGCGGGGCTGGACAGAGGACGGAGCAACTGGGTCGGCTCGAGATCAGTGTGAAATTAGCGCAAGAGGTTTGTGTGTAAATCTCGCGTCAGCGTATCAACGAACGGTTGATGTTTCTGCCGAGATATGATGGATTTCGTTTGGTCAAAGTGTGAGAGAGTGTAGGCTTGTGTATACTGCATACGCGTACGGAGCTGGATGTAGTTAGGTAATATCTCTGCGGTTCTGGGATGCGAAACGCGGGAGACACACTCATGATGTAATGGACTCTGGGATTTTGATGGACATCGTGTTGCGGTGATAAAAAGTAGTAGTTTAGTTTTAATCATCCTGGTGCGCCAGTTATATTGTTCGATTGACTAAGAAAATAGTGGGACTAGAATAATTTCTTTATACTGATTCTATTTACTAAAAATATTACTGTATATAGGTATAAATTGAAAATTACGTATTTAAATAATATTATTTTATTCATATAATGAAAGTCATAGTTCCCAATTTGAAACTCCTTTGAACTACCAGTATGTACGCAAAGTATTTATCCAATTCCCATTAAACTTTTTGCGAAACCGAAATATCTATCCCGCGAATGTATATAGTGTAAAAGAGAGAGAGAGAGAGAGAGAGAGAGAGAGAGATACTACTTGATACGGTAGGTCACGAAGCCATCAGGATAATCACGAGCGCAGCATTCTCCTCTTCCTCGAATATTTTCGAAGCAACCTGCACGATTTACGAGCTCTGAATTCGGAACTCACAGCCCCGGCAAACTTCGCTATCCATGCACTATAGCAGAGAGAATAGCATAGGATGACGGTAAACAAAACAGCAGTAGCGGCATCCATGATTTCGCCGTGTTTGCAGCCGGCAAAGCGCCGCTGCCACCGCCGACTCCGCGTATATATATACGACAATTCGCCGAGTATAGCGAAAAATACAAGAGACCGGCCGTATAGTACCGAGGGTGTATGTATATCCCGCACAAAGCGAGATGTGTGCATAGAGATACAGACTCGTTCATAGGATTCTCTCTCTCTCTCTCTCTCTCTCTCTCTCTCTCTCTCTCTCTCTCTCTCTCACTCTTTTACTGTGTATTTAAGCGGAGAGAAAGGGACGGAGGGTATTACAAACAATTAAAGGCAAACGCTAAAAAAGAGGACAAAGGGGAAGAGAAGACCAGGCCAAAAGGGAATGTGCGGGCTGTCCAGTGCTGCTGGTCCATATAGAAGGAATTGTTTGGCTAGTGAGTTGTGAAAATATACGTGGACTGATAGAAAGCTCATGTTATATACATATACGTCGGGATTATGAGAGCGAAGGGCTCTTGCTTTTGATGCGCGCACTCTTGCTGGTTAACTAGGGCAGATTTACAATCGTTATGAATTAATTAAATGTTTGTCAATTATTGCTTAATTATTTTTAGAGATAATCGGAATTCATATTAGCTCAACGTATCAATATACGCTTGTTTGAAAACGATAAATTTGACTGGATTCTGCGGATATTGTATAAACATTTCAGAATATATCCTTCCCCGATATAGCTTATATATATATGTCCGTATATCGAAACAATGCTCCTCAGTCGCGGGGAAAACCCGTGGGCGAATTGCGATTGGCAATCGACAAGAACCGTTCATATATCAAGAGCTCATTCCGATAAAAGCGAACGTCGCTTGGAAAACTTCCCCCCCCCCCTCCCCCCGCTGCCATCAGAAACACTGACGACGTCCGCAAATAAAAACTCGCCACAATAACAATATCCAGCCGACGCAAAAAGAACATGACGAACTGTATACGCCGGTAAGCACGGGCCACGAGAAAAAAAATTCGCCATATCATTCCAGCTAGTCTCGCGGGTAAAAGTCATCAAGTCGTGCGACCGGAGCGGAAGCGCCCGATTTACGAGCGTCGATTCCTCATAAAGTGTGCCGCGCGCGTTTACGTTCGACAATTCGCCAGCCACACCGACTTCTATTATAATATGCTTGTTCGGCTGTGCTTCTAAATTAGCTGCGCGCAGCAGCGATTTCCTGCAGCGGGGCGTGCTTGACATTTATTTTCGCGTTACGAGCGTTTTCGCCGGAATCTTTGAGTATCTATATATATATATATATATATATATATATATATATGCAACGTCGACTGGATTGACACGTACGTTAAGGAGTTTTGCCGTTTGCTATTCTAAGAATTGGATTGAAGTATATTGCGATTTGATGCTAGTTAATTTTTATGATAAAACTATCAATAGCGTACATCGTTAACAAACTTTTCGTAACAACTCTTTCATATCACAAACATAGATAAAAGATGTATAGGGTTATTCTACGACAAAAATGAACAACACAATCGATCGCGAAACGAGCGTCGAACATACGCATCCTCGCGCACGTCGAATCGCTTTCGAGAAACTGAGCAGAAAATTCTGCACATGCTCATACAAAGGGAGCAGCGAATCATTGAACCCCTATATGCAGTACGTGTCGAGGGGGGGGGGGGGGGGGTTGGGTTTAATTGCACAGCACTCTGGCGCATTCGCTTGCTTAAATACGCGAGTAGATGAACGGCGCCTTGAAAAAAAATTCTGCTTGTGCATTAGCCACTTGACCGAGTTCCGAAAGCTTCAGCGACGAGGAAGCAACGATCTCGAGGCTCTAATTGATTGGAATTCGAAAAACAAACTGGGTGAAGGGGCCTTTGAAGTCGAGCTTTCTATTTCAAACGACTGCCGCGAAATTAATTTGCTGTTAATTTCCAGCATACAGCTCTGATTAAGACCGTGATAACTTTTGTGATAAAGTTGGACAAAAATCTAAATTCAACGTCGATACACTTACTTTGTTATGCTGCGATTTTATGATGCGATTTTATACGATCAACGACGGTGGGTGAGACTTACCTGAAACAGAAAGAAAAAAGAAAGGTTAGATTTTAGCATACAGATATTACGTTAAAGGCTTAATTGAATTTCAAAGTATAAGACGTCAGTTAATCAACGGACGAGCTGTATCTATGTATATAAACGGAATAATTCAGCACGATAGGTATAGGGGTGTTTACGTCGAACAATCTATTATCTCATCGACTAGTCATTATAGAACTTGTCAGCCATGGCAAATTAACCAACTCCATAGTTCTCGGCAGTTGCCGAGAACTATAGTAGAACGGAATCCTCGTCCATTAAAGCCGCATCTGCATAAACAGCCTTCCGGCATTCTTCGAGCTCGCACTTGGAATAGTTTCAGTCGTCCGATCGGCTCGCCGTCCTGCACAAAGGCGCTCATTAAATCGCACAAAAGAATTATATTCCACCGATACCGAGCGCAATATAGATATACATATATTCTCTATCCGTCGTTCTCGGCACTGTTAACAACTTCCGGCGAATTCGTCAAATCCGATCCGACGCCCCCTCCCCTCTCTTGGCGCACTCGAGAGCCCGGAAAATAATTTAATCCTCGCCGGAGGGTCTGGCGATCGAAACTTTTCTTTGGCGAAGCGGATGCCCACCCGACGAACACAGGAGGAAACGCTGAATACCGCCCATCCGCTATATCATTCCAATTTTACGCCCGAGCGAGTCTCGTTCCGTCGTCTCAGTCGATTCTCTCCAGTCAGTTTTTTTTCCTCATTTGCCGGCGAAAGTTGGAATGATTTGTGCACGGCTCTCTCGCACTCTTGCCGGATTCTTAATTCGAACTCTCGCGCGCGCGCGCCGGGAATCGACGGGACGACACTGCCAGGACAAAATCGAATTTCTCTCTCTAGGATTCTGTCTCATCCGCGAAAGCGCGTTGCTTTATTATGCATGGGACAGTCGACTAACCCAGATTTCCGCGCGCGACAGCCAACTTTTGATTGCCCGAGCTTTTTTTACGACGTCGATCCGCTGAAGCGATCCCCGCCGCCGCTAGTTTTCGACGCTTTGCGCGACTGCGGCTTTTAGTTTGTGGGTTGGGAATTTTATGAAAAAGGGCCCGAGAAAGTTGGCTGTTTCCAACTGCTTTTCCTCCTGTGTATGCGCGCGGGCGTGAGTGTGTCTCGCAACGTTGACTTAGCGATTGACAAGTTTTAGCTTATCGCAAAGTCAATTTGCTTTTCGACCCGCAGCTCTACGGACTGAACGCGCTGAATACGTACGTGAGCTACTCACCGCTTGTAGATTTCAAGCATTTTTATTCGAGTCTGCAGTCAATTTCTGACTTTGATAGAACGTTATATAAAAAACGTTATCTCGTAATAAATCATATAGAACGTGATTATACAGCCCATAACGAATTTAGAAAACATTTCGCGTCCGGCAAGCATATTGGAAAACTTCATTGGATTTTTCAAAAAAAAAGCTGTACGCTATAATTCGCGTCGCGCGCTCGGTGATAAAGCGAGAGCGTAATTCGTGCTGCGCGACAAGCGTCCAGCACATCGTCGTATATTAGTTTTGCGGCGCGCGGCGCTTAATGCGCCTCGTAACGACCCGCGACGTAAATACGGGGGGGGGGGGGGGGGCGACGTCAAGCTCTATGCGTGAGCTTTTATACATCTTTACGTGCAACGCGCGGAGAGCTTTTGCGCGCAACCGCGAAAAGCCATTTAAACGAGGGAATACATTCGGCTGGGCTGCGCTTTTTCCCGGTTTCAAGCTTTGAAGAAGCTTTTTTGGTAGATCTTTGATGCAATGGCTCTTTGAGTAGGTCTGAGCTTTTTGAGAAAGCTTCCATACGCTCGGTCATGAACTACGGACTGCATAAAGTTATTTGTTGAAATTTTTTTTTAACCTGTTGCTTATATGCAAAGTGGTTTCAAAATTTTTTTCCATAGCAAATCTTGTTACAGTATTCCAGCAAAAGACTTTCTCACTTTCCCTCACCCTTTCCCATTATAATTTTGAACTTCTCGACAAGTCTCAACCTCCGAAGTCAAAGCAAAGGATCAACTTACAACGTAGACGTGGCGCCTGCGCTGATATATATAAGTAGTTTCACTAAAACTCGAAACAAAGAGGTAGACTATACTAAGCGATTTGCGTTTTTTCCGTGTATGAAAGCACGAACAAAACTATACAAAGCAAACTGCTTTCTGACAAAACTCCGCATAGCAAAGGAGAGAAAGTGAGCGCAACGGATTACACATGTGTCAATAACGATTAGCAAGTCTTAATACATGCAGCGGATACGCTGTGAAAATAATGTAAAATCAAACGAAATCCGTGTAGTTGAATTTCATTTCGGCGGAAATTGATAAAAGTATCACAACAATTCTTACAGAGCACAGTCAGTAGAAAGAGACCCGGTATAGTCAGACCGCGCCTCCAGCAAACGCAATTCAGTTCAAAAAATCCCACACACATCCCAGGAGTCAACCCTCGTATCCAGCCCGGAGGGTAATGAATCCAAACAGTGAACATCGGCTCATTCGCAGCCCGTCAACTACGCGACAGCTCACGCGACGCGCGCGTCTGCAGAGAGCCGCAAGGACAACGTGTCCATCAGGCAATGCCGGCTAATCCGGTTTTCCTATATATATATATATATATATATATATATATATATATACGGCGCCCTTGTACCTCCCCGCTCCGGCAAATGCCATTACGCGAAGGCGCGCGCAACCAGGCCGATACACCCGCGCAAAGCTCCGACGATAATGCCGCGGGAGCCGTGTATATACACGCGGAAGCGTAATGCCAGGGATAATACGTCGGCGCTGGGATGGGCGTGAGTAAATGCCTCCGACTTCGCGGGAAGTGGCCGAGAGGGCGATGATACTGTGTTGGGTGTAGTTTGGGGTTCAGGTGTTTACGGGAGATGTTCTGATATGCTGTCTCGAAATCAGACAATCGCATGTCAGAGATCAGCTGTGTCTGCTTACTTTGAGTTTTTCACTCGATAATTTGACGTGGAAATAATTATTATACTTTTCGTATTACGCACATGCAGAATTAGTTTTTTGTATAATGGAACTCGTGCTACCGTCGAGACTCGAGGAAAGAGGAAGTAATCTTTACATCCCCATCCGTCTCGGTGTTATTCACACCTTCCAGCTCGGGTTGCACCTCTTTTACACACCTCGTCTCCTCCTCATTCCCCGTCTCCAAAACGACTATCTCCCTGCGACTCGTTTCCCTCGGCTCCCCTCACACTTTCGTTCATCCTTCCATTTTTCTCCTCGTCTTCCTTTTCACTTATTTTCCCTCTCCTATATCCTCGGCTATCATTTTCTTCAACGCGGCTCTCGTCTCTCGCACGCGCTGATCCCTTTCTCCCTCGTAAACTCCGTAAATGAAATTACTATATAACGGGGGGACGAGCGCGCGCGTATATATATACATATAGTCGGAAGTCCTGTCTCTCTTCCGTTCTCGCGATAATTCGGTTACGTCGTCAGTGTTGTCGTCGACTACTGCCGTTGTCGTGGCGCGCGAAATTGCACTCCCTCTTCTCTGGGTATACCTGCACAGGCCGAGAGAAACGAACTTTATAAACAGACCTAGAGAGAGATAGAGAGAGAGAGAGAGAGAGAGAGGGAGGGAGGGAGAGCTGTAGAAGCTATTCGCGAAAAACGCGTCGGGACCGGTGCTGTGCGAAATTCCTCGGATGAGTAAAAGAGAGAGAGAGAGAGGGGCAATGAGGATCTTCCTGTGCAAGCGGAAAGTGAAAATAATCAAAGGTAGGCGAGAGAGGGAGCAACGCACTGAAGGCAAAGGACACTGCCGCTGGCGAAAAAGTCGCCCGACTAATTTGCGCGCGGGGACACACAACTCGAAAACACGCGAGGGTGTTTTTTCAGGGAGATGAGAACGAAGTTTCACGCGAATGTGAAATATTTTAATTAGATCGAGTTTTTATAAAGTAGTTTGATTTTATATGGGTATAGCAAATTTAAAAAAAATTAAAGTGTGCCTACATTTCGTATTGCTAGGTGGCTACTAGTTTCTAATTTCAACTCGCAACCGATCAGCGATCTTTATTCTATATAAGGAACAACGACAAAAGTGTTATCATAATTTTACAAAAAGAACGTTCCGTTTTGACAAAATATAAGCGCAATTTTACAATCGCTTATACGAAAGAGATGGTTTGCTAACTGAACGAGAAGGACTACTACAACCTATCCGAGAACTATACGTTACCCGATTTCTCCAGTTCTACCAGAGAAGCGTATCGCAGCAAGCTGAGACGCAGACAGAAGCTGTACAGAAAAAGAATTTATATGTGCAGACGGAAGGACAGTTCCAAGGAAATATGAAGTGTGCGGTCAACATATGGAAGGAGCGCGAAAAGAAGGGTCAATCCGCGCGAAATGCAAAAGTCTTGAGTAGTAAAAATAATGATGAGATAGCTATAAATAAAACCATTTCGCATGACGATCAAGCAAACCAGAACGACGATGCTCGTTTTCATGTTAATAAAACCGATGTAAATCATATGGATATGCGAAATAATTTTGTTGATTTTGAATATAAATAGTTTAGAAAATCACGTTGTCTTGTATTTGATCAAGAAATAAATAAATAATATTAAATTATTCATATGAGCAATGTAAGAAATGTATAACATTAATGGAATAATAAAACGTAGATAATCAAAAAATAATTATCATCGAATTTCACTTATTACAATCAGCTTAGTGCTTTTACGTAACGAGTTCAGCAATTAGCACCTGACTCTGCAATCGTTGTCTTAATACACCAAAAATAATCTGTTTTGCATATTTCCATAACCGAAATACATCTGCATGGATCTAAATGAACGACGATTGAATAAAAAAGGAGATTTAGATAAACGACAAGAATAATTGCATTTATACACAAACAAACACATGTTTATGCACTATCACACCCGAAATCCATAGCTTCCCCCAATCGAGCATCAAAAACAATATACATATAAATACGCCCAGGATCTCTTCATCGTGAAAATCCCAGCACCTCGAAACTTGCATCCTGAAAAAGACACTCGACGAAAAGCAGCCGTGAAATCGTTCCCGAGCGAAAGCCGAGTACGCAAAACTCGCGAGTACTCGAGGGTAATTATACGATAGTCGACACAAAACGTCCCTCGGGCCGCGGCCGAGAGCGAGAGGATTTATTCGGCGGGGTATAATTCTCGCGCGGCGCGCGTATATTTTGTGTAAACGCGCGGAATTGCCGCGCCGTGTCGTTGACGAGCTTTTATTATACATCGCAGCCGAGTATATGTACGGCCGCATGAATAATCCGGCAGTGAGATTTTATATACACACAGGCATATACATATACGCAGACAATCCCGTAGGCTGATACTGTTTTTCACGCGGAAGAGAGAATTGTCGTCGCGCGCGCGTGTAAAGCGAAAAATCTGGCCGCGCCGCTTATTTCGGCCGCCTGTGTGTCCAATCCGGATTTGCATAGCGATTTGCGCGAGTCAGAAATCGAATGCGATAATGTTTGACGAATTTTTGAGTTGCGCAACCGAGCGCGGAGAATGCCTGCTGGGAGAGGTGGGCTATACGCGATACCGCGCGGTATTTTAATGTTTGCGCAACGTGATTATCGTCAAAGAGGAATTTCAGGCAGTGTTTCGTTTAAAATTTGTTGATGACGATATTGTCGATATTTGTGAATATTAATGGGTATTTTAATATGGCTCAATCAGATCCAATTATTGCTCGTTAAAAGAAATACAAATATTCGATGAAGGTTGTTCAAGTTATATGCAACAGTTTCGACCTTTTTACATTCAGAGCGGTAAATTTGATTGTATGCGGTATAGTATACTCGTAATTCATTTTGTTCGGATAAATATTACGCTGATGAAGTATGTGGTGTATCGCAGAAAATCATTATCAACGATGAACACTATTTCCAAATACAATATATAAATCACAGAGACTATATAGTAAGTAACGACGATTTCTTGACATAATACTAAATTTATGTTCATTCTGCATTGAATAGAAATCGCTGAATTGTATTCTACCCTCAACAACAAATCAGCTTACATTTTGTGTTTCTTTCGAGCGGTATCTGTTATAAATTATCAATAACATTAAAAAATGCACTATATAAGAATCATTACACATTCAAAATTCCAAGAAAGGTTTAGTCCTAATCGTCTTGGCAGCTTGAACTTCGTTCGCCATAAACTCGCAGCGCAAGCATTTCTTACTTAGCACTTGAATCGAGCCATCAGCCCAAACATAAATAGTCGAAACCCCCTGTGCGAGGCAAGCGAATAGCTCGTATACCGGACACGAGCATAATACTAGCAGATCTAACCGATTTAACGCTCGACGCAGGTCTTGCCTTGTGACTAGTACTGCCTACCGCCAAGTGCCAGAGGGGGAGGGAGAGAGTCGCAAAACGAGCGCGAAGCATCTTGGTGAATAGCCGAGGGTCAGATGAGGCTGTAAATTCGTGACCGAGAAGGTGTTTACGCAACCGAGCCCCGTACTCGTGATATTAGCCATATTGGATTTTTCATTTTTTTCAGACAATTGGAATTCAATTTTTCGGGCGCCAGCAGGATGATTGAGAAATCAATTTTGGTTATTTCAATCAATTTGGAAATTTTATTCTTTATACTATTTTTTATGTTTTTTTAGAAATAATTAAAAATCATTTTATATTCAGCCTTTTGAATTTCCATTGCTAGCTAAGAATTTTACAATTTAAAACCAGCCAGAATCTCACGCTGCACGAATGCTTATTAATAATTAATCCTACTACCGCGAAAGGCAATCCTTTGAGTACGCATATGCAAGAGGCGATCCAATTAAAATTAAAAATCTCCAAGTCAAATCTTTCCATGGCTCTTGCCCCCCACCCCCCCCCCTCTCTCTCTCTTTCTTTCTCTCTTTCTGCGAAATTTCTTCTCATAATCAAATACCAGAAAAAGTATTTCGCGCGACGGCAGCATCGCGAAAAAATAAAGGGAGGAACTTTGCGTGGGGAAAAAAATAAAGCGAGTCAGAAAAAAAGCGAAAGCGGATGGGGGAAACGGAGAAAGCGAAGCAGAGAGAAAAGAGCCAGGCGATAAAAGTCGAAAAGAGAAGTTCTTTAGCGGGCTGAAAGCATCCGGCAAAGTGTGCGAGCGGCGGCAGAAGCGCGAAAAAAGAATCGCGGTGGAAGTAGGAGAAAGAGAAAGCTCACGAGTTTCGGTGGCGCTGAAAAATGTTAAAGAGAAAGTTAAAAGGAGAGAAACAAGTGGAGATGAGCGGACGAGGAATAATGGGCGGACGCAAAGCAAAGCTAGATATACAAAGGAGCAAAGAGAAAAAGCAAGAGTGGATGGCAGTTAGAAATGCACAACAATAGTCATTTATTGTAATTGAGAAGCGGAGCAAAAGATTTTTCTTTCGTTTTTTTAAATATTATAATGTATATTATTCTTCTGGAATTAAAGTGAAAAACTCAAAGATGTCCTCTATAATTATACTAAAAACTTTAATCAGCTCACTGCTCTACAATAAAATCAATCAACTCTGAAAATAAGCCAAAGCGAAATTTAAAAGCGTTCTACGGTTAAGAGAAAGGTACTGAAATAGAAAAGACCGAAGAAAGGTGAGCTGGCAGAAGCCGACGTAAAATCGAGAAAAAGAGAGGTAGGTAATGAACTAATTCTTACCACCCAATCAACCGAATTCAGTGGCCGGCAATCGGAGGCTTTTCATTTCGAGGCCCGTTCGTCTCGAGTGCGGCACGCGCACTTTGCAGCTCTCCAGCGAGTAAAAAGCTCGACGTTTGCTCTGGTGCCAGAAATTCCGGCTCTTCGAGCGCATCGAATGCTAAACTACCGGAGAGCTTTGGATTTCGGGGAGTCGGTAAAATTGCTGTAACGTTTATTTAACCGCTGAGAGCAACGGAATTTTTACTTTCTTTTGCAAAACACTGATGGCAGAACTAATGTAATTTATATTCACTACATAGCCAATAAAGCATTCGGGACTACAAGTTGTGTTTTCGACAGCGACTGACAAGCGCAATAATCCGATTTTCCCTGATCGATTGCACACGGCTGGAAACTGCTTATCGTTTGTATACGTCTAAACTCGACAGCGCCAACTTTAAATTTGGCTCTGTTTTCGAGTTTCTGGAAATTACATATGCGATCGATCAAATAATACCCAACTTTGAATAGTTTAACAGCTTCCTATTACCGCTTTTTATACTCTAATCGCATGTATCCGTATCGGTATCCAATGTATAATCCAAATGTGACCGTATGGTTCAAATTTATAACTTGACTTCTTTCTATATTAACAATGACAGTATAGGTTTAGAGATGTTGGATTACCTGTTTTCCCAATCGTATACCATTAGACTTGCAGCAATCCACACGGAATAACTTATACAAATCCAGCGTGTATAAAATCGATCCTAAAATACTCGATACTAAAACTCGCCAGTGGCGGTAGTTCGTATATACTATATACGGCAGCTTTTCCACCACGGACCTTATTCGAGGCGAGCGCGTGCGGCAGTGGCTCAAACACACCGCAGCTGACACTGCGGCTTACCGATTGTTTCAAAAGCCGCGGTTTCCCGCCCTCGGTGTAGCAATACACAGTTTTACCGAACTACCGCGGAGTCCATCGAATCTCCCCGATGTTATATCGAGCGACCGGGAATAGGACGAAAAATAGTTCTGTGAGTATCTAGATCGTAAGCGCTTTGTATATACGGGATATTCATTGCTTCTCTAGTTATTGACGCCGAAAAGATCGTTACTATAGAGACGAACCTATAGTAGTTAGGGTTTGAAGTGTAGACAATGTTAAAAATCATGCGGACAGAGGTAGTATTATAGGCCAAATCATTTAATATTTTAAATAAAAACTTGTTCAATTAAATGAGGCAGTTTACAAGCTGATCCCCAACAATTACAAGTATACTAACAAATCTCTGAACTTTCAAAGTAACTCTACTGGCATAGATAGATATATAAACAAAGGGAGAATCAAGGATAAATTACCTTAACATTCGAAACGAGCAACTGCACAACCCGACTGTATATATACACAACGTGAAGGAGTCGCGCGCAGAGCGTAAGAGACGGCCAAATCCGTAGATTCAGCGGAAGGAGAGTCGGCTAGAATACGACGACCTTATGCAAAACCCGAGGGGCTCGTAGCAGCAAAGACAGGCCAAGTATAGAATAAACAGCGCTGCAAGAAAAATTGCGCAAAAAGTATTCGAGAAACGGCAAAAAGACGGACGATTCGCGCGGCGCTTAGTGTCCTTGGAGAGATTCAACAATCCCGTGCAGGCAAAGTTACGCGCTCGATATCTCCCCACGACTTGATATTCGCCCTGGCGAGGCATTCGACTTACAAATGGCGCTATTTGAACTTTATTCTTGAGCTATTGCCGTGTTTCGTAACGAGTGCAATGAATATAAGAGCGTCACTTGCGCAAGTTTACTCATGATCATTTTGAGATTACTTACGAACGTTTTAATTAACTGGCTTTGCTTATTGGCTTTGCGAATGTGGAAAGAAAACAAGTTTGCACAATGAGTTTTACAAAACTCATGAATTCTCGGAATTTTCAAATAAGGCAATATAAATCTTTCACCTGGCATTGAAGCAAAGAAAGCTCCTTGGAATAAAGCAAACTTTTATTGGTTGTCGTTGGCTTGAAACGAAAAAGAAAAGTGCATGAAAAGTATTACCTGTGCAGTAATACAATGGTTTGCGAAGAGTGTACCGCGAAATGCAGTATAATGACTTGGGCGAAACAAAGATGGAACGTAAAGGTACGGCGATAAAATTTTCAGGCGCATAATAAATTGATTAGGAAATCTTGACAAAGAAAATTGCGGAGTCAAGCGGAAAATGAGGAAAAAAGTCAAAGCGACGTCGTATATAATCAAGGCGTAAAAGCACGAAGCACGAGCGGAAATTCTTATCGAGTGTAGCCATCAAGTCATATTTTTTAATCGTGCGATTTTCAGCGCTGAAATTAACGTTATGAAAGCTATTTATCATGCAAACCTGCGTAAAGGAAAAACAAACCACAGCAAATTTTCTCCACCCAAGAATCTCACTGTCAACCTGCACACCTCGAGCATAAATTATTCTACCCGCGCAATAAAAATCAGGTACCCGCTCATCTTCACATTCGAATGATGTTTACTATCTACTGGTCGAAGCCACGCAGCTAGTTGGTCGAACTGCGGCGCCGCGGGTGGGAGGAATTAAAAGCTTAAGCCGAGTTCTAATTATGCCATGCTGGGGCGAGTCGAGCTTAGTCATTAGTATGAATAAGTAAGCCCAAGTGTATGGCGAACGGCTCTCAGCGGCCCGCCTGCCAGGAATTAAACTCTTTTAATTAAAGAGCCTTTTTACGGGGAATTTAAATTGCCTGATTTCGCGGGGCTATACCTACGCGCGTCCCGTTCGGTAGTAGCTCTGTCGTCCGGCTGCATGGCTATTTTGCAGTTTTTTTTACTATATACAGTAAACGTATACGCGCGTGTTCTCTCACTTTTTACCGTCGTTAAGTCAAATCGGTCCGTGCAAGCGCAGTCCAGTCAAGCGTCTAAAGTCACTTGTTTCGGAGTTTCGGGGTAACGCTCAACGGGGAGTGTTTCACTCGAGACTTGAAACTCTCGGTGAATTCTAGATTCGTCCGAGAGATTTGTACGATGGCTCATTGTGCATTTTCGTTTATTCTCCGCTATAATAGAATAGAGTCGGATACTTCATTCTGCTAAACACGAAATGACGATACATTTGTGCGCCAACAAATAAAGGAAAAAGATAAAATTTGCATAATTAATAAAATATAAAGCAAGCCAAAAAGAGTACAACAAAAACGCGCACAATTACATTACGCTCGTCGTCGCAATATTCCGGAAGAGCGGGCATTAAACCGGCCTCGAACAAAAATTCAACGCATGAATGCTCGTTCCCCGCGCGGAAAAAAGGGGCAAAGATAAAAATTCGTCTAGACAAAACTCATAAAGCAAGTGCACCCGAGAGTATATACACGCACATCCAGCAATCGACGTACACCGTCGCCGTCGTACAATTCCGTGCTTTTCTACTCCTGCGCGGAAATTTCACGCGTCGAAATCACAATTAGACGAAATAACTCGGACGCGTCGAGGGAGCGCGCGCGTCGCTGCGTTATATAATTTTGACGCGGACTGAGACAACGTCTCGTCGAAAATAATTTGCTTTCGGAGTTAATTCGTCTCGAGCTTTGTCTTTCTTTATTCGGCCAGTGTACGCAAAAGATTTTTTATGCAGGTATGACGGAGATAGAAAAAAACTTCGTTAGGTCGTACTTCAGTGGAAATTTTCTTTTGATAAGAGAACGCTCCGCGTGCTTTTTTATGTTGGAGCATAGGATATGCTTTTTAAATTTGAATTAACTATTTTATATGCATGGCTGGAATCTAGCTATGCGATCTTGAATAATTCAAGATAAATTTTTGGCCGAGTTGCGTAGTTTGCAATTTGAATTTTCGGACGTATGAGCGGCGTTTTTTATCATGATCTCTCGGGTACAGTCTCCGTATTTTGAATTGGATTTTTAGAATTTATTTATTACTGAACAACATCTGCATATAGCCATCACAGATATAATATAATTTATATAATATTTATATACACTTTTTTATTACATGGTACAAACTCAAACTGGAAAACGTATTTTAATCTGGAATAATTAAAGTATTATTTTATAAAAGCATGCAAAGACAGAAACCAACCGCTATATTTAAAATTTATCATTTTTTCAACACTCGCATAAAAAATGCTTTTTCCGAGCATGAAAACGAATAGAAAAACTGTTTTTACGTAGTTAATAGCGCAGTTGTCAATGTCAAACTACAACGTATATGCATACTTTTATACAATTAATTTGAGTGTAAAAAGATCGAAAAAATTGATCTCGATTTAATAAATAATGAACGCCTCTAGCATAACATCATCCTTTTGAAAAACTGACTCTGTAAATTATATTTTCTATTTCCTTTTGAGAAATTCATGTTTTATAATTTCGTGCATGGCAGTGCAGTTGTGTCACAGACTTTTAATATACGCACTTCGGTAAATAAAACTAAGTCGCGACAAGGGCGAATAAGCTCGCGATGAACAAGTCTTCAGAAGTAAATATTCGCAGGCAACTGAAGACGCGTAGCAAAAGCTGCACAGAAGAACGGAGGATTACATAAGTTATTCCGCCCCAGATCCTTTATTCGTCTCTGCAATGTGATATCAGCAAGTGCGACATAGTTCCGACCCTACTCTAGGAGGTTTTTGAAATTCGGCCGGGAGACTTTGTACTCAGTTGTCCTGATGGTATAAGATCTTCGTTGGTGTTTATGGTTGGAACTCTATATCAGCTTCTTTTTAAGTAATTTTTGGCGCTGGCTTTTAACGAACAAAAATGCCCCTAATTTTTAAAGCAAAAAATACATTTTTTGAAAATCGATAAATTTCGTTCAAGTTCCTTACTCTATACGTCAGCACTGCGTCTTAAAGAAAAGCCTCGGCGTTCATTAAACTCGCGAAAACTCATCAATTCTAATTTTTCACCGTCCCATCGCGTTCAAAGGCATCTCTCCCTCTCTCTCTCTCTCTCTCTTTTAATTAATAGCCGAATCTTAACTTTTCCGACGCCCTGAAAATTTGCTCCAACTAAATAATGCACTTTAATCGTTCATCCTCTCCCGGCGCAACTTTCTCCGCAGGATAGTCCCTCGTCGGGTGTACGCAGAATGCATGCAAACCAGTTAATTGAAACTGCGTCGGCTCGCTTTCATTATAAAACCTAATTTCATTCGACTCTCGGCTATCCGCAACTTCCAACGGTTCTCAAGTAGTTAAGTTGTCGCATACACCCTCGCAGCTCCAGCGCAGCTTTCAATTTCACAAATAAAAAAGGATAACGTCGCCTTTGAAAACCACCCCGGAGGAATAGGTCAGCCAGGCATACTCCTTCTTATAAAGCGGCTTCGAAAGTTAATCCACGAGTTTCGACCATAACCTTCGTACGGCTTCAAAGGTACGTAACTTTCCTTCGACGCTGTATATATAGCAATGCAGCTAAGAAAAGCGTATTATCAGCCACAGTTCCGACGGGTTATCTACTGTTTCCGTGCCTCTGCACGTGTTTGTCCTTACACCACCTTCTCGAGCTTCCTCTCTTTATCTCGCGCTCGGCTAAGAGACTGCAGTACTATCCTGACTCCTCGAGCGGCAATATGACGTCGAGGCGGAAGGAGGGGGGGGGGGGGCGGCTGGCCTAATTTGGAAAGGCTATTATTCGCACGTCACAGTGTCGGCCCGTGAAATATTTTAGCGCAGTTCGCGCTCCTGGGAAGAGAGAGAGAGAGGCGCCGGGACCATTACCCGCGTGATGTATAATACCTGAGGTGTACGACGACGCGCAAGTGCACGTCGGAGAGCGAGGAGTCGAGGTATGCAGCTCGGCGTTCGCTCTACCTGTTACCCTTCATCAAGCTTTCTGAGTGTTTGTTTTTGGAGCTTTTGAGCTTCGCCTATCCGTAGCAATGAATTTGAGAGTTGCTTATTAAAAATGTTCGAGACCTGTTGAGGCGTTGACAATTGTTCGTTAAGCATTAAACTGTTTCAACGTTATGTGATTACATTGAATGTCCTTCACATTTTTTTACGCTATTATAAGACGTATATATAGCTATATCGGAAAACTTGCTTCATCCGCTTATTTTTTCATTTATTCAAAGCCGGAGATTATGCCGAGCTGCACTTTTGTCGTGCGGTACTGTTATAATGCAAACTTCATGAAAATATTATCCAGTTACAGGAACGAACGGATTATTGCGGTTCGAAAAATAACGTTATCATGCACGAACGAAAAGGATTTTCAATTACCATACATAAGTTAATTATGAAAGCGCAAGCCTCCGCGCTGATAGAAGATACGTTTATATTCAATTCCATTCGAACGATCGAGCCGCTGTATAACATGCGCTTTGATAATATACTTTTTTCCATTATTTCCATATCATTGTTCGCGAAGACTATAGCCGATTTACGGCTCGGTGATTCCAAAGACCGCGTATAAATAACACAATGAAGCCTCGTAAGCGCACTTAAAAGTTTGAGAAAATTTTTTCGGAACTCACCGAGCCGTCTCGTGGAAAGCCCATCGGCAAACTCATCATCCCCCGCATCTCACGCACCTCGGACAGCCTAATCCCGTTACCCTCGTCTTCCTTATATATACCCGGCGCCTGTAAAATTCCCGTCGACTCGGCCACGTTACCACCACCGCCGCCGACGGCTCATGCGGGCAGCGTAATCCCGCGGCTCGGCGACTTTATTCTCTCCGTCTCTCTCACTCGTGATATCCCACGGGCGCGCGCTCGTGCAGCCGAGGCGTCTTAGCTCCCCGGTGTATATCGCGCGCGTCCTATACCACTGCACAGCCGAGTTATTTGTTGCTGCTGCCTGGTGCTTTTCTTTTCCCAAATAAGACTGCGAGATTGCGACGTTTTTGGGGCAGTTTGTTTCCTTGAGAAACTGCGCTGCGCCCGAGAATATTTTAAATTTTCTTCGATGTAAACATAACTCTTTTTCCAAAAGGACTAAGCGATTTCTCAAAAATGTAATATATTCAGTGGCGTACATAACTGATTATAAAATTTGTATCATTAGAAAGTAAAGTATAACTTGATATTATTATTTACGACCTCGCCACATATAACGGCTAAATAAACAACCCGAGGGCCCTGGCTGCACGCAGAGCTACGTCTCCCGAGTAAAAAGCAGGTAGTCTCGCGCGAGCGCGAGAAGTGGAGGAAGAAGGATAGAGCACCAGAGAGTGCCAGCCGAGATTTATAGGGCGCGGACGAGTGACGGAAGCGTTGAGAGAGAGAGAGAGAGAGAGAGAGAGAGAGAGAGAGAGAGGAAGAGTACGCGAGCGCGCGCGAGGAAACGCGAGGAGAGCGAAAACTTGTTAGCGACCACGAGTTATTTCCTTATAGTGAAAAATAGCTCGCCGAGGAGAAGGCGAGGGGGCTAATTCGTTGTGCGATGATGTGCGAGTAAAGTGATATAACTCGTTATATAGTATCTATAGCTTAAGTGAATTTCAAAGTTACGTGCGACGTGCGATACGAGACTTATATTTTTCATTCTTTTTTTTAATACGAAATAGCGATTTATAAGTGCATCTGATTATGACAGGATTTTTCTTCTATTCTTGCAAGATTAAAAAAAAAGTAAATGAAAATTGAGATAACCACGGAGTCAATGATTGCCATAGGAAATCTCTCTACTGAGAAATCGTTTACCAGTGAAAAAAAATCAAGAGCTCTCCGGCCGAAGCGGTAATCTCCTCTAACTCGCATCGAGCGAGAGAGCGAGTGAATAAATCTCAATTTCAATCTCGTCCCGCGCCTTTATCCCTTACCATTGATTTCCTCCTTCTCCTCTCTCTCTCTCTCTCTCTCTCTCTCTCTCTCTCTCTCTCTCTCTCTCTCCTCCTCCTCCTCCTCCATTACGGAACATACAAATACTTGAGACCACGCGCACGAGCGTAACGCGCGCGAGAGAGAGAGAGAGAAAGAGAGAGAGAGAGAGGCAGTACTATATATAGTTGAGCTACGGAGGATGGCCCATTCACCGATCGAAAGTGGTGTACTCGAGCGCAGGC
Source organism: Muscidifurax raptorellus (assembly GCA_020010945.3). NCBI lineage: Eukaryota > Metazoa > Arthropoda > Insecta > Hymenoptera > Pteromalidae > Muscidifurax > Muscidifurax raptorellus. The sequence goes on from CM052077.1 coordinate 6,849,052, forward strand.
TCACCTTCGCGTTAATTACGCGGCCGATAACGATTGGCCGGGGCGACGCTGATTTAACGAGACCCGCGTATATATCTCCGCAACGCGAGAGGGCGTGAGAATTTTTTTCTTTTTCTAGCCAAGCGCGACGACGAGTGCTGAGTTATCTGCGCGTCTTTTCTCTCCTTTTGCCGCGAGGATAGAGGATTTCAATGGGTATAATCTCTTCGGCCCCGAAGGAGGGAGGATTGTAAATTCGATTCGATATCGGCCGATGCGATTCGATTAAAGGTCATTTTTTTCACTTATCGCCCGCTGACTATATATTGGTCGTTTAAATTGTTTGCTCTCGGTGGTTGCGCTGGCGAAGGCTATTCCTGGAGATTGCAGAGCGCGGCGACTTTTTTATGGCCGCGCTGGGCTCGGCGCGATATTTGTCTAGGTGACATTCGCTCTTTCTTTTGTTGTTCCCGTTCCCGAGATTGGATTCTAAGCTTTATGCGGCGCTGTAAATTAGTCGACTATTTTTTCTAGACTCACTGATTGATCTGTCGACTGACTCGCCCTCATATTTGCTTCTCTCTCATGCGTATGTTCTGACAACAATAATAATGAGTATACAGATTCGAAATTAACCAACGATTTCACAATGCTCATAACGATCTAAAAAAAAACAGCTTCTTCTTCGAAAAATGCCTAATAAAACATAATAATACACTCAGCAAGCAAACGCGGGCGACGTCATCGCGACGAGGAAAGTATCCATGCAACATCCCTGGTATCCTAGGGGGGATCCATTTTCCCGCGAGAGCCTAACGCCAAGCCGCTTTGCTCCAGCAGTGGCTCGTATCGGCTTACCTCTTAGATTCCATTGCGGCAGCGCGTGGAGCTCTTTCCTTCCGGCTTCCTTGTTCTCCGACGAGCCTCGATTTTTGTTTCTCGAATCCCACGACGAGAGAGCGAAAGCGTCGTGCTATAGTTGGATTATTATACGACATCACGAAGAATACTTCGCTTGAAAAGCCCTTTTTCAAATTAATTTGAGGAGGAGAAAAGCCTGTTGAAGTGTGCAGGTATTATATCGTTGCGTTTTAAAGAGAATGTTTTCAGTATTTTTCATTATAATTGTAAGGACTGTGTTTTGTCTTTGATAGAGGCATATCTCTTTTGGTAAACAGTGTTTACTCATATATGTGCTTTTAAACAAAGAAAATAATGAGCCAACACATAACACGATGAAAATATTCCTCCAAAGTATTCCGAGAGCACACTCTGACAATCTGTTACAGTTGAAATGACTTTGCACAAGTCCAACTTCCTAACTAACAAACTTTATACTCTCGTTCTCGTTATCTATTAACCGTTTCTGGAGGGCATCGTATCAGCAACATTTCAAGCTTACTGTAAGACGCTGTAATTTACTTAGTAACATTATCTATATAACTCGTTAAACCATCATTGCAAATCTACAAATAAAAGATTTTACAAGAAATTTCGATTACTTAAAATAGTGAAATTCATGTTTACCTCTATAGTTGCAACAGAAGTTCTGAGTTTTTCTAACTGCTCCCAAGAACTTAACACACCTAGCCTATAAGTAGTTACATTTAAAATCTAAAAAGAAAAGGCAACGTCCCTTCGCTATGCATTGCATTAAAAGCTCGCGTAAACTATTGACCTACCACGGCCAACCCCTTGCAATAACTCAGCCCGTAATTCCCGTACTGCCTACTTCGTCGTATCTTTTCGCCGCCCGATCCGGATTCAATCGACCATAGCGCAATATCTCTTCTTTCGTGAAGAGTCACGCGAGAGAGAGAGAGAGAGAGAGAGAGAGAGAGAGAGAGAGAGATCGGACAACTTAGCAAATGCAATATTAAGTCTCCGTTTCCCTCGCTCAAGTTTCGCCTGGGCGTAGCGGGAGCTGAACGGAGCTTGGGCTTGGATTACTGATAGCCCGAGATAACTGATCCCGATCGCGATCCATTTAGTTTCCTATTTGTCGAGCCGGATAAACGCGCGAAGACACTAGCAGCTTCGAGGAGCAGAGAAAGTTCCGGGAGGTGCTGCAGTACTTGGCGAGAGGGTTATTGCCAGGCCTCGATTAACACTTTCTTGGATTTGGAGGATAAAGTCGGATTTTTCTTGGTTATAAATTATCTGTGTTTATTGGATTAATGGTATCTTTGTTCTAATTCTTATGGCATTTTAAAGTTTCTATCCGATGACCCTCATACAAATTATAAATTCAAATTAAAATAACGGTGTCATGAGAATGACAATTCGTAAACTGGATAAAAGCATCGATGAAAAGGTTCTATTTGAAAATTTGAATCAGTCTTTTAAAATAATTCTTTCAAACATTTGTATACTTACCCTTAGTAACAAAAAATGTATATTTTCACACAAAAACGTTATGTATCGTATTGTCAAACGTTAATTAAAGTTATACCTACGAATCGGATTTCATGTTCAAGTGAAATACTCCTCTTTGGAGGGACAGGTGACAATCTGAGAATCATATGAATGTCTGATGTTCTCATCAGCATTCCTTATGCAAACGTTCAATATTTTACTCTTAGCGATATAAATGTAATCCTATTGCTTCTTGGAAGAACCGCTTCATACAGATATGATAGTATGAGAAAATTCGTATTTCAAATGCAAAGAGATTTTAATGCCCTTTTCCGAGTACATTATAAATTTAAATTACGCTTGATTCCTGGCTTTCTTATCGCATGGCATATGTAAACACCACGTAATTTCCTTGTACACGCTACAGTAAGCGTTTCAAGAAATTCAAAGAGCGTGCGCAGTCGAAATTCGCGCATGAATCATCATCGGCTCGCAGATGAATCCGAAATTCACACGTTTCCGCAGGGCATATAGGCACGCATACGGAAGCACGCTGCACGTCCTCCCCTATACGACAAAGGAAACTGCGCAACCCGGCGATTTTACACATCAGGCGATTCAGCATTTACGGCGAATTTCTGACTGGCGCCTAGCTGAATTTCCCTGCAGCAGGAAAGCGCGGTGATGCGTTCTCGGCTTGGCGCGTCCTCTGCGTAAATTATAATTGCGAAAATACGGCCTCTCGGTACATTAAGCGCGCGTGCTCTCTCGGGTTAGTCTTGTCGACGGTCTTTTTGATGGCAGTTCGCCTGCGGGGGCCAGACGAAGTTCATGAGCCGCGAGGACTTTTTATACAATTTATAGAATACCCGCGTGATTTATATCATTGCAGTATAGACGTCAGGGTGTCATAAAGAAGAAGAAGAATACTCACACTATTCTGTTTGGCTTACATAGATATATTCGTGAAATAGCTTGATTGATTACCTGAAACAGAAGAAAACGTAATCGTTATATACTTGAGCTTGTACTCGCATACAATAAAATATCCTCATACTATATGAACTGATTAGAGTTTTAATTAAATTCTGCCTAGTGCAGCTCGTTACGTAAATGGTGATGTTTGAGTAACCCGAAACTATGTAAACGAGACAATTCTCTATCTCTCGAGAATTCCTAGATTGTGAGAAAATATAACGACTAACTCTTCAGACTGACAATTCCTTTGACCTATAGCAATGTTTCTGTAAGGTACTGTGATCCCAAATAATGTCTTTCATCAAATCACGATTGTCTTTGCCTTGCGCACATTAAATACAATCAGAGTTATTACGAATTCAGAAGAACTAAATAAGGTTTTAATCACGATAAAATACTTAATTAATAATAATACTTCCACTATATATGTTTAAGATTATTATTAATCAAGTATGAGATACATCAAAATAATATCGATCAGCTAAATAATTTTCATTTCCTTCTGGTGCGACCAGAACGAAATAAAATGAGTATATGAAATACGGGAGAGCAAAATCTGTCGCCAGACCACCAGCTGGTCGCCCCCTTTGAGCACCACATAATTAGTCTGATGCGATCCAAGCGCTCTCCCAGGACGACTTTTAGGATTTTCGTGATTACGCGCTCCAACCACGTTCGAAATTACCCCCAAATTCTACTGCGAAAGGGGCCACTACCACCTCTGTACGCATTTTAGGCTGAAGATATATTTGCCGAAATTCACCAACCACCGCAGTTCATTTTCAGCTTTATCAGTTGATCACAATATAATAATTGACTCTAATTATTTCATTGTATTTCGTGCAACAACATATTCAGCTTTGTATAATTAAATATACAAAATAATATATCAATTCAAAGATACGACCATTTGCCCACAAAGAAATCTTTACAAACGATGTTTAAATCTCCGCATAATGAAATCACGCGCTTACGGAACAAAGAATGAAGCAAAACTGATCCCCTTTTAATCATCAGCCCTGAAAAACACACCACCGCACACAGACGAACCAAAGCTCCGATCACGTCACCCCTTTCTAAGAACGCAATTTCACGCCTACCCTCAGAAGGAAACACACGCACAGGCATATAAACCCCCCGAGGACATTCAGCATTTGTATAATCAAAGCCGCAAATCGCGACAGAAATAAATCGGCGCGAGGTTCGCGCGAGAAAATGAAAGGCACCCCGCGGACTCCGACGAAGGGATGACGAAGACCAGTGGACTTCAAACGCGCGACGCGGATTAAGCGCCGGTTATCGGTCTCTCAGTGGGCGCGAACCAGACGGGGACAAAGCTCGAGCGAGGCTATCGTGATCGAAGTTTGTTGAAGCTGCGACGTTTTGGAGTATTTTGATTTGATCGTTTCTCTGTGGCTAAAAGGTATAACACGGCTTGAGTCCAATTATCTACTTGCTGTTTTCAAATATTATACTTATTAAATTTTTATCTGAACGTCCATTTGTAATAATTCTTTTAATTGAAGCTCTTTTATTGTACTTTGATCCTTGCAATAGACGAAATTCTTGCAGGGTTTATTTTGAGCGATTCGTGCTGCACTGGGGACCGTGAATTTTTAACTTTTCAATTTTAGATAGAATATTTAATGCTCGTATAATTATAAAGAAAGTGACTGAAAGTCAAGTGTTTTTTCGAATCAAGTATTGATAAAAAGGTTCCCGAATAACGTTAATTGGTTTTAATAATACGTTCAGCTGAAATAAAGTTAAATCTTTCCAAAGTCTTTTCAATCAATCTTTTAAAACCTTATATACTTACATCTCCGTTCGCTTTTATGATTGACCCATCCCATCAGTCTATGGACGTAAAAAGTTGCCCCAAACGAAATCACAATATAAAGTAAATACCAGACAGAATAAAATTCTATACAACAAAGCCCACAGTAAAAAGACTATAACACCATCGGCGAAAACTGGGCTTTTAACGTGATTTCCCAGCATGCGGAAGTCAATATGAGCCGGCCGGCTCTCTTCTCTCCGCCTCGACAGCCGACGATCTTTGTCTTTGTCATTGGCCGCATCCGCTCTCCATTCTCGCTCTCATTGTCCGTCTCTTTGAGAGCCGACGCTAGATCGGATGACTGCGATTCAACGCTATATAGATGCTCATGCCGAAAGAGAAAAGCTGTTAGTCCAGTGTGTCTGCAAAGGCGAGAGAGCGACACAATGGCGAGAACAGGAGAAACTCGTCGCGCGAATAAGATTTTATCTTCTAATTTCGAGACTTCGATTTCCGGAAGCTGTTTCGAGGGGTTCGATTCTGTGTTTGTTTGTTTATCGATCAGGAATCAATTGTGTGCACTTGTTCAGTGCTTGGCTATACGATAGAGCTACGATAGAGCTGGTAGATCAAAGAAAAGCGTATAATAATGCGAATGAAGGAAAATTTTGAAATCGCAATGTCGAGTTTTGAATTTATAGCGGAAACTGAATTTCCCACATCCATATTGAACGATTGCTATACTAATGCGTCTAGCTAATAATTAATCAGGATTATTGATACGATTACGAGAATTGGAGAAATAATTCCTCCGAACGCTCGAATTCGAAAATTATCCTCTTTACATGTACGATAGGGGTGGCGGTGTAGAATTTCTAATTAATAGCGCAAGCTCGTTTCACACACACACGCACACACATCGGTCAACGAACGACAAATCATAAAGCATTTACCACAAGCCATCAGCCGCACAAAAACAAACGCTGATTACTCTCCTTCCTAGTTTGCAAAAACCATATACTCCCCCAACCGCGCGCGAAATTACAAATCGCATGATCCGCAATATAATCACAGATGCGCCAAAGGACCCTCCGCGTTATATTGTACTCGTTTGGCATCACACCGCGCGAGTTTCCTCTCCCGATATACACAGGATCTTGTCAACAAGCGAACGATGGTGTCACACAGGATCCCCTTAATTCGTTTATCTATCGGCTTGGCGCGGACGAGCTTCGGTTCTCTATCCGTCTAATTCCGTTGTTATCGGCGCTGGTCGCGCGGCCGCACGACGGTTTGTTCCGTGATTGCAGCTTGTCCATGCGATCGCGCTGTCCGATGGTTTTCCGTATACACACCTGTTTGTGCTGCGTAAACAAATGACAGAATGATCGAACGAGAGATACTGTGAATTATAGTAGCGATGATGCTGTGATTCCCAAGGCTAGCCGCAGAGGATTATGATTTTCATCCTGATGCGAAACGCTGAGCCGGATCGAATTTTTCTGTTTTAAGTGCGAGGATATGGAGTCACAGCTGGATAACTAAGCACATTCGAAAACCTCGAATCTCTCTCGCTTCGAATAGATCGGTCATAAAGTCCCAGCACAGTTGAGCAGATCGACTGCAACTCTCTTCCCGCGTGGAGGCGATCTCGAAAGTCAATCACCGAAAGGCCAGTCGAGCCCAACCGCCGCAGTCTCGTTGCGTAAAATCAAACTAACTCCGGGCGATCGCGTTCAGTGTATGTAAACCACCGCCCCTCCTCACCCCCTGAAACTGCGGTGAACTGCTGCCACGTCCGAGAGACGGTTACGTTGCGTTCTTGCAACCCTGGCACATAGCCTACTGACGCGGCACGTTATATACACATAACGCAAACGCAATTTGCATGAGCTTATGCCTACGCGGCACAGACACCGGCCGCTGAGGACGACGACGACGACGACGACGACACAAAGTCGAAATACGTTAGGTCAACCGGCTGGAAAACTTGGCCGTAGTGATGTGATTCACCAGAGAGAGAGAGAGAGAACGAGCCGCTCCACGAGTGTTTGTGCAAACCCTACATATAGCCGACGAGCGGCGTGGCTTTGATTTTGCTGGGATGACCATAGGCGAAACAGAGAGAGAGAGAGAGAGAGAGAGAGAGAGAGAGAGAGAGAGAGAGAGAGAGAGAGAGAGTGAGAGAGAGAGAGCTTCTCTTTTGGGCATCGAGAATTAGCCGGTGGCAACTCGCGACACGCCGGGTAGAAGCGAAAGCCAAATATAGCCGCGGCTGAGAGTCGCTGATGTCACGTTGCAACGAGTAAACAATCGTCGCTCGTCCTCTATGTCAAACTCGCTTTCTCTCTATCTCTCTTTGTCAACTGACTCTCGCTCCCCTGCAGGTCTGTATATATCTTTCGCCGTTCTTTATCATTCTCTTCCGATCATTCCGTGCTCCGTCACAAGCTGATGTCGTGCGTTCGCTCTTTGCTGATGTTTATTCCACTGTCTCCGTCTTTCTCCCTCATTGGGAAACTCGTCAACGTTGTGTGTCAACTTGCTTCTCAGTGAAGTCACGTTTGCCAATGGGGATCTCACGCCCGGTGTTGAATTAGGATGACAATCGATCGACTCGCGTAGCTCGACGATCTCGTCTCACCGTACTGCATCGATAACGTAGAGCTACACCGGGGAATGAAGGTAAAACAAGGAATCACCAGGTTGAATTCGTTCGGCGGGTGAATACGAAGGTACGGAATAGCGAGAGGAGTTCGGATGGGGAGTTTTAATTTAATGGTCAAACTGGTTGACTGCGCAAACTGGAAAATTTGTGATTGTATATTAAAGAATCACACGTTGTAGGTATATAAAAGAACTGAAGAAGAAAATTCATGCACAATAAAATGAATAATTGCAGAGAGATAAGGAAGCAGTAAAAACAGTATTCAAGGCTCAACTTATTTAGCATGATCTATGTCTAGGTATCCCCGAGCTAATAAAGATAGACCAAACGAACCGTCGAGCATTAAAAGAGCAACGAGTTTACGTGCCGGCATTCCGTAATTCCATCAATTTAAAGCCAGCACTCCTTTCCCCTTCTCCATGCAGCTGCACCTCTCGTGATTGCCAGGGACTTATGTACAGCCGAACGAGCTTCCACTCCAGTTTACAAGACTACTAGCGGCACTACTCAACTAGCTCTCTTGCCTAAACTTCGCTACCGCTGCTGCACAGCCTCTTTCGCCCGAGTCAGAACTTGCTCTTCTCTCCCCTTTCCCTCTCCTCGCCCAATATCAACAACAGCGACAGGGAGTCCCGTCGCCGCCGAAGAAGGAAGTGTATTAAAAGAGAGACGAAAGCTTCGAGGAGGACGTGGCTGTCGAAGCGGTAAAGAAACAAGACCCGCCGAGAAATTTGCATCGAGACGCGCGGAGACGACTATAATGGAATTAAAACGAGAAGGAGGGAAGTGGCTATATACCCCGCGCACTCGTGTATATACGAGCTTCTTGCGTCAGTGCGCGCACGCGCGCGTGGAAAGTTTTGGCAGAGGCAAGGAGTCGCGTTTTATTTGCGCGTTGAATTCGTCAGGTAAATTGGGTTAGATATGAATTTTAAGCCTTTGATGCCGGTGGGATGTTGGTTTTAGGAGTGGTAACTGGGGGCTGTCGATATCGAGCGCGGAGACTTTTCTAGATATATCGAAAATTTATATTTAAAAAATATTAAATATTCGCTTTTGCTACGTGCGATTGTACGCGCAATGAAATTTCCTTCAAATTGCTATTATTGAAAAAGTGCAAACAAATATGGAGACAATACATATGGCGAAATCGCGGAAATTCAGTAGCGGCACATTATTCACATACAACAGTAAAAGTTTACCAGCATTCCCAGCATACTTCATGCACAGGGCAGCATATGTAATTAATTAAATTACTCGCGATCATCAATACGTACATAGTCTTTTTTATAATAACTAACATACTATCATTAATGCCCTCATTGCAAAATTCCAATGAATAAAATTACGCGAAACATGTTTCCTTGTCCCATACTTGACCCGTACTCCCTGAGCGATTTAATCAAATTTTTCACGCGTGTACAACATCACGGGTATCCTCTCTATTTAAGCTAAACACCATATCGCGGAGCAACGAGTAGAGCACGATAGAACAAGGACACACACGTATATATAGAGCTCTCGCATTCGCAACTAGTTCATTAACTAACCGACGCGACGCGCGCCCGGACCAAGTTAATTCCATGACGCAAAGCTGCACCCCCTCCTCCCCTAGCATGCGAGTCGTGCAGCGCGCGTTGCATGCGGGTAAAATGCCAGAAAGGAGCGTCAGGAGAAGCTATATGTATATAGGTAAGAGAGCGTTTGTTGCGGGTATCTGTTTTCCGAAGTTTGGTCGTGAGCTTCTTGATTGGGGAGTTTATTGTAGAAGGTATTGGTTGATGTAACTCTTTAAATGTTCTGTCTCAGGGGTTTTAGTTTATATATGTTAGAGTTCAAATTTATATCGTCACGCGAGGAGAAAAATCCTGTCGTAATAACAGTTGTATACAGCTTAGCATGCACAGCTGGTTTAACAAGACAGTTTTGGCATGAATTGGGCGCCGCTAGATCTATATATACATTTATAATAAATTCTATATAATGAATAAATTCTAAAAACACATCACCTCCTTCTATGCGATATAATTCAAACTACCAAAATCATTCCAAAACGGAGCTTTTGATACCTCCTCTTAATTCATCTCTCTCTCTCTCTCTCTCTCACTATCCTCCTGCCTCTCAAGCCCAGCAGGCTACCAACAGCAACAGCGGTAGCACCGAACCAAGGGAGATGCATCTCAAGGGACGAGATTGGATCGTGTTAGCTCGAACGGCGGGCTAAGCAATCGCGCGATCGGTGCCAAGCAGGACGTGTCGTAAGGTGTAAAGCGAGCCGTAGACCAGCTCCGCTATATAGACTAGACGAGACACGAGGCTGCTGTATAGCTGCTGCAACAACGGAAGATCGACGAGTGGAACGGACGCACAAAGCGTGACATCGGCCGTCCTCCGTATCCGCAAAACACATAGACGTAGGCGTACTGCATATATATATATATATAGAGAGAGAGAGAGAGAGAGAGAGAGAGAGACTCATGGTCGCGCGTACGGAACGTCCAGCTCGAGGAGCAATTAATACACGTTCAAACTTCCATCCAGCCGATCATAAACACCATCAGCTGCACGCCTATAGGCTGTGCGTAAGCACACGCCCTTGCAATAAGCTTCAGCGGCTTACAGGGTAATCACGAGACGCATTGTCTGCACAGCTCACGAGGCCGTCTTCCCCTCGGAAGTGCACGCGTGTGCGAACTAGGATCCTATCTTTGATACGAGCTTAGGCACCCTCGTATACCTGCCGTCTCCTCGATGTTTCCTCCTCGCCGCGGCGTTGTTGTCATATATGCTTCAAGCTCGAGCAGGTACACGTTAATATTAACCCCGGGGCGGTCTATTAGCAGGTGTGCAACGATGCCAAGGGTGCAGTCAGATGATGAGAGCCTCGAGGAACTGTTGCGGCTGGCGTATTTAGGATTGCTATGATAAACTGTTTTATGTATAGGTACTGAATTAAAAAAAGTATATAAGAATGTCGGTTAATTTAAATAAAAAAACACTTGCCGTGCACTCTTCAAAAAAAATTTCAAACGATAAATACAAAACTGAATTTTATCGATTTATTTAGTGCATTGCATTCAACCAAAATTCAGCCTTTAAATCCGTTTGGATGGCAATAACGATCGATCTCTTACATAGGAGCGTATAGCTGTAATCCAAGCGTCCATCCAGAGCGCGAGTGTCGACATTATTATTAGCCTCGGGGCCTCGCACGGCGCAATGCTGCAAGTTTAATGTCGGTGTTGATAGCTCGAGAAGCGACTTGGGATGAGGTAGACGACAGGTATACCGTATCGGGGACAGCTAAGAGGGTTAGGTCAGTGAACCTCTGACACAAGAGGCGATGCGCGAGGAGTTGTGCGATGACTGCTGTGTCGTACTGCGGTTGGGCTCAATTGGATTCTGAATGTTGATATTGAATGCAATTGAGGGGATATTGCGCACCAGGTGTGGCTGTACATATTTAGCCCGATCCAAGCTGTGCTATCAGAGATAGTAAGATGATCAACAAGTTTAGCTTTTGCTCGAGTGTAATACTCAAGGTTGGATTTTTCTGCAGGGGAGAGTAGCTGCGCCAAACTGCGCGAAATAAAAACGCAAATCTTCCAAAACTTCAACAGTCGAAATCCTACAAAGGATCTAAAAGCTCAACCCAACCTCTTCCTCTCAAATTGAATAACTTTTCTCCTCTTCTTGCGATGGGGGTAGGCAAACGATGACCAGTTCAGCGGTGGCGGCAGATGCGCTCGAAAAAAGCTCCGAGCCCAGGCACTCGTGCATGCAATGCGCTTTTCCTTTGATAACCGGCTTATTCTCTCTCTCCATATTTTTCCAACCTATTTGTCTTCAATCTCCCGGATGTCGAGTCAAAGGCACAGGTTCCGTGTGGCTCTGGACGATACTACTCTACAGCTACGTTTCTTTTTGTTCTCTTTTTTAAACTATGCTCCTCGCGAGAGCAAAGAAGAGACCGGCGTTTATCTTTCCGAGATCAGTCGAGTATGTCGACTACGTCTGCTTGGATTTTTGTTTCCGCTGCTGCTCGAGAGTGTATGAGCGCAAACTGCCGCCGTCGAAATGTATATACGTACATGAATCGACTCGGATTCGCGAAGCGGATAAGTCATAAGACTAGATGTGATGTTCGGATGTCGATTGAACGAGTTCGTATATGCGAGAGTGATTGCGAGAATCGAGCGAGAGGGAAAAGCCTGCGTTCGACTTGTATCGAGATTTGCACTCTCATTTTGTAAAGTGCGGAAAAAATTTCTTATAAAAAAAATTTTTTCGTCAAGTATACATAATACATAGAGCTCCTCAATCTAATCTAAGAACAAAGCTACCACAAATCGTCTGAGAACGCGCGAATCAAACACAACGGCATCGCATTATACGCTCGAGAGCATCCGTATCACTGCAGGACTATTTCGCAGGTGTGTGGCCTGCACTACAGCACTAAAGCGGCATAGCGCGTGAGAACGTAATTTCGCACATTGGGAGAGAGAGAGAGAGAGGGAGCCGCTAGTTTCGTATGCAGCAGCTCACCCTGCGAGCATAATTCGCCGAGCGACGCGACGACACTCGATCCATCAATTGCCGTCGAAGCCGCTCGCGCGCGCGCATGACTCGATAATTGCGTCGCTTACAATGTTACAGCTGTACGGGGACCGAGAACCCGACACGCGATTCGGGTGCGAATCGAGGTGTGGTGAAAAAAATTGCTCGTTTTAATGGAGAGCGATAAACAAACGCGATTGATCGCAATATATACATATTGAAATAATATATACATATATATATATATGAAACTAATTAAATTTTTATTCTTCTTTCATTCGCGAAAAATCAATTAAATCGGTGTTAAAACGAATATTTCCGCTCCAAAAATCACGCACCACTTCTCTCTTCCAGCGAACTAATGCTCGGCCGAGCTCGAATTTTCAAATCCACCTGAAAATCACCGCGCGACAGAGAGAGAGAGAGACTCCACCAGGCGAAAAAAGCGCGTTTCAAGCAGAATCAACATTTGCCCAATTTCGCTTCGCGATCGAACAAGAAAATCTGCCCTGTTTCTAAAAAAAATCTCTATAGCGAATATTATACGCCGGCTGTAAATTTTAATTCAGCTCTCGCGATACACGGACGGCCCTTGCGGCGAAATTGGTGGAGAGACAAAGACGAGAGCTCGAGCGCGCGATCTCATTTCTCGCTTGGCTGCGCAGTGTGCCACGTTGACGTTTTATGAAGTTTGATCTGTGGCGCGACGAAGCCGTCGCGAATAAAGTTGGACGAGAGAACGCGAGAATTTAGAGACGGGCGCGGTTGATATGCCCCCTCGCACGAAGCAGTTTCGCTATGCAGCCTCGTTTTCATGGCGAAGCTGAGGTATGGGACTTGGTTCGGTAGGATATGGGTTTTGATTCTTTGCGAGCAGCAGATTTCATTGGTACGAAACAGTTTTCACACTGCAGACTTATCGTCGCTTTTCAAACATTTTTGAAATAAAAGCAATATGGATATTTAGAACAAACATAAAATGAAAAATAATAACAATTCGTTGCCCGACTACGTGCGCATCGCAATCAGCGAGAACATTTTTTCCCCGAATGTCAGTACACCATCAAACTGATTGGCGCGTATAGTGAGCAAGATTCCCCTGGGTGCCTTCGGCATTTGTAATTAAATGTAATCAATCGTCAAGGGATATACAAAAATTTCGTCGCGACTCGTCAACTCTGATTGCCATCGGAACTAAGCGAAAAGGCGATATAACGCTAGGGATTCGTTGAGACAATATCGCGATGGAAAACCGCGTATCTGGGGGGAGTTGCGAATTGAAATATGACGCGAGCGCGCGAGAAAAATTGTTAAATTAATTTCAAGTACACTCGTGTGGAAATGATTGATCTACATAATAGGGATTCATTAATCGTGAACGTTAATTTAATATTGGACGTGAGTATGCATATACTGGGTTTCCCATATTGATTCTACGTGTATGTATATAAAATACACAAATAAAAACTTTTTGCAATGAAGGATTATCGAATAAATAAAAATGTATCCACGACGCAATTTAACATTTAATTCAACGCATCCATCATGAAAAATCGAAAGTATCTTCCAATTCCTTCCTCTTTCCCGTTACAGAAACCCAACCGACTGCACAAGCTCAGTGCACCGCAAAAACGCCGCCCCCGTATAACAACGGAATCGCTGTGCAGTCGAGCACCTCCGCACGTCGATTACACCGTCAAACGCTTCGAAAAAGAAAAAAAACCCCAAGCGATTCTCTGGGCGCAAAAAAAATTCTCTCGCAAACGCGTAACAACCAAAAGCAACACAGAGATGATCGAGACAAGAACGACACCGGCAAAGAACAAAAGCAAGAGGAATAACCGCGCCAACAGGTCCTCTCTTGGCGCGTAATACGAATGTTCCCGCAACGACGAAGCCATTCTTCGCGCACTGCACTCGTTATCGCTGTCATTATCGCGCGCGAACATTGCGACGCTGTTCGGCAGCATCTCGAGCGGAAAAAGAAGAGAGGAGAGAGAGAGAGACGCAGAAACGTTTGTCGCGCTTAAAGAGCTGAGCTGCTTCCCTCTCGCTCGCGAAAGTCGTTCCCGAGGACGCGCGCGCCGCCAGTGGCGTGGGAGATAAAGGCGAAAAAAGAGAGTAGGAGGGCGAAAGAAACGGACAGATACCGCCGCGCTATATGTACTATATACGCGGCAAAGGGAAAATGAGATTGGGCTGGATTGGGAGAGGGAGTTTCGTCGATGCGGTAGCAATGTCGCGCGTCTCTGGATTCGTTTTTAACCCTTTGAGGTGCAATGTCTCTGTCTGCGAGCAGAGAGACTGATTATAAGATTGTTTGTTACAGCGGTTGCTGGACGCACCAATGTCGAAGTTCTATTTGATAAGGTCTCTCGATTATTCTATTCGTCTATATATACAGAAAAAAAACGACGTAACTTTGCAATGTATCTTATATACAATAATATTTGTTTATATTTACAATGAATTAAACCCCTCGGCGATTACCCTAAAAGCATTTATCTATAGCCCAATACCTATATAATCCTATTCAAACCACACTATGTACGTATAATGTATCGCTCTCCTATATACTCAGGATGACGCAGCACCTGCTAAAAAAACTCACAACAAAGCTCCCTCAATTCCGGCCCAGACGATCTTCTACGACAAAAGTCTGAAAAAAGTGTGTATCCATCGCGATTGTCGCTAGAATTCGGATTGATGGCTCGCGCGGCATAGTCATCGCGAGGCCATTAGCAGCCCCCCCCCCCCCCCCCCCCCAACGTCGTTGTCGCGATATTGGAATCCTTTTACGAGTAGTTCAGTCGGCGTGAGTCGAGTTTTCGATATCGGAATTCCAGTGTGTAGACTACTATTCGGAATGTAGTTTTATACACACCACAGGGGGATGGAGACGCCGCCGACGTCGTCTGTGCCACTCGAAGTAAGAGCGCATTTGGATATCGATGCGCGGGATGCGTTGTTCAATAGCCGGTGACTGATTATTAGCGTTCGACCATTTTTTTTAGAAAGTATGAGAAAGATGCGATTTCTATGTTGGAACCTCAATGTCGGAGGTACAATATTCTAATTGTTTCAATCTTGAATGTTTTGCAAGTATTATGCAAATGTAGTATACGAATAAAACGAAGCTTTTCCAATCAAGATTTAATATTCCAAAAATCTTCTGTACATCTTTCAGCCATTTCAAGAACAACGGATCAATAATGCTGTTTATATTTATTTATTCACTCACGACGAAAAGGTACGCACGTTTCGGAAACCGTTCTCCGAAATCAAATCAAAACACTAAATAGAATATCTGCGCAACCATCGGAATAGGTATGACAATATACAATATGTATTTCAAGAAGTCACCCAATAAACCACTCGATAAAAAGAAAACGTACCGCGAAAAATAATCGTCCTCGTCCCTGGACGCAGAAAAATCGAGCTCCATCTTACACCCCGAATCCAATAACCCGAACGCGCGCACTGTGTTCCGCATCGGCGAACTTGACCGACGCGAATAATCCCCCCCCCCCCCCCCGCATTCCGATATATATATATACGTACTCTTTTTTCATTCGGAGAGCTTTACCCGCTGACCCAGCTGCACACACGCGAATGTTAAGCGCCCCGTGAAATAGCGTCGCTCGCACGAACGTAAAAACTCGCATTTTCTTTATGAAACGTGACACGCTGCTGCTGTGTTGCTTTAGCCGCGGAGCCTCTCCGCTTTTTATTCGAAACGCATGCACTACTGCGATGGCCTGCTTTTTTGTGGATGAAGAGCAGGAGAGAGAGAGAGAGAAAGAGGGAGCATTGAGCGGAAAAAATGTTTCGAAAAGCGGTTTAGGTACGCGAGTTGCGGTGTGGCACTGCATACAGTTGGGAGTATGGTATACACGTGAGGGATTGAAAACTGACGGTTTACTGTTGCTGTCGCGGGAGGGTGGACGAATGCGCTCGTGTAAGGGAACATATACGCAAAAGTTGTTGGTTTTATTTTTCACAAAAAGGTTTGCAAGTGAGTATATTTTAATTAAAAGCGCGCGCTTGTCATTTTTTCAACTCTTTTGTGTATGCTTTTGAATTGCGATATAAACGTTTTCGAGCTACATGTGAATTATTGTTACATATGCAGCTTATATTATACGATACGTGCAACGCTAACTCCATTACTAATTCGCAGAACAGTAAGCGCGTAACTGTCCCATACTATACAAAACATTGAAGCGTCCCCTCTCAAATAACCCTTTACACATGCCGATAGCTTAAAAGCCGAGTCAGTCAATGTTCCGTACTCTCGCGGCTCCCTTTCTCTTCGTTCGACTGACAAAAGGCCAAGAGCGCATGCATTGCCTTGAAATCTCTTATACATTGCGCCATATATGACCAAGTAGTAAGAGCGCAGCCGTCTAGCAGCCACAACGAGTCGAAGCCACTCGTAAAAGAAAGAAACGGAAAGCGCGACACGTCTCTCGAATTCAAAGGACGCGCACAATTGTCCCGCATATATGCATATATATTGAAACGTCTGCACTAACCATTATCTCATCGTTACTACTTATATGCGAATAACATAGCTCTTGTACACGTCTAGAGAACCATTTTTAATACAGCAGCTCGACTTTTTTCGAGTCCGTGCGAATTTTGGATCAGCCATTATTTTTATCATTATATTGCTTCAAAGTTCTAACCTTTAATTCTCACAAAAATCTATAAGAAAAAGGAAACAATATTTGTCCAAGAGAAAAGCCGAGCTGAAGAAGTGCCAACGCGTTATAGAACCAAATTCAGCCGAAGCAACTATGCGATTCACTTGATTACATCAAAGAGACACGGCGGCGGACTAACAAACTCCCCCATTACCTGCAGCTCAGAAGCAACGCGGCACTGAGTCGCGAAATTAAACCGAAAAATACCTCCATAGAGCAGCGCTGTCCCAGCGTCGCGCCGTTGAGTGTACACACCTAATTTCTTAAATTCCCTAATTACAGAGCCCGCTCGAAATTCCCATTTCAACAGGCGAATCAACGCGATATTCAAGCTCGGCGCGCGTAAATACCCGAACTTTGCGACGCAGCAAACTTTGCATCAACACCGCGAAAATTTTCCAGACTTATGCTTTCGAGCGACTCTCTCTCTCTCGGCTTTTAATTAATTTTCAGGACAATAATTACGCGGCCGTGTGTATATATAAGCGACTGGAGATGAAGCAAGAGAGGCGGCCTTGAATTGCGAGAGCTGACGCACAATCACGTTATAGATAGAAGTGAGAATATCCTGGCGTTTTATACGAGTGTATGTGTACAGCATCGCGAGTTTTAATTACTCTGCTGCTCTTTTCCGGGGCGAAAGAGAGTCTGATTATGCCGAGGGTTCTTATACTTCTTTGCCTATATTTTCGCGCGTTTATAGCTATATATAAACGTGCAAATTGATACCCCCGGTAAACTGAGAGCTAACTTGAGAAGTAGCTGCTTAAAAATTAGGGAGGATTAGGTATAGTTGAAGAAACGCTTCAACGTCGTTAATGAGATAGCTATAGAACTTTATTATCGCTTCTTATTTGCTATTTTCTGGTGAAGAAACTTTTACTTTGATGATAAATTGGAAGCGCGCTTTTAGCGAAACTTCGAATATGCCGGATTATAAGCTTCACGCTTCGGAAAATTTCAACAAAAACGTCGATCGTAGCTATGTAGCGGTCGAAAACAGATATTAAAATTTTGACCCACTTTCGTATACACTTGTTGTTCACTTGTTGCGCGGCTTGACAATCGCTTGTGGCTCGTATTTTTTATCCGTCCGTGAAATGCCGGGCTTGTCGATATACAGATAGTTAACTATCGGGTTCCCGAAATAAAAATCTCCTCGTATCGTCGTGTTGCACCGTAACGTTTTAAAAAACGAAACTGGATAACTGTTTATATATACTGTATATATATATATATATATATATATATATATATATATATATATATATATATATATATATATAGCTCGCAACGTCGCCATAATATCAGAAAGATATTCTTTTACATGAAACTCTGTAAAATATTTTATGTTGGTTGTAATACAGTGCGATATATTACTCTTTTTATCATCGGTGATATAGCAATGAAATGGAGTTTAATTTTTTTTTGTATTTCTTGCGCGATATATACGTACGTATATACATGACAGCTGCGTAAATTCCAGTATACACCCTCTCGCTTCCGAAAAGAAGATCTCATGCAAATGAGGGAAATAAAAATTCAGCAGCGCTGCTTCTTCGGTGCACCCGCATAAGCCGCTTACTCGCATAATTGTCCGATGAATGTCAATGGCCAGGAAAATCAGATAAGAGTTAAAACCAATTCTTTAGGTTTTCGGGCATGTGGCGCCCGTCAGCTGTGGCGATTTCAATAATTTGGTTCTTGCCGGGAGCTCGAACCGTATATTCTAAATTTGTATTCCAATATATAAAAGATGTGCTGCAAAAGTTTAGTTCATCTACTATACGATGAAATCGATCGACGATTCCGCATTTTCATTCAATCGTCTTTCATCGTCTCAGACGAATACTCAAGAAGTATATATGGTATTAAGTATTTTCTGCAAAAGTCGATTCAATGCCACGGAACATAGCCAATAAACAGTCAAAGAAGATACGCTGACCCTCGTTCGTTTTGTATATACTTACAAAATAATCGCAAGATAACGAGCAACAAAACGTCCGCACGTGAGATCAAATACACAGCCACATACGCAATCGCATTGCCCAAACTGAAGTAAACACACACTCACACACACGCGTCGAATAATCCCATACATATCCTCTCAAGCATATAACGCGTGTATACACACATAGGCACTCGCGCATATACACTGCACACGAATATAGAGATAGCTAGAGCGTCGGGAGACAGGGAATACGTAAGATCGTTACGGCCAGTTGGAGCAGCGTCATCTCGTTACGGCGTCCGAATGCAAATCGGGCATGAATAATACAAAGGCAGGATATATTCGCGGTTAATGACGAGGCAGCCGGGCCGCAGCCGTCGTCTGTATATATACAGTGACTATATACTACAGGTACTCACTACACGTGTGTGTGTGCGTATGATGCATGGAAATGCGGATTCTTGCACGCGGCCATCTTGAGATCATCAGACGAGGGCTTTTTTACGAGGAAAAAATCAGCAGGTATAGAGCTTTACGAGCTACGGAACGTGGAAGCGTAGGAAGTAGGCTGCGATGCTACTGATGCTGCTGCTGCTGCTGCTGGAGTCGTAAAAAAAGTGTAACGTAGGCGGAAAAGAAAAGGCAAGGAAGATGCGGTGATAATTTCAGGGAGTTTAGCTGCTTACGGCTGGCTGTTGTGTGTGTGTATATATATAAGGAATGGCGAGCGCGCTCTACTTTTTATTGAGGAATTATACTCGCGAGAAAAAAATCGTAATGGATATAGTCTTCAATGATAAGAACATGGTAGTTTCAAAGATTTTTTTAAATGAAATCATCGCGATAAATTGCACAAAACATATGCAGCTATTCCACGTAACACGCGGCTACGCAATATCATATATACTTTAAAGAGTGAAACACGCGACGAAGACAAAAGAACACGAAGAAAAAATAAACGAAACGCCGGATATAACTCAAGAAAATGTCCGAGGTATTTGCCCAAGGCAACTGCGATAATCGCACGGCGATATTTGCGCAATCGCCCTCGTACATCGGGTCGTGGAAACTGTGACGCCGTAACGCCACGCGGCGCTTTATGATTCACAAGTGCCGGGGTGTGTAATAGTCGGGCATATATGAGACGGCGGAAAAAAATCGTTCTGATTTACTGGCTCATGTAAGGCCTCAATAAAGTACGATTAAACGAGGCCTTTATCGGCGCGCTCTTCAAAATAAACACGCAGATTAGCTTGATAGTAGCCGAGCTACAACGACTCTTTTTTTCGTTGTTTTGACGGGAACGAGTGTTTTGTCTAAATGGTTATTGTTCGAGTGATTGGTGTTTCGAGTGATGTGTGCAAAATTTTTGTGTCCTTATGCGTTATATCATAGGGATGCAAAAATGAACGAGCCACATGTATATTTTCAAATTTATACAACATATATTAATCGAAGAAAGGAATTATTTTATGTAGGTGTAAAAAATTATTATTTCTTAAAGTATACATTAAAATTGCATTTGACATTTTATTGCGTCATGAAAGAACTTTCATGGTAAATAAAATATAATAGTCACATAGAATTTTTTGCTTTTGGTTGTAAATTTTGAATATAGTTTATTTATTCAAATTCACATCTGCAATTGCGTGATAGGAGGACATTGGCTGTGCTAAAATCTTAATAGTTCCAAGAGAAATACGAGCTAACAAAAAATTTCTTAGAGTCCTATAAACTTCGAAATACTTATAAAGTAAAGCTTATTGTTCGAATAGAAATTGGATCAATATCGATCTAACGATAAGGCAACAATTTATTTTTTGTGCATAGACCAGATGCTATAGTAAAAACGTATGCAAAAAGAAAATTTCCGATGCGTTTGTGATTCAAAACAAAAAGAAATACCAAAGAAATAGATTTCACAGAGCTTTTCAAATAAAAAAGACCAAAAAGCTGAAAGAGCAAGCGAAGCTCGAAAAGCAAGCGTAATAATTAAACCCTTGAAATTTTACGGCAGAAACACAAATTCATCGGCGAAACGCTAAAATTCGGGTCCTAGTTTAGGATATTACGCGGCGAGCTTTAACATCGCGGAATTGCGAATTCGCACGCGACATATAACTTTAATTAAAACAGCATGAAAAAGACACAAAGCGCGTCGACGCACACACGTGCGACAAAAAGCTCGACGAGTCAGGGTGGCTGCAATTTAAATTTCATTATGCCCGGACGCCGCTAATAAAGGGGTAGGGGCCGTGTCGAGAAGTGGAGAAAACGAAAATGAAAAAAAGGACGAATAATGAGCGGATAATCGGCGCATAGAAAGCAGCTGATTCATTAACGCTTCGCTGGAATTTCAATTTATATGCGCGAGAGCGATTGGTTCGGATTGAATTTTCGGGCGTGTCGATTAAATCGACGCTTCTTTTCATTGCTTCAAAAGGCAAGCACATATCTATATTATTATATGTGAATCGTATACATTTATTTGTGCATGACTTATTTTTATTTCAAAAACTGGATTGAAAAAACACGGAGTAATTTTGTTTCCTTTGAATCGCGATGCCAATAAATGTTGCACGTCTGGTGCACAGTCCAATGTACAAAGTCAACAGACCTGCATGAAAATATAAATTCCGTTGTTCAAGCTTGCATTACTGAGCAATTTAATCAAGAAAATATTCCCACAAAAATCCATTTCAAACTACGCTAGTCTGCAAAGTGTAGAAAACAGCAAAATGTATTTCAAATTTACATGAATTTTAATAAATGTTTCTTTGATTGCAAAAGGTTCAAACAACCTTACTCCCAGTTCGTTTTCAATCGTTTTTAATTAAAACTGTAATATTCTTTACCGTGCAAACAAAAAACTACAAACGTTCAATGCAAAAGTTTCTGACAAAAAATTTCCACCATCGCGATCACAAGAATCCCCTTTTCTAATTTGTCAAATTCCATCAAACGTCCACTAGCGGCAGCCGGCATGAAATAAAGCAAAATCCACGCATCCATGCAGCAAATTGACATTCGTCCCGCATCTGACAGTACGACGAACAAAAACATGCAGCAACGAAAAGAAGCTTCATGCGCGCACACGTGAACCAGGTCAGCGGTACCTACGCGCGAAATTAAACTCGGAGAGCCAGCCAGACAATGCCGCAGCGCTTTTTTACACCGTGAATATTAGCACGCGCATGAAAAACCTGAAATACGAGTGTATAAGGGGAAGGGATAATCCCGAGACGAGGGGGCTGAGACTTATCGCGGGAAATTCGGCGTTGGCTTTTTTCCGGCGACGCGTCGTCGTCGATGATACGAGTCTGCGGCGTGTACTCGACGGGAAAAAAAGGTGACCGAAGACAAGAGGGGGTGCAACGCGGTTTTGATAGGGGAAGCGCAAAAAATCAAGATTTATGTAGTATCGGCGCTGTAGTTCGTGGGATACACCGATCATCTATCCTCTGAAACAGAGTCGAGAGGAAAAAATGTGTGATTGATCGAAAATTACGCGAGCTGTATTAAAATTTGATATAAGAAAATTGTTGAGAGCTTTCACACGAGATGATTGATTGTACCACTTGAAAATGTATATGTATAATTTTTTAAACTGCAATATATAAACGTCTGCTTGAGAATATTTAATAATATACGTGATGTAGATATAGACGGATAAAAATTAGTACTATCCTTTATGCAGGCGAGTGTACTTAATTAGTATTGAATGGAGTATTATGTTTGAAAGTTATACGCTAAAATCTATTGTACAAAACTGAATAAATTATACGCTACGATTCGTTCCCACCGCTTTCAAATCTCGTTTAAAATAACAATGGAAATTGCTTCATATCATATTAATATTGGCATGAATCCATTAAAAAATTTAGGTGTACGAAAGAAAATTAGATCATCGACCTTTTTAATATCGTCCACTGATACTTCATTAATATAATGTAATTTTAAATTAAACGATGAGACATTTTTAATTAATAACCTTATACTGTATCGTGTAATAATATTTTTCTATGCAGTGTGTGAGGCGATTCAATCGGATTTTTCGCTCCCTGTATCTAAAAAAGTAATATTCTACACGCGTGCAAAAATTTATTCTACACAAGCGTGAAGTTTGTCGCCTGAGCGAAGGGAGTTATTACACGAGTATTTACACGATCTATTATAATTTTTCAACATTCCTTATTAGAATACGTTCAATTTTTCATTACAAATGAGAGAGTAGACAACTTTTTTTTAAACGACTTTTTCAATTTTAATATCAAACTCAACTGCTCAAGTATTAAATAAAAAAAAATGAAATAAAAAATTACTTTTCAGGTTGCAGAGTAAAACATTTCGGTACTTCTAAAAATGCAAAGACTCAAAGCCCTTTTACGAAAGCTACTAACAGCTTTTTTTACCTTCTTATTTCGTTCTTCTCTTATCCGCTTCATCCGGGAGCACAACAACCCTCCCGTAGAAAGAGAAAGACAGCAAAGCCCAACTTCGAGCCGGACAATTATAAGTTCCGACGCGTCGGATACGCAGCGTCAAAGCGAGTCGCGAGTCGTTACCGAGCACTGGCGCAGTGTGTATATACGCGCGTTTACGACGCCCGGAGCGCAGGTACCTGTATCCAAGTTTCGCGCCTTATTTGCCGGAAGGACGGCAGGATGTTCAACGAGGTACACTGGAGTGTGCGATTTTTGTACAATTTCTAACGAGGAAAAAGTGTCTGGAATTGGCTGCAGGTTCGGAGTTACGATGTCGCCTGCAGGAGGAAACGTCTTTGTAAAAGTCTAATGTAATATTGTGATGGCGGTACAGAAGCAGCATCGCGTGAGATACAGATTTTAAGGGAATAAAAGGTTTTGTAAAATTAACTACAGCTACAGAATTATCGAGTCGTGATAGACATTTTTCTAGTGTGTGTCAAAGAAAAACGATGGAAAATTTATATCGACCGATTAGCCTGACATTTAAAATTTAAAAAATTTTAAACGTCAAGCTAATTTTAAAATCTTTTTATTTTTAATGCTGTCGTTGCTGTCCACAAAATGTTCCTTGCAAGATTAATTCATTGGGCTAGTTTATTTTATGCCAGCGCAATTAAGTCATCCCATCTTTTATATACAAGAATGAAACTTTATAAGGCAGCTCGTAACGGATTTCTTAATTGCCATTTAAAATTCACTGTAACCTAAATCAACTTCAACCTTAAGTTTAATTTTAAAATTACCCTTATACTCGAGCTTGTACTCGCCCATACCGCCACTAGGAGACTACAATCCAGTGGAGAAAACCTCAAACTCTCGTTTCAAAATTCAAGTGAAAAAAGCAATAGCCACTACGGAGAACAGAAAAATTGCGAAAAAGCACGAGAATCGTCTCTATTCAAACACTAAACTCTTCTCGGAAGCTCTAGTAGTATACTAAGTCTACATCGCGCACGACACTGGGCTACAGCAGCACCAACAGAACAGTGACATGACGTATACCTACACTCAAGAACGTTGAGTTGCTGCAGCACGTAAACCCGTGTACGAAATCCGGCGTATATGCGCCGCCGGGTACTTTGACGCATGTAGCTTCTGCTAAAGCTCCTCGGAAAAAGTAGTTTTAGCGCGCGCGCAAACTGTCCTATTTTGTTGTACGCATAAGTGTGTTATAGAAGGATTTCAATTAATGCAGGAGACATACGAAAAGAGTTTGAGAAGCTTTCTGACGGTTTGAAAAAGCGCGTATAGTCTGAAACGGGATTGGAACGTTAGAGCTTTCGCGAGCTTTTCGCTAGATTCATTGTTTTGCCTGCTTCCGTACCGTGGAAATAGCTTCCTGCGTCGAACTTGAGCTATACGAAACAAAAGAAATCCTTCTTTTGTGATTTATGGGTAGAAGAAGTGTTGGGAACAGATGTACGTTCTTTATAGTACGTACGCTACTATTTATTTCTACAGGTAAAACTTGAAGTGATTTATCGGTTGTATTATTTATCTAGATATTTACTGATGGATATGTATTAGAAATCGCAGATTCCAGTAAATGTATACAAATCGGATAAAATTACTTACTTATGCAGTGCCAATAATATATTACAAAACATCGGCTATCAGCGAAAAACTTTTGAACTTACCTGAAACAGAAAACAAAGTCTTTTAATTTTTTAATAATGCATTTCATACATAAATGATTATATTATTGTAAAAGTGTATTAAAAATCTTTTTATTATAATAGTAACTCATTTTCGATGTGCTTTCGAGTTATCTTCAAAAGAGACTCGATCACTTGTTGTAAATGATAATAGTATATTAACGATAACTTTCGTGTAGAAGAATAACAACGCAACGCAGACAGCATCGATCCTTCACATCATAAAAACCTTATCCGTCATCCAATTTAGAGCATGCTTAAACCATTTTCTAGAAAAAATATTAAAAAAAAAGCGCGCTATATCAACTACGGACTTTTTCAAAGCGTATATATAGCGACATAAATTTTTCATCTCGCGATCGTGAGCGGCAAAAATTTGTCTTTCGAAATCAAGCGCGAATCCCGGTAATCGAATGAAAAGCGAGCAGCAGCCACTGCTCCTTCAAAGTTGAAATATCAAATTGAAACTTATGTAAAATTCAGCACCCGCGACGTTTACCTTTCGATCTCCGCCGGATGTTTCAGGGACCGCCCTCTCGTTAGTTTTCCCCCGGCGCACCGGGAGGAAAAGTATATACACCGTCACCGCTTGAGGAATTTATTTCCTCCCGGAAATTCCTCGCCGTTTTTCGGCCGGACGTTTAGCAAGCGTATATAGACACGGAAATCTTGGCGGTGAACTTTTTTTTCGAGGGTATTTTTTACCGTTAGCACGAATGGACCTCTTTTCTACATAAGCTTAATCCAATATTTATTTTTTCATGAGTGAATTTCAAATATTTATGCAGCTGGCGTTGAGAGTATAATAACTGCTGAATACATTTATAATAAAATGTGCACGGTACCTGCATATTCAAGGTATAAAAATATATCGTGCGCTGGGGCAAGAAAAAAAATTAATCATTCCATGCCGCTGCCTCAGTGTTCCCGATGACAGTTTTAATACCGATTTTCGCATAATAAATCACTCGTACGCAATGATTATCAACAAACCAAAATAATGAATTTTCATACTGGCCCGACTGTCATCAGTGAAAATTAAACGAAACAAATAATCGCCTATACGTATTATAAAAATCAATCGTTGGCCGTAAACTCGAAACTAATTCAGCCGCACCAAAGGCAAAAAAAAATACATAAAACTTGATAGGCATCCTTCGAGGCTCTCTTTTCCAGCCACGTTTCCCAACGTTCTCTCTCCATCGGTAGCCCGCGCGTACATATACGCCAGCAGCGACCCTTCCATAATTAATCAAGCCGCGAGAGAACGAGAGCAGAGCAGCCGGTAGGTTAATTAATGCGGAACCGTGTGTAGTTTGCGGCCGGCTGCGCGAAAAATCGTGCGTGTCCGAGCGGATGAGAGAAAGGGGCCAAGCGCTTTTTGCGCGACGCGGCAAATGCGAAAGGGCTGTTGTTTGGAAATTTATCGGGGTGTTGAGGATGGCTCTTGATGACCGCGCAAGCTCAAGTCCACTTGTGCGGCGGAGCGTGTATATGTATATAGCGCTGGGGCGTTTAGGGTTCCAGTAATTAGGCGGATAGGAGGTATTTAAATTGGATTTGTTGCTTTGGTTCGGCGGAATCCGCTCTAGGACCATTGATCTCAATCTGTCCGGTGCAATGATTTCGGAGTCGCGCGCGATTCCGAATATCCGTTATATACGCTGTAATCAGCTTATGATTGTACATCACATCGAGTTTTCGTGTTCGTTTTTCTGGCCTGATTTCCGCGTTTTGAGATCGTTTGGTTAATCCGTAACGGAGCTTCTGTCAAAATATTTTTCGAAAATCAAGGACACAATATAAGCAACGAGATACAAGGAAGAATATACGTACACCTCGAGATTTCAGGAATAAAAAGTCGCCCGAGAAAGAGAGCCGACGACATAAACTCCAGAAGAGCGTATATATTATTCCTTCGCGACTAATCTCCCGATCGTATTCCCGTAAAATACTCAAAGACAGCGAGCTGCAGCTGAAAGCAAAGAGGCATCACGCTCATAAAAATTCCAAGCAAATCTCATTCTCCTCCTTTCACATGCAAATGCGCGCGAGAGCGGGATGAATTTTCAGCGTCACAGGAGGAAGTGCGAGCGGAAAGACGATCTGCATCCCCGCGAGATGCAGTGCTATATATATATATATATATATATATATATATACGGTTACGAGGAAACCGGGGATTAGAAGTCCTCGAAATGAGAAAATAGCGACGGCCATTAAAGCCGGGGGAAAGCAGCTTAGTCGAGGTGAAAGGTCTTTTGGAAACTTCAGTTGTTTAGGCGAAGAAACAGTATATAGCAGTTGGAAGGGAGTTTCGCTTCTGTGCGTGTCGCGATGCAATGTAGTTGAACGTTTTTCTTTTAACATACGTCGATTACGTTTCATATATAGTATAGTGTAGGTTTTCTAATTAAAAATGCGTTCGCCGATAAAAAGTTCTGCCTTCGGGGATGAAAGCTCAAAGGCTGAGATAAAATTTCATCTTCCCGGCTAACTTTCGACTTTCAAAGGAAGCGATCGGAGACTTCAATATTTTTAAAATTCCTCCATCCAAGTGGTAAATCGTTCCCTCTTATCGATCTTTTTGAAATGCTCTCCTTTTCAGCTCCTCGCTCCATCTCTCTTTACCCTTTGCTTATTGCGGAGTCAAACGGCACCTGCCGCCGAGTTTCGCGCTAATGAAGATTCATCTCAAAGTACATATATACACAGAGGACTGATCTCGTGATTAGCATCGAACCTCGTGTGAGCGCGAGATTGAAAAACTTGAATATTAAAATTCTTTCACTTTCTGCTCAGCCCTTTCGTTATATATACCTATATAAAGATTTTTTTTAGCACAAATTAAATCTCTTGGATATGTTAAAATAGATCGCGCCGAGTAAAACGAAGAGCGCGTAGAGTCGAAAACTCGCTGCCTCGAATGCATCAGAAAGATGTATGTATATAAATACAAGCGCGCGGCCGGGAGTACGCATATACGTAGAACGATAATACGGCGCTAAATTCTCCGCAGCCCTTTCGCCATAAAGAGCCCGAAACATATTAAACCCGCCGCCATAACTCGTGGAGAGCTGAGCTCTATACCTAGTACTCCTCCGGTGTACAAACCTTTTTCTAAAAGCAAAAATAAAACAAAACCAGAGTAGTATAGCGGGGTGTATAAAAATTGCAGTGCGCATATATGCGCGCGGCTCGCCAACCTCAAAAGAGAGCTCGCGATCGTAATATGCATTTATTATTACCACTTCAAGTGCCCGTGCAAAGTGCACCGCTGGAACGAGTCGACTGCCGTGCGCTAATGTCCCCAAGGACGAGGCCGGAAGTTGGACAGCGCGAGATTAGACGAGTCGAGCGGACTGTATAAATGAACTATTTTCTGCGCAGTCAATTAGTCGTGCTCTCGATGATGGATTCCAATTCGACGATATTTTTGCACTGCTTTCTGTATAATATACACGACAATGTGACATGCGTATAATTTGGGATAAGTTAATTGACATAATAAGCCTGCGATGATCATCTGGCTGTAGTGCAGGTATTATAATTAAAAACGCACGTTTCAAGCCACGCGAAATTGAACATTCAAATTAATCATTACTACATAATTGAACGAATATTTCAGTTAAAACAACGCTGGAGGGTAATTATGTAAAATTACAATACTGTCTTAATGAGAGGGTAGCAGTCGTTATTTCTCTTTGGCGAACTCGTTATTCCAAGCAGCGAATATACTGTGTATATCTAAACTCAATTAAGGCAAGTGCAACCTTCAATTATATTGTTGCCTCTGCCAGTATTGTTGCGTAATTGAAATTCTTTGAAATATATATATACGCTATAAACTTTTCATCGGAATACTTTATTTTTAATTGGCATATTATATATACATAACGCAGCTCTACATATTAAACATTGCTCGAGGAAATGCAGTCCATACGTCTAAAATTCTTAAAGCTTCTACACATATAGGTATATAAACAAAGAGACTCTGCGGGTACAATCCTCTCACTATTGAAATAAGCCACAGAGCAGTTCCATATAAGTTAAACGCATCCAGCGCAAAAACTCGATGAATATTCATCGAGCGCGAGTGCGCGCTCGAAAAATAATTCAAATGCCTCGCTCTGTGTCGCGGCGCGCTGAAACGCGATAATACGCGACCCGAAGGAGAAAAATGGCCTTGCCTCTAGCGCGGCTCTAACAAATTGAAGTTGGAAAGGAAATTACGCGACAATACACGGCGCAAAGTCGCGTGCGGCCGTGTCCCGAGCGATCTTGCACGTGACTGCTGCTGCCGCCTGCGAGAATATAGCTAATATGCAAATTTAACGGGTCCTTACAGACTCGTATAATAAGCGGATAGCTGCATGACCGGTGAGGGGATGGAACTAAGTGGTCGCGGGACGCGGAGAGCTTTTGCCTCGAAAGTACAGGTGGACGTGCTGCGCGGATCTTCTCTGTGTGTGTGTGTGTGTATGTGGGTGTGTACCGAACTGAAAGTTTAAGGAGCCGAGTTGATTATCTGTGTGATAAGGTTATTTCAACGGTACGGATGTGTCCCGATCCATTTCCAAAGGAAACTTCCTCGTCCCGTTTCGCGACACCCGAAGCTAAACTTTCCAAACACCTCTTTTACTCCCCCCGAAAAGAGACAAACGACTCGCAAAACCGCAACTGTAAACGAGGAAGCGTCGTGTGTCTGAACATATAGCATCAGCCTCGAGGCGCGTAACAAGCCCGACAAATCGAGGCGCAGCGATCGCGAGAGTCATGATTTAAGGGGGCTCGGCTTTATCTGTCGCGCCTTATCGCGCGCGACTGATAAGAAGTTCGCGCGCTTCGAGCCGTTTCGACCAGTAAGTCGGGCGCATGCGCCTAACGCATGACGCTCGAAAGAGGGAAGCGATTTTTACAGGTGGTGACCGTCGCCGCTGCAACATGGGAAACGCCGCATACGTATCTTATTATATATATATACACTGAGCGTCAGAAGGATGATAAAGCGGTCATTGGGGCAGTTCTGAGTTTGCGAATGTTCTCGCGGCCAATAGGCTACGTTCGCGCGGCTTTGTTTCCCGCGGGTTCTTCTTTTTTTGCGGGCAAGTTTTGTTTTCCTATGTGGGTCAGGGCACATAATGCTTGGTTGAATCGAATTTCTTGTTTTTTGCCCTGTAATGGAGAGGGATAGAGAGAGACTTTTCAAGAGGGAATGTATATATCTATATATATAGAGAGAGAGGGCACGCTGTCACTTGGCGAAATTTGAATTTCGCGAAAGTTTTTTGATCGCGCTCGAGAAGCTCGCAATGAAGTTTGAATGGGGCTTATAGAGTTAAATTAATGTGGGTCGAAGCTGACTTTCCGCGAAGATTCTATATAACGTTTTTTTCAATATCGCGCCTGAAATTCCCGACAGTATAGTGACAAGTGTATAGAGCGATTGGCTGGTGTTCAGTATAAATTCAGGTCGCTTGCGTTATACAACAGCATATTTTTATAAATTTCCGACTGAATTCTCGCGATCGCTCCTAAAAGACTATATACTTACGCATCCCGGAGTACGAGTATATTCTTCAAAGCAATAGGCAAAATTACGCGGACCTCCGAGTCTTTGCTGAATTATTCGGCTCGTCCCATATTTCGTCGTTCACAACAAGTTTACAACCTCTAGACTAAAAAAAAACTCTCAACCACATCGTAACCCATCCCAACGCCAGCCGTTACAACGTCCCCAGCTCTCTCCTCTCCGAAAAATCATTTAATTCCAAAGCGTCGCTCATATATAGCCCCATAGCCGTCCATCAGCTCGGCATCATTCCCTCATAAAACTCCTCTGCCTCTCGCGCTACACCTCATCCTCTCTGCGGCAAAGTGGCGGGGGTGTGTGTATGTGTGCAGTGCGTGCGCTGCTATATATATATATATATCTCTCTCTCTCTCTCTCTCTCTCTCTCTCTCTCCTACCATCGGAGTCTCTCTCTCTCTCGCTCTCATACTCGGGCTCGTAGTGGGGATGGACTCGCGCGCGGAGAGTAGCCCGGCGCGAATTCGAAAGGCAGCAGTCGCCGTCCGCGCGTTGCCGAGGTCGCCTCGTCGTCGGCTGGTTTAACGACGCAATCGTCGCGAGTGTGCGAGAGTATATAAAGATAAGAAGATAATTGTGCTGCTCGTTACATGCAGGAGTTGTTTTTCTTTTGCATCTCGTCGACGCCGAGCACGTGGAGGATGTGAACAAGATTTCGTAGAAATATATGCTATATAGTAAGCGATGACGGAGAAGCCGTTGTATACATTGGGATACGGGAGACAGATAGATATGTAGACACACTCTGATGTGTATACGGGACGACAAAGAGCGCGCGTGTGAAAGTGGTCTAGCCGCCGGCTCTCTATGTTTCTTATTGGCAACCCGATGGCGTAATGCTGATAAAGAGGAGGAGGAGTCCGTTGGTTTACTTATATATATATGCTTGCCCGGGGTTTCACCTTTATTTTTCACTGATTTCGACTCGTTCTTCGGCGCGATAAGCTGTAGTCGTGCGCGGCGCTGGCTTGCATCTTGTTTTTCGTATATTTTCAGAGACGTGAGTAACACAGTGTAATCAGCGACAGCCGGTATATATATATATAGATAACAAGTACATTTCTTATTTTTGTATGCATTAAGTATCAGATTCGCTATATACATGACGGAATCATCTGCTTTCCGAACGTACCGATATAGGTATACATAACAAACGTAAACACAGCTCACGTATACAAGGGAAAAAACCTCTGCGTGACGAAACTCGGCCGGTCTCTAAAAAATTGTTTTTCTCTCGAACATACATACATACATACATAGAAACGCTCTCAAGAGTTATATTATAGACGCTCACCGCATCCATTCATCCTCGATAAAACTCGCGACGCGAGGAATTTCCATCGCAAGCGGAATGCGCTTGGTTCATTTCGTCCGCGATATCTCCTCGCATCGAGATAAAAGGTGAATTATCAGAGTCTGACTCACGCGGCGCGCGCGCGCGTGTGTGTGTGTGTCTTGTATATGCAGGTGCGGACTCGATTTTTAATTGAGACGTACACACGAGATTAATCGATCTGCGCTCTCGTGTACGGCTCTGAACTTGTTGTGGGAAAGAACATTTATCCGAGAAACATATACATGATAAATCTCGTATACCCGGAGCTGACGATACTTTCAAGCATACGAGGCGGATCCTGAAAAGCGCGAAGAGGAATTATAAATGCATAGCAGAAGCTAGTTACGTATAGTTATTGGCGAGACTGTAGCGAAATAGCTCAGTGGAACGGTTTCGTTTAAACTACGCGCGAACTATATATCCCTCGTCGGTTAACTCAATGCCAACTTTGTGCATCGGCCGCTGGATTTCGCATGAAAAATAATTATAACTCTGTGTACGCTTAGTGGAAATTAAAGTGCGGCCATAGTTATTCCTGGAAAAGCTCATATGCGCGAGCTTTTTAATTACAGCTTTTAAATTACCTCTTTGATGCTTCGATGTATCAGAAAAAAAGAAAACGATACTGTGTGCGTGCGTGTGTGTGTGGGGCGCGATACCCGCTGGGAACGAGCGCGCGCGCATGGAGAAAAAGATTCCGGTGAATGATGCTCCGTCGTAATAATAAAAACCACTATAGCGCGCGTACACGCATTCGCGACGCCGTTTTACATGTGTACGTTGTCACGTGGTATGAAGAGTTACGAGGCAGTAATCGGTCTGACTTATATCTCGAGCTTCTAAATTTTTTCGAGTGGCCTCTCTCTCTCTCTTAAATGTTTTAATTCTACCTAAAAAAAGCTAATAACGCTTCTCCCGTATGTACGAAAATCATTGGCTCGTACGGTCTGGAAAATTCTCATTTTCTCGAAAAAAGCCAATTCTCCCAAGTCTCCGGAAGTAGGTACCTGAAAAAGCCAGCGATAGCTTTAAACATCTCGTCCCTCGCCTCCTTATCTCGACTATATATATATATACTTCTCTCTCTTTCTCGCCGCTGCACCTTTTCTCGGGCGAATCGATCGCGGATAACGTCGCGCGCCGCAGCTGTGCCTCTGTGCTGCATGTGCAGTGCGTATATATACATATATAAGATGAAAAATTCCGCGCGACAGCTGGTTAGGTCTGCTTTTTTTGCATATCGATGTACGCACGTGTTGAGAGCCCATCAGGCGAACGGCTGCACTTTTTGAACGGCTGATGTTGTTTTTTTCGGGATGATTTCGAACTCGATGAATATATTGATATGGAGTTTTTTTTATGTATAATTGGATATTTTTAGAAGAAGCTTACAACAGCACCGGTAACAACAAAGCCGTTGTAAACGTGTCTATCCGCGTTCCGAGAAGTTAGGCAAAGTCAGTTTAGAATCGCTATCAGCATGACATCATCCGACTTAACAACTGTCGTAAAACTCGAGCGTTTGAAAAAGCCCCCAAGTCGAATCACGGCACACATCTCTCGATCAGCGCGTCCAAACAAACTACCGCCGTCGATAATATTAGCTTCCATCTGAGCAATTATCGTTTCCTCCGATCCGCGACGGAGACTCGCGGGCGATTCGATCGATGTTACATATATAGGTTTGCAGAAATGGGGATCAAGCCTTTAGGGGGCATTTTGGAAGGTAATATACTTTGTCATGACGTGATTTACGTCGGTAATAGCGGAACTGCGATACTTTGAATTTTCGAGTTTGATTAGTCCATATAGGTATCATGTTGCTTTGATTAAGAGACTCTTTTGTTTTTGCGGTTATCACTGTTTGCACAGGCGATGATTCAGCTTTGTTTGTATTGTAAGTATTGCATTGAGGTATAATCGTGCGGTTATAGACACATTAATGATATTGTCAAATTGGAGCATTGTAGATTGACTGTAATGTACAGCCAATAAATTAACCACTTAATTAGGAAGATTATTGCGACAGATAGTAGCTGGCTATGCAATAACGATGAATATCGAACAAAGAACACAATTTAATTGAATTGCTGCTTCTTCTTTCCCGATATTTATATAGTACATAAACATTCGATATCTCGATAACCTCAGCTACATCGGGTCACAAATTTACTTTTGAATTTAATTAACTTCCTCTACAGCAAAAACATTCCATTTCACGAATATACACGTAGTCTATGCATTAACCACAACAAATTTTGCGTATGTACAGCTCTGCATCCTATATATAGTCGTATTCTTGCTCGTTATCTATTACAATACCTCTGATAAAAATAACAATGTATACCTTCGCTTTGATAACCGTATATAGCGAAATTCACGAAACCAAAACCAACTCCGCAAATTAAATTCTTCCAAAGCAATACCAAGCAAGCTCATGAAAATCTCGTTCTCGAAAACACTTGCGCGTATTACGCAATGCCTAACCGCGAGTACGTGAAGCCGAGAACTGAAAAAAAGCTCACGCGCGGAAGGAACAAAACCAGCGCGCCAAGATGAAAGGGTCGAGATATAAAACCCGCTGCTCTCTCGCGCGATTATCGTTGTTATTCGCGCGTCTGAAAACGAGCGCACAGCAGACGAGGAATTGTCGGGCAAAAAAAAGTCGGCTCTGCAAGCGATCTGAGCCGCCGTTTGAGGAACAAATAAACTCAAAGTAGAGGAGCAATTATGCAAAGTGATTTAACGAGGATTGTTTGCCCGCGAATAAAGGAAGTGGCTTTTTATTATAACGAATACATCTGAAGTGAGCGGCGCGCGTTACGTCTTCTTCCAGAATATGCGCGTCGTTAACTGGTCGGGGAAAGAACGCAATTTCCGTTAGTCGCTTTGTGCGTCGTCGGTGCATCATTGGTCTTTTGAAAGCGAAAAATGCAAGCGCGCTATGAAAAGCGTTATTATATATATATATATATGGTCTACTCTACGCAGAAGCTATAAAAATTGCTGGCGAAGATAAGACCGAGAGAGCGGTAGCGTTGAGTTTTTTTAAAACGACGTTTGTTACGTAGTAATGACGAGAGAAGTAAAGAAAAAGAGTAGGAAGCAAGTACGTGACTCTTTTCAATATAACCTGTCAATGCGTTATCTCGCGCTCTCTTATCCCTTTTCTCAAAACGTGAAACGCTAATATACGATAAACATTAACTTGGCTGGCACGATGATCATTCATTAAATCGTCCGCGGCGACTCGTCCGCCTCGCCGGTATTAAGAATATTCAGCGCATCTCTAGGGGAGAGAAAAAAAGCGCGAAGAGAAGCGCATAAAATAAGCGTAAATTCCGCGGAGCGAGATAAGGAAATCGAGCCGGAAAGCATCCGGCGAAAGATCTAAAACTAATAGATATAAAAGACGAGAAGCATACACCGGCGGCTGTGGAAATAAGACGACGTAGACACGGCTGCAGAAGCGCGCGATGATAACTAGACGAACGCGGCCGGCGAGATAAGGGAGGAACACGCGCATTAGGCCGCGCGCCCGGAGGATCGATGCCGGTGCACTCGCGAAATTGCCGGTTATACACGCGATGCAGACCGGTCTTCCTTCGATTTTCGCTTGGACTTGTTCGGTACCTACTTTTCGTTCGGCGCTGTATTATTAGCCGAATGACGCTTGTAATATGTGTGTACATGTATACACGCGTGCAGTGGTCTAAATTCTGATATATTTCTGCAGAAGCATGTGTGTGTACGGACGCGCGCACCTGCACATTTCCGCGCGGTGTATTTTTACCGCCTTTCGATGTATGTTTAAGTGTATAGACAGTTTTTCCAAGGAGTCCATAAGCGACGTTTGCAAAAGTGCACGTCGACATCGAAAAGTCATCTTCTCTATCCGCGCGCCTCCGTCGCGACGATAAATACGGCTGTGCCGAGTTGAATTTTCCTCGGTGTGTATAAGAGCTTGAAAAACGTCCCTTTTAATATTGAACAGTATAGCAGCGAAATGTCCCTCGATAAGGCTGCGCGAAAGTAATAATTCGACTCTAGTCCACATAAATTTGCGGCGAAGAAAACGTATGTGCTGCTTTTAGCAGACGACGAATGCGTGTTTGTTTATTTGCTCTCCTAATATTATAGTCGATATTACTTTTTAAAAATTCTTTTATAGGTTACTCGTCACGGTCGTTAAGAGGTTTGCGCGATTTTTCTAAGGCCATAATATAGTCTTAGATAGACACTCTCGAGTCTCGATTAATACACAGCGAGCGCGATGAGTGTAAGCGCAAAGGTGGGGGTTGTTGACGTGAAATACACGCAACTTATTATGGCTTAATAGCATACTCGTGCGGGCAAAAGAGAGCAATCTCTCAGTTTATTGGCAGTATATATCAGCGGGTATACGCGCAGAGGTATTAATAATTAGTCTCGTATACCCGCCTGCTTTATTTCGATTCAATAATGGAAATTCTATAAATACGACCGATGAAAATCATTGCGCTAGTGGTACAAATTTCGCCGATACAAGCTTCATTATAAATCAAAGGAAGGAAGATGCAGACTCTCGTTAACGACCTGCGATTGCACATATCAGAGCGCGTCAGACGAAAAACTTATTCGAGCGTAAAACGGTTAATTCCTCCCGGTGCTATTAGAGAAAAGGGCGAGAAGCCATTCTATCGAGAAACGTTCGCCTTCGTCCCGTTTTAATTTCGCGAATTTCTCCGACGCGGGGAGATTCCAAAGACGCAAAGCAATCGAACCTGTCGATAGCACTTTGACCGCGGGATTATCACCGCGCTGCGACGTACTTAACAGACCGCAGAAACGAGGAATTTTCGCGAAGACGGAAAAACTAATGAACTGCAGAGGGGAGGATTTAATCGCTTCTCGATTCGCACCACCAAACCTCTCTCTATATATCACTTGTATTTGAAATATTTTTTCAATTATATAAACGAAAAAAAATCATAGAAAGGCACGTACCGGCTCGCAAAACATCGTTCGAGAATTAAAATTCCAAACACGCAGGTTGTCTAGTCTCGACAAATGAGAAGCAGCAGCGGAGTTTCTCTTATGCGCGACAAATTAAAAAAGTGCCGAGCGCGCGCAAATGGAATCGCAAACATTAAACAAAGCGCTCGCGCGCACATGCACACACAGCTGCGCTAGTCCGCAGTGTATAGAGAAACCCAATACTCGACGTTCTTATCTCCATCTCTCCGCAGTGCGCGCGCGAGCTTCCACACCGCGCGCGCGCACGAACGCCGCGTTCGAATTACGAATATAGCCGGTCTATGTGTGCCGTATAATCCTCCCACGATTCGTTGCAATGATTTTTCCGCGCGCCGATCGTTCAATTTCAATTTTTTTTTCTTCTCTCTTATCAGCCCCGTATATACCACTTCGTCTTCGTCGCGAAAGTAATAACTACAAGTTTCGCCTTTCCGCCTCGCACGAATATAATGGCATCATTGTCGTAATCGTTCGAAGATTTCATTTCTGAATTTCTTCCAAGCTACACTCTGCTACCGGGGGGAAAAAAAATGTCCGCGCGAATAAGACATCTCGTTTTAACGCGCGCAGTAGCAGCTCGCGTCGTCGTATAATAACGCAAGAAGTCGGCTGCCGCAGCAGTATAGCGGCGGCGGCTCCGACGGAATTAAATCCCCGGAACCCAACAGCGACGAGCCTCTCTATATACGCGCGGCGCGGAAAGTTTTACGAGCCTCGGCCTATCTTGATTAACTTAACGAGCCGGGCACAGGCTTGTCTTTTCGCGTAACTCGCGAGCAAGTGCTGCTGCATGGTGTTGTATATATAACATGAACGACTTGAATTTTGTATGGCAAATTGCAGTGAGCTGTGCGGGAACGCGATCAAGTTTTTGGACAAAGTCGTTGTTTTCGGGTATCTGTGTCTATACGAGAAGAAACAAGTCGATAAATTGACGAACCGAATACATGGTCTCTCACGGGGAAAGGAAAAAAATTCGGCATTTAATACCTTATATGTATAGGATCTATCTAATCCTCTCTATAATCGTCTCCATTACGCTACATCACACGCCTGCTTATACTGCACTATATAGGCGCGCATCGCCTCCTCCTCTCTTTCGACTCGATCGACTCCGCTTAGAAATATACTTCGATGAGTTCCGTTCGAATGCGTTACGGTAAAGGCAATACAAATTCAAATTAGATTCAACGCTGCATGCCGCGGCCGTTTCGGGAAACTGTATTTCCAGCGGCGTATATATTACACAGATTTTCCCTCTTCGTTTTCCACCTATAAATATATATACATAAAGAAGCCCAAACTCGCCGTGATAGTAATTATATACGAAGACTCGCCGTCGCTTTGTGTTATAATACCAGCGCGTCTCTTCTACTCGATCGGTCGATCGGTATTTCACGAGTAATAGAATTCCTCTTTGTGATGCGATTTCTTTGATATATCAGAAATTTCATAAATGTTATACACACCGACGTAAAGCTCGTGTCTCGCTGTGTGTCCGCGCGTATACCCATTACGCAATATGTTCGAGCGAACATTTTTCAATAAGCTTTAGCCTGATGCAGTTCGCGCTGGTGTACAAGCCATTAGTCGAATATTATATATGCGAAATTCCCTTAATAACGCAAACATGAAGCGTGCACTCCGCCATGGCTTATTCAGCGTTAACCATGTGTATTCTAGGAATCTCGGTGTATATAGAGCTTTATAAAGTATGTAATCTGTTTCAATTCGCGAATGCAATTAGGTGCTAAACGCGGCCAGGTATGTACGCAGTGCACACCAATTATCCGTTAAGCACTGCAACGCGGGCAGTGGAGCTCTGAAGAGCGCAATTTCGCCTCGAAGAAATCAGTGCCGCGCGTACGTGTGTACCTACTACTTGCCGCTCGTTGTTCCTTCGAAATCGATCGTCTTTCGTAAAGTCGCTCTTTCGTAGTCGTAAAACTGCCAAGCACTCCATATATATATATATATATATAGTCCCTCGCAGGTAAGCGACAAGAGAGACATTCAAATGAAGTTTGCTCTAGCGGCGGTGAGCACTTGGCATATTATCTCTGTGAGACGTATGCGTCGACGCGCGGGCTTTCGAAAGACAAAGAGTAAAGTATATAGGGTATATATAATGTAATATATACGTGAGAAGCTTGGGAAGGGCGCGTTCGATTTGTTGAGCGTGGAATTTCGTCGGCGTGTATACTCGCGACTGCGAACGAATTTTTGTAAACGCCTGACGATTATTATTATACATGTTTGATATTTCAGTTTGCGTTGGCAGTCGTTAACGCGAAGCCATCAGCGACGATGAGTGCACTTTTTCAAGAGTTTCTCGCCGAGCAAACTTCGGCTCGTGTACACATTCATTGCGCGCATTTAAAATTGAAATCTGATATTTTACACGAAATAGACATTAAGCGCGACGACTCGTTGGTATAAATAAAGTTGACATTTTCACACGTTCTATCAACGTGTACGAAGAAGATCCTTCGATTTAATTTGTACCTCCTTAAAAGCATCATAGAATCGAAAAGCTGCTCCGTAAAAAGACGCATCTGAAAGTCTGGTCGCATCAGCGGTGCCCCGAGCCAAGAATCGAATTCGCGAGTCAAGCTATCCTACATATATATATATACATATAGCCGCGAATAAAAGTTTCTCTCCCGCTGAGATCGCGGCTATATAACCTACGCGTGCGCGCGGCAGTTTGTGTTGACTTTATACGCGCTCGTAAAGCGAGCCGATGATTTCCGAGCGCTCGGTGTGCGCTGCCAGTTAAAAAATTACGTTTACTCGAATTCCGCACGAGTCGATTTTTGGATTTTTACGCATTCTCTAAACGCCGATATGCAGTTAACCAATGGCCTGTTGCTCGCGGTTTGATTGATGAGGTTGTTCGATTTTATTACTTCGACCCAGATTATGTGTATATAGCCGGAGCTCTCTTTGTTTATACGGATGGTAATTCGGTGTGAACGGCAATCGCTATATATACTTATTATATATTCATTATACCGAGGTTCCATTAGCGTGTATATATATATTGTGAAAACCACGTTAAACAGCGAACCAAACATTTGACAAACAATATATGTATAATCCGATTTAATCCAAAAGACAGGCGAAAACCTTTGACGAACGAGCTTGTTAGAAAAAAGGGCTTTTATATATGTAAGTACTTTCGCGCAAAATAATCATGGCTCCCACTGTATAGCCATAGAGAGAAAGAGATTAAACCGGGAACTGGAACAAGCGCGACGAAAAAGTCGGCTCGAGAATCTAGTAGCTGTGTACAACGAAAAAGTTCATCGAAAAAAATGTGAGCGAGAGATATAACTGCAGATAACACGTGTGCGCGTCTGGAGTATTAGGTTCTTTTTTTTTTGCTCGTTTTGCCGCGAGTTGCGCGTATACCGGTCTTCTATAATTGGGTTAATTGAAGCTCAATTTTTTCTACGGTGACTTTTTTCGCTACTGGAGAGGGTAATTATTTTAGTATCACCGGTACAGATTGATCCGGTATTTGACTATAACTATAGGAGCGAGCGGTTCTTCGTTAAACGCTGAATTCGAATAACTTTTCCGACGAAAAGGATACATTTATAGGTATCGAGAGAGCGAGAGAGACGTGTCTTTGAAAACTTCTATATTATATATTTGATGACATTTTATCGATTCGTTTGCGTGTACGACAATTCAATTAAGCTTTCAAATAACAAACAGATTCGGCGTGTATTTCGTGTACAAATACAACTCGATCATTGATGCGTCTCGTGTGTATCCATTCCGTTGATTCTAGAAATACAGACTAGTGCGCGTTTCCACGTCAAAACTCAAGTGAAAATTTTTGGCATTTCCAGAGCAGCAGCAGTATGAGAAAGTCGGGCCGGAGAATGCCAACCACGACCGCGTCGATCAATGAGAGTTCATCGTGACGTATACCTGCTGTTCCGAAATCCAAGAGGCAATCGAGGCTATCCAGGAGGAAATCACACCTGCAGGATAAACACAACGGAGACGATACTCCAGTTTTGAGCTGTTCCAACGGTACGTTATACCATCTCAGAATAAACCTAATAATATAAAATAAAACGTTTTTCTCCTTTTGCGCAGTAGACACGAGCCACGAAGCAGCGTAATGTAGCCGAGCTGCAGCAGAACGAACGTAATACATATGCCGGCTACAGCTCCCTCTCCTTCGCGACATGTGATCTCTCGCAGAACGAGGCGCACACCCGCGCGCGCAGGATGTTTATATACGCACACGCAACGACACGTGCGCGAGTGCGCGTAACAGTGTCATCGCTCGGAATAGTCGTCCTTGAGAAGATTCAGCAGTGCGTCCGTCGCTTACCTATAGTAAAATGAAAAATGACGAAGTGTTCGAAAAGTGCATTCCCTATCGAAGGGGTGAAGTTGATCCGAGTGCGGGATAAGTAAGTGCGACGTCCGGTGATATACATATACCAAAACAGAGGGCTTGTAAGTAGCTCGAGAGAAATCCAAGAAGAAAAAGAAGAAATCGTCCGTGTAAGAGAGAAGATGACGAGAACGACGACGCGACTGATGCTCGGCGGTGTGATACTTGGCTTGCTGTGTGTAGTGCCGCCGGAGGCACTGGCCAATGCCGGAAACTCGGGCGCCTCCGCGAGCCTCAACGACGGCAACGGCAATGGCAGGTGCAACTCACCGCCGTGTACCTGCGACCAGTACGGCCGGCTGACCTGCGACTGCAAGGACAGCCCAGAGGTAATAAACTTTTTCGGACACGCACCTTATCTCTCCCCAGGCCTTCCGGCTGCGCAAGACTATATTGCCGGGCTTCGCTCACTTTTGCGCGAATGCTATCGCGTTAATTTCTCCATTGAAATATATATCAAGAGAGAGAGAAAGAAGGGGCGAAACTCCCAGACGCAGAAAAATAAAAAACTCCTCGCGAACCGTATATTAAAACCGACCAGTCCCAAATCCAGATCGTCTCCTTCTCCGCGCGAGGTTCAAAACGCTCACGAAAAACAAAGGGCTCGATCCTCGCGAAATCCTAAACACAAAGGCTCTCGGAATATTATATAGACAGGAGCGGAGCGAGAGGGCGAAAAAAAAGAAACGAGACGAAGGTGTAAGTTTCTCGGTCTGTCCCGCTTCCGGGCTGCCATTGTACCGCTGTGGTACTTACGACGATAAAAAGAAGAATAAGAAGACGAAGAGAAACATACACAGACACATACACAGACAATATTATACACTCGCAGAAAGCAAGAGCTTTGCTCCACTATGCTAGGCATACGTATACAGACTCGCGAGTGATTCACGTCCGGTGTGTTGTCGTCTTTGTTGGATTATACCACAGCGGCCTGACGTTTCTAGATTTTTTCTCCCCCTTTCTTTATTTTTCTCGCTACTCCTCTCGATATGTGTTTCTAGGCGAGAGTCTCTTTGGCTTTCCTCTTAGTGGAAGGTATAGATAACGCGCAGATCGCGTTTCTGTCGCTCGAGAGAGTCGTAGGTGTATCTTGCGGTTAGAGGATCGCCGAGGAATGTCCGCGAGAGCAATCGGACGACTTTTCTGGGATTAAGCTGTTGGCCAGGATTATATGGGACTACTCGCGACCGCCGAGTGTTTTATTGCCGTGGGCTTTCTTTATTTACTCGCCTGCTATTATGTAGCCCACGAAACTTTTGCAGGAATATTCCTCGGAGTTATAAATATATTTATGACTCAGAGAGTTAGAATTCAGTCGCCGCGGAGTCGCGATTTTTCACCCGGCATCAGCAGCCCTTAAAAAAATCCGCCTGACCTCGAACACAGTCTCATTTTTCGCGAGAGCGGGTCACGCGACGACCATTCCTCAGACCTATAGGATTTTTCTCTTCTTCGAGAGAGTCGCAACCCCAATAAATCGCCAAGGCCGTCGCAGCCTCCGCCTAAACAGACGCCAGGTAATTTATGGTGGTCGCACCGGCCGCATTGCGCCTAGAATGAGATTCTCGCGCGAGTCTCGGCTTTTGTGCGTATACAGTTGAGTGCCGAGGGACCGAGCGAAGCGATGACGGACGGGTCGAGCAGCTGATTGGAGAACCGATTGATTGATTGATTGCGAGGAAGGACGGTTATGCGAGTTGACCAGGAGATGGCTGTTTTATTGCGCGGCGGGACCGATGCATGTTGTTATTTAAATGCAGTAGACGCGAGAGTGGCTGATTGCAATGAGGGCTCGGACTCTCGCTTTTAGCGAGTGAACGATGACGTTTAAAAATATATATATATATGTATATGGCAATGAAGCCGGGATTACGCAATTTAATTTAATTGAGAACCGCGCGCGCGCGGGCGATACTTTTAATTGTCGCATTATATTGCTTTCGAAAATCCGCATCACCGGCAATATAAAGCTGACAATTAAAAGTGTAACAGTAGCGAGAGTCGTTGCGAATTGAATCACCCATCGAAGCTTTTATCGTCAATTAAGCTCGCGCGTCGTATTATACGCGCATCGACGTGGCGCTAAACCGCATTTATACACGATAAATTACGCTGGAGAATAAGCGCGCGAGAACATGAGCATCTGAAAAATCTCCAAAGAAACTTCTGCTCCAGTTCCCGAAATCCGAGTCGCATCTCTCGCGCGCCCCCTGAGCGCTTCGGGGATATAGGAAACAGTCAAAGTTCGCTTTCGAAGCTCATTAATATTCCGGCGGTGCTATCGTTCATAAAAGCCCGCGGCGCCGAGATAAACGACTGTGTTCGAGCAATTCCTGAGTCGCGGAGCGAGTAATATAAAAGCTCTCCAGCAGCCGCTTTATGCGCGGAAGTGTATGTGTATATATAAGTGCGCAGATACGCTGACGATTACTTTTTTCGGAATCGAAAAGTTATGCTCTGTGATATTATTGGAACTAGGTGTGAGTTATGGTCGGCGGTATATATATAAGCTTTTGTTGTTATCTCTGAT
Source organism: Muscidifurax raptorellus (assembly GCA_020010945.3). Lineage (NCBI taxonomy): Eukaryota > Metazoa > Arthropoda > Insecta > Hymenoptera > Pteromalidae > Muscidifurax > Muscidifurax raptorellus. Next base: position 6,893,063 of record CM052077.1, read on the forward strand.
GGGTTGAGCGCTAGCGATTTTAATGCGTTCGTTGAGAGTCTGATGGTGTTCGATTTGTCTTTGCAACCTGTTAAACGAATATTCTCTGTGGAGTACCTATACACAATATTATGTATTATGTTACAAAAGGAAGAACGTTTGAATTCATCGCAAGGATAAAAAGACTCATTACGCTTCGCAGTAGAACAATAAGACCCGCGAGCATAAAATTAAACTCGCACCTTTCATTAACGGAGTTACATCTCTCGGTTTAATTAAACTGGTGGCAAGTACCGGCGGCAAACATTTTACAAACCAAACTTCAATTCATTCTGCCCCAAAATCAAAGCTGCAAAAACTAAAATAATTAAACCAATTCCCTTTGACACGCTCGGGCGAAACAACGAAACGCGAGCGAGATAATCCGAAATCGCGGCTGTATACGAATAATTAATCCAAAACTCTCGTCAAAGTAAACGAATAATCAGCCCTACGGCGTTCACGTATATATATATGCATATACGCAGAGCTATATATGCAGAGCTTGCGCGAAATTTGCCAAAGCCCGCGGTTAACCCCATCAGCTACTGTTTTACAATGTTCTTCGGGCGCAACGATCCTCGCGGAAAGTACGAATTACGTAAATGCAACTTAATGTCCCCACTCGAGAGCACCTTAATCCCCGCCTAATTTTCGCAAAACACAGGGATCGAGAGCGAGAGAACATCAAGACAAAGGAGGCTGAAGAAGGAATTACGCGCGCCTGCGGGCCGAGCGAGTTACGCCGCGACGAAATTATCATTTCGCGCGAGTCGAGCCCGCGGGCTTCGTGATTTATTTATCAGTTTTTATACGCTGCGAGTAAATTATGCAGATTTATTTTTCAGTTAAATCCCGGTGATTTAGCGCGGCGCAAACGCGCGTATGCTCAAAAGCTCTGCTTCACTGCGGCTCATTCAAAATAACCGCGTGACTTCTTTATGAAGTATAAATGGGTGGTGAGGCGTGTCATAGCGTCGCGTGCGTGAAGATAAATAAAAACTGCTGTAACACTGGCTGCACACGATTCCGAAAAACAAACCACAATCGAATAAAAACGAAACGAACGACTGCGCTCTATTTTTCACGCTCGTCTGCCCTTAACAGTCCTCTTTTAATAGCTCCCGCGCGGAAAAGAAGGCGAAGAAGAAGACACGGCTGCGGCTCGTAAAGTCCGCAGCCGTCGGGAATTATTCGCGTGCAGCCTTTTACGATTTCCCCCATACCCTTGGATTCACGAAACTACCGCATCTGGTTTCCGGTGCTCTAGAGCAGCTTCATTTACCGTGAATATTCCTCGATTTGAATTATTTTTAGCGACTGACTCAAAGTCTTGGTCATCGTAATAGAGTGGCAACTTTCGCGATCGATTCTCCCGGCTAATTGCGCGCAATTAGAAATGCAAACGAGCGAGAGGGGAGGAGAGAAAAAGCGACAAAGTTTCGAGAGAACCGCGAATCAAAAGTGCGCGTTGCGTATGCACTTTGTCTCGGTGTAAGCACACGTTGGTCGATCGTTCGCTGCGGGTTTGTTGATTTTGTCCGTGCGCGCGTGTTTGTGAAGAGAGAGTAGTTTGGTTGACGTTGGGAAAAGAGAGAGAGCGTGTGTGTATGTCGACCGACTCGTCATACATACCCATGCATTGGGCCGGCGATGAAGCTTGAAATGCACTCGGACCTGATGTGTTTGGAAGCGGAGAGTTTTAGAGACTGAATTCAAGACGCATATGCGTAATAATGTGTATGGGCACATCGATATTCAAAAAATACAAGCTCAAAGTCTTTATCTCTGCTCGCAGCAACGAGCCCGTGTATAGAAGGAACGATAAATATAATTTTCGCATAATCGCGATTATCGCGAAAATTGCCCAGCAGCAGTCCTCGCACGCGTTAATAAAAGCGTCGATTGTACGGGGAGCATTAAAAAGCCTCTGTGCTGGTCCCGGAACAAACGAATCTACGCGGCGGCAAAATTGTTTCGCATAAATCCTTTATAGGTACTAAAATGCCTGCCTTACAGCAAAGAAGCGCGTTAAACTTTTGTCCGCGAGTGTGTTATACGCGCGCGGTTGCTTTCGCTGGAAAGAGAGCTTGCTTATTTGCGTTTATTCTCTCTCTTTCTGTGCCATACTTTTATTTCCTTTGTGCAGCAGCGGCTGTTTATTCGTTTCGATTGCTGATTATGATAGCTTTTTGCTTATATCGTATTATTCGTATGATTTAACAGACGGAAGATATACGAAACGCGGGATTTTGGGTCTTACTTCGCATGCCACGATATATGGGCAACAAAAACCCAAAAGGTGGCCCATTGTCGGCGTGACAATGACGGACCATCGAAAACAACGCACGCACTATATACTACTCATCTTTTTTTTCGTCGTCGTTCGTTCCGAGTTCGTTTGTTTAAAAGCGAGGAGGAACAACGTAACGAGCGTTGCACTACGCCCGCAGCTATTGTAAATACTGAATGCGTGATTGACGTTTCGCTCGATTACGGGGAGAGAGAGAGAGAGAGAGACGCGTCATCTCTCGCTTTTTCGTCCCCTCGCTAATGTCTTCTTTTTGTTCGGTGTGTGTATAGGTTTTTCATTTTTTTTTCTTTCCGCAGTTTCGCGATTGCAATTTTTTCGGGCATTATTATAGAGTGTATTAAACAATGCGGAAAGGTTTGGCTAGAATCAGGATTGTTTGATTGGTCGGGTGCGATATGACGTTTAATCAGGTTGTGCAGTGATATTCTCGCTCCAAAGCTGATTTCAACAAGAGAATAGAGATGAGAAGGGAGAAAAATGTAATTTCAGTATTCCGCGACTCTTCGACTCTGAAGTATTGAGTTCCTTTAATAAAGGACGGAAAGTCGGATAATCTTTATTTCCGGAACGCTCGCGATGGAAAAGAAAACTTAACAAAGAAGAAAAGCTCCTTTCGTATATACACTTCCATCAGCACGAAACTCTTTTTGAGCATATTACTCCATTCCGCCTACTAGTGCAAATACGCAAATTAACCCAAAACCAGTGCAACTATTTCCAGGCCAGGCTGTTGTGTATACGGCACAATAAAATTCCGATTTCCCGGGTATGAATTCCTGGCGCGCTCGCGTTTCCGGAAATGTATTGCACCGAGATGCGCTTCGCGTTTTTCGTTCGTCGCGAAGCGAAAAAAAAGGAACACCAGGGCCGTTAACGAAATTAAATAGATATACATATATAGGTATACGCGCATTCGCCGGCCCGTGAATGGGTCAGTTTTTTTTATGAACCGAGCGAGTTTCTTTTTTTTGCTTCTTCTTCAGAGTAATGAATGAGATTGAGAGGAATGAATCCCTCTTTTCGGCTTATTCATGAAAGTAAGTATAACAAGCGCCAAAACACGCTAGCATAATGAGATTTTCATTGCGTTTTAAAAATTGTTGGAAAATGCTGGAAATTCCGAAATAAAGCGCGATCCTGCGATATTAACCAGGTATACATATACTTGCCCAATATCCTCGAATTTATTCGCTGACCTACATTTTCCGGAGAATCTCTCCCGTCACATTTTTCCCCATCAGCGTTAATATACGGACGTCATGTAGTATATAACTCATGCCTCTATAACAATCTCTTTCGCGCCGAAGAAGAAAAATTCCAGGAATAACGTTGTGTAAAATTAAACGTGCGCGCGCGCGCTCAAAAGTTCAGGGAAAAATTTTCAAAGCCAATCGCACGCGCGCGAAGATCCAAGAATCCTCAGTGGTGCTCTTACATACATATATATAGATACACACACACGCACACACCACGAGAGATAGCAGAGGCGATCCGTCGTCTCCCCGTGGAAATTATCCGGCGACGTGAGTCCGCGGACGAAAAATAAAAGGCGTATAAGGGCGCGTCGGGGAAATCGGACTGTTATTCATCGTCTTCCCCAAGACCCTCTCTTTCTCTCTTCGGCTGACCTATAATGGAATTCTGTTTTTTCGCTCCCGCTCTTATCGGCGCCAACTGTAATTGGAGAAGTTCTCCGCGCGAAGGTTACGAGAGATGCGAGAGAAACTTTCCGGATTGCCCGCGAATCGCCGAATCGCCGAAGAGCGAATTTATTTCTCTTATACGCGCTCAAAAGTGTGTCACTCGATCGTCGTGTCGAAAATTTCATTATGCCAAGTTCAGATATGCCGCGCGTGCGGCTCGATTCATGAATAATAAGCGCATCTGTATACAGGGAATAGTTGGTACGGGCAACGCTTCGAAACATCCATTAACCGACGATCGTCGGGATGCAACCGGAGAACTATGGCAATAAAATTGAAAATTACTGCTCCCTCTCTCTACGCAGCGGACGCTCTATAAAGGAATACGACGATTATCCATATGTGTATATACCGCCTGCGCCGATAATGAAAGAGAATACTCCCTCCGCAAACTTTGTTATTCCGTTATATATTGATTGGACCGACCCTTTGAGGTACGCGCAGCCCTTTCGCTCGATCAACGATAGTTGCCCCCGGGCTGCTCGCGAATTTCAACTGGACCTCTCATCTCTTCCCCCTTGTTTCCGCGCCGAGTGTTATACGCGCTTTTTCTTTCTTCGGGGAAAATTTTTCGTGCGACCTACAGCAAAAGCATTCAAATGTATGAATTCCAAGCTCTTTGAGGCTCCACTTTTTAATTCCGCGCGATAAAGCGACCTCGAGAGCAGCTTCGGTATTCGAGATCTAAAATAAACACTCCCGCATCCCCTTCATTATCCAGGGAGGAAATAAAAAATCGAGTCAGTGCGTACATATACATATATGCATACGGACGATCGATGCTCGTTATATATCGACACTCCCCCTCGCGAAAGTTGAACCCGGTCGCATTATAATAACGACGTTATTCTCGCCCCGTCCTTAATTGGGAGGAGAGGGAAAGGCACACGTCGCCGACAATTTCAGCAGTTAGACGGCCAATTACGCCGATTCGAGCCTTATTAGCCGCAGCCTGTCGGATTTCGCGTGATAGCATATATATATATATACATAGTCGCGATTCGCGCTGCTGCGCCCCGGAGCGCCGACGGACCAACTTTAAAGCGGATGACGACTCTGACGCCGGGGATTTCAACTTCAGCGCGCGTTATATTGTTATGCGCTCGTTCGGCAGTGTTGACCCCCCCCCCCCCCCCCCCCCCGCCCCCCGCACAGAGTGTATATATAAGTCGAGTCCAGCTGCTTTTCGCGTCGGACCGATCATTAGATTATGAAATGTAGATCGGGCTATCTGGAGTACGGGGTAGACAAACCAATCGAGAAACTTTTTCCTCCCTCACGTGATAACCGAGCTTCCATCTCTGTTTCGCAGGAGCTGCTGCTGACGTCGGAGGGCGAACGGGGTCTTGGCCGACACACGAGTCGGATCCTCGTGCAGGACTGCCCCTCTGTGAGCCTGGCCAACCTCAGTCTCGCCGACATGCAGGAGCTGACCATGGTGGAGTTCGTGAACGTGGCCAACCTGAGCCTGGTGCCGCACAGCTTCAAGCTCGCCCAGAAGACGGTGAGCACGCGCATAAGCCTGCGCAACACGAGCCTCGAGCTGCTGCCGAGCAACGTTTTCCACGGCGACATCGAGGCCATCGCCTTCGAGAACGTGCGCATCGGCCAGGTCTCGGCGTTCGCGTTCGCCAACCTCGTCGGCACCAACAGCATCACCCTGAACCACTGCCACATCGAGGCGCTCGCGGCGTTCGCCTTCAAGAAGTTCGACGTTCGCTTCCTGCACATCATCGGGGGCAGCCTCGGCGACGTCCTCACCAGCCGGGTCATGAACGACATCGAGGTGTACGACAAGTTCCTGCTCGACGGCGTGCGCATGGGCAACGTGCGCAGCTCGGCCTTCATCATCCGGCGGACCCAGACCGTCGCCATCCAGAACTGCGTAATCGACAGCCTCGAGAGCGAGGCCTTCGACATCGGCGTCCGCTACACCGTGCTGATAAAGAACAACAGTCTGGGCAACGTCGGCTTCGGGGCGTTCCTCTCGATCCGCGCGGACACGGAGAGCCGACCGGCCCAGACGAGTCTGCTGAGTTTGACCTTCGAGAACAACAGCTTGACGAGCTTCGAAGAGGGCTCGCTCATCTTCGACCGGACGAGCTTCCGCACCGATCTGAGCAACGTCCTCGTGAACCAGGTCTGCGAGTGCACGCAACTGGCCATCTGGAAGAGCCAGATCCTCAACTACACGAACGCGCACTCGAGGCTGATGTCGGCGCGCGACAGCACGAACCTCGTGGCGCCGCCCTTCTCCCTCGAGTCCAGCGCCGAGGACCCGGCGACGTTCCTCTGCCTCGTCGACCAGGATTCCAGGGCGACCTCGAGCTTCGTCGAGTTCGAGTCGCGGCACTGCGCGCTCAGCAGCTCGATGCTCCTGCTGATCCTGGCGCTCTCGGGATTGCTCACCGCGATCGTCGTCGCCATCTGCCTGGTGGTCTACTGCTGCCGGAAGCGACGCAGGGACTCGCAGAAGCGCTGGATCAGCGTGCCGACCTCGGCGCCCGACGTCGTCAACTCCAAGACGACGAAGAACGGCGTGATCGGTCGGGACAACGGCTCCTCCGGGGGAGCACCCGTCGACAGCAGGATAACCATGGTCGTGCCGGACGGCAGACTCTACCGCGAGACCGAGTTCCACGTGATCGTGGAAAAGGCCGAACCGCTGACGACCGAGTTGTAGCGAGAGCCTTCGCGAGCTTCCGGCTCGAGGGAGAAGACGCGGCATCGAACTCCGAGGAGCAGCAGACCAGCTCGACACGAGCTACTCATGCTCGAACAACAACAGCAGCAGCAGCAGCAGCAGCAGCAAATGATGGACGTCGACGCCGCGCGGGTCTACCGACTGTGACGAGCCCGGAGGGAAGCCGCGAGTCGTCAGGACGAGCAGTGCTACCGACTGTACGAGTTTCGCTGAGATATGTTACGTTCGGAGGGAACGAGAGAAAGAGACGCTTTTCCAGTGTGGTACGACTTTTTTTACCGCGAGCGATGACCAAAGCTGCGAATTTCGATTATGTATGATTCTTATGATATATAGATAGGTATATCGTATAAGAGTATGTGATAGTTCGAAGGCGCACAGCCTTGAAAAGGGTATTTTTGTCGTGTATTATATCAAGCGTATATATATATTACTAGATTGTTCGACGGTGTGGATGAGGATTTTTTAAGACGAGAGCGAGCCTGTGTGTGTGTGTGTAACGTAACGATGTAGGTATAACGACGAAGCGACTGTGTATAATATATTAATTCCGAGCTGAGCGTTACGTATATTTTCTCGACTGTGTACGCGGCGAATATGATTGTCCTGTATGCGAGTACATTGTTGTTATACTGCGTGATTTTTGCGTTTAACGTTTTTAATGGGCAATGATCAAATAAAGAGAGCTTTCAGTTGTTTTTATCCCTCATCCCTATTATCATCAATCTCTCGGGGAAGTCTACCGGACCGAGGAGTTTCAAGAGGACAAACATATCTGTTTCTCGAGATGTAAAAAGAGCGATGGGTAGACCGCGAGAGGGAATTCTGAGAAAAAGACGTATCGTTTTCGTTTTTCAAAGGGCAATCCTCAGTCATTGTTATATAATTTTTATACTTGTATAAGTGACTTTTCATCGAAAAAATATTTGAGTTTTGTATCCAAGCACGTTTATTTTACTTGAAATTTTATTTCCCGTACTTCTTTTCGTCATACGACACAAAATAATTCGTATCGTTTTTTTTTCAATAAAGACAGTTATTTTATTACTTATCAAGTTATTTATTATTTGTATACAGCTTACAACATTTTTTTTCTTACACTTTTTCTCAGAGACACAAAGAAGAAGAAGAAGAAGAAGAATACAAGAAGCGCACCGATAGAGCCAGACATAGTAAGAGCTTAAGTTAATCGACCTTGATGTCGACAGTTCTCCTCGTTTTGTCTTTCAATTAGCTTTCACGAGTGCCAGTGCTTCAGATATCGCCGCGAAAATGTACCTAGATAGTTCTTAAGTCGAAGTCGTTCGCTGGAGACAGGAGATGATGAAAGAATAGCAAAACACAAAACAAATATATATATATACAAAAGCCTAGTCGCGAGAGCGCGAGTCTCCGGCTGACTCGCATCGCTAACTTTTCCTTCGCTCTGTTATATGTATATATATATATATATATATATACATACATACGCGTTTGCTCGATCGACGGTTATATCGAAAGATAGATAGTTCATACACGACGTGTAGCCAATATGAAATATCGCGCGATGGAGATAATAAGCAATCCCTTTTCAGAATTTTTCGTTCATTACACAGACACACACACACACACACACAAGCACAGCGTATAATACTTCTCGTTGACGTAATTCCGTTCGCCAGTGAGCGAATCTTTCGCGCATAATCATTTCGAGACTAGATGAGCGAAGCACACAGTGATCAGTATTTGCGAAGAAGAAAGCGAAAGAAAGTGGGAGAGAGAGAAAGAGACGTTCATTATCCTTCTATAGTTATCGACATAAATAATAATCATTTTGTAACCGAGCGATATCCATTGATTGTAAATCAATAAGTATTAGCGTTTCTGGCGACGACGATATAAAGCGAGATATATATGACGACGAGATGATAAACGCCACCCATTGTTTCCTTTATTTTCAATAAAAAATCAAACAAACAAACACTGAATCCTAGTCTTATATATGTATAAGGAGCACATGTCCCCCCCCCCCATCCAATGCATACACACATATACTCGCGGGAGAAATTAACGTGAATAATGCATACGGCCTTACCGCAGCTCGGCAACGTTTTTGCGCGCGACGATTAAAAATGCAAAGCGCGCACGTATAGATGTAGCCACATTTTTTCCTTAGCGGTGAGAAAAGTTCGCTGGTTTTCCAAGTTTCATCGTCGTTCGTGCAAGAAGGCAAGATTGGCTCTGGGGCATTTAAGTGTTGTAAGTGGCCAGTATGAGAGTTGAAACGTTTGGAGATTCTGGAGGTTGATTGTTGGAAATTCTTGTTTTTATTCTCGATTTTTTAATTGAATATATCGAAGCACGCGGCCTCACAATTGTTGAAAATAATATGCGGAGCTGGAGAGCTTTTTATCGGTTAAAATGGGCTTATCAGGGCTGATCGGAGAAAAGAACTTTTTTAAATTCAATTACTTCAAGTTAACCAACTGCTGGTCTGAAAAAACGAGATTTATTCTAGACATTTACCTGAGAACGTAAAACGTGTATACAACAGCTAACAAGGTAACGTATATATTTTTAAGCAAGGTAAGGTCGACGATTATTGTTGAAAGGAAACGGCATTTCGAATGACTGTTCTAAATAATGTAGTATCATCAATGACGATTTCTGGTTAGCAAAACCTTATAACCGATGAACTTTATTTCGCCCGTTGTGAATATAAGCGTGAATATTTACGAGAAAAAAGTTTAAAGATTTAAACATTCGCGTATTCATTATACTGTGCGGGAATTCGATTTTTATTTAATGTGACCTCGAGCAGCACGATATAATTGACTTCATATTTTCGAAGAGAGAAAAAAGATCGAAGGTGAGTGTAAGGTAAAATTTGCCGATGTAATTATGTGTCGATTTAAAGTATACGTAATCGTTCGATGAAATTGGAGATTTAACGAGATTAATTAGACTCGATTTATCAGGATTATCATCCGTCCGACGCGTTACGATCATTATCGACGATATTTTTAAATTGTATTTTCAAATCAAATACCCTACAGGCTTTGAATTCCAACCGAACCAACCAACTTAAACCTGTGGGATGTTTACGTACAAATCTATCTAAGTTTACAACGCGATCGCACGTTAGAAATTCATCGCTTTCCACGATGATGTAACCGCAAAAATACCCGACGTTTCCTTTTCCGAATATCATATAATAACCATGATTACGTTCTGCAAAGCCAACCTGCACAATTAAAAGCTAATATACCAGTTTCCCCTTACAACGACAACTACTCAAATTCACCTGCACCCGTTCCATTAGCAGATCACCCGTCAAACCATATATAAATAAATCATTCCTATATATATATATATACACAAAAAGCTTTGCATCGGTAAACACCTCTATATACAAACAAACAGACAAAAAAGTCATCCAACCTCGAAAAGCAATATATAAACCAGGTATAATCTCGCACCGCGCGCGTAACTTCTCAGCGCAGCAATTAACTCGCGCATAGAGTGAGACGGAGGTATCCACCTCGAGAGTGATATATTAATCCCGCACAGCAGCCGCTGTGTATTACGACGATTGGATACTCCTCTGGCGATCGTTTAGTCGCAATTATCGCGAGTCGCCGCACCGGTAATTTGATTTACGCCGGCGCAAAGACGACATCGTCGTCAGCGGCTCTAACAATGCGATAAACGCGATGTGGCCGAGATCTTCGATCGCCTCTCTATATATATACGTATCATGCATAAGCCTCTGATGCAGCGAAACAATGACTTGGTTGGCTATTGGGATTGATGGAATGAGCGCGATTGATTGTAGCTGATTCCGGTGTTATTGCTATTGCCGAGAGATTTGGCATTGAAATGCAGAATTAAAAATTTCATACTCGGCGCTATAATATACGTATGCGCCGAGTTTATCAACGACAGGCGTGAAACGCTAATGACTTGTAAAAACATCAAATCGATTACCACCTGCGATATGAGAATATATCCTGTTTCGATATTCGAAAAGTCACTTTTCATTTCTACTATCCGCGCTAACGTCATTATGCAAACCATCTAACGAATCTTGGATAACTCATAGATATGTAAATATATAAACTTTCCTTTTTCGCGTCCATATACTCATCAATTCCAACGTGTGCGAAAGTTACGAGCCTCGTGAGTCATCCGATACGCCTGGCCTTGAGATGCCTCGAGAGGCAAAAATTTCAAAAGAATGAGCAAAAATGACGAGTAGCTCGGAATTCGCGAGCCAACACGGATCCCTATATCGATTTGTATATAAGAAGTGCCACTTCGCGCGTCGACGTCGCGAAACGGGAGTGTCGATCAAATAACTAAAGCAGTTCGTATAGTGCAATTTTTTTCGAGTTATTTCGAATACAGGCCTTTTTTTAAGTTCGATTGGGAACGAAATATTTGGAAATTGGAGTAGCCCATAGGCAGTTGAGTACGTTGTCGGTTATATTACTCGTTTGAGATCGTGTCCATGAACAAATGCATTATTTACTCTTGCACACAATTGATGCACTATGAAAAGAGGCTGTACAGATAAAAGCGAAAATGTTTTCTATCGCGGATGTCATCGGAAAGCTGGTAGACGTTATCGGAGTAACTACATCTAACAATGAGCGCATTACTCAATCCATTGTATTATTAGTATAAGACTGAAAAGATTGATAATAGCTGTTTGTCCAACGTGAATCAACTCCTTTTTTTACCTCGTACACTATGACTATCATGTTTAACGATTTCTTTTAAATACCACCATGAAGCCCATTAGTCAAAGGCCCAACACCCACATAGATCTTTACACGTATAAAAGTATAAACGCCCTAATTTCCTGCTCAATTAGCGGGAGGGAATAAAAATGCGCGATAAATTAAAAGCCACTTAAGCTCGCAAGTTTCTCCACGAGAATCTCGGAATTTGACTTTAAAAGAAGCCGATGCAATCTGAATGTGCAAATGCGCGCCACGTCTTTGCACGCGAATCGCCAACTATACGATGCTCGCCTTGAATATCACCGCCCCACTGATTTTAAAAACACCCTCAAACAAATCACTCGATCCTTATATTCCCCGTATCATCGCTACCGCACACGAATATGAATGATTCGTCGCGCGCAATCTGCGGCGGACAAAAGGATGTCCCGAAAAGCCGGCCCCATTGTAAGCATCCATCTACCTCGCGAACGTAAACAAAAAATCGAAACCTGTTTATGTTATAGGCACAGCTCATCTCGACGTCGTAAACCGGCGCGCGACAATGCGAGTCTTAGCCTTGGCGTATTGTCGACGCCTCGGCGACAAATAACAATTACATATATATATGTAGGAGCGTGCCTGTATAATGCCACACGCACTAATTGTCCGAGAGAAAACCGACGGCGATAAATCGATTGCTGCTGCAGCGGGAAGTTTTTACTACTGCTGGTGTATATATTATATACCTTTATGAGCGAGTGCGAGAGAGGCCGGTGTGTATGTATATGGTTTACGTAAGAGACGAAGGCGTTTCTGTGGAAGCGACGAGTGTGTTTGCGGAAGGCGAGAACTGGCTCTTTTTTTGTACACAAAAAGAGCTGAACGTATATATACGCGATAGGGAGAGTAATTTTGAAATACGAAGGCTTTGAGAAATCGGACTTGGGCATATTTTCTCCTTAGAAATATAGTCGTGTGTCGATATGCAGTTGGAGGACGGCTTTGTCGAAACAAAAGTCACTGGAAGTCAAAAGCTAGTTCATTTAACTATAAAATTAGTTTCTCGAGGTGCCAGTCCCCTGACGATCGGGACGGAATTCTCGAGACTTGAAAACTTTCTTCATAACAAGCTCCTTCTAGCATACGCAAATAAGTAAGAAAAGCTGAAACACACAGCATACGGGTAAGTGGGTAAGTGCATAGGTGCAAAACCGTACTATTACAGCGGTAATGATAATACGACAAGTACATGCCATTATGAAACGTTTTACACGCAATTCTTTCGTAATTCGAATCGTAACCTCATGCAAACTCGCTTCTATATAATCCTCTCTCTACCCGTACAAAAGTCACAATGGAAACCTTAGCTGCTCACCACGCCTATATCATTCGTAATGAAATGCGCATTCGCTCATCACACACAGGAGATTCCATGACGTCAAAGCGAAAATACAAATTTTTACTCGAAATCCCTAATGCACGTCCACGGCATTAAACCATAGAACGCGTAAACGCGAAAAATCATCGAGTCGGCTTTTCAAGCGTGCTTTCACTAGCTCGCGTGTCACGAGGTTGCTGATTAGCGTCTGTACACCCGGACTGTGCACGAGAACGCGGCTGTTATCGCGCTGTGACGTGCGATACGATGAGATGCGACGAGATGCGGTGCTCTCTTTTTTCGTTGACTCACAGGCCGATCATGCCTATAGAACGAGAACACGTAATATCGGCTGATTTTCACGGGATTTAACGTCGATTCATCGAGTGAATGCACATGACGGAGTTTTCCAACGTGATTTGCGATAGAATGGAAATCAATTGGTTGTTAAACAAGGGAAGGCACGTCTGATGATTCCAGTAGGTTCTGCATCGAATTCGATTAATATTTTTGCGAATGGAATACCGTTATCCAGGCAGAGAACAAAGGCTCGCTCTTTAAGCGGAATAAACAATAAAACATTTATGTTTATTCCCTTTTTCTGGGTAAAGATTCACCAATAGAATGAGTTTTCGTACTACACCTGAACTACGGTATTTCTATATTTACATACAAGTTAGTAATCATAAACTATTGAATCAACGAGTTCGCCAAATGAACTCCCCACTGCAACCATCAAAGAAGCCTGTCGTGCAAATCAACGTAAACAAGCGCACTACCATTAATTTGCCCGCAAGCAATCTCCAATCGACAAATCGGCTCTTCGAAATCTCGAAAGCAAATCCTTTGCCGACAGAGAAGCTGCGCATACCGCCGCAAGCTCGAGATATGCAACGGAGACGCAGCACACGCGACTGGCGTACAATCTTCAATCGATCCAATTGCGCAGATTGCCTCGGTGCGTTTGTTTATACAGTGAGCCGCGATGCGATATACGAGAGCGCAACTAGCAGATTGGAGAGAATCTGTCGCTTATCTTTATTGCCTTCTCTGCGCTTTTTGTCGATCGTTCAAACGTTAAATGGAGATTGTTCTTTGATGGAGCTACACTAATTCAGAATATTGCCATTTGTGAATTTTCAACGTTCGGTAAGACATTCTAATGGGCGGATATGTGTATGTGCATACATATGTACTTACGTGGAGAGTCGACACCGAGTATAAATTACTTTTATATTTAAATTAATCGATTGTCATTGGATTCGTATAAATTTTACTTAGCGCTATAAAAATGTATACGGATCAAACGGCGATCTTTAATTTAAGGGCATTTCATACCCGGTGCGAAGGGATTGCAGCAGCATATAATTTGCTGTCAAACGTCGAGAAATTCCTGTATTTTTTAGGTAAATTAAAAATATTCCCTTGCTCAAAGTTTTTTCAGTTACCGAATTTGTTTTAATTTACCTAAATCATATAAAGTTAGATAATACACATGCATCATGAAACATTTCGAAGCTGTCACTAACCTGAATGGAAGAACGCCGTCAAGAGCCTGGCCGACGGTGGGTGGTGCTACGAGGGCGAAACCGCGTCCCAGAAGCGTCGAATGCACCGAGAAAATGCGCTTCGCTGTCTCTTGTGCCAGATCCGCGTCCTCTTCGGCTTCTTCGGCTATAAAAACAAAATTCGAATTAATATAGCAGCTTCCAATTGGACATCTTTCAAGATAAAAAAATCATTATAAGACCTTGGAATATTAAATTGAAATTTAAAAAAAGTTTGAATTAATATATGCTAACGATTTATACTTACTGGAAACGAGTGGTAAACTAAGATTTTTTTTCATGAGACTGGCTGCGCAAGCTCCACCGAGAAACGATAATTCGATCTCAAGGTTTTTTAATCCAGAGTTAGTTGAGATCCAGTCGTAGCCTATGACTAGGCATTTGAAGCCGTAAGTAATAGACCGCTCGTCTTTCATATAATCTGACGCAGTTTCCAGTGAAAATATTACTTCGTTACCTAAGAAATATACCGATTAAATATGAATTTAACCTTAAGCATTTAACGAAAGATATTAAAACCTATGACTAACTATAAGCTTACCTGGTAACACAACAGCGTTTTGAGGCCATTGACTCTGAACATTACTGAGCTTATGAAGCACAGGCCAGTACACTGGACTTTCCTCCAAATTACAACTATCAGGAGATCTAATATGTGGTTTAATAAAAATACGTTAAGTGGTTCATAAATTCACTCGCGATACCTATTATTTCTAGTTAGTGATGTTTCATATACTAATTAAAATTCACTCTAGTATAAAAAAAAACTGTTTTTACTCACTTAGTAAAGCCACCGCCAACATTTGGAATATATAATTGTAAATAATCCTCCGGCTGGGCTGTACCGCAGTCCGGGGTGAATTCCACAGTGAGCCACTTGACCGTTTCCGGAAAGGTAACTCTATAATAGGACACCGTAGCAGGTTTGTAGGGGTGATCGCTCTCTAACCACGTATAATAATGACTAGTAGTGGTAACCGGAGGTATGTAATGTGCGACAGCCGCTTGTTGCGCCGTAGTGTCATTGTCCTGTTGTTGCAGCGACACTTGAGATGACTTCACGGCCGAGGTGAGATTTAGTGCCGTCACATGAGGAAGCATCTCTTGGATAAGCGTCAACACCTGAACTCCGCTCTAAAGAGTATCAAAGTTATATAATATTAAATGAAAAATACTGTATAAAATTTCTTGAGCTAAAGATTCGATTGCAAAAAAATGACTAGACATTTAAATATTATGAGAATTGTTATCATCAAATATGTGGTTAGAGTGAACAAATTTTATTTTATTTATTGAGACTCACTCGAGGATCCGAAGTTGCCAATGGAATGATATAGGCAGTAGTTAGAGGTAGAAGCGTAGTAACAAAAGCGGCATTTCCAAGTATTTCATTGACATCAACGTCGTCGGCCTTTTCTCTTGCCAGAGCCAAAATATCGTTGGCGCGCTGAATGATAGTAGCAGTCATGGCTAAAGTGCATTTTCTCGCTTGCACTTCAGCAATGGCTTTACTCGTGTGTTGCTCATTGGAGTCTTGAGGATTAGAGTAATAAAGAATATGTGGGATTTGTCCTCTCGCTTGAGTAGTGCCTGTAACATACAATTAATCGATTAGTTTTAATCACCATAAAAATGATTTTGTAATATAATTTTAATGCAATATTAATAAAATGCGTATAATGCATTTATATGACTTACCATTAAAACTTAACGAACAGGCAGAGAAAGTAAATGATGTCCCATCTGGACCTTTGACGACACGTAACCCAACATCTCCGTTACTAGTCCTACCGCCTCGATTTCGCAATCTTATCGCATATTTAACCTTTTCCTTAATAGGAATAGGCTTATCAAATTTCAATTCAACGATATCATTTATGCAATCGTCTGGGCCGAAGGAACCTCTTGTAAAATCGAGACTACTCCAATGCTGCGTATGTGAAGGATCGTTTCCAGTATTATTACGCTGATAATGAAAATAAAGTTTTTTAATAATAATTTTATACTGTACATAGTTGATTAAATTTAATTTAATATTTTTTAAAAAACAACTTACGTCATCTAATAACTCAAGCTCGTAATCGTATACACCAACTCCGCCATAAATTCCAACACCGGCTATGAGTATTCCAGGTCTATCTACTGAAAAACAAATAGCATCGGGGGAGCCGTTACCAGTGTTCCAGGATCTAGTCTGATTTACTCGGGTAAACCTTGATGGTGTAGTATACATAAGTCTGTAACAAGCGGCTTGCATCTCATCCTCATTGCCATTCGAGTAGGCCGCTAGCTCAGATATAACGCGAGCGAGGAGATAACAACAATGCAGCACCAAATGTGGTAACGATTGACTTTTTTCTCTGCAAAGGCTTCGCTTAACAGGTATGAGTATCAAGTCAAGAAGTCTGTAATTTGAAGAGATAAATATCAGTTATAAATATTAACCATATTTCATTATAATTTTAATTGCGAACAATTAACAAACGTCTTTATTACCTGTCCAAAACTTCGCGAAAGGACCAATTCAAAATTTCCTTCCCAGTGCTTTCGATTTGCGACTTGTAGCTAACTTGCTCTACTAAAATCGGATAATGATGAGCTTCTGTTGAGTTCATCATAGGTAGCCCAGCGTTATCCGAAGGGCTTAATTGCCTTTTGACACTATCACTACAGTCCATCACGTTATTAAGTATTGGGAAGGTACAGCGTAAACGAACAGAAGAACTGCAAAGGGAAGCCAAAACTGCGGAAAGTAATCGATCCTTGGAAGTGACGCCTTGCTCCTTGTCAATCTCGGATAGAAGCTCACATAAAGAGGTCCACTTAAGATATGCGGTAGGATAAAAAGCGTGATAGCAGGCAACGAAAGTCTTGTAGCACTCGTCCAATATGGCACCAGTCAATTTATTGCTTAGAACAACTGAATTTTTATTGAATCTCGTCTTACCTAAAAGTAGTATTTTAAAAAAGCATTTTATAAAAAGAAAAAAAATGTAAACAAAACTATAAAGTACAACGAGAATAATGTACCTTTAGGTTTTAGAGTTGTAGTAACAGAGTCTGACAAAATTTGTCTCAAAAGAGCCCGCACTTCACCAATACACTCAGCTAATCTAACAGATTCCGACGGTGTCTTTTTACTCGTCTGATTCGGATATATTTCATTAGTATAAGTCCGCAACAGTCTTAAACTCGCTTTACTGATATAGACCAGCCTATCCATTTCCACGATAGTATGCGAAGGCGAAGTTACCGTGTTAAAACTTGTATCGGTCAAACTAGCTTTCAATGTATTCCAGCTCCATTGCAACAAAGATATTAACGAATGAAAACATTCCTCTGTAACAGTCCTGCTAAACTCCCTCTTGAGTATGTATACAGGTTCTAGTTGGTCCCTCTTGCGACTGTAATTTTGATTTTCAGGTGTTATCACCCTGTAAAGCAACTGCGGGATCTGTCCGGCATTGACGTCGGTTCCGTTGTTTGCCTCTTTCGACGTTTTGAAATAAAAAACCACCTGATCCTCGGCGGTCACAGTTTCTTGACCACCTGAACCACAATCGCTAGAGGGCCCGCTAACCTTGGCCCATGCGACATACCAACGATTTGCTTGCAAAGGTACAGGCTCGTTAAAGAGAATCGAATACTTTTGACGGGGCTCACATTCGTAAGGTATTTCATCCGTTTCCGCAAGCAGTTCACCGTCGGTTTCTTCTTCACCACCTTCAAGACCGATATCGAGAAGCTTAATCTTGGCGGTATATTCACCTCGGCCACCAAATAGTCCGTAACCACCTACAATGAATTGTTTAAAACATTATTATTATTATTATTATTATTAGGTTACTGAGAATTCTACCTATGAATGAAATTTTATTATTAAATCACCTAACAGTATGTCGGTATCTGCCATAAATCTAATTGCTTCTATAGACTGTCCAGAGTAACCCCAGCCACCACCGTGATTCTCAAATCTCGACACAGTCGCAAAATCCTCTCTGCTGTAGACTTTGCCATGCGTGGATTGGTTGTTTTCACTACCTTCTACGATAGTAAACTTCTCGTCCTGCGCTTGAGTCAGCGTATCCAAACAAGCGAGCAGGTGCATTGCCGCTTGTGATCTCGTCACATAACAACTTGGAACAACTGGCAGCGCAAGCCCAGGACTCAGAATGGATACCTCAAGATTCTGCATAGTACGAGCCTCTGTGGATATTACGTTGTAGTAGGATATTTCATAGTTTATTGGATTGAATGCCCATATGACGTTGTAGAGCGGGTCTAGACAAGCAGCGCACTGATTAAAATCAACTTGGTCGACACCACTGAAGCTATTACACGTTCCATCGCGCTTATTTATAACAAGACACTTAAATGAGTTTCTGTGCTCGGTTTGATGAGGCAGAAGTAGGATGCAGTTCTTATTAGCCATCACTGTACTCCGCGTTAAACTGATGCTGTTGATCTCGTCAACCTTTATTCAATAAATATTTTTCATTAATTATTCGTTTAAAATTTATCGTTTATTTAAACAATATGAATATGAATGAGTTACCTTGACGTAGGTTTGATCACCCGATGCACCGATCCAAGTGGCTTTTCTACCCCAACGCGAACCAATATTGGGAACAATATTAGGAAAACTGTGCCACGGCTGTGAACGGTCGTTATCACGATTGCTTGGAGACGAGGAAGAAGAGTTTGTTGCTATAGAATTTTGTTGTGGTTGTTGGTCACTTCCCCAATTCATACCCAATTGACCTTAATAAAAAATATGAATAAATCTAAGTAATGTCTCTTAGATATTGGCCTTACAATCAATAAAATTTTTAATCTATGATTTACCTTTCTGATAAGCACCGAAAGTATAAACCTCTCCTTTCGACGTGAGCACTGCCGTGTGATTGCTTCCAGCTGCCACCTGAATTGCTGTACCAGGAATCTTGACCTGCATAGGCCCAGCATGTGCGATCAAATTACCAACTCCCAACTGTCCATAGATATTGCTACCGAAAGTGAAAACCTCGCCACTTTGTAACAGAGCCACTGTGTGATGAAGTCCACAAGAGACCTGCACTACCGGACTGTCGATCGGAAAAAGAACACGAGCAGGTGGGATGCTGGCAACGCGAGTCGTGTCTCCGCGTTCCACATCGCTACCATCACCACCCACGGCTTCTTCTACGGGAGCAAGACTTGCTACACCAGCACCAGGAGCAGCGGCCACGGCGCCAACCGCGATCGCTTTGGCCGCCAAAGATTTGTGTACCACGACAATTTGTGGAGCTGCAGCTAAAATTTGATAAAACAAATAATAGCTATAATGTTGAAAAATAAGTTGTAATAAAAATTGAAAAAATAAAATAAATACCATTTGCAGGCCGATTGGTCGGAGCTTTCCATTGCTTTTGTTTCTTTTCTTCAAACCGTTTTCTAAGAAACTCTCGAAATACTAATTCTGATTCTTGGGAACTGCCACAAGCAGCTGGAGATCGTAAAATCGACACTTCACCTCCATTATCGCAACTTTCTCGAGCGCAAATTCGACAGCACCCGCACTCGGCACAACCGCTATCGCCCTCGCCACAACCACACTCTCTGCAACGAATTTTATCGTTTCAATAATGTTAAAGTTATGTAGATTATTGTTATATTTGTTATGAAATTGCTGCTCACTGTCCAGGATTTCTATCTGGCCTTATACTGCTTAAACAGGAAATGCTGTAGCCAGTGCACTCTCGACAGACAGTGCAAACCATACAAGCTCTGTACCTCCACTGATGCTCGCCTGGTGGACACATTCCATCTACTCTGATAGCTTTTGCTTCTTCCCATTCTTCACCAGCCTCTGCACCTTCTAAAAATATAATACTTCCTTTTAATATTTTGCAAAAGTCTATGCATTTGTGCTGTTTCAAGAGTATATAACAATTATATTTAATTATACTACAAATAGTTCTTATAATCTACAACTTTTAAACGGAGATAACATTACACTTTGGATATTACATCTATTAAGTTTAAACACAAAATATGGTTTTCAAAAGCTTAACACCAATACAAACAAATTAAAATAAAACCTTCAAGGTTTTTCGCTTTCCACCAGATCCGCTTTATTTTTCGAGCACGTTTCTGCTCCTCTTCGGAAATTGAATCTAAAAATTTAATTTCTATTCTTATTTATCCTAACCCAAACTTCTGACATCTTTCTTTAATTTATATTATTATAGAAACTATAAGATCAAATCTCAGAGCAATTACTTATTTTATATCGCAAAGACTAAATTATCATCCAAAAGTAAATATGTGACCTTGTATTAAACCTTTTCTTTAAAACAGAACTTTAAATCTTACCATCTTCGGTACCATTAGCGTCCTCTTCTGCTATGCCTGTTTCCATTGCCGTAACATTAATTTCTTTATTAACAGCATGTGTGGCTGAAAAATCTCTACCACACTGTCCTCTGTTATTAATTCCAAACGTATAAAGTTGTCCTTTGTTCGTTAACACAGCAGTATGTGCCTTTCCTAAAGCTACGTTGACGACACAAACATCTTTCAAGTCCGGAACTATTCCAGTCGTCTCGTCACTGTACAACGTATCTTTGCCAAACATAAGCAAAGAACCCTCCTTTGTCACTAATGCAGTGGAGCCGTTATTGCACGCAGCATTTATTATAAATTGTCCCTCAACTTTCTGCATTTTCTTTGGTTTGCTTGGGTTTG
Source organism: Muscidifurax raptorellus (assembly GCA_020010945.3). Classification (NCBI taxonomy): domain Eukaryota; kingdom Metazoa; phylum Arthropoda; class Insecta; order Hymenoptera; family Pteromalidae; genus Muscidifurax; species Muscidifurax raptorellus. The sequence continues at coordinate 6,914,180 of CM052077.1, forward strand.
GTTGCTGCCGAACTTTATCTGTGAAAAAAAATATTAATTTTCCAACAAAAACAAAAATAAACATTAAACTATCTCAAATGCTTACTGCTGTCTCCATCTTCTCCGCGTCGAGCTGTTCCCGCAAATAAAACAGAACCATCTTCCAATACTAGAATTACATGTTGACCTTCATGGCCCACAGCAAAATTTAGAACTTTGCACTTCTTCCCAACAGAAACCTCCAACCACCTGTTAGACCTCACGTTGTTCCTCATACCAATACATCTTCCCTTGCCGGTGTATAGTAATTTGCCAGATACTGTTTTTAATAGCATAAATTCTTTACCCGCAGCTACGTTCGCAATCTCGTCGTCACAACGAGGATTCAAAATGTATGTTGACTGATCTTCGTCAAACGAAGCATAACCGTACACGTCAACGCATTTCCTGGACAATTTTAATGGTAGTTCGGAAGTTACAGTGACTGGATTGCTCAGAGTATTTATTGTTCGTACCACGAAGCCGTCCTAAATTTAAGATATTAGTATTGTAGTATTATAAAAAAAATGTTATCTTGCTATATAATACCATAAAATAGGAATATTTTCTATATATCAATAAAATTACTCACGTCTTTTCCAGCTGTTATCATTCCCAAATTTTCACCATCGGAAAACATAAGTGAAGAAGACCAATCCTTCCCTTCTAAAACAGCAATTCCTCTTATTGTTAATGTATCTGCATCTAATATCATTAACTCGCACTGTTTTTTAGGAGCACATTTAAAGTATAAGGAACTCTGCAAGAAACAATATTTTCCATTAAACAATTTCTTTTCACCTAGTATACAAATTTTTATTAATCTAAAACTCACATTTGCATATCCAATCCATCCAGTCTCTGATGGATAAAAGTCTGGTTTATGAGCATAAACGTGGCCCCATATTGTACCTCCATGTCCATTTCCAATTTTAAATAATCCACAATTCGTGTGCAGGTACAAGTATTTCCCATCACTGACAAAGCTTCGACCATTCAAAACTAAATTGTTTATATCATTTGGTAATTTAAGCGTAAAAGTGTATATCTTAGAAGTCTTAGGAACACCATGAGTTATCCAGTCGGGTCTGACCAGTTTTCCAAGCAAAACTGCGTGCACGCTTCTTTGAAGTGAGGTAAGAACGATTGGCATCTAAAACAATTATTACAAAGATGTTTGAAAACTGGCAATTGGTAAGTCTAATAAGAAGCTAAAGAAATTTCGTATAAGAACCTGAATATTCTGCACAGCAAGAGCTCTTGGACTCATTAACAACGCTGCTATTGTTGCTAAAAGTCTGCCAGTATCTCCACGAACAACAACTAAACTAAGAAGACAAGCACAAGCTACTGCAGTCAAGTGGCTTCCATCATTTGCTGCTGCAGATTCAGGACCGTGTGATGTTGCAAGATCCAGGAGTAGGTCAAAGAGTGGATCTGGAATATTTAATCGTATTATGAAAATTGCTTAGTGATTATCTAAATCTAATTTTAAAGTATTTAACTTACCAATCACTTCGTCAGGTTCACTTTTCAAACCCTCAGGCAGTTGTCCTTGCAACACATCCAAAAGTGCAGCAAGCGCTTTAGTACATAGAGATGGTTCTACTGATCTACTCTCCCGCATCAAGGTAAATACACTTCTTAAACCAATCCCAACAATCTTTGGTAAATTTTGAGTTGACGATATACGATCTTCATCATCGCTTTCCGAAATAATGCTATCACTGAATTCTGGAGGTGGAGGAGAGTTGCAATTTGATGCTCTGTAAGCTTCGATGATACTTCTTGCATGTTTTTCTAAGACAGCACCTCTAACACTTGCAAAGACTGCAAACGCAGAGGCATTACTAGATACTTCGATTTCAGGTGGACCCGTACACGTCACTTCTCCAGTTACATCAACCTTTTTCTTATCTTTCTTCTTGATTTTATTTTTTCTGCACTTTTTCCACTCTCCTTTCAACCTGTAATTCAATAAAAATTTGTTCGAAAACTCCAACTAGTAAGCTAATTCATTTCTTCTATACACTGCCAATAAACAACTATTTTTCAACACCAAAATCATACAAGAAATCCTAAAATGTAAATTATTTTCGCACGAATTCGCGACTCCGACGTTTGCCGTAAAAATTGACACAAAAATAGAAAACTAAGAAGAATCGTATTAGCTATAGACCTAATCGAAACCTTATCAACAATCTTCCCACTTCGTATAAATAACCTGTCAACGATCCACGAAGAAGTCAAACCAAAACAACAACAATACTGATGTTTGACAACCACCGATTTTGAGGTTATTTTGCATCTCCTGTCGGTCGTCAAAATCGCCTAAAAATCCAGTCACCGCCTCCCCCTTTCCTGGAAAAAAGGCTTCCTCGCCCGAAATACTAGCCCCTCGAGCCCTCTAAACACCCCGAAACCTCACGAAAGCGCTAAAAACTTTATTTAAAAATAAAATCCTCGGATCAGCCGCTCGAATTTCTAGGTTATCCGCTTTACCTCTGCGCCTCGGCGATGCTTTTGAAGAGGTCGTAGAAACACTTGACGTAGGCGTCGGGCTCGGGGAGAAGCCTCTTCTGCTCGGCGCCGCTCGTCTCCTGCATCGTTCTGCAGCTCAGAGCTTCCATCTTCATCCCCGCGACTGTTTACACTTGACGGCTCTTCCTCTCGACTTCTTTCGCTCCTTCTCGGCGGCGCCCTGTATCACCACTTCATCTTCTCCTGTCGATGTTCACCCACGGCCGCCTCATGTCCCTTTGATCTCTGGATTGCCTCGGAACAACAACAACAACAACGAGTTGCGTCGCCTCCTGGAGCATCAGCCGACTCCAGGACTCATGAGTCTGATCTCTGCAGCCGAATTCGACAGAAGCGCGAGTTGATGCGATAAGTAGTAAGTATAATGGACACGGTTAATGTTTGGGAATGTTGACCCGGAGATTCCAGGTAATACGTATAATATTGGCAGCCGAGTAAAAGCCCGTGTTTACGAATAACACGTTCGCGCGCGACGACAGCTTTTATCTCGCACGAAATTCACATACATATACACGCACATACTGATGCGACGGCGGCGCGCCGTCAGAGCTGCAACCGCTGCAGGCGATGATCGAAGCCGCGGAGCTTTTAAAAACGTAAGTACGTTGTACTTATCCTCCCTCCGCTATCCGCATGGCTTTGTCAGTGCGGTCCGAAACGCGAGATGATAAAGTATATAGCTATAGATCGATCGCAGGATTCCGCGAAATCGCGCGTCCGAGATAGGTGTGTGTGTAAGTATATAGGTAATACCGAATCGTGCGACTACGACGACTGCAGCTGGGACTGCTCTCGATATGTATACGACGGGCAAGTATATAACCTAACCCGACGAGCTGCTGCGCCGATGCAGAGCTGCGAGGGGTGAGAATTGCTGCGACTATGCGTGTAAGTATATATATATATAAGTATATATGTGTACATATGAACTGAACTCGACACGCGACGCCTGTCGGTCTGCTGCCTGCTGGTGGTTAGGCAGCTGACAGATGCGCGCGATATCGATTATTTTGAGCCCCCCCTGCCTCGACACGTATATAGCATATATTATGTGTATACCTATACCTGCACGTGAGTTAGATATTTTAGAATATTATATATTATTGTATATACTTGTAACGTTGAGGGAGACTTTATTTCTCTGCGCGCGCTTATCCGCTCGTTTGGCGGGAAAATGACATTTCCGATCGATCGATTGATTGCCATATATTATAGTATATATTGTGTATGTAGTAAAGATGGGGGGCTTGGATTTTCAGACACGAAATAATAACACTGAATTACGCGAAAGTCGTGTCAATATTGAGCAATCGTGATTTTCAAGTTTGTTGTCGTTCGCCGCGTACGTTATGTATATCTCGATCGGTATAAAAAATCTAGAGTAATTGCTGATATACATATTGTTATAAAAATTTCTAGTATTGAATGAAATTTCAGATAATTCAGTTTACGGTTGCAGTCATTATCCGATCACGGTTCGTAAGAAAATTGTAATATTTATCGGTCTCGCGTTTACTTAGTGAAACAGCATCGTTGACGTACGATGATAATAACACCGGAAATGTAAGAAAATCCACTGCCTCTATATCATCGTTATATTATTTACAATTTATTATGTAAAAATTTGAATGTTAAATGAGCTCATAATATTATATGCTCGATATGTAGGTACATACGTACTTGAAACTATTATATATTGCATTTTTCTTCTTGTTATAATTTTCATAACAATTGATATTGAAAAATATATGATTGACAAAGATCAAATCGTCAGATTGATCATCCACACACTGAACAAAGAATGCCATTGTGTAATGATATAATTTACGATTCACACAAATATACAAGTTGTTTCTTTTACATTCGCTCGTGAGCAATTTCATGTGAATTACTCTTACATTCCATTAAAGTGTCCCGATAATCGTGTAGCTGATACTTATCGATCATTTCAATCTAATCATCGTTCAATAAAGTTCTAGCTGATAATAGACTCTTTTTAATTGTTATCGCCGTCGCCGAAAATAAGTCATATTCCGGCAGTATTGTATGCCATAAAATCTTCCGTGCGTGTATCCGTGGGCCACATATACTTCAGCCATTCATTGCCGCACAATCGGTTGGTACACCTATAACTCATCCTCGAATTGTACATTTCGTCATTTTTATGGTTTCTCACTGCGTTTTATTCTATATTTTACATATACCCATCAAATAAGTGCTAACGTAACACAAATAACAGTATAGTACGTGTAATCGAGCGTCAAATTGAAAAGAAACAATTCACTGCGCCTTCACATAAGGCGTGTTTCTCAAAGTCGAAAATAAGTGCGTCGCATTATATTTATTGGTCTTAACCACATATAATATAATATAATATAATATAATATAAGTGCACACGCGTAGTGTAATCTCCGCAACAAAAGTCGCTTGAAAAGCGATAAGTATATATATATATATATATATATATATATATATATATCGCTTTGCAGAACAGCGGCACTACTGTTCCGCCACCGCTTTCGGTTTGTTTTCATTTCCAGCAAATCACGAGCGTATATAAGTGTACAGCCACCGGAGCGCATCGGACTACTTTATATATTATACACGTATATACAGATATATATATATGTCTAATCCTCGATTTCTCCCGAACCCTAGAAATCTGCGGTGCGATTTTCAACTCGACTCGAATTTTACTCTCACGCGCTCTGGTGCACACAAAGGCGCATATAAGTATAGCACCATTAGTCACCTTTGCGCAGTGCCTATATATATAATATATATATATATATATATACAGATATACATATAACTATAGTATATATAGCTTGCTTACCACTCATTGTCAGGAGCAGGGAGAGAAAAGACGAAAAGGAAAGGCAGTGAGATAAGAAAGGCGGTGAAAGAATACAATATACTTAGCCAGCATCAGGCGTCATCTTTTTTTTCAAACGCAGCTTCACTCAGTGATAGCATATAGCTGGTAGCGGAGTTTTCAAAGAAACGCGCGTTTGCCGCCGCCGCTGCCATTACCACGTATTACTTATTCCAAACATAACCTAAAATAGCGCGCAGAAACATAATCGCAAAAGTGTGCAGCTCGATCCAGTCGTGCGGGCGTATGCCAGTGTTTCGCCCGATCCTCAAAAAGCTCGTCGATTTCTCGACTATGCCAGTGAAGTCTCAGATTCTCGTCTTCTAGAAATAGCTGATCCGTATCCGCTCGAGCAGCAGGTAAAAATCCGATGCGTATAAGCCTTATACGTTATACCTAGACTCATTCGGATACCGCGGCCTAAGTACTTATACCTATACTTACTCCCATGACCTATGAATTTTGGGCGTTTGTCTCTTTCTCTCTCCGCCTGGCTTGTGCAATTCTATACGGTAATTTGACAAGCCGAGTTTGCACAGCTGATGACATCCGCGCGAATCAAAGTGCCAAAGATAATTTAGTCTGTTTATTCTCGAGATTTTGTCTCTGCTCGCGGTATGGATGGAGAGAGAGAGAGAGAGAGAGAGAGAGAGAGAGAGAGAGAGAGAGAGAGAGAGAGACGGATTGAGAACGTTATTTCCCATTGTGCCGTGAGGAGGTTGTACTTTTAAAGTCGTGTCTCGCTACTTATATGTGTCAACAGAGATTACGGAGAGAATGAGAGATCAGTGAGTGTGTGTTCTTTGGAGTAGTGGAGTATAGGAAAATCTCGCCAAGTTTACTTTGAGAATCGCTAATCAATGGGTGTAGATACGCCTCGCACAAAAAATGTAGTCGATTTTATTCTGACAAAAGTGAAAGAACGATTTTATGGGCTACGGACGAAAAATTTTCCATGTCCAAATGCTAAACTTGTCAGGGAAAATATAAATACTTGCCGCTTGAGTGAACTCCAAGTTTTATTTTTCTCCGATGTCTTTGTTAAATTATGTTTCTGTTGAAATTTGTAATTTGTACAAATTTATTTAGTTCGGCCATCTGTTTGTTCAGTTTCCTGGCTGAACACAAGTATTTCTATTAGCTATATTTATTTTACTGACAGCTTGTAAACTTCCGATGTTTCGAAATAGATATTTTTGTGACTAGAGGGTTATTGATGCACAGAAAAATGATATTAGTTTTTAAATTGCTAATCAATGTTCAGGGAATTATTCTTTGCACTAAAAACTATTTCAACAAAAGCATATAATCCACAAAGTGCCATGAAATGATTATACTCAATCTCGTTGTTTTTGTTCCAATGTAGATTATAAAAGAATGCTGCTGAGAAACGAGGCGTGTAGAATTAATACGTAGCTCAAATGGATGAGGGATGCTGATTCCAAGCCAACTGTATAACAGAAGTGAAGTTTTAGTGGATTGTTTATAAAATCTGTGGGAATGGGCAATTGCCTGTGTAAAAATGGCAACATGGAATCTGAACAGGACCCAAACAATAGCACAAGAGCAATGGGAGCCACAATTTTGTTGGACAATCATGTGGAGACGATCACTGCGAACGAAACAGCAACCAACTACAAGTTTCCAACGTCCGCCAATATTGATAAGCTAGTTTTGGAAATTTTAGGTGTTATAGGATTGCTTGTTGACAAGTAAGACATTTCGTTATTTAAATTGTTTTCTTTAACATTGATGTCAAAATTACTAAAAATAGAATATTTTGAAATTCTCTGGATTCTATTGTATGCATTTCAAAACTAATAATTTTTTAGTCATCAATAGATAAATTGATTCATATTCTGAGTAACCTACTAAAAAATTACTTTTCAAAGCTAGAAACTACTATTAACTAAAATATATAAAATATTATCTTATTTATGTATTCATGAATTTTGCAGTGAGCAGGAACCTCCGCCAGCTATGCTTAAACTACATAATATTGCTGATAAAGAAGATGGCTGGATACAGGTTGTCAGTTCTATGGTCAATGTGATTCCTATGCATAATCCATTGGGTCCATCTGTAATAACTTTAATGCTAGACGACTGTCCCTTACCTTCAAAAGTAAGTTTTGGGTATTAACAAACATGCATATATATCCTAGAAAGTTTGTTTAACTCATATACTCATTTGTTATTAAATTATTATTTAATAATAAGCTTGTTAATTACTTTTGTTTAGGACTCAGTTTTAAGGTTGTCACAAGTGTTACAATTATCTCAGAAGCACAGTAAGGTACAAACCAGTGCAACGCAACAACGGAACATATGTGTAGTTCTTGGGTGCATTGCAGAAAAATTGGCTGGTCCTAGTAGTATAGCGATTTTATCAGATGCTACTTTAGACTATCTTGTGTCAAATCTTGTGAGTTCAAAAAATCTTCAAATATTGATATGCAATTTGTATAACTTATTTATTTTTTAATATTGATTGCTTTTAGAGAGAAGATATTGAACCATATGTTGTATTATATTCTTTGATAGCTTTAGAAAAGTTTGCCCAAACAAGTGAGTATTGTTACTATTGATGTCCTACTTTTAACATTTATTTTTTATAATCTCGCTTATTTCTTTGTTTTAATTATTCAATATTCTTAGGTGAGAATAAAGTAACAATTAAAAGGCGGCTTTTAGCAGAAAAACCGAATCCTTTGTTGGAACTAGAAAAGTGGGTCAGTGAGACTCATTATGTCCGACGACAAGTTGGCTTCTGTGCTCAGTGGTGTTTAGATAATTTATGTAAGTAATTGTACTTTCATTCTTGCAACAAATGTCATTATATAAGTCGTTTTGAATTTTACGATATTTGTGGTCACAGTTTTAATAGAAGGCCGAAAATATTCCCATGATACGGTCGACATGACTGGCATTAATGTGATGTTAAATACAAAGGACGTAAGCGAGTACCTGAAAATTTCGCCCAACGGTTTAGAGGTTTGTTAATGTCCAATTTAACAATTACAAAGTCTATTAATCGAATAACTTTATTCTTATTTATTTATAAACTATTATAGGCACGATGTGACGCTTGTTCGTTTGAAAGTGTTAGATGTACGTTTCAAGTTGATAATGGAGTATGGTATTATGAGACTTTAATTATAACTACGGGTGTAATGCAAATCGGATGGGCTACAAAAGATAGCGCTTTCCTCAATCATGTGAGTATTTAAATTTTTAATGCATAAATTGATAATTCAAACGTAAAAGTATAATTGTATAATTACGTGTTGTTAATTTAATTTAAAGGAAGGATATGGGATTGGTGACGACCAATTTTCATTATCATTTGATGGCTGTAGAAGATTAATTTGGCACGATGCGAGTAGTGAAAAACTTTACGCTATACCCTGTTGGAAAGCTGGCGATGTTCTCGGTTGCTTGTTAGATCTAAACAAATTGGAAGTCATTTTTTCGATTAATGGTGTTGCACTCAAACCTTATAAACAGTTGTTTAAAAATGCGGTGTAAGTAATTGTCAATAATTGTAATGTATACATCATACGTGATGCATATTTGATATAATACTAAATGTTACTACAGGTCCGGATTTTTCGCGGCTGCTAGTTTTATGTCCTTCCAGCAATGTCTCTTTAATTTCGGAAACGCACCATTTAAATATCCACCGACAGATCGCAGCTACCAGACATTTAATGATCATGCTACTTTAGATCCTGAAGATAAAATTGTTTTACCCAGGCACATATATCTCGACCAGCTCAGGAAGCTTAGTGTTCGGGAAGATTCTTGCACATTATGTTTTGATCGTAAAGCATCTGTCAAACTATTACCCTGTGACCACAGGTAAAGATAATCAATCGCCTTAATAATTTTATATTAACATTAAAGATAAATTGGAAATACATATATCAAATATTTACTTTTCAGGGGATTTTGCCAAACGTGTTCTAAACAATTAATCGAGTGTCCAATGTGCAGAGCGACAATTAAGAAAATGTCAGTAGACAATACCTGACGCTCAGCAAATAAATTAGCATTTACGAGTCAAGTTATACTTTTATTACGACATTTAATTCTCAAAAGACGCCACAAGATAATCAGTGATTCGATAAATTATCGAACAATTTCTTAGAGGTGTGCGAGCACTTTAAATTACGGGTCGGGTGCGGTAGAAACTTTTTTTATATGACGATTAAAATATAGTTTCAAGCCTATATCAATGAAAAGATTAAAATATTTAAGAAATTTCAAATTTCTATAGAAAAAATAAAAGCTGGATACTTTTTTGGTAATCTTAGAAAACAGACAACAAGCGTTTGTTTAGAATTTTAAAATATAGGTAAACCCTGACTACACTGAAACTTGAATGTGATTTAAAGCTAGTAAAGAAATTTCTTTGAAAAATCGTACAAGAAAATTAATTTATTCAACTATTATTCTCTTCATGAATTGTTGGTATCATATAACTGAAATACAAAGATATGATAAGCATACAGTGTATCGTTACGATTCCGCTATCCAAATGAAAAATGAAGATATAAAGCAACATTCCAATTAAAAGCGCCTCATATATTGATTTACGAAGCCTAAGTTTCATAAAGTAAACTTTAAAGTTTTGATATACATTCATTTTCTTAAAATTTATTTTTTATGATAAAGCCGATCCGAGCCAAAATTGGAAACAACTATTTCTGTACATTATTAAGTAATGTATCATACAATCTTAAACTTGATGCATTTTCATGATTATTGGATAGTACAGTCATGTAGTGGTAGATACAATTTTTTTATAATAGGCATCCATCAAGAATGTTAACAGTTTTTCTTTCTTTTAGTTAGCATGCTTATAGAAATTGGGAATGTATAATCTTTGCGCAACCACTATAAAAAGATCTAAATTTACTACGTAAAAAGTGAATAGTGACTGATCTTTTATTTCACTTTTATAATCATATATTAATTATGTTTATATTACTTGAATGACTATCAATAACTGTAAGAGATTCTACAGAAAAACGTTGTTTTAAGCTTGTTACGTGAGATGTTTATTCGCACTTGTTGATTGAAATAAAAATAGAAATACTTTTTCCATATGTTTTGAAATCTATTCTATAGCTCTCTACGAAATCGAGAACGAAATTTTGCTTTTGTAAAGTAAAACACAATATTCTCTTGTCGAGCACCATTTCTAAGACACCTTGTGATCTATTTTAATCCACAAAAAAACCAAAATAGCTCTTATTCTTGGGCTGTAACGTAAAACTCATCGAACTTCTGTATGATGATAATTTTAAACACGATACTTTGTAAAATAACTTTGTAGTGTACAAACGCCAAGTAAAAAAATAACATTATATATATACAAAAGTATTATAAAAAAACTGTATATTATATTCTTGATCGAATATAAAGAGTTCTAATATTTTAACAAGCGTTTACATTATTCGACCTGAACTTGTCATTGATAAAAATTCGTGGCGTCAGACGATAACCTACGTGCAAAATCGGTGGACATCAAATGCCGCGGCTGTGGTTCGACCCGCAAATTGTGTTATGCCGGCGCGGCTGCGCTGTTGCTATTACTCGATTGCGATCGCCTGGATGACAATCATCACCACGAGCCATGCACTCGTACCGTCCGAAGAGTTAAGGAGTCTCGTCGTCGAAAAGAATCGGCGAACCATCGGCTCGTTGTTTGCTGCTGATGCAGGTGCTCAGAATGTTGGCCGAGTTGGACGTCGAAAAAGAGGGTTGGAAAATAGCAGTGGATTTGTTCTTGATGGAATAGCGACAACCGTGGCTTATAAATACTTGGGTACTTTTAGAGTATAATGAACCGCATAATGTTGCATGATTTATTTGATAATTTTGGTCGTCTAAAATAACCATTCATGCTCAAATACCGATTTTTTTAGCTAGTTAAATATAGGTCCAGGAATTTAAATAATATATATGGCATTAATGTTTTTAACCTAAGTAACCTTATTTTATCTTTAAAATGTATTTAAGCTAGCAGAGCAAATGAAGCCAAAAAGAAATCTTTGCTACGAATGCCCGGTCCGGAAATTTTTCAAGACTCGGACAGTTTATTCGATTCTGATTCCAACGCATCTCACATTCGCGTCAAACGAATTGCCAATCCAATCGATACACCTGCACTATCGAGTGAAAAGTCATCATTCTCATTTATAGTAAATCGTTCTTTTACATTTAACATATTTGTCAACATTCGATGCAAAGCGTAGAGATTGAACATTCTTAAATATTAAGTGCCATAGTTGAGTATAATTAATATTTTATCAAAGGATCGTCGTCACACTCCAAAAAAAATATACAAGCGATTTGCGATCGAAGAAACTAATCCAGCCGACGAGAATGAAGCCGAGTACTCGAACTTTGATGAAGGAAACGTCGATGTTCCCGGTAATGCTTTTCTTGACGACGAAATCTCAAGAAAGCGTAACCATCTCGAGGACGTCTATCCCGAAGTTACCGATTTACCAAAAACCGAGGAAAGGTATTGGATTCAATAAAAATTCATGCCTTGCAAGTAAATCAGGAAAATAAATTGTAATTAAAAAACTTAGTAGAGCAAAGCGGTCAAATGCCGTGGATGGGCGTACACGAAATCAGCTGCACAGAGACGAGGAGGATGAGTACGACGATGCAGATTGTATCGACGACGAGGATTCTTACTACGACGACGAGGCAGAGGACCGACAAACAAATTCGCGATCCGATAATTACGAAGAAGAAGAGGAAGCAAAAGAGCAAATGATGAATAAGCGCGCGTATGACTCAAAATCAATTCAACGTACATGATTTAAGATTCAGTGCGTAGTGATTACTTTTGTAAATTGCAGATCTTCATTGAAAGCAATCAAGGCAAAATCGGATAGGGAAAGCGATAGGCCCACTGAAAGTGAACAATATCCAAATGTCACCGACGATGAGAAACAATTGGTTGCTCTGAAGGGGAAATCATCTCCGGCTTCTTCTACTTCATTGAAAAAGTCCTACAAAGACACGCAGACGAAGGAAAAGACGAAACCGAAGAACAAGCCCAATGACGGCAAATCGAAGGATGAAAAAAAGAACGTAGCTAATAGCAGCAGAGACAAACCCATATCCGAATCTAAACCAAACAAGAACAAAGCTAAGACAAAAACGGCTGATAAGAAGAAAGAGAAGAAACGGACAAAACCGACGTCAAAGTCCAAAAGCGCGAAAAAGGTGAAGAAGAGCACTGCCGATGCGGTGCATAACAGCAGCAACGACGACGACGATAAATGCGCAGATAAAGAAGAGGATAACATCGTGGAAGAGGTGAACGATAGGGAGAGGCTTAAACGCAACAAGAGTATCTTGGTTAAGGCGGTTCCTCGCGGAGATTCGGTAAAAGAGTTGCAGATCATTCAGAGAGCCAATAACTCAAAAAAGAAGACAGACAAGAAGAAGTCAACAGTGGCACCAAACAAGGCTCAGAGCGAGACGACACTCGGAAAATCGGACAAGTACATTGGGGAAGTGAAGGACATGTTAGGCAAATTGATCGTTAAGGTGTGTAGAGATACGAACGTATTAGATAGTTTTAATACATTTACTAAACCTGCTCTTTTCTTCTTTAACTAAACAAGGTCGATGACCTGCACAACCTCGTATCCAAAATGAGCAGCACGAAAGACAGTCGCCAACAGCTCGTCGACGAAAGTAAGTTTTTCGAATTAATAAACGCTCTTTTTTTATACTGACACATTAGAGACAATTAAATATGTACCACGATACTACAGCATTTCAAATCGATAATTGACGTAAGAAAATGTATAGTTAAACGAACAAAAGAACGTCATCCCGATCACAAAAACTCGGTTCGATGCCAAGTTTAAAAAATATCAAGGTCGTCCCTTCCTATAGAAATTACGAGGTCGAACTTTCCCGTTGACAGTCAGAGGCAACGTCCTTGCAGTTCCCGGAGAAGTTCCTCGTCGTCATCGATCCTCTGGAGTCCGTGGACGCGCTGGAGTAGCTGCAGCGTGAGTTGTGGCCGCGGAAGCCAGATCCGGGAGCGAAGCTGTCTCGGGGGCTGCGACCATCAGCTGAATAACGAAAGCCAGACGAGAGCCTGCAACCTCTCAGAATGTCCACCTACTAAGTTCCTCGGCATCTTCTAAGTCCCTGTGCTTTTTAATGTATACATTTACCTTTAGTATTATTGCCTTTTTCATAGATTAATTTATTGCTATACGTGATAGATATATATATATATATATATATATATATATATATATATATTTCGTGATTTTAATTGTTAAGGATGTCATTGCTATGTACTTTTGAAACCGTTTTACAAGAGAACAAAATAAATATATATATTTCGTGATTATAATTGTTAAGGATGTCATTACTATGTGCTTTTGAAACTGTTTAACAAGAGAACAAAATAAATATAATATCTTAACGAGAATTAATAAAATTTTCTTTTAATATTTGACGCATTCTACTTAAACAAAAATAAAGTAAAGCTTTGGCGTTTTTCTTTGACCAATTTTACAATGAAAATAAAAGGAATAGGCAATAAAAGAAATTTACGTAACAAGTCGCATGGAGTTTTATTTTCTCTTTTTCTTATCTCATTAGCAAGTAGATAATATACACAATTGATCCATACCATTTATTTCAGATTTCTCACGCTTATTCACATTTAACGGGCGCACAATGTCGTTAAAAGATTTTGAATAAAAAATGTTCAATCAAAACTAAAAATATAGGATTTCAATTAATTTTCTTTAGCTGTATACTTTGTAAAAACTTAGTCTTTTAACGTTGTTTTTTATTCATTTTAATTTTTGACAGATGTACAAAATTAAATATGTAATTGTTTAAATTTTTTTGAAAGTAAAACATGGATTAAGTAATAAATATTAATAGAATTTTTTAAAATCAAAGTAATTATGATAAATTTACTATTTACTATAAGCATGATAAAATGAATTGCGTTGATTAAAATGTTAAACAATTTAATTTAATCAATCGCCTTCAATAAGAACTTGTAGTTTACAGCTGCTTTACAAATGATTGTATAATTGTGCCATTTTTCAACTCATAAAAAAATTTCACAGTTTGCAAGACACTGTATTATAAAAAATAAAAACTAGAGAAACTGCGTGCATTATTTTCACTAATTCAGAAGCACCCAATCGAAAACACGCTGACGAGAACTTCACAATGAACACGAGTTTGACTAATACAAAATTTTTGCAGCTGAAAAATTCTCGCGTTCGAGTTTTCGAACTGACAACTCTCATTTAGTTCAACTAACATACTCTCGCACTGTACAATATTTATACAGCTAATTAGGCTTTAAAAAAGTGAAAAATTAACGTTTGTTACAAGCACTTGACTTCAGTTTCGTTCTGTTGAATCTTTACAAAAAGAACATGATTCGCAAGAATTGCGCTCAAAATTATACTATCACGTATTTTGGGCTGGTTGGGTAGCTATTTTGTTTACTACCTTTAATTTCTTATAGTAATGTTGTAAACAAATTTAAATTACTTGTAAAACAATAATTTTTAAAAAAAAATTTTCTTCAGTAGCGTTTTGCACGCACCAAATATTATAATCTTTTCCTTGGAAGGAGAAACTAAACCGTTTGGATCATGGATTTATCTAAAACTGTAAAAAACAAATTGTTGACGAGAAGAACGGAGGTCGTATTTCGGCGATGTGTCCTATAGGCTCTATTTATACACTTGTCAACATGTACATAGAGTATACATGTCTATATACATGTTTTATAATAAAATATAATTTTAACATGCACGAGCATTTATATAAAATCAGTAAAGAATATGCTGCTGCTTTTCACATTTAAAACAAATTGATAATACTAATTGGACCAAACATTTGCCATTCTCTTGTACACTAATACGCCTTTATTTTAATAAAATTGTTCGTGTTCTGCTTCGCTCGCGAATATACACAAATCTCTACCGCAATTCGATTGCATTTTTTTCAACTTCTATTGCACTTCTATTATTAGTTCTGCATCGGAAAATTAGCTGTAATAATAAAGGTATACCTTGATGCATATTGATACTATATCTCGATAAATAGGATCCACGGGAAAACGTTGAAATGCGACCTTCATTTTTTTGCCGACAACTCGCTTTCTATAGTATTAGCAAAATTCATGACACAAAGGGTGTGAACTCCTATAATAAGACGTATCTATAAAAAAAAACTTTTTTCAATTCTTTATTTTGCTGGGATGTTGATCGGAGCAAAGTAGGATAACTAGCGCAAAATAACTTACTAGAATTGAGCTGTTTAATCTCCGAAGGGAACAATTTGTTAAATTACAAATTCCAATGAATCAATGGAGGGATTCAATTAATTACTCCGATTTTGTTGTCTCTATGTATTAAAAATGAATAATATCTTAAAATGTACCTTGTTTCGCTTTTACAAAGCGGTTGCCTCATTTTGACAATATCAAATGACTACGAAGTTTACAAAAATTTATTTCGCAATAAGGCGACTTTACAGATATCCGTGAAATCGCCAAGTATTTTTTTTTTTTTTTTTTTTAGAAAAATGTACAATGAGATTTAATATTTCAATTAAAAAACCGTTAGCGATCGTTCGTACCGTTCTGCTATCATAACCGTATTCAGTCACAGACATTCAACACTCGCACAAATTCACGACCTCTGTTTTATTTTTCTGAACTATTTATACTGCATTCCAGATTAAAAAAAAACTTATCGCTAGCGAATTCTTATATTCCCGTGTTCTTCTTTTTGTCGGCAGTAAAATAATTGAAATGTCGAAATACCGTTCTTTATATCACTAGGTCGGAGTGTAGTATTCAAGGCAAATATCTCACTTTGTAAAGGATTAAAAAAAATACAAAGAAAGGAAATATTCGTTGCTAATGCACACGCACGTATATCTCGTTAATAGTCGTGTATGCATTTTCAAGCTCGCAGTTAATGCTTCATCATTGATTTAATTATCTTGATTATTCAACATCTGCGAGCGTAAAGAAAGTATGCTGTTTTTCTCATTTAAAACAAATCGATGATACTGATTGGACCAAACATTGCCCATTCTCTTGTACACTAACATACGCCTTTATTTAATAACATTGGTCGTGTTCTGCTTCGCTCGCGAATATACGCACATCTCTGTCACAGTCGGACTGCATCTTTTTCAACTTCTGTTGCACTTCTTTCATTAGTTCTGCATCGGGGAAATCAGCTGTAATAATAAAGATATTTTATTATATATTATTCTTATTTTCATTTTACTTATAATAAATGTAGTTAATCTATTGTCAATATCACTTACGTATCCTAACAACATCTCTGGCGAGTGTTCTAGCAACAACAAGTCTGACGTTGGGAACTTTGTCGTTATAAAGTTCGAGCAAATAGGGCAATAGCTCTTTGGCAAAGACTTCACCGCTAACCACCAAATTGCCCGCAAGTTTTGAACACAAAAGGGCGTAGGTCTGTCTTATGACCCATCGTTTATCTGCATGCATCATCAATAGATCCCTCATTTCTTGAATCATCGCTATTGCTAATGGATCGTCTCTGTGGCAGGCCAAATATGCTATTGTTTTATCCACCTAAAATTTGGAAGCATTTAGTAGTTAGTATATTGTAAAACATAATTATCTAACGATTTTTTGTATGTTATTACAAAAACAATTATTATTACTACTTACAGCATGAAGTGCCTCCTGCCTAACGGCCGCCACTCTGTCTTGCAAGAGTTGCAAAAGAAGAGGCGCAATGTATTGAGCTACGTCAATACGCTGATAAAGATGTATGATTTCAGATAACTGTTTTACCAGTTCCTCTCGAAGTCTCCAGTTCCATTTATTGTCGGTAATTAGAAAATCATTGAGCTTAAGCAGATACTGCATGCGGTCTTGTGGACTAAGATGTTGCAGAAACGTGAAAAAGTGCCTAATTGCGCCAATCCTGACCTCATCTAGATCTTTGATAAAACCATTGTAAATTGGTACAAGATCGCGGGCCGCATGCTCCTTTTCAATAATAATAGCGATCTCGTGGATACTAGAAGCTAATGTACTGCGTACTTTCCATGGCACCGCGCCTGCCAATTTTTTATATGCGTCCTGCAATGACGTTAATGAATAAGAATTTACAATAAATTTATTTACTATTGCACAACACAAAAATAACGGTTTCTTACCTTCAGTCGATGCCAATTCTCTTTTCCCAAGGTTAGCACAACAGCGGGAAAACTGAAGGCGCAATGATAGTCCAGATCTGGACCAATATCATTTGTAGGATCTTGTTGTTCAGCCATCGAGACAAAGTGGACAACGAGAATTCGAGGTACAATTTCATCGGCATCATCATCATCATCTTCGGTGTTATTCAAATTCGATAGGGACGAATGTAAGGACAATTGGCTTACATTAGAGGACGAACCCTGATCTAGCGAAGAGTCCAATACTTCGATAGTCTGATTCAAATTCGAATATTGTCTCTGAATGTGCATACGTTCGATGTTCATTCTTGACTTATATCGTTGAGCCCGTATTTTTTTCACATGTTCTTTGAAAGGCGTATAATTGTAGTCACCATCGTTCTTCTCATCTTCTTCCTCGTCTTCCTCCTCCTCGTTGTTATCCCCATCCTCATTTTGCTTATTTCTCCGTTTAATATTGTAGATACGGTCTTGTTGTCGCTGAATTTTCGCCTCTATATCCTCGTTGATGTCTTGATGCAGCTGTTGTTCCTCACTATTATCTATGTTCTCATTTGTGTCTTTCTTTTGATCAGTTTTCTCATTATTTGTATTGTCATTACCTGCACGAATAATTTAAGAATGAAGACAAGTTATAGAAATGAAAATATTTTAAATGTATTACGGACCATCATTTTCTTCGCAGTAAACTTTGGCGTCAACGCTGACCGTTGTCGTCGATACATTATCATCGATGATGGAATTGACGAGCGCTGGATCTAGAGGCATATTTGGTGGATCGTAGTAATACTGAAACGTATTAAACTTTGCGCATTCTCCAGGATAGACGTACCCCGATACACGATTATTGTTGTTGGCCGTCTTCTTTTTCGCCCACCGTGAACAATTCATTACGTCCTGTATTATAAAAATCTAGTTAATATCTATGAAATTCAATGCACTTGACTATAACAAAAGAACAATTTCAGAAAGAAACTCACGCTGTTAGTTTTATAAGAATTGCTATCCATATTAAGGTTATCTGCAAGTATATCACTAGTTTTGGTGACAGGAACCCTAAAAATATTACAGTTCATACGAACGTTATTTTTTCTTTCTTAATTTTAGTAATTAGTGACAATAAGTATAAATTCTTTCAGGACACTTACACGTTCCATCTTTGCCAGCCACCCTCGTATTGGTGTACAACCAGGAGCTCACCCTTATACGGGTCGTAAACGAGTTCGTGAAATTGTTTAGCAAAAGTGGATATGAATGGCCCGAGTATCTCGTAGGCCGAGCGTCGCACCCACCGGGACTCGTCATTCAAAAAATTGACCAACAATTTTGAGAGCAGGTGACGACGCAGTAGCAAGGGCACACAACGCGCCACTGACATCATCACGTCCACTGATGTCTTGCGCACACCCCAAACAGTGTCTTGGCACAAATTTGCGTACAACGGCAGCTGCAACCAAAATCATTGCTTTGTTGAAAATATCTAATGTACAGCCATGTTAATCTTATTAAATGTTTTTAAATTGCTATTATTTTTTGTTCAGTAAAAATCTTAAAGGTACTCACTAATTTGTTATGAACAGTTTCATCGGACATTATCGTACAGAACTCGCCCATGATGGAGGCACATACTCTCCTGACGAGGAAACTCTCACTCGTACAAAGTTCGAGAAATCGGTCGAGAAATAATTTTTCTGTGAGTTCATCTCCAATGTAAGGGCTGACTTTTGTCATGAGCTGTGAAAAAAAGATTTCATGATTCATATTAATGCGTAAAGTTTTGAGGAAAATAGAAATGTTTACAAGGAACTCGCGCATTCGCATAATATGGCTTATAATCGCGATGAGTACGAATTGCAATATAAAACTTAAAAATTACAGGAAAACTTGAACAGGCATCTCTTCTGATGAGTGTCATCGAACTGTTACGCACATCAAAGCTGGCTGTGATATGCGTTCAATAGCACCATATCACAACCACTCTGACGGGCGAAACAGCTGAGTGTCTTCATAATATCAGCTACTACTTGAAAAATATTCTTCTTGAGGTACATCTAACCCTACTTTTTCCGAATAGTACAGACATTACGCATATGGATAGTCAGACGTGAACAGATGATGAGTCGCTGCTGTCTATAGGGGAGAGGGGTGAGTCGTCCGTCACATCCATGGAAAGAGCGCTATGTGTCCCACGATCTCGATTCCGCGAAATCCGCGGCTTAGTCTCCACTCGCGCGCATACACACATACACACACGCGCGCGCGCACACATATATATGTATGTATGTATGCATCTACACAAACGAAGGAGCCGGACCCACAGAATCCGGACGGCCCTGAAGCAGACACCGGTCTTTCTCATTCCCTCTCTTTCTGCAGTGTGTATATACTGTACACGTTACCCTGCGACGGACAAGAAAAGGGGGCTGGCAAGCCCAGGGATACGCGAAACGGAGTGGGAGCTGAGAAAGGGAGAGAGGGAGCACACTTTCCGTGGAAGAGGCGGGATCATTCTCTTTTGGATTTCTTTTACTTTTTGCGCAGCTTCTTTTTTTCCTTGGATCGATTTTTTTTAACCAAGTTGCGAGTGTTTACATGTGTAAGGATTATGGGGTACTTTGTACGAGCATTTATTCTTTATCTGTTAACCGTTTACAGCGTGCCGATTCATCGCAAATACAGCCATGACATGTGAGCGAAACAATATTCTTAATTTTCCATTCGCTTTTTTTTAATTTATAAAATTACATCTGTTATTTAATTTTATTCTTTTATAAATATAAAACGTGCATGACACAGAATTAGTACATTACATTAAGCACCTAGGAAGGAAAAAACTTGGGACAGTCCATCTCTCGTGTAAATTACACTAAATATGGGCTGTCCAAATTCCGGGGTTCGTATATTTTTTTTGCACGAGCAGCGTAAACGCATAGCCTGGTGCAGTAAACACTTTACGCGTCGTCTAAAAAAAAATAAATGTATAACACGCTGTGACGTAACCTCGATTTTACGCACGCTCGTACAAAAATGCACTCGCTAAGTCTCGGTTTACGCACGTTGTATCATAAAATGTCGTACAAACTAGGGGGGTAAAGGGACTTCACCCTCGTTGGGGACTTATTTTACCGCTTTAGTATCGTAATAGACTATTAACAATTCGTTTAATATTGATCGGTATCGCACGAGTTAATCATTCCGCAAGAAATTTCCAGCTATACACAATGACGCGATTACACGGAGTAATGGTTTTATCCCAGAGTCTCGTTGAGAAGGAAGACGCTCACCGCTCAACAAAGCTGGCTGTGATATGAGCCAAAGAAATACGACATACAACAGCCACTTTGTGAGCGACGCGATCTCCACTGAAAGAGAGAATATAGCTGCCGTGCTTAGCTCTCTTCTGCTATCCTCTTCAGCCATCTGCCGCTGCTGTCTTGCCTCTCGCGGCAATGAAAACGACGATCGCAAGCCACGATCCAACTCGTCAAAAATGGCTGTGATATGAAAATCTAGACAACACGCCACAACCAATTTGACGATCGGATCGCGCTCTCTTCTCATAAAGTTGAAGCATCTTGAATTCTAAACCGTTAAATGTTCTAAAAGAGATCATACATTTAACAGTTCGCAAAATTATCCTTCTGTTACAATAGAGCTGATTATTTTCGGTATATAACTGGAGCGCAGATCGTCGATCAGTTCTACGGGCCAAGCTCATCAAAATGGCTGTGATATGGAAAGTCGAAACATTCCACAACCAATTTGATGTATCGGACCGCAAAAGTTCCATGTCTGCTCTCCGGCGTCGATGTGATCAGGAACAAGAAGAAGAGGGACGTTGTCGGACACAATTTTGCTCATCAAAGCTGGCTGTGATAGTCGAAGCCCTATGACAAACCAGCTTTGATGGTAAAAGCATGCCACTCGCTCTCTTCTCTATTCCTCCAATGCAGGCCTCGTCTCCGGCGGTTCTTCTGCTGTCATAAATATTTACACGTGCGCCGGTGTTTGGTGCGAACGCCGCATGAAAGACAAGGTAGTGAGACGCGAATTCGGGGTAAGCATCTCACTACCCATGTCTTTCAAGAGGAATCTCGCCAACTGCTCTTCACCTCCTTACACTCACGCAATTTCAAAACGAAACTACACTCGAACTCTTTCCATTAGTACAAAGCAAGGCTGAACGTGAGCTCGTCAGTTCGAGTGTAATTCCGTCGAAACGAGCAATATAACAGAGTTTTTTTTCTTCTTAATTCCCGCGAGAGGCTCGTCGATCGCGATATCTATCTCACGATTGAACGCGCCAGCAACGCAAAAAAAAGAAATGCGCAAGACGAGCAGTGTAAAAGAGAGGCCAAGTACTTACGGTGAGCGCCAAGGTCTGGAATTCCGGGCCACCGTGGCGGGAAAGCTTGATAATGACGCCGCAGACGCTGTTCTGGATCTGATCGTCGTCCAGCAGTTTACGCTCGAGGAGCATCCTGAGAGCCGTTTGCGCATCTTGTCGCACCTGCAAGTTATCACAGACGAAGCGTGAGAGAATTCGTTCGTTCCAGAATTTTTTCTCCCGTTGTTATTATCATTATTATTACCTGATTGTCTTCATCTCGAAGGTAGACGAGGATGATCGTGAGTATACAGCATACGAGGTTTCCGCCGAAGAGATAGGGTGATTCCTGGTAGAGCAGAGCCACGTGCGGAAGACACTCGACCAACGACGACCTTACGGTGCTTTCTGAAAAAAAATCGAGAAAATTATTATTAATCGGATGTTGATGAAATTCGTTTATTCGCAAATCGTTAACTATATTGGAGAAAAAATAAGCAAACTAGATTAAAAGCCAAACGGATTCCCGAAAATCGGTTAGACCGTCTGGACTGGCCGTTATTTCGTATAGATTTCCCGGCGGGGCCTGCTGACGCGCGTTATACCTGAGAGAACAGACGCGGCGCACCGGAAAACCGGTGCGTTTTCCTTTCCTACTATATATCATAACGAGAGAGTTCGAAAGTTAGCCGACAACAGTTTGGGTACTGTTATGCATTAGAAAACATTAATAATATAATTAATAAATATAAACAATTCTCAGATGAACGTATAATTGGCTGTTACAAAAAAAACAAATTGACACGATATACGTTGTTGCGATGACAGAAATAAAGTTTTAAATAGTATATTGATCGGATAGACTCAATACCAATGGTGATCGCGTACGAAAAAATTCCGAGTTTAAAATTATCGGCCTAAACAGTATAACGCCGCACACTTCAATCTCGAAGATCGAAGAAAAATTAAACGCAAAAATTCACAATCAACCACACGTAGCAACAATTACCAACCGACACAACGCCGCGTTCGCGCCAATAAGTCTATTTCGAATTTGGCGGGAGAAGCGCGGCGATATAATACAACACCAAAAAGCTCCGCTGCTCTCTCGGAGGACCTCCCGATCCGTTCGGTAGGGACGCGTGGGTGCGACTGACTGGGCCCCGGCGCGCATAGACTTTTCCTTTGGCGGGAAGGCGCTTCTCTCACTCTCTCTCTCTCCCTATTTTCCCGGCCCCTCTCTCGTACGACAGCCGGCCCTCCCTCTCCCTTCGACGCAGCGGTTTTCCGGCAGCGCCGCCGTTTTTCCTGGCGTTATTTTTAAGCGAAGCGACTATTGGTGGGATGACTGCCCCTTCCCCCGCGCTAACTTTTTTCACCCGCTTTTTGGGACTGAATTATGTTAATTCGGGAGCAAGTCAGGAAGTCGCGGCGTTTTTTCATCTTTTTTTTTTCTTAATGCGCGCAGTTTATTTTTGTGAGAAAGAGAGCGGCGAGTGCGCGAGGGAGGAAACAAATATGTGAGATGCGATTGGGAACTGTTGCGAGCTGCGTAATTAAATTTCGAGGATGAAAGTAGGAGCGATGATACGCCGTGCGCGGCATCGAAACTCGTATGAATTTAACGAGAATAAAGAAGGCTTGGTACATTGGAAAATAAAAGAAACGCGCGAGAAAAATCGGAGCCCGTGTAAAAGTGAAATTAGTCGGAAAAAGCCGCGCGCGCGTTAGAATTCAAAAGGAGGAAGAAAACGAGGCGTCGGATCAAGAGAGACAGCGGGCACGCGTCCCGGCACGCGCCGCGCCTCGGAAACGCATTAGCCTCCCCCGAAAAATCATCTACCTCTCCCTCGACTCTCTCTATATGGCAGGCAGCATGTGCAGCAGCCGGAGGGGCGCGAGGAAAAGGTGTATGTGCCCAGCTGCTCCTTTCTTGCCGGCTGAAGAAAAGCTGCGGCTGTTCCCTATAATTTCTTCCTTTTTTCCTCTGACAGCTCGCTCGCGCGCGCGCGCGTTTTCCCTCCAAAACTCGAGCGCTCGCTCTATATTTTTCTCGAGGTAATTGATTTCTCCAGTTGGATATTCGTGATTGCAAAGTCATTATACCGCGTGCGCTTTTCATACCCTATCACATTAGGTATATATCTGGGATAAAAACTCGCTGACCGACTTGCGAGGGCGCTTACAAGTTCAGTGCACTTTTCGGAGATCTATAACTATATACCCGAGATAACCATAAGATCGTGCCTGTGAAGTTCGGGATAATCGTTACTCGTTGTATATACGCCTGTTATAGAGCTTTGGAAGGAAATTCGCTGATCCAATTAAATTTTTCAGCGGAAATTTTCTCAACAGCAACGCTAGTGTATATATACCCCGGCGGAATAAGCCAAGTATACACCAGCAACCATTACCAGCGCGGCTGCAGCTTCCGAGCATCGATCAAGTAGCTGAGCAGCCGCTACACGCGTCCTTATCTCTCATCCTCCTCCCGGTCCGGAGCGTCTTTTCTCTTTCTAAAAATACGAACAGCCCGCGCGTGAGTTTTTCCGATAGCTGCGATGCACTTTATTCGGGGATCAGGAATTAATGGGGCCGGGGGATTAGGCGACTGCGTTATCGAGGTGCGCTCGCTTTGAGCGATGTGTTTTCCACGTGTTTTCCACGAGATGGCTTTTACCATGTCGAAATGTAGCGCTGCGTTATTTTCGAAGGTGCGTATATATCTCTAACATTAGATTCATTTTCATGGCAAAGGATCTGAAAATGAATTGATTACCGAGTCGACAAACCCTCCGAGGGCTTGACAACCAGTCATCACCCCTACCTACATACGTGTCACGTGTATCCGAAAATAAGCGTGTCACCCTCCTCAAGCTCGTCTTACTACGGAGCCGATAATACACGCGCATAGACGAGAAAAACGAATTTAGTTTCTCGAGCCGCTCGTATCAATCCAATGTTCATCATCGACCCAAGCCAAGCGCACCGGCGATTTTCGAATATTACAGGGCCCGGCCGATACGTGTATCCGCGGCAAAATTAAAAAGCTCCGCGGCTCTCTTACACTCCTCGATAAATTTCCGTCTTCGTAAATTCTTTCTCCAGGGCTTCTGCCGCGGCCGCGTCACACTATATAAGAAGACCCCCCGTTGAAAACGCCCACGTGTGCTCTTTGACGCGCGGTTTTTCGGCGCGACTAAAAATAAAGTGCCCGCGCGAGGGGGAGACGCACCTTTCTCCTCCCCGTGACTCTCTCTACGCACTCTGTCGCGCTCGGGTTTTTCTCGGAGACGTCGTGTGAATTTTCACGTTATACGTACACAAAAAAAACACGATGTCCGACTGCAACCACGTCGAATTAAGCGCGTAAAAAGAGAGATAGAGACATGGCGTACGTTCTTGGAAGCGTAAATAAAAATACTGGAGCTTGCACGTTTTCGACGCCCTCCCCACCGTGCCGGCAAGTTCGTTTTTAGCATCGAGCTTTTTGCCCGTACAAGGAGATGCTTTGCACGTGTGCGTAAGCGCGCGCAAAGGAAAAAAAAACTCACGAGTTTTGAAGATTCGACGAAGGCTTTTTCTGAACATCGACGATGTATTTAGAGAGCCCGTAGCTGTCACCCATCGAATTATCGAAAATCAGCGGTGTTCACATCGAGCAATAAGCAATTAGTCGGCGTCACGCAGTCGCTCATTAACTTCCCTCCCCCATCGGGTCAAATCAGTGATGGATTCCGAAGAAAAAAAGCTTCCTCCCAAAGGTCGCGTGCACGTGCTCGGAGGAAGCAAACGGAAGAAAGCGAGGGAGAATGAGAGAGA
This sequence comes from Muscidifurax raptorellus, assembly GCA_020010945.3. NCBI lineage: Eukaryota > Metazoa > Arthropoda > Insecta > Hymenoptera > Pteromalidae > Muscidifurax > Muscidifurax raptorellus. Next base: position 6,940,029 of record CM052077.1, read on the forward strand.
AAAAAAGGGAAAAGACGACGAGCGGAAAGAGGAAGCCGCCGGCGGCACGCGCCATGGGGGTCTCTCGAGGCATTCGGGAGATGCGCGTGTATAAATAAACAGCCCCCCGAAGAAGAAGAAGAAGCGTCACATCGCAGTCAATGACATTGGGATACGAGCGAGCTTAAGTGCAACGACCCGATAGTATTGTTGCTCCTTATGTGGTGTGCGTGGGTGTGTATTTACGAATGATTTACGATGTTTCGTCGTTGTATTTTTACGCAGTAGCGCAGCACACACCTTCGCTCAAATTTCTGGGTTTGTTTTCGACACGGAATGGACTTGATCGCCCCCCCAAGCAATCGCCTTCTTCCAATTTCGGCAAATAACAAACGAAAAAGGGAAGAGAAGCCGAACTAGAGGCGAGCGCGAGACAGGCGAAAGGACGAATAAATTAAATGAATCACGCATTTCGGCGTGCAATTTTAATCGCGCCTCGGCACGAACTTCCCCCTCGCTCGCCCGCCGCGAAGTCTACTTACACGTACGCCAGCCTGTAATACCGCCATTTTTTTCATGCCCCCACCTAATCTACACGCCCCCTTGGACTTCCTCGGCGCACAGGTATACTTCCTCCCACCCTCGAGGTGCACGGCCTCTACCTGCACTCTACACCCCCCATTATCACGGCTCACCCTCTCTCTTTCTCTCATTATTCTTCGACTTCCCTCCCCGCGGGCAAGTTCGTTCACTCCTTTGCTATACCTGCCTCGGCTATATACGCTTTCGATTCTATCGCGATGCACGTGCGGATCTCGCGTTTTCCCTGGAATATGGATCGACGGAAGACGCGCGGCTTGTTTATTTATGAGCCTTTTTCTTCTCTCAATACTACATTCCCAAATACAGCCGCAGAATCGATACTAACCGATCGCCGAGTAAAAGCTCGGAACTCATGGGTATCGCACGAAACGACGTCATCAAAGCCAAAAAACGTCCCGAGGAGAGGGAGAGCGAACTTCCTGCGCACGTGCCCCGGCGGAAATGCACCGCGCCGCAGTCAGTCAGTCAGTCAGTCAGTCAGTCAGTCAGTCAGTCAGTCAGTCTGTCGTCGCAGGGCCCCGCATCTTTTCTCTCTCCGTTACCTATCCTCGCTGCTGCTGCTGATGCTATTTTTACATGCTCGAGGAGGAGAGATGAAGAATGATGCGAAGGGGGAGAGAATGAGAGGGAGAGATTGTTGATGCACGAGGGGGAAGTGAGGTTTATCCTCGGGAGGAGCCTCGGTGAGATATGGCTTTCGGGGGGAGGGTGCAGCAGAGGAGCTTTTTCGAGAGTAGGCGCTTTTTTCTCGGGGAGAGATCCGAATCGAATTGAAATGTGGCGGAGGTGATCGCTACTGTAAGATATAGAAATAAACGATTGTTTATATGCTTCTTTTTTTTTTTTTTTTTTTTTAAGTTTTCTCCTCTTTTGAAACGAGAGAGGCTGCTTAAAGTATGATTTGTGTACGGAAATTCGAAAAGTAGAAAAGGTGATGCGTAATTAAATTAAATGTTTCTACTCATTTACTACAACAAGAGGTTTATCTGTTAAATCTTTACCGCGCGCGTATACGAAGATAGGCCAATTTTTATCTTTCACAAATATTTCCTTTAGGCCGTGTGAACGCTTTGAATACAACATTCGTTTAAAATACAAATTTCAGGCGCCATTTTGTCGGCAAATACTCATGTTTTTACAACTGATAGTAGACATGCCTTTCGCAGACTTTTTTGAGGTCAAATACAATATTACATCACAATCGAGCGCGCTTTATACATTTTATCATCGCGCCAACGCTCTGGAACATCTTGTACACCGAATATGCGTGATTTTTTTTCTTTCGACAAACAATGGTCCCACGTTATTTTTTTATTTTTTTTCCACGCGAATTTTATACGCAATAGAAATTCAGCGCGGTGTACTTAAAAAGAGCAATTTTATCGTGCAAACATTCGTAAATAAGGCATATCAATGGAAAACATAAATACGAGATAAGACCGCAACACGGTTGCTGGATTATTCGGCTGATGCTCTTCATTTTCGCATCTCTCGTAGGGTCGCTAATATAATTCATCGAAAATCAGAGCTCGTTATAGGTTACATTATGAATATACAGTTTTCGAGGCTATTTTTTTCGTCATTGCCGAACCAACTGTAAAAGCTGATATCGCCGCAGACATATCGAATAATTATTCATAATTTTCTCCGCTAATTCATACGCACATATAACTCGTATTAGAGTCTAGAGTAGTATAAGACAAACGATAAAACCTCATCGAATGAAGAATATCGTCGAGGTTCGAGAAACAAAAGTAGAGAAAGAGATCGAGTATATTACTACAGATTGAACGAAAAACCGACAAATAAAACACAAAGCGATGACACCAACACAAAGACGAAAGATTAAAGATTATAGAGTAAGCAAGAGGGAAGGAGGGAGAGAGAGAGAGAGAGAGAGAGAGAGAGAGAGAGAGAGAGAGAGAGAGAGAGAGAGAGAGAGAGAGAGAGAGAGAGAGAGAGAGAGTGTCATCTAAAATTCGCGGTGCAAACATATGCGCAGAAGCCATGATGATGAGACGGGAGAACACGATGAGAGCGACAATGAGACTTTTTTATTTAGAGGGGGCACGAATTAAGCATACGAGCTGCCGACGACGACAACGCCGAGGAGGTTCGATTCGCGGGAAAAGAAATATATTTCGTGAAGTGCAAAGCGGAGCTCGACCCAGACGTCCGACACACGCACACACGTACGGAGCAGCGAAATAAAGAAGCGAAGAAGAAGCAACGGCGGGGGGAAATCGACGGCGGCGGCGTCATGGAAAATTACTCGGGGAGAGCAGAGCCGCGGTGTATACGCGAGCGACCGAGACCGAGTGAATCTGCCTCTCTCTCTCTCTCTCTCTCTCTCTCTCTCTCTCTCTCTCTCTCTCTCTCTCTCTCTCTCTCTCTCTCTCTCTCGCGCGCGCGCCAAGGTGAAGTTCCGAGCGTTTTCGAAGCGATAAGGCGACGCCACCGCGCCGCGCTGTCGACGCGCGATTAGAAGACACAAGACGAGATTTTGTAACTGCTCGTGTTTTTTTATTTTATTTTAAACTCGCTCGGTGTCTCTTCGTTCTCGCTCTTCAGATATTATCGCGAAGCTGGGTCAAGCGCAGATTGGAACTTCGCATCTCTCTTGCTTTAATTTTGGGATGCGGCTATGTGCGGGTGTGTGTGTGCGCGCCCCAATACAGTCTCAACGTGCGACAGATACTATGCTCTCTCTTTTATCCACGAGTATTTCGATTGACGGTAATTTATGTAACGCTATACATGCACGTTGAGGTTTTCATGTTGTTTAACGATGATAGATGGAATAAAAATTGTAGGGTTATACGGAGAAGCTTGTTTGGTGCACTGTATGTGTAAACATAAATGTGTGTCAGCAGAGTATAGAAGGATACATATATGGAGGTTAAAGCAGCCGTATTCATGTTCAATAGTATTGTTTTTCACTGAACGGCCATTTTGCTGCATGCTATCTGCCTCAAAATTCTTCGTATATATACAAATCCGTCGTTTGACATAGAGACATTCATACGCTATTTTTTTTAACGTTATTCATTGATACGAATATATTTTTAAAAACTTTTTGCAGTGTTAAAGGGATTTGGACGATACAGTAACATTTCCAATCCGTTCGCACTGCAGTTGCTCGATTTTAGCTTTTTTCTTGTTTCTACGAACTCGAGCTTTTCTTTGTGTCTCTATTTTCACAGGCATACTTGCGAGAAAATGAGAGGAAAGCGGGTGCATCTACTAAAGGCATAGTGCGGCATTCAACTACTCTATTATCACCAAACTTTCGATTTTTAATCGGATAAACCAATTGTCGAGAGGCGGTAGAAAAATGAATTTTGTACATCAACTACTTTTACTCAAGTGCGAAATGGATGAAATTAAAGATTCCGAGCGTTGAAAAATGCTTTTCGTAAATTTCATTCGAGGCGTATAACATGAATATTATATTGCGAACGGTTACGTAAACTCACCTTTATCGTGGATCACATGCTCGAGAACTGGTTGAAAAACTTCATCGGGATTCAAGCGAAGTTTTGATTTCACTGCATTCTGAAAGATGATAATCAGCAGCTTGCCGACCATCTGCCTGTAAAATTAGAAGAAAAAAAAAACATCAGTGTTAAGAAAATTTCATGCTTTCCATGCGAAATAATATCGGAAATAATTTAACGTCGAACTTTAAGAAATAAAATCTAGTTTCTATAAACACGGCTCGCCTTTACTCGCAGTGAAATTCGAAGCAGGAAGAATCGAGAGGAAGAGAGTCCGAGAGGGAAACCAAAAGAGAGAAAGAGCGAACAGCCAATCGTTACGGCGGAAGTGTCGCGAATCAAGCGAGCGAGCGAACGCGTTTAACGCTGCTTTTTACCCGCTTCAATTAAAGTGATTCCTCGTGTAATTCCTCGCGCGGCGAATTTAATGAGTTTTCGTAATTCAACGTCGTTTCTCTTCGCGCGAAAATATAATGCCGCTCCCCGTGGAATAATGAAATATATTTTCAAAAGTGATAATTCTGCTCGCATTGCACGTTATTTCTCTTCGTTTTTTTTTTAAACTAATGCATCCGCTCGCTTTAGAGACGAAAGTTTTTCGTTGTTTCTATAATTAGATAGTAGTTTTTTCTTTTACTTTTTTGTAAGAGAGAAACAAGGGCTCTGAGCAATGAGCAAACGCTTAAGCTCTTGAATAGCAGCACACATCAAAAGCGAACTCGTCATTCTATTAGCATATAACGTCGTGTAGATATTCTGAGCTTTAATTATCGTTGAAAAAAAAAGTGCATACCCATAAAGTTCTTTATTCAAAACAAAAGAAACCCTGTGCAAAGTTTTCTTCCACTATATAAAACGCAGAAAATATTTTCATTTTTCAGAGAGTAGAAAATTATTATATACACAGGCAGGCCGTGCCGCTTGAAATATATTTATCGTAATTTTAAACGATAACTCATATCTCTGACCCAACTACACTCCAAGTATATAATATAACACTAAAGTTACCAAGCCGGACGTTCTAAAATTCTCATAAACATTCCCTCAAAAGCGTTGTCTCAAAATTTCGCCAAACCTCCAAAATAAGGGAGAAAGACAGAGAGAGAGAGAGAGAGAGAGAGAGAGAGAGAGAGAGAGAGAGAGAGAGAGAGAGAGAGGGAGAGAGAGAGAAAAACGCCGAGCAGCCTATATATATAAAGAATATACCGTAAACTTCTCGTGCGCACATTGGCGGAGGCCTGTGTGTTCGCCTTCCCGCTATCTCTCGAAAAACTTCGCGAAGCGTCTCCCACACACTCACACCTGCCTTGAGGTAGTGCCTGTATACGAAGCGCGCACGATTTCGCATTCCAGGTCGACGGCGGCATACTTCCCCCCCATCCCTCCTCCTTCTCCTCCGCCACCGCCACGGTACTTCACCCCCACTCCGCACTCGTCGGAGGGGTGGGAGAGCCAACGAGAACGAGCGGGACTTCCCCCACTCGCGAGCGCGGCGCTTAAGTTGGCAGCGAGCGCCACGCCTACCACACCCGCGCAAACATGGCCGCGCCAAGCGCTACGCGCTCTGCCGTTGGAGTGAGGAGATAGCGAGAAGGATAGAGCGAGAGCCGCTGCTGTGTTAGTGGTGGTGGTGGTGGTGGTGGTGGTGGTGAGAGGGTCGCCATTTGCTCGTTCGAGCACGAGAGAGACGGAGATAGAGAGAACGCGAGGCGCGGTATACGTATGTATATAGGCCCGAGGAGGATGATTCTTCAGTTTTTGGGGTTCTCGCCCTCCGGCGCTGTTTTTTTTTTTTTAATTTATATATTTATTTCTAATCATCAATGCGAGATTTTTAACAAAAATTCAAGCGCGTATTTGCCATATCAAAAAATGAACGGCAATGCTTATCAGTAATTTATATAAAATGATACAAGTATATTAAATAAAATTAAAGGCGATACGACGACCCACGACGAAAGCGTGGTGGTAGCTGTGTTTATACCCCACGAGCCCGGTCTATTGTACACATAGCGAGGCGAGGGAGGGAGACAACTCGAGAGATCGATCGATCGAGTGGCCGAGTAGTGTCTATGCACTCGGTGGCAGTGGCCGCAAACTCTCCCACTCTTCCTCTCTATATACTCGTATACGCAATGTAAGAGCTTCCGAAATCGGTCCTACATCAAAGTGTCCCTCGAGTTTCCGCGACGGGAAAAGGGAATTGCGGCCGACGAGAGCCGGAGGGAGAGGGGAAGAAGCGTATAGCTGCTGCTGCTGCTGCTGCTGCCACAACACGCGAGAGTCCGAGCGATCGATGAGCTGGGCACACGCACTTCCTTCCATTGCTATATCTAAGGAAGATGATGTGGTTTTTGGGAAATTAATCAAGTCCCGATCGATATTCCATTTGTTACTCGTGCTCGAGGTGATGGTGTGATTGTTAAAGAATTTGCCACTCCACGTCCATAGAGGAGTGGAAAAATAAATGACGACCGATTGCCGTCGTCGAAACACCTGAATACGTAGCACATCGTTTGTAACTGAAGGTCTAATGCACTCGAACCGCAGCGGCAAGCAATTAACGGCCGACCCCTACAGTACGGCGCGAAACAAATCCTCCCAATCCTGTCCAGCGCGACGGACTAACGACCTTCCAAACAGCCCCGGCGCGGCTAATTAAAAGAAAGAATAGCGAAAATCAGCCAAGGTAGCAGTGACCCGCGAGGTCTGACATTAAAAGAGACATATATAGAGAGGGAGAGAACGTGCGAGAGCAGTCTCGCGTTTCCCAAAGTTTAATGGAGTTTCACAATTTAGCCCGTACGCGCGAGCGAGAAACTCGATTCCCTTCCGCGGATGTGTCTGCTATACGCTGTGTCGCTCGGCGGCGGCTTCCGCGCGACCTACATGTGCGACGATTTCCGGCCTCCGCGTTCGTCGATGTATATATGTTATACGCGGAAAACTGCCGTGGATAAGGACTCTGCGGGATTCTGCGATTTTTCGTTGTTCTTGTGAAATTCATATTCGCTTGATTATACATCGAGGGTAGCTTTCTAAACGCTGAGGTGGTACGAACACGTCGCTATACGTATATTCATAGCCGGAAGCAATGCTATAGCACCGCAAACATGCTATTTTATATATTAAATAATGGAAGTGGCAGCGGTTACTCTAACTTCACTTATGTCAGAACAAACTTTTTTTGTTCATCGCATCGCAGTTACTACTCCCACGACTCGGCAAGACATGAAATAAATCGGCATATAGTTACTGCGCTCGTCGACACCCCGATTTAAAAACTATGCTCTGAAGAGGCAGCGCACTGCTTTCATTATTTACCGGGTGATAATAACGACTAATTTTTAACCGATCGCAGCCTCTTCTGCTGCATCAGTCATTATAGTCAATGGCCTTTCCATGTCCTCGTCCTCGTGTCTCAAAGGGTGACTTGCACTTCCACGTTATACAGTCGAACTTTCCCTCCTACTTACGACACAGCAGCGTGAGATATATAGAGAATCGAGGGGTTGCAGCCGCATTATAGCAGCGTCGACGGGCCGTGTGAAGAGGCGCCCGAAGAAAGTCCCGTACGCGGAACAACCTCTATCTATCTCTATTCAGCTCCAGGACTATGCTCCAGCGCGCACAGGTATATATATATAATACACGAATTCCATATAGCGCTGGTGGTATAGTTGCGCGAAAGGGCCTCGACCTTTTTTTTGTCGAGCAGTCTCGGGGGCAGACCCCCTAGACCAGCGGCGGCACACAATGGGGCGATACACGCATGGGAATCTGCGCGCGGAAAAGTGCGACTGTGAGAATGAGAGGTCGAGCGCGAGATGGGGATATACTTTTTTTTTCACGCTCCTAGACAGACGCGAGCGAGCGACGTCTTCACGGAGGACGTCTCGCTGAGAGGCGGTGTTATTATATATACCCGGCATTATTGTGCGCGGCGTATATGTGCGCGTTGATTGTGGCCCAGTTTTAGGCTCTCTTTTTTGTCTTGCTGCGCTGGTGCAGCTCGAGTGGTCGACTCGTGGGAGAATGAGCTGCGGTGTGGGAATGTAATTGGGGATCGGTATTTGACGAGGGAAGAGGAGGAAGAGGGATATAGGGAGTGGATTATCGGGAAATTGATTTTGCAATATCTCCCGTGTGTTTTATTTATGTATTCTTTGAGCGAAGGGATTATAGCGATTTCATTGTCATTCGAACGAATCGGTTTTGCTCAAATTATAGAATAGTTTCAAAATCGTTAAGTGAGAGATTTGAAAATTTTGGAAAATAATTGATTAATTATTTGCGTAGTAAAACAAAACTAATTAGGCGAAAGAGCTTGTTGAATTTATGCCGTCCTGCATAAGACTTTATCAAGTTCGCGAAAAGTCTGCCGAAGTTTGAGTGACGTCAAAATTTCTTTTGAGCCGCCATTTTGTCGGCCAGAGAGACACAGTCACGTAACAATAGCTTTTGAGAAATTTCCAACACTTTTTTTCGTTTCTAAAAAAGAAAATCCCGCTTTTATTCGCATCCGCAATCTAAGATTTTACCAGCGTAACTTATATTCCAAGGAAAAAAAGATGAACATCATCAGCGTCACATTATTTCAAGAACGAGTGTATTTTTCCGATGACGAAACTCGTCGAGTGCGTACTCGCGACAACGCTTAATTAGACAAGCGGCTTTTCATGAATTGAAAGCGATTAGAGAGAAGCGAAGCGCGCGAAAGACTCGTCTGGAATGAGCATCGAATTTTCCTCGTCCTTCGTCTTCCTCGTTGCGTCTCTCGTTCTCTTTTTCCCTAATCAGTCGGCCGAAGAGAGAAGTCGAAGAGACTTACGGTCTCTCTCTCTCTCTTGACGCGAACTTTATAAGCGAGCGATAGTACGTCCGAGAAAAGTTTTCGACGAGTTTTATTAATTAAGCGAATCGGATTAGCGAATGAGCGGCTGGTTCTCTCTTTTTCATTAGGTTCAAGCCGAGGATCAGTCGATAATTTTTATTTGATTTCTATCCGTTAATTGCATTCCAAACAATGCTCGCGAATACGGCGACACTCCTTCTCTTCTTCCATCTCAATCCCTATAAGTATACTTAACAAAAACCGTGTCACAATAAACTTTCGCTTTGCGATTGAAAATTTTCGACGTCGCGCCGTTCAACTAAAATAACAAAATACAGCTGGCCGGAGAATTCCATGATTCTCCCGCCTTTTCTCCCTCTCTAAGGCCAGGTGTGCGAATCCATCGACGCGCATCTGTCACGCGTTGAGTCCCGGCACGTTCCATTAATCTGGCCTAATGCCCGGCGTCACGGCTCTACCTCCCCCTCTCCGGGGGGACGATCTCTCGTGCGTCGCGCGGGGGTAGCGACACGCGATGCATGTAAACATTTTCCAGCTGCGTCGGTTGTATGGAAAAATTTTCTGTAATTATATCCAATAAAAAGAAGATTCTTCGCATAATTCTAGTTTAGCATGAAAAGCGAAGTTTGGCGCGCGCGCACCACCATATATTCCCGCGGCGAATCTCAATTCCCAACTTTACAACTCCGGGGAAGCTCCAGTAAATCCCTCAAACGCTTCCGTTAACGATCCAGCACGAGCCATTTGTCGGGAGCTGCTCGGCTCGTAAAAGCGCCGCAGCAAAAATGAGCGGTCAGGTGCACATCCCCTCGATTCTCTCTCTCTTGCCTCCTCCTCCGCAATAAAGGCGCTTTCCCTCCGTTGAGTAGTGCAGTAGGCGCCTCTCTCTCTCTCTCTTTCTCTCTCTCGGTCATTGTTTTTCCCTCGTTTGCTCGCGCCTGTGCAGTTATATACAGCTGGGACTAATCTTTCTAGAATGTATAGTCGTAGGTACTAATCTGCCGGCGGGAGAGTTGCGAAAATGTTCTATTCGCTCGTCACGTTTTCTCTCATCTCCTAAGGTCATGGTTATTTACAATGGGCGGTGGGATTTTCGCGCTTCGAAAGTGTTGTAAATTATCGCGCCCCCCGATGATTAGGGAGAGTAGCAAGGAATGCTTTTTACTGCCGAAATTTACGAGAGAAGATCGCTAGACGCGATATTGTGGAGGTAGATGGAGGAAAATTTTGTTAATCCACTGAGAAAATATTGTTTTAGTACGACCTCGTTTGTAATCTCTCTATAGATTTTACAATCGATTCATTCGGGACAGCCGAGTTTGTATATATTTGCTGATCTTGCCTACGGAGTTTTCTCTTCCATTGTCTATAGTCACGTATTTTCTCTCTCTAGGATAGATATCCCATAGGGCGAAAATTTGAGAGAAACGCCGCTCGCGATGCATAAATCTTTTCGAGGTTTTCCCTGCGGGATGGTCGCGACAACGTCCTATACCCTTGTCGAGACGTCGAAAATTTCTCGAGGCCTGGTCGAAATATGCTCGAGGCATGAACTCGACGCTTTTCTTCGCGAATAATATTATTCGCAAAACACGTCCCTGTACTTTTGACATCGCAAAATCGTTTCTTCGAGACAAATAAACTGATAAGTCAATTAAAAAACAAAGCTACAAGATAAACGAAACGCCTGGAAAAGCGCGTTAGCTTGAGCGCCTCGGAACTGCAGTAATTTCTCCTCGTTCGTATTATATACGTGCCATAAAAGGGACAGAGAGCGCTGGAACAGGAATGTTGTTGTTGTGTCGGGGAAGCTGAGCGGGAGCTGCGCGGGAGGAGAAGTACGTATAGGTATAGCCACTGCTCCTGGGGCGAGGAGTGGGGGGACGCGGCCGAAGTTAATGCACCGCCACCGCAAGCGGCGAATGCGCGCAGATAGAAGAGTGAAGTGACCCGCGCGACAGAGATGGAGATCGAGCGTGCAACAGGAGATATCGGCTGGTTATCCTCGTTTCATTCAGTCGCGGTTCATGATTTTTCTACGATACATCATGATATATAATGGGCGTAGTGTGAACGTTAGCGTGTCGATATAGCACCTATAACTATATATAACAAAAAAATTTGATCCCACGTTATTAGACGTACAGCTGTACAAGTTGCTCGTTAAATAGTAATCCGACCGATAGTCTGCAAACGGTTGAGCTATACGACGGTCATCCATCTTTACACAGTATACATCCTCTCGTTTCCAAGAGCCATCGATCTCGAATCATCATCGCGCTCACGAAGAGCAACAAGTCAAGAGTATATAGCGTTCGCCAAGCCAGCATAAAAGATTCAATTCTAAGATTAGCAGTCGGCGCAGCGCATGTCCCATCATCGTTCAATTTGAAATATCGCGCGAAACGAGCCAAGACGAGAGACAGCCGTTCCTATATACTCCGCCTCGGCCGAAGAAAACGTAAAAATGAAACGCCAAATTGTCTGTCAAAGCCCCGGCTCGTAATGCAGTCTCCGGCGTGGCACTGCGAGCAGAAAAATAGCCGCGGACACTATCGCTTTTCTCGGAAGCCATAAGCTCGCGCGCGAGCTTGCGGTCTCTGAATAATCGTAAACTGCGGCTCGTAAATTATTTCGTCCGACGCGACGCGCGCGCTATATAGCCGATTGACGTTCGCGTGAGAGAGGCTTTAATTTGCTGCTGCTGCTGGGAGCGACAGTGAGTGCGCACTCGCCGATCCGATGCTTCAGATTTTTCCGTACAGCTGATGGATAATTCGGAATCTATAGCAAGCGACATGATTCATACGTACTCTCGAGTTAACTTATAATGTATAAAAGCCAGTGGAGTCGTTCATCGGCGTGATGCTTACCTGAAACAGAAAGAAAGGAAAATATAAGAATGTTTTACGCCCGAACATCATCGATTATTAAGAAAAGAGGCCGAGGAATCGAGGAACGTAAAATTTTCGATAAAAATATTCCTAACGAGTCTCTGAAAATTTTTTCCACGGAATAAAAACGCCTGCGATTTACGTAAATGCAACACCGCGCGCGCGCTGCGCACATGCATCGAGCGGGCAAAGACGCGCCCGTGAGAGAGGGCAAGGGACGCCGCCACATATATACACACGCGAGAGACGGCGTGTGGTCGCGACTGCAGTTCACTCACTCTCTCTCTCTCTCTCCCCTCCTCGAGTGTGTGTTGATGCAGTGCCGTCGCCCCTCTCCTCCTGCGCCAGCTCATTCGCGCTCGAGTGACTGTAGTAGTGCGTCGTAGTAGTCGGTAGTATATGCTATAGTGTCGTCGTACAAAGCCAAGTGAGAGAGAGAGAGAGAGAGAGAGAGAGAGAGAGAGAGAGAGAGAGAAAGAAGTTGTAAAATACCGGATGTATTTTACGCACGGCGCTGCGCGTTACGGATAAATTATCAAGCGGCTCTCTCGCGGAAAGTTTTTCTTTAATGTTTCGAATTTTCTCGGATTTTTTCTTCTCGTTTAACGAGCACGGACATTTCGTTGCAGAGAGTAAGGAGAGGCAGTCATTTTATGCCGACGAAGCTCTCTGCGTATACGAGTGTTATGTCTATTTTATACGCGGAATAAAAATTACGTTTATGTATACTAATCGCATCTCTCGCTAAATTACGTATTGCGTATAGTGATCGCATCTCTCGCTTCGACGTAAACAAGACCGATTTTAAATAAATAACGAAATCCACCTCGGCGCGTTACGTAAAAGTGAAAAATGATTCGTTTCCCCTCGACATCGGTATAATCGGCCGCAGAGCAGCAACGCAGTTCGTCCGCGCGCGGCGCGCAGAAAAACAAGAATATAAAAAAGATAAACAAAAAGCAACGCCGCGACCTGACGCTCGTATATATGTATATTTATATACATACGAGAAAGAGAGAGAGACTCGGCGGCGGTCGATGCACTGCGCATGCGCACACACGAAGCCGAGACTGAATGAACCGTTCCCCTCCCGCGCTGTTGTTTCCCCTCTCCTTTTCCCCTCCACGACGACGATGTTTCCGATGCATTGGCTCTTTCGCATGTGTTTTCGTGCGCCCGGTGAATGTTGCATTTGATTTTTAAACGAGTGGAGGAAAATTACGACCGTCGACGAGGTTCTCTTTCGTACACAGCGAGTACACAGTAATAAGTCTGTATATGCGGAAAGGCAGTGCGTATAACGTGACACGCAGTCGCGAGTGTCAGCGTCATTTCACGTAATACGCAACGATAATCGGAGCTTCCTGCTGAATGGCAATCCTTGCACTCTCGGATTCCTCGGCGTCTACTGCGTCTCGTTTCGACTCCGTGGACCTTGTTTCAGGCTCTTTGTATCGACGATTGCATCAGACCGGCGCGTTAGATCGTAGCTTTCTTTGTGATAAGTTATTTATATATAACTGCGCGAGAGTTGTGTAATTGAGCAAATTTCTTCCTTCCACATTAAAAACGAAAGATCAACGACCGCTCCGAGTCAACAACCAATCGGTGAACCGCGCACTCGCGACATTGTTGCAGCCAAGACGCTCCCGAAAAATGACGCGAAACAATTGGTTCTTTCAAAGAACTAACGAGCTGCACACGAGACCTGTTACACAGAGCAACCGCTCTCTTAAAAAAAACAACAGAGCGTTGTGTCTCTCCCTTCATTTTCAACCCTCGGCTTGTATACAATGTGCGTCTGTCTCGTGAGCTTGTTTTCGTCGTCGTCATCGTAGAGTTTGGGTCGGTGGGTGACATGTTTCGCGTGTGGTGACTGGTATACAAGCTCTCTCTCTCTCTCTCTCTCTCTCTCTCTCTCTCTCTCTCTCTCTCTCTCTCTCTCTCTCTCTCTCTCTCACACACACACACACACACACACACTCACATATATACGTGGGTATGCGATGGTTGGGGTATTGATTTGTGGAGCGCGAAAGGCAGTCTGCGGACTAGGCCTGCACCTATGCTGCTGCTGCTGCCGAGCTGTAGCAACTCGGTTTTGCCGAAAGAGAGTAAGCAGCAGCAGCCACCCTTGTACACGAGATCCGGGGGGGGGGGATGTAGAGCCCTGACGAGGTTGTATATTATATACTGATATTCTCGTATATACGTACGCAGGTTCTTTCTATTTTTACGTTCAATATTTAATTCAGTTCAATTTGACCGATATAAGCACAAATGTTTAGGTAATACGAAGAAGTACGTATTACAGAACAACTGCGCAAAAAGTGACCCCACTGGCTTCCTATCGCATCGGAAGAATGCAGAAAGAGGTGGGGGTGAAAGCTCTGTATTCGCAAAGTTTCACGAACATCGCGTTAATAATGCATTGGTCAGAATCGTTGCGAAACAAGCGCAAAATCAAACAGAATTTCAACGTTTTTCCCTTTGTCTCCCTCAATATTACCTATACGATCAACTCTCTTTCTCTCTCACACACTCACTCTTTCAACATCCTTTCGCGCAACTACCGCTTTCACTCGCGTCTCTCTCTCTCTCTCTCTTCTTCTTTGCACTTTCCATTGTGTCTGCATACAAACGACGCGAGGGGGGGGGGGGGGGGTGCTCGTCGTTCACGCACACATCCTTTGGGTGGGTCAGGGCCAGGCGAAATGTATACACGGGAGGGGAAGAGCAAGCTGCTAGCAGTCGGCTCGGTATATGTAAAATCGAGGTCCTTGCACCCTGCGCGCGCGCGCCCGAGGGTGCGAGCTGTACAGCCGAAATTCGAGCCGCCACCGCCGCCACTCTTCCACCTGGGTTCCATTATTTTCTGTCGAGGTGCACATACGCGTATACGTGTCGCGCGCGCTCTTGAATTAATAGGCGAGCGTTAACAAGCTGCGAGTGAGAGAGAAAGGATTATTGGGATATTTATTAGGACAATTAGATTGTTTATTATCTTTCTAGTGGGGAGGGGGCACCGCTAGTCGTCGTCGGCGATGAATAAATTAGTTGTTTCGCGTTGTATCATAAAGCCGCCCCGCCGTGGATGTAAAGTAAAGGAAAAGCCGCGGTTCCGGGAAGCTCAGAAAAGTCGACGACGCTTTAAGCTCGGGAAAGACGGCAACGACACCGCGACGAGTTAATTAACAATTTCGGCGCGCGCCTCTTGTGTTCTCTGCATACTCGCGCTTTGCGTAATCCAAACCCGACTTCAAAGAGCCTCTCTCTTTCGCGCACACTGGCAAACTAAGAAAAATAAGAATACCCGCGTATATGCAAACCACCGGAGAGAGAGAGAGAGAGAAGGATAGAGAAAAACGAGATGATGAGAAAAAAACACGTTACTTTGTGCGACTACTAGACGCTAACGGACGACAATTTTCATTACCTCGACTTGTAATTTTCAAAATTCCTGCTCACCTGCAACATGTGCCGTCATATCGCGTTTCTACGACCTCGCTTGCACATTACAGCCCTGTATGCAGTTTGCACCGCGGAAGCACTGGCTTGTGCGGTGCGGGGTGCGGGTGTTGTGAGAGAGAAAGGCTCGAGCAAAACAAAATTCGCGCATAAAAGAAGGAAGAAACGGGTTTGAAAAGCGCGAGGATCTCTCTCGCGAAGTAAACAAGTGGAAGAGAGGAGAGGAGGTACATTTGGCGCATTCCACACGGGCGTCTGCATATGGACCGTGTGTGCATGCGCGCGCGTCGGAAAAAAGGGGAGACAAAGAGCGAAGACCCTTGGAGAGATTATTACGCGTGAACGGTGAATTTCCTCTTCTGAAAATGCAGCGCGTTTCACGCTCTTAACATGTATAAGAGAATAGAAAAATCGATCGGACCAGCTCGTGATATTCGATTTTGAAGCTTCGATTCGTAAAAACAATAATCCTTTATCGACGACAATCCAAGATGCCGAGCTCCTCGCCCTCAGCCCTAAAAGGTGAATCATACCAAGTATGGCGCGCGAAGAAACGCGAGAATCTCGCTTCGTTCTCCTCCGG
This sequence comes from Muscidifurax raptorellus, assembly GCA_020010945.3. NCBI lineage: Eukaryota > Metazoa > Arthropoda > Insecta > Hymenoptera > Pteromalidae > Muscidifurax > Muscidifurax raptorellus. The sequence continues at coordinate 6,955,908 of CM052077.1, forward strand.
CTACCGCCGCGGATATCATACTACTACCACTACTACTAGTACTACTACTGCTGCGGATGCTCTCTTTGGACCGAAGAGGAGGAGGAAGAGGAGGACGCAAACCGCATTCCCGGCCGTGACCTTCGCTAGGACATCGCCACTACCGCCGTGCATATGCCCTATCCTTCTCTCTCCGCAGCCCCGTTTCTCCCCTCCCGAGAGAGAGAGAGAGAGAGAGAGAGAGAGAGAGAGAGAGAGAGAGAGAGAGAAAACTCTCCGAGTTAAGCCGCTATAGAAGATTTCACACGAGCAAAGATTCAGTCTCGCGAGAGATGGATGTTCTCTCGAGGAGTAGACTCGTCGTATCGCGATTTTTTCACCGCGGGCCTTGAATGACATTCGTGGTATCTCGCTTGATTTAATTATTCAACGCAAAGTCAAAGTCTTAGAATCCTCACTCAGCGTCGGGTATATTATAGACACTCGTCTTTAGTAGAAGCTCGATAAGTAATTCCTTATCGCTTTGGGAAAAGCCGCGGAGGCGTAAAGTGATGGAGGCATACCGCAGAGGAGTAGTCGAGCCCCTCTTAGGAAAGAAAGGAGATGTGGAGGTATACGCATATATGCTAATTGGAGCGGTGGCGAGCCATTGGACGACGCGTGTTAACAAGACTTCCAGGTAGACGCCGAGGCGGCTGTTTTCTCTTTCCTTTGTGCCCGAGCCGCGCGAGGAGGGCTGATTTGCAACTGCGAGATTTTGCTCGTTTTTTTTAGCTGGGAGGAGGAGTTTCTTAATCGCTTGTTTGCGACGATGAGAAGATTTTAGGTGTCGATGGAGACTTACGTTGGCCGAAATGCTGGAGGAATGTGTCGTGTTACGCTGTTCTGTGACACTTACCTGAAACAGAAAGAAAACAAATCATTAGAATATTGTTATTTCACGCGACACAAAAACTTAAAATTATACAATCGCGCGATCACTTCACGAGCAGAAACTACCCCGAATACTGACAGCCTCTTATACGCACAATACACGCGCTCAAAAAGCCACGACGCGACGACGACAATTAGCCAGCAACAATGCAAACAGATAACCCGTAACCACTACAGCAACCTCGTCGTTGTACACACAATATCCTTAATCGCAAAATACGCCATTGCTATTATATCTTTTTTTCTTAGAGCACAGGGAGGGTATAATATATATAAAAAAGGAAGCTCTACACACGGCGGGAAGGATATTCTCGCTCGTCCACTTTCGCCGATTGAAATGCGCCGTCGTTTTGTTCGCGGTGTGCGGCAGCAGCATAAGACGCGAGAGTGGGCTAGGACGTAAAAAAAGAGGATAAAAAGGCAACAATAGACCCCGGATTCCGGCTTGTACATTGTACAAGCTTGAAACACGCTGCTTTTGCCTTCTGGTGGATACTGCGCACTTTGCAATGGCAGTTATATCGAGTATCGGCTCTAAATTGCAATTCAAATGCTTATTTATAGCTTATTGAAGAGTCACTTCTTAGAAACGATAAATTCGATTGTCACACATTCTAGAAAGAAAAACAACCGATCAACTAACGATTCAAAATATCGCTTACTAGCACAGAAAAAACTTTACGACGACGAAGACCATGGATCGATTCGCACGGCGGGTCGAAGATCGGCGCGCGATAAAGCAAAGGCGAACGAGAACGAGAAGGAAAAAGACGAAAGCCGAAAATAGACGCAAATGCGCAGGTTAAGTGGGTCGCTGTTCGTCTGCGGAATCCTCAGCCTGTGTCTGCCGGCTAAAGAGGTAACTCTCTAGACGACGACTAGGAGAGAGAGAAGGAAGTGCTCGAGGTTGCTTAGGATTGCTCTCTTTTGCGGCATATTCGTGTTAGAGTTTCGTTGTTTAATCACTCGGTGCACACGGGCTATATGAAAAGCTTCTCGAGCGATACTGCGCAGTGTCGCTAGTTTAGCGTATATACTGTACGTATAGTGCAGCAACTGGGTCACGTTGAAGTTATTCCAATCTTTCTAATCGAATCGTAAAAGTTACAACAAAATTACTCATTTCTTCATGACGCAAAATAGAGGATCTCTCGCATCCCTGAATCAGGAGGCTCGCGCTCTTCGTGTGTATAATACGCTCTTTTCTCGCGGGTCGTTGACTTCCACTCGAGCAATTCTTCGAATCCTGCGCCGCCGCCGAGAATTTCGCTAATGAATCTAATTGTCTTGCTCGATTTTTGCGCCCAACGAGGGTCAAGGTAAATGACTTTTTATAGACTATTACGAAAAAAAGGAAAAGATTGTACGAATAAATATCGGTGGCGAACGTTTCAACTCGGTCAGCAATAAAATTCAAAACCAGCTCGAAAATCCAAAGAAACCGCTTGCCGCAGAGTGCGCTAACGACGACAAAAAGTCTCTGGCAATAAAGACGCACTCGCAGACACAACAAAGCCAATATACTCGCAAAAATCCCCGTTATCGCGAGCTCCCTCTTTATTGCTTCGAGAATTTCTCTCGTTTTTTTCTCTCTCTCTCTCCCGGCTCTGTGTACATATTATATATAAATATATAAGCGAGAAGCGAAGAAAGGAAAGGCACCAGCCACTTGTATGTCGTCGGCAAAAGCATTTACGCGAGAGTGGTAAGCGTGGCATCAGTGAATGAACGAGTGAATGAGAGGATTTTTCTTCTTTTCTCCCCCCCCCCCCCCCCCCCCCCCGATGCAGCATATCACAGAATAATTATGTCGTTGAAAATTAACGAATAATGTTGAAGCAACAGAGTCGGTGCAAAACTTTCAAAGTTAAATAGAATATACTTCACAAGAAAACACGTCCCGAATAGTTTGATAAACTTTGCACCTAAACATTCGCACATGCATGCGCATACGGCTCGCGAGTCGCATGAATGACCGGCGCGATTTGCTCGTGACGTCAGGCGCGTGCCGCGCCGCGACCGTTACGTGACCGACTGCTGCTGCAACCGGCGGCACCTGCTGCTACTTCTGTCTTTCATCTGTCTCTCTTTCGCTCTCGCTCGCGGACACCCGCGCGGCGGTGAATTCCTCGCGAGGAAAAGTTTGCCGGGATGGATTTTTATAGAGCGGAAATCGCCGGGGAGAGAGAGAGAGAGAAGTCGATGATCTAGATTCAGAGCTGACCGTGGGAATGTCACGTGGCTGTAGAGAAAAGTCGATTAATCGCAAATTCGAGGCGAATTTCGTGAGCTGCAAGAGCGAAGGGGTGAAGAAAAAGAGTTGGAGCAAGAAACAGCAGCGGAGAAGAGACGCTCCTTTCCGAGGGAGGTCCGGTATGCACCAGACGAACTTCCAAGGAATTTCCTTCCTCTCCTCTCCGGCTCTGATTCCCCCTTCTGCTTTTTCCTCTCATTCTCTCCTACTTGTTTCTCTCCTCCAGCACCGGTGCTCAATGAAGCCGCGGGTCAACGAAACGTATCCGCTCTTCCCTAATACGTTACTCGCATTCCGCTGTGTCTATAGGACAGTTCCTAATCACTTCTTGTCGGTCCCGTCAATCAGTCCGAGGACCTCGAGTGGATTATTGATCGACGATAAATCTACATACTCAACATTCGATTCATTCAGCAGCAAAACACGAGGACAATATAGACAGACAGAGAAAAGGTTGCTCGAAGGGAGAGAATGAAAAAAAGAGGAGAGGGTTCGTTGCACCTTTCCACCGCGCGTAAGCGAGAGAGGTAAGGTAATAAACTGGTACAATGTGTTTGTTTCACTCTCCCGGGCGTTTGATGCAGTTTACATCTATTCCTCCGCCGGCCGCCGCCGCTACTGCTGTCTCCCCTCCCGCTCGATATCGTCGTCGTCTGCACGTGAGATTCGGCCGCGCGGAATTGAGATAGAGATTATAAAGGCCCCCGACGTTGGGGTCTGCGCCGCAGAGAGCTGCCGCAGAGAGAGAGAGAGAGAGAGAGAGAGAGAGAGAGAGAGAGAGAGAGAGAGGAGGGACCGAGTGCGAAGAACAAAACGACGACGAAGAGGGTCAGTAGCTCTCTCTCTCTCTCTCTCTCTCTTCGCGCGTTCTCATGCATTCCGCTCTGTCATGGCGGGGACTCACAGACGTGGAGAGAGATCTCCCTCCAGCGCCTTCTCTTATACCTTTTTCATTCCTCTCTTTCGCTCTCCTCCTCGCCCTCCATCGGCGATGCTCCGCGAGTATATACATATATATGTATATGTATATGTATAGGAGCAAGAAAGAGCAAGATAAGGAGGGAGACGGAGAGGAGGAAGCGGCGTCAAAGGGAAGGGGAAGAAGCGCCCACTGCACTAAATGCGGAGCCGAGGCGCCCGCTCTCACGCTGCCGAGGCCCCTTCTGCACTGGCGGCAGCGCCTTCGGGCCCTTCTCGGCTTTTATCTCTCTTCTTACCCGACGTAAACAAGCTCCGGGGTCCATGGGGGCCCCCGTCTACCCCCACCCTCCCCTCCCCCTCTCTCTCTCTCTCCTTATGTGTGAGGGGTCGATGCTGCCGCTGCTTAGAGCTCGATTTATCCTCCGTCTCTCTTTTTCTCTCGCGCGTCTAATGTCGAAGCGAATAATAATAATCATCATATCGAGACCCCTGCATCCTCTCAAAGCCAGCGACGAAATTCGCTCGACGATCGGGTGTTGCCGACTAGTTTCTTTTCTCTCTCTCTCTCTCTCTCTCTCTTGCTCTTTTCCCTCACGAAAGGCCTCTTTTTTTTGTCGACCGACTCTTTGTTGCTCCGCCACGAGGTTTTATGAGAAATTAAGCTGGATCTTGTTTCAGGGGGCTGCAACTGCAGATTTGATTAGGGGTCATCGGCCGGAAAGAAGTTTATCCTCGACCGCGACCTCGGCCAACCGAACTATATATACACCGCACACGACGATAATCGCGCAATGAAGTCGCGTTACATATTATAATCGCGATCAGTCTCGTTTGCTCCACCCGGCGTCGTCGTGCACAAACAGTTCCACGAAATTTTACAAGTGGGGGGAAAAAAGATATGCCGCGACGAGACATAAAAATAAAAATTTTTGTTTACTCTCTCAGCGAGCAATGTTTCGCCACTTTTCCCACAAGAGAGCGAGAGAAAGAGAGAAAGAGAGAGCGACGGGAGGAGCCCGAAGGGCAAAGGGCTTGTGCTAATGCGCGACCGACAACAATGATACCGAGGCACACGCGAAGAGAATGAGCGAAGAAGAAAGAGAGAGAGAGAGAAACGTGAATGCATCGTGTTTGCATACGTACGGGAGCGATGAACTTTTGAAGGTTCAGTTCAGCAAACTCTTTCTCTCTCTCTCGCTCGCGCGCGCGAAAATCCCATTAGCGCGTATGCACGCACGCTTTTGACATTTTTTTTCATTTTTAAGCGCGCACGACTGCATATACATATTTTTTTCCACTTTCCCGCGCAAAACCCGACAGAAAAATCCCCACGCAAAGATCGCACACGTAGCGTCTCGAAGATGGCATTCCACGACCATACCTATCCCTTCTCTCTCTCTCTTCGGTTCACGCGAGCGACGACCTACCACGCTGCTGCTCTGCTCGTATAATACACATGCGCTGCTGCTGCTGTTGCGGTTCTCAAACCGCGGAAATTCCGGGCTGATTGCGGCCGGTGCTTTTCCCTGCGGCGCTGCTTTTCGCGAGTCAAGGTTGCGCACGAGAGAGAGAGAGAGCGGCTTTCTGCACCGGCTGCTATGTGTGCGGTATTATGTATAGAGAGAACGATGGAATTTCGGTGAGCAAGGATTTGACGAGCTGCATGCTGAATCTTGGTGGTATATCGGATGAATCGGCAGATCACTGACTTGGTAAAAAATGGCGTTGCGGTTTTTGCGCAATTTTCTTCTCGGACGGGTGTTTTTTTTCGGTACAACAATTGCGAAAAGTGCAAAGCAGTCGCCGGCAAAAAAGACCGCCTGAGTTATGAACTTTCCATTACTCATGCGGCTGGTTCTTTCTTTTTTCTCTTTCTTTTCGCTCTCTCGTAGTCGGTCGTTTTCTATCGCCTAGAGTATATACGTGCGGCCTATTAAAAAAAAACTAGAAGAAGTTTCTCAACGATAGTTGCACAGCTTATAACACCGGCATCGCGAATTCGTTGAGCAATTCACTTTATAGATGGTCTAACGCTGCACTTCTATTTTTTTAGGTAAATAAAGCATCATGCGTATAGGGTGAAGTTGTAATTTTGAAATAGAAACAGCAGAGCGTGTAAATAAATTGTATCCAAAAGGTAAAATTTTCACCAGGTAACCGGCTAATGAAAATCGAAACAAGTCTGACGGGTTATTATTTCAACTCGAAGCTCGTACAGGCAAAGTAACATGCGTAAACAAAAAGAACGTGCTAAAGCTGCAGCAGAAAGCAAGTTGCTATATCAATCTTAAAATATAATTATATTCTCGTCCGCTCGAAATAGTCTAAAATGATTTTATAACTGTGTAAAATTACATTATTCATAGTTCTGATACTTTCTCGAGCTATCCTCCCACCGTAACTCACGATCTCACAACGATTTTCCAAACGTATTTACGGCTATTTAAAATTACTCGTAGGCAATTTTTACTTTTCAATGAACAGCAATAATTCATGCTGGACGAGTAGAGTTGTTAAACTCGCGTGACTCGCGCAGCAAGAAAACGAAACACGGAGCGAGAGAGAAGGAGAGAACTCGACAGGACGATGACGCAAGCCGATCGGCTTGTGCGCGAGTGCTTGCGTCGACAACATCGTCGTCGCCGTCGTCGTCTTCGCGCTATGTAAATATAGAAAAGGAGAACCGGAGCGAAAGCGTCGTCGCGAGAATTGATCGAAGAAATAACGATCGTTATGGGAGGGAGCGAAAATTGACGAAAGAATGCCGAAGAAATACGGCCAAGTTTATTGATCGACTTTACGCTGCTGCGTGTGTACTGTACATGTCGAAATGTTTCAAGGGTACGTATATCTATAACAGATCAGCGTTTATATAAGAGCAGGAGAAAACCGGAGGCAACGGCTTACGGGATTATCGCGACGTTGCATCCGGTGCAGCAGCAAATTCCTGGACACGACTCGTCCTCGAGTATATAAGTCTATAGAATGCAGTCGGGCCTCATTTCCGAGTACCGCTAAACGTCGTTATTGCGCCGTGACGTTTCGATTCCGAAAAGGGCGCAACCTCGATTCTATTTTTTTTTTTATTTTATTCTTTGTATAAATTGCATTTCCTTAGGGACGAATTTCCGATTAGCCTTGTGTCAGAAGACACTCTTTCCGAATGCTGACGTTGCTCTCTAGCGCTCGCTGGGAAAAGCAATTTTCGGCTTTGTGAGCAGATGCTTGATTGAATTTTCGGCGAGTACGCGACGTGAACGTGAAATATAGATCAATTGGCGAGAGTCTCTATTACAAGTTTCTCGATGCAAAGTATACACACACGCTCCGAATTAGCCGAAAAGTGATGTGTGAACCGCGAGATTTCGACCGACCCACGACTTTCATCTGAGTTAACCTACAAATTAGACTGATCGAAAAAATTCCAGCATTGAAAGAAATAGAAAAACAAAGGATGAGAGATAAATAATTTGTGGGAAGAAAAAAATGTAAAATAGTCGCGAAAGCTGAGAGCCACTGGTCAAGCACGAGGCCGAAAATTCATTCATAATGAATCGCCTTCTCTCTCACTCTCTCAACTCACTCGCGTGGGAAAGGAAAAAAGACAGCCGCGTACTCGCTTCTCTCTCGGGCGTCTTCGGGCGATGACGTGCTGCTTCTCTCTCTCTCTCTCACTCTCTCGAATCTCGAAATTCCGCGAGTTGAATTCCCAAGCTCTCCGTCTGCAAATGCGTTTAATATGTGCGCCGTTCGCGTTTCGAAAAAGCCCCAGTGCGGTATTAATATTTATCGTAGCGACTCAATATACAGCTCAACTCGTACAATAATAAGTGTATATATTTATTCGAAGAAATCCAAACGATTGTCGGAACGACGAAACAATTTCGTCCTCGAGACGTTTACCTAGAATTTCACCGTATACAAAGCCCAATCGCAAGGTCGTGAGAATCCCGCGCGAGATATTGTTTTTCCTTTATACCAAGAGCCGCGTATTGATTTAATGCTCAAGGTCTTTAACCCTTTGCCGACACCGGCTCCTTTTTTTTGACCGATTTCAAAGGAGGAACGTCGAGAGAGGCATTAATAGAGCCGATACACGGCTTTAGATTAACTGAATTTATCGCGCGTGCGAGCTTCGAAACGCGGACGGGTTTTTCACTGCTACTGCGCGCGGGGAGAGCGTGGGTTCTATCGTGCGCGCTTTTTTTCAAGCCGCTCTCTCGTGCCGTGGGAAAACGCTGGAAAGTTTCGCAGTTTTAATTGCTGTTAATTATCAAAGTTTCCTGAACTTTCCGAGCGCGTTTTCTTCGCAAGTAAGTGTACGGCCGGATGTTTTTCAGATTTGAATAAATATAGTGTAAATATCCGATTAATTGCGTATGAAAAGGAGTCGCCGCGATATTAAAAAATTCCACGCTGTATAGAGTACGCGCAACAAGTGTCAAAATAAGCGCGAAAGTCCGTAAGTCGCGCAAAAATGACGTCGATCGAGTTGTCGCGAGTAATATTAATCGGTCGAAATTAAAATACAGAGCCGAGAGGTCACTGTACTACACAAGTATATTGTGCCGACGACTGCAAAACACTTGGAAATCACGAGATAGAGAGAGTTCCGTCATCAATCTCTCTCCTTCGGAGCGACAGCGGCGGGAAAAAAATCCGTATATACCGTTCGTTCGGATTTCACTATCAATTAGCACGGTAAATCAATCCAGCACACAGCAGCGGTGAATTTCGTCATATTCCAAGCTAGCCAACTAAGAGGAATAATAACAATGAAAAATCGCAGCCGAGAGCGTAGACCGTCCGCTCGGCGTAACGCATCGCGGCGCAGACGTATATAGCAGCCGCGAAGAAGAAGAAAAAAGGAAGAGCCTAAAGAAAGCCAACGAACGCTGCTGCTCGCTACGAGTATACATCATGTGTGTGTGTGTGTGTGTGAGTGGATAGCACGGAGGGAAGCAGCGGCGACGGCGGCGGGGCTCACACACGCCCGGGACACGTGTGTCTCACTTCCTGCGGTGGCGGCGGCACAGGCCGGAAGTCTCTATAGTACTAGCGTGGCGCGCTCGCTCGCTGGGCACGCTACGAGGGCCATTACTACTCTCAATGGCATAAGGAATGCTCCAATTACCGGTCAAAGCGAGGCACTCGTTACTCCTTTGAGGCTTCCCCTCCTACTCCTCCTCTGCTGCTGCTGCTGCTGCTGCTGCTGCTGATGTGCGAGTCCCCCGGCGGCAGAACAGAGCTCCCCTCCACGTCGCGCGAGGGAAAAATCCTCGTTTTCTCACTCACTACGTGCATGCGGTATGTATAGTGCGATGATCATCGTCGTGCGAAGTAATAATGCTAGTATAGTCGTGGAAAACCTCGTGTGCGCGGAGTCATGAACCGGAAGCAGTATAGCGGCACTGGCTAGTATAGTAGTAGGCGTGACGTCAGTAGGCGCGCTGCGGCACACACACTCACGCGGCGCGGTATATATATATATTTATACATGTATCGCGCGCGTCGTTTCCGGCGGCCGCCGATCGAGCGGCGCGGCGGCGTCGTCGTCTTCTTCTTGTTCTTCTCTTTTCTACGCCGCCGTCGCCGCTGCTGCTCTTCTGCAGGCGGCGCCGAACGCGCATTCTCTCTACTACTATCAATCGGATATCATCGGTTATTATACTCGCAGTAACTCGAAGCACAATTGCACAGCGTCTCACACTATATTTTCTTCTATTTTTCTTTTTAAATGAAATGCAAAATCACGCGCACACGAGTCTCCTCTTGTATTATCCAGTGTCTCGCACTCGGGTATATTCGAGATCAGCCGTCTCGGTGCTGGCACTACGACGCACTAAGTTCTCGGCGCACTTGCTGAAGAAACTCCTCCTCGCTGATATACTCGCTACTAGACTGCGCATTATGCAACAACGCACTGAAAAAAGTGTGCGCTGCGCGCACACGTGCACGCACGGGTGTAGTGTCGTGTGTTGCGGACTACGGCCGCGAGATACTATATAGACAGAGAGATAGAGAGCGAGGAAAGAGAAACGTGGGGAGCAGAGATGGACGTGGCACGCACGCGTCCGTCGCTCGTCGCGGCTCGAGGCGCACTGAGGCTCCCCGAGCAGGGAAAATGAGCGAGCGAGAGAGAGCGAGAGAGAGAGAGAGAGAGAGAGAGAGGGAGAGCGCGACGGCCACGCCGCGAAAGACGCGCGGCGGCACCTGCGCAACAGACCAGTGCGCAGCTGCGGCGACCGCGGCGGCGCGAGTTCAGAGCCAGAGCACGCCCGATACGCGAGAGCTTTGCGCTTATTAGTTTTCCGAGGACCGAGCCGAGCCGAACGCTAGATTTCGTGGGACTGCGCTGCTTTTCGGGGATTTTCGGAGATTCGCGACAAGCGGATTGTTTTGTCCGGGGAGATTGGGAAGTTGGAAGTTAGACTGGACTGTTGTTGTTGTTATTATTATTATTATTATTATTATTATTATTATTAATATTATTATTATGAGGAATTCATTTCGTGCTTTACGCACAGAAGTGGATTACATTTGTGTGCGATTTCGAAGATTTATCGGAATTGATTAATCGACTATAATATAATTGAAGCTTTTTGAAATACGGTTTAATCGCGTTAACTGTGAATGAGGAAGCGAAGGCTAGCTTTTTATGCTCATTCCGGTCGTTTCCCCTGCACGGGTCGTCGGGGTTAAGAGCTCGGAACGCAGTATAGCTTCACTTGGTTAACGCTTTTTCCGACTTCTCAGTTCCGATTCTCATGCTTCTTTATTAAACATTTAATTTGTGCGCTGTTTTACGGCGCGCGGTAATTTAATCGCCTTGCATTAATCCGGCAACAGCCCAAGGGTAATATATTCTAAAAACTTATCTCTGGCGTATACATTTTTTAATTAATCCCATATACCGTTTCTCTTTTAATTCGTATTCTTTTGGAATTCTCGATAAAAACTGACTGAGTGACCCAGAAAAATTCTAATAAAGAATTTCGTTATGTCACGAGTATCTATACCAATGAAGAAATAATCAATAGTATTCAATTAAAAGAAAGGAAAGCAATGGCCGGAAATTGATGCAGCTTTGTATCTATAGTCGATGCTGTATACTACTATAACATTCTAAGAGTGCATCGATTTCATTAAAATCGCCGATTCCTTGGATTATTCTTCTATGAAATTATTGAATCGTGGATTCTGTTTTGTAGCGGTAATACTCTTGTTATGATCGTCAGAACGGCAGAATTGCGTCACTTTGTGCAACAAGTTTTTTTTTCACTCCAACAAGCCACAAAGTACGAAGACAACGAGACGCAAAAGTATCTACTTGTTATTTCAACAATGTCTACAGACAACAGTGCAATAAAAGCTATGACAACGGACAATTGAACGAAGGGATGAAACGCGAGCGACGGTATATGGATAATAAAAGTACATAAGCGGAGGGAAACGAGCCGCTGGCTAAAAGAATTAATTTGAAAAAAGATACACTTCTATTAACGTCGTCTAAAAGAACTCTGTAACGGAGAGCACGCGCAGCAGCGCAGAAAAAAGGGTTAAAGAAGAGGCCAAAGACCTGAGAAAAATTAATAAAGGCCGACTGACTCGAGGAGAGAAAGAATAAAACCGCGACAGACAGTGCGCGCATACATGTATAGACGCAGTCAAAGCCCATAGAGAGACAAAACAAGGACAAGCAAATGGCTATCCAAAGGCCGAAGAACCAAAGCCGGCACGGGGTCATACGCCTCTGCGATATGCTTGCAGTGTCTGGCGCAACGCCGCATCAGCCCCTACGCCGCCCAAAAAACCAAAATGTGCGCGTATACTGCGAATGCATCTATATACAGTGGTGGGGCAGGACCGAGTCGTGAGTAGTGGGGGCCAACCGCCCCGCACGAAAACTCATCGAGTGGAGGGGATCCGAGCGGGCCCGGCCGATGGAGGGGCAAAAGCAAAGATATTCGGCGCGGACTGCTCTGCAGTGTGCGTGTGTGTGCGATGTGTAGAAGCTGCAGGACGCGAGTGGAAGGAAGTGGGAGAAGGGAGGGTTGAGGGGGAGGGGGAATGAAACAGACCCGTTACTTCTCGGAAGAGAAGCCGCCGCCGCACCGCCAAACGGACCTGCAACGAGTCCCAGAACATGCTCTGCATGACGCTCTATATAGTACCTCTGTCTCGTTCGCCTGGCCGTTCTGTCTCACGATGTCTGTGTAGCTCTTCTCTCACTTTCTGCCTCTCTCTCTCTCTCTTTCTTTTAAGAGAGAGTATTTCGTGTTCGTGCGTGCGTATACATATACGCGCGGCGCGGTCGGCCCCGGAGCTAGAACGAGAGTTTATTGAACGCGTTGCGTGGAATTTCGGTCCACTCGAAGACGGATAAAAATTTGGTAAAGTTCGTCGCGTCGAGTCATGCGGAAATACGAAGTACAATGTTTGCGCCTCGGGAATTTCCCGAGTAACAACGCGGGAAATAGAGAAGGGCTTATTATTTTTAAAATTAGAACGTTCTCATACTCCGAGCCATTACGGAAATTCTCGAAATTCCGAAGCTGGCAAAAAACATATACGTATATTTCCTGGGGGAGTATATGATGCACGACAAACTTACGCTTTTTTTTGTGCTCGACAATTTAGCCGTCATATAAAATGAAAAGGCTTAGTGCAAACTTATGGTTATGAGTATACGCTCGACCGCAAGGGATATAATTAAGCGCGTGTGCGGTGGTGAGAAAAAAAAAATTTGACGCAAACAAACGAACGCCGTGCGCGCGGCCAGTTGCGTGTAAGATAGCCCGTGTGCGCCCCGTAATAAACCGGCAATCAATCAGTCAATCAATCAATCAATCAATCTATTAATCAATCAGTCCCTATATATATATATATATATATATAAAACGCACTGCATCTTTGATGTATGCAGCACACTTCTTCACGTGTTTAATCTGCATCAACATCCTTTCGCTTATATATACAGCTTCTTCAATAGGGATGCATCAATGTACATAGCTCATAAAACGTAATTACAGTTCGGTTAGAATTCTTTTCAAATTCCAAAGTATCAAAGCAAAAAATAGATCAAACGCTACAACCCGATCCTTGAGCAGCTCTTGCCGTGTATATATATATATATATATACACACACTGCATACAGTATACGTATATAAGTTCCTCTCGAGCGCCATCCAGCAGTACGGAACTCGAGGCCAGAATAGATTATATACGCGGTGTGCTGCTGCTGTTGCTGCTGTTGCTGCTGCTGCTGCTGCTGCTGCTGTACAGGAGGAGGCGAGGACCGGAAGGAGAGAGGAAGCGCGATCGGAGAGGGGAAGGAAATGCGTCGTCGCAAGCGAGCGTGTATACACACACATACGCGCGTATACAACAGTGAGCAGGGACTGTACAGGTTTCTATATACATACAGACACACGGGATGCGCTTCGAATTGGGGAACGAGTCATCGACGGCGAGTGAGATTATACGATGATCGGGAATTTATCGAGACGAGACGTACGACTACTTATATGCTTCAGGGGCAGGAAGCTTTGCGGTTAAATAATTCTACTTCAACGCTCTATACACACTGCACTGCCCGCGGCGTTGTTCTCGGTTGTTATATCTATATATACATATATATACTTATACGACGATGTAGCAAGACGTCCAGCAGCAACAATTCGCAATCAGTCAGCGCCCACCGCGAGAAGCTGTCCAATAAAAACAAGCTCGTCGGAAAACAACGGAAGTGCAGGCGGTACACAAATACATCCTCCGCACCCTCATAACGCTTACGAAATCAAAGCTCACTCGCTCTAAAATTAGAGCCGCTCTCTCACTCTCCGCATAGTCGAGGCGCGAAGTAGCGAAAAAGGGAGGCGACTGCAGCAGCTGTACACATGTGTATATATGCATATAGGAGGCGTCGTCATTGGGCAAGCGAGAAATGTATGTAAACGGGGTCGTGTGGGCAGTATATAGTCGCCTTTGAGGTGAACGTTTCCGCGCGCAGGAAACCGGAAATTAAATATTGCCCGGCCGGAATCAGCCGACTATATACTACTACCTTGTGTACATGTATGTGTATGTGTCGGAGAATCGAGCGTTGCGCCATCCTCGATTAATGCGCCGCCGCGAGATCGCGAGCGCGGAAACCGCGGGGGGCCGATGATGATGATGATGATGATGCCGAGTTTGATTGCCGACACGCCGTTATACTCATTGGAGAGTAGAGCGTGCGTGTGGTCTTGGCAAGAGATTTGTCGAGGCTGCAGCAGATCGAAGGAAAATGAAAGTACGAAGCTTCTTATTTGGGTGTGTAATTTTTTTTTCTATCCCACGTCTTATATCTATACGAATTCATCGGAGAGCTACTTACGGTCGGTTATCGAGATATGAGGGAAGTTCAACGAGGCTTACCTGAAACAGAAAGAGAATTTTTCATGAGAAACAGAATTTTTATGTCACGCTCGTAATTGCAGTATGTGCATCTCGTTATATTATGGACTATAAGTTTGCGTGGGGTGTAATTGCTGGAATGCGCACTTGTTGCGTTTCACGCATTCATGACGATCGATAAATAAACTTGAAGCTTTACGCATGACAGTTTATCCATAATTCAAGAGACGATTAAAATTGACCACAAGCACAGTAGTATACACCGGAAACAAGTGCCGAAGAGCAAACGAGAGACTATTCTGAAGAAAGATAAGGTACGAAGTTGGTATATGATACCAATGAGCGAGAATAATCTCGTGAGACAAAATCGCGATCTCGAGTAAAAAAAAATAAAAAAAACTCAAAGAATCGTCTGGCACGGCCGGACTGTTGACAGACTTACGAGGCTCTGGGAAAAAACTGGCATTCGTGCTGGGTGACCGTTTTAGATAAAACTTGAATAAATAACCTTCTATTAGGCGAGTCCTTTTATTGAAAAACAAGCGATAGCGCGAGGCCTATCAGCATGCGTTCGGGCGCCAGTGGAAAAAAAATTGAATTACGATGCGCACGAGGAATAAGGGCGCATTTCCTAGAAAGAAGAAAAAAACATCTTCCGAATGCGGTGGGCCCGCGTGACGATTGTTCGAACCTTTGTTATCAGCTCTGAACTACTATAAATCAATCAAAACACAGAGCCCGTGATTTATTTAGGTCGGCCGCTTATTCTGACAAATATTCCCGAAAAAAATCTAGAAATAACCGGAAACGATTTTGTAAGCGCGTAAGCGCTCGGATCTCGCTTATAGTAGACGAGCGAAAGAAGTTCAAAGTATACAGCCAGTGGGAGCAGACGCGTATGGTGTACACAGGCGCGCGATTGATATGCAAGAGGTGGCTCGGATGGGACAGACCTTGTCGATCGTCATCCGCGAAGTACGCGAGGAACGCACCCGTTTGAGTTATTAAGGTCAGTGGCGTGGCTGATGCGAATGGAATTTATCTCTCTCTCTCTCTCTGTCTCTCTGTCTCTCTCTCTCTCTGGCTGACGAGTCGGCGTGACCGTATGGCATATGAGCAATGAAGAAAGTGCTTTGCGTCTACTATTGGCATTTACCTATTTATTATCAATTGGTTGTAGGTATAAATAGTTAGTTTGTTTACTGAATCGCGTTTTGAGGAAAAACCGTCGGGTAACCTGAAAACAACGATGTCAAGTTACATTTTTTGAATAATTACTACGATTCTAGTTGCGATTCCAAACAAAATGAAGAAGAAAGTCTAGTATGATTTACACCACCGCCGATCTTCCGGCGATTTTTCACGAAGCACAGGGGCATTATCCTCTCTCGGTTGCGCGACGACGTGTGGCTAAATTACGCCAATGCGCATGGCGCACCTAACCTTATAAAGCGGCAAGACGGCGTGAAGGAATGCGCGCTTCCCTCCTCGTATGCTCGACCTCTCGGCTTAACTGTTTTTTCTTTTTTTTTTTTTTTGCTCGCGCAGGTTTCGCGGACAATTTTCAAAAACGACACGGCGCTGTATTATCCTTTTCTTCGGAAAATCGGTAGAATTTCAAGTGCACATCGTGTGTGACCATTTATGAATTATTCACCGCGGACTATTCCGAGAACGGCTAGTACACACATACACACACGCACACACATACACACACGCACACACACACACACACACACACACACACACACACACACACACACACACATATATATATATATATATCATTCTCATTTGTCAATTTATGCAAAACGCTTCTCTTAAAAATAGTCGCCAGACTGCGATGCTCCGTTTCTCAAAATAGCGATGAGCCTGAAAGCCATTGTGCGCGGGAAAATTCATTCACAGAAGCGCGATTCCTGGAACACGCCGGTCATATATGAATATTAGTGTACCTTATAAAGTCGAGTGTTAATTTGTAGTTTAATCATCTGGCATCCGCAATCGAATAAACTGGCCGCGTTAAAAGAGAAGTCGCACATAAGCTGCGACAGAAAGACTGAATAATATGTCTTCGATTCGCAAATTTCGCAACGAAATTAATAGACGCGAAGCTAATGAAATTCCTCTCGAGCATCATTCCACAAGTATACGTAAGTTGCATCAATATTGGCCAACACACATGCGCAAAGCGAAGGTGAAAATCCGAGCGTAGATATGGAAGAAGCGCATCGAGCGAACTGTTACATACGCTGCTGCATCGGCATTAGAAAAGTCGAGTGCGCGCACTTGACTGTCTGTCTCTTTCTCTCCTCGCGCGCATTCATAACGGTCCCTCGGCCTTCCAGGCTCGCACTCGGCACATGTGTATACACAGACATGTGGTGGGCCCGCTATATACACGAGAGCTGGAAAAGCGAGCGAGAGAAAATGATATCTGAAATATCGGGCGCCGAGGAATGCGACACTTGCTGGAATGCGACCACCGGAGCTGTTTTTTAGGGCGACGTGCGCGCGCGCGCGCGGGCGTATATACAGCTTCTCGGAGTCGCTCTTCTTCTTCGTTCTCTCTTTAGCATGTGCGCGTATTATTATAGCCCCATGGGACGAACGTCGATATCCGCTCACAGATATAGAAAACAAAACATTGAGATTATTTCACGCCTCCTTATAACAATCTCTACGTAGCGTCTCGAGCGTTCATGAATATAAATATTGAGATCGGTCAGTGAATTAAAGAGCCTCGAGAGACAGAGGGTCCCGAAAAAAGCCCGAGAGACGGAGAAAAAGAAGAAGAGGAGGAGGAGGAGGAGACAGATAGAGCAAGAGGCCAAGGGGTTAAAAACCCGCTGCGGCAGATGCACCCAGAGCCGTGAGAGAGATGCTCACAACAGGAAATTCCTCTTCCCCCTCTCCATCTTTCTTTTTTATCCTCTTTTTCGCTGCTCCCTTTTTTTTGCACAAAGCGCTCTTTCTCTCAATGCTGTACTTTCATATACGCGCCCCGCGTGTTATAACCCTAGAGGCGACGAGCCAAGTGGTGTCGTCGTGTATCGAATTCGCCAATGTATAATCAGTTTGTTTCAAACTCGACAAATTCTCGAAAAGCGAATAAATTTCAAAACAAACATTGCGAAAAACAGACGAACTGCACATTCGTTCACGCGCTTGTGTATATAAGAATTTCGAATCGTTACTCAGAAAACACGACTGAGAATAAGAGAGAGAAAGAGAGAGAGAGAGAGAGAGAGAGAGAAGTCCCTTGAAAGCAAACACATTGCAGCGCGGCGTGCACTGGAATGCACAAATATAGTCGCGCTGCTAAAGCAGCAGCAGCGGGAGCGAGACGCCAAGTATATGTGTGTGTGTATACTATATGTACAGTCACATGCAGCGCCGAGTGGTGAATGGACCGGCGGCGGCAGCACCAAGACGACGTACGCGAGCGGAGGAGGAGTGCAGCGAACAGTCATGCTGATGGTGGGGGGAAAATGTCAATGAGCCTCTCTCTCTCTCTCGACGGCACGCCGAGTTGCGTGAGCGTAATTATCATTGCGGGACGACGAGCTACGCGCACACGCGTGTGCGCGAGTCTAGTGCACTGTGAGCTTGACATTCTTATTCTTGGTGGAAAATGACGAGTTTTTTCCAGAAGGATGACAGTGCGCGGGATGACTACTAGCCGAGGAACGTTATAGTCGTTTCGCTGAGCTGTGCGTT
Source organism: Muscidifurax raptorellus (assembly GCA_020010945.3). NCBI lineage: Eukaryota > Metazoa > Arthropoda > Insecta > Hymenoptera > Pteromalidae > Muscidifurax > Muscidifurax raptorellus. The sequence continues at coordinate 6,974,113 of CM052077.1, forward strand.
GGAAATTTAAATATAGAAATGAACTTTGGACAATTCCAGCATCGCCGGTAGTAATACAGACACAAGGAAGGAAAGGGAGATCGACGACGACTGCAATAATGAATGCGGCCATAATACAATCGTGCCTATAAAAGTATACGCGCGGAAAATATGGAGCTGCGTGGCTATTTCTGTACCGTTTTGCAGAGAGAGAGAAAGAGAGAGAGACAGAGAGAGAGAGACAGCGTCATTTGCGGCGTCAGTGACGAACCCGATGACTCAAGCGCGAGCCGGGAGATCCTATGCGATTATATACCCTGAACTTTTTTCACACAGACACACACATCCGCGAAAGGCTTTTTTTATACTCCACATCGATTTTACATACATGAATCAGTTCGCTCTTTAATATAGAACTTTTACTACTGCAATTCAAAAAAGCGAGCCACATAAAAAAAAATTCATAAAAATACTCCGCTATATCGCGTCCGCACGGTTATACGGCTCACAGTAGAACTACATCGTCGCGTCGTTTCGCGCCGAGGCGAGTTTTTAAGCATATTATGCGCGCGCGCACAAGAGAGCGAGAGAGACGGAAGTCGGCGTTTCGTTAAAAGCCCGCCGCGGCCGAGGAATTTACGGTCGTTGAGTAGTTTGCTTGAATGGCCGAGCACGAGACTGCGAGATATTAATGCATCGCGGGACACACGTTGGGTTTTTAAATCGCCTGGAAAATGCGTTTCGCTCGATGCTGCGCGTGGTGTCGGGGCTTAATGGACGCTTTGCAGATTTTTAATATTCCGTGTGCCGCGGTGAATTAGAAGCTGCGTCGGATCGGATAACGTTGAACAATGACGTAAACATTTATCAAGAAGCATATTCATACGGCGATCGACTCCTTCGCAAGTCTCCGCGTATGATATTATAAACACACAATAAAGACACTGTCCTTGCACTACATACGCCGCTAAACTCGATCTTACACGTCCGGCGAGTGTTCTATATGCATGTTTCGCGGTACTTTTGCAAAACTCGCTCATACTGCAGAAAAAGTCGTTCCCGCATCCGGCACCTTATACGCCCGGTTGAACTCTCTCTCACTCTCTTTATATGCATCGCGGTGTATCTTTCTTCATATCTATATGACGTACTACTCCCACGAGCTTCGAAAGCGCTGAAATTTCGTACGATATCATCCATTGTTGAGGGATTAAAAAAAAAGAAAGTTCATGCATAAACTATATTTACATTCAAAGAGTATATCGCTCGGATGTATTTTGCATCGGCCTGAAGCTGTTGATATTTCCGTATCTCTATACGCCAGTAATTTGCATGCAAGTTGCCGCAGTTCAAAAGCGCCGAATCTTTTTCGATAAAATTTAATAGAATAAAGGCCACGCGTGGAAAATAATACTACGCGAGAGCTTTCTGGGTCAACGCCATATAGATTAGTTATTGCGTGAATTGGCTTCCGAGAAAATAAGGAAATGAAGAGCGCCGCACGTTTGCTCTTTCATTTCGCAGGACCTCGTTTCTAAAAATACGATTCTACGTGTTACTCGCGCATTAATGAGCGCACAATGCTAAAATTCAAATTCTTTCGAACGTTTGAAGAAAGGCTCTTAAGTCACATCTATAGACCAAAGATTCGGGATGGCCCTAGCCCACCCCTGCCTCTGATGATCGTTTACTCTATTTTTTTATGTACCCTTTATCGATTTTTATATGGACCTTTCAACGACTCAATCCGAACTTTCGAAGGGTGCACGCTATTTCGTTCAATATTATTTTTCAAACTGTTTTATGATTCGACTTTTTTCGAAAATTCCAGATCATATCGACTTTTACAACTTATTCACGCACCGGGCGAAGTGCCCCTCCCTTTCTCTTTCTCTATAGCAATATATAGAACTTTTCAAAGCAATTTCAAAGTGCGAGATAGCAGCACGCTTTATATACAAAAAATGCACTCTTCTAAGCGTAAAACTTGAAATTCCACTTATATTCAGAAAGTGCGCGACGCAATTCCCCCCCCCCCCCCTCCTAAAGAGCATAATTTTTAGAGTACGCGCATAGCAGTAGCAGCAGCGTTAAACCATTCCTGAAGAGACGGCGCCACGAGGCGTGGGTGCAAGCAACCTCATTGAGGCTTTCTGCTGCTCGGCCTGTGTGTCTAAAAGTGGATCGCGCTTTAAAGCCAAGATGCAGATGTATATATACACTTGGACTTCCTTCTTTTGCTCTCTAGACAATCGTCTCTGCACAGGGCACCTCTTCCTCTCTCTATATTATGTCGGCGGTAACCTGATTCGATTGTGTATTTTTGGAGCGCACTGTTCAATTACACGGTTTTTTTCCCGAGCATCATCGAAATGTAAGTATATAGGAATGCAGCGAGCGA